>CAWUFW010001638.1:1345198-2690396 GCA_963921515.1 Calotriton arnoldi | reverse complement strand
GGGCCCTATATCTTTATTTCTTTTTTCTATGCAAACCAAACTTAAAGCACACAAAAAATAAAAATGTAAAAGTTAACCCTGGAACAATACCTACAACTCGCCACTCTACCATGCACTGACTATATAATTTCAAATAACATCAATTATACAAGCACAAAAAATAACATTTATAACAACACTCAAGACATCTCAAATTCTATCATTTCTGAGAACACAGTGCATGGTCGAGTGGTGAGTTATAGGTATTGTTGTGTGGTTAGCAAGCTTAAAACAGTGTATGGAAGGGCACTAGTTATAATAATGTGAAGTTTGTGCATAAATTATAAATTTAAAGTATAACTGGAACTTTAAAATTGTTATTTTTTTAGTGTACTTTAAGTCTAGTTTCTAAATGTATATATGCAAAAAAAGAAGCAAGGACCTCTGGGTAGTTCCCAAGTTTAGATGACAAACAGCTCCTGTATTTGGAGTACCCTTTAGCACCACAGACACTCTGACTCTGCTCACCTCAAGTGTCAGTTTCTCTAGTAGAGTTTTTAAGCATCGGATTATCACAGTGCCATCCCTGCCGAGCTAAAGAGTGACAAAGCCTTTTGCCATTTTTACAGCAAAGTCTTTAAGCATAGGATTAGCAAATGCCATCCATGCTGACCTGAAAAATAACAAAAAGCCTTTTGACACTCCATGCACGGCATTATAGCTGTGGATTGGTAAAATAACATGCAAGCCAACCTGGAATTAATAAAAACAACCCTGACACATGTTTGGTTCTATTTAGAGCCCATCATAGAGGTACAGCTTTGTCCAGATACAAGAGATCATCCAGGATTCGTCAAGACAATACCCTATCAGGCTTAGAATGCTGCATAAAGTATGCATAAAAGGAAGCAATTAACTCTGGGTAGTCCGTAGGTTTAGGTGGGGAGTAACTCCTGTGTATGGAGTACGCTACACCACCACCAGCACTCTGAATCTTCACTTCGAATGTCAAATATATATATTTAGCTTGTCTTTTCTGGGTGATACATTAATATAGTGTGCAGTAAACAGAGCATGTACACCTGAAGGGGTCTTAGTAGGAGTTAGAGGTTATATTGACATCCCAACATTTCTGTAGGGCTTGCTCTTCTGGAAACAGTGACTTCAGTGGTTCAAAGGATGCTAAAACATATATTCATATCGACACCACATGTAAATTAATGGGCAGGGTTCTACTTGACAATCTAGAAACATGGATAGCTGAAAAGGGGAAATTTTCAGATATTCAATATGGGTTTAGAAGAGGCCAGGGCACTGTTGAGCAGTGCCTTAATCTCCATTTGGTAATAAGTAAATACACTTTGGCAAAAAACAGCAATTTATATCTGGGCTTCATGGATCTGACATCTGCCTTCGATTGGGTGGTAAGAGGGAAACTCTGGAAGAAGGTGCTAAGAATCAGTATAGAAGCTCTCCTGGTTCACTTCTTAGCACAGATGCACTGAGACGTGAAAGGTAGAGTAAGGTATGGGGCAGGCGGCGAATTGTCATCTTCGATTAAAATAAACAGTGGTGTTTGACAAGGGTGTGTGTTAGCCCCCTTCTTGTTCTGTCTGTATACAAATGATCTGAAGAGCTTTTTGAATGATGGGGTGATTGATGTGCCAAAGGTGGGTCAGAGAAACCTCCCCCCACTATTATATGCAGATGATTGTGTATTAATTTCAAGAACAGGTGTGGGGTTGCAAAGCCTTGTAAATAGATTCAATGGGTTTCTGAACGACCTGGGCTTAAAGACTAATACTGCGAAGTCACATGTTATGGTGGTGTGGAAAGCACACAACAAAAAAAGATCCTGTTATATTAATAACGACAAGCTACTCCAGGTTTCAAATTTTTCGTATCCAGGCATCCCCTTCGATCATAACGGCTCGTGGTCCCATCTATTAGAAGTTAAGATGAGGAGCTTTGATAGAACTCTTGAAGCTCTATTCAGGTTTTCAAGGAAATTGGGTTCCAAACCCATCAAGGCTTTTATTAATATTTATGACGCTCGCTGTTGTACTGTCATCTTGTATGGGGCTGGGGTTTGGGGACATTGTATCACGTCAAAGTTACTAACTACTGAAAACGTCTTTCTTAGAAGATTAATGTCTATCCCCCCCAGCCTTCCGATTATCATTTGACATAAGGAATTGGGGTTAATCCCTTTAACAGTTCGAATTTAAATTGCCCCAATCATGTTATGGTGCTCGATTTGGACAATTGAAGAAACAGCCCTTAATTGAGCAATAATGCAGGATTGCTTAAACTGCCATCATGTTAACAAAATACCGTGGCTTAGCTACGTTAAGAGTCAGTTGGCACTCATTGGGAGGCAATGAGTGCCGACCCCCAACTCATTTCCTCTGTTACGAAGCCTCAATTAAAAAGGGAATTTTTAAATACCCTAATGGTGTGTAGAGAGCGTTTGGAACTCAGTAAAAAACAAGTAGCCGACTATTTTCCCTTGGTTACCACTGACAGAATTGAGCCATATCTTTTGTTCCCTTTTAGCCATTCTAAAACTTTTTACCTTTTAAGATTTATATTCGGCAGTGCTCATCTATTGGTGTCGTACCCCAGTAAAACATATCACAACGCTTACCTGGACCCCTGCCCATGCGACTGTAATTCAACCCAGAATATGCTGCATTTCTTTTTTCTGCCAGCTATAGGATAAACCATGCAGGGATTTTATTCTACCACTTTTGCGGGTGTTGAATATTAGGAGATGCAGGCCAGCTTTATTTTACCTCCAGCTTCTTCAATCAGAATATATAGTGATACGATATACAGATTTAATTCTGTTGCAATGCGATTAAGGAGGCTAGTAGGCAAATGATTGTTTTTAACATTTTGTACTGTACTGGATGTTTTAACATTGCTTAAACAGATTACTTACCGTTAGAGGATTCTAAATTTTTGGGCATTACCAAGAGGCACTGCGCACTTTAAATATTGCCTGTTTTAAAGGATAATGAATTTCAAATTACTTGATTTGGATGGCCATGTAGTGTTTTATGAATTTTTGTTTTAAACATACTGAGTTCTCTTTAAGTATTTTATATATTGTTGTATTTTTATGTGTTACACTTTATGGTTTGCTAAACCGAACAAAGTTTGACGATTGATTTGAATATATTCAGTAGCTTCCTTTGGTCAATCTGATGATTACTTACTGCCATTGTTCTCTAGGCCTCAGCCTTACTTACCCAGGTGCTCAGCCCAATTTGTATGCCATTAGCACAGCTTGTGGAACTGGGTTATGAATAAGGAAGACATTCAAACGCCATACATTCTAGTCTATTTGCTCCACACACACTCATTCTCTTTCCCATCAGCACCTTATAAAAGCAACAAGCTATTGATTCTAGAGTGTTGGATCTCTGAGTACAAGGGGTTAAGAGAGAGAGAGTGAGGGACAATAAGATGGTAGGGCTGGAGCCTTGAAAGTGGGGTCACAGAAGTAGGGACCTGTCCTTAAGAATCTTCATGTCTTCATGTTTTTTAATGCTCTCACGCAATAAGATAAGGGTGAACAGAAAGCAGAAGAGGAATGAGAAAGAATAGGAATACATGATGCTCACACCTCCAAATGCATTCCTGGGGACACACGTCCCTTTTGAGGGAGTAGCACACCACACGTTCACCAGCACCAATAGGGCCTGGGAGCGCATAGCTAGAATAGTATGCAAACCTGTGCTATACTCCCCGCTGAGACCACTAGCACACCTCCCAAGTATACCAGTCACTCAGGAGGCTGTATGCCTGGAAATGCTCCGCAAAAGGGACCTTCAAACTTGGGGTGATTTGTACCACAAAGGCACGTTTAAGGATCGTCAGACACTCCTGACAGGAGACACTACTACTCCGCTAGAGTTGTTTTTATACTTACGCTTAAGACACGAGGTCAGGACCAATGTCCCCAAATTCCCACGAGAGCCAGACATGATGGAGACACTACACACTTTATTGAAAATGACAGGGCCTTCACAAGCAGTGTCCAGCATATATCGCATCGCACTGCTAGAAACACCACAACAGTCACAGATAAACAGGGAGGCATGGGACCGTGATCTGTCCGCTCCACTTACCGATAAGCAATGGGCATACTGCTGCGCGCAGACAGAAGCCATTACGGTGAGCAGCCGGTTAAGAATAATACATTTTAAATTCCTACACAGAACTTACTATACACCCCCATGTCTCCGCAAATATAAACTGAAGGAGGACGATAGCTGTGAGGGATGCCGTGCAGAGGGAGCGGACTTTCTCCACCTTGCATGGCAATGTGGCGAGGTCCATCGGTATTGTCAAGAAGTGGGAACTGCACTGTCAGACATGGCTGGAGCCCCCATTCCAATTTCCCCTCTGATTGCGCTCTAAGGCTATATAGCCGATGTACAAACACCGCATAAAAAACTCATAGCATTGGGTCTCCTACTTGCCAAGCGAAGAGTGGTGTGCAGATGGGGTAGGGGGCGAGCCCTTAAATTCAAGGACTGGATGTCCAACTTCGTGTATTGTAATGATCAATTGACGTGCTTTGCTGAACTGGTGCCCGTCTCGTCCCGCCCCAGGGAAATCTGGGAACCACTGGTGGAAAAATCTGAGAGAGCACTCTGACTGAAACTTACTGCCAAGGGAGAATCGATCGGGTGGGGTACACTGGGATTATGAACTCATATGGTGAGAATGGACACAACACATACGCCTACATATACCCAGGCTGTCAATGGAAATCACTATAATTGTGAGAAAGAAATGTGATTTACTCTAACATGAGACGATTGTCTTCACAGGATTCTATATATGTACCTTAATGGGGGAAATGCAATAAGTTGTATTAATGTGATACTGTTATCAGATACTTGTATGACATCCAGATGTACAAGGGTTTTAACAATATGCAACAAATATGTGAAAGAATTATATGCAATGATGTTTGTAAGTTGGAAAATTCAATAAAAAAATTAAAAAGGAATGAGAAAGAATGAGAGTAAAGAAAGTTGTTCATGTTTGTATATTCGTACATCTGTGAGTACACATGTATATGCATATTACTGTGGGTTTGTGGACATATTGATGTGTGTGTTTGCATGGAAGAGTCTGTATGCTTGCATTAGAATGTGTTTGTGCAGTATGCTCCTTTCTTCTGATCCTGAAAGGCAGAACAAAATTGAAAAAAGTGAAAACAGGAATATCCTTTTTTTAATATTTATATGTGGACTGATCCCTCTCTTCTTTGATATCAAAAACTAGATGAGTGCTCTCATGTACTGGACATAAATGTGGGTCTAAATACACTGGAATGTTTTGCATTGATTTGTACAGCTTTTTTACAAGATCATGAGGAGAACAGTAGCAATTAGAGAGTGATTTCAGATATTTAAGCATGGCTGAGTCTGGTTACATTTTGATTTGAAGTTCACTATTGAATAGCATTTGCAAAACATTTTCCTCTTCATACTGTGGCAGGCAACGCTTACCTTTAAGAGAGTAAAATGCACAACAGCTATAATTCTAAGACCCTTTATCCCTGCTACAACTGCTCTTCTAAGATCAGAAGCTAAGCATGCACGGTGTGGAATGATCTTAGATGAAAATAATACATTTAACCTCTTGCCTGACTTTTTGGCACATTTGTTTGTCATAACTAGTGTATCCTCCAATGTTTGTACAACTTCTGTGGAAACATTGGAGACTGTGTCTTTTATTAGGGTGTGCACCCATGCATTCAGGGGATTAAATTGCAGTTTTTGCCATCGCCCCACACCAGCAAAACAAAGAATAAAGCAAAATCAACCACCAAATCTTTAGTCTAATTCTCAGCTTCTTTCTATTGTATATTGATTTGTGATCTTATTATATTCTTTAGTTAGGCATTTCAGCAAAATGAAAAATTTCTAGTGCAAGCTTTTTCTTCCTTAGCCTCAACTTTTAAACTGAAACTGTGGAAAAAGGCCATCCCCACTAGGGTTTGCCCTTGCATGCCTAATTAATGTCTGTGTCACACTCCTTTTGTCTTTTCACTCAAGCTAGACTGAATTAACAATGACTATATCTTCAGAAAATAAACTTCAAACACCAACAAAAGTAGATTACTGTAGCCTGATCCAGCTAAGACCAAGCACTTGTCAGCACCTATGATGATGAATTATTACTAAGCTACTCTTCTTGGAACATTTCCTCAAATGTGTTCACTGTGTAACAGAGAATATAAACATATAAAGTTGAGCTCTTTTTCAAGAAGACATAAATGGCTTTAACATCCCTAACTACTGGTCACCTTTGAACTTTCATTTGGTGATTGATATTGCATTAGACAACTTACCGGCTTTTAGTGCAACAGATTACTCATTAGGTGTTTTCCTTCTTCTCATGGGAATTTGATGGCTTTCAGCTATTTCAGTATATTTAATTTGCATCTGTTGTATGTATGTTAGTTTGTTTTTATTAGGGGGAACCACCAAGTCTCTACTACTTTTGTCTGAAATTACTAATATTTTGTGAGTCGTCGAAGCTTTTTATGAGTTTGTTTCCTGTAGTTTAAGACCATTTTTACAGGAAAGGCAATAATATTACCTATTTTCGTGTAATACATCACAAAAAGTACATAAAAGAACATTTTACTTGGTTGTCTTATCCAGTGCATTCCACAGGCTTCTCCTTTGTTGCTTTTTGGTTGACCTTGCCACCTTGGTGAACTCCACAGATCATATACCCTGGCTGCCATTTACCTGGGAAAGAAATTCTGAAATCTTCTTGATATTGTTAATTTTCAAATTTCAAGAACTGCATTTGTGACTTGAAGGAGCTGGACATTAGCCGTTAGCCTTCTTGATATGTGATTTGCTGCCTTTACTCTGAAATTTTCCTTCCTGGGATTGTCAATTTGTATTTGTTTTTGGGGCTGCAACCATATCAAGCCATTGGGGCCCTGACTGCCTGCAACCAGAGCATGCCTGTAGGTGCTCCCCTGTCACGAATGAGTACAGCATTTACAATGCTTGTGTTCGGGTTACTGCTCTCGCATCCCTGAAGGACTCTTCTACCGATGGCCCAGGAGGAGTAGCCGACCATAGAGGGACGGCGGCTAACCCCCTCCTGTGGGTGGCACACATCAGGGCATGGCAGCATCAGGGTGCGAAAGCTCGCCAATACAGAGGGTAACCAAGTGACCAAAAAGCAAATTGAGATTCAAAGCCCTACACGAAGCAGGACCTGTGTACCTCAACCACCACCTCACATTCCAGGCACCCACCAGAGACCTCCGCTCTGCGAACTGGCCCTGACTACCACCCCGCGGATCCGCAAGACCACAGCCGGAGGAAGATCCTTCTCCTACCTCGCAGCAAAGACCTGGAACACACTACCTCTCCACCTCAGGCAATCACCGTCACTGTCTCACTTCAGGAAGGACCTCAAGACTTGGCTCTTCAACTGAATCACAGCACCCCGTCGGACCAGCAGCTACCGCCCCCCCAGTGCCTTGAGACCCTTACAGATGAGTAGTTGCACTTTCCAAGACATCTGATTGATTGATTGATTGATTGATTGATTGATTGATTGAAACGCCCAATCAGGGAGAGGGCCAAGGTCTCCATCACGACGAAAAGGCGACCGGGGCAAGTGGTCCCCATTAATGTCGCCAGAGCGAATTGACGACAATCGATGGGCTCGCCAATGACATTGCCGGATTGCCATTGCTGGATTTGCCGCTGACTGCAGGAGAAGACCACTGCAGCACACCGAGCCAACAGGATTGAGAAGTGTGAAGCATCGGTTCACAGCACGGAGGCTCTGCGGCTGAAACAGCACAAAAGTCAAGGCCATGGTGACGAACACCCTAGAAGGAATCCAGCAGTGAGGCGGGAGCAGCGGTGCTGAGGCTGGCACAAAAGGTCATGGCCCAGGTGGCAAGTGAGCTGCCGAGAGGCACAAAGGACATGGTGTGGGCGGAAAGCGGGTAAAGCATTGGAGCCAGCACTCACTGGGAGCAGAGGCCCTGTAGGACATCCCCCGTTGAGAAGCAGCTCCGATTAGAATATCAGAAGACTGGTTCTGGCCCGTCCAGCCGAGGATTTAAATGGGCTGAGGCATCTGGGAGGATTTAAAGGTGCAGGCACTGGCAAGCACACCGGCAATCAGGAGCAGGCCGGAGCGAGGATTTAAAGGGGCAGCGACCACCAGGACACTGCATTTAAAGGGTCAGCAACATGCTCCTCTGTGCGCTCATGACCAAGATGCTTTTACAAGGTACGGGGCAGGATCCAGTGGCTGACATGAGGGTTACGTACCACCCTCTTTAAACAAGTGGGGAATTTCATAGCAACAGCTGCTTGGGGCATTACAAACAGCTTGGTACTGGGGATAAACGGACTGGCCTCCCTGAAGGGTTGTTAAACAGCGCAAGGATTATGTGCCTCCCAGTGGGATCAAAAAACAACTAGTTTGGGGGCAACACTGCAAGTGGCTGGGTGCCGGGGAGAACAGGCACAGTTCGAGGTGGCGAGCAGTAGGTTGCAGCAAACAACACCAGCTGGGACCGTGACGGGAGCCAAGGAGTGCTCCAAGCAGCAGAAACAGAGGGAGAAGAAGGGGGCAGGCACTACAGGTCCCCCCGGTAGTGGTGCCAGACAAGAGGGCGCACAAGAAGCCCGCAAGGTTCAGAGAGGTGGCCAGAGACATGGCCTTGAAGGCAGCAGGCAAGCCAAAAAAACACCCCCACCGAGTCGCCGGGGCAAAGCGGCAGCACCCCCAGAGACACAAGGGTAGCAAAGCGATGCAGATGTGGGGGAAGTTCTACGACAGATGAGGGACGCAGCAAAAGAACACAGAAGTGATTGGCTACTGGAGCAGGTCCTGGGCCCGAGGGGTAACCCTGGGCTAGCGAAAGAAAAGCCACCTCATGGTAGGAGGAACAGAAGCAGTAGTAGCAGCAGCCCAAGGTAAGCCAACCAAGGCAATACAGATAAGCCCGATCCGCGGGGAACCACAGGAGAGAGTCAGACAGCAGCAGGAGCTCAGTGAGCTGCAGTCCAAGGGAGAAGAGACTGTGGAGAAGGCAGGGGAGGGAGTACCGCAGAAGCGCAAGAAGCAGCACGGACTCCAGGGGCACATCATCAAGGGGGACTGCAGCCACATTGGCAGCCCCACGTAGACAGTGGCATCCACGGTCACCATGGACAGCACGGTTGGGCACAGTGACAAGAGACACTCACCCCCAGTGAGCACCCAGCGGGCACATGTAGCCTCAGCGGCAGTGCCTGACAGGGACCAACGGGCACACCAGGGTGGACCCCTGGCACTGGATGGTGGGACATGCACAGCTAGCGAGGGGGGTATGCCAGGCAAGCACAGAGCGCATAGCGCATGCAAATAGGGGGGCACATATCAGGAGCCTGCAGCACATGGGATAGCCAACTATGGGAAGCTGGTTGGGGTAGGTAACATGGCAAGCATTTCACTAGGCTACTCACAAGAGGGACTTGTCTTTAAAAGGAGAGGGAAACACCGGAATCCCCTAAGTTTAAGAGAGAGGCAGGAAGTGAGAAATCATAACCCCCTTTGGAAACCCCGACGGGTTGTAAATACTGCCCTCACCCACTCAATGAGTAGCATGCTTCATCATAGGGCTGCTACGATTCCCTGGTGCAGACCAACATCCAGACAGGAGCGCTGAGAAAAAAAAAAAAGAATATAGGAACCCCAATGGTCACCCCAGCATGGTGGCCATGGCAAAGGGCCCTTGCCACTATCTACGTGACCAGGTCATAACTACTGAATAGGGCATGCACAGGATGAAGGGCATGGTAGCAAAGTGCCCCCAAATGCAGAGACAGACACCGGGTCTGGGGGCCCGAAGGGGCAAAGGTGCAGGAAAGGGCAAAGTAGGACACCCAGGAGATTGGGATGTGCGATACCTGGGAGGGGAATGGGAGGCAGCACCGCACTGGGCCAGGCAATTGGCAAGCCGGCCAGCAAGTTTATTAGGCCTTCTCCTGGGGACCCACCTATGTTAGCGCGTGAATCCGGGCTGCCAATCCTGGTTCCATTAGCAGTTAAGGAGAGATTATGGTGCAAGAAGTTTATTGATTTATTCTCCCTGCTTAAGGCTAAACAGACAGGGCTGGACCTAGTACTGCGGGACAAAAAAGACGAGGACAAGGGGGAAAGGTGCAGGCCCCGATTAGAGATGTCCATTGTAAACTGATTGCATGCGTTTCGCACATTGGCTTGCATCTTCTTAAAAAAATTCCTGCATGCCACAGCTTCATTGTTTTTGTATGAGCAAAACATGCATGCCATATAGCACAAGTAGCAGGGAGATCCCTGGCCAAAGTACAATGAAGGCTTTAGGGCAAAAATGCAGACATGGCCCATTATAGACTGGGACAATCAAGATGTAGCAGGTTTCACTGAACACATTGGTGGAGGCGCACGGGCAGTCCTTTCGTTCCTACGGGAGCAAATGGAGGACGGATTGGTACCAGCAGGGCACCAGAGGGAAGCAGTATTCAGGGGGCAAGCAGACACGGTCAAAGCCATCAGCATGTGGGAAGTTTGAGAAGGGTGAGTGCAAATGGGGGGGCAGCTTGCAAATTCGACCTCTCTGCAGCAGTTGCGCGGGGAGCTACTCAGCCAGCTAGTGCAGAAAAGGGAAAGGGAGTGGTAAGAAAAAGGTCCTCTTCAAAAAGTAGCAGTGAGTCACCAGAAGGGAGCAAAGGGGCGCCCACCCCAATTAAGTACTAACAGTTACTCAAATTAATCAACCACTATCATGAAAAAAGACAATGCACATTTACTAGCAGAAGGGTTCAGAAATGGTTGTGGCATTCCCTACGTGGGGACAGCAGAAGGGAGGCTCTGTAACAACCTTAACTCTGTCGCAGACAACCCCAAAGTGTTTAGACGGAAGGTGGCCAGGTAGCTAGAGCTAGGCCACGTGGATGGCCCATTTGATAAGCCACTGCTAAAAGACTTTATAGTATATCTGCTGGGGGTAGTGCCCAAGAAGGAGCCGGGCCAATTCAGGCTCATCCCCCACCTGTCATAATCAGAGGGAGGCTCATTAAATGATGGGTTAGACCAGGAGCGAAACTCAGTGCCATATGCCACACTGGACGAGGCGATTGACCTGTTACAGGCAACGGTTAGAGGAGCGCTGATGGCTAATGTGGATATAGAGTCCGCCTCTCACCAGACCTGAACGCCTCAGATGAATTACCTTGGCTGCTGTACATAATGCATACATGGGAGTTGCTCACTTCTCAATACTGGTGGACCCTTTCGAGCATTTTAGCCAGGCTGCCTTTATCCAGTACATTCATATGACTTACTCACATGTTGCTCCAGGGAGGACTTCATAAATCAGATGCCATGACTGCTTACACTGTGCATGCTTAAAGGTTACTCCCTCTAGTTTCTGGGTGGACACTGAAGAGCTGTTACGTTGACGGCCTCTAAATCAGTTCTTTCATGTGCTTTGGGTCTCTGCCACTCTGCGGTTACTTTTTTAAGTCCAGAATTTACTCTATTCCCGTGGGAGATTTGTTTTAACGGCCAGAACTTTGAGACGTTTGGCGTAACGTTTGAGCTGTTTGGTAGATCCTTAACTACTTCTTTCAGCAAACCCAGAATATTCTGTTGTCTGCTAGCCCATGCATAGTAACATGCTGATACTAGCTTTGAATCTTTTCCTCTGGGGCTCTGACTATCTGCATTTATCCTTCCACATTGGGGCCGATTCCGATCTCGGCCGGTAGGGCTCCGAATAGGATTCGGCTTTACCGGATCCGATTCGGAGCCCTTTTTCCCGACCGAATCGTACGCGGGTCCGGCCGAGCGAGTCACGATGCGATTCACCGACCGACTTCGTCCGGGCGACCCGACCGCTCCGACCGACTCGTACCCGGATCGTACCGCTCCGACCGACTCGCTCGGACCCGATTCGCACCGCGCAATGGAGGCGTTTTCCGGCCGGGTAAGTACGATGCGCACCTCGACCGCTCCGACCGACTCGCGCCGTCCGACTCGAACTCGCTGTCGGAGCCGTACTTTGGGGGTCCGTGTCGGACCCCCTGTATGCGTACTCCGCGCGGCGCACACAGGGGGACCCATGGGTCCCCCTACCTGTGCGTGTACGCCGCGAGCGCTCCGCGGCGTACTCGCTGTAGAGGGCGCCCTTGTCCGCCTCGCACCCATTGAGGCAATGGGAGCCCGCGTACGCGTTGTACGACCGGCTCCCATTGAGTTCAATGGGAGTCCGACCGACTCGTGTCCGGTGGCATACGAATGCATCGGACTCGTTCGGTCGGACTGCACGGGTCCGATTCGGTCGGAAATCTCTCCGGGTCCGGCTCGGTCGGAGAGATTTCCGGCCCGATTCGGAATCGACCCCATTGTGTACGCAGTTGAATTATTTATAAACTACCCCTCATCATTTTCAAAATTGGTCACCGCACTGAAGTACTTAGCAGTATAATCGCTGTGTTTTTTATATTATAGACAATGTCACATGAAGTAAGAACAGAAGTGCTAATTTAAGATTTGGGCTTTACCACAGATTTGGGTTCAGTGTTGTCTTAAATGGTAAAGGAACTGAAACATTGACACTGTACCACCGTATTCAGTGATGAATGTTTTTTCTGTCACTTTAACTTTAGGTGCCTGTACAGATTTTGGTTGGAAATGTAAAATTAATATAGTATGGTATTTGATGTCCGCTAAATTGATTACAGAGCACAATACTACAGAATAATATAACAAAGAAAATGAACTACACAGCCACAGTAAAATACAGCAGTGAAATAATGACATAATGCAGCAAAAAAAAAAAAAAAGCACCGTCGCGATAAACAACACAACCTATCACCAGCACAACAAAATGCAACAAAACAAACATTTACAAATATTCTGTCACACATTACTATATCCAGAAATCTGATTTCAAAACATGATGGTAAAACTTGCTTGCCCCAAGCACTGCCCAAACATTGCACCAAAGAAATGTAATAGTGCCAGTCAAAAAAAGTTACTTATCTTTGGCCAGATCAAGGTTGTTCCAAATGACTTGGTTTACAGGACCATAACGTCAACGGTTTGATGCTAATCGAATATAAAACAAAAGCATGATGTATTATTTATCTATACTGTAATAATATAACTGTGCTTGTCCAACAAGCTGTCAGCATTTTTGTACAAAACGTTTCTTGTTTCTCCTTAAATTGTTTCACTTGAGGTAATTGATGAATAACTTTTCTTACCTGGTCCACATCACCGTACACCTGAAAGACCTGCACTGGCTCCCCGTCAGCAAGAGAATCACGTTCAGACTCCTCACCCACGCACACAAGGCCCTCCACGACCTGGGCCCAAAGTACCTCAACGACCGCATGTCCTTCTACACGCCCACACGCCAGCTACGATCAACCAGCCACGCCCTCGCCACCGTACCACGCATCCGCAGAACCACCGCCGGAGGAAGATCCTTCTCCTACCTGGCGGCCAAGACCTGGAACTCCCTCCCCACTCACCTTCGGCGAACCCAGGACCATCTCGCCTTCAGGAAGCAGCTCAAGACCTGGCTGTTCGAGCAGTAACTTACCCCCTCCCCCAGCGCCTTGAGACCCTCCCGGGTGAGTAGCGCGCTCTATAAATGCCGTGATTGATTGATTGATGGTCCTCCTTTGTCACGTTAAATCTGTATGAACAGTGAGTTATTGAAGCTACATGTTTTTTCAGAATATTGCTTTTCATAAGCTAATTCTTCCCCAGAGTCGTATTTAAAACAAATAGCTGCTGCATTGTAAGAAAATATTAATACTACATTGTTTCAAAGAGGCCAATCACACAGGTACGGCCGACACAATTAAGAGGTGGTGCGGCGGGTGGAGGAGGCGCGGGGAAGCGCGGGAGGGGGAGCACGCGGGGGGTATATTAAAATATATATTTTTTAAAAACACTTACCTGAAGCTGCGGCTGCCTTCCGCGTCGCACATCATCTCCGACTTCTCTTCCTGGTCCCAGCATACACTGGGACAGACTCCCTGTGCAAACCCTGCGCTGCTCTCATGTGAGAGCAGCGCGAGGATTGGTCTGAGTGGGCTGAAAAGACTCTCCGCTCAGACCAAGGAGTCTGGGGTTTCTCCAGCCCGGCTGTTCAATGCAGTCAGGCTGGAGAAACCTAGGTGCGCATGTGTGTTGTGGTCGGCCTGAGACGGCCCACCAAACACATATGCACACTTAGAAAGTGCATATAGCACTCCTCCTCCCCCCTCCCATGCCTCGGCCTGCGCCCTCCCTGAACGTGCTGGCTCAGAGCTGACAAGTGAATAATAAAACGATTTGGGTAATCATTTCATTTTTCCCCTGCTGGCTCGGAGCTAGTGGGGCGGCGCTCCTCCGTTATTGCAGTGGAGCCACCTCTGCAATCATTTGATAGGGTCTAAGTGAATGAAAACAGAAAAAAAATAAACCCTAATCGAACTACTGCCACTGGGAATTCTTTGAGTCTTCTTTTATTTTGTGTAAGTTGTGACATTTTGGCAAACAGGAGAGAGATAAAGATAATGAGTTTGAAAGGAGCCCATAACCTGCCAGCATCAATGCAAATTGTTTGGCTCCAGAAATTCTTTTGTTAGGTGTAAAATGTAATTGCGTGAGACTGAAACAATTCCATCTC
Organism: Calotriton arnoldi; assembly: GCA_963921515.1. Taxonomy (NCBI): domain Eukaryota; kingdom Metazoa; phylum Chordata; class Amphibia; order Caudata; family Salamandridae; genus Calotriton; species Calotriton arnoldi. Next base: position 2,675,689 of record CAWUFW010001638.1, on the reverse strand, counting down.
ATAGTGTGGATAGCAACTATATTTGCACGTAACAGTCCCTTCATAGCTCATCACAACGTTTATAAACCAGCTGTCATCCCTTAAGTCTGTCCCAAGTTGCAATTCTAAGGTATTTTATCTTAACCCCTTCGCCGCTAGGCCTTTTCCCCCCCTGTGCTAAGCCTTTTTTTGGCTATTTGGGGTAGTTCGTGCTTAGGCCCCTGTAACCTTTTGACCACATAAGGTATCCATGCCAAATTTGCGTCCTTTTCTTCCAACATCATGGGGATTCTAAAGGTACCCAGGGTTTGAGGATTCCCCTGGAGGGGACCCAGAAATTAGCCAAAATACAGCAAAATGTTGTTTTTTGGGGGGAAAATGGGAAAAAAGTGCTGCAAATGAAAGCGTCTGGTTTTTTCCCTGCAAATGGTATCAACAAAGGCTTTGTGGGGCTGAAATCACCATTTCTCCAGCTTTTAGGGACTAACAGACCTTTGTCAGAAAACCAACATTTTTTACACAGTTTTGGCATTTTACTGGGATATAGCCTATTTTTGCTATTTTTTGTGCTTTCAACCTTCTTCCAGTTAATGGTAGAAATGGGTATGAAAACAAGAATGGATCCTGGAAAGCTATACATTTTAGAAAAGTAGACAAAATTCTGAATTCAGCAAGGGGTCATTTGTGTAGATCCTTCAAGGTTTCTTTATAGAAACTAACAGTTGAATATAGGAAAAATTGAAAATTAGTTGAAAAAAACAGCCATTTGTGCCTACGTTTTCACCTGTAACTTCTTCTAATTATGACAGCTGTTTAAAAACAATATACCATTACATCCGCTGGACCTTTCTGGTTGTGGGGATATATAGTCTTTGTAGGTTCACCAAGAACCCGACGAACCCAGAACCAATAACTGAGCAGCGTCTTGCAATGGTTTTTTATTATGTACCGGGTATATAGCAATTAATTTGGGAAAATATATATATGGAAAAATCGGTATGAAAGACACCTATGTATTTCTGAAACTGGAACAAAATATAGAGTTTAGAAACAGTAGATATTTGCACATTTCCGAAATTGTGAGTACCCATACTAGCATGAGAATTATAGGACATTTTTCAAAGTGACTTCTTTTTTACACATTGTCTTTCATTTGGAAGGCAGAAATGCATCAAAAGTCAATAGGTAATAACAGTTGCTCTACAATTCTGTGTGGGTAGGCCTAGTGCCCGCGACAGGAAATGGCTCAAAACGCAACGTGGACACACTTTATTATTACAGTGAAAACTGACCCTTTTTTTGCAAAGTGCATAGCTGTAGATTTTGAACCCTAGCTCTGCCGGCACCTGGGAAACCTAGCAATCCTATACATTTTTTAAAACAAGACACGCAGGGGAATCCTGGATGGGGTGACTTGACTGGCTTTCACCAGGTTCTATTACCCAGAATCCCTTGCAAACCTCAAAATTTGTCAAAAAAACCAAATTTTCCTCACATTTCTGTGGTGGAAAGTTCTGGAATCTGCGTGGATCCACAAACTTCCACCCACCCCGCATTCCCCAAAGTCTTCTGAGAAAAATGGTACCTCACTTGTGTGGGTAGGCCTAGTGCCCGCGACAGGAAACGGCCCAAAACGCAACGTGGACACACCACATTTTCACAGTGAAAACGGACCCTTTTTTTGCAAAGTGCCTAGCTGTAGATTTTGAACCCTAGCTCTGCCGGCACCTAGCGAAACCTAGCAAACCTATACATTTTTAAAAACTAGACACCCAGGGGAATCCAGGATGGGGTGACTTGTCTGGCTCTCACCAGGTTCTGTTACCCAGAATCCTTTGCAAACCTCAACATTTGGGGAAAAAAACCACATTTTCCTCACATTTCTGTGGTGGAAAGTTCTGGAATCTGCGTGGATCCACAAAATTCCACCCACCCCGCATTTCCCAAAGTCTTCCGAGAAAAATGGTACCTCACTTGCGTGGGTAGGCCTACTGCCCACGACAGGAAATGGCCCAAAACGCAACGTGGACACACCACATTTTCACAGTGAAAACAGACCCTTTTTTTGCAAAGTGCCTAGCTGTAGATTTTGAACCCTAGCTCTGCCAGCACCTAGGGAAACCTAGCAAACCTATACATTTTTAAAAACTAGACACCCAGGGGAATCCAGGATGGGGTGACTTGTCTGGCTCTCACCAGGTTCTGTTACCCAGAATCCTTTGCAAACCTCAAAATTTGGAGAAAAAAAACCACATTTTCCTCACATTTCTGTGGTGGAAAGTTCTGGAATCTGCGTGGATCCACAAAATTCCACCCACCCCGCATTCCCCAAAGTCTTCCGAGAACAATGGTACCTCACGTGTGTGGGTAGGCCTAGTGCCCGTGACAGGAAACGGCCCAAAACGCAACGTGGACACACCACATTTTCACAGTGAAAACGGACCCTTTTTCTGCAAAGTGCCTAGCTGTAGATTTTGAACCCTAGCTCTGCCGGCACCTAGGGAAACCTAGCAAACCTATACATTTTTGAATACTAGACACCCAGGGGAATCCAGGATGGGTGACTTGTCTGGCTCTTACTAGGTTCTGTTACCCAGAATCCCTTACAAACCTCAAAATTTATTTTTTTTAAACCACATTTTCCTCACATTTCTGTGGTGGAAAGTTCTGGAATCAGCGTGGATCCACAAAATTCTACCCACCCCGCATTCCCCAAAGTCTTCCGAGAAAAATGGTACCTCACTTGTGTGGGTAGGCCTAGTGCCCGCGACAGGAAACGACCCAAAACGCAACGTGGACACACCACATTTTCACAGTGAAAACTGACCCTTTTTCTGCAAAGTGCCTAGCTGTAGATTTTGAACCCTAGCTCTGCCGGCACCTAGGGAAACCTAGCGAACCTATACATTTTTTAAAACTAGACACCCAGGGGAATCCAGAATGGGGTGACTTGTCTGGCTCTCACCAGGTTCTGTTACCCAGAATCCCTTGCAAACCTCAAAATGTGTTTAAAAAAAACACATTTTCCTCACATATCTGTGGTGGAAAGTTCTGGAATCTGCGTGGATCCACAAAATTCCACCCACCCCGCATTCCCCAAAGTCTTCCGAGAGCAATGGTACCTCACGTGTGTGGGTAGGCCTAGTGCCCGTGACAGGAAACGGCCCAAAACGCAACGTGGACACCACATTTTCACAGTGAAAACGGACCATTTTTTTGCAAAGTGCCTAGCTGTAGATTTTGAACCCTAGCTCTGTCGGCACCTAGGGAAACCTAGCAAACCTATACATTTTTGAAAACTAGACACCCAGGGGAATCCAGGATGGGGTGACTTGTCTGGCTCTCACCAGGTTCTGTTACCCAGAATCCCTTGCAAACCTCAACATTTATTTTAAAAAAACCACATTTTCCTCACATTTCTGTGGTGGAAAGTTCTGGAATCAGCGTGGATCCACAAAATTCTACCCACCCCGCATTCCCCAAAGTCTTCCGAGAAAAATGGTACCTCACTTGTGTGGGTAGGCCTAGTGCCCGCGACAGGAAACGACCCAAAACGCAACGTGGACACACCACATTTTCACAGTGAAAACGGACCCTTTTTCTGCAAAGTGCCTAGCTGTAGATTTTGAACCCTAGCTCTGCCGGCACATAGGGAAACCTAGCAAACCTGTACATTTTTTAAAACTAGACACGCAGGGGAATCCAGGATGGGGTGATTGTCTGGCTCTCACCAGGTTCTGTTACCCAGAATCCCTTGCAAACCTCAAAATTTGTAAAAACAAAAACAAATTTTCCTCACATTTCTGTGGTGGAAAGTTCTGGAATCTGCGTGGATCCACAAAATTCCACCCACCCCACATGCCCCAAAGTCTTCTGAGAAAAATGATACCTCACTTGTGTGGGTAGGCCTAGTGCCCGCGACAGGAAACGGGCCAAAACGCAACGTGGACACACCACATTTTCACAGTGAAAACGGACCCTTTTCTTGCAAAGTGCCTAGCTGTAGATTTTGAACCCTAGCTCTGCCGGAACCTAGGGAAACCTAGCAAACCTATACATTTTTGAAAACTAGACACCTGGGGGAGTTTAATGAGGTATGGCTTGCGTGGGCCACCCAAAGTTTTCCTAGCCAGAATCCCCCCCTCTCACCAGGTTATGTTACCCAGAATCCCTTGCAAACCTCAAAATTTGTTAAAAAAAAAACAAATTTTCCTCACATTTCTGTGTGGGAAAAGTTCTGGAATCTGCGTGGATCCACAAATTTCCTACCACCCAGCGTTCCCCCAGGTCTCCTGATAAAAATGGTACCTCACTCGCATGGGTGGGTCACGTACCCGCGACATGCAAGGGCCCAACACCTATTGAGGCGACATCAAAATTACCTATCACAAAACAACCTGGTTTTGCAAGGGGAGGTCCCCTGGGTTTTTGGCCCTGGGCTCTGCGGCCATCTTGGGAAACTACCAAACCCACACATTTCCGAAAACTAGACACCCGGGGGAGTCTAGTGAGGTATGGCTTGCGTGGACCCCCCAACGTTTCCCTACCCAGAATCCCCTGCAAACCTCAAATTTTGCTGAAAAAAATCCAATTTTTCACACATTTCTCTGTGGGAAAGTTCTGGAATCTGTGTGGATCCACAAATTTCCTACCACCCAGCATTCCCCCAGGTCTCTCGATAAAAATGGTACCTCACTCGCGTGGGTGGGTCAAGTACCCGCGACAGGCAAGGTCCCAAAACCTATTGAGGCGACATCAATATTACCTATCTCAAAACAACCTGGTTTTGCAGGGGGGTCCCATGGGTTTTTGGCCCCGGGCTCGGCGGCCATCTAGGGAAACTTACCAAACCCACACATTTCTGAAAACTAGACACCCGGGGGAGTCCAGGAAGGTATGGCTTGCGTGGATCCCCCAACGTTTCCCTACCCAGAATCCCCTGCAAACCTCAAATTTTGCTGGAAAAAATCAAATTTTTCACACATTTCTGTGTGGGAAAGTTGTAGGATCACTGGGCAGACACAAATTTCCTACCACCCAGCGTTCCCCCAGGTCTCCTGATGAAAATGGTACCTCACTTGTGTGGGTAAGCATAGTGGCTGAAACAGGAAATGGCCCAAATCGTACTGTGGAGATTTCAAAATTACCTATAACAAAACTACCTGGTTTTGGGGGGGGCACCTGTTTTTTTGGCCCCGGGCTTGCCGCCATCTAGGGAAACCTACCAAACCCACACATTTCTAAAAACTAGACACCCTGGGGAGTCCAATGAGGTATGGCTTGGGTGGATCCCCCAACGTTTCCCTACCCAGAAACCCCTGCAAACCTCAAATTTAGCTGAAAAGATCACTTTTTCCTTACATTTTTGTGTGGGATCACCGTGCTGGCACAAATGTCCTACCACCCAGCGTTCCCCTTGTTCTCCCGAGTAAAATGATATCTCACTTGTGTGGGTGGGCCAAAGGCCTGTGACTGGGAAGAGCCCAAAACATAGGGATTAAGGGTATAGCACAGAGAATTCTAAGCGCTACATTTTTTTAAAAATACGTTTTTAGCCAATTCTGCTTTGGACACCCACACAAGTGAGGTATCATTTTACTTGGGAGACTGAGGGGAACGCTGTGGGGTAGGACATTTGTGCCAGCACGGTGATTCCACACAAAAATATGTGGCAAATGTGTTTTTTCAGCTAAATCTGAGGTTTGCAGGGGATTCTGCGTAGGGAAACGTTGGGGGATCCACGCAAGCCATACCTCATTGGACTCCCCAGGGTGTCTAGTTTTCAGAAATGTGTGGGTTTGGTAGGATTCCCTAGATGGCGGCGAGCCCGGGGCCAAAAAAACAGGTGCCCCCCCCTCCAAAACCAGCTAGTTTTGTTATATGTAATTTTGAAGTCTCCATAGTACTATTTGGGCCATTTCCTGTTGCAGCCACTATGCCTACCCACCAAAGTGAGGTACCATTTTTATCGGGAGACCTGGGGGAACCCTGGGTGGTAGGAAATTTGTGTCTGCCCGGTGATCCTACAACTTTCCCACACAGAAATGTGTGAAAAATTAGATTTTTTCAGCAAAATTTGAGGTTTGCAGGGGATTCTGGGTAGGGAAATGTTGGGGGGGTCCACGCAAACCATACCTCGCTGGACTCCCCCGGGTGCCTAGTTTTCAGAAATGTGTGGGTTTGGTAGTTTCCAAGATGGCCGCAGAGCCCAGGGCCAAAAACCCAGAGGACCCCCCTTGCAAAACCAGGTTGTTTTGCAATAGGTAATTTTGATGTCACCTCAATAGGTTTGGGCCCTTGCCTGTCGCGGGTACTTGACCCACCCATGCGAGTGAGGTACCATTTTTATCGGGAGACCTGGGGGGAATGCTGGGTGGTAGGAAAATTGTGATTTTTCTGACAACAGAATATTATGACACAGTAATGCATGGAAAATGCGTGACTATAGTCACATTTTGAGGTTTGCATGGCATTGTGAGTAAAAAAACTTGTTGGGATCCATAAGAGGCACACCACCCAGCACTCCCCATTTTTTTTTTACTTTACAGAAATATCTAAAGTTGGTAAATTTTCCCTAGAGACAGACTACACCTTAGCACAGAAAGACAGATGAGACAAATATCACTGCCTATCCGTCTGTTCCTCAAGTACACACACATACTGGTTGGATTTGGCACGAGGGTGAGTGAAAGGTTCAAAATGTATATTTTATTAACAAGAGATTTCACAAAAAGGAAATGCACTGTTAATAATTAAAAGGTTAAAAACCTGAACCAATGACTCACAGCTCGTGAGCTGTAAAGCCACGACAAGGCACTGACCTCTTTACAGGCCATTTACACACCTTTCATACTTGACACACACTTTCATACCACCAGCTGCGGCCCCAGCACATTACAACACTCACATCCACAGACAATGTGGTGACAATGTACACCCTGACTGAGAGAGACAGAAAAGACAAATATTCCTTCAAAATGAACAATTCCTTAAGTACTCACACATACTGGTTGGATTTGGCACGAGGGTGAGTGAAGGTTCAGAGCGTAAAATTCTATCAACAAGAGATTTCACAAAAAGGAAATGCACTGTTAATATTTAAAAGGTGAAAAACCTGAACCACTGACTTACAGCTCATGAGCTGTAAAGCCACGGCAAGGCACCAACCTCTTTACAGGCCATTCACACACCTTTCATACGTGACACACAAGACCATTCACATCGCCAGCCGCGGGCCCAGCACATTACAACATTCACATCAACAGACAGCGCCATTCAAGGGCCCATCACTTTCATATGCCCACATGACTGACAAAGCAATCACACCGGCTGGTGGTTGACATAGTGTCTGCAGTGGCGTTTGACTAGCAGAGTGTGTAATGACCAGCAGCAAGTCACTACTCACACACTGCCAGCCAAATGCCAGCCCACGCACACTGCCAGCCAAGCACCATCCCACCCACACCGCCAGCCAAGCGCTAGTCCACGCACACTGCCAGCCAAGCGCCAGCCCACGCACACCGCCAGCCAAGCGCCAGTCCACGCACACCGCCAGCCAAGCGCCAGTCCACGCACACCGCCAGCCAAGCGCCAGTCCACGCACGCTGCCAGCCAAGTGCCAGCCCCCGCACACCGCCAGGCAAGCGCCAGTCAACGCACACCACCAGCCAAGCGCCAGTCCACGTACACCGCCAGCCAAGCGACAGTCCATGCACACCGCCAGCCAAGCGCCAGTCCATGCACACCGCCAGCCAAGCGCCAGTCCATGCACACCGCCAGCCAAGCGCCAGTCCATGCACACCACCAGCCAAGCGCCAGTCCACGCACACTGTCAAATTTTTTTTAACAAGAAAGAAATTACAAACCAATTGGGACTAGATACAAAACTATAACTACAAACACAACAGCGGTAACTAAAGACATCATTCTAATGCCAAACGTGAAACTGAACAACAAATAAAAAACCATACAGACCAGGCAGTACACTATTAGACTCACGGTTGCTCCCAAAATCTCTTTTGAGTGTGATACAATCTGAAACATGTGGGCACGCACAGCCCAGGATTAGAAAGACAATCAGCACAGTGCATACAACTCTCCTTCCGCATACCTCTTCGCAAACAGACTCTACATCTCTTACAGGGATTGTTTTTTTTGGGCGTGGGAGGAATTAAATCGGGAAAGTGGCGATCTTTCAATCTAGCCACATCCTCCACCACTCCAACTCTAGGAACACTTGCCTGTTCTACTACAACAAGGCTGCCTATCACAGACTCTTGAAACTGAACAAAAGTCATCTTTGACGCTGGAGAACACTCCTTGAACACAACAAAAGCATTAAAAGTTGCTAAATTGAAAAGATGGATGGCCAACTTCTTATACCAAATGTAAGCCTTACGAATAGCAGTATAAGGTTTCAACCTCTGATCTACTCTATCAACACCACCCATGTGCTTATGGTAGTCTACAATGCACACAGGTGTGTGCTCTTCAGCAAACTGACCCCAAACAGCCACAGGTGAAATACTTTCATCATGGATGGTAATCAGCATGTACACATCCCTCCTGTCCACAAATTTCACACCTAGCAGTTCATCACTACGCAGGGCACTGCACTGTCACCTTTGAAGCTTTTTGCAAACAAGCTCTTTTGGATAACCTTTACGGTTAGAGCGGATTGTGCTACAAGCAAAAGTGTCCACTTTGAACAATTCCTTAAACAATTGCACAGCAGTGTAGAAGTGACCTTTGTTAAAAAGTTCTCACACAATTTTCTCTGAAACTCCTAAAGTGGACGGACAACCAGGGAGGACAATAGTGGAATCCCTACCAGTGTACACCCGGAAATTATAGACATATCCTGTCCTACTCTCAGACAACATATACATCTTAATTCCATAACGTGCCCTCTTGCTAGGAATGTACTGTCTAAAAACCAAATGACCCTTGAACAGGACCAAAGACTCATCAATAGCTATTTCTTTCCCTGGAGTATAGATCTCTGAAAATCGATCTACAAAGTGATCAAGAACAGGTCGAATTTTAAAAAGACGGTCATAGTCAGGGTGATCTCATGGCAACGCCGAAGCATTATCAACAAAAGGCAGCATCCGAAGCACAAGTAAATACCGATTATGACTCATAATTGCAGGAAATATGGCCGTTGCCATCAATGGACTAGTAGACCAATATGAAGCAATGGACAGCTTCCTTATCAAACCCATCAAAAAAGTCAAACCCAAAAACTTCTTCATCTCATCCAGATTTGTGGGAGTCCACCGGGTATCTCTAGAGTGGGGCCTAAGTCTGTCACTGTTGTCCCTCAAATACTGTTCAGCATACAAATTAGTCTGCTCAACAATCTCAGCCAAAAATGCATCATCCATAAACAACTGAAAAAACTGTATAGGCAAAAAAAAATCACAATTCACTCTACACCCTGCATCACCACTAAAGGCAGGCAACACCGGTTGCACCATGTTTGGATCAACCCAGAGTCCAGCACTTCCAATGGGAAGCCTTGCAGCCCCAGGCTGCAATACAGATGCCTCTTGCACCATCGGCACATCAGTGTCCTCCTCTAAAACAGGCACTTCATCCGCACTGAGAGTAGCTTCATCTGCACTGAGAGTAGCTTCATGATCAGATGATTCCTCGTGGACAGAAAACTCACTGCCTGAATCTTGCACTTCCTCCTCTCCCTCAGATGCACTGTCAGTCTCATAATCATGGTCAGAGGAAGATTCAAAAAGCATACCAACCACCTGCTGAGCAGTAATTCTGCGGCTAGCCATAATTCTTACTAACAAAGGTAACTTGTCAAACAAGTCAACAACAACAAACACTTTGTAGAATAACTAATAAACAAAATGTAGCTTTATCACAAAGACCTATATACTCCAAAACTATACCACTCACTTGTCAGAAGCAGATAGACTCACAACCTACTCTGCACAGACACAGCAAGGACCAACAATATTCCACTAAAAAAGAAAAAGAAAAGAAAATTACACATAAGACAACGCAAAAGACATCACAAAGAATTTCATGCTCCAAACACAAACTAAATATGCTGCTGTTTTGACACCACTTACAAAAAATTCATTCGTGCATGACAATAATACTCATTTGGAGTAAACACAACAAAAAATGTTTTTCTTACCAAATAAATGCAACTACGCAAAACTGCAGAAACCGCAAACAAGAACAAAAAGCACTAGAATAAAAGGAGAAATAAAACTTTACAATCGCATATGCAAATAATGAACCAGTCCACGCACAATCTACCAGCCAAGCTGGTGGGTAGGTGGGCCTAAAAGCAAAAGGCCGACCCCAAGGGTGTCAGAAACAGCTAAAATATTCAACCCCATAAAGGGGAGCAACCCTTGTCCATGGGGCCGCTCCCCACAAACATTTATATAAAAAAATAAATCCCTGGTGGCCTAGTGGGCCATCTGAAATCATTTTGGGCCAATCTTTCCCCCCCCCTCAGTGGGGCAGAAACGGCCAGACAAAATGTTCCCCAAAGGAGATTGACCCTTGCCCAAGGGGCCGCTCACCGCATGCATTGATAATACAAAAAAAAAAAAAATCCCTGGTGGCCCAGTGGTCCATCTAAAATTCATTTGGGCCGATCTGCCCAAACCCCGGGAGGCAGAAACGGCCAAACAATATGTCCCCCAAAGGGGAGCGACCCTTGCCCAAGGGGCCGCTCCCCGCATGCATTACAAATCTATAAAAAAACAAAAAAATCCCTGGTGGCCCAGTGGGCAATCTAAAAAATTATTTGGGCCAATCTGCCCCCCACGGGGCAGAAACGGCCAAACAATATGTCCCCCAAGGGGAGCGACCCTTGCCCAAAGGGCCGCTCCCCGAATACATTGCACATAAAAAAAATTAACTAAAATAAAAAAATCCCTGGTGTCTAGTGGGCATTCTGCTGCACGATCGAAGGTGTCCCTTCCTTCACAAAAACAATCATCCATGCAATGCAGGCACCCTTGCACCATTGTGCAACGGTGCCTGCGTTGGCGCATGGCAGCCAATTGGGCGTCAGCGCAGGGGAGAGCACAGGGATCTGTCATATTGTTGTAAATATGACGCATCCCTGTGCTCTGACAGTAAAGCAGCACGACGTAGCCAAAGGGCTTGCTGCACCACACTGTCTCACTTTCTTGTAAATAAGGCCCGCTTTTCTATCTTTCACAAGCCATGTCTCAAGTAGATACCACTATTTTTACCCTGAAATTCTTAAAAAGGATGCGAAGATCTCGACTTTTTTAATGTGGAAACCAGATGCATATAACTTTGCAACCTATTGGTTGCAGTGTAGTCTTTGCAAGAATTATATCATTTTTGTGAGCGAAACAATTTGCAACTTTGCCCACAACTGGTATAAAACTTCACCCCAACGCTAAGAATAATAATGTTCGCAAACTGTGCAAACTTTTGAAAGTGCTAAAAATGTGCTAATTCCGGCCATCTTTAAGGGTGAAGTTTAAAATGTTGTCAGTCCCTCTAGTTTTGCTAATTTTCCAGCTTCTTCAGTGTGCAACCTGCGGCAGATTTTACCCCCGCCTCCCAAGAGGTTGCCACTCTCATTTGCATAACATCAAGATTGTCTAGCCACCAGGGTGCAATCTAGGATGAAAGCCACAACAACGAAAAAAGAATACCAAATTATTATTAACGTAGGCACAAAAATGCATATTTTAATTGGTGTCTTAAAGTGGTAATTCCTTTCCAAAGACCACATCTATATAATAGAAGTAATTTCTTTCGTTTACAACATCTAACAAGGATTGCGATGAAAGCTGTATTTATTATACTTCAACTCTGAACGTTGTTTCAGATGTTTTCAATTTATCAACCCGTTCAGAACATCTGCACTTGGTTAAAGCAGAAGAGCTTAACTTGCAAAAAACATGTTTATTTTGGATTATTGTCGGACGCTCCCTCTAATCCTGACATGTTGTCAGCCATTTCTGATCGCTAGGTACATTACAAACGTTAGTAACGGACTCTTCACCCAAAGACATTAGGGGACTTTTTTACAAGACCCTTGCGCCGCCGCTGCGTCACTTTATATCTTATAAAAAGTGAAGCACCGGCGGCGCAAGGGGCTTGTAAATAAGCCCCTAAATCTTTTTAACTAACTGTCTTAAATGCTCACCTTTTTGCCATTTCACCATCTTTATTGCACTTTGCACAGTTGAGGAAGTTCTCTGTTACTGAGAGACAGCACTTGAACTGCAACAGTGACCTTGTTAATACCGAAGCCATTTGTCTTGAAGAGTTTGAAATCATCCGTTTCAGCTGCAGGGATATGAGATTAATGGCAATAATATGTTATCCTAAAAAACAGAAGTCATTCTTCAATCCCTGCTTCCTAGTACACAATACTGCATTCTAGAAAAAAAATACTTTATATTGTGGGATAGTTGCACTCAAAACAGATTTTTCGAAGCAGTAACATGAAAAAAAGAGTGCATAAACATTTGTGGGATACAACGTAGGTTAAATAATAATGATTTAAGGTGCCACAATACTGGGAAACCGTGTTAATTAACTAAACACTGTGTGATATATTATTAAAACACAAGATTATTTTAGATTTTTCAAGGGATTCATACAACTATTATATATAGGCGTCATGGCGGACGAAATGGGTGAAATTCAAAATAAAATATACCTGCACACAAGCAGGGTCCACACTCGTACTTCTTGGAAGAGGATCGCTAACCTACGAGGGTTTGGATATATATATATATATATATATATATATATATATATATATATATATATATATATATATATAATCACTCAGAGTATTCGTTTTCAGACGACTCAGCCGCACCCTCACCCCCTGTCCCACGAAGACGTCACAACGCTGTCCGAATGCTCAATTAGATTTTATTTTCTTTCTTTAAAATGCAGCAACACCCAACACAGGACACCAACGCGTTTCGGCTTACGGTCAATATATATATTTTATATATATATATATATATATATATATATATATATATATATATTATATATATATATATATATATATATATATATATTCACTGAAAAAACCATAGGTTTCAGGCACGTTATAGTTAGAAATTAGCATTTAAAAAACCTTACAAATTCACTGAAAAAACCATAGGTTTTAGGGACAGTTATAGTTAGTTGGACATTGCACTCGTACAAAACCCGTGAAATTCCCCGTTATAGTTAGTTCAGGTAACTATAACTCGCGCCCGCAATGCACTGCTGATGACGTCACATATTACATCACTAATGACATGGTCAGTGACATCACTGATGACATCTCAAATGACATCACTGATGACATCACTGATGACATCATCCAGTGACTGTGTGTTTCTGTAAAGTTTAAATATGTTTAATATATATAGGGAAAGGCGTATTGAAGAATGAGTGGGTGTATAAGTGTCTGAATGGATGATTTAGTACGTGAGTGACTGACTCTACAAGTGAGTGATTAAACATATCTTACTGAATGCATGGGTTAGTGACTAAACTGTGTGAATGTCTGTATCCGTCTCTTTGTTGGTGTGTAAGTGGATACATGGATTTGCGAATAGCTACATGAGTGTCTATATGGGTTATTGATTGGTTCTCTGAGTATCTGTATGGCTGCCTGAGTGTTTGTGTGGGTGGGGTGTGTGTGACTCTGTACATAGATGTGTGAGTGGGTGATTCACTGGGTGCATGATTTCAAGAGTGCATCTGTGATGGACTGCTTGGGTGGGTGAGTGTGTGTAAGAGTGTGTTAGTGAGTGAATGTATGTCCCAGTGGTACATGTGTGAGTAACTATGTATGTGAAAGGCAGTATATATGTGTGTTGGAGTATATAAATACCTATAAGCGAGAGTGTGTGATTGTGATAGTGACTGTATGGATGAGTGTGTGCTTGTATCAGAGATTGTATAAGAGCGTAAGAATGTGCTAGTATTTGTATGAGTAAGTGAGCTGGTGTGTGTATAACTGTATAGGTGAGTAAATGGGTGTGTGCTTAATTTTTTGCATGACTGACTAGGTGTGTGAGTACCTCTATGGATGAGTGGCGGTGTGTGAGTGTTTATATAGGTGTATGAGTGCATATAATAGTCCTGTACTGAGTGACTATAAGTATGAGTGACTGTACGGGTGAGTGAGTAGATGTGTGTGTGTAGACCTAAGAATCAGTGAGTGTGTATATAGTAATTGGTGTTGGAGTGTCTATGGTTTTGACAATGGCAGTCTGTAATTTACAGTGGGTGTATCAAAAGTTATATTAGGGTGTGAGAAGATGCATCAAATTATCACATGGATGATGTCATCAGTGATGTCATCAGTGATGTCATTTGAGATGTCATCAGTGATGTCATCAGTGATGTCACTGACCATGTCATGAGTGATGTAATATGTGACGTCATCAGCAGTGCATTGCGGGGGCGCGAGTTATAGTTACCTGAACTAACTATAACGGGAGAATTTCACGGGTTTTGTATGAGTGCAATGTCCAACTAACTATAACTGTCCTTAAAACCTATGGTTTTTTCAGTGAATTTGTAAGGTTTTTTAAATGCTAATTTCTAACTATAACGTGCCTGAAACCTATGGTTTTTTCAGTGAATTTCAAAGGTTTTTTAAATGCTAATTCCTAACTATAACATGTCTGAAACCTCTGGTTTTTTTCAGTGAATTTCAAAGGTTTTGTAAATGACAATTTTTAAATGTATTAATTGTTATATTTATTTTTTGATACTGATTTACTACATTTTTTTAAACTATTTATTTTTAGATATTTTATTTTTTAAAATACATTGTAATTACATTATACATTACATTACAAAATATACTTTCTCAGAATGAATTACTTTAGTTTAAATACTTTGCAAATAGGCAATAGACTTTTAAGTACAGTAGTTACAGTTGTTGCAATGGGCAACACAATTTCAAACACAATGCAACATTGAGCTCAATGTGAATTTCAAGTTAAATGCAATTAGTTACTTTATGGATTACTTTTTCTAACCACAGGACTGGATCCTAGATTCAGTCCTGGGACATCTCCTGTAAACAGTTGAGTAAAAGCGTTTTGGTTACAGTAGTGATTTTTAAGGAATATTATTGTATTTTAAAAGTTGACACTTAGAAACTTTTTCACATAGAATCACCAATGCTATCCTATGGGAGAAAATTCACTTAGCAGGTAAGTAGTGTTATCGTTACTTTTTCTTACTCAGTGGTGGATCTTGGATCCAGCACTGGTGCATCTCCTGTAAACAGTTGAAAGAATGCGTTTAAGTCATACAGGCGATTTTTAAGGAATATTTGTAGTTTGTGAAAATCGACACTTTGAAACTTTTCTGCTGAAAACCAGACAATGGATTCCTATGGAAGGAAATACAAGTTACTGGTAAGTACGGTTAAAATTACTTTTCAGGATCAGTACTTGGCTGAAAGATGCAGCACTGAGGTCTCTCCTGATAACAGGTGAGTAAATCGGAATTCGTTGTTCTGCTGATTTTAGAGGAATATTTGTATGTTTCAAAAATCGACACTTAGAAACTTTTCAGCAAAAAGCAGGCAATGATATCCTATGGAAGGAAATTCAATTTACTGGTAAGTACGGTTAGAATTAATTTTCAAGGTCAGTGCTGGGCTAAAAGATGCAGCACTGGGTTCTCTCCTGATAACAGGTGAGTAAATCGGAATTCGTAGTTCGGCTGATTTTAGAGGAATATTATAAAGTTCCAAAACTCCACACTTAGAAGAATTTCCAAGTGAAACCAGTCAATGTTAGCCTATGGAAGGAAATTCAAATTACTGGTAAGTGCGGTTAAAATTACTTTTCAGGATCAGTATTGGGCTCAAAGATGCAGCACTGAGGTCTCTCCTGATAACAGGTGAGTAAATCGGAATTCGTAGTTCGGCTGATTTTAGAGGATTATTTGTATGTTACAAAAATCGACACTTAGAAACTTTTTCAGCAAAAAGCAGGCAATGATATCCTATGGAAGGAAATTCAAGTTACTGGTAAGTACGGTTAAAATTACTTTTCAGGATCAGTACTGGGCTGAAAGATGCAGCACTGAGGTCTCTCCTGATAACAGGTGAGTAAATCGGAATTCGTATTTCGGCTGATTTTAGAGGAATATTATAAAGTTCCAAAACTCCACACTTCGAAGAATTTCCAAGTGAAACCAGTCAATGTTAGCCTATGGAAGGAAATTCAAATTACTGGTAAGTGCGGTTAAAATTACTTTTCAGGATCAGTATTGGGCTCAAAGATGCAGCACTGAGGTCTCTCCTGATAACAGGTGAGTAAATCGGAATTCGTAGTTCGGCTGATTTTAGAGGATTATTTGTATGTTACAAAAATCGACACTTAGAAACTTTTTCAGCAAAAGCAGGCAATGATATCCTATGGAAGGAAATTCAAGTTACTGGTAAGTACGGTTAAAATTACTTTTCAGGATCAGTACTGGGCTGAAAGATGCAGCACTGAGGTCTCTCCTGATAACAGGTGAGTAAATCGGAATTCGTATTTCGGCTGATTTTAGAGGAATATTATAAAGTTCCAAAACTCCACACTTCGAAGAATTTCCAAGTGAAACCAGTCAATGTTAGCCTATGGAAGGAAATTCAAGTTACTGGTAAGTACGGTTAAAATTACTTTTCAGGATCAGTACTGGGCTGAAAGATGCAGCACTGAGGTCTCTCCTGATAACAGGTGAGTAAATCGGAATTCGTATTTCGGCTGATTTTAGAGGAATATTATAAAGTTCCAAAACTCCACACTTCGAAGAATTTCCAAGTGAAACCAGTCAATGTTAGCCTATGGAAGGAAATTCAAGTTACTGGTAAGTACGGTTAAAATTACTTTTCAGGATCAGTACTGGGCTCAAAGATGCAGCACTGAGGTCTCTCCTGATAACAGGTGAGTAAATCGGAATTCGTAGTTCGGCTGATTTTAGAGGAATATTTGCACAATGGTGAAAGGAGGGGGCGGGGCCTGAGGTGACATCTGTGCAAACGCGCCCGTGGCGCGTTTTAAGTTGGGGGATTAAGTCCCGTTGAATCCTGAGGGTCCCTGGAGTCGAACTAGCCCACCATGTACCTCCAAAAAGCGCCACAGAGCTGGGTTGCAGAGAGGTGTATAAAGGGGCGTGGCCTCTGTACACCTCTCTGCAACACAGCCCCCTGGCGCATACTGGAGGTTCCTGGTGGGCTAGTTGGCCCCAGGGACCCCAGTATTGAAGGGGAATTACTGCCCTTCTTAAAACGCGCCAGGGGCGCGTTTGCACACTGCTGCAGGGAGGGGGCGGGGCCTCCGGCATGATGCCGTTTTTTTTTCCTTTTTTTATGGGAGGGGGCTGCGTGGCCCCCTTCCCTCGGCCACTTTTGGCCCCGGGGACCCCATCCCCCGGGGCCTGAGCATTTTTTTTTTTTTTTAAAACGGGAAGGGGGCCGCGTGGCCCCCCTTCTCTGGGCCTCTATTGGCCCCGGGGCCCCATCCCCCGAAGCATGCCCTCTTTTTTAAAAAAAATATTTGGAGGGGGGCTGCGTGGCCCCCCTCCTCAGGCCATTTAAGGCCCCGGGGACCCCATCCCCGGGGCCGGCCTTGCCCTTTATTTATTTATTTTTTTTTAATTGGGGAGAGGGGCTGCGTGGCCCCCCTCCCGGGCCACTTATGGCCCCGGGGTCCCCATCCCCCGGGGCCTGGCCTCTCGTTGGAGACTGTGGGGGGTCCCTAATCCCCCACAGTCCCAGCCAGCTCCCCGCCTCCCTGCGGGAGCCGGCATTGCTTTTCCACATGGGGAGCAGCTAACATGCTGCTCCCCGTGTGGAAAAGCAATTGGTTTGCATTTTGAAGAGAGAGCAGGTTTCCTGCTCTCTCTTTCAAAATGCAAACCAAGCTTGCTATGACAGGACGGGAGCCGCGATGCTCCCGTCCTGTCATAGCAAACTACAGTGTCCCGGGGTAGGCACCCCGGGACACTGCAGGAGCCGGCCCTGGGGGTGGCGGTCCCCAGGGCCATCACTGGCTCCAGGAGGGGGGCCACGCGGCCCCCTCCCAACTCTGTTCAAAGCCCCGGGGAGGTGGTGGTCCCCGGGGCTCTGGGGGTCCCATATTTAAATCTTTAGTGCCCCGGGTAGGTGGCAGTCCCCGGGGCATGTGGGGGCTGGAGCCCCCACACAGGGTCTTTAAATTAAAAAAACAGCCCCGGGGGTGGCGGTCCCAGGGGCAGCGGGAGGGCGCACAGCCCTCCCGCCATCATTTTGTTTATAAAGCCCCGGGGGTGGCGGTCCCCGGGGCTTGGGGCCTTAGAGGCCCCCATAAACAATAAACCCACCCCCGCATGCCCCCGGGACTTGGGCCACCCGGGGCAAATTTGCATCGAAGCGCGGGAGACCGCGCTTCGATTTTTTTTTCGGCAGGATCCGCACACCCTGAGCGCATCCTGCCGATTTAAAAAATAAAATGCTTTTTCTGCCCAGGGGGTCCTTGTGGGACCCCTGAGCAGACCTAGGGGTCAGGGTGTTTCTACCCTGCCCCCTTTGTGTGTTTTGCGCACTTGTTTCTTTTTTTCTCGGCGGGATCCGCGCACCCTAAGCGCATCCCGCCGATATAAAAAAAAAAATGCTTTTTTCTGCCCAGGGGGTCCTTGTGGGACCCCCTGAGCAGACCTAGGGGGTCAGGGTGTTTCTACCCTGCCCCCTTTTTGCGCTTTGCGCACTTGTTTTTGTCTTTTCTTGTGCCTCGGTTCTACCGAGGGACAAAATGGCTGCCAACACTTCCTGATTTGGAGTGTTGACAGCCAATTAGCATGCAGCTCGTGATCGGGAGGGTGCGCGAATCCGACGCGGCCATAGATATATATGTGATTTTCCTTTTGATTTTCACAGGAACTACTGAACGGATTTACACCATTTAACAAAAAGGGTTCTTTCTGAACCAAGAACTACCTCTTTGCCAAATTTGGTGTAATTCCGTTCAGCAGTTCAGGCTGTAGCCGTGGCTAAAGTTTCCTATGGGAAAATGAATGGGGAAAACACGTTTTGGGACCCCCTTTTTCTCGGCCCCCGCTTGACGAATCACCCCGAAACTTTCAGGGTAGGAGCGGACCGGAGCGGGCCATAAAGTTTGAAAATTTCGCGAAGATTCGTCAACCGACGCAAGAGTTATTTCAAATAGAATGTCGCGGATTTCCTATGGAAAATAGGTCCTAACTATAACTATCTACTGGCGACCGCCAGTAGATAATATATATATATATATATATATATATATATATATATATATTCACTGAAAAACCATAGGTTTCAGGCACGTTATAGTTAGAAATTTGCATTTAAAAACCTTAGAAATTTACTGAAAAAACCATAAGGTTTTAGGGACAGTTATAGTTAGTTGGACATTGCACTCGTACAAAACCCGTGAAATTCCCCGTTATAGTTAGTTCAGGTAACTATAACTCGCGCCCCGCAATGCACTGCTGATGACGTCACATATTACATCACTCATGACATGGTCAGTGACATCACTGATGACATCACTGATGACATCTCAAATGACATCACTGATGACATCACTGATGACATCATCCAGTGACTGTGTGTTTGTGTAAAGTTTAAATATGTTTAATATATATAGGGAAAGGCGTATTGAAGAATGAGTGGGTGTATAAGTGTCTGAATGGATGATTTAGTAGGTGCGTGACTGAGTCTATAAGTGAGTGATTAAACGTATCTTACTGGATGCATGGGTGAGTGACTAAACTGTGTGAATGTCTGTATCCGTCTGTCTGTTGTTGTGTAAGCAGCTGCATGGGTTTCTGACTAGCTAAATGAGTGTCTATATGGGTTATGGATTGGTTCTCTGAGTATCTGTATGGGTGCCTCAGTGTTTGTGTGGGTGGGGTGAGTGTGACTCTGTGCATAGATGTGTGAGTGGGTGATTCACTGGGTGCATGGTTTCAAGAGTGCGTCTGTGATGGACTGTATGGGTGGGTGAGTGTGTGTATGGGTGTGTTAGTGATTGAATGTATATCTCAGTGGTACATGTGTGAGTAACTACATATGTGAAAGGCAGTATATATGTGTGTTGGAGTATATAAATGGCTATAAGTGAGAGTGTGTGATTGTGAGAGTGGCTATATGGATGAGTGTGTGCTTGTATCAGTGATTGCATAGGAGCGTAAGAATGTGCTAGTATTTTTATGAGTAAGTGAGCTGGTGTGTATAACTGTATAGGTGAGTAAATTGGAGTGTGATTAATTATTTGCATGACTGACTAGGTGTGTGAGTACCTCTATGGATGAGTTGCGTTGTGTGAGTGTTTATATAGGTGTATCAGTGCATATGATAGTCCTGTACTGAGTGACTGTAAGTATGAGTGACTGTACGGGTGAGTGAGTAGATGTGTGTGTGTAGACCTAAGAATCAGTGAGTGGGTATGTACTTATTGGTATTGGAGTGTGTATGGTTTTGAGAATGGCAGTCTGTAATTTAGAGTGGGTGTTTCAAAACTTATATTAGGGTGTGAGAAGATGCATTAAATTCTCACATGGATGATGTCATCAGTGATGTCATCAGTGATGTCATTTGAGATGTCATCAGTGATGTCATCAGTGATGTCACTGACCATGTCATGAGTGATGTAATATGTGACGTCATCAGCAGGGCATTGCGGGGCGCGAGTTATAGTTACCTGAACTAACTATAACTGGGGAATTTCACGGGTTTTGTACGAGTGCAATGTCCAACTAACTATAACTGTCCCTAAAACCTTATGGTTTTTTCAGTGAATTTCTAAGGTTTTTAAATGCAAATTTCTAACTATAACGTGCCTGAAACCTATGGTTTTTTCAGTGAATTTCAAAGGTTTTTTAAATGCTAATTTCTAACTATAACGTGTCTGAAACCTATGGTTTTTTCAGTGAATTTCAAAGGTTTTTTAAATGCTAATTCCTAACTATAACATGTCTGAAACCTACGGTTTTTTCAGTGAATTTCAAAGGTTTTGTAAATGACAATTTTTAAATGTATTAATTGTTATATTTATTTTTTCATACTGATTTACTGCATTTTTAGAAACATTTTTTTTTACATATTTTATTTTTAAATTACATTGTAATTACATTATACATTACAAAAAATACTTTCTCATAATGAATTACTTTAGTTTAAATACTTTGCACATAGGCAATAGACTTTTAAGTACAGTAGTTACAGTTGTTGCAATGGGCAACACATTTTCAAACACAATGCAACATTCAGCTCAATGTGAATTTCTAGTTAAATGCAATTAGTTACTTTATGGATTACTTTTCTAACCACAGGACTGGATCCTAGATTCAGTCCTGGGACATCTCCTGTAAACAGTTGAGTAAAAGCGTTTTGGTTACAGTAGTGATTTTTAAGGAATATTATTGTATTTTAAAAGTTGACACTTTGAAACTTTTTCTCATAGAATCACCAATGTTATCCTATGGAAGGAAATTCACCTAGCAGGTAAAAACTGTTATCGTTACTTTTTCTTACTCAGTGTTGGATCCTGGATCCAGCACTGGTGCATCTCCTGTAAACAGTTGAAAGAATGCGTTTAAGTCATACAGGCGATTTTTAAGGAATATTTGTAGTTTGTGAAAATCGACACTTTGAAACTTTTCAGCTGAAAACCAGACAATGGATTCCTATGGAAGAAAATATAAGTTACTGGTAAGTACGGTTAAAATTACTTTTCAGGGTCAGTGCTGGGCTGAAAGATACAGCACTGAGGTCTCTCCTGATAACAGGTGAGTAAATCGGAATTCGTATTTCGGCTGATTTTAGAGGAATATTTTAGAGTTCCAAAACTCCACACTTAGAAGAATTTCCAAGTGAAACCAGTCAATGTTAGCCTATGGAAGGAAATTCAAGTTACTGGTAAGTACGGTTAAAATTACTTTTCAGGACCAGTACTGGGCTGAAAGATACAGCACTGAGGTCTCTCCTGATAACAGATGAGTAAATCGGAATTTGTATTTCGGCTGATTTTAGAGGAATATTTGTATGTTTCAAAAATCAACACTTAGAAACTTTTTCAGCAAAAAGCAGACAATGATATCCTATGGAAGGAAATTCAAGTTACTGGTAAGTACGGTTAAAATTACTTTTGAGGATCAGTACTGGGCTGAAAGATGCAGCACTGAGGTCTCTCCTGATAACAGGTGAGTAAATCGGAATTCGTATTTCGGCTCATTTTAGAGGAATATTTTAAAGTTCCAAAACTCCACACTTAGAAGAATTTCCAAGTGAAACCAGTCAATGTTAGCCTATGGAAGGAAATTCAAGTTACTGGTAAGTACGGTTAAAATTACTTTTCAGGACCAGTACTGGGCTGAAAGATACAGCACTGAGGTCTCTCCTGATAACAGGTGAGTAAATCGGAATTCGTATTTCGGCTGATTTTAGAGGAATATTTGTATGTTTCAAAAATCAACACTTAGAAACTTTTTCAGCAAAAAGCAGGCAATGATATCCTATGGAAGGAAATTCAAGTTACTGGTAAGTACGGTTAAAATTACTTTTCAGGATTAGTACTGGGCTGAAAGATGCAGCACTGAGGTCTCTCCTGATAACAGGTGAGTAAATCCGAATTCGTAGTTCGGCAGATTTTAGAGGAATACTTGCACAATGGTGAAGGTAGGCGGCGGGGCCTGAGGTGACATCTGTGCAAACGCGCCCCGTGGCGCGTTTTAAGTTGGGGGATTAAGTCCCCTTGAATCATGAGGGTCCCTAGGGGCCAACTAGCCCACCAGGAACCTCCAGTATGCGCCAGGGGCTGCGTTGCAGAGACGTGTAGAGAGGCCACACCCCTTTTACACCTCTCTGCAACGCAGCTCTGTGGCGCTTTCTGGATGTACCTGTTGGGCTAGTTGGCCTCCAGAGACCCTCAGGATTGAAGGGGATTTAATTCCCCATCTTAAAACGCGCCACGGGGCCTGTTTGCACACATGTCACCTGAAGCCCCGCCCTCCCTTCACCACTGTGCAAACGCGCCCGTGGCGCGTTTTAAGTTGGGGGATTAAGTCCCTTGAATCCTGAGGGTTCCTGGGGGCCAACTAGCCCACCATGTACCTCCAAAGCGCCACAGAGCTGCGTTGCAGAGAGGTGTATAAAGGGGCGTGGCCTCTGTACACCTCTCTGCAACGCAGCCCCTGGCGCATACTGGAGGTTCCTGGTGGGCTAGTTGGCCCCCAGGACCCTCAGTATTCAAGGGGAATTACTTCCCCATCTGCAAACGCGCCAGGGGCGCGTTTGCAGAGTGGTGAAGGAAGGGGCGGGGCCTGCGGGCCGATGGTTTTTTTGTTTTTTTTTCTCCCTGAAGGGGGCTGTGTGACCCCCCTTCCTTTTTCTTATTTTTGGGCCCTGGGGATCCCATCCCCCAGGGCCTTACCCCCTTTTTTTTATTTTTATTATTTCTGGGGAGGGGGGCCACGTGGCCCCCCTCCCGGGCCACTACTTGCCCCGGGGACCCCATCCCCCGGGGCCTGGCCTCTGGTTGGGGACTGTGGGGGGGTCCCCAAACCCCCACAGTCCCGCCGGCTCCCCGTGTCCTACGGGAGCCGGCATTGCTTTTACACATGGGGAGCAGCTAACATGCTGCTCCCCGTGTGGAAAAGCAATTGTCTTTAGATATTGGAGCGAGAGCAGGTTTCCCTGCTCTCTCTTCCAATATCCAAAGCAGTTTGCAATGACAGGACGGGAGCCGCGAGGCTCCCGTCCTGTCATTGCAAACAGCAGTGTCCCGGGGGTAGGCACCCCGGGACACTGCAGGAGCCGGCCCTGGGGGTGGCGGTCCCCAGGGCCACCACAGGCTCCAGGAGGGGGCCGCGCGGCCCCCTCCCCACATCAGCAAAGCCCCGGGAGGTGGTGGTCCCCGGGTTCTTCGAGGGTCAAAACGGACCCCCATTTTAATTTGTTAGTGCACCGGGAGGTGGCGGTCCCCGGGGCATTTGGGGGCTCGAGCCCCCCACACAGGAAAAACTAAAAAAAAAAGAAGCCCCGGGAGGTGGTGGTCCCCGGGGCTGCGGGAGGGCTCAGAGCCCTCCCGCACCATTTAAAAAGAAAGCCCCGGGGGTGGCAGTCCCGGGGCTTGGGGGCCCTTTGAGGCCCCCATACATAAATGTAACCCCCCACCATGCCCCCGGGACTTGGGCCACCCGGGGCAAAATACAATCGAAGCGCGGGAGACCGCCCTTCGATTTTTTTCCGGCAGGATTCGCGCTCTCTGAGCGCATCCTGCCGATTTAAAAAAAAAATGCTTTTTCTGCCCAGGGGTCCTTGTGGGACCCCTGAGCAGACCTAGGGGTCAGGGTGTTTCTACCCTGCCCCCTTTGTGCGTTTTGCGCACTTTTTTACTGCTTTCTTGTTCCTCGGTTCTACCGAGGAACAAGATGGCTGCCAACACTTCCTGGTTTGGAGTGTTGACAGCCAATTAGCAGACAGCTCGTGATCGGGAGGGTGCGCGAATCCGACGCGGCCATAGATATATATGTACTTTTACTTTTGATTTTCTCAGCAACTACTGAACGGATTTACACCATTTAACAAAAAGGGTTCTTTCGGAACCAAGAACTACCTCTTTGCCAAATTTGGTGTAATTCCGTTCAGCAGTTCGGGCTGTAGCCGTGTCTAAAGTTTCCTATGGGAAATTGATTTTTTGACTCTTATTTTTTAATTTCTCCGCAACTACTGAACGGATTTACACCATTTAACAAAAGGGTTCTTTCTGAACCAAGAACTACCTCTTTGCCAAATTTGGTGTAATTCCGTTCAGCAGTTCGGGCTGTAGCCGTGTCTAAAGTTTCCTATGGGAAAATGAATGGGGAAAACACGTTTTGGTACCCCCCTTTTTTCTCGGCCCCCGCTTGACGAATCACCCTGAGACTTTCAGGGTAGGAGCGGACCGGAGCGGGCCATAAAGTTTGAAAATTTCGCGAAGATTCGTCAACCGACGCAAGAGTTATTTCAAATAGAATGTCGCGGATTTCCTATGGAAAATAGGTCCTAACTATAACTATCTACTGGCAAACGCCAGTAGATAATATATATATATATATATATATATATATATATATATATATGTATATATATATATATGTATGTATCCATATTTCACTGAAAAAACAAAGCTTGAAGTGATGTTAGAGTTGGCAGAAAATGTCAGTTAAAAGGGAACATTTTAAACTAAAAAAACTGAAATTCACCAGTTATAGTTTACAGAGCTAACTAGACCTTCTGCCCCCACCATTCCCATTGTTGTCATCAATAATGTAATTTGAAATGGTATCAGTGATGTCATCAATGATGTCATTGAGCATGTCATGAGTAAAGCAATCTGTGAGGTCATAAGCACAGCATGGTGGGATCACAATTTCTAGTTAGCTCTGTAAATTATAACTGGTGACCTTTAGTGCTTTTTTGAGTTTAAAATGTTATGTTTTAACTGACATTTTCTACCAACTATAGCCCCACTTTAAGCTTTTTTTCTGTGAATTTCTAAGGCTATTTTTGTAAGGTAAAGTAGGAAATTATTACCATACCTAACTATAGTGACATTTTAACCTTCGATTTTGGATTTCCGCTGTGTGGGGTTGGGCACTGGGTCTGGCACCTAACCTTCCTTGGCCGGCCAACCTCCACAGATACCCTCACCACATTTTTTTGTACATCATTTCCTGATCCCTCAGGAGTCTTGGAGGATCTTGGGAAACGCCCGCCAATTTGTTTTTTTTAAATGGGGGCCAAGGAACCTCCCACAAGGGTCAGGGTAGCAGGGTACTCCTACCATACCCCCTTCCATGGTAATTTGTAAACATTTTCAGGGCAGGGGACCAAGTCCCTCTACCTTGATTAGCAGCCACAACATTTCTGTTCATGTTAGGGCCAGCCAATCAGAGCACTTGTTCCCAAAAAAGGCCCCTCAGCCAATCAAAAGGCTTGAATTTTTTTAATTTCAGCCCAGCAGTCAATATAGTTATAACTTTTGTAGCTCAATTTCAACAAAATTACTGACTGGATTTACACCAAATCACAAAAAGCAAGCCTTGTGGGTGAAGATCAAGCTTTCTGCCAAATTTGATGCAATTCCATTCAGCCATTTTGGCTGTATTGCTGTCTAAAATTCCATATGAAAATAACATAGGGAAAATGTATTTTGAGACCCCACCCCCTTTGTCTTGCCCGATGCTTGAAGGAAACTTACCAAGAAGGAGCAAAGGTGGATGAACTTTGTTTTGGAAACGTTTGTGAAAATTCCTCAAACGGCATCAAAGATATTTGCAAAACAAAAATACTCTTCCTATGGAAAGTCTGACTGAGTTGTAGGCCTTGGCGTCAAACACCGCTCTGCTCACAGTGTTTGCAGAATTCTGAAACTCTGCATTACGCAGGGAATGCGGAGTTTCCCTTGGTGCGCTCGTCACGTTGTTTTGCTTGTATGGGGAGCACAACAAGACTTGACGGGTGCTCACGAGCACCAGCGAGATTTTCTAGCCGCCCACAAGCTCCCATAAGATTTTGCAGCCGCTAACACAGCTTTAGGCCGTGCCAGCAAATTCCAAAGCTTCTTTTGTTTTGTTGGCGAGCGTGATTGAACGCGATCAACCGCGGCTGCAAACTGGAGAAAATTCTCCCCTCAAGAAGCAGGTAAATCTCCTCAAAAAGACAAGTTGGAGTTAAAAAACTTCACAAATGGACCATTTGCGTTGTTTTTTTTGTGTCTGTAGTCCTTTTTTATTTTACTTTTTTATTTTCAACAAGGAGTAAGTGCCCCAGAGACTCCAACTTACTCCTCCTGCCCAGCGGGCTCCTCCCATTGCTTTGTTCACGTCCTGGTCACTTCTTATTTGGATTTGGAGCTGGAAGGATCACTTTGTTTCTCTGCTGCATATATAACATTGCATTTGAGGACTTTGTTTCAGGGATAACACAAGTAAGTTCAAAAACTGTTGCATAAGGGTGTTGTTTGTTTGATAGAGGGTATGCACCAGGATTTATTTGCACTTTTATTGGCCTGCAGTTTCAGTAGGGGCCAAATTTCTTTTTGCACGTAATTTTTCTTTTTATCTGAAGGAAAAATGTTACACAGTTTACTACATTTTCTCTCCGTTTTTTAATAAATTTGTAATATTGATTTAATTCACTTTTCAGCCTAGTCTGCCAATGGGCCCTGTACTATTAATGGGGGCATGAAACAACAGTTTCTGTGGTGTCTGTTGAATTGAAATATCATTTAGGCCATGAATGACATTGGATTAAAATACAAAATGTGTTTTTTAGTGGTATTTCACTTTTCTTCCCTGCAAACAGTGGGTAGGTGGGGTAATGGCCTCAGGGGATGTGTGTTGTTCAAAAAATTTGTTAGCCCTGTTAATTTTCATGTTTGGCATTGTTGAATTAATGCTGTGTTCTCTCTGTTACCATGCCTCTTTTGTCTGGCCAGTGTGTGTGTATGCCTGTTTGCCATAGCCCACCATTTGCCTTTGTTGTTCCCCATGCCATGTGGCCAGGGGCCATTTTGTACAGTCAGCGTCCACCATAGGCCTGCATGTGTTCTTTGTTTTCCACGCCTCCTGCATGTTCTTTGACAATTTGGCTGGCGGCCATTTTGTGTAGACAGCCAGTGTGCTTTTGTCATAGGCCTGCATGTCTTCTTTGTTGTAGCCATGCCTTCTTGCTGGTTGTTGTTGTTGTTGTTTGACCATGTGACTGGTGGCCATTTTGTGTAGCCAGCCAGTGTGCTTTTGCCATAGGCCTGCATGTGTTCCTTGTTTGTGGCCATGCGTCCTTGCTGGTTGTTGTTGTTTGACCATGTGGTTTGCTGCATATTGTGTAGCCAGCCAGTGTCACTTTTGCCATAGTCCTGCATGTCTTCTTTATTTGTGGCCATGCCTCCTTGCTAGTTGTTGTTGTTTGACCATGTGACTGGCAGCCATTTTGTGTAGCCAGCCAGTGTGCTTTTGTCATAAGCCTGCATGTCTTCTTTGTTGTAGCCATGCCTTCTTGCTGGTTGTTGTTGTTTGACCATGTGGCTAGTGGCCATTTTGTGTAGCCAGCCAGTATGCTTTTGCCATAGGCCTGCATGTGTTCCTTGTTTGTGGCCATGCCTCCTTGCTGGTTGTTGTTGTTTGACCATGTGGTTTGCTGCATATTGTGTAGCCATCCAGTGTCACTTTTGCCATAGTCCTGCATGTCTTCTTTGTTTGTGGCCATGCCTCCTTACTAGTTGTTATTTGACCATGTGACTGGCGGCCATTTTGTGTAGACAGCCAGTGTGCTTTCCCCATAGGCCTGCATGTCTTCTCTGTTTGTAGCCATGCCTCCTTTCTCAGTGTTAGTTGTTGTTAATGACCATGTTGAACTGGCTGGCAGCCATTTTGTGCATCCAGCCAGTGAGATAGCAGTTTAATAAATTAATATGCTTGCAGATAGTTTCACTTATCTTTTTTTATTTCGATTATTTGAATTTTTGTTTTTTTAATTTTACATTTTTTTTGTTTTATTTTTTGTATTTACATAATTTTAACGTGATGCACATAAAGCAAAATGTTACATATGTATGTTGTTGTTGTTGCTCTTTCTGATCCTTCCTGATTGTACTGCACACAATGAAAGTTTGTTGGTGTGATTTTACAAATGAATAGTTAGACTGTATTACTGCTAAGTCACCACACTAAATGAAATTGTTTGTTTACACTGCTACTTGAACTGCAACAATGCCACATTTCACTGATGTTCCTCTTGCTTGTTTGCTGTTAGGCGCACAAGAGAAGAGACATCATCCACAGTACTGCCAGACAAAAGGCCTGTGCACGACATGGCGCATGACTGACTAGGCAACACGGTCAGCTCTTCAGCTTATTGTGAAGCTAAGTGCCTCTGCCAAAAGACAGCTCCAAGATGGCAACAATCAAAGAAGGAGCAAAAGAGGAAAAATAACCAGGTAGCCCTCCACTCATTTATTTCACAAAATAACAAACCTGGTTATAGAGAACACCTTGTGATGTTAGAATAAATTCTGTCATACGGGTATTATGTATTACTCCTAGGTAAGGCTCTGCTTACGTATCTAGTCATGCCCACCTATAAGTGTTCCTCATTTTTAAAAAGTCATCAACCACCCACAATCTGTCACACACCCATCAACCAATAATGTCAAAGGAAAATTGTGAGATGAGTCATAAAGGGCCTCACGTAAGCACCTTCCATGAAGCTACTGGTTGGTACTCACCAGTTTGCTCGTTCTGTCATCATCAGCACTTTCTTGACAGAAACAAAAGTGTGACCTAACTCTTCGATTCATGTGAAGAGGTGAAAAATAAAGTATAAACGATGGTGTCATCTATCAACCGTCTAAGCTCTGTAATGTGAAAAGAAGTGAACTGATCTCCTAATTAAAATTGAGTTGTCGAACAACTATCTCACACACTCTTTGATTTAATAGTGTCCTCACTCAGTTAAAAGAAAAGGCATGTTTTAGACCATTTTATCTTGAACGGCCAACATATTTCATTGCCCTAAAAGTTTTTGGCAATTTCATCAGAGCACGGGGACGCATCTCCACCTCAATGATGCAATGGATCTGTAGTGGTTGATGAAAATAAAAGAAGGAATGATAGTGCCAGAGACAAAAGGAACAGATATTGTAAACAATTAGCAAATGTTGACAAATTCAATTTGCGACTCATCTCATGATTGTGTCTTCTCAATGTAACATAGTTACCAGGTGGTTGCAAGGTGGACTACTACCACCAACTCACTGAGGGGGGACTCAAAGGATTGGCCGCCCCCACGGAACTCAATGCAGCAAAAAGAAATATATCTGTGAATAGACATATACACATTACCATCCACGGCATCAAAGGAGAGTAGTAAAATCATATTCGCCCTCCAAATTCTATTTATGTTTAGGTATAGAGGCATAGTCTAATTTCACACATAGTCAACAGCAACACCATCTTTATCCAAAAACTTCCTTTACTGGACCAGACATTTATACAGGGGCATATCGATATCACTAATATTCTCCTTGCGTTTGTGGACTTAGGCTTAACACAGACCAACCCATACACCCAATGTTGATAGAGAAAATGGGCATATAACATTTCCAAAGTTGTTTTAACGAGTATGGACCAGCTGGTCCCTTAAATTAGTTGCCCTTTTGAAAGCAAATCTCGGTTGGGGCATGCTCTTCGGGCCAGTGTCCAACAGGTGCCAGTGCTTCCTGATAATTTGTCTGATTTTTGTGGACAGGGGGTCAAAAGTAGTCACTACTGGGAGGTACTTATCTTTAGTTCTCATATTTCTTTCCATAAGTGCCTCTCGCGGTGTGTTCAAAGCTCTCTTATGTGCCCACTTGATCATTCTGGGAGGATAAGCTCTTTCCACGAGACATTTAACAAGACACTCAGATTGTTCAACATACGTCCCCGTGTCTGTACAATTCCTGCGTTACCAAAAAAACTGACCCACCGGGAGATTATTCCGTAGTGCCCTCGAATGGAAAGACTGGTAGTGTAGAAGCAAATTCCTGTCCGTCGGCTTCTGATGGACTTAGTGTAGAGTTTCTGGTCCCTCGCTGTTATATCTAGATCTAGATAGACAGCTGTATGTCTATCGATAGTCCACGTAAAGCGTAGACAGCTGTTGGCTTCATTTAGCCACTGAAGGAAGCCGTGTAGTTAATCCTCAGGACCTGACCAAATACATAATACGTCATCAATATATCTCTTCCAAAGAGATATATATTGTAAGAATGGATTAGAGAAGTGATGTATAAAATTGTTCTCAAACTGACCGATGTAGATAAAGGCCAAACTAGGGGCAAAAGTTACCCCCATCGAGGTCCCAGAGACCTGTAGGTACAGTTGGTTCCGGTGACCAAAGAAATTCCTTGTAAGAGAGAAAGTTTTTGGGTAAAGATGGTGTTGACTATGTGTGAAATTAGAATATGCCTCAATACCCAAACATAAATTGAATTTGGAGGACAAATATGATTTTACTACTCTCCTTTGATGCCGTGGATGGTAATGTGTACATGCCAATTCACAGGTATATTTCTTTTTGCTGCATTGAGTTCCATGGGGCGGCCAATCCTTTGAGTCCCTCCTTGATGAGTTGCTGGTAGGAGTCCACCTGGCAACCACCTGGTAACTATGTTACATTGAGAAGACGCAAGCATGAGATGTGTCACAAATTGAAATTGTCAGCAATTGCTAATTGTTTACAATATCTGTTCCTGTTGTCTCTGGCACTATCATTCCTTCTTTTATTTTCATCAACCACTACAGATCCATTGCTGCATTGAGGTGAAGATGCGTCCCTGTGCCCTGATGAATTGCCAAAAACATTTAGGGCAATGAAACATGTCAGCCTTTCAAGTTAAAATGGTCTAAAACATGCTGTTTCTATTAACTGAGTGTGGACACTATTAAATGAAAGAGTGTGCAAGATAGTTGTTCACAACTCAATTTTAATTAGGAGATCAGTTCACTTCTTTTCACATTACGGGGCTTAGCCGGTTGATAGATGACACCATCATTTACACTTTATTTTTCACCTCTTCACATGAGTCTAAGAGTTAGGTCACACTTTTGTTTCTGACAAGAAAGTGCTGATGATGACAGAACGAGCAAACTAGTGAGTACCAACCAGTAGCTCCGTGGATGGTGCTTACGTGAGGCACTTTCTGACTCATCTCACAATTTTTCTTTGACATCATTGGTTGATGGGTGTGTGACAGATTGTGGGTGGTTGATGACTTTTTAAATATGAGGAACACTTATAGGTGGGCATGACTAGATAAGTAAGCAGAGCCTTACCTAGGAGTAATATATATTACCCGTATGACAGAATTGTTTCCAACATAACAAAGTGTTCTCTATAACCAGGTTTGTTATTTTGTGAGCTTCAAGTTGGCCCCAAATAGAGGTGTTGCAAGAAAGTGTCTAGTGGGGAGGAGAAGAAGCAGATTTCCACCACTGGCGAGCCGACCGCAACCTTCTACAGGAAAGTTGTGCCTGGCGCACCGGCCTCCGGCGAGCAAGCTAAGAGCAGCACTCCTGCATCAACAGTATCAACCCCCCAACCTAAGCCCAGGAACATGTCTGTCAGTGAGGCAGACAGTGCAATCATGTCGACGCCGACGAGTAGTGATGTTGAATAGGATTTGTCCCTTTCACAAAGTAGTACACAATCTTTTCAGGAAACACAGCAGTCACAGGCAGCAATAGTACATTTGTCCGATGTTGGAGCAAAACAGGAGGTTGAGCTTCCTTCCAAGCAAGAAGTTGAACCTCCTTTTTTAGAATCATTGGCTCCCAGATCTCCAGAAAGGAAAAGGAAGACTACCACTGTACCATCTTCTCCAAGCACCACTTCTGATGATGATGATGATAGGGACATGGAGTGGACCCCGAGAGAGACCAGGAGACAACAGGAGAAGCAAGGGAAAAGAAAAGTTTCAGAAAGACTTAGACTTATGGAAGGGAATGAAGAGGAGGATGATGTTGACGAGATAGTCATGGTGGAAGGTGACACACAGGAATCTGACATTGAAATGAATGAATGAAATGAAATTTGTACTTGTAAAGCGCACTGTTACCCTAGGGTGTCCTGGCGCTGTACGCATACCGCTGTGGAACCCTTCCTGTCTTTTCCCTGTGAAATGTCCACTCCTGGGCACCCCCAAGGTGAAGCCAGGCATCCCAGCGCTGGTGGGGCCGTTGTGGAGATTAAGCAAGCCATTGCCCAGAGTTGCAGAGTGGGACCCATGATTAGAATAGGCACCGAGGCGAGAATGATCAGGTCCGAGGAAATTGAGCCCAAGACCCGCCGAGGCGGGAATTGAACCCTGGTCCCGGGCCAGATCTCTGCATCAGGGTCTGCCGCTCTAACCATTGAGCCACACTTCTATTCAACCAGCTCTGAGGGATGTGGCACAGGTAGCACTGCCACTAGCTCCCATATTTGCAATGCCCCAGCTGAGACCTGCACCAACCCCTGCCTCAGGAGAAGAAGAGAGGCAATACACAGCATGCCCACCTACCTCCAGTTCATCTTCAGGCATTGGCAGTGGGCCAGTAAAAAAGTACTCCTCCCCAGTTTGGGACTTTTATACAGTTAGCAAAGAGGGGGAGCCCATTGCAGTATGCACAATTTGCCACCTGAATGTTCATCGAGGTAAGCCTGGTACACATTATGGTACCGGAGGCCAGATGAGCCATTTGAAAAAACACCACACAATCAAGTGGGAGGTGCACCTTAAAAAAATTGCTGAACATGGTCATGGTGGTTGGGAGAGCCGGGGAACTTCAGCTACAAGTCCAATCACGGTGGAAGGTGATTCTGAGGAAGAAGAGGGTGGCATCTTCACACAAAGCAGCTCTGTCCCCAGCAGTTTGCCAGCAGATTCACCCACCTCAGCGACTGCACAATGGCACAAGAAGACTCAGAGTGAGATGGAGAAACCACGGCATACAGTGACTGCCCCACCACCACGATGCACATTGAGCCAACCACTAGCATCTACTTCTCAAAAGACCCATGTGTCAGTGCCCTAAGACAAGAAGAAAATCCAGGCTACTATTACAGGCCTGTTTAGGCAGGATGGGCCCTATGAGCAAAACCACCCAACCACACGTTTGTACAATGGGAAGCTTGCAAAATTGTTAGCGCTGGACCTTCACCCTTTTTTTGTGTGGAAGGAGTGGGATTCTTAGAATTTGTGCAGCCATCCGCCCAAAATGGAAGGTACCAAGTAGGACCTATTTTGCCTGAGTGGCTGTTCCAGTGCTGCATTATGATGTGCTGCAGTTGGCTGGACAAGCTTTGTTGCAAAGTGTTGTTCACACTATCCAGCTGACGAAAGACATGTGGACCAGTTGTCAGGTGACTGATTACATGTGCATCACTGCACACTGGATCTCTTTTGCAGGGGTAAAGCAAAAGATATCTTCAGGTCTTGGCCCTGAAGAAAGTTTTAAGAGCGTTCAGCGGCATGCAACAGTAGCCATGTTCGCAATGGAGAAATCACATACAGCTGTAAACATCTTGGAGGAATTTAACAACAAGTTGTATGAATGGCTGCGACTCAAAGGTCTTAGAATTGGATTTGTTGCCACGGACAATGGCAGTAACATAGTCAAGATCATGACAGATGGAGGCTATTTCAGAGTACTATGTTTGGCCCATTGCATCAACCTGGTGGTGCAAGACTTCCTCAAAAAAGAAGACATAGTCAGCAGCATACTGACTACCTGCAGATGAATCAGCACTCATTTCAGCCATTCTTTTAAAGCCCGGAGGCAGCTGCGTATTATTCAGCGTAATACTAAAGCGCCTATTAAAGCCCTGATACAGGAGGTGCCAACACACTGGAGCTCCACCTTTTACATGTTGCAACGTCTGTTTGAGCAGTACAAATAGATCAATGACTATGTCATTCAAAGAGGAGTGGAAGCAGTTGGGAAAGCTATGACCCTGGATGCGGACAAATGGGGCCTAGTCAAATGCCTGACACAGATGTTACTCCCTTTGAGGATTTCACAAGGCAAAATATTAAGGAGGACAGTATGATGGACTAAGCTATCCCATTGTTGCATCTCCCACAATACCAGGTTAAGAAGGTGTCTGAAAGGTTCTACCCCGCAGGTGTGAATGAAAACACAGAAGCACATGCCTTGGTTGAGACCTTAGTCCTTCGCTTGGCTTCTAATATAAGGCTGCAAAATGACCTCATTGAGTCCAAAGAGTACATCTGTGCTGCACTTCTTGATCCATGGTACAAAACAATTCTGCTCACTTTCATTTCTTTCTCTGAAGGGGATGATTTAAAATACAAGAGGTGGATTGTAGAGCAAGCCGGAGACTTGGAAGAAGAATGACTGGAATTTCGAGTCCCACCCCGCAGTTCTGCGGTGCCGTCTTCAACTTCCAGAGAGGGCAGTCTTTTCTCACAGCAGCCAACAATACCATCAACCAGAACACCGGAAACAACAGCAACAGAAGGACCGGACCGAACCTCTGCAATGTACTGGTTTCAATTGACAGGGCTCAAGTCCAGTGCAGAGGCGATGGCAAAACAGGTTAAGCATGCGGCAGCACCAATGACCATCCACAGGTTGATCCAGGAGTATTTGGATGATCTATGTTGATCAAAATCCATTGATGTATTGGTATGGGAAGATGCGCCAATGGCCAGAGCTCAACAGGCTGGCAATAAAGTATCTGGCTTGTAATGTCGCGAATGTGTCTGCTGAACGTGTGCTCAGTGCAGCTGGTGCGGTTGTCACAGTGAGAAGGACCAGTCTCTAGCCTCAAAACATGGCTATGATCAAAATGAACCAACATTTTATACTACACAATTACACCGTTGCTGAAACACCAACAGAGGAGGAGGAGGAGGATGATTGGTCCGAAATGAAATCAAATGTGTTAGCTGACAAACTTCTGGATGAACCACATGGGTTTGAGGACAAAATCTACTTCCCGGACTAAGTATGCCAGTGACCCCATAGAACTTTAACATTTTTTTCTGGTTGAACTTAGTTCTTTCTTTGCAAAAAAACAAAATTAGCTGGAGGAACATTATTATTTTTGTGTCAGATTCATAAAACCTCACCTATTTTATTAGTCACATATTTATTGCCAGAATGCAGGTGGACCAGTGTGCATTGAAAAAGCCTCCATAATTCCTTCATGACATTGGAGACAATGTCTGCCCCCCCCGCAGGCCTATTGCCTAGTGCCTATCCCTTTTTGCATCACTTAGCACTAGAAGGGCTGCACCATATAATCATTTATTATCTACAAGACTGCCTGCCAATCCCAAATTCCAATGTGTTGCCTGCATCAAAGATGACTGAATGCCTAATACTTAAACTACCTGTGCTTGGATTGGAAGAGGTAACATCAAGTATGGCAATGGTGAGTGACTGAATGTGTGAGTGATGATTTAAGTTCATTGATGATTCATGTGGTGGCAGACAGTGAGGGAGGGTGTTGAACTGTAATGTGGGAACTTGCATGAGATGACTGATTTGCAATGTTTGGGGCCTGGGGGGTGAGCGATCATTTTTCTCCTGGAGGGGATTGGCCTTCACAAACTTACTTAGCAAAAATGAATTAACCTCTATGGTCCGCTCCTATGACCCTTCTTTTTTTTTCATCATCTAGGATGGCTTCCCCAGACAATCGTTTTATTTATAAGACTGCCAAATTCCAATCTGTTGCTTGCGTTAAAGGGGAGAAAGTGTATCTACCACTTTGCTTGGAGTGGAATAGGCAACCATTGCACTAATAAGTGATCAGATTATCGAGTGACTGATAATTGATGTGGAGGCTTAAAGTGAGGGAGGGTGTGTTGAACTGTAATATGGGACATTTCTTGAGATGATTATTGATTTGCATTGTTTGGGGTTTGAGTGTTGGGCGCTTGTTTTTTCCCTGTAGGTGATCAGCCCTTTCACACTTAGCCAGATTTAATTGCAGGGTGTTCTCATTTTTTCTGGTTCTTCAGAGACCAGAACAGTCACTTTAGTTAACAAACAAAAACATATGCAAAATACTACAATTCTGTTTCTCTACTTATTCGTCAACAGCAGTGCACTCTACATCTATCTTGCTCGGTTCATCGTGATTCATGATGATGATGACTGGTCTGGGACGGTGTTACTTGGAGTCAGGAGGAGGATCATGGAAGCACTCACGGGAGGAGCTGCAGGAATACCTCAATAACAGCTAGAAGCAAGAAGTTATCGAGTATCAACTTCAGTTCAAAGATAAACCAAGAGTCTAAGTCCTAGTACTCGGCTGTGTGGAAAAGAGAGGGGTGCGTTTGTGAAATGCTGCTCTGTGTGTGTGTGTGTTGGACTTGTGGCAAAAGTGATACTCTGAGGCCACCCTTTTTTTTTTTGCTCTGCCTCTGAGTCTTCTTGATACGATCCTCATTTAGCTTACCGTCCTTCTATCCTCTCCTTGACTTTAAGGTACAGTCTCTCTTTTACAATCCGCAGGCCTTCTTCTAGTCTCCTTCACGAACAAAAGGTGAAAGCTAGCTGTGCTCAACAACACTCCTGCTTACCTACCGGACCAGTGCAGAGGGCCTCAAAGAGTGGACATTTCAGAGGAGAATGCAGATGCACCACCAAATTTTGCAATACAGTATCATTTTTCTTTTAACAATCATATTAACTAAGAGAAGTGGGTGGGTGGGTTCACTACCCAACCTAGAAGAAAGAACATTTAGATATCTGATAAATTGTGTTTCGGGGCAGAAGGACTGTTTGCAATGCATTTATCTGTACTCTGTCATACTCATTCCTTTGTTTCCTTCTAACAGCAGATTGATGGCGAATGATGTGCTGCTGATTATTGCCCAGATGAATGTTGGCCTTGTGTTGTAGTGTTTGTCTTTGTCAAACCTTTCCCCAAATCCCCTTAGCCATCCATTCATCAAACCCCTAACCATCTTCCCCCGAGCTGTGTGATTTATTGAGGTGTGGTTTAAATTACACCACCATCAATGGATCACATACTTGGTGGGGCGGATGTGGTGAAAGCAACACCAACTTACTGTAGAATCTTCTAAGCAGTAGTCCACACCAGCCCATTACCAACCCGCGCATGAAAAATGATCCATATTTTAGATATAGAATGAAGAACATCAGTCGTCAGCATCATCATTTAGGCCTTGTGTCGCCTAAACGTTAACACCTAACCTAAGCTTGTCCACTCCAGACTTTGAGTCCATTTTTTACAACTTGAGGATTTCACAAATAATACCGCTAGCTCCACAGTAGCCAAAACTTACTAGCATTGCTATTTGTTCTATTTAAGCACAATCAGGCATTCTCATTGTGTCATCATGTAGTACTCAGGTGGTGTCAATTCTTTGTAAATCTTTGATAAATATATAACCCACTAATTCAGTCTTTCTACTACCATTTAGTTGCCTATGATGGATAATCAATCAATCATTTAGATCAATCCTACAGTTGGAGCTCACCTGGGTGGAACTGGAAGTGGGACCTCGCTTGTGAAGTTGTGATGCCTCCCCTGTTATTGCTGCATGTATATTCAGGTAAGACAACTAGTATGGATGAAATTTAACTTAGTAAGAAACATATTGACTGCTATTGTTTTTTATCTAGATAGTTGTACACAATATAGGTAATCATGGCAGCATTACCCATAATGGTCAAGAATGTTAGAGAAGTCTAGACTCTATAACTAAGTGCTGCAATCTCTCTTAAGTTACAAGCACATAAACGGGCTGTGTAAAACTACTTGAAGGCAGCAGTGCAATGTAAAAGTAAAAGAAACTGCTTCAGGCATACATTTAGATTGAATAAAATAGTTTTCCCCTTTATTTATTTACAAAGAAACCCACCCTCTTCACCCAAACAACATGCTCACCCCTCTGCCCAAACAAAACTGACCCAAGACCCAAAACTCAAAGTGTCCAAGAAAACGTCTCTCCAGAGTCCAGTCCCATGTGCCTTCCCACCCTCTCCACCCAAACCAACAAACAACAAATCCTTCCCACCAAAACAAAAGATTAATAAATGGCTAGAAGAGGGCATTATGGATGTCGGCCCAGAGCAGGTCCAGGCTCTGCTCCATCGCGGTGAGCTGGTCCTCGGTGTCCAGCCGCTGCAGGATGCGGCGCAGCAATGGCCTGTTGTCAGTTTTGTGGGGGTGGCAGCAGCTGGCTGGCATCGGCGATGGGCTGGCCGGAAGGCTAGAGGCTGAGGGGGACCGGCTGCACTGGGGCCCGGCTGTTGTGCATTCATTCGTTCCTCCTTCCATTCCAGGACCACCAGCCGCGGGTATTCCAGCTGGATACACTCCAGCCTCCGCCGTTGCAAATGGGCCACTCTCTCCTGCCTGTCGGATAGTCCGGCTGGACCAGCAGGAGCCGCAATATTGAGAAAAACAAATAGGACAAATTGTAAATAATGCTCTATGCAAATAATTGTTTTAAATTACTGGGTGGCACAGTAGCAGTACATTGTTTGTCCCCCTAAGGCCATTGCAATTTATTTGATGTGATTATGATTAGGAGAATCACAAGCCCAATTTTTGTTTTTACACACACATGTTGCTAAACATAGAAAAGCACTGACTGTGTGGCAGAAAAGTATCAACAGGCAGAGAATAACATCACAGGATTAAAAACTGTTATTTGATTAGTTTTTTTCTTCTAAAGGCTTTTCAAGTAACTATAGACAGAGTCAGACATTTTGAGTTGAAAAATAAGCGACTTCTCATTAATGAGTACAACATTATGCACTATATGGAGTATAAGTTGTGTGTGGTGCTAAAATAATGAAGCCATGCTCATTGCTAGCAGCACCTCGACTAGTTTGCTACTGTCTGCAGCTGTAGGTGACAAATATCTATTTTTAAATTTCAATGGCCCTGCTCTTTGCCAAATGCATTTCTTTTTCTACACTGTCTCCAAAGAGGCAGATGAATAATAAATAAGATGCTATGTCACACACCTCACGTATGAAACGCGGATATTAATATATTGTCCTGTCTGCTGTAAGTAGATGTTGAGGAAAATGAATGTAATGGACTGCACTACAGGTAAAGGAACGGGCTATATAGATTTTATTTGGCACATTCGTCACTGTGTATCCGATACCCCAAACTTGACATCAAATCATGCACTTACTCCCAGTTTACTCTCTGGTATCTCCCACCACCACATATTTCCAATGAATTCATTTGTTGAGCAGTAACCAAGAAAAGGAAACTTGATTTTCTCTATTACAGGGGGTAGGGTAGAAGGATTAGACAGGTAGGGTAGAGCCTTTTTTTATATATAATAGAGGGGCCACTACACTGATCATCGATTCATCATCTTTGGCTTATTCAGTCACAGTACAATTTGAAGGGAAAAATTTGAACAAGTGTAAATTAAATCTGTTATGGGAAACCATGAAATATATTCTGAAATCACTTAACATGGGAATCGCATTAAATGTGGCACATGCCAAGAATGGATTTTCCAATTTTGTGGGCTGGGACGGAAGAACTTAGGAAAAGATAAAGGAGTGAAACACTAAGAGGTGACTGAGTGGGCAAAGGGGCAACACACCTTGTGTGTTCGGTTTGCAATGCATTGAAAACATTGTAAATGCTGCATTAAATGAAGCAGATGCACATTACACACCCGACACTGCAGTCACAAATTGATTGACCCATACTGCACTTCGGTCATAGCTGACAAAATTGCCATGGTTGGGGAGAGGGTATGATGAATGATAGGTAGGATAGATCTGGCTCGCTTAACAAATACTGAGAGTAAAGGGAGTAAAACAAAGAATCAAAATAAATAACCCCCACTTAGAACCATAGCTTTGAATTATATTAATAACCCTACATAAACCAAGTAAGCAAAGTAGGTGAGCAGTATCCTCCTGATTAATCCAAACAAACTAAATATTTATTCATCCTTTTATTCTAATTCACCCATAGCCACCATGATGAAGTTTTACTTTCTCCCATCCAGTCTTTCAGAAAAATTTCCAATACATTATCCATCCATTCAATAACAACACTTTCTTCAAACCATCCTTTCGCCCATCCATCCCTTTACCCACCCGCACAACCTTTCACCCACCCACCCTTTCACTCATATACCGTTTTATTTTATTTTAAGTTACCTTCCATACTTTCATGTCTCCCTCAAGCCATCAAAGCTCATTATGTTAGATTTTGCTGCATTGCAGATAGAAGAGGCCATAATAACTCAACCACCACTGTGGCTGGTAAAGCTGGGGGCAGGGATTCACTTCACGGTCATTTTTGATGATGACGAGCGACACCATTGCAATAGCTAGTGGGCACAGTAATTGCAAGAAATATTGTGACTTACCAGTGCCCGTCCCTGCTGCCGCTTCTCCCCCTCAAAATGACCCATCTCCTCCTACAGCAGCACTGGAGCCGGCATCACCAATTTTCTGTGTGGCTAGAATAAAACATTACACATAATTTAGATCCCAGATATGCAACCCCAAATACAACTGCAATGCAGCACTACAGCTCAGCTAGCATGTCAGTATCTTCCAAATATCACTTTGGGTATTTGATTGGTTGGTTCACAAAGTTAGACAACCCAGGCGTGGAATAATGGTCAATGAAAGATGTATGGTGTTGGTTGGTAAATGCAATGGGAGTGGGACCTCATACATTTTACAGCCTTGCTGTACTGTCATGGGAAACTGCTGGTATACTGGAACTATAAATGAACATGTCTACAGCACACTACATTGGGGGCTTGGGGGTGGATGACTATGGTCACTCTCTTGTGAACTGAACTATTTTAGAGCTAGGCATAAGCAGGAAAAGGAAAGCCTTCTCAACAAACATACTTGGTGATTTTTATTTAAAATACTAGCTTACTTGGGCTTGCTATCTGAATATTCAGGATAGACAGCACCAACATTCTAATACCCCAAGATTCCACCCTAAGAAGTCCACAACAATCATAAAAGGACTTACTGGGATCAGTAGAGCTCTTGGCTACGGCACTGGTGGCCGGCGCCGGCTGACCGGCTTCTTGCAGACCCTCAGAAACATCCCTCTTCTTACCTTTGGGTGCTGATTAAAGAAATTAAGAAGGTAACTAAAAATAGATTAGTGATTCAGTCAATAATCTCCACAAAAAGTTTTATGAAAAGCAAACGCAGTCACATACTTCACTTAAACAGATCACGTATAGTACTCCTAGGTTTGACTCAAGTCTATCAACTATCGTTAAATCCATATTACAAATTTCCTTAACAAAAACTACATTTGGAACTACTGTATTGCAGTGAATGGTCTTTGATTCTATTCCCATTTCTCAACACCCTGAATGGTCCAACTCAGTCTCCCTTTTTTTGAAATGCAGAGATGCATACTTCACATCACTGTGAATTCAATTAAATAACCTGGAACTGTATAAGCTACAAAGTCACAGAGAGAATGCCCTAATCACTGATTCACTATAGTGACAGAAGAACAGTCTGCAATGGCTTCTTAATTAATCAGCCAAAGCGAGCGCCTGATGAGTGCATCAGTGTGATTAGATAGCGCTGAGTACCTGCCTAGCAGAAACTATAAACTGGACCACACAATAATATACCAGAGTAAACTAAACATAACTTACCTCTGAGAATGAACAGCATGCTATTCAGAGCAGAATGTTAGCATTGTAGAACACAAACACAACAAATAATTAATACTCAGTGAGCCCCGGAATTTCAATGCCTAGCAGGTCCTGTTCTCGGTCCAGAATGTCCGCCCAGCGGTGCGTCAGCTGCTGGGCGATGCGCCGAACCTGGCTGGTGCACCGCATGCACCGGTGCACCGTTCTCGAGCGCTGCTGACACTCCCGCAGGGGGTAGCCACCACGGGCCTGCTGTCAGCATAGAGGGGAGGTAGCCCTGCACAAAAAAACATAGTGCTGCCACCACCCCCTCTCCAAAGATCGCCTGGGGCTGCATATCTGGGCGGCTGCACCGCCCTCTAGGAAGTCATCCCTCTGTCATGGCGCTGGGCGGTGTAGAAATAAAAAGAAGGAAAGGAAGGGATAGTAAAGAGGAAAGAAATAAATACGGAAAGAAGAGAAAATAATGTCAAAAAGTCCCAAAAACACAAAATAATTTACACAAAAACGTAAAATACACAAACGCAAAGACACACACTATTATAAAAAATAATAATTAGGGTTAGAAAAGTAATAAAGGAGGAGGATTACAAAGATTAAGGACAGATACAATTTAGGCCCAGCACCATAACAGAGAGCAGAAAAACAACATGGTCACGCCCATGCGGACCGCGTGGTGCTGTTTGAGTGCGATTTAGACCGCTAGAACACACTTGAGAGCCGTGTAGTGCCATTCACGCGTGATTGTGGAGCGCGCGGATGCATTCCGTGTACCCAACGCAGCGCAAACCGGCACGCCAGCAACCTCCGCCCACAAGTGGAACTCTGCGTAGCGCAGGGGAGTTATTTTCGACTCTGCAGAATTCTGCATAGTAGCACTCCGCAAACTCTGCCCACCCCTATCAAGGAGGTATGCAAGATGTAGTTGTTCCACATGCAGGTTTTCAGGGAAATCCAGAAGGGTTTGGTTTTTCACAAGGAAGAGGCAGAAGTGTTCCAATTGATCTAGGGTCAGGAATGGATGTTGCAATGCTATAGAAAATGACTCCTTGTCACGTTTGTAATGGAGTCGGGCATTGGAAGAGGGAGTGTAGATTTAATCCTGATAATGGAAATGGAAATGTGCAAATGGAGAAGGGAGTACAGATGCAAAATATACCAGAACAATAAATGCAGGTGCCCATGAAGATCCAATGAGGCAGGTCCAACAAGCTCAAATGGTCCCACAGAATAT
Source organism: Calotriton arnoldi (assembly GCA_963921515.1). Lineage (NCBI taxonomy): Eukaryota > Metazoa > Chordata > Amphibia > Caudata > Salamandridae > Calotriton > Calotriton arnoldi. The sequence continues at coordinate 2,632,264 of CAWUFW010001638.1, read as the reverse complement.
GGGAATCCCGAGATTTAGTTTGAGCCAGATGCCAAGAGCTAATCAAAGTACATTTTAGCAATTTCCTAATACAAATCAGAATGCCTTACAGCAATTTCTTGTTTTTGACAGTGATGGTTCAGATTCTGATATGTCTCAATGACGATGCCTGAGGGGGCAGGAAGATTGCGTGCTTGGCGCAGTCTAAGAGGTAGACCAAAGTGGTTCATTCGTAGAAGGTGAGGTGAATGCCACCCCGTATCTTTTCTTATAGATACTGGTGCTACCAGATCCACTGTGAGAACTGTGAAAGTCCCAGACCTATCCCTCTCAGGAAAGAAGATCCAAGTTATAGAAGTTTCAAACAAACAGATTACCAATACAGTTTCAGAGAAGGTCCCAGTAAAAATAGGCTCATTTGATGAAAATCACCAATTTGTCGCTTGTGACACAAACCCAGTAAATCTATGAGGGAGAGAATTACTGTGCAAGTTAAATTGTACAATTTACTGTACACTGGACGGTGTTGAATTCCAGACTCATGATGAGGATGTGGAATTTAAAATGGCTTAACAAAAGACAGCTGTAGGATTGTTCCCATTAATGACCATGGGAGAAATACCAGCTGACTTGGGGAACCTGTGAATCCAGAAGTATGGGATTTCACAGGGAAAGATATCGGATTGATTAAAGGTGAAGCACTTGTCCGAATTACATTAAAGGCAAATGTAGTGTATCCAAGAACACCACCATACCATTTGACCCCAGAACCAATTGCAGGAATAACACCTGTAGTAGAAGACATGATAAAGAAAGGAATTTTGGGGGGACTGATTGGAAGTCCATGTAACTCTCAGATCATGGGTTTACAGAAACCCAATGGAAAGTATAAAATAGTGCAGGTTCTTAGGAGAATTGACAGCATAGTTGTTCCACGATGTCCTGTGATGGCGAATCCAGCCACAATATTGTTCCGTATTCCTCGTACTGCAGAGTGGTTTACTGTTATTGATCTCTGTCAGGCTTTCTTCTCAGTGTCATTGCATGAAGATATGAGTTTCTTTCTTCATTTATTTTTCAGTAGAGAGTTTTGGCATGGTGCCGAGTCCCACAAGGGTATACGGAGAGTCCATCAATCTTTAATTAGATCTTGAAGAAGAATTTAGAATCATTACAAATGCCCTACAGATCAGTCCTTGTGCAGGATATAGATGATCCGCTTGTAGCATCAGAAACACAAGAAGCTTGTAAATAAGATTCTACTGCTTTATTGAATCACTTGGCCGAAAATGGACATAAAATGACATCAAGTAAACTGCAATACTGTCAGAAAGAAGTCCAATATCTGGGGCACATAATTGAGAAGGAAGCTAGGAAGTTGTCATTAGAGAGAGTGGAAGCAATTCTTCAGATGAATTCACCTCAAATACAGAAAGAACTCAGGATGTTTCTGGCAATGGTTGGCTACTGTAGACAGTGGATACCAAATGTTTCCCTAGTGGCAAAGCATTTAATGAGGCTGACACACAAGGATGGGGCTCATCTGCTCCCTTGGGACAACAAAGGCTTGAAAGCCTTCCTAGAGCTGAAAGAAAAATGTTGTAGTACCCTAGCACTATGCTAGATTACAGTAAAGATTTTACCTTATTTTACAGTGAGAGGAAGGGCTGTGCTCCCTCAGTGCTGACTTAAACACATGGTGATGCTCAGAAGCCTGTGGCATACTTCTCGACCACCATTGACCCTGTTGCTGCAGGTCTATCCGGCTGCCTTAAAGTGGTTGCTGCAGTGAGTGCTAGTCTGGAAAAGAGTGAGAGAATAGTGATGGGATATCCTTTAACAGTAATGGTCCCACATTCTGTGCAGCTTCTTATGACATGAATGAAAACACCAATACATGAACCATATTAGGCTCACTAGGTATGAGCATAGAATTTTGTCATTAGACAATGTAGTATTGAAATGCTGTCATATTGTCAATCCATCAACTATAATGCCAATAAATTATACTGTTCGTAATGAAATTGAATATGATTGCCTAGATCCTCCAAACACAACTAGTGATGCATCACAAAAATATAAGTCCCAATCAGATTCCAAAGACAACTTTCCCAATTCTTCTTTTTTATTATTTTCACTTGTAAAAGCATCCAATGGTTACAGCACAAAACATCCAATGCTTTTCGCCCAAAGATTTGACTTCTTCAGGGCTGTAACGTAATCAAACAAACAATACATAAATGCAATTGTCATTGCAGAGTGTATGTATAACATAAATTAGACACTAACAGTGCAACACATGTGGCATGACAAAATGCATTATACAGGACAATGCAAACATATTCTAGACCCAAGGACAAATACATATTTATTTACTTTGATTGTTTTTTATAGCGCCAACGAGACACTTGCAACGAGTGCAACGAATGCCTGAGGGCGTCTTGGCGCTAGAATCAGTAGATCTGAGCAGTGCTGGCGGAGGTATACAAGATGGATCAGTTGTTAAAGAGCCAGGTTTTTAGCGCCTTTCTAAAGGACAAAAGTGATGAGCTGCTCTTTATGGAGATTGGAAGTAGGTTCCAGGTTTTAACTGTCCCTAACAGGAAGCTTCTTCCACCCCAGCGGGCCTTCTTAAACTTAGGTGTCTGCAGAAGTTTCGTATGGGCAGATCTTAGGCTTCTGGCCGGCGCATACCATTTCAGGTGGGTCCTCAAAAATTGTGGCCCTGTGCCATGTAAAGCTTTGACGGCCAGGCATTGGGATTTAAACTTAATCCTTTTTTCTTCAGTATCAGAGCGCTTTACAAACTTACCGAGAGCAGAGCAATACTAACAATAATATCATATTTGAGGAAACAAATACAGGATAGGGTAGTACCCAGAAAAGGGGGGTATGCTTTACAATGTTCAGAGAGCAGAGGAGATAAACCAATAAAAACAAAATACCATGGTCAAGAAAACGGCAGGATCAGGCTGTGTCGGGAAAAGGGAGGGTAATGTCACGCCTGATAAATTGAAAACACTAAAGTAGCCGGTGAGAACTAGTCATGAGTGTGATTGAGGAATCAGTATCTTAGGATCTAGGGAAGAAATGTGTTCATTAGAGTACTTTGACTTCTTTCTTGAAGGATACAGTTGAGGAATTGATTCTGACTTCAGGAGGCAAGGTGTTCCAAGTTCTTGGGGCAATTCCAGAGAAAGATCGGTTGTAAGTTTTCTTCTTGTGGAATCTCTGTGGTTTCAGAAGTAAGGTGTTGGAGCCTGGATGATCGAAAGTTCGAGCTTCTGAGCACGATACCAAGGGGTTTTGAAGTGGAGGGCTTCATGTATAACACCCCCAGAAAATATACAATATGCACCAAAAAATGATTGCGTAGATGTCACTGATTATGCACCAAACGTAGACCTTATATTAAGGATGGACCCCTGATTGAGCCCGAACGTGTAATTTTTGTTGATGGCTCATGTTTGAGATATAATGAAGGTGCCCTGAGAGCAGCTTACGCTGTGTGTACAATAAATGATGTTGTTAAAGCTTCATGGCTTCAATGAGTTACCACAGCACAAGTTGCAGAATTGATTGCCCTTACCACAACATGCAGTTCGATTGCTCAAATGAAAGTGACTATATTTACAGATTGTCAGTACAGCTTTGGTGTTGTCCATGGTTTTGGTCAATTATGGTCCCAACGAGGTTTCATGACCTCTTGAGGTACACCTATTAGAAACGGTGTTCAAGTAAAAAATTTACCAGAAGCCTTACAGTGGCCTGCAGAAATTGCTGCTGTGCAATGTGCAGCTCATCAACATGGGAATGCCAACATTCATGTGGGAATTAGGTATGCAGATTCGGTACCACGATATTGTTCTTTGTTGGCCTGCACATTTAATGGAAATTTCACATGTGAATCTGAGGAGGACACTTAATTTTCAATGTTGATAAAAGTAACAGATGCTTGAGATTAACTGAAAAGAGTGCAGGAAAATGATTCAGAAGCAGAAAAACAAAGTTGGATCACAGCATGTTGTGTGAAAAATGCAAATAACATACTGTAGTATATAGGGTCTACTATGCGAAAGACATTGTGACGCGGAAGGGTTCACTCGCTTAGACAACGTTGATGAGTGAAAACGCAAGCAGAAAACTAGTGAACAACACTGATCTGATGATGCCTGTTTTCGACATTCCATAAACCCAACTATCTGCTGAGATGTTCAGTTTACGGTTCAGGTAGCTATGGCAATCGTGGGAGACATAAACTGATGATGTTGTACTGACTCTGAAAGGGCTTGGGAGTAGCTTTGAGGCCCTGGGAGAATAATTAATGTGTGCTAGTAAGGGCAAAGTTATAAATACTGATAACAGAGCAAGAACCTGTGAGAAGGGAACAGAATGTTATGTAATATAGTTTTTAGTGTATAAAAAGAGGGGTGTGGAAGGCCTCAGTGAAGTCCCCGATGGAATCGTGCAGAGCTGCCATCGCCCGAAGCAGCTGACCCCAGTTACAGCGTTCCCAAGGAGGGTGTTAGAGAGAGTGGAGAGGGCTTCCTTGCTCTATGGAAAGTTAATTCCTAGGGGGTGATTCTACTGGTCTATCTTGACTTATCAGATTATTAGTATTGCACCTTTGACTAACCTCATTGCAGTTTATTGAAGACTGCGTGTTTCGCCATATGTGCTAGCACTGCACTGTACACACACACATACATATTTGTGTATATATATATATGTATATACATACATATATTTATATATATATATAAAAATATACATACATATATATACATACATATATATTACATATATATATATTTCTGGCATTACATTATAAATATACATGCAACTATATGCTAATGTATAATCATCATTGCTGCGATATGTGTTTGTGCACTTAGCATTTCATTGAAGCTAAATTGTATTTGCTACCAGTGTGTTGCTCTTTACTGAGTGTCCTTATTGATTTGTACTTGATTGACATTGCTTCGGTTGCTTGCCAGCAGCCAGTCCAATACACATATGAAAGGCAGCTGATGGGAGACCAGTGTTGCCTGATAGTTTGTTATACCCAATGACACAATACTTTCATGGCTTCACACATTTAGGGAGGGATTCCATGGTGAAGATTTTCTGGCAGAACTGGTTTAAGCCAAGGTTTAGGATGCTTGCAGAAGAGGTGTGTCATTGGTGTGTCAAATGAATGCAGGAAAAAGAAGCCATTCTGCACTGAGTCACATAGGGAGATCAGGTGGTCATTTCAACAGAATGGAAATGGACTTCATCGAAATGCCTGTTTGCAGCAGGTTGAGATTTGTCCTTGTCATAGTATGTGTCTTCTCGAGATGGGTGGAAGCTTACCCAACCAGAAGAAATGATAGTCTCACAGTATCAAAACTGTTATTACGAGAACTGATTCCCAGGTACATAATGTGGGTTTCGCTGGCATCAGATAGGGGGACCCACTTTAACAATGAGGGCCTGAAGTTGATTTGCACAGCATTACAAATTGAGCAAACACTAGATTGAAGCTATCAACCAAAGGATTCAGGTATTGTTGAACAGATGAACGGGGCTATCAAGTGTCGACTAGCTAAAGTTTGTGCTTCAACAACACTGAAATGGCCGGATGCTTTAGCTTTGGTGCTGATGAGTATTAGAAGTATTCCTGATAGGAAGGCTGGTTTATCACCCCATGAGATTCTGATGGGCCATGCAATGAGGCTGCCTGCTGTACCTGCAAATGCACTCTTGAATATCACAGATGATATGATACTTGATTACTGCAAGGGATTGGCTGATGTGGTTCATTCTGTTTGTTACCAGATTGAAGCCACCACTAAAGATCCACATCAAGAACAGTGTCATGACCTCAATCCAGGTGAATGGATCTTGATCAAGAAGCACGTTTGGAAGGCTTGTTTGGACCGAGATGGAAATGCCCCTTCCAGGTTATTTTGCACTGCTGTTAAATGTGCTGGAGTGGCAAACTGGGTGCATGCATCCCACATCAAGAAAGTGAGAAATCCTGAAGAAGAAGTTGTGCTCTTTCATCCTGAATTAGGAGCATTAGTGAAAGCACCGTGACCAGCTGAGAGACCGCAGAGTAGTGTTACCAAGAGCACAGCAGCAACAAGGAGAAGAAAGGGGTAAAGATCCACAGGCTGCAACACCAATCCAAGTGCCTGTTGTTTTACAGAGTGACATCAAAGTGTCTAACGAAGGAGAAGCAGAGACTGACTCACAATTTAGAGACTTGATTGAAACAACCTCAGTACATTCGGAAGTTTCGGGTGAAGGAAAAAGCCCTGAAACAAAAAGAGTCACCCGGAACATTGAATGGCCACAAAACTGTAATAAAGGAAGACTGAAAAAGAGCATATCAGCTGATCAGATTCCAACAACTATTTCTGAGGAGACAGAGTCAAGTGTTGAAAGCGATACAGAAGCAGATCATCCAAAACAGAGGAGATCAAAAAGAGCAAGAGTTCCTTCTCTGAGGTATTCAGCACCTGATTGGTCTTATTGCAAGGAACTAGTACTGAATGTCACAATAGATGATTTGTGTGATATGAGATCCAAACTGTTTGAGCCTCTTAATTATTTCCCAAAAATAAGCAATGTTTGGATATGGAATACTCAACAAAATGAGCTGTGCAATCTTAAAGACATTAAAAAAAAACAAATCAAAAAGACTTTAAGACATTAAGAGACTGGCAATAATTTTTGTTTAAAGAAGAATACCTAGGCCTGTGCCCACTGTAGAAGAGTAGGGATAACAATTTAGAAGAACACCGAGTAGGTTAAGGATTGTCCACAAGAAGATTTGCTTTGCTGAAAACTACTCATCTTACAAAAGCTACTAACAAAATTCTGCCTAACAAAGCTACTTACAAACCTTTGCATTGAACTTTTGAACTTGGCTGCGTCTAATCTGCTTTTGGAGAAACATGTGCTGCCTTAGAAATAAGTGTAAATATATTCAGTTTTAAGTCATCTCAATAACAGTAATAATGATTACCATAGTGCTAGTAGGATTTTACTTAACACTAGAGAAAAGATTTCAGCAATGTAAATTCAACAAAAACACAGACTTTGTAGAGCAGTTGCAAGCTTCATTTGTCGCTTACAATAGAGAGTATTACTCAAATAATGTTTATTCTAGTTTAGCTCAGGAATACACACATGCCATGGGAGCAAAATACTATTATGACTATGCTCATTTAATGTCATCAGCATCAGAAAAAGTCCCTTATTATTACATGCCGTGATCTTTTTTTTTTTTTTTGTCCTCATTTGTCAGAACAGATTTTGTTTGAAGATAAAGTGGAATTCCGGCTTTTTTTTTCTGGCACACACTGTGTGGGGTGCCCGATCACTCCTGTTATGGAGGAGATGTGTTACATCTCGGGCCCCCTCCGAGCCTAGCCGCCTTTCCTTTTACTCCAAATCCACAGGTGCTTACGTATTCACCTTTCCAGAACTGCCAATCCCTCTTGGCTACTCCTGGGCAATCCCACACAACCTGTAATACTGATTCTTAATCATAGGACTAATTTTAAACCTACATAATATGCCTTTAAGGAAATAATGGAGAGAAAAAAATAAGAAGACAAAAGCAAGAAAGTTAAATAGAATGATAAGAAAGTATCCTATTAAAGAGGTGTAGTCTTACACCAATTATCCCACAAACTCCAGAATTTAGTTCTTTTCGTGCTATAGGTTGCCCTATCCATTTTTGCTATTCTATGTATCGAGTTGAGCCACTTGCATTCAAGAGGAGGGACAGGTGAGATCCATTTAATGCAGAGCTCTCTACTCGCCAAAAGAATTACCTTAAAGATAAGAGTTTTATATTGTTTAGATAAAATATTTGTGGAGTCTTCGTCCGGAATTACCCCAAAAATTACCAATGCTAAACTCAGCTTAATTTCATGCCCCACAATACCTGAGAGAGTTGTGCCCACTTTCTGCCAGAAGACTTGGATGGAAGGACACCGCCAAAATATGTGTGCTTCGTCTGCATTTATTTCACCACACTTTGGACATTTCTTCACAGCTTTTAGGCCCATTTTTGAGAGTCTTCGGGAAGTCCAATATGCCTTGTGAATGGTAAATAAGTGGTTTTTTCTTAGAGGTGCAGACTTCACACTATACCATAAAAAAAATAAAGATACTTGCCATAGTGTGTCAAGATCGTGATCCGGCAGCTTTTTCCTCCAAGTCGCTTTAAACCAGGCTTGTGGTTCTTCATGAGGGTGTATCAACATCCAGTACCATACTGAGACTTCCTTTTGACCCAGAGGGCGCGAAACTATTTTCGATTCGTAAAACTTGTTTCCCCTTCCACTTTTTCTTAAGGTTTTGGCCCAGCTTAGCAGTTGGTAGTACTTAAATTTGGAGACGGAACCTTCTGAGATCTCCTGCATTTGCTGCCAAGAAATTAGGTACACACCCTCTAACAGTTGACCCCATCTATGAATTCCTTTTTCTTTTATTGGAACTGCTAGAGAGTCTTGTAGGCATGTTGGTGTTCCAGGTGATCTCCAGATTGGGGCGTAGTAGCTATGATACGGGATTTGAAGTAGACCCCTGATTTGCGACCATACTTTGCATGCCGCCTGCAGGATTTTTAGTCTCACCTTCTTGAAAAATTTCGGGTCTCCGAATTTAAAGAGAAAGAAGCTGGAGGGCCAAAAGTGTGTGCTTGAAAAAGTGGTGAAAGATCGGGGGTATCTTTTAACATTTGCCTAAAGATTTTTAGATGGAAGGCTCTCTGATATTGGAGAAGATCTGGACTTGCTATGCCCCCGTTTTCCTTTTTTTCCCTAAACTTCTGCCAGGCTATTCTAGGTCTTTTTTTCCCCCAGATAAAACTGGAAAAGAGTCCTTGCACTTTCTTTAACCACTCCTTCTTAAATTCTAGGGGGATTGAGTTGAATAGGAAGGTGTATTTAGGTAGGATTGCAATTTTAAAAGGTTGGACTTGCCTAAAAATGATAACGGTAAAGATTCCCACTGCTGTAGTTGTTTCTTGACTATGGTTGTGACCTTATCAAAATTTGCTTTTGCTAATGACTCGAGTTTCTGGACCACTTCAATCCCTAAGTACCTGATATTTTGCCTAACTAGGTCACTCCTGTAATTTGTATTCCATTGCATAATCTCTGTCTTTACTGGATTAACAGCATAACCAGATAGTTTGCCAAAGCTCTCTAGTATTTCCCATATAGCTGCAATTGACAAATGTAACTGGCCAGTAAAAATCATCAGGTCATCTGCGTAAAGCCCGATTTTCTTTTCCCACCCATTGCAGGAGAATGGTATAATATTCCTACATGTCCTTAGTTTAATAGCGAGTGGCTCGATATACAAGTTAAATAACAGGGGAGAAAGGGGACAACCTTGTCTGGTGCCCCTACCTATTTTGACTTGATTAGATAAGTTGCCATTCACTAAAACTCGAGCAGATGGGTTTTTATAGAGAGCCTTGATTGCAAAAACGAAAGTATGACCCAGGTTAAAACGCTGAATCACCTCTTGGAGAAAGGGCCAGCTGACCTTATCAAATGCTTTAGCAGCGTCACATGTCATCACAGTTAGGGGCCTGGCATTTTCTATTGCTAGGTCTATTGTCCCAAATAATTCGTGGGTCAAATCTTGTAAATGCCTCCCCTTCATAAAGCCCTTCTGATCACTATGAATCAAATGGCCGACCATCCGATCCAACCTTTTAGCTTACACTTGAGGAGGGGAACATGGCGGCCGCTAGTCAGTAACGGTCGCGAGCTCTCCTACGCCGGTGGAGCGAATGATACTTCAGACGCATTAGTTTTGTGCTTACCGCTTGGATCCTATGGCACGAATATAGAGTGGGGGTGATGCGGGGGCTGATTTTCTTTCCAATTTGTTACGTCTTCGCAGTCGGTATTCCTGCCACGATTCCTCGGCGCCTCGGCGGCGCGGAGGGTAGAGATTGTCGGTGAGACGCTGGGAGGAGTGTGGGCGTAGGCAGCAGCACGGCTCATTCGGAGCCGCCGCGCTGCTGCGAGGACTTGTTTTCCACGGAGAGGCACTGACAGAACTCGGGTCCAAAGTGCCGTTTTGGACATTTCAAAAGAAAAGAGCAGCGGGAAGTGCATCCTGGAAACTGCCCTCCCAAACCAGCTGGAGCAGGAGCCGGGACATACCGCCAGAAAAACTCGGATGATTTCGGTAAGAAGGCGGGAGCGGGACTCATCGGAAGACGGTGATTTTGGAAAAGGGGCAGGAAAGGGGGCTGAGAATTCTAGGTACAACACAACAACTGCAGCAAATAAGGAAAAAAAGGAAAAAAGAGGGAGGGCAAACGCCACTGCTAGTTACACAAACACAGTAAATAGGTATACGTTAAGGAGCAGAGGGGTTTGGGGAAAGGAGGATCTGGTTACCCTAAATAACGGGAGTACTATACCTAGAATTCAGGTGGTCTTTCCTCCTACGCAACCTGAAAAACTTGCTGATAAATCACCTGTATCAAACTTGAGCAAAGGGATCGCAGAAAAATCAGGGCATAATCAAAAAAAAAAAACGAAGAAGAGAAAACCTGGAAAAATTAAAATTACCCCCTCTCTCCGTTCTTATTTCAAGGTACAGGCGAAAGGCCCCCCTATCACAGCAGAAGAGCACCCTAGCTCATTGCAACCCCTCAAGAATATACCATTTAGGCAAAGGGAAGAAAGTATGGCTACTGGCACCAAGGAATCAATGGTAAATCAGACCTTAACAGAAAATAGATTTGATCCCTTAACAGGCATGGAACATTGCTTAGCTTCAATCGCTGATAATTCAGGCCCTACTGATAAACAGAGCTCTATGGCCATTATGTCTTCTAAGGAGCATCAAATGCAGGTTATCCCGGGCGATTCTGTAAGCCCGAAGGCCCAATCTAGTACTCATGATGTAGAAACTACAATGTCAGCATTGTTATTGGAAATAAGGGAGAGATTCGCCACCTCTGAAATCAACCAACAAAAAATACAAGGGCACTGTGAAACTATGGAAGAAAAAATCAATAGTTTGGTCGATAGAGTAGGGGTCATCGAAACTGCATATAAAGAGGTTTCTATGAAAGTGGCCGATAACCAAGAAGAGATTTTGAAGTTGAAGAAAAGCAAACAAGAGTTAAGAGATAAGATAGAAGCCCTTGAAAATAACGCAAGGAGGAACAACATAAGAATTTTAAATGTTCCTGAGGGCCTCGAAGGCGGGGATATCAAGGCCTTTGTAATTTCTCTTCTAAAGGAGCATAATATGGATCTCGAAACAAATCACGTTAGAAGAGGACATACAGAGAGTGCATCGAGACCCTTTTGTGCTCCATGCAGGTAGGAAAACAGCTAGAAGGATCCTTGTAAACTTCAAAACTTATTCATTAAAAGAAAGCATCCTCACTGGGGCACTAAAAGCTGGATCATACAGGAAAAATGATTGGTCTTTCCGCATAAGGTCTGATATTTCCCGCACAACTCTCGACAGGCAGTGGGAGCTTGGTAAATTTATTCATGAGCTAAGGGATCTTGGTGCCACCGCAAACATCCGGTTCCCGGCATCCCTAAGGGTTATGAGAAACAATAAGATGCATAATTTTAGGGATCCAAACGAGGTGAAAATTTTCATAGAGCAGATTAAGGCACAAACGGTATAATAGTAATATTAATTCGACCATCAGGACGTAGGAGAGTTCATAATGAGGTGTCTATAGTATACCTCTAGTTGTTATGGAGGGTTCCCCAGGGAGGGTCGGGAGGGTCACGGGCACAAAATGCAAGTATAGGAAAACTCAAAAAAAAGATTCACAAAGGGTGGGGGAGCATGCGGGAGAAAATTAAAAAAAAAAGGTCCTCCTATGTCATTTTCAGTTAATTTTACAGCTAGTTTTTTCGTGTTATGGCTGCCTTTGCCTTATGAACGGTTGAGCTATCTAGAACATTGTAGGAAAGTAATCTCATTCTATGGCAGGTCCAGATAACCCTAGATGTTTGAAAATCTTAACATGGAATGTTAACGGGCTGAGGGTGATACCCAGAAGGAGAAGGATACTGGAGTATCTGAAGTTGTGTGATGCAGATGTTATTTTTATTCAAGAATCCCATCTTATAAAAGAAGAATGGCTGGAAATTTTAAAAAGCCAACTATGGATAGAGCACTGCATTTGTACCACCCAAGGGGTCACGGTAAAAGGGGTGGCAATCTTGTTTAAAAAATCTTCTCAATGTATTTTAGGTGAAACTTTGGTGGATTCATCAGGTAGATGGGTAATCGCAAAGGCAAAGATCCAGGGAATTTGGCTTGCATTTGTTGGTTATTATGGTCCAAACCTGGATGATCCCACTCCCCTAAATACTTTATTCTTACATTTAATTGAGTTAAATGAACCTATCATCATGGGGATTTTAATGTAGTCCTCGACCTAGCCCAAGACACAGCCTCTAAGAGGGCGGTGGGTACTGTCTCCAAAATGAGAGCAGCTCTAAGGTATTTAATCCAGGACCTGGGCCTTGTTGATATTTGGAACCTTAAGGGCGTAAAGAGAGGGGCAGAATCGGGTAACTACACCTTTTACAATAAAAAACATGGTCACCGATCAAGAATAGACTTTTTTTTGGCAGCAATTAGTAATCATATCAAAAGTGTCTCCCATATTCCGGAGCATCTATCTGACCATTCGGCAGTCTCTCTTCAATTTTTGGTCAAAGATAAGGCATCTGAACGGCGCTGGACTTTGAATAGATCTTTACTTCTAGATGCTTCAATAATTGATAAGTTGAAAAACTCAACGAATGAGTTTTTTCTTTTTAATCTTGACTCAGCCCCTTTAAATAAGGTATGGGACACATGCAAAGCCTATCTTAGAGGCATATTAACCAGCATTAACGCATCACATAACAAAAAAATCAAGAATGAGATTAATTCTTTAGAAGAATCAATTAAAACAATACAAGGAAGTATAGGGCGTACCTTAAACCCATCTAATAAGCTAGATCTAGAAACGGATTTAGTAAAAGCAAAAGCTAATCTAGCAGATTATTTGGAAATTAAGTAAAACAAAAATGGGAAGCAAGTAAACTTGCTAATTACGAATACGGGGAAGGATGCAGTAAACTGCTGGCCTGGAAGGTCAAAGCAAATCAGGCCAGAAATGCTATTACAGAACTAAAATGTCAAACGACAGGCAATATCATCACTGACGATGGGGCGATTGAACATGCATTTGTCCAATTTTTCCAGGAATTATTTACAGAAGATATAGTCCCGGTAAAGGAACACATAACAGCTATTTTTCAGGATTTGGATCTCCCACTCCTCAGTGATGATTTTAGAGATGAACTATCTGCCCCCTTCACAATAGATGAAGTCTACAGTGTAATAAAAAGCCTAAAAAAAGGCAAGGCTGCAGGGCCTGATGCCCTCCCAAACTAAATATACTCCCATCTGAAAGAAGAGCTGGCTCCTATCTTGCTTAATCTTTTTAACTCGGTCTACATATCAAAACAAGAGCTTCCTCCTTCTTGGGACCTAGCTACAATAATTATCTTGCTTAAACCCAATAAAAATCCAAGGGTATGTGAATCGTATAGGCCGATCTCCCTTCTTAACAGTGACTATAAATTGTATACACAGATACTTACTAAAAGGTTGGATCGGATGGTTGGCCATTTGATACATGCCGTGATCTTATGGAATTTCTTGTGGTACACTGCTTACACTTGTATATAGACACAAACATTTTGAATATTTCTATTCTAATTGTAACTTAATTCTTTCTAAAGTGCCTTTAGTAGCAAACATGAATTTACATCAGCAGGCAAAAGAAATGGACACAGCTTGGTACTACTTTATGCCACACAGACCAATAGATAGTGTTGAGGCTTATCAAAAGAATTTAACCTGCTTGATGCGACCACTAGAGAAAATTTTCATTCTGACTTTAGAGGAAAGAAACACTAACCTGGCACGTAGTAAAGACAAACACAATTATGTTTTGAAAAATGTTTGGAAGAAAGATGATGAGTTTAAAAAGAAAATGGTTTAACCAAAGTTAAAGTTTAGACAGTCAACATGAAGGGAAAATCTGCATTTACAGAAGGATGACACTCAAAAGAACCAGACATGTAGGTATTAGTAGTTGTGAACACACATTCTAATTGATGGGAGGAACATGGCAAATTTTACAGGGAGAAGAATCTGCAATTCTAGGAGTTTATTTTGTGTGTGGACAGAATAATTACTTGTTGGTACCTGCTGACTGGGAGGAATATGTTATTGAGATGTGCTAGTTCTTAAAATGTACCATGTGAATGGTATAGATGCATTCACCCCTTCTATGCCGAAGATGGAAAGGTTACGTCCTCGGCTGTGGCGCTGGTGTGCCAAGGATGTAACGGTTACGTCCTCAGCACACCACCCAGAAATCCCTCTGCTGTAATAAGCAGAGGGTTTTCCTTTTCAGTTTTGGGGAAGAGCTTGGAAGGCTGGGGAAGAGCATCCCCAGCCTTCCAAGGCATTTTATTTTCAACATAATGAGGATCATGGCCATGGCGCGCTGACGTCATTACATTGAAAGTGAAACTGAAATGAGTTGATTGGCTCATTTCAGTTTCACTGCTTCAGTGCTCATGGGGTTATCTCAGCCCCCCGAGCACCGAAACACACGGAAGAGGTATCATTGGAAAGAAGAGACTCTCCCCTTTTCAATAGTAACCTTCCCTAGTGGATCCGTGCTTGAGGATCGCCACAGGAGCGCATTCCCCAAGCAGGGATCTACCACTAGGCACCAGGGAGGGGGGAGTGGCCCATTGGGCAAGTGCTTTTGCTCCCCCCCCAATGTTTTGGGCAATAGCCCCCATTCTGCCCCTGGGGGGCACAGAAAGCCAACTAGGAAGCCAGGGACTTTTTTTGCAGTGCAGGGGTGGATGCTGCCCAGTTTTTGGCATACCAATGCCCCCCCCCCCGAAAAATAGCCAGTCTTTCTGTCCCCCTGGGGGGCAGATGGGGCAATATGATACCTCACTTGTGTTGGTGGGCCAAGTGCCTGTGACAGGGAAGGACCAAAAATGTGTAGAGATTGAGGGGATATCACAGAGAGTTGAGAAGCAGAATTTTGTTTTATATGTTTTTAAGGTGACTCTGCTTTGGGCACCCACACAAGTAAGGTATCATTTTACTCAGGAGTCTAAGGGAAAAGCTGGGTGGTAGGAAATCTGTGCTGGTGCAGTGATCCCATGCAGAAATGTGAAGAAAATGTGATTTGATTTTTTTTTTAGCAACATTTTAGGTTTACAGGGGATTCTGTGTAAGAAAAGGCTGGGGGATCCATGCAAGCCACACCTCCCTGGACTCTCCCAGATGTCTAGTTTTTAGACATGTCTGGGTTCGGTAGGTTTTCATAGATGGCCGCCGAGCCTGGGACCAAAAACGCAGGTGCCCCCATTGCAAAAAAAGGTCATTTTGTGATAGATAATTTTGATGTCTCCACAATATGTTTTGGGCACTTCCCTGTCACGGGCACTAGGCCTACCCACACAAGTGAGGTACTATTTTTATTGGGTGACCTGGGGGAACGCTGGGCGGTAGGAAATTTGTGTCAGCCCAGTGATCCCATAACTTTCTCACACAGAAATGTGAGGAAAATGTGATTTTTGAAGGTAAACTTGAAGTTTGCAGGGGATTCTGGAAAGGGAAACATTGGGGAATCCATGCAAGCCACACATCCCTGGACTCCCCCGGGTGTCTAGTTTTCAGAAATGTTTGGGTTTGGTAGGTTTCTCCCGATGGCCGCCGAGCCTGGGACCGAAAACCCAAGTGACCCCCTTGCAAAATCAGGTCGTTTTGTGTCATCGATAATTTTGATTTCTCTACAGTAAGTTTTGGGACATATCCTGTTGCGGGCACTAGGTCTACACACAAGCATGGTGCAATTTGTATCCCAAGACTTTGGGAAATGCTGGGTGGGTAGATGTTTGTGGCTCACTGCAGATTCCAGAACTTTCTATCACAGAAATGTGAGTAAAATGTGCTTTTTTAGACAAATTTTGAGGTTTGCAAGGGATTCTGGGTAACATAACCTGGTGAGAGCCACACAAGTCATCCCATCCTGGATTACCCAGGGTGCTATAGTTTTCAAAAATGTACAAGTTCACTAGGATTCCCTGGGTGCTGGCTGAGCTAGGGCCCAAAATCCACAGCTAGGCACATTGCAAAAAAAAAGGGTCAGTTTCCAGTGAACAATTTGATGGGTCCACATTGGGTTTTGGGCTGTTTCCTGTTGCGGGCACTAGGCCTACCCACACAAGTGAGGTATCATTTTTATCAAGATACTTAGGGAACATAGAATCGTAGAACTAGGATTATTACCAATTGTCTTTCTATGCATTTCTGCCTTCCAAATGTAAGACAGTATATAAAATAAAGTCATTTTGAAAAATGCCCTCTAATTCACATGCTAGTATGGGCAACCACAAATTCAGAGATGTGCAAATTACTACTGCTTCTAAACCCATATCTTGTTCCTATTTTTCACTCTTAATATTTAACCAAATGAACTGCTGTATACCCGGTACACAATGAAAAACCATTGCAAGGTGCAGCTCAGTTACTGAATCTGTGTACCTTGGGTTCTTGGTGAACCTACAAGCCCTATATATCCCCACAACCAGAAGGGTCCAGTGGACGTAATGATATATTGCTTTAAAAAATCTGTCATAGTTGGAAGAAGTTACAGGTGAAAACGGAGGCACAAATGGCTGTTTTGTAACTCAATTTCAATATTTGACACTTTTCTGCCTGCATTTGTTGGATTACCTGCACCTAAGGGACTCAGGGTTCCAGAGAATGCCGCTCTCAAGGAGGAGGGGGAGCCAGGTAGCATGCCTGCGCCGCACACGCTGAAAAGTGCTGGTTGCCTCCTTCAGGGCGGGAGGCGCCTGGGCGAAGCCTGGGCCAAGGCCGGGCCCGTCCGTGCCCGTCAGAGCACGGAGGAGTCTGGGCTGGGCCACCCCTCTTGGTCCTGGGACTCGGTGGCAGGAGCGTGGCATGGCAGTGCGGACTCCTGGGGACGAGAGCGTAGGGAAGACATTGACAAAGGAGCCTCGTGGACGATTACCACCATCTTCAAGTACGGGAAGGTAGGAGGAGTTTTCTTTGGCATCTTGAATTCTGGCCAGGGGTGCCAGGTTTGACTGGTTTGACTGTGGTCACATTTTAGTCCTTCTTAGCACTGCCCGCCGGCTAGTCCGTTTAGCTAGTAATTACCCCTGCTTGGGAACCATGGGGAAACGTAAAGGCCTGACATCAGTACCCCCAGGACCATCAGCCTCTATGATGGACTCCTTTTTGTTAAGAGCAGCTGGGATTATAGACAAGGAAATTGAGCTGGTGGCCCGTCAGCTCTCTCGTTCCCCTGTACTCCGCCCAGTTTCCAGCCCACTATGTATATCATGGGTAGCTTATCACAGCCTGCCGAGGATACCCAGCTGGACCAAGGACCCTCATCCACACCAGCAAGATCCCTGAGTTCGGGGGAGGAGGGAGGTTATGGCCTAGACGTAGGTTTAGCCATCAACACCAGGCCCGAGTCTACTGGTCCAACTACACTAAATAAGGGCCTGGTGTGTAACGTCAAGCCAGGGGGATCGAGGGCAGGGGCAGGACCGGGACTAAAAAGGAAAGGCTCGTTGAAAGGGGCCAAAGAGAAATGTCCAAGGGCAGAGGGGTCAGGACAATGTGTCAGCAAACCGCAACCGCTGACCAAGGACGATATGGAGGCTATGATGGATGGCTGGATGGTTTCCTTGCTGACAAGTATAAACCACAAACTAGACCCTATTAGGCAACATATACCCACAATGGAGCTGCAGCTTACGAGGATTTGCCAACATAGGCCAGCTGGGGACACTGACCCTCAAAGTAGCTCTGGGGAGTTTTAGCCGGTCCCCGGTCAGCGAGTGACATAACCGGTGAGCAAGGACTAAGTGGGCATATGCCACCCTTAATACCCATGCAAGGTAGTGCCAATCTTCCTCTCCAGCCCCTGGTGTATTCAAACTCCCTGTGTGGTGGCATCGAAACCCCAGTGCCCTATAGCCTGCCCTGGTCCAGCTAACTCCACAATGAGAGAGACATAGAGAGGAGGGGGGGTCGTCACAGTGGCCCGAGCAGCAGACCCCAGGGGGGAGAGACAGAGGCAGAGGCTACCAACCTTACATCTTCCACCTGAATCTTCACCATATGTAGTAGTCATCGGGAATGTCCCGGTGGTCCCCATGGGTGCCGCGAAGATTTTGACCAACTTAAGAACAAGGTTCTGCATTGGCTGAATCGCAACACCGTCCTTGGTCTAAGGTTGGCGAGATTCATAAATATGGTGCGCAGAGTTTCCTGGGTTGGGAGGTCTATAAAAAACTTGTCAGGAGACTGTGTAATCGTCAACTTTAACAGACCCCACCTGGTAGAGAGAATCTTATATGCAGCGTCACAGAACAACTCGTGAAGTTGTCTCGTCTATTGTGGCTCTTCCTCTGGGGCATTTTTATAGACCTTTTAGCAGTGCTATGACACCCAACAGGGACTCATGGAGGCTCCTGGTTTATCCCGTTCGTCCCCAGCCGGATCGGCAGATGGTAACACAAGACATGCTCCTTCACAAACTTTTTACAGCTTTGGCAACGCTGGACTCCTGTGATTGACTCACTTGTATAGAACCAATAGAGACATCATCCTTCCACCAAATGAAAACAGGGGCTCTCCCTACAGGGCCAGGGGATGGCAAGGCCTGCAAATTTATTTCATGGAACATAGCCGGATTAGCAAGCAAGTTTAACGACCCCAGATGGATAACTTTTATAAAATGATTTAACGTGATTTGCCTTCAGGAGACATGGACCAACACGACTAGTTTTTTCGTAGAGGGATTCAAGACCTTCTTTGTACCAGCCACTCCTTCACGGGCAGAAAGATCTAAGGGTGGGCTGGTAATTTATGTCTCCTTGGATGTACATTGTCGCTTGAAGGTGTTACCAACTGACAATCCTTACTTGTAGGCTTTATCTTCTTCCCAGGGGTCTGTTAATTTGTTGTTGTTGAATTTTTATAATGCCACTCCTGCCTCTTCAGATGCCTGTAACATCACTAGGATGGGCCCTTTTCTAAGGAAAGTGACCGTTAAGGCCCCTTACAATGGTCACCTTATGATCGCAGGAGATTTTAATATTCACCGATGCAGGGATCCAACAGCAGGAATTTTTACTGACATAGGATGCCTGCATATGTCGGGCATGCATGTAGAACATACCATGCATGGAGACACTCAGAATTCCATAGTTGATGAGTTTGATCTAACTCTACCCTGAGTAGGTTGGTCAAAAGTATGAAACCCATCAATCCCACCTTCACAGGGAGGGAGAGTGCAACGTTCATAGATTTCATCTTTGTTTCCAGCCCCTTCTACCAATTTCTTCTGGACTTTTCAAATTAAAGATAGCATCTTTAGTGATCACAACCCACTGTGTACCTTGACCAGATGGCCCCGACTTGGGAAATCTCAAATGATAGAAGTCAGGGGGACACTAAGGGTAACAGATCAGTGTAGAAGGCTAAGGTGGGCACAGATAACCCCAGCCTCTTTCTATGAGTCCCTTCTAGCTAAGTGTAAGAGGGAAATTGATATCTGTACAACCGGGCTGGAAGAGGTGGGGGCTGTCCTAGAGGCATTTTTGGCCATTTCACGTACAATTGGACATCTACTTAAGGTGCCGCCCACGTATTTGATGGATCGAGTCATGAGATGGTTTGACCGTGACTGCTCCCGTGCGGCCAGGAACTTGAGGAGGGGCATTAGGCACCAAACCGAGGGACTGCGCTTTGGTAAAAGAGTGTAGCGGGATATATAAAGCGGAACTAGCAAGGCGCAAGGCGCAAGGCCGAGCTAAGGGAGGAGGCATGGAGTAAGCTCATTGAGGCCTGCACCTTGAAAAATAGTAACCAGTTTTGGAGCATTGTCAACAGTCCTTTTCTGTCAGGAGAAAACACACAGGTTCTTGACACACATATCACAGAAGAGGAATGGGTATGTCATTTTGAGGAAATGTTCAGAAGCCCACTAGATGCCAGTATAGCCATCGGTGGTGGTGGAGGGAAGTCGGCCCTTGTTATCACAGCTGACGAAGTCAGTAAGGGTATTGCAGGGTTATCTAGAAACAAGGCTCCAGGACCCTATGGTATCCCCCCGGACCTTTATATATCTAACCCACAGCTGTGGGTGCCAATCCTCACTACTGTTATTAATGTAGCAATAAGAGAGGACCCGCCTAGTACCTGGGCCATATCCACTATTGTCCCAGTTTAAAAAAAAGGAAATTGGGATAGTACCCTCTGCCACAGGCCCACATCCCTATTGGACTCATCTGTCAAAGTGGTGGGATGTATCCCGTTGGATAGTTTGTCTACATGGGCAGACGATAAAAGCATTCTAGCTGACATTCAATACGGTTTTCGTGTTCGAACTTGTATATGATTGTCAACAAATATACCATCGCCCAATCTAGTAGCATATATCTGGACTTCAAGGACTTGTCTTCTGCCTTTGATCGCGTGAACAGAAACAAGTTATGGGAGACCTTATTGTGCATGGGTGCGAGCTTCATAGGGATACCAAAGCGGAGGTACGATACACGAATGACTGTAAGGTCACCTGACAGTTCCCAATCCAGAGAGGGTTCCGACAGGGTTGTATACTGGCCCCATTTTTATTTATTTTATATATTAACAACTTGGATAAGGTAATAGTTGACACACAGGTAGATTTTCCCAAGGTGGGACGGCGTGGTTTGCTGGTATTATTATTGTATGCGGACAACGCTGTCCTCATGGCCCGGACCGCGAGGGGTTTGCAAATTTTACTTAACTCCTTCGTGAAGCTTATTCAAGACCGGGACCTGTTGGTCAACAACTCCAAGTCATATGTGAAGCAGGTGGGGCCGAGTTCACGGAAGACTTATAATTTTAAGGTTGGGTCTACCCCAGTCCCCAAGAATAGTGCCTTTTCTTACCTGGGGGTCATGCTGGACGCCAAACTAAATTGGGGCCCTTTGAAAAGCAAAAAGCAAGGGGAATTTTTATAAGCCAACGCTGCAATTTTTTACTTTGCCTCAGGGTTGGGCAAAAAACCAATAGGTGCAATTTTGCAGATTTATAGAGCCAAGTGTTTAGTACAGGTGATTTATGGTAGTGAAATATGGGACCACGTATCTCATGAGGAGCTACAAAGAATCGAAAATAGGTTCCTGAGACGTCTCCTATGTGTACCCCAGGGAACCTCCACTTTTATCGTACATGAAGAATTGGGTAAGTCTTACCTGTCAGATTTGTTGTCGTTTCGCCCCTATCTTATTGGCTCAAAGTTTGGTTGAACAAGGGGACCGCCTTAAATAAAGATATTCTAAGGGACTGTATGGCTCTTGACCATACCAATCATATCCCTTGGCTTAAATACATCCGGGAAGGTTTTAGAACTATAGGAAGGGCGGATCTCTTTAGCAACCCGGATTGAATCAAAAGGAAGGACCTACTTTGGGCCAAGGAGTCTTTTCTTAGACAGTGGGTGGTGGACAAGGAAGAGCGTGAGCTAATGAAGCCCAGTGTATGCAAATATATCATCTTGAAAACCGCACAATCTATGGAACCATACCTCCTAGGGCTTCCCAACTCGTATGACCGTTTTTTATTGACAAAGTTCCGATGTGACTTATTCCATCTCCTCCTCGCTCACCCACGAGGGAGTAGTAAAAGCGAGACGCTGCCACCATGTGGTTGTGACGGCAAGTCCCCTCAGGACATGTTTCATTTTTTAATGTTCTGCAGTAATTATGAGGTGCTGAAAAAGACTTATCTAATTCCAATTTTAAAAAAAGCTAATTTTAATCAAATGCATCCTGCTTTTACCTTTTTAGCTATGCTTTCATGGTCCGCGTTATGGCATGTTCCTAGTTTTTTAAAGGCTGCAGTTAGGCTTAGGTCTAGCTGTGACTAAGTTCCATGAGTAGAGTAGGCTTGAATGTGAGATCACTTTGCTTTTTTATAACTTGTTATACTTGTATTTTACATGTTCATTTTAGCATGTGTTTTATAATAATGAATGTAAATCGATGATTGATGATATTAATGGATGGGAGTTTCTTGTATTGTTGTAACCCTGACTTTTATGGGTTTTTTCTACAAAAGCTGAATAAAGTACAAAAAATATATATATATTTGTTTATTTCAACTGTCACTTTCTATAGGAAAACCTTGATGGGTCTACACAAATGACCCTTTGCTGAATTCAGAATGTTGTCTACCTTTCAGAAATGTATAGATTTGAGGGATCCATTATTAGTTTCATACCCATTTCTACCACTAACTAGAAGGAGATTGAAAGCACAAAAAATTGGAAAAATACGATATGTCCCAGTAAAATGCCAAAACTGTGTAAAAGATTTTAGTTTTCTGGCAAAAGTCTGCCTGTTCCTGAAAGTTGGGAATGTGTTGATTTTAGCATCGCAAACCCTTTGTTAATACCATTTTCAGGGGAAAAATACGAAAATTTCTGCACCACTTTTTTCACAAAAATAAAATTAAGCTGTATTTTGGCTAATTTCTTGATCCCCTCCAGGGGAATCCACAAACCCTGGGTACCTTTAGAATCCTCAGGATGTTGGAAAAATAGGACGCAAATTTGGTGTTGATACCTTATGCGAACAAAAGTATATATAGCCAAACAAATGTGTGGCACTGAGGAGGGGGAAAGGCCTGACGGCAAAGGGGTTAACAATGACACCAACACACAGACACTTACATAGTACAGAAAGTAGAGGGAAATTAGTGGGAGACAGATTTGGTGCAATCATTCCACCAGTAGGAGTCATATAAAATGAGGAAAAGATGAGAAAACTGTTAACTATTGTCGATAAGCTGGCCAAACAAATATGTGTCA
This sequence comes from Calotriton arnoldi, assembly GCA_963921515.1. Lineage (NCBI taxonomy): Eukaryota > Metazoa > Chordata > Amphibia > Caudata > Salamandridae > Calotriton > Calotriton arnoldi. The sequence goes on along the minus strand of CAWUFW010001638.1, from coordinate 2,609,283 downwards.
CAGAGGAGGGGGAAAGGCCTGACAGCGAAGGGGTTAACAATGACACCAACACACAGACACTTACATAGTACAGAAAGTAGAGGGAAATTAGTGGGAGACAGATCTTGTGCAATCATTCCACCAGTAGGAGTCATATAAAATGAGGAAAAGATGAGAAAACTGTTAACTATTGTCGATCAGCTGGCAACCAGTACCCTGTGGAGGGTTATTAGTAGTAAACACTGAGCTTCTAGCCATAACATCAATGGTTTTGCAAGATTGTCTAGCTTTAGACATTTTACTCGCAGAGGATGTTGGAGTCGGCAAGATGCATAAATTAACCCTTTGTTGCTCATACATTCCTGATATGAGTAAATAAATAGAAGAATTTGCAAAGAAAATTTCAGACTTAAAACGTAAATTAGAAGAATTGGAGACACCCAGTGTTTTGGGAAAGGGATACATATTAGTGGGAATTGTATTATAACAGCAGGAGGAGGTATTTTGAAAGCTATACTTATGCCAATACTAATAAAAGAGCTTTGTTTGTTATGCCTATTTGCTTTATTTAAAGGCTGCAAACTACACTTGCATATGAGAAAGAGAAGAGAAAGAAATAAAAGATTTGAAAAAGATATAGATTTAAATGACCTCATGAATGATGACTACAGAATGTCCTTAATATTCCAGAGTTTAAAACATAAATGACAAAATTCAACAGACAATAAAAGTGCCATTTTAGCAGAACTCACATGTGAAATCAAAATAGTGTGATGGTTAAGATAACCATCAAATGGAGGATTGATAGGATCCTCAAATTAAAATGCAAATTATTTCAATTAACAGCTAAAAATATGAAATTAATTAATCTAAAGTTCAAAGCTCAAATGACACACATTTAAAATGTGCAAACTGCAATAGGCTGTCATAGCTATGTATATACCCCATAGAAGTATTAAGAAGCAACTTTCCTCTAACTAGACGCAAATATAATTTCGCTGAACTGTGCACAAATAATTTAGAAGTCTGACCTTAATGTGCCAAGCTTAGAAATGTTTGTCATAACTGCAGAATGTTCCAGTTCTAATCAAATGTATTATTTTACTAAGCAACATATTGGTTTTCTGAACAAATTTCCGATTCTCACCCAACTTCACATAATGCCTGAATAGAATAGTTGCACATCCAAAACAATATTTTTTGTTCGTATTAATGAAATGCATTACTAAACAGTATATTGCAAAGAAAATGTTTCTTTCTTTTAACATAGTTCATTGTACACGCAGTGAAACAAACTAATTTAGTAGGCCAAACTATGATTGTGTTTGGAATGTTGCTTGTGATGCTGAAATAGCTCTTTGAATCTTAATGCAGTGACCAAGATTTGTCACCTCAAGAAGAAGAGACCGTTGCAGGGATGGCGTTTAACCCTGTAAGTGATGGTAATTGAAATGATAAACCATATTATTTACTTTTGGCCCCAATCCAGTTTTATCACAGAGACCTGTGCATCACCTGACAGACATATGGTTGAATCACAGAGTGTTTATTCATCGTTTTTTCCTTTCAAGGTTGAGAGAAAAGAACCAATGAGTTGAGTAATAACATCTAATTACCACTTCATCCCTCTTATCTGTCCCCTTCCTAAACACTGAGGAATATCCATCCAGGAGAAAGGTCCCTATAAGAATTAGTAAAAAATAATTTTTTTATACTGCTCCTTCTCTCAGAGGGACTAAGAGGACAGAACCTACTCCTGCACTTCCTGTTTGACCTTCCTGCACTTCCTGTTTGTTTTGTCTTTCATAGTGGCAGCCGCCTGTATGCTGCTGCACCTGCTATAGATAGTTAAGTGAATCCTTCAGTGAAGGACCCCCATCTTCATTTTTTATTTATGATATTCTTTGAGAATACTACTGAGCAGTTATTCCTCCAGTAAAAAAAAATGAAGCCTAATATGTCTGCTTCCCTACCTTCACTGCTCGGTAGGCATTGGAGACTCTCTTTCTTTCTCCTCACTTGAGTCTGATATACACTTCCTAGTTTGAGGCACAGGAAGAGAAGGAGGGAGGAATCTGGGTGCGGCTCTCTGTGCAGTCGCTAGGAATGAGGTGATGTCATTTTTGCATTCGCACACTCTCTGGAAATGGGGGTCAAGATTTCCTAACGGTGGAGCCGCGCACTAGCAATATCGAGGAAAGATGATAAGACTTCAAGATAAACATGTTCCCCTACACTTGAACATTGTCTGCTTATTTTTGAAGGAACCCAACCCTCATCGGAAGTGCTTCTTTAAGCATCATCGTTAGTGTTGCCACCTTTCCAAGAGAAAAAAACATACCGGCCACTTGTTGTTTTAAAGGCAAAAACCTTGAATAATACTAAATAGGATTTTAAACAAAATTTAATGTATTCATTTTTAACTTGGTTTTTCTGCTTATGTTTACTTTAATTATTAGTCAGGGGTCGTTAATCAGCTCTAGAGCACATTTAAAAGTGCTTTCTATGTATGCTTGCTGTTTGAAGTATGTACAGATAAGTGCTGAACATCCTGGCTTTAGGTAATTATGCTTATTTTTGCCGGGACCTTAAAATTCCAAAGGTGCTGGTAGAAAGCAGACCAGGTGGCAACTCTAATCATCATGTTCACAAGCAGAGTACTTCGCACTGTCATAAGCACAAATGCAGACACAAGTCTCCTCCCCCTTCCCCCCGAGACCACATGTGGAAGCTGTTCGTAGCCTCTTAACATAGATAGCAGGTTTCTTGAAAGGATATTGAAGATACCAATAAAGCAGTATTTAAAAAACACTTTCTTTTCCCCTCAAATATTTCTCCTTCTCCTCCTTTTTCTTGTGCTATGGGCAGAAAATCTCAAATGGAATATGATGCTGACAATTCAGCCTCTGTTGAAGGAGAGGAAAATGCTGATTTTGAAGCAAAGGGCAGCTATATTAATATTGGCATAATGGACGAGGTTTGGTCACATTTGAGGACAAATATGAGATGTCCTGCTGTAGCTAAACTCACCACTTATGATGTAATGCCATGCTCAAATGTCTTTGCCTCTTCCCTGCTTCTGATAACAAAGAATCTTCCTTTTCGCCAAGAAATTAAAGATATTATTGCAGGACTGCAAACACCCAGAGGAAGCCTTGGTTCCTAGGTATTGGGGGACATTAGCCCATTTGAGGATTTTGAAAATGACTTTCAAGATTATCTTAGGGTTCATTCTCTTTTGCAATGAGATTAGAAGCTTCTCCTAAGAGAGAACATGCAGCTGCAACCTTTTCTATTACAACACAAAACAATGTTGCTAATTCAGCACACTTTTTGATGAAGTAAATCCAGGATTTACCTTGATTGTTCAAGTCTCTTGAATATCATTGAGAAGCAACTTCAGTTAATTTCAAATATGGCATTTGATTTTCTCAAAGAGTCATCCTTGGGTACAAGATCTGCTGTGGCTGCCTTGTGAAATTTCTGGCTCAATCAATGGAAAGGGATCTGGCTAAAAATCTCTCCCCTCAGACTACTTTTATTTGTTCAGTGGCTTTTGGGGCTTCATTTTGAGGAAATGGTCATTTAGGTTTCAGAAGATCAGAAACTGATAACTCCTTTTCACCCATGTGAAAATCCTGTTTGCCGCTACCTCCCCAGTAAATCTCCTCCTCTACGCTCAGAAATTATTGAGGTCATTCTTTCTTAGGACTAGGTAGAGGAAAAGGATGTATCTTTAAGATTCATCGCCTGCAGTTAATCAGTGCCCCTGACTAAACTGGAACCTGGAACCTTTGTGTCTCATGTGGGAGACTGATTGAAATAATTCCTCAATTTCTGGCTAAGTATGGTGTCTGGCAAGTGAGCCCTAAGCATAGTGCGAAGAGCACACTTCAACACATTTATTTAAGATATTCTTCCAGATCTTTTCCTGTCTACTCCCATGACCATGGGATCATCAGAAGCACTGGGCCATTCAGCAGGGGTACACACTGTGTTACAAAATGGGGCAACTGCCAGACTGCCTTCATCAGAAGAAATGAAGGGTGGCTACTCCATTTTGTTTTCACAACCAAGCCAACAAGACAGTTTTCTCCAATTATTGTGCAAAGGAGCTTCAATAAATTCATAAATATGTTTCAATTTAGGATGTGCACCCTTCAGATTATTATCCTGGCCATTTCCCTAAGAGATTACATGTCATAAATAGATCTCCAAGATTCTAATTTCCACATTTCCTTTCTGAAGTCTCACCCAATGCTTCAGCTGATTCCAAACTCTAGACTTTTAATTTCAGATTCTACCATTTTGTCAGTAAGTCCAAGGGTTTTCACAAAAGTGTTACCATGCTTCCTTTAGTTGTCCATCTGATATATAATTTTGAAATAACCAGACCTAATGTTCTTTTCATGGTTTCTTGTTGGAATTGTCCCATGTACCCATAAAGCCCCCTGAGGAGGTACCTTTAGGTTTAATTTTGTTTTATTGACATTCTGCAGCCATAAAAGAACAGACAACTCAAGGGTGAAACAGCAAATCATCCCCACTGCCCTATTTGGGCTTACATATAGAAACCTGCGGTTGGTTTATGGGTGTCCATCGGTCCGTATCTTTCAACAGCTGTGAGGTAATCCATAAAGTCTCTGTATGTTCCTGCATCATAAAACTCGTACCTATACAGAAATGCCAAAGGGAGAAAAACAAAACCAGAAGAAAAAACAGGGACATAATCCCCCCCCCTTCCCACCCACGAACTGGTGTGCTTGAGGCCTATTTGAGGTAGAGCAGAATATCGGGCGAGGGCAAGGGTTCTGATCATGAGGTCGGAGTCGGTGTATCCGGAGATGTAAGGCGGAGGAGCCTGAGGTACCTTGGGCATGTGATTTCATTCATTTCAGTGGCTAGCAGAGAGATTATTGGCTGCCAAATTTCAGTAAAGGTAGCTGTGGAGTTAGTGAAAGAAGCCTGCATCCTTTCCATCCCTAAAATATGCCACAACCTGTCAACCACCCTAAGAATGTCGGCTTTATCTGTGTTCCCCAGTGCGATAAGATGTTTTGAAGTGCAGCTCCCAGTACCAGTCCCATCTGCCTCCCCCTCCTAGATCATAGAGGGTATGTCAGGGAGTTGGGCAGTCCTAGTATTACATATGCCGGGAATCTCGGGATTTGCGTCTCAAACTGTTTATCTACATCGTCCAGTACCGCCTGCCAATACCCTGTTAGTTCCTTACACTCCCACAGCAGATGTACGAGCGTGCCCTCGTCCCCACAGCCCCTCCAGCAGGTTGGACTACGATCCGGATTCCCCTTGTTAAGGCGAACCGGTGTCAGGTACCAGTATGTGGCTATTTTAAACGCGGTCTCCCTGCTGGCTGTGTTATGCGCCGTATGATTGGCGCGGTAGTAGATATCTTTCCATTCTTTTCCGGTGAGTTCCCTCCCTAAGTCTTTCGTCCATCTTTTCTGACTAGCCGTGGGCGCCTCAGGTGTTTGTGGGCGTATCATATCATACAGTTCAGAAATCAATTTCTTATCGGTATTCTTTGTTAATAGCCACCGATCATATTTTGTCAACTTCCTGCTCACCTTTGCCCGCACCTCCGTTTGGAGAAGCCAGTGCCGAGTTGCAGATAATGGAATCGCTCTGTTTCGGGAAGGCCATACTCAACTCTGAGGTCAGGGAATGAGAGAATCCCATCGAGGTCGAAGAAGTGTCCTGCCGACTTACATTCAGTTCCCTGCCACCCCAGGAACTGCCTTCCATCCAGCCCCGATGTAAAGTCGTTGTTCTCCAATAGAGGAGTCATGGCCGAGGGGAATGAAGTCAATCCTTTCTTAGTGGCTACCCCATCCCAAACCCTGAGTTGTGTGTGTATGATGGGTGATCCCCGTAAATTTAAGGGCCTATCTGCTCTCTTGAGGAAAGGGACCTTCCAGAGGGAAAGTTTTGCTAACGCTCTATCCTGGAACAGCCATCTCTTTTCGGATTCTGACCTATTCCATTCCACGAAGTACCGGAGCTGCGCTGCTCTAAAATATTCCAGTATGCACGGGATTCCCAGGCCTCCCTCATCGAGTCGAAGGTAACCCAGCTCCCTTCGCATCCGGGGACGTGCTCCAACCCAGACAAACTGTAGTATCCCTTGTTGCAGTTTGTGGAGAGTACCCGGCGGGGGCCATATCGGAAGTGTCTGAAAGAGATATAGTGCTTTAGGAAGGATGGACATCTTAATCGCTGCTACCCTTCCCAGGAGTGATAGTGGATAGTGCTTCCACTGCTGCAGCGCATTAGTGAGCTGAGTGATTAACTTGGAATAATTTAATTTAACCGTTTGTGAAACGGATGAGCCAATTCAATTCCGAGGTATGGGATAGATGTCCTAACTGGTATCCCCACATAGGTGTCCCTTCCCGACGTATTTGGTGTCCCCTGTTGGTGCAACTAGAGAATCATCGATTTCCCCATGTTGACTCTGAATCCGGAGACCTGGCTAAAGGATTCCAGTTCCTGTAAAAATGCCGGGACCGAGCGCTCTGGTGATTCGAGGGATGCAATGATGTCATCTGCATAGAGGCTGATCGCATGTCTTTCCCCACCAAACAGAATACCTAGAATGTTGGGATTATCCCTGATCCTCTGGGCCAGCGGCTCGACGTATAACGCGAAGAGGAGGGGCGACAGCGGACATCCCTGCCGGGTCCCTCGCTGTATCTCGAAGGGATAGGATGACACCCCATTGACTCTAATAGTCGCCGTGGGCGCTGTGTAGCAGCTCAACACCCAGGCCCTAAACCTGTCTCCCAGACCAAAGTGTGCCAGGGTCTGATCTAAAAAGTCCCAGTCCACCCAATCAAATGCCTTCTCGGCATCTACTGCCAGCAGGAGAGCATTCATGTATGTACGGTGGGCTTTGTCGACCAGGTGTAATATGCGATTGGTATTGTCGCTGCTTTGTCTGTTAAGGATGAACCTGGACTGGCCCGGTTCGATGATACCCGGCATGAGAGGGCCTAGACAGGCTGCTAGCACTCCGGTAAAGAGCTTCAAGTCCACATTCAGAAGCGACACTGGGCGGTAGGAGCCACAGAGTGTTTTATCTTTTCTTGGTTTTGGCAGTACCACGATAGAGGCCACCAGCATCTCCGGGGGAATCGTCCCGGGCCCCGTAAAGGAATTAAAAAGTTGCGTCAAAATTGGAGCTAAAACCTGGCAGAAAGACTTATAGAACCCGGCCGAGAAGCCGTCGGGTCCCGGTGATTTCATTAGCTTGAGGCGCGATATCGCCCCTATCACTTCCTCCACCCTTATTGGTGCCTCCAGAGATTCTGCGTGCCCTGGGTAGAGTGCCGTCATGTGGGCGTCCTGCAGGTAAGCGGTAATGCGGGAGCGGGGTGGGGTGTCTTTACGGTAAAGCTCAGCGTAAAATGCCTGAAAGGCCTTTGCGATCTCCTTGTCACCTTCCTCTAGTTTCCCCGAGGTCGACTGGATGGATTGCACTTTTGTTTGCTGGGTGCGGGCTCGTAACTTGCTAGCCAGCATACACCCCGTTTGGTCCCCCCAATGTAATATGAGTGTTTAAGCCTGAGTGCGGCATATTCAGCCCTATCTAAGTCCAAGCCCACCAATTGGGCCTGTGCCGCCTTTAACTGGCGCCAAACCCTAGGTGCCCCCGTCCTACTATGTACCCTCTCTAGCTCAAGAACCTGCGCCGTTAACTGATCTCTTTTCGCTTTGCGTTCTTTGTTCTCAGCCGCTGATATCGCTATTAATTCCCCACGCACTACTGCCTCAAGAGCCCCCCATAAAGTGGACGGGGAAATACCGGGGGAATAATTTAGTGCGAGATAGTCTGTGATGCATGTGAGGATCGGTTTTTTCACCTCCGGCCTATGTATCATACCCTCTCGCAGTCTCCATCCCCCGGATCTGTTGCGCGGTTGAGGCTCCCAAAGAGTCGCTACCACACCGTCATGGTCTGAAAGTGCTGCGGGTGTTATATCTATGTCCTTGACTAGTTGCTGGAGTTCTGTTGTGCCCAGCATGTGATCCAGCCTAGCGTATGTACCGTGGGCATGTGAGTAAAAAAGAGAATTGTGAAGTGTGTGGGTGAGCCTCCCGCCACAGGTCAGTCAGCCCCCGGGTCTGTAGTCAGGATTTCCCCTCAGGTGATAGCTCCCCAGTTTGAGTGTAACAATGACTTGATCTATCCACTGCCGTGTCCATCACTAGATTGAGGTCCCCTCCAATAAGTAGCCACTTCTCTTGTGCACTCAGGGTTTCAGAGAGGGCCGCTGTCAGAAACTTCTCTTGTCCCGAGTTGGGTACGTAGATGGACCCTAGCACCAAGGGCGAGCCCCCCACCCAGAACTTGTAAGCTAATAGGCGCCCTTTTATTTCCGCTACCTTCTCTCCCACCTTCCCGGCAAAGCGCTGAGCCACCAGGATGGCTACCCCCGCTTTCTTATCTTGCATGGATGAGAAGAATTGTTGAGGGAAGGCCCTAGCTCGCATACGGTGCCAATCTTTGGGGAGGAGATGGGTCTCCTGCAGAAAGCATATATCAGCCCCTAAATTCTCTAAGTAGGATAAAATGGCTCTCCGCTTATTCGGGTTATTCAGGCCCCTCACGTTTAGGGTAACAATCTGTAAAGTAGAGTGTGTCATGAGATCTGGTCACCGGTCACTCGCTGCTCCATCGGGGACACCCGCCCCACGTCCTGGTCCACCTCCTTCCCCCCCGGCCCCTCTGCTGGTCCACCCCTCATTTCGATTGCCATCCCCTACCATACAGCACACCAGTTTCCCCCTCCCCCTCCATAACCCCAACCTGAACACCCAGCCCCCCCGTATTGTCCAGTGCCCGCAAGGCGTAATCGCGCGCATCTGGAAAAGAAAAAAGGCAGGGACATACCGTTGTCCAAGAATCCCCACCTCCCCGCTCCCAGCGGACCCCCCCCTCAGCCCTGCTTATCTCGCTTTATTGCTGCAGCCCCTCCATAGTTCATGAGGCTTCTTGGGATGCAGTGTCCTTCAGTACTGTGTCTAAGGCCGCTTGCCGCTCTTGTGCCATAATCGTAGGGTCGGACCCCCTTGAGGATCCAGGGAAGCATTTCGTTCCAACTCTCTGCCAACGATCTCATGCCTTCTGGCGCTCCGGGCTGGCCGACTCCGCCGGGCTGTACTGTGGAAGACCTACTATTTTACAGGCTTCTTGAAGGGAACCGACCTGGTAGAGTTTGCTGTCCCATTTGAAGATTAAACGAAACGGGTGCCCCCAGGAGTAAGCTACTCCTTTGTCCCGGAGACGGGTGGTTACTGCTCTGAATTCTTGCCTCTTTTGTAGTGTGCTGGCTGCCAAGTCTTGGTAGAGGGCTAGAGAGTGACCCATATACTTGATCGGGTGCTTCGCCTGGCCTCCCGCAGGATACGTTCTTTAAGGGGGTAGTCCGGCGAAAAGGCCAGGATGTCCGGTGGGGGCGCCGGGGCCCGTCGTCTCAGCCCCACTCTATGTGCCTGGTCAATACAGATCTGCATGTCTGGCGGGGCTCCTAGGATGTCTCGAAATAGCCCTTGCAAATAGCAGGTCATGTCCTCACCCTCTGAGTCCAGAGGTACTCCCCTCAGTCGAATGTTGTTCTGCCGAGAGCGTTTTTCCAGATCCTCCGTGTGGGCCTGTAGATCTATCTGCTGTTCCCTTAGTCGGATCACTTCTTGCTGGAGCAGAGTTACCTCCTCTTCCCTGCCCTGTTCCTGGTCCTCTATGGCGGCCACTCTTTCCCCAATCGAGTCGACGTCCCTTCGTATCTCTTTCACTTCTCCTGCCACCTCGCTTTTGAGTGTTTGGAAGTCCTCCCGAAGGGTGTTGAATAGTGAGTCCAAAAAGGAGCGGGTGATCGGGGCCTCCATATTCTCCGAGTCGAATTGAAGTTTTTTCGTGGGGAAGGATCTGTCCTCTCCACTGCCCACCACTGGGGGCTTAGTTAACATGTATTTTAATGATCTGTCTTTTTTCCCCCTAATGGACGCCATATTAACAGTGGGGGTGCTAGGGTCTGGAGTGTGTCTTTGCCCCTCTGCGTTTCTGGGCTATGCGTGGCTGCTGTATGTGTCCTTTGGAAACACAACAAGTGAACAACACTAAACAACAAATACATAACAATAGATGACCAGTCCTTCATTTACAAAGCAAGAAAAAAAGAAAAAAAGTAACGGTGTACACCGTTACTTTTTTCTTTTCTTTTTGTTTCTTTTTTTCTTTTTTTCTTGCTTTGTAAATGAAGGACTGGTCATCTATTGTTATGTATTTGTTGTTTAGTGTTGTTCACTCATGAAATGTCAAGTTCATTGTATTTATGTGATTATGTATTGTAAATCTTATTGTGTGCCTATATGTTTTTTGATATGAACTCAATTTAATTTATTAAAAAACTTTTCGGAAATAAAAAAGTAAATGGTGAAATAAAAATACTAAATCCTGTAGATATATATGCAGGGTTTATTCTAGTTAAAAGGTTGTGTTTCCAAAGTATCAGTGGTCTAGTTTGAACGCGAAAACAGACCCTACCCCTATTTTTTCGAAAAATTGCTGTATGTGTCCAGCAGCTCCGCCTTCTCAGGGCATTCACTCCAAGCACGTGCGTTGGTCAGTGCGTTGCAGGACAGAGTGTGTTCTCCGTGCAGTGTTCATTCCCTCCGCTGCCGATCTCTGGGTGGGGCGCCCCGCCCCTCTCCCTGCTGGGGTCAGCTGCCTTCAGTGGACCTCTGCTCGCCTCTCTGGGGCGATCGTCGTCCCCTCGTCACTGCTGCCAGGTATTTCCGATGGCCGCTTCTCCGTCGTGCGGGTCTCCCCTCCGGTTTTAGGTCCCAGGCAGTTCCCCTCAGTGCGTAGCCTCCGGCCGTTTCCGCTCCGGTGGGCTCTCAGCTCAACGGGGGCCCTATTGTCCGTCAGGTCCCCTGGCGCCACTGCTTGGGTTGCACTGTCCCCCCACTCCAGGGGTAGCGTGCTCAACTGTGCCCGGACCTACTCCCTGTAATGGCTGTCGATGAGCCTGGCCGATGCCCCCTTGTGCCGTGCTCCATCCACAGCACCGTCGCTGCCCCTGCTACCTCGCTGCAGGCCTACGTGCGCCTCATTAGGCCCTGCTGCAGATCCGGCCCCCAAGTGCACCGCTCTATCGCCTCAATGTAGGGCTGCAGGGAAGCCACTGCTTCGACGTTAGGCCTGCAAGGGAGCGCCAGTCGATAACTCTGGCCGATGCTCCGTGTCGGCAAGCCTGCACCTCCCCGCAGTTTCACAGTGACTCTCTGCGCGGGCTCTTTATAGCCTGTTGGACCCCTCACTGGCTCCCGGTCCACGGCTGTCTCTGCTCTCCCTCCGTCGTGCAGCCGTGCGTTGGGCACTCCACCCGGCCTCGCACCTTGTTCCGCGGCTGCCGGGGAGCCCTCGACTACTTCTCTGGCGGCTGTGAGGTCTAGGCTGCTTCTAGGCCGCGTCTCCACCTAGGGCCCAGGCCGATCCCCTGAGACACCAACATGGAGGCCTCCAGGCTCCCACCAGCTCGCCGCTCCTGCCGATCCGCCCGTGTCCTCCGCTGCACTGGCCGATCTTCCCGCTGCAGGGCCCTCCCGCGATAGCCTGCACGTTCGGCGAGTCTCACTCTGGGCCGATCCGGCCCTCTGCCGTTCCCAGTGCTGCTTCTGCCTCTGGCCCCCAAGCTCCTCGCTGCCCTCAATTCCTCACACCACTTGGGGCCCTGCTACACTCTCCGTGGATGCCGCTTTGCGATGATGAGGTGATTCCCCAGCGCCAGCCGATAGTCTGGCCGCTGGCTGGGGGCTGCACCCCGCCGCCTCTCCCTGCGGTCCCTGCACTGCCACCTCACTCCAGGGCTCCACGCAATCTGCTAGGCCCGCTGGGCCTCTCTTCCCTGCTCCCGGCCTGGCTCCCGTCCACCCTCCGTCGCCACTGAACGCTGCACAGGGCTCCCGGCGAATCCCTCACCGTCCTCCGCCCTGCCGATCGGTCGCTGGACTGCACTCAGGGGCCAGACAGTTCTCCGGCGCACGTCAGCCGATCGCCTCTCCCAGTCACCTCTCCGCTATCTGGAGGCGGCCGCCATTTCCTCACTCTGCGTGTCTCTCGCCTCCAGCGCGGCGTCCTCTGCTCTCCAGCCCCCGGCCCCATTCTCACTTAATTAACAGGTGCTGTCGGACCGGAGATATGTCTTGTTTCACTCCTGAGGATTTGGGGGCTGCACTGTGCCGGAATGGGCGAATTCGGGCCTCGGGAGCGGGGAGACGATGTGAAACACGTCTTACCCGCTCGCCATCTTGGCCACGCCCCCCGAGGAGGTACCTTTAAAGGTCCTTTGTGCTAGGATTGTATTTCTTGTTACAATCACTTATGTACACAGAATGGGGGAAATAGATGTTTTTTAGCACCAAAATCTTTCATTTGTTTCGTTCCAGAGGATTTGTTTCTTCACCTCAACTGTGTCCTAACTCTTCATCAGAAGAGATGACTTTACATATCCTGGATGGTATCAGGAGAGTGCTAATGTATTTACAGAGAAGCACACATTTTCACATATCTGAATTTTTGTTTGTTGTATTTGGTTTGAATAAAAAGCATCAGAAACCCTCTGCCTCCTTTTTGAGCCGATAGAATAGATCTGCAATTTCTATGCCTTATGATGTTTCAAACACGTCCTTACATGTGTCAATTTTGGGACATTCCACTAAGGGCATGGCAAACTCTTTGGATGTTGCTAGATGTGTATTCATATTTTATGTATATCAAACAGTGACTTGGGTAGCCCCCAAGATGCTCATTAATCATTGCAGATTCCAGGTTTTGAGTTACAGTGCTGCTTTCATTTCCACTATAGTGGGTCATGTAGAAGTCTAATTAATATTTTGTGATCCCATGGTAGCTAATAAATTGCTTCTGTTGTTGCATTATTATGACTACTATACATTTATAATCAATGCCTATAAATGCTGTTTATATCCCCGCAATGTTTAGGAAGGGGATGAGGAAGAGGGACAAAGTTGAAATGAGCATGAGTCCTGCTCTTCCTTCTCCCAGACCAACTTCATTCTCACCACGAAAGAGGAGGCATTATTACTTGGCACTACAAGAAGTGCATGTGTAGATGCCATCCCCTCTGGAAGTGGGAGGAGTTTTTTCCCTTTAAACTATTGTTTATAGGGGCCTGTTGCCAGGATGGGATATCCTTGATGTTTAGGAATAGGAAAAGGCAGGGTAGGGCTCAGCGTGGTGAAGATCTTCAGCAAGTGATTGGGTCATTAGATTTTAGATGTTAAAAATTGGGTTTCTGGTTGGCAGAGGTATGCACCCTGTCCAAGCAGGAACCACAATTCTAGTCAGATTAAATCACAACACACTCAAAATTATCCTGTGCTCACCCTCTTGTAGCTTGTCACCAAGCAGTCAGGTTACATTTTAGAGGTAATGTGTAAAGTATTTGTGCAACACTTCAAGCAGTAACACAGTAAGAACACCACAAAAAGACTCCTCACCAGGTTAGAAATATAGAGGATAATTGTATGAATAAACAAGACCAAAGCAAATAACATCCAATAGGTAGAAGTCAAGATATGAATTTTTAAAGAATAAACTAAAAAATAGCGATTAGAAGCAATAAGATCTTAAGTGTAATATCTTGTCACGCCGGATCGGGATAAAGTCAAAAGTGCAGGCCAATGGTGATGGAATGCAGGCCGTATATATGGACCCAGTTAGGCCAGCTGAACAAAAGTGCCTTGATCCAGGCTGTGTCATCATCAATGACGTGTGGTGCAGCAGAAGCGCTGAATCGGTGTCGAGCCACGCAGTGGAGAAGATGCATGATTTTCTCCATGCAGCTGCAGCGATGCATCAGTTATGAGTGCAATGGGCTAGTTCCAAATGCGATGCACTGCTACTGAACCTGCAGCAGAAGATGCGTTGGTTCCAAGGGTGATTCGCTGGTTCAGAAGGCGATGCGCATTGTTTCTGCTCCATGCAACGACGAGGACGTGCCCGTTCCGATCCACGCAAAGGTGAATATGTGCCGGTTCCAATCCACGCAAAGGCAAAGATGCAAATGGTTCTGATGAGGATGGGTGGACTGGCTTGAAGAAGCACCTTAGGCCTCACTCCCAAGGGTCCAGGACTAGGGTGACACCCCTTGGCAGGACAGACTCACAGATGGCAGAGTCCAGGTCAGATGCAGGTAAGATGGAAGTTTTTTATGTCCCCGAGACTTCATATCAGGAGGCATGCCAGCAAGCCCTTGGAGTACCTCTGGGTTCAAATGATGCAGGTCCAGTCCTTCTCACCCAGGCAGGAGAACAGAAAGCAGCAGGGCAACACAGCAACGCAGGAGTCTAGCAAAGCTGCAGTCCCACAGAGTGGCAGTCCTTTCAGCAGCACACCAGTTCTTGTTTTTAACGGGTCTAAAAGTGAACTGAAGTGGTGGTATCAGAGATCCTGTACTTATACCCAGTTGTGCCTTTGAAGTGGGGGAGACTTCGAAGAAAGGTCTTTGAAGTGCACAGAGGCCCTCCCTTCCTTCACTGCCTCCAGATTCACTATAGGGGAGTATGCAGCCCTTTGTGTGGGGACAGGACACAGCCGATTCAGATGTGAGTGTGAGGCTATGTCTACCTCCTCCCTCCCATCCTGTCCAGAATGGCCCATCAGGATGTAGATGACCCATCAGTCACACCTAAGCTCCCTTTGTCTGGTTACCTAGAGGGAATGCACAACCCCAGCTGTCACCCACCCCAGACGTGTATTCAGAGACATACACCAGGCACAGAATGGTGAAAGTAAGTAAAGTGTCAATTTTCTAAAAGTGGCATTTTTAGACTTGCAATTTAATATCCTACTTCACCATCAATTGTGATTTTACATTGTGAGTCCAGAGACAAGAAAGTTGAAAAATGTACCTGTTAGACCTAGCGTCTTTGGAGTGGTTTCCCCTATCTTTTTGCTTCTGCCTCCTGTATTTTGTACCGCATGAGGGACTTCGGTTTTTGCTGGTGTTTAATCTCTGGGCACTTTACCACTGTTGTTCAGTGCTAAAGTGCAAGAGCTCTCTTTGTAAATTGTTATGATGCTTGGTTATCCATGATTGGCATATTTGATTTACTGGTAAGCCCCTAGTAAAGTGCACTGTGTGCGCACAGGGCCTGTAAATCATATGCTACTACTGGGCCTCCAGCACTGATTGTGCCACCAACATGAGTAGCCCTGCAAACATGTCTCAGGCCTGCTACTGCAGAGTCTGCAAGTGCAGTTTTAAACTGCCATGTCAACCTGACAAGTGCACCCACTTACCAGGCCCAAACCCTCCCTTTTATTACATGTAAGGCACCCCTAAGGTAGGCCCAAGGTAGCCCCATGGGCAGGGTGCAGTGTATGTGAAAGGTAGGATATGTACTGGTGTGTTTTGCCTGTCCTGATCGTGAAATACTGCTAATTTTGTGCTTCACTATTGCAAGGACTATCTCTCCCGTAGGCTATCATTGGAGATGCCTTGTAACATCTTACAAGTGTAAATTTCAATTGGGAAGAGATAGAGATTTGGAGTTTGGGTTCCCTGAACTCAGAGTTTAAAAACACATCTTTCTGTGAAGGTGGTTTTTAAATTGTGTGTTTGTAAATGCCATCCTGTGCCTCTGCCTGGATGTAGAATTCACATCTGGTTTAGACTGACAGTTGTGCTGTTTGTGCATTCACTCTAAACAGTCACATAAAGGAAGCTGAGGTGTACCCTGCATATCCTGATTGCCCATCACCAGGCTGATGGGTCTTCCTGAGCTAGAGTGGTGGGAGGAGTTGTCACTGACACCTGAATGGGGCTGTGCCTGGCCTCTCACAATGCTATCTCCACCCCCCCTGTATTGTGTCTGGAGCCAAGACAGGGCAAGGTACGATCTGTGCACTGCAAAGACTATCCTTTGAAGTATGCCTACTTCAAAGGTGACATGGGATATGAGTATTGGACCTGTAACCCCACATTTTTAGAAAACGTCTGGACTGAGGACTCTGCCAAGAAGAAGAGCTGTCAGGAGGAGTACTGCCCCTTTGCTGTGTTGCTTTGCTGGGATGGCCTGCAGTTTTTGCTTCTGTCTGTGAGCAGGGAAATAACTGGACTTTGCATTCTGGAATCCTACTTTCCAAGTTCTCCAAGGGCTTGTGTGTGCTTGCCTCCTGTTGGAACTCTCAAGGCCATCAAAGACTTCATCTGCAGCTCCCCTGGACTCCTCTGCTGGGAGTTATGACCTGCCAAGTGGTGCCAACTTAATTTCTGGGCCCTTGGAGATGGTTTTGCTGCTTCAAGAGCTGAAAATCCATGCATCCCCCTTCAGTGCCGTTTTTCCTGTCGCAAGCTTGCGGGGCCAGATGTACGACCCTATTTTGCATTTGTATGCGCAAACGGGTTTGGGACCCGTTTGCGCATGCAAAATACTATTGGGCCATGTACAAACAATATTTAGCGAGTCGCAATTTATTTGCGACTCGCTAAATAGGATTTGCGACTCACTATTAGGAAGGGGCGTTCCAAGAGCGTCCCTTCCTTATAGCGACTCGTTACCCCATGTAAGAATGTTTTGCAACCACAATTGCGGTCGCAAAACACTCGCAATTTACCGCCTTCTTCAAGAGGGTGGTAAAGCACTCGCAAAAGGGAAGGGGTCCCCAGGGGACTCCTTTCCCTTTGTGAATGCAGGGGAAAATATTTCTTAGGGGCAGGCAGTGGTCCCAGGGACCACTACCGGCCCTTAAAAAATGAAACGAAAACGTTTCATTTTTCTGTTCTTTAAATGCATCCAATTTTCCTTTAAGGAAAACGGGCTGCATTTTTTTTAAAAACTGCTTTATTTAAAAGCAGGGCCAGCCATTCCCAATGGGGTCGCAAATTGCAAATGCCTGCCTCATGAATTTTCATGAGGCATGCAATTTGCGACCCCATTGGGAATCGCAAACAGTGTCTCAGACACTGTTGTACATGGCAATTTGCGATGGTCATACATCTGGCCCGCCATGCGGTGAAAAACCAACGCATCATGACAGTTCGCCTGAAAAATTGACGCAGAGCCTCTTCGCAGCTGGAAGTACTGCCACAGCCCATGTCTAGAGCACCGTTTCTCCGACGCCGAGATCCCCGCTCTGACATTGACACTGGTCCTGCTGCATAGTTGAAGGAATCGACAAATCACTTGACTGCGGCTGGAAAAATCAATGCAGCACCTGTTTCACCACTGCATTGACCCAGCACACCTAGATTTTCCATGCATCACACCTGTGCGCCAAGTTTCCATCGCATCGCCCCTAAGTAATGAGCCGCTTTTGGAATTTCAACGCATAGCTTCTCCTCACAGTAAGGAATCGACTCACCGCTTCTCCTGTGTGCAGCAGAACTGACGCCTCCATTCCCCTGGGATTCAAGACTCTACGTATCGCTGTGTTTTCTGATGCTTCCCTTCTTTGTGGCTGTTCTTTGTCTTCGATTTTGACACATCAAAGGTACTTTATGCTAAAAACAATGCATACATAGAATTCTATGGACTGAATTGCTTAAACCTTTTGAAAGTCATATTTCGAGTTGTGTATGTTGGATTTTTGCTGTTTTTGTCTTGTTTGGTTTAGATAAAGATACTTATTTTTCTAAACTGGTGTGGTATCCATTTGTAGTGTTTTCACTGTGTTGCTGTGTGTTTTATGTACAAATACTTTACACATTGCCTCTGAGATAAGCCTGACTGCTTGTGCCAAGCTATCAAGGGGGTGAGCAGGGATTCTCTTGGGTGTGTAACTCCCATATCCTGACTAGAACGAAGGGTCCCTACTTGAACAGGGTGCACCCCACTGCCAACTAGAGACCCCCATTTCTAACACTATCTCTTCACAATTGGGAATTACTCTTAGAAGTTGTAATAAGGTAATCCCAATGTTATCCTATAGGAGAGATAAGCCTTGCAGTAGTGAAAAACGAATTTGGAGTTTTCACTACCAGGGCATGTAAAACTTAAAAGTACTTGTCATGGCTTTTAAATATATTGCACACTGCCCTCTGAGTTACCTAGGGTCTACCTTAGGGTGACTTCTATGTATAAAAAGGGAAGGGTCAGGCCTGGCAAGAGGTTTATTCTACCAGGTCGAAATGGCAGTGTAAACAGCACAGACAGGCTCTGCAATGGCAGGCCAGAGGCATGGTTTTATTTATTTATTTATTTGAGTTTTATATAGCGCTGGCTAGACCCGGAGGTATCAGAGCGCTTTACATAAGGAAACAGTGTGTTACAAGTTGCAAAAGTTTCATAATAGTTACAAAATGAATAAATATACAATACAGGAGTAATTTAACGAAAACGAAAATCAGGAGCAGAAAGACCAGGAAAAGCTGGTAATTCACAGGAAGGAGACAGCAGCGGGGAAGAAAACGAGACAAATGTCCGAAGTCCGGCTGGGTAGGTGACGGCCGTAGCGGTGTGCCAGAGCCAATCTCCCCTATAACTGTCAGAGCAGCTCCACCGGGAATCGGCCATGTATGCGTTTCGGGCTCCGCCAGAATAGAGTGAGGATCAGAAGGAGATCAAAAGTCTAGAATCCAAAGACGGGAGGGAGAAGCTGGCGAGGATGGCAGGATAGGAGAAGGAATGTGGTTTGGCATCCTTGAACTGAAGAGGGGTAGAGAATGGAAGCCTGAACTTCAACAGAGGTTAGTCCTCAGTAGGCCACCCATAGGGACATTGAAGAAATAGAGTCTGGGTGCCATTTTAGAGTCAGGCAAGTCCCGGGTAAGGAGTCCCACCTCGTCTAAAAGGACATCTTCCCTCTTCGGTGGAGATATCTTGGCGAGCGCCATTTTGGGGTCGGGCTCAGCAAGATCCGATTTAAAAGTAATTAGCAGAGTTAGAAAGGGGATTAATTTTGGCGCCAGCTGGTCCTCTAAACCCCATTGAGATCCAGTGTGGCTATTTTCTGCTCCCCCACTCACCGCCTCTGAAGTGCGTCCGCTGAGGATCTCGGGGGGCGCTGCCGGTCGTGCTCGAGTCCCCATTAGTCAAATACTTTTTTGTTATTTTATCACTATCAGGAATTCTTGTTGTGTCACCAATGTGTAGTACTCTGGTGTCAATTCTTTGTAAAGCTTTGCTATAACCCTAACTCAGTCTTTTTATTTCCATTTAGAAGCTACGATGGATAATCATTCTGTTTATTAATCCTACAGTAGGAGCTCAACTGCGTGGAACTGGAAGTAGCACCTCGCTTGTTAGGTTGCGATGCCTTCCCTGTTATTGCTTCATCTATATTCAGGTAAGACTACTATAGAGTGAAGTGAACTAATTAATTTATCAAGTAAATAACTCACTGCTACTATCGTTTATCTAGGTTGTTGTAGACAATATATGTCAAGGAAGCATCCACCCTAATGGTCAAGATAACGAACTGATAAATGTCCTGTACCACTAACATTTTTGGTGGGATTTAATACCGTTAATAAACTTTGCCAACAGGGTTTCTTCAACCCTATCACGATGATGCTGCCACAGAAATAGTTCTCTTACAAGGCCTAAAAAAAGCAGGCTTAAGGATGAGAAACGTGAGCGAGTGGGTAGACTAAAACTTCTCTTCGACTTGCAGGATTAGGTATGCCATCCAATTTACTTTTTTCCAAACCTCCCCTGCACGATAATAGATCGATAACTAATTTAATGTATGCAAAACACTTACGACGACCTGAAGACTTGAATGGATACAGGCCTACTGATGATATCTGCACGGTACACCAACTTCAGAAGTAAAAATACACACGTTAGTATATAGATTACCAACAAAAAAGGCTGGGGGTGAAACATAAGCTCATAGCTTTTATTGTCTCACTTATTTTAAGGTATTTTCGAACTTGTGCGCGACTAATTTAAAAGCTATAGAAAAAATGAGTGCACACCTGGCGCTTAACAGGCTGTGTGTTTGGAAAAGGGCATTTGGACGACGACGCCACGCTATACTGGGACATTTGAGAATTTTAGCTACAGTAGTCATGTAGGCCCAGACAGGGAGGGTAACTTGTTTGATGGTCCTGCTCAGTGTAAGGCACATTCCTCAAGCTCAGGACTCCCAACTGCATCTCACTGGTGCACAACACTGGCTCTAAATGGATAAGAAAGCGATGCAAAACCTCCAAAACGCTAAATTCAGGGCGATAGAAGAACTGTGCAAATTATGGTGTTGCTGCACCTAGCATTCGCCTGTGCAAGAATAACTTACGGAAATCAAAACGGCTATGCGTCGTGGAAAGGGTCAGAAAGGTATGCATCTCACCAACCAGAGAAATATAGACAACCTGACGACCGAAGAAGTGTACACAAAAGTCTCACCAGGTCATTTGAGAAGCGCGCGAACCATTAAGCAGGGTAAAAATTTATCAGCCATCTACATTTTAATACAATGGAGAAGCACTATACAAGACTGAGCTTCCATGTCTCTCACTACATTTTGTCTTCCTGAACAATCTGGCTTTTCATATTCAAAAAGCAAGGGCTTGAGCGCACATTAGGGAACTGTTCCCACTAAACCTTAGAAGACGGACTAAACGCGTGAAATCTCTATACTACCCAGAATAGAGTATAGTCCAGCCCCAAGATGGCCTCCGCTCGCCGGGAAAAGCCAGCGCGACCTACCTGAAATGGCCGCCACGTTACGTCCATTAACAGCGATGGCCACCCACCAGCTAGATCGTGGCATCCATAATGGAATGGTTGGAGGGTTATTTAAGTGGGTGGCACAATGAGTGCTACAGGTCCACTAGTGCTACAGGTCCACTAGTAGCATTTAATTTACAAGCTCTGGGCACATGTAGTGCACTTTACTAGGGACTTATAAGTAATGAAAAATGAAATATGCCAATTGCGGATGAGCCAATATTGCCATGTTTAGGGGAAGAGTAAAAGCACTTTAGCACTGGTTAGCAGTGATAAAGTGTGCACAGTCCTAAAGCTAGAAAAACCAGGTCAGAAAAATGGAGGAAGGCAGGCAAAAAGTTGGGAGGAAGACCACCCTAAGGCTGTCAGGTGTAACACTAGACAAAAGGCCAGACCTGTGCTTGCTGAAGTGATATTACTGCATTAGCATTTGATGTGCATAAGGGTAATCTAAAGCCCCGCTGGGCCTGGCCTAGGGGGCCTGCCACCTGGACAACTGCTTACAGCTTCCATTTGTTGCAGTATTCACTTTAGATGGTTTTTGAGTGCTGTGCATCTAGATTAAGTTGGTTGAGGCGACACGCTGTACAATTTCAAACAGTATGGGAGAACTGAAGAAGACATCTGAATATATTGTTGACATCATGAGAATTATTAAACAGTATTCTTTTGTTTCACCAACCCGCAGTTCTAACAATTACTACAAACTGCAAGCGAGACCTATTGGATTTGTCAGTGCTTGCTTTCAAGTTTTTTTTGTGTAAATGTCTTTCTTGTTTTTACAATGTGTACAAGTAACAGAAACAAATCCAGTGTACAATTGCAGCACTCTGTATCGGAAGAAGGGAGTCGAGTGCAGTTCAATCTCTAGTGTCTATAACTTCTGTCCATGTGGAGGGAGGGGATCAGGCATCCATTTGCATAAGTCCATCAGCACGGGTAGTGCACAGACAGATCATGATGAATAAAATAATACCACAACAACTTTAACTGTAACAACCCCCCAACCCACATATATAAGTCCTTGGATGTCCTCTCAGTGTATCCTACAGCCTGTGTCGCCCTTGTGTCTCTGTGTGGTGTATAGGTATTGGCCATGGTGTTCTTGTGCCAGCAACACTAATATTACTTCTCCAGAGGGAGTTTGTGCCCGTGGCTACCCCTTGTTGTGTGCACCCGGGAACAGCCAACTCGGGGTTCTCAGGGTGAACGGTCATCTGAGTTTGCTTTGACTTTCTCTAGGTAAGTATCCCAGGCCCCCAGCAGGTCCTCCCCATCACCTCTCATACGTACCTGTTTATGGACCGCTAATTCAGTTGGTGCCCATTTACGCATGTCTACCTGCCAACGACGCAGTGCCAGTGCCATGGCCGATTTCCAGGCCATGGTGATGCAGCATTTAGTCAGTATCAGTGCTAGAATCTGGAATCATGTCAGCTCCTTCAATCGTTTGGTGATATGCCCCACATCTACCAGGCAACGGAAAGGATCCAGCGGAAACAGGCAGCTCATCATTTCAGAGATAGCTTGTGTGACTTGTATCCAAAAGTGGTGCAGCACCACATACGTCCATACCATGTGGGGGAAATCTGCGTCCGCTGCACCACAACGGGGACACGTTCCACAGACACCCGGGAACATTCTACTTATCTTTTTTAAGGGATGCATGGTGTGGATAGCAAAATTGAATGAGGCTGAACCGTGCATTGTGTGTCACCTGCCTGACTGAATGGAGACACCAACCCATTGTTTAGCTGGGATAACTACTCAGAGTGCTAAGTTCCACCAGTCCCATAACTTCGCGGTCTCTCCAGTTGACCACCCTCGTAATACCATGTATAGGCATGTGATGGACTTCACGAAGTTCCCTCTTGCCAGAACCATCTCCAGGGGCGCCCCTATTGGGGGCCACACCTGGTGAGGCCCCCATGTCCTCTGCATCACATCCCTGAGTGTCGAGTACAGGAGGAACTGGTCCTGTCCCAACTCGTGATCCAGCGTTAACCTCTTGAATGTGCAAAGTCCCTCCTCCGTGACCACATCTGCCCAAAGCTTGATCCCCACTTCCACTAACACCCGTGTGTAGAACATGCTCTCTATTTCCATGCATTCAGGCATCGTCCATATCAATAGACTAAGGGAATATTAGGTTGAGTGTGGAGTGTGAGCCATCACAAACGTATCGCTTCCAAACATGCAAGGGCGCACGTAAAAGTACACCATCCGAGTGTCTAGGGGGAGCAGAATCCAAAAGCCTATTTAAAAGGACTCCACCAAGTAGTTAGACTGATATTCCAGTGTGTTCGAAGGACGCTGCGCCTGCTACCCATCGCATTGTCCACTGCAACTGGGCCGCAGCTAATAGAGGTCGCAATCGGGGGCACCTAGGCCTTCCTCATTCAGCAGGGCAAATAGTTTACTAAGTGCTACCCATCGCCAGCCGGTTCCCATACCAGGGTCATAAGAACACTCCGTAGATCTCAAAGAAGACCTTTCTTATAATCAATGGAAGGGCCGCGAAGAAATATACCAATTGAGGCAGGACCAGTATTTTAGCAATGGCAATTCTGCCAATTGGTGACAGTGACAGCCCAGTCCAGAAAGGAAGTGACCGACGGATCAAAGCTACCACCTTGCTCCAGGCTCCCATGTATAAGGTCATGTGTATCATGATAGACCTGTACCCCTAGATATTTAAAAGTGTCAAACTACCAGGTCAACCCTATCTCCGCTGCAGTACCTCTCTTTGGCCCTCAAGGATTGGGGTCAAAGGGAGCAAGACTCAGCCCAATTAATATGGAGCCTCGACAGTCGACCAAAGTAATCCAACACCGTCATTGCTCCTAGTAACACAGAAGGGTCTGCCTTAAGATAAATCAATGCGTCGTCCACGTATAGTGATATAATCTGGGGGCGTCCCAACAGCAGACAGCTCCACTGGGGTGCACAGTCTTGCAGCAGGCATGTCAAGGGTTCCAGTGCTAGAGCAAACAATAATTGGGGATAGCAGGCATCTCTGCCTAGTGCCCCGAGCCACCGGTAACTGATCAGACACCACCTCCCCCGTGCGTACCTGAGTGACCGGTCCCGAACACAGCAGTGTCACCCATCTTATAGAGGGTTGTCCAAATTCCTTAGGCATCAGGACTGCCATGAGATACGGCCACCCCACAGTTTCAAACGCCTTCTCTATGTCAAGGGATTAAGCCCAACCCATCGTCCCCGTGCACTGTGCCCAGTCCATGGTGTGGAACAACCGTCACAAATTAACGAACGTGGTGCATCCAGATATAAAACCATTTTCATCTGGATGCACTAAGGAGGAAACCACTACTGTCAGGAGATTGGCCACGACTTTGCTAAAGATCTTGTAGCCAAGATTTTATAGGGACAGGGGGTGATGGGACTTCACGTTTAGAGGCTCACACCCCAGTTTAGGAAGGACAACGATGACCGCTTCTCTCATGGAGGTCGACAGAGCCCCGCTGGCCACCACCGCCTCGTACACTTTCCGTAATTGAGGGGCCAACTGGGTGCTGTGGGCGTAGCATTCAATGGGAAACCCATCAGTACCAAGCACCTCCCCATGGGCTATCTGTTTTATTGCTACTTGGGCTTCCTCCAGGGTAAGTGGGCTATTTAGCTCCTGGCGCTGTAGGGGGTTAACCATGGGAGTATGGATCATTTTAGTAAGTGGAAATTCTCTCAGGGTCCACTTTTGCTGATTCTGCATACAGGCCCCTGTAATACTCTCTAAACATGTCGATGGTCTCCACCTGGGAGTTGACCCCCCTTCACCCATTTGAAGGCAGAGCACCGCAATCGGGTGCAGGGGGTATCTGACAGCAACGACCATGCAAGTAGGTGGCCAGCCTTATCATCATGTTCATGCTGGTGCCGCAAATTAACCTTGTAATCAAAATTGGACAACCCGCCACTTGTGCTCTGTAATCCTTTTGTGTGGTTAGCAACATTGCATGCTTACTGCAATCAATCAGACAATCCTTCTCTAGCTGTCCAATGCTATTCTCTGTCACCTATACTTTCTCACTCAGGCCCTTGCACACTCCATACACTGTTTTCAGACACCCCCAAAAACCAATTTAAAAGCATCCCATTCAACCATTGTGTCTGAGGCTGTCCCCTCATTGTCTAGGAAATAGTGAACAATAATCTCACCAATCTGGGCATTAAAGCCTGCATCTTCAAGAGCAGCAGTGGGTACATGCCAGGTGGGGATCTTATGAGTAGCCCTGCTCCAACCAAGTGGAATCTGTAAAGGATTGTGATCCAAAATTGTGCGTCCCAAGTACTCCGCACATATGCACTGGGTGACCAACATCAGGGAGCCAAACACCATGTCCAGCCGTGAGTGCAGTGCATGTACTGTGGAATAGTGTAAAGGTCACCAGAGCTTGCCCACCCACATATCGCGGGCCCAGGAGTTTAGGTGCTGTGAGACAGAGCAGAACTGTGTCCCTGGTAGAGGTGATGTGGATCTGTTGGCCGTACGGTCTAACACCATAATGTTGGGCCTGCTGAGTTGTGAAGAAGGCTGACTACCCTGCGGTCTGAGCATATACCACCACTACTGTCAATTGCCACCCATCCAGCATGCTCCCACCACAGTGAAGCAGCCCTCTGGATCTATCAGCGAGTGTGCCACCGTAAATGGCACTCCCATAGCCACCCAAACCAGTACTCCCCATGCATAACTGGAATAGGATGTCCCATATACCCCACCCCACCATCTTCTGTTCAGTCTGGTGAGTTCCAAAGTGCTGAGGTGAAATTCTTGAAGGCATGCAAAGCGTACCTTGCGCCTCCACAAATAAGCATAAATCCAGTGTCGCTTGATGTAGGAACCCTTACCTCTTGCGTTCCACATGAGGAACCAATATTGTTGTGACACCATAAGTGAGGAGACCTACACTCTGGGGAAAACTTTGTGTATGGAAACCAAGGTCGTGGTGTCAGCTCAACAATCCACCCACACAGGTACTCAAACATAAACAAAACCCCAAACTCCCTTCTCTGGCCATCGTGCAGAGTGTGTAGCATAGACAAAAGAAAAGTCCTGCGTGGGGTGATATGTGGCAGCCACAGTGTCCATCAAAAGAGCTCCTCATGTCCCTTGATGCCCTTCTCAGAGGGTGACCCATTCACCTTCAACATTACAACGCAGGAAAGGCATTAACGTGCACCCCCAGGTAAACACATCACTAGCAATAGTAGCAGTAACATCACACCCTCATAACAAACAAAAAAGGATACAGAAGCCACAATGTTTATAAAGAAGATCAGCTGTCATCGGGGTGACCTTGGGCCCCCCCGCAAAGTCTCTGGAATGTCTTCCAATATGAAGCCACTCAAGGATAATGACTCCAAAGTCTCCAGGGTCGTAGCCTCATCTCCACCTCTAGGAGATTCCACCTGCACCAGTGCTGCCACTTCCTGGGCTCTTCCCTGTGCTGCCTGTTCCCGTGTAGTGCATGAGTGAATTTTGTGATTCGCCTTATATCTGCTTCGTGCTGTCGTTGAGCCCCCTTCGACGTCCCGGAGGTCTGGAGGGGGATGTTCTCCCCTGGATTTCCAACAGTCCCACGGCTCTTTTCTCCATCCATGACTTTGAGTTTAGCCCGGAAAATCAATGCATACTTGAGCCCCATCTGCTGGAGCTGCTGCTTTGCCATGTAGTACGATGCCCTGCGTTTCGGTACTCCGCCATGTAATCTGGGAAGTTCATTACCGCCTGATTATCCATCTGCCAAGGGCCTTTAGAGTGGGCAATCTGCAATATATTATCTCTGTCCCGATAATTGAACAAACACGCCACCATGGGTGTGGCGGGGTACCGGGCGAGGTTGGACAGGTCGGCACTCTATGTGCTCATTTCACCGAGAAGAAGGGGGAGGTCATGCCCCCAAGGACCGTCTGCACCAGCCATTTTTCTAAGTAGAGGTCCACACATGGTCCCTCAACCCTCTCAAGCAGTCCAACCACTCTGATGTTGTTCCGGAGCAATCTCACCTCAGCATCATCAGCTCTGCATTTTAGTAAATACACTTCCCACCGTAGAGCAACTATCTGGGCGTGTGCGTCCAATGCCGTGGGCCTGACCTCCTCCAAGAGGGACTCCTGGGCCTTTATTTTTGCTTTCAAATTTTATGTTCCTCTTGCATATGCCCCATGTCAATTATCAATGTCTCCAGTTTGGTCTCTAAGGTTGTCTTCAGGCCATGAACGGCTGCCAGAAGCTCAGCAAACTTAGCGTTTGTGTCTTGCAGCACCAGATCAGTGCTGAGGGGTGCCCCACCAGCGCCATGTCTGCATCAGGTGGCAAAGGATTGTGTGGGCTGCAACCAGGGCGAAGCTCGATGCTTCAGGGTTGCGCCGCTCCACCAATTCTCAGTGCGCATCCCTTATCGGCAGAAGCAGAGGACCGCTGACCAGCCCTGATGCAGCAAGGCCACACCCAGCATCAGGCTCAACCAGCGGTACAGCCCGCTACGCTTTCCCCTCACCATAGCTGCAGTGGGGGTTTGTGAAAGTCAGAGAGTTCCAGCCAGGGCAGTAGAGAGTCAGGGTGCACCCCTCAGGTCAGCAGTGGCTGAATGGGCCCTGGATGGGATGGATTGTGCAGGATATTTGCGGCGTTGGGTAAGAGCTCACGTTTATGTGACTGCTCATGTTGCCATCTTGGCCACGCTCCACAAGTGCTTGCTTTCAAGTTGTGATCATCTTTGCTCCTGCCAGGAGAACCTGGGACCAGCCATACACATTTTTGCTTGCTCTCACCTACGTTCGACTCACGTTTTTCAGGGATATATTGTACACCTGGAGGGCTTCTTTGACTCTGCGCCCACGTCTGTAATGTGGTGTAGGCGCAGAGTCAAAGGAATTCCCTCATTTGCATTGGGCACGCCCCTATGCAAATGAGGGAACACCCTCTCTTGATAGCGCTGGCGCTTTAAGTGCCCCAGCGCTATCGGTATTATTGAAGGGGGCGCACAAGCGTCTGCGCCCCCTTCTATAACACCAAAGTGCCTTGAGGGTGTGCAAAGTGGGCACAAACGCCCATTGCGCCCCGGGGGCATCATCTGTAATACGGCCCTTGGTCTCTTTAATATGCATAAGAATCTGTCTGGCAAGCACTATGTGATTTGAGCATACACTTCTTCCCTATTTTTTAAGCTAACGCATATCACATCGCAAATATCTGAGTTCCCGAAGCATTTTTAACACTTGTACCTTTCTAATCTCGCCTGTGGTTTTCTTTTCACACTAGACGAGCAGCAAACACATTTCTGACTTAATTTTTTTTTGTTGTAACAGTGGATAAGTTCCAACCGGAAATACAGGACATTGAAAGTCAGGCCCATAGGCAGAATGATGTAATTAATAAATATT
Organism: Calotriton arnoldi; assembly: GCA_963921515.1. NCBI lineage: Eukaryota > Metazoa > Chordata > Amphibia > Caudata > Salamandridae > Calotriton > Calotriton arnoldi. The sequence continues at coordinate 2,581,170 of CAWUFW010001638.1, read as the reverse complement.
CAATAATCTCCACCTTGCGGAACCTGCTAATTAAGTGCTGCACAGATACTACATAAATCATGGCAATAAAAGTAACATGTTTGACATGTGTTCACGCCAATAATACTAAGAAAAGTATCATTGTCAACCATAAACAAGCATTGGTAAATGCTTTAGGTTTCGCCTATGTGTTTAATATTAAGATGTTTTTTGTTGTAAGTTGTAGCTTGCTGAGTAGTTGTACAGTATAAGTTACAGAAAGTCTGTTGAAGTGTTATGACTTGTTTATGTAGGGAAAGGCAATATATTGTGCTGCTACTAGTAGTACAGTGTGGGTGAGTAATAGCAAAATTTTGAAAAATGAAATGAAAGAGGGAAATAATAGAAGTAATTGATGTAATAGCAATATTATGTGTTTAGGGGAGTTTTAACAACTGTTGGCCCCGGTGCCTCTGCACCTGCTCCACCATTCAAATCATGACCCTGCTGTCTGTAAGGTAACTGCCCTTGTGACTGCTTATTTAGTAGTTGAATATAGTAATATTTGATGTTTAGAGGAGTACTGACAACTTTTGGCCCCGGTGCCACTGCACCTGCAGCACCATTGAAATCATGGCCCCAAGGCCTGCTAGATAACTGCACTTGTGACTGACTGTTTAGTAGCAAACATTTGCAATATCCTAATGTTAACAACTTTTGGCCCTGGTGCCATTGCACCTCCTGCACCATTCAAATCAAGCCCTTTTTAACTACAAGATAACTGCAATTGTGTCTGTGTGGATATTAGTAAAATATAGCAATATCAGGTGTTTAGAGGAGTTCTGACTACTTTTGGGCCCAGTGCCACTGCACCTGCTGCACTATTCAAATCATGACCCTGTTGTCTACAAGGTAACTGCACTTGTGGTTGCTTATTTAGGAATAAAATATGGCAATATTAGGTGTCTAGTGGGGTGCCTGGAGCTTTTGATCCCGGTGCCACTGCACCAGCTGCACTATTGAAACCATGACTCTATTGCCTGCTAGATAACTGCAGTTGTGACTGACTGTTTAGTTGTAAAATATAGCAATATTAGGTGTTTAGAGTAGTTATGGCAACTTTTGGCCATGGTGCCACTGCCTGCTGCACCATTCAAATTATGACCCTGTTGTCTGCAAGGTAACTGCACTTGTGACTGTCTGTTTAGTAGTAAAGTTTAGAAATTGTAGGTGTTTAGTGGGGTGGCAAGAGCTTTTGTTCCTGGTGTCACTGCATCTGCTTCACCATTGAAATCATGACCCTGTTGTGTACGAGGTAACTGCACTTGTGGCTGCCAGTTTAGGAATAAAATATGGCAATATTAGGTGTTTAGTGGGGTGCCTGGAGCTTTTGGTCCCGTTGCCACAGCACCTGCTGCACCATTCAAATAATGAACCTGTGCCCTGCAAGATAACTGCTCTTTTGACTGCCTGTTTAGTAGTAAAATATAGCAATATTTTGTGTTTAGTGGAGTTATGAAAACATTTGGCCCTGGTGTCACTGCACCTGGTGCACCATTGAAATCATGACCCTATTGTCCTCAAGATAACTGCACTTGTGCCTGTCTTGTTTAGTAGTAAAATTGAGCAATAATCTGGGTTTAGTGGGGCCCCTAGAGCTTTTGACCCCAGTGCCACTGCATCTGCTGCAGAATTCAAATCAAGTCCCTTTTAACTGCAAGGTAACTGCAATTGTGACTACCTGTTTAGTAGTCAAATGTAGCAATATTATGTGTTTAGAGGCGTTCTGACAACTTTTGGGTCCGATGCTACTGCACCTGCTTCACCATTCAAATCATGACCCTGTTGTCTGCAAGGTAACTGCACTTGTGGCTGCTGGTTTAGGAATAAATATGGCAATATTAGGTGTTTATTGGGGTGCCTGGAGCTTTTGGTCCCGGTGCCACAGCACCTGCTGCACTATTGAAATCATGACCCTAGTGCTTGCTAGATAACTACACTTATGACTGCCTGTTTAGTTGTAAAGTATAGCAATATTAGGTGTTTAGAGGAATTCTGAAAACTTTTGGACCCGGCGCCACTGCCTGCTGAACCATTCAAATAATGTCCCTGTGACCTGCAAGATAACTGCACTTTTGACTACCTATTTAGTAGTAAAATAGAGCAATATTTGGTGTTTAGTGAAGTTATGACAACGTTTGGCCCTGGTGTCACTGCACCTTCTGCACCATTTAAATCAAGTCCCTTTCAACTGCAGGGTAACTGCAATTGTGACTGCCTATTTAGTAGTAAAATATAGCAATATTAGGTGTTTAGAGGCGTTCTGACAACTTTTTAGCCTGGTGGCACTGCACCTGCTGCACCATTCAAATCATTACCCTAGTTTCTGAAACCTAACTGCACTTGTGACTGCCTGTTTAGTTGTAAAATATAGCAATAATTGGTGTTTAGAGGGGTGCCTTGAACTTTTGGTCCCAGTGCCACTGCACCTGCTGCACCATTGAAATTGTGACACTAGCGCTTGCTAGATAACTGCACTTGTGACTGCCTGTTTAGTTGTAAAATATAGCAATATTAGATGTTTAGAGGAGTTCTGTTAACTTTTGGGCCCGGTGCCACTGCACCTGCTGCACCATTCAAATAATGACCCTGTTACCTACAAGATAACTGCACGTGTGACTGCCTGTTAAGCTGCAAAATATAGCAATATTTGGTGTTTAGTTATGAAACTTTTGGCCCCAGTGCAACTGCACCTGCTGCACCATTTAAATTAAGCCTCTTTTAACTGCAAGGTAACTGCAATTGTGGCTGCCTGTATAGTAGTAAAATATAGCAATATTAGGTGTTTAGTGGGGTGTCTAGTGCTTTTGGTCCTGGCGTCACTGCACCTGCTGCACCATTCAAATCAAGTCCCTTTTAGCTGCAAGATAACTGCAATTGTGACTGCCTGTTTAGTAGTCAAATATAGCAATACTATGTTTTTAGAGGAGTTCTGACAACTTTTGGGCCCGGTGCTACTGCACCTGCTGCACCATTCAAATCATGACCCTGCTGTCTGCAATGTCACTGCACTTGTAGCTGCCAGTTTAGTACTAAAATATAGCACAGCTCTTGTATATTAACGTTACTTTTAAAGTGAAATGTTTATTACAACATTTAGAATTTGATCATAATGACCAAATAGTTTAAGTTGAAAAAATCAATCCGATAATGCCTACAAAGTGCAAAGAAAGGTACTGAGGCATGAATAGGAAATGCCACGAACGTTCTAAGGCTAAAGCATCAGCTTTACACAACTAAGTAATACAAGCATTGGAAATGCATCAGTTTCGCCTATGAGAAATCAATAAAAGTGCCTTTTACACTGGTTAAGAAAGACTATGTACAATTCAATGTATCATGAATGTCATCTCAAACACATATATATGCGCTGGGTACGAATACTACGAGTGCTGAAGAGAGCCAGGAAAAGATGAAGGTAACATTTGAAAAACAGTGAGGCGAAAATATGAATTGAAATAAAGCTCAAACAGCATCAGTTTAATGCAGAAGCTAGACGGACTCAGCCCGTGCTCTGACCAAACATGCAAGAGAGCTGGTAAAAGCTGAATGTGACATTAGAAAGCAGCAGTAGCGGTCCGTGGTAGGAGTGCCGGCCAGGCGGTGACGTGGGGCGGGGGAGGGGCGGGGTGGGGGTAGTAAACCACGGATTACGGCCGAATACAGGCAAGTAAACATTTAAATAAATAAAATGAATTTCGTTGCGCGCACTGCATCGCATTTGGCGATGCAGCGCTCACAACGGAGGAGTCCAGCGAGGTATGGCTTGCGGGGTCCTCCAAAATTTTCTTACCCAGAATCCCCTGCAAACCTCAAATTTAGCTGAAAAAATTCACGTTTTTTTCAAATTTCTGTGTGGGAAAGTTCTGGAATCTATGTGGATCCACAAATTTCCTGCCACCCAGCGTTCCCCCAGGTCTCCCGATAAAAATGATATCTCACTTGCGTGGGTGGGTGGGTCAAGTACCTCCCCGGAATTTCCCGGGTGTCTACTTTTCAGAAATGTGTGGGTTTGGTAGGTTTCCCTAGGTGGCCGCCGAGCCCCGGGCCAAAACGTCATGGGACCCCCCTTGCAAAACCAGGTAGCTTTGTGATAGGCCATTTTGAGGTCGCCTCAATACGTTGTGGGCCCTTGCCTGTCGCGGGTACTTGAGCCTCCCACCCGAGTGAGGCACCATTTTTATCGGGAGACCTGGGGGAACGCTGGGTGGTAGGAAATTTGTGTCAGTCCCGTGATGCCACAACTTTACCACACAAAAATGTGTGAAAAAAGGGATTTTTTCAGCAAAATGTCCGGTTTGCAGGGGATTCTGGGTAAGAAAACTTTGGGGGATCAATGCAAGCCATACCTCCCTGGAATCCCCCGGGTGTCTACTTTTCAGAAATGTGTGGGTTTGGTAGGTTTCCCTAGGTGGCCGCCGAGCCCCGGGCCAAAACGTCATGGGACCCCCTTGCAAAACCAGGTAGCTTTGTGATAGGCCATTTTGAGGTCGCCTCAATACTTTGTGGGCCCTTGCCTGTCGCGGGTACTTGAGCCTCCCACCCAAGTGAGGCACCATTTTTATCGGGAGACCTGGGGGAACGCTGGGTGGTAGGAAATTTGTGTCAGCCCCGTGATGCCACAACTTTACCACACAAAAATGTGTGAAAAAAGTGATTTTTACAGCAAAATGTCAGGTTTGCAGGGGATTCTGGGTAAGAAAACGTTGGGGGATCCACACAAGCCATACCTCCCTGGAATCCCCTGGGTGTCTACTTTTCAGAAATGTGTGGGTTTGGTAGGTTTCCCTAGGTGGCCACCGAGCCCCGGGCCAAAACGTCATGGGACCCCCCTTGCAAAACCAGGTCGTTTTGTGATAGGCCATTTTGAGGTCGCCTCAATACGTTGTGGGCCCTTGCCTGTCGCGGGTACTTAGGCCTCCCACCCGAGTGAGGCACCATTTTTTTTTAAAGACCTTGGGGAACGCGGGGTGGGAGCCAGTCAAGTCACCCCATCCTGGATTCCCCTGGGTGTCTACTTTTCAAAAATGTATAGGTTTGCTAGGTTTCCCTAAGTGCCGGCAGAGCTAGGGTTCAAAAACTACAGCTAGGCACTTTGCAAAAAAGGGTCATTTTTCACTGTGAAAATGTGGTGCGTCCACGTTGCGTTTTGCGCTGCTTCCTGTCGCGGGCACTAGGCCTACACACACAAGTGAGGTACCATTTTTTTGGAAGACCTTGGGGAACGCGGGGTGGGTGGAATTTTGTGGATCCACGCAGATTCCAGAACTTTCCACCACAGAAAAGTGAGGAAAATGTGGGTTTTTTGCCAATTTTTCAGGTTTGCAAGGGATTCTGGGTAACAGATCCTGGTGAGAGCCAGTCAAGTCACCCCATCCTGGATTCCCCTGGGTGTCTACTTTTCAAAAATGTATAGGTTTGCTAGGTTTCCCTAAGTGCCGGCAGAGCTAGGGTTCAAAAACTACAGCTAGGCACTTTGCAAAAAAAGGGTCATTTTTCACTGTGAAAATGTGGTGCGTCCACGTTGCGTTTTGCGCTGCTTCCTGTCGCGGGCACTAGGCCTACACACACAAGTGAGGTACCATTTTTTTGGAAGACCTTGGGGAACGCGGGGTGGGTGGAATTTTGTGGATCCACGCAGATTCCAGAACTTTCCACCACAGAAAAGTGAGGAAAATGTGGTTTTTTTGCCAATTTTTAGGTTTGCAAGGGATTTTGGGTAACAGAACCTGGTGAGAGCCAGTCAAGTCACCCCATCCTGGATTCCCCTGGGTGTCTACTTTTCAAAAATGTATAGGTTTGCTAGGTTTCCTAAGTGCCGGCAGAGCTAGGGTTCAAAAACTACAGCTAGGCACTTTGCAAAAAAGGGTCATTTTTCACTGTGAAAATGTGGTGCGTCCACGTTGCGTTTTGCGCTGCTTCCTATCGTGGGCACTAGGCCTACCCACACAAGTGAGGTACCATTTTTTAGGAAGACCTTGGGGAACGCGGGGTGGGTGGAATTTTGTGGATCCACGCAGATTCCAGAACTTTCCACCACAGAAAAGTGAGGAAAATGTGTTTTTTTGCCAATTTTTTAGGTTTGCAAGGGATTCTGGGTAACAGAACCTGGTGAGAGCCAGTCAAGTCACCCCATCCTGGATTCCCCTGGGTGTCTACTTTTCAAAAATGTATAGGTTTGCTAGGTTTCCTAAGTGCCGGCAGAGCTAGGGTTCAAAAACTACAGCTAGGCACTTTGCAAAAAAAGGGTCATTTTTCACTGTGAAAATGTGGTGCGTCCACGTTGCGTTTGCGCTGCTTCCTGTCGCGGGCACTAGGCCTACACACACAAGTGAGGTACCATTTTTTTGGAAGACCTTGGGGAACGCGGGGTGGGTGGAATTTTGTGGATCCACGCAGATTCCAGACCTTTCCACCACAGAAAAGTGAGGAAAATGTGGGTTTTTTGCCAATTTTTTAGGTTTCCAAGGGATTCTGGGTAACAGAACCTGGTGAGAGCCAGTCAAGTCACCCCATCCTGGATTCCCCTGGGTGTCTACTTTTCAAAAATGTATATGTTTGCTAGGTTGGAGGGTTGGGTGCGTGGCAGCAACATTGATGATTACAAAGGGCTGTACGACCTGTTCTTGAGAGAGCACCTCCTAGAGAAATGTTTTCCGGAGCTGCGCCAGTACTTGGTGGACCGCAAGCTGACCAATCCGAGGGAGCTTGCAGAGGAGGCAGACATGTGGGTCAGCACTCGGGTGTCCCACAAGGGAGCCGGGGCGGACCCCCCGAAAGGTGGACAGGGGTTCCCCCAGAAGAAAGAGGGGGGAGATAAAAGGAGGGAGTTCTTTAAAGGCCCCCAAAATAGACCGCCTGGGAGAGGGGTAGGTTCCCCATCCCAATCTGGATTCCAGAAACCCACTTACCCTGACAGGAGTCAGCAGCCCAGAACTGTCCGGTGCTACAAGTGCGGGAGGTTGGACACTACAAGGGGGATCCCCAGTGTCGCAAGAGAACCCCAGCCCCCACAGGAGGTAAGAGCCCCGGGGTGGCCAGTGTAGCGCTTGGGGAGGAGTTGTCCCTAGGTAGGGGAGGTGAGTGGACAGGCTTGACCTTAGTTTCCCTGGGGGATAGAGAGATCATCCCATGGGTTCAGGTACCCTCGAACACTGCCAAGTATCGGCAGAGGGTCCAGGTGAACGGGGAGGAGGTGGAGGCTCTGAGGGACACAGGTGCCAGCATGACGATGGTGAGACGTCAGCTGGTGTCCCCAGAGCAGGTGATTCCTGAGGTATTCCACCCGGTTGTTATGGCTGATAATAGCCTGGGTCATTACCCCGTGGCCCAAGTTCCCTTTGAGTGGGGAGGAGTATCAGGCCTGTTGAAGGTTGCGGTGAGCCCTGCCATGCCAGTTGACTGTCTGCTGGGTAACGACTTGGAACATACTGCCTGGAGGAGGTAGAGTTCAATGCCCATGCTGAGATGTTGGGATTACCAGGATGGACTTGCGTCGTCACGCGGTCCATGGCTGCCCGACAAGGAACTCAGCCCGGGTTGGAGCCTGAAATAATGGCCCAGCCCACTGCTGGACGAGGAGATGTCCAGGAGGAGACACCCGGTGAGATGGATGGGGAGCCCACGGAGGTGGCCCCGGAGTCCGCTGAGGTGGATGGTGTTCCCGTGGGGGACCTGCCGACCCCTGCAGAGTGGAAGGTGGAAGGAGGGCCTACCCGGGAGGAATTTTGCCGGGCGCAGAAGGAGTGCCCTACGCTTGAAGGCATGCGGCAGCAGGCCGAAGCTCAAGCAACTGGAACAGAGACTGGTAACTACCATGTCTACTGGGAGGATGGTCTCCTCTACAGTGAGCCTAAGGCTCCGGTGCATGGGTCATCAAGGGCCTTAGTGGTCCCCCAATGCTACCGAGCCTTTCTGCTAGAGTTGGCACACGAAATACCACTAGCAGGACACCTGGGCCAGGACAAGACGTTTGCGCGTTTGGTCCCACATTTTATTGACCCAGGATGCGCGTCACTTCTGACACTTTCTGCAAGACCTGCACCACTTGCCAGGCGAGCGGCAAGACAGGGACTAAAGTGAAGGTCCCTCTAGAACCTCTCCCAGTTGCCGATACCCCTTTTGAGCGGGTAGGGATTGACATTGTCGGGCCGTTGGACCCGCCGACTTCTGCGGGACATAGGTTCATCTTGGTGCTGGTAGACCACGCCACCCGGTACCCAGAGGCAATCCCTCTGAGGACCATCACTGCACCGGTGGTGGCGCGGGCCCTGATGGGGATTTTTACCCGAGTGGGATTCCCCAAGGTCGTGGTGTCAGATAGGGGCACGAATTTCATGTCGGCCTACATGCAGGCCATGTGGAAGGAGTGTGGAGTGACCTACCGGTTCTCCACTCCTTACCACCCCCAGACGAACGGGCTCGTGGAGCGCTTTAACAAGACCTTGAAGGGGATGATCAGGAGCCTACCCGAGGACTTGAGAAGGAAGTGGGACGTCCTCTTACCCTGCCTGCTCTTCTCCTACCGAGAGGTGCCGCAGAAGGGGGTCGGTTTCAGCCCCTTTGAGCTGCTCTATGGCCACCCCGTCCGGGGCCCCTCCAGTCTTGTCAAGGAGGGGTGGGAGAAGTCTTCCTCGAAGCTTCCCCGTGATGTGGTCAGCTATATGCTGGCATTCCGCAGCCAAGTGGCCAAGCTGTGGAAGGAAGCCTCGGACAACCTAGAGGCTAGTCAGGCCGTCATGAAGAAATGGTATGACCGGAACGCTCGGACGGTAGAGTTGGACGCTGGACAGAAGGTGTGGGTCATGGAGCCAGGAGAGCTTAGCGCCCTCCAGGACCGGTGGACTGGGCCGTTTGAGATCTTGGAAAGGAGAGGCCGGACCACGTATGTCGTCGATGTGAAGACCCCCCGTCAACCCCACAGGGTTTTCCACGTCAACCGCCTGAAGCCACACCAGGAGTGTTCAGAGCTCACTCTCCTGATGATAACAGATGGAAGTGAGGAGGAGGAGAGTGAGCCTCTTCCAGACCTTCGGGCGGCCCATGAGAAGGATGGCTCGGTAGAGGGAGTGGTCCTCGCCCCATCCTTGACCCCAGAGCAACAGAGGGACTGCCGCCAGGTCTTGGGGCAGTACGCCTCGTTGTTCTCCCTCACGCCTGGGATCACGCACCTGTGTACCCATGATGTGGACACAGGGGACAGTCCGCCAGTAAAAACCAAGTCTTACCGGCTGTCCGATAAGGTCAAGGCTAGTATCCAGGGTGAGGTTACCAAGATGCTAGAACTGGGGGTGATTGAGCCTTCCAGTAGCCCTTGGGCTAGTCCAGTGGTGTTGGTGCCGAAAGCGGCCCCCCCGGGCACCACACCAGAACTTCGGTTCTGTGTGGATTACCGCGGACTCAACTCAGTCACTAAGACCGACGCTCACCCGATCCCTCGGACGGATGAGCTCATTGACCGGCTGGGAGCAGCCCGGTATCTGAGTACCATTGATTTGATGTCAGGCTATTGGCAGATCGCCATGGCGGAAGGAGCAAGGGAGAAGACTGCGTTCTCCACCCCCCGAGGGCCACTTTCAATTTCGGGTGATGCCCTTCGGGTTGAAAAATGCTCCAGCCACTTTCCAGCGGTTGGTGAACCAGGTGCTGTCTGGCCTAGAGGCCTTCTCTGCTGCCTACCTGGATGACATAGCTGTCTTCAGTAGCAGCTGGGAGGACCATCTGGAGCATCTCCAGGAGGTGCTACAGGCTCTGCAATGGGCTGGTCTAACCATCAAGGCCAGCAAGTGCCAGATTGGACAGGGATCTGTCGTGTACCTGGGACATCTGGTGGGCGGAGGTAAGGTGCAACCCCTCCAAGCCAAGATCGAGACCATCTTGGCCTGGGAGCCCCCAAGACCCAAACAGAGGTCCGGGCTTTTCTCGGCCTCACGGGATACTACCGCCGGTTCGTCAAGGGATATGGAACCATTGTGGGCCCTTTGACGGAATTGACTTGAAGAAGCAGCCACGCAGAGTCATCTGGACGGCTGCCTGCCAGGAAGCCTTTGAGACCCTCAAAGTGCAATGTGCACCGCACCGGTGCTCAGGACTCCAGACTTTGGACGGGAATTTATCGTGCAGACAGACGCTTCTGAGCATGGCATAGGAGCTGTGCTCTCGCAGCTGAATGACGATGGCCAAGACCAGCCAGTGGCCTTCATTTCCCGAAGACTACTCCCCGGGAACAGCGGTGGAGTACCATCGAACGAGAAGCCTTTGCCGTGGTTTGGGCTGTAAAGAAGTTGAGGCCACACCTTTTTGGTTGTCACTTCCTGATCCAGACCGACCACAGACCCCTTCGCTGGCTCATGCAGATGAGAGGTGAGAACCCCAAATTGTTGAGGTGGTCCATTTCCCTCCAGGGGATGGACTTTCGGGTGGAACATCGACCCGGTGTAGACCACGCCAACGCTGACGGTCTCTCCCGTTTTTTCCGCCTTAGCGACGAGAACTCCCTAGAGGTTGGGAAGCTTTCCCCTCTTTTGGCTGGGGGGGACGCGTGTTAGACCTGTCAGCCCTAGGGTGGTCTTGCCCTGTTTTTTTCGGAAAACAGGGAGACTTAATTTTGATGCAACTCAGATTTACTAAATTCAGTAAAACCTTGCGCCAAAATGGTGCACCTACCCGACCGTGGTGAAACATGGCGAAACCTCTTATTTGTGTGCATGCTGCATTCTGCAATACACACATATACAGGAATAAGCTTCTAAGGATTGATTTTGTGCAGGAAGGTGCCCTGGCACCATGGCGCCAGGCTCTATATGTTGGCACTAGGTAGCCATAAGTGCACCAGCACAGGGAGAGAGCTGAACACTGCCTTATCTCTTTAACACAAAGCAGCACAACAACTTGCCTTCTTGTGTTACATTGCATGAACTGTTAATAGATCTGCGCCTAAAAGTGCAACGCTACTGCAGAGAGGTTAGGCTTTCATGTCACGAATACAACTACCTATCCCCGTAGGAGAGCAATGGAGGTGGATCCTCAAGTATAACCTCCCTTAAACAGCAACACACACTAAACTACTTGAGGATAATGGAGTCACAACTGTTCAGTTGCAGTTCTGACTCATCTGAGCAGAGGGTCATCAAAAGATTTTTGAGATGTCATCTCGCGCTTAACTTATCAAGGCATGCTTAATTATTTGACGACCTCTCACACTGAGTAGGAACAATGCCACCACAGGGGACTCAACTGGGGGATACTATTTATACCCTGGGCGAAAGAATGCATGAAATATATCTACATCTGCATGGTTTGATTGTATTCCATAGCTTATAATTCTTTGACCCTGAAGAAGAGCCGAAACCTGTACAAACTGCTAGAGGGGTCAAAACAAGTTGGTAATTATAGGATTATTTTAGGTCAGATGATTCATTGCATTTCATGTCATGACCAACGGTTCATGTTTTTATTCATACCAGGGGTACTCGCCAGTAAAGGAAACTTTAGAGTATACCTCTAGGTATATTTTCTACATTCATTCGTACAAAAAAAGGACCCAAGACAATGTCCTGAAAATAGATTTATAAGAACTCTCAGGGTACAAATAGTATCCCTCAGTTGAGTCTGCTGGGGTGGCATTGTTCCTGCTTCAGTGTGTGCGAGAGGTTGTCAAATGATGAAGCATGATAAGTTAAGGGTGAGACGACCTCTCAAAAATCTTTTGATGACCCTCTGCTCAGATGAGTCAGAACTGCAATTGAACAGTTGTGACTCCATTATCCTCAAGTAGTTTAGTGTGTGTAACAGATACAACTACAACAACATGTTTGTAGTCTGTAGTTTCCTGCAGCTAAGAGGCTCCAATTAAATCATTGCAGTTGTGACCAGAGACAAAACTTAGGAGCTGTGTACCTTCTTCTTCTGTTGTATGGGAGTTTTCACATCTTCCTTTGTAGGCATTTTTTGTAGCATGGTGCAGACTGTGCTATTCTTAAGCATTCTTTACAGTAACACCAGGGATGAGATGGCAAAACATTTCTGACTGAAGCTATTCAATGTCCTTGGTGGTAAGTTAAGGCATTCTTTGCTACAAACACTTGTTACCACCAAATGCCTTTTACCAATTTTTACCACTGTGTTACTAAAGAAGGTTTCTGGAGGTGGTAATGCCCAACAAAAATGTTTGGGAATATTTGTTGTGTGACCTTTTGTTGTTGTAGTGATGTGTTCTGTAGTTTTTTGTGCTGCTGTGTATTTTGTGCTACATTATTAAAATGTCACTTTGTTGTGTTGTACTGTGGTGGCTCTGTTGGATTCTGTTGGACTCTGTACTGTGCCCTGTTATGCATTAATTGTGTTGTTGTGTTGTTTCTGTATGTTAATGTGTTATGTCTAGTTGTTTACTTTCGATACTATAATTGCAGTCAAACAAATCTGTGCTGGGAAGGCAAACAACTACCACCTTTCTAGACAAAAGCTTTAAAGTTCCTGTGGCAAACAACCATTTACAACTCTGTAAGGCCAAAACATATCGATGCTCCAGCTCTTCCACTATTTAAGACACCAGTCAAACAAAACAGTGGCAGATGCCACGTCTTAAATGAGCCCTTTCTGGCTTACTTTATGTGAAAAGAACTATCATTAAAATAGGGGCGGTATGGATGGAAGAAGGAAGAAGTGAAGCTCGAAAGCCAGACACCACTTAGCCCATTCCTCTGTATTGCAACTGCCATGTTCACTTGTTCCTGCCATACGCCTCTCACACCATGGTCTGCCCATTCACAAGAGACATGCTGATAGGGCTTTAAGTGAGCCGGGTCCTGCTGGTGCTCAGCACTGGCAGTTCTAAAAAGCAGGTGCTGAGACGGGTCCCTATCGGGCTCTCCGTTTCTGCCATCACCCTCAGGGTGAAAAAAACCTCAACTCTGAAGTAGTTGCACTCTTCAATGCCTTTGATGTAACTTTGAAGAGACTCGTTGTAGGTCTTTCATAGTCCCATCATTTCAGAACTGAAGCATTTTTAATATTATAAACCATGAAGCCATAGTTCTTGCTTATTTATCTTATACAACTAACAACCATTGACAAAGCCAATAGTCCTGGCTTGTTGTAGGTATAATGTTACTTGCTGTATTACATATCTGGATGCAATGACAGAAACAGTAACACACCAGTCAGACAGCACACTATGCTAAGCACAGGTTTTTAGTTTAGGTGTTTTTAAGCCATCCCTTTAATTACATATGCCACCCCCCTTTGAGAGACCCCCCAGTTTTTTCATCCCACTTAAAGCCCTGCATGCTGCATTGTGCCTGTCTACAACCTCACCCTGCCGCGACAGAAAGCTGGACTGTCTGTGAATTCTCAGCAGGACTGCATAACTTCAATCTAGCTGCCAAATAACCTCTGAGCTCTGGGTGCCATGCGTCCAGAAGACATTCTATGAGGACAGCAGGAATAAGGGAGGCCATATTTTGGGCGTGTTTGGCCAGGCTAGGCCTCATTGTGCGTCTGATGTAAATCTGCATACTGCCCAGGGGCTTTTGTGTTGAGGTTTTTGTTAATTGAAGAATAATTACCTAAAGAAGAAAAATAAAAAAATTGAAATTGAAAGCATACTTCGTTTAAAACCTTTAATAACAGGAAGAGGTTTTGCTGCACAAAAAGTGAAAACATGTTATGTTTATGATAAATAGTTCAGAAATGTGGACCTTGGGACGAGCAAAGCTCTAGGAGTGGAGAGTGGTGCAGAGGTATGGTGGACAATAAATTACGTTATGTGGGCTAAAAACTTAGGGGGATATTCACAAGGAAGTGGCGGAGAGAGCGTTAGCCTTCTTGGCTTAACGCCTCTCTCCGCCACTTTCGAAACAGCAAGGCTGCACCATATTCACAAGGATATGGTGCAGCCTTGCGTTCCTCTGTGATGGCGCTAAGTTTCACAACTTAGTGCCAACGCAGGCACCCTTGCACCAGAGTGCAAGGGTGTCTGCAGCAGGGAGGTTTGTTTATGTACAGGAAGGTGTCCCTTCCTGCACATAAACAAACCGAGAATGCTAGTTTGTAACTTACATGTGTGCTGCTTCATGCAGCACACATGCAAGTTACAAAACGGCATTTTAAAAAATGGTTTGTTTATGTACAGGACACCTTCCTGTACATAAACATACCATGGCATTTTGCTTTTTCCATGTGTGCTGCACAAGGCAGCACACATGGAAAAAGCAAAAACGAGGAGAAATAAAGCATTTCTCCTCGTTTCACCAACTTAAGACCAGGGTTTTCCTGGTCTCAATTTTGGCGATACCTCCTATTTACGCTGCCCTTGTGAATAGGAGGCAGCGTCAAACTCAATGGGTGTTGGGGTGGAACGCCCACCACAACACCCATTGCACACCCCTTTCATGCTAAACACAGCATGAAAGGGGGCCTTATTCACAAGGCAGCATTAAGCCACGTTAAGTGGGTTAACGCTGCCTTGTGAATAAGGCGAGGCCCCTATCGCCACCACAATGCACTGAAAGTGACGTTGTGGTGGCGATAGGGGCTTGTGAATATGCCCTTCAGTGATACGAGACGAGAAGAGATTCGTAAACGTGAAATCGTTTACATATTACATATTATTCTGAAAATCTGTCATTGATTCTGCTAACGTGGACCAACATTGAGCCCCATTGGTCTAAGGAAAATGAATATGGTGAAGTTTCCAAAAACACCCCATAGTATACTGAAGGGTAGGATCTTCTGTGACAGGTTAGAATGAACTACAGCAGAACTGATTATGCTTTGGTCAAATATTTCATTAAATATTTGTCTTTTCTGGACTATTGATAGAATCCTGAAATATGCAATCAATCTTGGAACTGTGAGCCAGATAGAGGATGTCTGATATGTTTGCATTAAATACCTACTGCTTGCCTGTATCAAAGCCTGTGAGCTGCTAGTCCTCACACATCCTTCTTTCCCAGTATATCTGTGATCTGCTGTCATATAAGGACATGTTCCCGGAGTTTGATTCCGTGTTAAACTCTAACCACCTGCTGCTAATGCAGGCCGCATGGCATGGGGACAAATCTTTGTTGAAGCGAGAACAATGAGTCCGCCACATTCCGGATCTCCTTTGTGGTAATAAGAAATCACTCTGGTGGCGGAGAGCCAGGCACTGAGCGAGAGGGCTTCTCTGCAGTGTTACTGGCTGACAAGCCCCTTTGGAGCTTGCCTCAGTAAACCAACGCAGGGGAGGAGGGCCGATTCAGACTGCACAAAAACCATATCCCAGCTCTGATTTGAGATGTCTTGGAAACGAGTTTCCTTGGCTGGGGTTTAGAAACAATTCAACAGATGTTTGAGAGATGTATATATTATCCACACCTGCTCTGACTTTTTCTTTGCTCTGAAGAAAGCATGGAAACCATTATCGAGGGATGAGCTATAGTCTAAGGCTTGAGTTAGGATCTTGGGGTTCAAGTCCTTGGTCTGTTCATGAATGAAAGAATTAGTCACACTACATCCTTCTACTTTGAGCTGCCAGATGGCTTGGAATGGTGGCCCAGTAATGGAAATGTATGTTTTATGTGAAGCCTGATCGACAGTTACGATTTGAAGACCGTCTTGTACATGTTTTGAAATGAGATGGTCTTCAATGTATGTACTCTAGCCAAGCTATCTCAGATATATTTATTATACATTGGCGCTGTGGCTAGTACGAACAGAGGAGAGTTCAAAGGCGTGTCATGGAATGAGGCATTCACTTCTCTAGCGAATGTTAGAAGTACATATGGATGGGTTAGTGACCCCGCCCAGCGCCTTGAGACCCTCACGGGTGAGTAGTTGCGCTTTACCAACCCTGATTGATTGATTGAGTGACAGACGTTCACATTTATAATTTTGCATTTATTATATATTGTGCAAAACTGATCGCCGCTGGTAAATGGTTGTGCACTTTTCTACACATATCTGAGGCATAGATAGAAAACCTTTTTATAAAACAAATTGACGTGGAAACTTCATGCTTCCATGTAATCCTACCTACATTTTAACAGCATGTTTCATAATGAGATTTTTCATTATGAATACTATAACTGTACAGCAGAGGCCTTCAAACTGAGGGTGGGGGGCTTGAAGGGGCCATGAATTCAGATCTGAAGTTTTGACAAAACACCCCCAGATGCCACTGTCAAATCAGCTTTATTCGATGTAATGTTAAAAATCATAAACACATACAAAGTTGAAACATTATTGCACATGATAAAAAAATAAGTCTACATATACAGATTAAATAAAAGATAGACAGCCAGACATATATTAAAATGTCATCAAAAAGTGCAAGTGGCAATAAAAAAGAGAGTTCAAGTCAACACAGCAAGGCCGGATGCATTTTTACTTCATCCGAGCAAGGGTAGGTTGGTGGTCATCTATGAACTGGGTAGAGGCAAGGGCATATGCCACATTAGTGACTTGGCTGCCCACCTGTTCAGTGGCGGCTAGTGATATTTGAAAGTAGTGAGGCGTAAATGTTGGGCATGACTTTTATATAGCGAGCGACACAAATAAGTCTAATGGATAAACTTGGGGTCCAGGGTGGGTCCCTCTCCCGAGAAAAAAAAAATGAAAAAAAGATTGGCAAAAGGTGCATTTTAAAGCAAATGAATGTAGTGATAAAGCAAGGCTTATAAAGCAGTGGGAACATACAGTCTTTAAATAATAAACACATTAAAAGCTGCCCCATATCTTACTGCATTAATATGTTTAACAGTTACTGTAATATGTGAATTGTACAGCGTGACAAGTTTAGCCCTTTAAAATGTATGCTTTCCCAGTGTCTTACACTGCATGCAGCATTAACTTTGGAAAAAAATGCACTAACCAGGCTTGGGAAGCACCCACAGCTGCTGGCTGCAACCAGTCATGTAGAAATATGTGCAGACAGGTCTTTAAGTGGGATGAAAAAAGTGGGCGTTCTCTATAAAGGAACATGTCAAATACATTTTTGTGATTCCCATAGTGTGCCACCTGACCAGTGTTTCTCTCTGAGATGTAATTGCATCCAGAGAAATGACACAACAACTTACATACAACTAAAACCAGTACGATTGGCTTTGTCAATGGTTGTTAGCTGTTTAAGATAAATGAATAACAACAATGATTCGTTATAAACAATTAACATTGGAAATGTTTCAATTCTGAAATTGTGAGTCTGTGAATTAAATAGCATTGAGGCCTGTGGAAGGAGTTTTGGCCTTCAGTTATGTGTGCTTTACGTCAGATATGTATCCTCTTTTTCTCTGCATATCTCTTTCCTCTTCAGCACCTTCTTTTCACTCTTCTCCAAATGCACTTCCTCGCATCTCCCTCACTTCACTGCCCCCAAACATACACTGCACTCCCTCAAATTTAAGCACTTTATTTTCTCTTACTTTTGCCTTGTAAATATTTTGACATCTGAGCACCCCCTTCACAATCATTTCCACAGAATTTCAGTTGCAAATGGAATACATAAACATTGTTCTGTATGCTCTGCAGAGAGGCCAGCTCCCCGACAGGCACTTTGTTTGGCTTCAGCCTTAGTGCCAAAGTGCTCAATCAAAACCTCTCATAAATACCTGGCATGGCTCAAAGTATGCACAGAGAAAAATACAGATAAACAATAACATTATAAAATAGCTATCTCTTGGGGAATGCAAGATTAAGTAAAGCATGTGAAATAAGACAGGAACTAAATCGCTGAATGCACTGCCTTAAGTTTTTAACATTCATTGTTCGTAAATCAATCCATGTTTTTGTCATCAGGGTCAACTTAGGGGCATGAAGACAGGGCCAGTTTTAATGTCATACACTGGTAGACTCACTGCTTAAGTGACAGACACACCAGCACCTTGGGACCCTGGCACAGAATTTGG
Organism: Calotriton arnoldi; assembly: GCA_963921515.1. Lineage (NCBI taxonomy): Eukaryota > Metazoa > Chordata > Amphibia > Caudata > Salamandridae > Calotriton > Calotriton arnoldi. Next base: position 2,563,267 of record CAWUFW010001638.1, on the reverse strand, counting down.
GGCTCTTCCACTGGCATGGGCATAATGTGCAGGTACAGTGATAGAGGGGCACAGATGATGGGACCAGGGCTGTGACCTGAGCACACTGTCATGAGGGCACTGGCAATAGGGGCACACGAGCAATAGGGAGAAAAGGAATGGCATGTGATAACTACACAAGGACGCTTTGCAGGAGGACAAAGTAATGTGGAAAAGTCCTACAGCTGTGGAAATGGTCCTCCACAGTACACAAGTATACATGAGCGCAGAGCACATGCACCTACACCTTGTGTAGGGTGCAGCTTTCTGCTCTGTTATGCTGCATTTTGTTCCCAAGACCTGCAGTCATTCCTGCAAGGAAAGGATTGGGTGTGTTTGTCTGCTCTTGCCAGGGATTCCCTGGTTTGCCCAACCGTGGGGACACTGGAGTCTGTTCTGTAAATGAGAGGCCATGGTTTCTTCCAGCCTGGAACTCTGAGACGTGCTGAAACGTAAGGGTGAGGTTAAGGCCAGCACTACCATTGGCGTAGTACAACACTGATGGTGAAAGGCATGACACTAAGCTTATGCCTTGAGTCTTCAAGTTTTCAGCTTGTGCATAGTACAAATGTTGGTGACCTGGTAGCAAAATGTCCCAAAATGCAAAACTAGTGTAATAAACAATCCTTATTGTTTAATAGATTTATTATGCTCTCCAATACTTAAGTAATTTTAAGATTGCACTAAGCCATTTCACCACACTAGTCTCCTCCCTTCAAAAGTGGGTGAAGAGTTAAGGAGTCACAAGCATCGAAATGTTTGCTCTATGGTGGCCCATATTCCCACTATTATTTCATGTACCTCTTCATCCACAATTGAGATTTAGTGGTTTAGGATCACTCAAGAAGCTGTGACTCCCAAATCGACCCCACTGGATCTTTGTAGGGCCAACATAGTAGAAAAATATTTGAAATGTTGGTCATGAACAAATAATGAAAGCCATGAGGACATATTATCTAACTTGTTAGAAACCATCATACATCAGAGAACTGTCCACTGTAAGCACATATTTTTCACTTTGCCGTTAACTCGGATATTTGGATCAACTTCACAAGGGAACAAGAACCTTGGCTGGCCTGCTCGTCTTTTGGATCCATTTCACGGGGGAACAAATGCTGCAGCTCCAGTTCTAACGGGCCAGCGATGTGCAGCCAGGGCCTGGGGTGTCACAGTGGGAGAGGTTAGAGTGGTGAGGGGTCTAAGGGCAATATACATTAGATATATACAGCAGATTTTTGTCCAGGGAAGCTCTGACCTTGGTCATCTTAGCCCTGGTGATCTCCCGTTTGGACTATGCCAACTCTTTATACTGTGGCATTCCTTCTTACCAACTAAAACGTCTTCAGTTGGTTCAAAACCAAGCTGCCAAACTCATTTTTCATCAACCAAAATGGCAGCATGTGACTCCCATAATGAAACATTTACACTGGCTTCCTGTGGCTAAAAGGTGTGCTTTTAAACTGGGTTGCACCATTTTTAAAGCTCTTCATGGTTTCAGCCCTGCTTTTATCTCGTCTATGATCTCAAGATATATCCCCTCCCTGGATTTGCGTTCTTCTCATCAAAATTTGCTGACTATTCCTTCTTTTAAACGCAAAAGGCTCGGAGGACTTAGATTTGCTGTCCTAGGCCCCCAGTTTTGGAATTCTCTCCCCGTGGAGATTAGACTGACTTCTACCTATGCACAGTTCAGAAAAATGCTGAAGACCCGTCTGTTTGCCCAATCTTTTAACATCTAGCCTTAGTTTTCTGCAACCTTCTCTTTGCCTCCTCAGCGCCATGAAACCGTATGGTGTACGTGCGCTATACAAGAACTTTTAACATAACATACATAGCACCAGAGTTTCGCATTCAAACACTTACCATTACCGAGAACAAGGCACCCAATCAGACGTGCTTACATCCACTTCCATGTATGATGAAAGAGTGGGATCTTTTGCCTGTGAATGACAGACGTTTGAAATCAGGCAGGGATGAAGTCTCCGACGCCCGAAACCGTAACGCTGATCGTATCACAGGCCTACAGAGTCCATACCACCACAGAGCACAATGGCAATGAAGGACTTAGCAACAGAAAGCCCTGCGTCCTGCGTCATATTGTAGAAAGTTGATTTACTGCCTGGCTTCCGTCTCCTGCTTCAGAATGAGGCGGAGCAGGTAGCCTGAAACAGACAGCCCAGACTTAAATACATCGATTTGTTTAGAGATATGATCATATCTTTAAATAAATCGATCTATTTAATATATTTATATGTAAATGTGTAGGAATTTAAGAGCGGTGCATTCCCTGAGCACTAATGGAGAAACCGCCCTTGCACCTATTCAAGAATAAATTGGACCCCAAGTTATAAATCTAAGGAAAAGTCGGACTTCTTTTGAGGACGTTTTCATAGAGGATCTTCTTTGATCCCAACTAAAATGGAGAAAACCTGTCAATAGTTGGTTCAGAGTTGTTGGGAAAATGTTTTTATTTATTCAAACGCCCAGTTGGCAGGCGCGGCCCGAGCAGGTAAGAGCGGCAGGGCGGGAGAGGCGGTGGTGGGGGGGCATTCGATTTACAACAACGAAGGAAACAAAAAAAATATTGTCGAAGCTTCCCCCAATACCGCTCTTACCTGCACGGGCGGTACCTGCCAGTCAGTATCAGTGTAGTCTTTCTCTATGTCAGACAAAAACATAAAGCTACATGCTATAACACATACAATGCTTTATGGAACCCGCAGCCAACTAATGAATTAACATGCAGTTCTGGGAAGGCACAGGAACTCGTGGAACAACATTCACTTGGAGTCACAAATAGGAAGCATTGTAATATTAATTGGGAGTGCAACTGATACATTTCGACAACGGTTGTATGATAGAAGCATGCATGGCTAAACCACGCATGCCTCTACAATGCAACCCTAACCACGAATGCATGGGAACAACGCATTCCTTTACCACGCATGCCTTTACCACACATGCCTTTACCATGCAATTTTGTGGTAAAGGCATGACTGGTAGAGGTATATGTGTGGTAAAGTTTACACCCGAGCCCTAAAAACTCCCCCGACTCCCCCATGAGCCCTAAAAAATGCCCCCTCCCCCTGAGACCTAAAAACTAACCCAACCCCCCAATCCCTAAAAACTACCCTGACCGCCCGAGCCCTAAAAAGTACCCCGACCCCCCTAAGCCCTAAAAACCACACTGCCCCCGGGCCCTAAAATCTAACCTGACCCCACGAGCCCTAAAAACTACCTGAGCCCTAAAAACTACCCTGCCTGCTCAAGCCCTAAAAACTACCCTGCCCCGAGCCCTAAAAACTTAACCGACCCCCCTGAGCCCTACAAACTACCCCAACACCCCCTGAGCCCTAAAAAGTACCCCACCCCCTAATCCCTAAAAACGTCCCCATCCCCCCGAGCCCTAAAAACTACCCCGACCCCAACTGAGCCCTAAACACTTCCTGAGCCCTGAAAACAACCCTGACCCCCAGCCCAAAACACTACCCCCAACTCTTAAAAACTACCCCACACCCCCTCAAAAACCCAGCCCTAGCCCCACTTACCTCACCGTGTCCTCTCCCTATTTTCCCTGTACCTGGGCCCACCCATTCCAGCATCTAGACCAGGCATATGCCTTAATCACGCATATGCGTAGTTAAGACATATGCGCGGTAAAGGCAAGCGTGGTTGCACTTGCAGGGAAACAGCACGTGTGGCTTAGTCCATTTTGTAAAGGCCATTTTCCCTCCACAACACTTGCCTCCCTTATCTCTACGAGGGAACCACTCCCTAGATGGCTGCCCCTTTCTCACAGGATATCAAGTGAGAGTTCCCAGCAGTGAGGGGAAATCTGGTGCAGTCTAGTTGCCGAGTTGGAACCATTCATTGTTTTTGTCAATGTCCCTTCATATGTGGGGAGATTAAATTGGAATGAACATACGGGTTAGGATATCCAGAAACATAGTCTGCCCCTAGCTAGGCACCCTGTACGTGCTTCCAGTAGCTTCCACTAATCTCACCTAGGGTTCACCCGCCCTCCAAGACTCAGACGTGAGGCATTCTTGGTGGAATCAGCACACCAACTGGGAGCCATACAGGAACATATAACAACTCTCCATTTGGGAGAATAGACATGATTTTTCTTGCTCTTCTTAGAGTCAGTCTTCATATTAGTCTGCTTTATCAATATGTACTCAGAATATTTTCATATTGCTTCTCTCCTGCTAAAACTGAACAGTCCCTATGACTCAATGCTCACTGACTCAGAATTTGCTTTATGCCAGACCGTATTTGGTTCTGACTATTGATGAGATTAGGACTCAGCTTCCACTGCAAATGATGAATAATATTTATTTGCATTTTGAATTGATTGACTAACCATTATCTTTTTGCCCTCTTTAAATGATTCTTAAATTGCAATAAACCTTCGTGGTTTGTACTTTGAACCTTGTCTCGTGTCTATTTTCCAGTGAGATTTCTCTGGGTTTACTTGAAACATTGTGGTTGCTCTTAAGGCTCTGATCTTTAAAGACTCATACATAGTCCTGAACCATCAATTGTCACTTTTAATGCTGGAAAGCACCAACACTTCAATCAGCATTAGCATGTTAGATAGTTCTGTTGAGGATCCAAAGCTTTAAAAAGCAGAGGACAGATCCTGTTTCCCCAGGAGAGTTTTCAGGTCATTAAACTGTAGACAATATTACATCCCCTATTGGGGAAAGTTCTCATTTATTGATTTACCTTACTATCTTTTGTCTCTCCATCAACTCTTTCTCTTTGTGACTTTTATGTTTTTGTCCCTCTCATTCTCTCTCTCTTTTTGGTTCTCACTTCTTCTCTCTATCTGCATCTCCTGTTTTGTCTCTCACCATCTTTCCATCCGCCTCTCTCTCTCCCTCTCTTTCCCTTTTAATCTTTCTAACTTGCTTTCTCTATCTACTACCCTCCTATCTCGCTTCAGTCAAAGTAAGTCACGTCACATACTTTGATCTGAATCTGATACCCATTCCACTGCATACAGACATGCTCTGTATATTTCAAACCCTCTGCTGATACTTGCCGCAAACCCTCTACTGATACTTGCCGCTATTCCTACATGTATGTTTGTATGTATGTATGTATGTATCTGGGCATTTATGTAGTGCACTCTTCCAATAACCTGGTGATCGGTAGAATTCACCTAAAGCCACTATCAATATATGCAAGATTGTGATTAAGTTATAATAGTAGAAAAAAACATTTGGATGGATAGATTTTTTCTGTAGAGAAATATTAATATTAATAAGGTTAGGATTTTTTGGCTATGAATATATTTTAATGTTTTTGCAATCTATGTCTTTGTAATATATGTTTTCACGGAAAAATTGCTTTTATTACTGTGTGAAGGTTTAAATTGAAGAAGTGGACGATAGTGCTTCAACCTAAATACTCTACCCTTAGTAGTATTTCAGTACCATTAGCTGACTGGCGTTTAGAGCATTCAATGAAGTAAAACGCAGCAGCATGAAGACCTCCTCAGTAAAGCAATTATTTTGGTCACATTATTTGCTCCTCAGAGGTCATTATCCTGAGCCCAGTCCACCTAAACTGTAGTAAATATTTAAAAAACTACAGTAAATATAAGATATCCTGTAGAAAGTGGAAAGTCTGACAAAGTATTGGGCCCAAGAGGACCAGAGTAATACTTTTTTCCTGACCGTGAACCTAGGTCCCCTTTTACTTGCACTCAGTGCTGGATCTGGTTGCCATTCACTCGCCCAATGAGACACAACCTGGATGAAATGATTTGGGCATATTTAGAATATATAACAGGAAAGGCTCCTTGGACACGCACACATCCTCAGACCACCAACCATGAAGACAATCCAGAGGCTGGTACCAATCTACTCGCTGGGCCGAATTTCCATCTTCTCTAGAGTCCTAGTGCCAGTGTGAAGATGTGGATATAGTCTAAGAGGTTACGTTTTGCTCATCCAACAGCATTTACGGCTTGACATAGGTGCCTCGGCTACTGAAGTTATTCCATTTCTCCTGCATAGACTTGCAAAAGAGTTGCTCGTTGTTATCAGCCTCATATCTCCTTATCTTCATCCCATGTATCATCTGGATCACCTGGAGGTAAGAGAGGTCAGCGCGCGGCACAAGCATGTTGGTTTATCAGTTACCTCCTTCACTAAAATAATTCAGCATAGATTCTACTATATAGATGTAATATGCACACATTGTCTCTTCTAAAATATTTCCTATACATACTTCCTATGCCATTTACATTGACGTGCCATGTATGAGATCTCCTGCTGATCATCCCTTGTATGTAACACAATCATGATCGATTTCCTAAGAAAGGCTGGACACGAGGATCCAGGTCTAGCAAAGTGACAATGTCCAACAACCAGAGCTAGCAAAATGACCACACAGAATGTGAGCATGTCATTGAAGCATTGAACTTTGAGCAGAATCAATTTGCTACATTAATCCCTAAAGTGGAGAGTCTCGTTATCTACTGCATCCACCAGGGAGTGTGTTGTTATCTGTTGTCTGTTAATAATACTTTCTGGTTCATTGTACAAAGCCAGAATTTGCAGACAATGCTCAATGACGCATAATTGGAGGTTGGATTGTTTTATTTTAATTTACAGAGGAATGTGGACTAGCCGCTTGGGTCACATCATTCCTTTTGGGGTGCAGTTAGACTATTTTTCACATGGTTGAACCTCTTAGTGGCACTGACTCAGCTAAAAATATGGAATACAGCCCATAATTGACAGCAAATACAGTCACAGAAATCCCCATCATATTTCTTTTATTTTGCTTTATATTAGGAATTGCAAGACAACTTGTGTAATATGAGATCTGTCTCTGCTTGAAAGGTCTTAAAAGCCTGCTGTATTTTGCAAAGAAGCAAGAAATCCTTGATTGTTCCCTTCTATGTATGTATGTGCATATGGAGATGTGCATAGCAGAAGCCTATGTTCAAGCCATGTGAGAATTATACATTGAAGCAGAGGATACATATGGGGTTGGTGGGAGAAAGAGCATGAGCATTGGAGACAGAAGGCTCGGAGTCACCTAGGGTGGAAGGGGGTACACGCAAAAAGACAACAAAAGGTCCAAGAACGAAGCGAAAAAGAAATTGTTCAATTGTTTTCACCAGTGCAAAATAAAACAAGATGAAAGCCGCAGATGTGAGCACATGCATGTTCATATTACATTTCAACATAATTTATAGCTGACAAAAACGCACAACTAATGGATTGCTTAGACGCTCCTGTGATATTATAGGGAGAAAAGCTGTTAAAACTCACATATATGCTAATAACTTGATAGCTCCTTGATTGTATGAATAATTAAAACCTATCGATTTTCTATCTCCAGCACCCTAAGTTCTCTTCTGCTTTACAAACCCCCACCTTCTACCATACTAATCAAAATGTATTTCAGACTGTGCAAGGGAACATTCAGGGGGGGTGGGGGGGAGTGGACTTTGCAACGTGGGCTTAAGCATGGGTGCCATTTTTCCATAAGCGGAACACCGCTTGCCTTAACCATGCATATGCCTTAACAACGCTGGGGCTGGAAGCAGTTTTTAGGGCTCAGGGTGGGGGTGCTGGGTTAAGGGTAGATTTTAGGGCAGCGGGCCGAATTTTAGGGCTCAGGGCATGGGGGAAGGGGCAGTTTTCAGGGCTGGGGCAGTTTTTAGGACTCAGGGCGAGGGTGCTACGGTCAAGGTTGTGTTTTTGGGCTGGGGGCCAGGTTTTAGGGCTCAGGGTAGGGGGTCGGGGAAGTTAATAGGGCTGGGGTGGGTAGATTACAATGCAGGAGGGTCGAAACTTAGGGCTCAGGACAGAGGGGGCTGGGGTGGTATCTTTACCACACACATATCTTTACCAATCATGCCGTTACAATGAAATTCATTGTAAAGGCATGAATGGTAAAGGCATGCGTGTTAAAGACGTGTCGTTGTACAGACCGTGTGGTTAAGGCATGTGTGGTTTAGGCATGCGTGGTTGTGTCATACAACCCGCAGGGGTATCATCAGGACTGCACTAGAGAAGTCCATGTGCACGGGATTTGCACGGTTGCATGTAGAATGTAAACATTATTTTCATTTTCGATAATCCAACTAAAGAGTGACTACACAGTCCAGATGGTAAGAGGACCTTAGCCACTATCTGATAAGTGTCGTATTCATTCAACAAGAGCGACCAATTTTCTGTAACATTTGGTTCTAGTGTGAAATAAGTGGCTCTCACAGGCCCATTGGAAGAATGGAGTTGGGAGGACGTGGGACCGTTACCCAGGGTGCATACTTGTTCAGGGCCCCACGTTTGTGCTGCAACATGTGTTTATAGGCTAAAAGCAAACATACTTTATTTGTGAATTATGTAGTACTTATCTCAATTAATATCGCAGGATGGTGCCAGTGCTGTGAGTCTGCTGACCCAGGCCTCGCAAAATATGTTTGAGCTCTCTTAAAGAAAGTCCAGCCCTAGTCATTCCATTAATGGGCCTGCCAGGCTTTAATCTTTGTCCTGTGGCTTCGCCTAGTCACATAACTGGCTTTTCTCAATACACATAAAAATGCATCTCTGGCACCTTGGTAAAAGCATCTTTGAGGAGGTTGCAAAACAATTACAGAGAAAGGCAATATCTGCTTAGGGTTCTTGTTTTAGATACAGAAATTTCTTCAATAAACCATGCCACCATTTTGCAGATCATCCTTTGCCAATATGCCATGGGGCCCTTTTAACACATGGAAACCATTCCGTGGGAAATTCTTGCTGAGACACACAAAGTCACTGTGAGGAGCCATGATATTCTCTTTCAATCGCATAAAGTTTGTCAAGGAGATGTGAAAGCAAACAAGGAGTTGCACTGACTCCGTACTTCGGGATGGAGCTGAGCAAACCCTGGAACAGTCAGGTTGATGCTCTAGAATTAAGCATTGGCAAAACCAATAGGTGTTGCCTATGCAAGATCTATTGGCTTTGGCAATGCTTTGTTTAGACATGAAGCACAGCAGTGCGGGCTGCTGTACAACATGGCTTAAAGAAACGGGAAAAAAGCACTATCACGTGGCCAGTGTTGGTCGCGTCATGTTGCTTTGGTTTTTTTTACTTTAAGCCAAATAGTATTTGGCTTTGTTAATGTTTTTTTTAGATATGTTGCCAGTTCGAGTCTAGGCATCCTCTCAACATCCTGTGATTCTGAGCAAATCGCTTAGAGGCCGATTACTAGTTTGGTGGTCCAATGGACCGCCAAACCCTTGATGGCGGTGTGGCTACCGCCCCACCGACGGTCCGACTACTTTATTATTAATTGGGCGGTTGGACCACCATAGGACCGCTGCTACCGCCAGGGATCACGATCCCTAGGGGTCTTGCAGCTGTCTGAGGCCTCCAATATGCTGGTGGTGCCACTGCGGCACTGTCAAGCATATTACAAGTTTCCTCACCGCCACAGTTTTCATGGCGGTAAGCCCACCATGAAAAGTGTGGTGGTGAGGAAACTAAGGGTAGGGCCCCCTGTTGCCTAAACGCCAGGGGAGGGATGCAGGGAGGCACATGTTGTGCCCCCCTGTATGCATGTCCCCCTAGTTCCTGCACGGCATTGACTTAACAGACCATGACATGCAGGAACGTGCTGCGGCGCTCTCATTGTGGTGCCTTTCCAAGGCTCAGACATGAGCCTTTGAAAGTCGCAGGACCGCTCGACCTGTATTCCAATCAGAATATGGTAGGCAGCCAGACTATGGGTTTGGCAGTCTTGGAGCAGGGTGCTGACGTGGAGGCCTGCTCCAAGACCGACAAACTCGTAATCAGGCCCTTAATCTCCCCATGCCTAAACAAATGAATGAATCCGACCTTGTGTAGTGTAACTGGTGCTGCTGTAAAAGTGCTCCACTACCTTTGGCCTCCAGCTGGCGCTATGTAAAAAAAAAGAGCATGGGCAGAGGGAGGAGGAAGGGGGAGCAAGTGGGGAATCCACCATTGTGCAATGTAACTGGTGCTCCTGCAAAAAGTGTTCCAGTACCTTCAGGTCGAGTTGGCGCTATATAAAACTGCAAAGCTAAAAAAAGAGCACGGAAAGCGGGAGGAGGGTGGGCGCAAGCAACACGAGGGAGTGGGGCAGAGGAGGGAGGTTGAAGCAAGAGCAGACGAAACCTAAAGAGAGCCATAATCAAAAGGAATATGTAGAAACTGGTGTGAAGTGTCATCATGCAATAAAATTCATACCAAGTCACAAAAGGAATAAAAGAAATGGAAACCTGAGACATTATGAGGCATGTTGGCATAGGCACAGAGAGCATTGGACAGTATGGAGGTTTTCTCAGTGTTTCTCATTTTTCAGGCAGTGTGTGGTTAATAAGTAGGAAAAGGGAAAATATTGGTGTGAAATATATCTCAAACATTCTAAAGAGCAATTTATTGTGTCAGGTGTCTACACTCACCATTCAAAGGAGTGTACAAGGAGGCAAATAGAGCTTTATGGTGGTAATAAAATTACTTCGGGTCAGTGAGGCCTTTTGGCATCTTTCTTTCATGAACAAGACTGTTGAGTTAAGGACCTAAAGGTTCTCTGGACTTCGCTGGTAATCACACCCAAAGATCAAACAGGACAGAAAATGCATGCGGGCAAACTTCACCTGATGGGAGGAAATGTTCAAAACACGTGACTTTGTTAAGGATACATGTCACAGAATCATTTTACTCGCTGCATATTCGTTGTTTTGCCAGACCCTCTATACATTGACAAATGATGATGCCATTTGAAGTTGCTCTCGCGTGATACCCATCGTAGGAAACATTTGCACTGGCAAGCACCACTGCTTTCAAGCATCCCCACACGCCTCCAGTATACATTTATATGACCTGGACGTCTGGTTTTGGGTGTGTTAGAAAATCTAATTTGATTTTGGCACGTCGTTTTTAGAATTTGTGCTATTTCACAGACATCTGCTTTGTCGAACATGATAGCTTGCGTTTATTTACTAGGATCTGGTCCCTGGGAGAGCTGTCAGCTTGCTATCCAACTAATGAAGTAACATCTCGTTTCTCCATTTTGGCCCCACAGGCACCCAAAGACAAGGACACGGATGAGGCAAAGGATGAAAAATTGATATTTTATTTTTTATGCGTTCTTTACAATGATGGATATTCCTCAATTGTGCTGAAACCCCACAGGGAACAATAATGATAAGGAGAAACACGGTGTGGAAAGTGAACACTGGTGATTGCAATTAGCGAGGGAGTACATTTTCTGTACTTGCAAATAACATCTATACTGCCCCAGTAATTCACATAAACAAAGTATACTGCAATTATGTTCTTATGTTGGCATTTCTTGGCAAGAAGTGATTTTCAAAGCGGATATCGGTTTCAGCAGATAACATTGAATTTTAGGCTCATACTCCAAAAATTAAGAAAGTTAAACATCCTAATTGGGTCAGACGAATACTTGAAATAGTACGTCTTTGGGCTTACCTGATAAAGTAAAAGTTCCTTTTTAGGAGTTCTACTAACACTTTTACATTAATTTGGAAATTATGAACCCATGAGGGCCAATGCTGTAGGCTCACTGGCAATAACACCGATGACTGAATCTGCCTTTTTCAGCAGGTGACACTTTAACGATGGCTGAATAAGTTGTTTTATTTTTAGAGTATCCCTCCAATCATATGTGCACTAGTATTGTTAGCAAAATGTCTATCCAAAGAAGGGAAAAAGCCTAACAAAGAAGTGTGTTTGTTACTGTTCCTATCAGGAGGTTACGTTTTGGAGGTCAGCTCTTTCCTAACAGGTAGTTCCTGTCATGCTGGTATTGAGCCAGCCTTTCATCAGAATACCTATGCATCACAACTCCTGCAGCTTGCCCCTGCTGTTGGACTCTTCACTCCTGATTCAACTCTGCTCCAGTTCTGCCAGGGCCCCACCTATGAGAGCCTCAGCTATGCCCTAGCCTTGTCAGCTCCAACTCTGCTCTGCCCCAGTCCTGTAATATCAAGTTTAGCATTAGTCCTGTCAGCTTCAGCTCTATTCCAGTTCTGCCATGCACAGGCTCTAGTCCAGTCCTCCTCTTCTCCAGATCCAAAAAGTCGGCCTTACAAGAACTGTTCTGCAAATTGAGACCAAGCAAAACGCAGTTTTTTTGTGTCTTTGGAGTGTTTCATCTGGTGCTGTCCAGCGCTACTTTCAGGGAGGTATCCTCTATGTAACATTTTTTACACACAGAACAGACAGTGGGTTTCTGAAAGAAGTCGTCTTTTCCTGAGAGCATCAAAGAAAGAGGTGAAGTACTTACCTTGACCTAGAGCTCTGGCAGCACATAATGATTAAAAAAACAACTAGGTGATGAATGGAACCCTTGAATTAATCTCAGCCACTGGCAATCAGTCGGGCCGCATCTCAGTCCACCAGTCAAGACCAGTGGCGGCTCCTCAGCTAAAGGGGAGGAGCGTCACCCAACTGCTTTTAAGCAGTGTCACTAGGCAGCTTTGCAGACGGGACTGCTCTGCTGATAGAGCAGGGGAGGGGAGGAGTGGTTTGCACTCCCTAAATGCGCATGAATGTTCGTGCGCACTTTGCATGTTCTTCATGCAGGCTGCATTACAGCCTGCATGGAGAACATGCCCAGCCTCACATTCTCTGGCAGAGCGCCAATCTATGGCGCTCAGACCAATCACAACGCTGCATTGCAGCATTGTGATTGGCTATTGGGAGGCTGGGAGCCGGGTGCATCCTGCTTCCTGCCCTGGAAGCGGGGAAGAGGACCAGGAGGAGGCGGCGGGGATGGCGTTCGGCAGCGGCAGACAGGTAAGTGTGAATTTGTATTCTTTATATTTAATTCCCTCCACCCCGCCCCTGAGACCCGCCTCCCCACCGCCTTCAATACCAGCCACCACTGGTCAAGACTGATTTGCATTTGACTGCATCCACACTGAGGTGACATAGTGGGCATAAAAAGATGTATTGGGATGCGGCCCCAAGCCATTGCCAGTGGCTGAGATTAATTCAAGAATTCCATCTATCACCTAGTTGTTGCAGCACATAATGATCGGCAGTAAAAGAATGCTCAAGCAATCAGAGGTAAATCATGTAAAATAAGTCTTATAACAAAACTATTTGTAGTTTCAATGTTTTCATTTTTGTTCAAAAATGGATATTTGTGTCAAAGTTTCAATTGAGCTATTTCTTAAGGTGAGTGTAATGTGCTGGTTTCTAGTTTAAGTTTTCTAACAAATCCAGCACATTCCTCCTTTGTTTTATTTTTTATGTTTTATTATCTTAACAATACATTTCTACCCACCTAATACCCACCTACCTTATCGTGCATTGTCACAATAGAAAAGAAAAACTCTGATCTCCCCAAAAATTATCTGTTGCTATCAGCATTCTTAATGAACAGGGAAAGGATAACAAAGACAGTGATTGCATGTGAAGTGTATGAAACGTGGCCCAGACAAAGTTTTATGTGTAGTAGCTAGTTAATGTGCAACGGATACTAACTTAATTACTATGATACCGTCGAATAAAAAGAAATCTCCAACTTGGTGGTTTTGAATCTCTGCTTTTATTCCATTAAACTGACCTGCCACTATTGTTGCTTTACAAATATCCTTTGGTTTGCACTCTACGAGAATCCGATGTATTTTACACGGGCGATTTCTTCAATATGGTTTTGGGGCTGCACCCCTCTGAAATTCCTGCACATTTAGTTCACAAAATATTAAATAGATCAATTTATATAGCGTTACGATTGTAGCTCTGAACAAATCGATGTATTTAAGGCTGGGCTGTCTGTCCCAAGCTGCCTGCCCTGCCTCACTCTGAAGCAGGAGACGAAGACATACAGTAAATCAACTATCTGCACTGTGACACACGACACAGGGCTTATAGTTCTAAAGCTCATCTTTGCCATTGTAGTCTGTAGTGGTATCCACTGTAGGCCAGTGACCTGTCAATATCATGGCTTCGGGCGTGGAGTCCACATCCCTGCGTGAGGCCAGCCGTCTGTCATTCACAGGCATAGATCCCACCCTTTCCCATTTGTCACGCGGTAGGACTGGATGCAAACACGTATGATTTGGTGCCTCGTCCTCAGTAGGGTTGTTATAATGCTAATCTTTCCTATGTATATTGTGCTGAGAACCCTGGTCACGATAACCTCCACCACTTTGACACCCCAGGCACTGGCTGCTGGTTGCTGGACCCTTAGAAACAGAGCTGCTGTATTTGTTCCACCGCAAAATTGATCCAAAAGAGGAGCAGGATTTATTCCACTGTTGCACAAAGGGAGAAATATGTGTGTATAGTAAAGACAGTTATCTGTTGTATGGCATTAAAACTGGCCCTATCTTCATGCCCTTAACATTAATGCCAAAAACATGACTTGATTTATGAACAATGAATATCAAACACGTTAAGGTAAAACATTAAAGTAATGCATGTTGATAGGGTGTGGCTTAACAGCCAACGATGGCGGGCGTGTAACCCATGAAATCATCCTGCAAAGTCAAGGTCTGTGGGTGCCATCTGACCCCAGAAGTTTGCTGCAGCTCGTTACCCTGCCCTGCGGGGTGTTTGAGGCTGCCCCTGGGAGTAGACCGTGATGCCCCTATGCACCCCATGGCCTACAGCCTTTGCGACCGGGGGGCATGCTGGAGTGGAACAAAGACCCTGGGCTCCTAGTGACCCAGGTACAAGCATGTAGGGGCCAGACGGACTGAGGAGATCCCAGCGGCGACAACAATCTAGTGTGCGAGGGATGAGCCGGATGAGCATGAAGGCGGAGCGCCCCAACCATGCGGTGAGTGCAGCCCTGCGAGTAGAACAGTACGTGGCTGCAAAGCTCACACTGAAGGCAAGGCTGACCTCTCCCCCCTCCTCCCATTACCCCTGACAATTAAGGGAAGGTGCTCCTGCTCTGCTGTGGGGAGCAATTACCCTGGTTTTGCCCTAAACCACCAATGAATCCTGGACATGTGGCGTGATGCAGCTGAACCACCAAAACGGAACGGGGTAAAGCGAGTGGCCCACTGAGGCTGGTGCCTGTCCCCACGTGCTGGAAGTTACTTTCTAGGCTGCAGCAAACTGCTGGAGGGACTGCTTCACAATAGCAACCTGCTTACATGATTCCCACTGATGGGCTAGTGCGAGGGGGCCTGTAGATGGCCATGCATTGCCTTACATATTCTACCTGATCCCTAATCCGCCTGGCAGCTGCCTTATGGGAGGAAAGACATCCTGGGGGCCTGAAGAAGATGCAGGGACCCAACACTGAGGCATTGGCCATGCGGGTCTGAGCCTTGCTGCACCTGCTTGAGGCAGCGGTCTGTCGATGAGTCAATGAAGTTGGAACATGGGGGCTATGAGGCACAGAGGGGAGATGGCAAATGAGGGACTGAACACAACTAGACACGGATACCCCCCTGGGAGCACCTGCACCCCAAAACATACCAGCAATAGACTTACGAGGAGACACCATGAACCACTGCACCATTGAGTATGGGCCTTGAGTGAATCCCAGCTGAGGGCTGGACTCTAAATGACAGTGCTACCCTGTAAGCTTGTGTGCCTCCCAGGGATAGAGATAGCCCATCCTATGATACATGGATGAGGGGCCTTTACACAGCACACCATCCTGAATTAGACCTCACAGGCCCGAACTAATTTTCTGTGTCTCTACTGGGTGCTAAAGCAGATTGCTCCTCCCACGCACCAAGCCCACCAGTGAGCCGCCTGTTTATAAGCCTAGCAATAGACAAGCAGAAGAACAGTCATGCAACAATTACAGGGAGACACCTTCATTCCAATTTGGTGTACCCTGAGACTCTGGCCACCTCTGCTCGCCCAACCAGACACGGAAGATGGAGTAATGTATGAGAGGTGGGCCTCCCAGAGGGCACGGAAGGAGATGACATGGTGGCCTACTTGGAGAACTGGTTAAGGTCTGTAGTTGCACCGAACCAACTGACACCCTTCTTTGTCCTCGAGCGCGAACATGGGGACCCAGCCATACCACTGGTCATGGGTAGACCACCCCGCCCAATGGGTGCCAAGCTCCTCCACTTTAGGGATTGCGACATCCTATTGCAAAGAGCCAGGAGAGAGGGCCCCTATCAAGTAGGAAATGGACGGGTTTCATTGTTTCCAGAGTATACCTCTGCAATGCAAACTAAGAGAGCATTGTATATGGAAGTGTAGAGGGCACTGAGAGAGGTGGGACTGCAGTACTCCCTCATGTTCCAGGCCAAGCTGAAAATTATACTGGATGGAACTATGCACTTCTGTGAGGAGCCTCAGGAAGTATGGTACTGGCTGGAGACCCAGGTGGACCGCCATCAGAGATCTCGAAAGAACAAGACCAAATGCATACAAAGACCCCGTGGACCCAGGAGCAGGAATGCATTGCAGAAACCTACTAAAGCACAGACAGAGCAGGAAAGGGCTGAGGCACCACAGGCAGCAGTGTTGAATGCCTCGCAGACGGGGCCGGAATCTGGAAGTAACTCCCCATTGAGAGATAAGGCCATGGATTCGGAACAAGAAAGCTTGCTTATGGAAGAAGAGGGTCTCCCATTGGTGACTTCACAGTCTGCCAAGGACCTAGTTTGAGCTAAGGTAAGATGAGTGGAGAAATGCTGAGTCTTTTGTATCCGGCCTCACCCTTGGGGGTTGACATATGAGACACTGGGGGCAGACATGGCCACCGACCTTGCCCCTAATGAGGCTGTAAGTACTTTTTGGTGCAGGGCTGGGGGGATAGAAGGAGGTGGGCTTGGCGACATTTTCTGGAATAAACATTGCACAACAGTTTCCTGGGGGGTGAGATGGAGTCCCCTCCACTCATTCTGGATTCACCTTTTGTGGGAAGGAGCGATCAAAGCAAAATTGGACTGATCTCGCCAGCCCCTATCACCCGACACCATCTAGGAGTCTGTTGGAACTTTGGTAATGCTGCTGTTTGCAGGTTATAACATGTTTGGACGGACAGCTGCTGCTACTTGCCCTGGGGAAGGGGAGTTGTGGATTTGTGGACTGCACTGGTATTCCTTTTGTTTGTCTCTGGGAGGTGGGTTGATGGGGTGGAATGGTCTTCAGGGCAGCCTGAGTGAACATGGTCAACGACTTTATCCACAACACTGCCATGGCCACTAGAATCCAAGATTTCAAATATATGACCAAGAATGTCAGAGGGATGGGATCTGCGACCCACTGGCATAATATACACCGTTACCTACATTGTAGGGGAGTACAAATTGCCATGCTCCAAGAGACACAGCTTAGTGGGTGGAGGTGGAGCGATTATGCCACAGATGGTGAGGCCAATTATACGGGACATGATTCTCCTTGTATGCAGGAGGAACATTGATATGGGTGAGGGTTGGGACCTAGTCTGAGTGCTTGCATACGCTTATTGACAAGGAGGGTCGGTATGTATTAGTGAGAGGTAGATTACTGGGAATAGAGATCACACTGGGGTGCATCTATGCTCCTAAACAGGATCATTTAGCATTCTTTCATTCTCTATCGGCACCACTGGGCCAAACAATGGGTGGGGACCTGTTATTTGGAGGGTACCTTAACTGTGTTATGGACATGGTCTTAGAGCGCTTCACCCCTCCTTGCCAGAAGCCCATGCACAAATTGGCAATGGGCATTCGAGACTGGGCACGACACTGGGGACTGACAGACATATGGTGTGCTCATCATAGCCGCACAAGTGACTCCTCCTACTTCTCACCCATTTGCTTACTCCATACCCAGCTGGATAAATTCTTATGCTCAGAGAGGTTGAGCCAATATGACCCCTCTACTGAATACTGTTGTAACTACTACTTTTAATGTACGTGGAGTGTGGAGCACTGTGCCAAGTGCGTTCCATATTCCACCCACTGTTGTGGGGGTTCTCTGTGTGTCAGTTGGTTACAGGCTGGCTTGGGATGAGCCACGTCCTTACCGCTGGCTACTCCTCTACTCAATAAAGCCTTCCACATACTTACCTCGCCTTTAAGAGTCTTCCTTCAGCTCTCAAGATTTGGCGACGAGGATGGGATTTAGCGACGACTTTGCCAGCACGCCAGCGGTGAGTAGTGGTTCCAGACCAGGACGTCCTGCACTGTCCGAAGTTGCTTGAAGTCGGAACTCCGCCTGAAGTTGCTTCCGCATTCCACATTCGTGTGATCTTCTCACCTATCCAAGGAACGGATCTTGGGTGAGCTCCAGCTCATTTTTTTTAGGACTTAACGAGGAAAAGTGGTTTTGGCTGTGCGCGTGAGTCTCTGGGCAGTTGGAACCTGCTCGCGACACTGCGCTCGAGACTCTGCAGGCGCATCACGTCACAGTGCTTCACACGTCATTGTGCCTAACTTCCTCCGCTAGTGCAAGACGACGTCGGCCGCCATCTTAGAGCGGCTTTGCAGCACTTTGTCAACGAAACAAGCTCCACCAACCTGCAAAATCACGTCTAACGACGTCGGCGGCCATCTTGAATGTGTGTCTTTTCACACACAAAGGCTTACAGTCATTTTTACCCTCTAGTTATTTTTACAAGTAACGAACATCGTTTTTCTTCAGTAAACGAACAACGTGTGACCAACGGTGAGTCAGCCTCCACTGAATTACATTTTAGTGTGCAGTTAGCTCCTTTACTACACAATCGAACCAGTAAACCTCTCCAGTTTTATTCACTTTGTGCATTTTAACAGAGCAGTGACTACAACTTGTGATTTACACTCTCCTTACACTGTGCATCTATTTTACAGTGTTTCACATACTGTTCATCTTACTCTCTGAGTACTTTCATTTATCAACTTATACCTGCATCAGTGCATTTATTATTTAACACCTTTACAACTAGCCTCTTTATACTCAGTGTTCTTTTGGTCTCCTTACAATGCAACCTTCAGGAGCAATTATCTCTCCTCCCATCTTTTTATCTTTTCGTGGTCCACTTTCTATTGAATGGGATGATTGGTTACCCATCTTTGAAAACTATTTAGAAGCTTTGGATGGCACGGAGTTCAGCGCCTCAAGGAAAAAAGCGCTTTTATTGAACAATTTGGGCAAGGAGGGTCAACGCATATTTAAATGCTTACCTACCGTCACCCTACCTAATGGTGATCCAATTGAAGATGTTTATGCTGAAGCTAAAAAACGTTTGGCAAGTAGGTTTGCCAAAGAAATTAACATCGTCATGAATCGCTATAAGTTCTACACTCACTGCCAAGAGGAGAATCAATCTATTGATGATTTTGTATTCAAACTTAGAGAACTGTCTTTGAAATGTAAATTTGGAACAATGTCAGATGAACTTGTACGTGATCAACTAATAGTTCATTGCAAGTGTAAAAAAACACAAGAACGATTCTGGGCTGCAAAAAATCCCTCGCTTAAAGATGCCATTGAGATTGCTAAAGTGGTTGAACAGTGTCAATTTTGCATGCGAGAGTTAGGAAAACAAAACGACAACAATCCTGATAGTGTATCAGTTGTAGCAAAGGAAGACATTGATGTTGCTGCAGTATTTAAGTCCGATAAATCTGTCCAAAGAAATTGACAACAATCTAGATTTTGTTATAGATGTGGTAGTTCTTTTCACAATGCTGACTATCCTAAATGTTTTGCCATTGACAAAATTTGCAAAAAATGCGGGTGCAAGGGTCACTTTGCTAATGTGTGCAAACAACCACTCAAACAGCGAATTGCCATGGTAGATGATAATGCAAAAGTCATGTCTCGTTGTAATGTACCTTTTCGTGAGGATTTGGAGGCTTTTCTTCATAAAGATAAAAATTTTAAGTGTTGATGATCCCTCTGATGACAAGGGTAGAAGAAATAGACCCAAAGCAGATTTTGTAATTAATGGACAATCTGTGCAACTTATGGTAGATTCTGGTTCCATGTATACGATCATTCCCAAATCGGTGTTTGACATGTTTTGGTCAGGCTTAACACTATTTCCTAAGGACATCAACCCTGGTGATTATCAAGGGGAAACCATAAATCTTTTAGGTTTCATGAACACTAATATAGAATTTAGTGGTAGGTCAGTACAAGGAAAAATGTATGTAGCTACTGATGGTCCACCCATTCTTGGATGGATGCACCAGTATGATTTGTGTATCATTGTTGACCCCAGAGCACCCACCCAAGTTATGGTAGTAGAGAATCGGTCCCTGAAAGCCATTCTAGAAGAAGCCAAAGAAGTTTTTAGAGAAAAATTAGGATGCTTTGAGGGTTACGTCCACAAAATAGTATTAAAACCAGATGCAGTTCCTGTACAACACAAGGTACGCAGAATACCTTTAGTAGCCAGAGCAGCTGTGAAAAATATGCTTAAAGATATGGTGTCTTCAGGTGTTATTGAACCTGTAGAAAGTTCCATGTGGGTTTCTCCGGTTGTAATCACGGAAAAATCTGATGGCAAACTCAGATTCTGTATTGATTTGAGGTCCCGCAATCAAAATGTAGTTGTTGACACCTATCCTTTACCTAACATCAACGAGTTAGTCCAAGCTTTGAGTGGTGGGAAGTTTTTCTCTAAACTTGACCTAAAAAATGCCTACCATCAGATTAAACTCTATGAACACTCCAAACCCCTCACAGCTTTTGTCACTTTGGACGGCATTTTTCAGTGCACAAGAATGCCTTTTGGACTTTGTTCTGCTGCAAGCGTTTTTCAACGCATGATGAGTGTACTTTTCAAAGGTGTTGATAACATTGTTTATTTTCAAGATGATATCCTTATATTTGGAGACACCATTGATCAACACAATTGCACTCTCGGGGAAGCATTGCTTAAGATCAAAGAATCTGGTTTAACTCTCCGACAAGAGAAATATAAATTTCTTGTAGACAAAGTTGATTATCTTGGTTATGAGATCTCTGCTGAAGGTGTAAGACCTAAACAGAACTTATTGGATGCCATCAAACTAGCCCCTGCACCTTCTGATAAAGACAAGTTGAGATCTTTTTAGGTCTTATTGAGTACTACTCTAAATTTGTGAAAGACTTTTCTGCCAAAACTGAAATTCTCAGATTACTTTTAATAAAAGGAGCTACTTTTGTGTGGGAATCTCAACAACAAGCATGTTTTGATGACATCAAGAAGAACATTTGTGAGGCAGGTATACTTACCCCTTTTGATACCAAGCTTGAATCCATTCTCACCGTTGATGCTAGTGCTACACGTCTTGGTGCCATACTTTCTCAAGTTCATAAGGGATGTGAAAGAACTGTAGCATTCGCATCCAGGACACTGACTAATTCTGAAAGGAATTACTTGGTCATTGAACGCGAAACATTAGCTGCAGCTTGGGGTTGTGAATATTTCAGAATCTACTTATGGGGTTCGAAGTTCAAATTGAGATCTGATCACAAACCCTTAATTAAGGTGTTGTTGCCAGGGGAACCAGCAAATGTTCTGCAAGGCTAGCTAGGTTAGCCTCTCGCTTACAAGAGTATTGCTACAAAGTTGAGTACATACAAGGTTGGAAAAATGTTCAGGCTGATTGCTTGTCAAGACTTTCTCTTGAATGGGAGGGTGTTGATAAATCATCCGTTTTAGCTAAGGAAGCGGAAGGAGTTGTAGCTTCCATACAAGATGTGTTGAACGTGTTTGAAACTCAAGCTATCACTGAGAGTGAATGGGTTAAAGAAATGTCCTCTGATAACTCCATGCTTGAACTCAAACGCTTGATTTTGCATGGCAGTAGAAGAGAAAGTTCAGTGTCTTTTTCCATTAGACCTTTTGTCAAAATACTGGAAGAATTGTCTGTATGTGATGAGATGCTAATTATGAGAGGAGAATTATTTATTCCTCCTGCAGGATTAAGAACTAAACGTATCAAATTGGCACACGAGGGTCATCACATTTCTTTATTTCGGTTACAAAAACCATAAAAGAAGAACAACCACAAGGTAGAAAATGATGAACAGTGTACAACAAAGTCTAAGACTGAATAAAATGGATGCTATTTAAAACTTAGAGTCCTCTAGGGTACACTGATGAACATACAAATAGTTGACTTTAGAGGCTAATAGCACCCTTACAAACATTAGACAATTGTTAAAACTTTCATTTAAAATACATAAAATACAATAAAATCAAATTGTTTAAAATTAGAACTCATAAGGGGGAATTAAATTAAGCCCCATTAACTGATTGAGGTCTACTACACTTCTTAGTCATACAATGACTGGCTATACTAACTGAGCCCTCCTCCTGATTGCCCAAAACTGGCCCAAAAATGTGGCTGTTGCACAGGCAAAAGCGGGCCTGGCATCAGATTTTAAGATTCTTAAAGCTTCTTTGGAGCTTGATGTCCCTAGGAGCCTGCACACCGGTTTCAACCATTTGCTCCTAGGTCTGACATATGCCGGGCAGGCGAAGAAAACATGGCCTATAGATTCCTGGGGGTTTCGGCAGGAAGGGCACCCCGAGGGTTGTGTTTTATTAATCTGCCACGTGTTGGTAAAAGAATTAATGGGTAGGGTGCCATATCTAAACTGAATATATAACTTCCTGTCTGCAGGGACCTTAATAATATCAAAGAAGCTCTCCAGACAGTGGATGTTTTTTATATTAAAAAAGGCTTCAGTCAAACTACCATGATGTCTATTCAGAATAGTATTCTCTTCCACCCACGCCTAATACCTGCATTTTAGTTCATCCCTGGAGAATGATGGTAATTGGCCAATGTCCTGCCCTGGCAGCCCAATGCTAGTCAATAAGGCAGCCACCTGTTTTATCCAGCCAATTTTCCTCGAGGTATCGAGATTAAGGACCTCATTAAGGGCTGCAGCATAAAATGCCAGCTCGGGAGTACTCGTCAGTCTGTGCCAAAACAAAAGAGGACGAAGCTTCGCAAGATCCTCGATAGACCTAATGCCCAGATCAAGTTTAAGGGGGACTAAAGGGGTGCTCTGGGGGAGGGATAATAAGTTTCTAAGGAAGTTATTTTCTACAGCCACAAGGTCGCCAAGAAGCAGTGCCCCACAACTCTGCCCCATATAGTGCACTGCTCACGGCCTTACAACTGTAGAGTTTGAGAACAGGAGCCACTGGTTTTGTATAGGATTGAGAGTGCTCACATCTCAATGCCCCTGTAACCTGTGCAAGGTTCGACAGAGCCCTTCCCAGGTGGTTCTTCCAAGCTATTCCCTCGGACAACCTTATGCCCAAGTAGTCAAAAGAGCTGACCCTCTCAAGCTGGATGTTGTCCAGCTTCATGGTGCCCTTGAAAGATTTGTGAGGGTTCAGCATCATTAGCTTGGTTTTGGTGGTGTTAATAACCAAACCCCTCTCATCACAAAAGGCTTTAAATTGATTTATCAATCTCTGGAGACCCATAGGTG
The DNA here is from genome assembly GCA_963921515.1 of Calotriton arnoldi. Taxonomy (NCBI): domain Eukaryota; kingdom Metazoa; phylum Chordata; class Amphibia; order Caudata; family Salamandridae; genus Calotriton; species Calotriton arnoldi. The sequence continues at coordinate 2,539,904 of CAWUFW010001638.1, read as the reverse complement.
TTTTAGATATTAACAAGGTATCGTCGGCAAACAGCAATGTGGGGATTTTACTGTTCGCCAAGGATGGAGCATCTGCTGATATTGAGCACAGAGAATCAGTTACCTGATTGATGTACAGTGAGAAGAGGGTGGGGGCTAAGACGCACCCCTGGTGCACCCCTCGCTGGATCTTGAAAGGCTCAGTAGTCTGACCTTGGTTCCCCCATCTTACACGGGCAATGTTATCCTCGTGCAGCCGGATTAGGATATCTAGGATTGCCAATGGCATTCCCATATCCCTAAGTACCTGCCAGAGCAACTCCCTAGGGACAAGGTCGAAGGCTGTTTTTAGGTCAAGATATAAACTGCCTTTGCCCAACACAACGACTTTCCAATGAACGCGAAACATTAGCTTCAGCTTGGGGTTGTGAATATTTCAGAATCTACTTATGGGGTTCGAAGTTCAAATTGAGATCTGATCACAAACCCTTAATTAAGGTGTTGTTGCCAGGGGGAACCAGCAAATGTTCTGCAAGGCTAGCTAGGTTAGCCTCTCGCTTACAAGAGTATTGCTACAAAGTTGAGTACATACAAGGTTGGAAAAACATTCAGGCTGATTGCTTGTCAAGACTTTCTCTTGAATGGGAGGGTGTTGATAAATCATCTGTTTCAGCTAAGGAAACGGAAGGAGTTGTAGCTTCCATACAAGATGTGTTGAACGTGTTTGAAACTCAAGCTATCACTGAGAGTGAATGGGTTAAAGAAATGTCCTCTGATAACTCCATGCTTGAACTCAAACGCTTGATTTTGCATGGCAGTAGAAGAGAAAGTTCAGTGTCTTCTTCCATTAGACCTTTTGTCAAAATACTGGAAGAATTGTCTGTATGTGGTGAGATGCTAATTATGAGAGGAGAATTATTTATTCCTCCTGCAGGATTAAGAACTAAACTTATCAAATTGGCACACGAGGGTCATCTCAGCCAAACTCGTACAAAAAAAATGTTAAGAGTGAATTGGTGGTGGCCTGGAATGGTCACTGATGTTGATGTTTGGGTGGAGAGATGTGAAATTTGCAAAGAAAGTGAGAAACGTTTAAAGGTGGGGGTGCAAGCAGTTTTGGGGCAAATAACAGACCCTGGTTTACCTTGGCACACCATCTGCTTGGATTTCATTGGTCCCATGAATGAACTCAAGAGTGACCTTAGGTTTGCCATGGTAGTGATTGATGTTCACACCAAGTGGTTGATTGTGAAGTTTATGAAAGCAACCACAACTAAAACTACCATAAACACTCTGAAAGAAATTTGGGGTGAGGAGGGTTTACCCTCTGTCTTAATCACTGATAATGCCACCCAGCTTACTTCTGTGGAGATGCTCACTTTTCTGAACACATATGGTATCAAGCATTACCGCACATCACTCTATAACCCACAAGGCAATGGTATGGTTGAGAGGGTGAACAGGCTGATTAAAGGTACCATTCAGATGGCCATGTCTACTGGGAGTGAGGTTAACTTGTTGGTTTCGGAAACATTGTGGGCTTATCGCTCAAGTTTGCAAGCTGTGACTGGAAAAACACCTTTTGAGATGATGCGTGGAAGATTAGTGTAAGATCCAGTGGTTCAGGTAGAAGGATCAAGCATGGCAGGTTTGAAGTAGAAAGATGTAGGTTTATTGCAGAGTAAGAAGATCCCATCCAGGCAGGGCAACAGTTCAATCTCTACTCCTGTTCATTCTTCAAACAGTAACATTCTAACTAATGCTAAGTAAGCTGAAGCAAGGCATTGTGACATTACATTCTTTGGTAACCATGACTTCAGTAAGAAGCCACAGATGTAAGCAGATGCCACACACCTTCCCTCTTTTAACAACCCCCCAAAAAAAACCACAAAAGTACCATAAAAACAAAAACAAATCTCAATGTACAAAGTCTTTCAAATACGAAGGTTTAACTTTAACCCTTGTTGACAACCTGGGAGCTTTTCCCGGTAATATTGCGTTGCCTACCGGTGAGTGAGTGTTTGTGAGTCGACCAGAACCATTACCTGTTACACAGGGACCTACAGAACCTTTGTACAGTACTACTCTTCCCAGGTTCCAAATTCGATGATCCTGTGTTTTAACAGCATTGTTAAACAATTTAGTCACTCTGATGGGTTTAGAAAACTTCCCACTCAAACCTGGTTGCTTTATTACTACCAAATCACCAATGTTAACTTTGGTACTTTTAACAGCTTTTCTAGAGTCAAACAGAGACTTCCTCACAAAAGCTTTCTCAATCTCTCTCTCACGCCACAAGTCTCTGTCAGAACTTCCACCAGGTTTTTTTCTCCAATTCTCGCACCCAAGGTGGTTCCACCAACGTACACGGAGTTCTGCCTTTGAACAAGACAAAAGGAGACTTTCCTGTAGTACTATGTGGAGTCAATCTATACATGTGAACTTTCTTGAGAACCTCCTTTTTCCAATCTAACCCAGAACTCTTAGCCAAGGTAATCACTTCCTTTAAAACCCGGTTAAAGCGCTCAATTATTCCATTGGTCTCGGGGTGATATAAGGAACACTTTTTGTGTATGATACCACGTTTACTTAAGAACTCTTCCATCTCTTTGGAAACCAACTGAACACCATTATCCATTAGAATGGTCTTGGGAAGACCCTCTCTAGATATGAGACTCTCTAAAAACTCAATTATCTTTTTAGTCTCTATGCCACACGTGAAGCAAACTTCTGGCCATCTTGAATACATATCTATTGCAACGATGACAAAAACCTGCTGTCCATTCCCATAGATAGGCCCCAAAATGTCAAGTGCTATTTCCTTCCATGGACCATTTGGCAACTTCCTTATTACCATGGGTTGCACTCTCACCATCTTGGACTTGTCACACAGAGAACATTCCACACAATCGCTAACAAGTCTCTCAACCATCAGATCCATTCCAGGCCACCAGTATGACATCCTAAGTCTCTCCTTGGTCTTGGACATTCCCAGATGAGATAAATGCGATAGATCAACCAGCTTGGATCGGAGGTTGAGGGAGGAATCAATCTCGTACCTCGATAGAGAAGTCCGCCGGAAACACTTAATTCGTCCTTCACACCCCAAAATTTCTGACTATCATCTGAGGCTTGTCTTTTTGAATGCCAACCTTTATTAATGAGAGATATCACTTCAGTAAGAGTAGAATCAGAGGAGAGTTCACTGCACCAGTCATCGTGAGAGACAATCTCTTCATCAACCACGCACACATGAATATCTTCATCATAATCAACATCTGATGCTTCAGTATCATCCACAGCGTCCACAAGTCTGGATAGAGTGTCAGCTACACCATTATCCACACCAGATATGTACCTTAGGTCAAACTCAAATTCCTGTAAGGCAACAACCCATTTGGTAATTCTGCTGGAGACAGAATCAATACCTTTTTTTTAAAAATGTTTCACAAAGGGGCTTGTGATCAGTCCTGACTATGAATTTTGTCCCCCATTAAAACTTTTTAAATTTCTTTATGGCCCAGAAAACACCTAACGCCTCACGCTCAATGACTGAGTAACGTGACTCTGCAACTTTCAAGCCACGAGACGCAAACATAATTGTTACCAAACCATCATCACTCTGCTGTTGAAGTACCGCACCTAGACCTTTAAGACTGGCATCTGTGGTGACATAAGATACTTTACAAGGGTCAAAACTCTTTAAGCACGGAGCTGAGTTGAGCCTTTGTTTTAAAATACTGAATTCATGTTCGCACGCATCATCCCACACACATTCACTTCCCTTTTTGAGTAGTTGTCTCATATTGGCACTTTGTGCTGCAAAATTCTCTATGAATTTATTATAGTATTCTATCATACCAAGAAATTTCATTAACTCTTCCCTCGAACTCGGTGCACACATGCGAGTGATAGTGTCTACTAGATCAGATTTTGGTAAGACTCCATCACCTGAAATGGAGTGACCCAAGTAATTAATGGTAGAGACTCCAAAATGACACTTTTCAGCCTTAATGGTCAAATTTGCCTCATCCAGCTTTCTTAACACCTCAAAAAGACGAAGACTGTGTTGTTCATCATTATTATCAAAAACAAGAATATCGTCCTGATAAATACACACTCCTTTGCAACCCTTAAGAACCTTCTCCATAACCCGTTGAAAAACGGATGCCGCCGACACAAGGTTAAACGGCATCCTCACAAACCTGAAGGTTCCAAAAGGAGTTACAAAGGCTGTGAGATCTCTCGAGGCTTCATCAAGTAGAATCTGATGGTATGCTGACGTGAGATCAATGGTGCTGAACACCTTAGCACCATCCAGTAAAACCACCATTTCTGAGATATTGGGTAGTGGATAATGATCCACTATGACATTTTATTGAGTTGTCTCAAATCCACACAGAGACGGAGACTTCCGTTGGATTTTCGAGCTGCAACCACCGGGGCCAGCCACTCAGTGCTTTCAACCTCCTCTATTATACCTCCATCCTTTAGTTTTTGTAATTCTTTTCCCATTTCCTCTCTAACAGCTAAAGGTACATTCCTTACTTTTGAACACGAAGGTTGAGAACCAGCTCGCAGGCGTATTGCAAGTTTGAAATCCTTTAAGCAACCAAGCCTTTCCCTAAAAACATTAGGACATTTTTCTTTAATGTTATCTGTAAAGACAGTGCAGAGAGAAGGGGAATGTTGAACAACATTCTTATCCTTAAGAATAATGGGATTTTCACCACTGGGGTCGAGCATTACTCCTAAGTCACCTTGGTGAAACCAACTAATAATGCTGTCACCCTTCTCAGACACGTATATTTTACCAGATGTATAGCGTTGCTCATACTCGATGAGCCCAGTGAAATAACCTCTGAGAGGTATAGGCTCACCCCCATATGCTAGCGGCTTAATATCAGGTCTGTTCAATGTAACTCTGTTGGCAAGCTTGTTGAGAAAGAAATTTTTTGAAATTAATGTCATTTTGGCCCCAGAGTCAAATAGGACTTTAGTTGGTTCTCCTTCTACCAGAATAGTGTCAATAGGACATGACTTAGTCTTATTCCCCAAATCATCAACCTGAACAACAATTTGCCCACAAACGAAATCCTCTTCTGAGATATTTTCTGTATCAACACATCTCACTTTAGTAGAGAAGGTTACTTTCGAGTTACAGACACTAGAAAGTGCCCCCTTCTTTTGCATTTCGAACAAACAGTTTTCAAGGCAGGGCAATTCTTATTGTTTGCTAAATGCCCAGGCTTATCACATCTATAGCACTTTCTGATAGTAGGTTTATATTTAACCTCAGCACCCTCTGTTTTCCCTGCAGGTTTCTTAACATCTGTGTTTATCGCTTGTATAACAGGTTGTTTATCATTTTTAATAATTTCAACACACTTCAAAGAGTGCTCAACACGCTTTGCCACCTGTAACACTTCATCCAGAGATGGTTCATCACGCATCCATAATTCTTCCCTGACTCTCTCAATATTACATCCCACCATAAATTGATCTCTGATTCTTTCATCAAGGAGATTAGCAAATTTGCATGAAGACGCCAGTTTTCTCAAGTGAGTTACATAAGTCTCAATAGACTCTCCTTCAGTCTGTAATCTCTTGGCAAATTGGTACCTTTCCAAAATCGTACTAACCTTGGGAAGGAAATGTTTGTCCAATTTCTTAATGCAGATTTCATACTCATTGAGACCTTGAGACTCAGAGTCATTTAGTTCAGGGAGATGATCATAAACTTCTTGGCCCTCAGACCCTAAACAGTGCAATAACAATGAAGGCCTTCGTTCCGCACTGAGTGATGTCCTGCAGACCCTAGCGTAACGTTCAAACACTTTCTTCCATTTCTGCCATTTGATGGGAGGCTCCCCAGGTGACACTAGGAAAAAAGAAGGAGCTGTGACATTCTGCATTGCTTGAATCAAGAGAGAAAATAAATAAGTAAGCGAATAATGTATGATGCAAAGGTGTTAGAAAAATGAAATATTAAACCAGCACAGAACAGGAGTGACGTGTATTTCAGCTTACAAACACAGAACAGCTGTGTTCATCAGCGTAAATGATGAGCATAAAAGTGAAATAGAACTGTGCCCATCAGCGTGAATAATGCTTCCTAGAGGTATTGAAATGCAACGTGTATTTCAACTTGCAGAAGAGCTGTGCTCATCAGCGTAAATAATTTAGCGTGATTCCAGTGCAAAGTAATAATTGTGCTGAATAATTGTGAACCCAAAGCAAACAATACCATGTGTGCGCATCACAGTGTATGCGCAAAATTGATTGCAAACAATATCATGTGTGCGCATCACAGTGGAAGCGCAATACTCGTAGAAAATGATGAGCGTTAAAAACAAAGCTGTGCTCATCAGTGTGAATAATTTAGTGTGATTCCCAGCGCGAAGCAATTGTGCTGAATAATTGTGAAGCCAAAGCAACAATATCATGTGTGCACATCACAGTGTATGCGCAAAATTGAAGGCAAACAATATCATGTGTGCGCATCACAGTGGAAGCGCAATACTCATGGCTGGTATCTCGGAGAAAACTGTCATCAAAGAGACGTTGCTAGGCACCAACCTAGTAATCACTGGAGAAGCCAATCACAACATGGCGGCTGAAAGGAAACACCGTGCATGCGATGAAGTGGATCCGCCAGGTGCGCAATGACGTGCTTCCTCACTTCAGGGAAGACGTGTGAAGATTCTACAACGTGAATGGCGAGATGAGGGATCCATTAGACTTGCGCGAGGGCAGAACAATGAGAGATGCAACAGGCAAGTGTGTGCGCGTGTGAAACAAGCGCGTATTTAAAAATAAGCAGATGGGAGCGTGCGATGAATCCAGCGCAGATGACAAAGTTGCTCGAACGCAGCGCCAACAGAAATCCTTTGTTGCTAAACCATCAAATGTACAAAATTCAATCCCACATAATCACATGTGCAGCCGAACAGTATTTCACATGCCTGCGGTAAACGGGTGTTTAAGTAACACATCGCCAGGCATAACTGTGGAACACAGACAGCGAACAGTCTCAGGTTGTTGAAATGGCGGAGGTAAATCACGTGAAGTGAAGGATTTAGACAATGCGCAGGCGAGGGCCAGTAACACTGCAGGATTTTGACACAGACTCAAAGTGTTGAGATCTTCTTTCCAGATTGAAACTGCCGACTACGCCAGTGTAAGATCCAGTGGTTCAGGTAGAAGGATCACGCAAGGCAGGTTTGAAGTAGAAAGATGTAGGTTTATTGCAGAGTAAGAAGATCCCATCCAGGCAGGGCAACAGTTCAATCTCTACTCCTGTTCATTCTTCAAACAGTAACATTCTAACTAATGCTAAGTAAGCTGAAGCAAGGCATTGTGACATTACATTCTTTGGTAACCATGACTTCAGTAAGAAGCCACAGATGTAAGCAGATGCCACAATTACCCAATACCAAACTTGTTCCTACTTGGATGAAAGATCTCATCATTAAAACATTTCTCCCATCTCCTCTTCTACAACTTTGCAAACTAAGGGAAAGTTTTGCAAACGCATTTGCCCTGGTGAGTGGGTGAAACTACGTAGTGGAAGAACCGGTGTTGGTCTATCCAAGTTTCTGGGGCCCTACAAAGTGGTGCGTACCTTACCTCATTCTGTTGTTCTTGAGAATGGTAATAAATGGAACTACAGGCGTGTAGCTCTTTACCAGAAGGGCAATGATGTTGACAATGTTGTTCTTAAACGCAATGATCAAGGTGCCAACAATGTTTTCATGTCAATGTCTGACACTGAACTGACTCATTCCTCATGTGCCAATCCTGGTGTTCGTGGTTTTACCCAGGGTGGTGGGGATGATTCCACTAACTTTGATCTTTCTGTTCCTGTTGAGAGAGAAGTGAGACGTAGAAGAGGACATCATCCTCCGGGATATCTCAGTGATTATGTGGGAGGGCAGGCCGGATATATAGATGCGGAGGCTGTATGTAGTGAGCCAGTTGGCGGTTTTTATTTATAGAGTCGATAACGGGGGGTGTCAAAGTCTCTGTGGGACGTTTGGCCTTCTTAAGGGTTCTTCTTCTTCCCGGGGTCCCCTCGCCTTCAGCAACGGTGTTCTCCTTCTGTGTCTTGTCCTCTGATCCAGGGACGCTCCCACGGAGGTGCATAGAGGGAAGGACAAAAGGAGCCGGCAGTCACCCTTGCCAACACACATCTCTGGTTTCTATCACACCCGTCACCACACCCGGTGGATCTCTTGTGGACGATTACACGTTTGGAAAAGTGATGCCAGTGAGGGGAGGGGTTTTGTGTGGGGGACGGTGTTTGATACGAGTAATTTACAAGGTGCGAAGACAATCCCTGCCTTCAATTTCAGTATCCCAGAATTAACTTAAAGAAAAGGCGGGGGAAAGAAAAGGTGCTCACTCGTAAAACAAAACGGTGTACTTTACTCGTGACCCTTCCCGACCCTTCTTTCACCCGCCTCCCCGCTCCATCTCCCTCCCTCGGTTCGTGACTCACCGGCTCTGCCGCAACTCTCCAGAGTCGCGGCCGCTCTCCAGCCTCCTCCTGTGGGGTCCACCACTCCTCACACCACGTCTCGTCCTCTTCTCGGCAGTCCGCTTCTTCTCCCCTCACGTCTCGATGCTCCTGCTCCTCGTCTCCTTCGCTCCGCAACTCTTCTCTTCCTCCGGCTTCTTCGCAACTCTCTGGTCCGGCCGCGCTCTCTTTCAGCTCTGGTCGGGAAGCGCTTCCGGGGTCAGTCCCTCCTCTGTCCGTCGCGTCATCAGGCCCGGATGACTCCTATGTGGATAGAGCACAGGGGGGTGGGGTTATCCCTGCGGACCTCCTTCCGGGGCCCGTATTCCGTGCCGAGTTCCCCGCAGGTAAGCTATTGCAGCTTTTAAGGGTAGTCCGGCTTCGCAAGTAACGCGATCCGAGTCGTGCCCCCTCACATCCCCTTTCCCTTGCTGTCTTTCTAGTAGGGGTGGTGTCCTGTGGATAACGGGATAAAAAGTCCACATTTCCTTGTTCGGTCCCTTTTCGGTGCTTGGTTTGGAATCTGTAGGGCTGAAGGGACAAGAACCAACGCAACACCCTCTCATTGTTCCCTCTATTGCATGCCATCCATTCTAGGGGAGCATGATCCGTAAAAAGGGTGAACTCTCGCCCCTCCAGGTAGTATCTTAAGGAGTCAATGGCCCATTTAATAGCCAACGCTTCTTTGTCGATGACAGCGTAATTTTTCTCACGGGATACAATTTCCTACTCAGATAGAGAACAGGTTTTTCCTCCCCCTGTCTGTTTCTTTTGGACAGAACCGCCCCCAATCCTTGCTCTGAGGCGTCTGTCTGTAGGATGATGGGTATGTCGTAATCGGAGCTGGCTAACACAGTATCTGACGTTAGGGCTGCTTTCAGTGTTTCAAATGCCTGGGTTACTTCGAGGTTTGGGTCCCTTAACCTGGTTTCGGTTTTCACTGATTTCTGCAAAAAGTCAGTGAGAGGGGCTGCTATCTGGGAGAATTGGGGTATAAACCTGCTATAGTACCCCAACAACCCCAAAAAGGCAGGAAGGTCTCTTGCAGTCCTTCGGAAGGGTATCTGGGATATGGCCAGGAGTTTGGTTTTTTGGGGTCGTATGACTCCTTCCCCTAATAGGTAACCCAGGTATTTCACGGTTTGGGCGGCCAAATGACTTTTGGCCGGGTTTATCTTCAGCCCATGTTTTCCTAAGGCTTGTATGACTTCGTACAAGTGAGTAAGATGTTGTTCCCATGTCTCGCTATAAATAACAATATCATCAATATACGCCCCTGCATACCTCTCGTGGGGCCGTAGGATAAGATTCATGGCTCGCTGAAAGGTAGCTGGTGCCCCGTGCAACCCGAAGGGTAACACGGTAAAGTGGAAGAGGCCGTCTGGGGTAGAGAATGCTGTTTTCTCTCTGTCTTCGCTTTTCATGGGGATTTGCCAATACCCTTTGCATAAATCGAGGGTGCTGATATATTTGGCTCTTCCTATACGCTCGATCATCTCATCCACTCTCGGGAGGGGGTAGGTGTCGAATTCGGATATTTTATTCACCTCCCGAAAGTCGATGCAAAAATGCACCGAGCCGTCCGGCTTCGGAACGAGGACTATGGGCGAGCTCCACTCGCTCGGTGAGGGTTCTATGATGCCCATCTGTAGCATCTGTTGTACCTCTTCTCGGATGGTGTTTCTACGGGCCTCTGGTATCCGATAAGGGCGAAGCCGCACTTTCTTCCCTGGAAGGGTTTTAATAGAATGTTCAATTAAGGTGGTCCTCCCTGGCGTGATAGAAAAGATGTCTTGTAGGGGCCGTAAGGTGCTATCTAATTCGGTTTTGTGAACGGGGTTTAACCCCTCGTCAAAACATTGGGTGTACAGAGGATTATGTCCCACCCGGCCTATTAGTGCTGGAAGGGGACCTTCCCATTTTTTCAGGAGATTAACATGATAGACTTGGGAGGTACCCCGATTTCTATCGAGCTCCAGTCTATAGGTGACAGGGGTTACTTGGTCTAGCACGATATAAGGGCCTTGCCATTGACCCAACAATTTATGATCAGAGGATGCCATCATTAGTAATACCGCGTCCCCCACAGCAAAGACCCTTTCCTTGGCCTTTTTATTATATTGGGCTTGTTGGGCTTCCTGAGCTCTCTCCATATTATTCCAAACTATCGTTCGGATCTGTTCTAGGTGTGTTTTTAGATGAGCCACGTATTCCACCAGCGGTTTGTTATTATTCGGCTCGACCTCCCAGTTTTCTCGAACCATGTCCATTAAGGACCGTGGCTGGTGGCCATATAACAACTCAAACGGTGAGTACCCGGTGCTCTTTTGGGCTTTGCACCGGATAGCATACAAGGCCAGGGGCAACATCTCTTCCCACCGCTTGGCTTCGAGGGCAAGGAGTTTTTTTAGAGTGGTCTTAATGGTAGCGTTATAACGCTCAACCAAGCCATCCGTTTGGGGGTGATAGACCGCCGTCCGTATCTGTTTAATGCCTAATAGGGTACATACTTGTTTCATTAGTTTGGATACGAACGGTGTTCCCTGGTCGGTCAGTATCTTTTTCGGAAATCCCACCCGTGTAAAGACCGACACCATAGCTCTGGCGATGTTAGTGCCATTGGGTTGTTTTAATGCGATCGCCTCTGGGAACCGGGTGGCGTAGTCCACTAAGACTAGCACATAACGGCACCCGCTCCGGGAGGGCAACAAGGGTCCGACGATATCCATTCCCACCCTACTAAATGGCTCGTCTATAATGGGCAGGGGATGCAGTGGAGCTCTAGGGGGTCTGTATCAGCTGTTTTTTTAACATATGGGGCATTGTCTGCAATAGGTCTTCACCTGCCTATATATGCCTGGCCAATAGAATTCCTCCATTATCAACCGTTCAGTTTTTTCCTCCCCGAAATGCCCCCCCAATAGGTGACTGTGGGCCATATACAGGACTTTATCCCGAAACGGGGTAGGGACCAGTAACTGAGGGATACTAGTGGGTTCTCCTTTTCTGTATAACAGCCCGTTCTTAACAAAGAAATAAGGACATACATGTAACGGGTCTTCATCATTCAAGGCTCTGTTCCAAGCCTCCTGTAAGACAGGGTCCTCTCTCTGTGCCGCGTGGAAGTTTCTATCGTTGTCCCAAGGGCTCTCTTCTATCTGAGCGGGGAAGACAGGGACGGGTTTCCCTTTTTCTTTTCGTTTTTGATTTCTCGTTTTCCGGGGCTTGGATGGAGGCCACTCTGGATTGTCCTCTTGCGAAAAAGGGGCATTGGCCCACCAGTTCTTCTCCTCTGGGTTAGTTTCTGTGAGCAAGGTAGAGAGAAGGGAGTAATTGTTTCCCAGTATTACCTGTTCCGGTAACTGAGGAATGAGACCGACCTTTAATTCCGATCCCGGGTCAGCAGCATGTTGAACATGGACATGAGTGGTGGGGTATTGTTTGGTGTCCCCATGGGCGCATTGGATGTTCACCGTCCCCTCAACCGGTCCCAGCTTGCCTTCGAGATCCTGGGGTCTTACCACGCTCTGGCGGCACCCTGTATCGGCGAGAGCGGTCATAGCTCTCCCATTCACTGTTATGCTACACCGATAGGGGTTTGTATTGATAGGGTGCGACAAACAGCAGTAGTTTCTTGCCATGCCCACCTCCATAGGTTCCTCCTTCTGTGGGCAAAAGCGAGCTATGTGGCCCATCCCGCCACAGTTAAAGCATTGAGGACCAGGAATAGACGGTCTAAACGCCGGGGGTCCTGGGGTTCGAAACACAGGGGGACCGGGGACAATAGTAACCGGATCGGGCTTTCGTGGAATTAATGGACGGGGGGACGATGGGCTCCACTCACACCCTCTCTCTAGGGGGTTTCCTCTCTTCCTTTTTGGGTGTCTTGTGCTCTATTGTAAGCATTGGCGATCTCCACCGCTGTCTCGAGGGTGAGATGAGCGTGCTGTCTAACCCATTTCTGAATGGGTTGATGATAATTACTGTTCTAAGTACACTTTAGCCATGATTTCTTCTTTAGTAGCAGTCGCTGGTTTTAACCATCGGTCGGCCATGTCTCGCACTCGAAAATACAGGGCTCTGGGGGTTTCTTGGGGGCCCTCTTTGATCTGTCGGAATTTCAGCCTATACGTCTCATCGTCGACCCCCAGTCTCTCCATAATGCACTGTTTTATTTCAGCATATGGGGTAACGCCTAAGATGTTGGCCACCTGATACGAGGCTTGCAGTTCCCCAGAAAGTAGGGGTCCCAAATACTGTCCCCATTTGTCTGCTGGCCAGGCTGCAGCCAAAGCCATCCTCTCAAAGTTGTTAAAGAAGTATTCGGGGTCTTCTCCGCTTACATACTTCTGTAGGATGACTGAGGGTAGGGCACTTGGGGCCCTCTGTTGCCCAATGGCGTCCGCGATTTTCCCCATGGCGGTATCATGAGACTGTCCTTCGTCCGTGATGACTTGTTGCAGCCGTCCCCGGTCCACTTCGACCACCGAGAGGAACCTCTCCATGGCTTTCCCAAGACTCTCCTGGCTTTCCGCCATTCTAGCGATGACTGCCTCCATGTCTCCGGTTGATCCCACTTCTGACACCACTTGTGGGAGGGCAGGCCGGATATATAGACGCGGAGGCTGTATGTAGTGAGCCAGTTGGCGGTTTTTATTTATAGAGTCGATAACGGGGGGGGGTCAAAGTCTCTGTGGGATGTTTGGCCTTCTTAAGGGTTCTTCTTCTTCCCGCGGTCCCCTCGCCTTCAGCAATGGTGTTCTCCTTCTGTGTCTTGTCCTCTGATCCAGAGACGCTCCCACGGAGGTGCATAGAGGGAAGGACAAAAGGAGCCGTCAGTCACCCTTGCCAACACACAGCTCTGGTTTCTATCACACCCGTCACCACACCCGGTGGATCTCTTGTGGATGATTACACGTTTGGAAAAGTGATGCCAGTGAGGGGAGGGGTTTTGTGTGGGGGACGGTGTTTGATACGAGTAATTTACAAGGTGCGAAGACAATCCCTGCCTTCAATTTCAGTATCTCAGAATTAACTTAAAGAAAAGGGGGGGGAAAGAAAAGGTGCTCACTCGTAAAACAAAACGGTGTACTTTACTCGTGACCCTTCCCGACCCTTCTTTCACCCGCCTCCCCGCTCCCTCTCCCTCCCTCGGTTCTTGACTCACCGGCTCCGCCGCAACTCTCCAGAGTCGCGGCCGCTCTCCAGCCTCCTCCTGTGGGGTCCACCACTCCTCACACCACGTCTCGTCCTCTTCTCGGCAGTCCGCTTCTTCTCCCCTCACGTCTCGATGCTCCTGCTCCTCGTCTCCTTCGCTCCGCAACTCTTCTCTTCCTCCGGCTTCTTCGCAACTCTCTGGTCCGGCCGCGCTCTCTTTCAGCTCCGGTCGGGAAGCGCTCCCTGGGTCAGTCCCTCCTCCGTCCATCGCGTCATCAGGCCCGGATGACTCCTGTGTGGATAGAGCACAGGGGGGTGGGGTTATCCCTGCAGACCTCCTTCCGGGGCCCGTATTCCGTGCCGAGTTCCCCGCAGGTAAGCTATTGCGGCTTTTAAGGGTAGTCCGGCTTCGCAAGTAACGCGATCCGAGTCGTGCCCCCTCACAGATTATTTTTGCAATTAAAGTTCTCTTTCTCTCAATGACTGCATTCACAACTTTAGTTCTCTTTGAAGTCTTTCGTTATGTTTTCTTTACCTCTCTCTGGCTATTTTCTTGCTTTCTCTCTTTCTTTCTTTTTTCCTCCACTCCTGTTTCTTCTCTCTGTCTCTTTTCCTTCTCTTTTATTTATTGTCATAAGGGAAGAGGATGTGTTGTAACTACTACTTTTAATGTACGTGGAGTGTGGAGCACTGTGCCAAGTGCGTTCCATATTCCACTCACTGTTGTGGGGGTTCTCTGTGTGTCAGTTGGTTACAGGCTGGCTTGGGAGGAGCCACGTCCTTACCGCTGGCTACTCCTCTACTGAATAAAGCCTTCCACATACTTACCTCGCCTTTAAGAGTCTTCCTTCAGCTCTCAAGAAATACCTTCGGTGCACACTCTCAGACCACAGCCCCCTCCTGCTAGGGTTTAGGCCAGTGCTTAATTTGTAAAATATTAAGTGCCAGGGCTCTGACCAGGAGGCCACTGCAGCTTGCACCACCCATCGCCCTTGTCATCGCTGCCAAAACAGCTACTAACCATCTCTCTCGCATGTAAATGCGACAGTTCAGATTATTCCAGGTCCCCACAGCTAAAGGAATGGCTGGGGAGGCAGGTATTCTATTAGCACTATTTTAATGTATATTGTATTCCTAAACAACTGTTGTTCTGCTCATCTCTAAATTAGATGAGCAGCGCCACCATGTGGTGGACTGGTCTAAGTATGGTGTTGACAATTAGGTGCTGGTGAAGAGCACCGGAACCAAATTAAGTGCCGGTGCTTAGCACAGGAAAGCTCCGGCTCAAATTAAGCACTGGTTTAGGCCCATTGATGATAGACTAGTAATTCCATCCTGAAGACTTCAACCAGAATCACTTGAAGACACTTGTTAGAAAGAATCCCTTCAATCGTTCATCATTGATTATTTTTAACACAATTAGGGCTCGGCGTCATCTTCCTTGATGGAATGGGAGGCGTTCAATGTGGTGGTCTGTGGTCACTGTGTGAAGCATTCAGCAGGCATTAATAGGGAACT
Organism: Calotriton arnoldi; assembly: GCA_963921515.1. NCBI lineage: Eukaryota > Metazoa > Chordata > Amphibia > Caudata > Salamandridae > Calotriton > Calotriton arnoldi. Next base: position 2,524,732 of record CAWUFW010001638.1, on the reverse strand, counting down.
TCACAGAGAACTTGACACCCTAGATAACACACTGCACACCCTAGAAGGTACCATGGGAACAGACCCAGATGCCCATAAATGACTGGCTGATGCAAAGGAACATCACAATGCTATCCTGGAACACCTACGATGTCATGACTACAAAACCTACATGACTAGGGCTCATGCGAAGAGGGTAGATCTGGGAGACTTCTGGCTTGGCGTATCCACCCTGAACTACGAGGTACCCCCATCACTCACCTCACTTCATCACTGGGATACACATCACGCACTGGGGGACATCAATAAAGGAGTTCCGTAAATACTATGAAACACTCTATTATAGCCCTGAGATACTGCCTGAGGGAACACAGGATCAGGTTATCCATTCGACCCCTGCCCACCCAATATCTTTCATTTAGTTGCTGAGGTACTAGCCCATTTTTGACCAAAATCTTTAATACCATGTTCAATTTGGGTGTGTTCCCAAAGCAATGGAAGGCTGCTTTGGTACTCCCAATGCTATATAAACTGAACCTGAGCGAGCAGGACCTAAACAACTACCGCCCTATTTCGAGACTTCCTTTCCCAGCAAAACAGGTTGAGAAAACCATGCACTCTCAGCTAGTGGCCTTTCTGGAATACAACACTCTATTTGATGACACACAATGTGGGTTCCGTAATAGGTTCAGCATGGAGTCAGCTTTCCTGGTGGCTACTGAAGAGATTAGGACCACAGTGGATAAGGAGGGTAATGCTGCCCTTCTCCTGTTCGACCTATCTGCGGCGTTTGACACAGTCAATCATAAACGTCTGATTGCTCGATTACAGAACTTGGGGATCCATGGTGCGAAAGAGGGCTTGAACTGGAGACCTGAGAGAAGGATGTCACGATCTGGGCAGAGGTGGAAGGGCAGGCCCTTACAAGTGAGGATGCCCAGGGAATACACAGGCATCCATTGGCCTAATTATGGAAGGAGATTTTGACAAACTGGAAACACCCAGGGGAAGACAGACTTGGAACTGGGCAACCCTGGAGATGGAGTGGGAAGATCCGGGAGACCCAATGCAGATGGAGTGGAGGGAGAGGGAAATGGCGAGAGAGAATAAGTGACTTGGAGGCGAGACAGATGATAATCTGAACTATGTGCCCAACAAAATTCTTGTTTTCCACACATGCAGGGCAGCCACCACTGACCTCCACCAGCCCCCCTCAGACCTAGATATGCTGGACATGGGCACCATACGAACTGAACAAGTCGACTGATGACCACAAGCTGTGGCACATGTACACATATAATAGTGGACTGGACTAAACATACCTCCCCTACACACCAGAGACACAGTTCATGTGACGTTTATTGGTTTTTAGTTTCTTTAATTATGATTTCACCCGGTTTCCATCTCCAACATTGGCCTGCACATAGGCCGCCTGCAAAGCACAAAATATGATAATACAGAGAACCCATTAGAAATCACACTTAGGTATATTGGTAGTGTGGCAAGGGGAGGATATCTAAGTGGCTGACACTGCTGATACTTTATGTCTCTGAGAACAATGATATTATCCCAAAATACATTAAGCTAGTGCTGTTATATATTGCTATGATCCACACCTGCCATCTTGCTCTTGCGATATGTTTGTATAGATTGCCTGTAGATGCTGAAATGACAGTGAACACATTTGTTGATTTTAAGCAAGCAAATGTGACGGATATGACTATAACTGAAATTGCCAATAACAATATCTTAAAAAAAAAAAAAAGGTAATGCATGTTAGCGATTTTGTTCTTCTCTTATTTCACATTTTACTTAATCTTGCATTCACCAAGAGTTTTAGCTATTTGATTATGTTGCGTTTCTGTATTTTATTTCATGCATCTTATTACTCTTGCATAGTGCATACTATGAGGTGCTTTTATAGAGAGCTCTGATACTGAGGCTAGAGGCAAAGGAACGTGCCTGCCGTTGGGTTGGCCTCTCTGCAGAGCACACAGAACACTGGTCATGTATGCCAGTACAAATTGAAATTCTGTGCAAATGTGTGTGAAGGGGGTACACAGATCTCAAAATATTTAAATATTTACAAGGTGAAAGCAAAAGAAAATAAAGTGCTTAAGTGTAAATGAGTGCAGTGTATGTTTTGGGGTGTGAAGTGAGGGAGATGCGAGGAAGTGCCTTGGGGGGAGAGAAAAGAGGGGCTGAAGAGCAAAGTGAGGCAGTTGAAGATGTGCAGATGGACGAGATGTACAGAGAGGGCATACATATCTAACATAAAGTGCAAATAACTGAAGGCCAATACTCCTTCCACAGGTCTCAATATTATTTAATTCACAAACTCAAAATTTCTGAATTGGAACATTTCCAATGTTATTTACTTATAGATCATTGTTGTTACTCATTTATCTTAAACAGCTAACAACCATTGACAAAACCAATCATACTGACAGATTTTGGGTATATAGCAAACACAAGGAGATGATGGACGGAGCGCTGAAACTTTTCAGACACTCACCCCCAGTCACAGATCTGGGTTGAATCCATCATCGTTCTTTAGCTCACTTCGCCACCCCAGTTCAGACACAGCTATATGCAAATAAGTCTTGACCCTGTGCCTCATGGGAACAGCCGAGCCCAAACTGCCAAGCCATGTCTTCCCTGGACCGGAAACAAGTGTCCTGGGACCGGTTTCGGGTTAACAGCCCTCATCAGCCAGGCTAGCTTGAATCCAGTGGTTAAGTGAGCAAGGGACCCACGTCTGGGCATACCCTGCCAACTTAGGGTGAACAAAGCAAACACAAGGAGCTGATGGACGGAGCGCTGAAACTTTTCAGACACTCACCCTCAGTCACAGATCTGGGTTGAATCCATCATCGTTCTTTAGCTCACTTCGCCACCCCAGTTCAGACACAGCTATATGCAAATCAGTCTTGACCCTCTGCCTCATGGGAACAGTCCAGCCCGAACTGCCAAGCCATGTCTTCCCTGGGCCGGAAACAAGCATCCTGGGACCGGTTTCGGGCTAACAGCCCTCATCAGCCAGGCTAGCTTGAATCCAGTGGCAAAGTGAGCAAGGGACCCACGTCTGGGCATACCCTATCAACTTAGGGCGAACAAAGCAAACACAAGGAGATGATGGACGGAGCGCTGAAACTTTTCAGACACTCACCCGAGTCACAGATCTGGGTTGAATCTATCATCGTTCTTTAGCTCACTTCGACCACCCCAGTTCAGACACAGCTATATGCAAATCATCCTTGACCCTGTGCCTCATGGGAACAGTCCAGCCCGAACTGCCAAGCCATGTCTTCCCTGGACCGGAAACAAGCATCCTTGGACCGGTTTTGGCCTAACAGCCCTCATCAGCCAGGCTAGCTTGAATCCAGTGGCAAAGTGAGCCAGGGACCCACGTCTGGGCATACCCTGCCAACTTAGGGCGAACAAAGCAAACACAAGGAGAAGATGGACGGAGCGCTGAAACTTTTCAGACACTCACCCACAGTCACAGATCTGGGTTGAAACCGGTCTGAGGATGCTTGTTTCCCGTCCAGGGAAGACATGGCTTGGCAGTTCGGGCTGGACTGTTCCCATGAGGCACAGGGTCAAGACTGATTTGCATATAGCTGTGTCTGAACTGGGGTGGCGAAGTGAGCTAAAGAACGATGATGGATTCAACTCAGATCTGTGACTGGGGGTGAGTGTCTGAAAAGTTTCAGCGCTCCGTCCATCATCTCCTTGTGTTTGCTTTGTTCACCCTAAGTTGGCAGGGTATGGCCAGACATGGGTCCCTTGCTCACTTTGCCACTGGATTCAAGCTAGGCTTGCTGATGAGGGCTGTTAGCCCAAAACTGGTCTCGGGATGCTTCTTTCTGGTCCAGGGAAGACATGGCTTGGCAGTTCTGGCTGGACTGCTACCATGAGGCAGAGGGTCAAGACTGATTTGCATATAGCTGTGTCTGAACTGGGGTGGCGAAGTGAGCTAAAGAACGATGATGGATTCAATCCAGATCTGTGACTGGGGCTGAGTGTCTGAAAAGTTTCAGCGCTCCGTCCATCATCTCCTTGTGTTTGCTTTGTTCGCCCTAAGTTGGCAGGGTATGCCCAGACGTGGGTCCCTTGCTCACTTTGCCACTGGATTCAAGCTAGCTTGGCTGATGAGGGCTGTTAGCCCAAAACCGGTCCCAGGATGCTTGTTTCCGGTCCAGGGAAGACATGGCTTGGCAGTTCGGGCTGGACTGTTCCCATGAGGCACAGGGTCAAGACTGATTTGTATATAGCTGTGTTTGAACGGGGCTGGCGAAGTGAGCTAAAGAACGATGGTGGATTCAACCCAGATCTGCGACTGGGGGTGAGTGTCTGAAAAGTTCTAGCGCTCCGTCCATCATCACCTTGTGTTTGCTTTGTTCACGCTAAGTTGGCAGGGTATGCCCAGACTTGGGTCCCTTGCTCACTCAACCACTGGATTCAAGCTAGCCTGGCTGATGAGGGCTGTTAGCCCAAAACCGGTCCCAGGATGCTTGTTTCCGCTCCAGGGAAGACATGGCTTGGCAGTTCAGGCTGGACTGTTCCCATGAGGCACAGGGTCAAGACTGATTTGTATATTGCTGTGTCTGAACTGGGGTGGCAAAGTGAGCTAAAGAACGATGATGGATTCAACCCAGATCTGTGACTGGGGGTGAGTGTCTGAAAAGTTTCAGCGCTCCGTCCATCATCTCCTTGTGTTTGCTTTGTTCACCCTAAGTTGGCAGGGTATGCCCAGACGTGGGTCCCTTGCTCACTTTGCCACTGGATTCAAGCTAGCCTGGCTGATGAGGGCCGTTAACCCAAAACCGGTCGCAGGATGCTTGTTTTCGGTCCAGGGAAGACATGGCTTGGCAGTTCGGGCTGGACTATTCCCATGAGGCACAGGGTCAAGACTGATTTGCATATAGCTGTGTCTGAACTGGGGTGGCGAAGTGAGCTAAAGAACGAAGATGGATTCAACCCAGATCTGTTACTGGGGCTGAGTGTCTGAAAAGTTTAGGCGCTCTGTCCATCATCTCCTTGTGTTTGCCAGATTTTAGGTATATGTCAGATGCTGTGTTATATATATTGATACAGTAACATCTCAGAAAGAAACCAAAATCCTGATTGGGTGGCACATTATGGGAATCACAGAAATGTACTTTAGATATTCCCTTTTAGTGAGCCCCCACTTTTTTCATCCCACTTAAAGACCGGTCTGCAGATTTTTCTATATGACCTATTACATCCAGCAGCTGTGGGTGCTTCCCAAAGACTGGTTAGAGCATTTTCTTCCAAAGTTGATCCCACATGCAGTGCAAGACATTGGGCAAGCACACACTCTAAAGGGCTGAAGTTGTCATGTTGTACAATTTGCACATTACAGTAACTGTTAAACATATTAATGCAGTAAGATATGAGGCAGTTTTTAATGTGTTCAATATTTCAAGACTATATGTTCCCACTGGTTATAAACTTTGCTTTCGCACTAAATTCATTTGCTGTAAAATGCACCATTTGCCAATCTTTTTCCAATTTCTTCTCGGTAGGAGGACTCACCCTGGACCACATGTTTTTCAATTATGCTTGCTTCACTTGCTACATAAAAGTCATGCACAACTTTTATGCCCAGCACTTTCAAATGTCACCAGCCGCCACTGGCATTTTGGTCTGTAGTTTTGCAATAAATCAATTGCATCTTTTAAAAATTAGCTCAGACAGTACTTGGGCCAAAACCTTACTAAATAATAAAACACCTCAAGTAGCCAGTTGTTTTGGCGACATTTGTATGATTTACAGAGATTTTCTAATTTACTGCAAATACTTGAGGATTTTTTAAATTGATATAGGCATGAATATCATCATTAGATAACTTCTGTTTTTTTAGGTCAAAATTCATGACCCTAGTAACCGCTGTACACTCTCTGGCATATTGTGAGGTAATTTCATGTTAGCAGAGTTTTGGACATTTTTATGGCCCCTGTTTGACTTGCCTTGAGCATGAGCTTGATGTTTATTAGCACTGCTTCTTCTCACCAGCACCAAATCATATTTCAAGGTTATGGCCTCAATTGGAGTTAAATGTCCACCATATAGAGAAAGAGCTTAACGTGCTTACAAAGATACCATGTTGGGGAATGGGGGGAGAGTTGAAAATTCCACTATATTTTGCACTTTATCACCTGTGCCATGATTAACTTTGTACCTCTTTAGAGGGTACTGTCCAATGCCAGTCGACCTCTGACAAAGCCGGATTGTTCTGGGCCAAAAAGATCTGGTAAATAGGATTACATTTTAAGCTAATATTTTAGCAAAGATTTTATAATTTGTTATGTTATGTTCAGTGGATTTGAAAAGGGTGCTTATCACTCCAGGGGTATGCAGGTGCTGGAGTACCGGTGGTATAGCCGTGGTGATGGTGGGTGCCGATGAGGGGTTGAGCCAGGTCTCGGTTAGAAAGAGGATGTCCAGGGAGTGCGTGTCGATGGTGTCCCAGATCTCGGTGGCGTGTTTGTAGAGAGATCTGGTGTTGTGAAGCATTCATGCCAGGTGGGGCGAGGCATGTGTGGTGCGTGAATTGAGATCCTACCGAGGAGCGGGGTGAGGAACGGAAGCAGCTGTCATGGCGGCGTTCAGTGTTGAGTGCTTGCAGGTGGGAGGCTGTGTAGCTGGGGTGTTTGAATGGACCAGGGTCCTTGGCGTTGGGCACGGTCCAGGCACGGAGGGGTGCAGATGGGCTTGCCTTTGGTGCACCCACTGTGTGGTTGCACAGCGGCCAATAGATAGGTCCTTGGAGGGAGAGGGAGGGGGCGCGTGGGGTAGCGTGGGGGCAGAAGGCAGTGCTAGAGAAGCATGGAGTGCAGAAGGCAGGAGAAGGCATGCAAGGGAAACACAGGTAAGGAGCTGGGGGAGGCGAGAGATGGGAACGCATGGGGCAGGTGGGAGAGTCCCAGGGTTGAGTGGGGAGGGAAACAGAAGAAAACGGGCACAAAGAAAGAGTGGGCAAAAAGGAAAGTGGGAAAAAAGAGAGAGAAAATGAAGAAAGGAAAATGGGCAAAAAGGATGAGGGCAAAGAGTCAGAGAGAGAGAGTTGGAAGCAGAAAACGGGCACAAAGGAATCAGTCCCAAATGAAAGCGGACACAAAGAAAATTGGGCAAAAGTGTGAGAGTGAACAGACACAAGGAGACATCACAAAGAGTGAGAGAGAGATTGAATAAGAACAAGAGAAGGGCACAAGAGTGAGAGAGAGATCGAAGGAAGGATGAGAGGAAGGAGCAGAGAGTGAGAGAAAGGAAGGAGCGCAAGAACGAGAAGATTCCTCGAGGCAATGAGGCTGGGTCCAAAAGGGCTTTGACTGATTGGAGGACCTGTCCAGGTAATTGGGAGCTGAGGCCTGTATTGACTAGAGAAATTGGTTGATCATTTTTACAGTGTTTAAGATATCTATTTCCTTTAGGTATCAAACAAAGCATTGACTCTAGAAAGGTGTCATGAGCAGAGCCAGAAGTAACAAAAAAATTAAACAAATGTAAAATATTAGGACATAGTAAATTAGAAACATTATAGTCGAATTCAATAGTAGAGCCATCAGGACCAGGTGCTTTACCTCTTTTGAGAATAGAGACAGCTTGACTAATTTCTTCCAATGAGATGTTCTTTTCGAATGGGGTAAAGTCAACAGTATATGTTGGAGGAGTATTATTCGATTCTAAATAATTAGAAATGTCTGAATTAGAGGAGGTTTATCAGGGGTATAAAGGTTTTCAGTCACTATTTCTTTATCTTTAAAAACCTCTTTATTAGTGCTAGTAGAGAGGGAATTAATTCCAGTCCCCAGGCCCAATGGACCCCCGTCCCGGGCCCTTGGCAGTGCGGCAGGCCAGAGGACGGAGCCCAGGAATGGAGAGCCAACCCTGGGGCCTGGTTGGGCACCGGGTCCAGGTCGGAGCTCCGAGACCTGACTGTACAGGGGAGGCCTCCCCGGGGCCATGGGAGCCCGTCCCAGGGGCTTGGCCATGCGATGGGTCAGAGACAGAGCCCAGGATGGGGGGCAGCCACCTCAGGGCCTGCCGGGGGCCGGTCTGAGCTTCAGAACCAAGCCAAGTAGGGGACGCCTCCCCGGGTCCGATAGACCCCTGTCCCAGGCCCTTGGCAGTGGGGCAGGCCGGAGGACGGAGCCCAGTTTGGGAGCGTCCATCCCGGGGCCTGGTGGGCCCCAGTCTAAGGTCCTGGACCAGCCACACAGGGGAGGCCTTCTCAGGCCTGCTGGATCCCATACTGGTCGTAGAAAAAAAAACCTTTTCAGGGGTTCACTGATGCACCTGGTCCTTAAACCAACAAAGAAGAGATTGGCACGGAAGCTGGAATATCAAAATAACAACTTATTAACCTCACATGAGGGAGACTGTGTCAATACAGTACCCTCAGGCCACTGTATGAGACAGTCTATGGAGTACAAACACTCTGGGTCTTTTATGCCCAGTTTATAGCTGAGTTAGCATGTAGACTCAAAAAGAGGCGGTACAAGTATACACATGAATAGCTAGTTACATATAAGGATACATAAGAATCGCTTACTCAACAGAGTGGGAGGGTTTACAATATTGCTGATATTAGTTAAAATAGCCTGACAGTTACTTCAAGAGCAGGTGCATTCTAGCAGCTAGGCCTTTCTGAGCATGTGCATTGCTCTGGCTCAGTACTGAAGGAGTTAATTATAGTTCCTGACTCAAGTGAAATACAAGAGCAGGCAACAGTGAAGAGGGAGAAAGCACATGGTGAGCACATGGCTAACTAAAATGGCTGCCAAAAACAAAATGGCTTCAGCTGATGCTAACAACCATTGCAGCTAGTTTTCCACACGGTCACTCTGCCATTCAGCAGGCCTAAGGACAGTGATCAGGATAGGGGGCCCCCACCCCAGGGCCCACCAGGGGACCCCAACCCAGGGCCCACTGGGGCCCCAGTCCTGGGCAAGTGGTCACTGGCTGAGGACCACCAGACCACAAGGGGCTCCAGGGTACCCTGTCCCTAGTAATCAGGAAGGAGGCGACCCTGCTTTATTGTAATCTATGCACACCGAGTGGCAGAGGGGACCAAAGGCGCGCATTCACCTGACCTCTTGGAGCCCTGGCTGGGCTCAAGAAAGAAAATGAGCCCTGATAGGGACTTTCAGGGTAACCTGGCCATCTGGTCGCCCCAGTGGAAAGCATATTAAATAGCGATGGTTCGGCACTCAAAATTAGTGGGTGTATAAAGTAAAATGCACTTAAAGTTCAGCAAAAGTTTTCATTCTATTCACAACAACAATGTTCATGGTGCATTGTCACCCAGCATATAATTAATGCATATGTAGAGAGTTTCTTTCTTCAGTTGTTCTGTATTAGTTTTCTTCTTATGAAAAGTACATCAATGAATAATAAACATAGTAGCCGACATGTTTCGTCCAAAAAGGACTTCTTCAGGGCTCTGATTTATAAGCAAACATTGCCAGTTCCTTAATGTATGCTGGCATTAGAAAGATCCAAGCTTAATCATTTCATTCAGTGCAAGAATTGGAATATGTTTGTCCCCCTGGGGAAATACATTCATGGTTTCTGCTTCCAGTGGAAAGCATGGTGAGTGACTAAATGGCCAGGCTCAGGGGACCCTGCGACCCGGGTGCTCGGAGCCCCAGCTTGGCCTCAAGCACGGGGCTGTGATGGGGGCCCTGACAGCGCTCCAACCCGGGGCCCGCAGGCACCTTATCATGCAGGCAAAGTGTGGGAGGCCTTCCCAGGCCTGATGGAACCCCATCCCGGACCCTTGGTGGTGCGGCAGGCCGGAGACCAGAGCCCAGGGCGGGAGAGCCCACTCCAGGGCCTGAGAAGGCCCAGGGCCTGGCCAGTGCTCCTGGACCCAGTCACGCAGGTGAAGGCTCCCTGGGCCTGTAAAAATTATAATACCACTTGTTCTACCATTTTTGTTCCCTTAGATGTTGGACCCTAACTCAGCCAGCACCCAGGGAAACCTAGCCAGCCTAGGGCTATCCAGGGTGGGCTGACTTGCGTGGCTCTCACCACATTTTATTACCTAGAATCCCTTGCACAGCGCAAACTTTGACTATGAAAAACACATTTGCCTCACATTTCTGTGATGGAAAGTTCTGGAATCTTCAGGGAGCCACAATCTTCCTTCCACCTGCCATTCCCCCAGGTCTCCCGATACAAATGGCAGGGGAAGCTCTTCTCGAGGCTGAAAAAAAAATGAAATCCCACTGCTGTAAACAGCAGAGGGATTTCCTGGACATGTGCACATGGCCACCGTGACAGAGGACATAACAGTTACATCCTTGGCACAGAAAGGGTTAAGAAGATGGATGATAATAATACCAAACTTAGCTACACACACAAAGTGTAGCAAATGTATTCAGCAGAAGAGTGGCAAGGGTGTAGTATGTAACTGGTGATGCATTTTAGAGCATACTGTTGCAACTATATCACTAAAGCATCATGTAGAAGACCACTAACATTTACACACAGCACATTACCCACTGAAATGGTCACTAAATTTGCACAGACATACAGTTGGATTGATAAAACTACATAGCACCCAAATTATATTTTGTGGAACTCAGGTTTCAGTAAATATTTATAATTTGCGCATCACAAAGTTAATGTGCCTTGATTTGATTTGATCCTATTAAATGTTTTGTTTCCATCCCACTTCAGAATTACAATTGCTTTCCTAACTGCTGATATATTCTGAAAAATGAGTACAGTTTGATCACAGGTATTTAAATTGTGTTGTGTGCTACAAAAAATGCCATCTTACAGCCTATCCCACTACACTCCCTGCACCTAAGATTGTCATCCTCTCACTTTGCAATCAGAAAAAGAAAAGTAAAAACCAATCCCATGTTAAAAGAATAAGAAACAATTTGTCAAGAGGCATAGCCTGACATTTGACCTAATTTTTAAAGCACAGCAAATGTGACATGATACATACAAACTGCAAAGGCATCTTTGTTTACTGCTCTTTTGCGACCTACCAGAAATCAGTTGACGATCCTCTAGTGGGTTGAGACCCAAAGTTTGGGAAATGCACTCCTAGACGGTGTGCTTTTGGTGCTCCTCCTGACATCGGAGACAGGCCTGGGGCTTATGGTTCATTTCAGGCCTAGGTCTCAGTGTGCACATAGTATTTCTTGTGCGCTGGGTCCAAAACAACATCGGGATAGAGAGCCATGTTCCAACAATGCACAATACTTTCTTTTAGACCATGACACTGTAGGGCATATTTTCAAGGGCTTATTGCCACCAGAATGTTAACCTTGTGCAATGAGGCTAAATGATTAATTTCTCCTCGCTTTTGCTAATTCTATGGGTCCTGCATTTTTCAGCACACACTCAGAAAGAGCAAATCGCCAATAGTGATTGTTCATGTGCAGGAAGGAGTCTCTTCCTGCACATAAAAAATCATTAGAAAATGATGAGTTGCAACTTCTGTATGTGCTGCATTCTGCAGCACACATAGAAGTTACAAATCGGCATTATTGATTGCTTATATGCCGGAAGGAACACCTTCCTGCACATGAACAATCATTCCCTGAGTTGGCGCTAGGCAGCTAAATTTAGCGCCAGCGCTTTGGGAAATGCAGGGGTGCGCCATAATATTGTAAAAGCGGTGCATCCCTGGGTTTCCAGAATGTTGGAGCACAGCGTTACCAATTGTGGCGTAACAGCATGCTCCACCATTCTGTTGTACATATGCCCCGGTGTGTCTCAGCCTCCTTTCTTGGATGCTATTTTTTCAGGTTGCTTTGAGAAAATAAGCACATTCCGTGCCACGTAATCATCCCTTTGCAATATAGTGTTTTAAGTTTATTTTAGACCCAAACAGATGGACTCATCAACAAAAGTAGACTTCCACTACAACATTTCAGCTTCCACCTTCCTCAGGTAGTGCAAGACTGTTTGCTCAGTGGCTCTACAGCTGACACTGCTGGACTTTCAAAAAGCATCATGAGTGAGGATTTCCATTTTGAATGTGGAATCAATGCAGTCCTGAGATATTTTGATATATGCAGCAATCAGGTGGTGTTCGCACTGATGTACAGTCCATTTGGATGCAATGATTTTAAACGGTGTATCCAGAAGTTTTCTCTGGAGCCCAGTAGTTCTTCCTTTAAGGCATGTTTCAAAGGGAAAATATTCAAATCTGAGCAAATGGTCCACAAGATTAAAATGATTGGCTACAGGCTGGTCAAGTTTCTTATTAAAAATTATGTTCGCCTTTGGGTAGTTATAGTTAGGACCATTTTTCCATAGGAAAAGCATTTTTTGTTTTGCTTATAACTTGGCCATCCTCGTTACTGCATCTCCAGTCCTCCTATTCAATAAAATAGTGGCCATCACAGTCCCAGATAAGAAAAGTGCTTCAGTTTATTGTATTTCCAATTTGGTTTTGAAAGCTTTCCATATCTGGGAGAGTGCAGGCCCCTCTGTTACTGATTCAATAGGAGGATTAGAGATACACATTTATAGTAGTAGTATATATGTAGCTACAATTGAGTAGGCTTGGGCAGGGTTCACGTAGTCGTGCTACATGGAACTCTGGCGAAGTGCCAAAAAAACGTAGTCGCGCTATGCGGAGTTCCGCGAGTGGGCAGAGCTACTCGCAGTGCCCGCTCATGTGACGTATTAAGTTTTCTTCAACCCGAAGTGTGTTCTCACACCGGAAATCGCGTGCGAATGGCACCACGTGGTTCACATGAGCGCAGCCATCTTGTTTTAGTTCTGTTTATGGTGCTGGGCCTATTTTTTCAATCTTTCTTTAATCTCTTTCATCCTCCCCTCTACTTAACTTATCTACCCCTCATTTTTATTTATTATATTAGTGTGTTTGTGTATTTTATGTGTTTTGTTACTTTTTGGGTGTTTTTTTGTAAAACTTTTCTCATTTTTCGCTTTCCTTTTCCTATTTCTATCTTCCGCTCCACCCAGCACCACAGCAGAGCAGGTGAGCGGCAGTGCCAGGCCCCACCCCGAACCACCCACAGCACCAGCCGCCTACCTTGCGGTCAATGGTGCCATGAAGGGTGCAGCCCTGCGCCATTTTTTCAGAGGCAGAGGTGGCTGCGCTAGCTTTTTATGTGCACCGCCACTTCCCCTCCACCCTGGCAGCAGGCGGCAGGCCTTGCAGTGGATATGGCCTCTGGGAGCATCAGCAGTGCTGGGAGAGGGTGTGCTGGGCTGTACACCGCAGCCCTGGTGTCCGGTGCACCCAACAACAGCTGAATCACTGGTAGGCTGACATCCTGGACAGGGAACAGGACCTGCTCAACCTCTGGGCCTGGAGGGAGCCCGTGCTCAGTGAGAAATTATTATTTATTTGTTGTGTTCTATGCTAATATTTTTTCCGAAATAGCAAGCATGCTGCTCTCACTCAGAGGTAAGTTAAGTTTATGTTACAAATATTATGTTATCATCATCTAGCCAGGTGCTCAGTGCTACTTAATCCTACTTGTTGGCGCTCACTTGGGCTGAATATTTAAAAAGTCATGCAGAGACTCCTCAGTCCTGTCACTAACATAGAGGTATTGTTCTTAGTATTAGTGAGTTAGCGTTCTCTCGCTCCTCTGTGCCTTTCTTTTTTGTAACTTGGACAGTCACAAGCAATTTCCCAGTGATGTGCTGTGTGCATGCATCTATGCATTGAAAAAATGCAGATTGAGTTAGCCCGCCAAAGGGGGTTGAGAGATTGAGAATGAGATGAGAAGCAAAGATAATTCTTTGCAATTTATTAGTAGTACCAAAATGTAGTTTAGAAAATTTGGAATAAGGTTAATTTTGGGAAATTCGGAATAGGTACACAATACGAGTACTATAGGCGATCTGATATAGAAAAGTTCAATGTTACTGCGTTTGCCTTTCCCTGTCAAATAATTTTGGGGAGAATATTAACTGTACTACTAATCTTTTTTATTTTATTTATTTCTTACATCAGCATCTTGGGGCAAGAAGAGCGCTGGGCCTGGAACCACAGAGGCGGGCGAGGGAACTGGGGGTGCTTTGACAAGTGCCGGAGCAGATGGCTCTGCTGACTCCAGTAAGTCCTCCTGTTAATGTTATTATTATTTCCCTAACTTTTACCGCTCCACATTTAGAATTATTTTTCCTTTTTTTTCTTCTGTGCCTGTCACCAAATTTTTTCCAACGCCTCTTCGTTCTGTCTGTTTCGTAAATTCTTCTAATCCCTGCATTATCCTATTTACTTATTTTCTATATTTCAAGTTTAAGTACTTAACTTCAAACTAGGGGTGGGTGGAGTTCGCGGAGTCCTACTGTCAGGCTTACTTTGCCCAAGTTCAAGAGGAAGCGGTGGGTGTCTAGTTCAGGCCCCAAACTGAAGAGATTTCCTTTAACTTACCTTACTGGCAGTCACTCATCACTTCATGAGTGTTGCAGCAGAAGCAGATTAGGCAGAGTTCAGGGCGCTGAAAGGCTGTTTTCCAAGATGGCGGTTTGCCGATCTGGAGGCAGCGGTTTAGCGTTCTAGCGTTTTTGGGCTTTGACGGGAAGTGTGCTGCCAGCGCGCTCACGCGTCTGGTGCTCAGCGCACTTCAACCATCATAGTGAAGGAAGAGGCAGTGTCTCCTGTTGGCGCAGTGTAATTTCAGTCAGGAATCCACTGCGCAGTTCTGAGTTCATCGAGTTCTGGTCAGCGTTTCAGCTTATCGCTTATTTAGAAGTTCTCCTCAAAGATTCAGCGCTTTTTCCTGGACCTTCAGGTATAGTGAACCAGCGCATATCCTGAGGTGGGATTTGGTTACCGAAGGCTAAAGAAGACAACTTTTGTAAGTGAACCAATCCCAGCTTTTCAATCTCTATTTTTCTAGTCCATGTATTTTTTGAAGGCGAGTACAAAGACTTGGCAATCAATTTTCAGTCTGACATTTTGAAGCATAGAATTAGATTGAAGCTACTCTAGAGATTCATATATAAACCTGCCTCAGAAGATAAGAAATCGGCAACCGAGACTGGTACTCAAATAACTGTTCATGCAAAAGTATCTGAGCTGTTTAGCTGCTAAGGCCTCTACCCTGTAACCACAAGAAGATTTCTGAAACTACAAGTAGATATAGATATATATATATATGTATACTTACCATCAGCAGGGTTCAGCAGTCAACTCATACAGCACCTAAAGAAGAAAGAAGAAAAGGAACAGTTAAAAGTTCATAACTAATTTCTACATTGCAATAAGATTATTCATTCAGAGAGCGGCTAAACCACAGTATAGAACAGGTACTAGGTTAAACTGCGGAGCATATTGTGTCTAATGCTGGAGGGTGGAGGGTGTAGGTTGGAGTTTGTAATTTTGTGTTTTATATTTACAGACGCTTGTGAAGTCCCTTGTTTGGTATTCCGTACGAAGGAGGCGTAACTGTGGCAGTCTCTCTGTTTTCTTATTCCCCAACCCCTTTCCCCCTCTTTACTGTTCGTGGATGAGACTAACCCGTAGACAGTGGAGTTTGGGATTTGGGCTAAGATTTTCTGCTCCTGTGGAAACCCAGCTCTCAGGTTAGTGGTACTTGACAGATTGAAGTGCCCTTACCTAAGTATTTCCACCCGGGCAGAATGGCTGAAGGATTAGACGTTAAGGCCTTAGCTTCGGTTTTAGAGGGAATACAAAAACAGTTATGTGATACTATGGAGGAAAATAAGAACCTTAGAGAAGAGATGAGGAAATCCAGTCAAGAGACTAGCTATCTGAGGCAGAGAGTCGAAGAGTTGGTGGGTGGATCCCACTCCCAGTCTAAAGAACAAAAATCTCCACAATTCTCTCCTTCCCCATCAGCTGCAGAGTTAACTACACAGGTTATACATGCCATTTCCCCCACCATTCCTCTCGCAGCCCCAGAAAGATTCATGGGAGATCCCCATAAGGCTCAAATTTTTCTTACTCACTGTTCTCTCCACTTTTTGTGTAGGCCCATAATTTTCAAAGAAGACCAATCCAAGATAGCCTTCCTTTTGTCTTACCTTAGTGTAGACGCCGCAGCTTGGTCCATGCCATTGGTGAATTGTAACGATCCATACTTTGACTTTGACCGATTTAAAATTGAGTTTTTATGCATATTTGATCGCCGCAGCATCTCTCAAACTACTGATAATGAGCTGCTAGACCTAAAGCAAGGAAACCGTGAGTTGATAGCGTATCTTGCACAGTTTAACAAACTTATCGTAGAAACCAATTGGCCAGAAGCCAAAAGAGCTGCCATATTTTACCGAGGACTGAAGGACGAATTAAAGGATGGTTTGGCTCAAATCCCCAAGAGACCTAGAGAAGTTTCCGAACTAATCGATCTGGTTCTACAAATTGATCAACGTCAAAATGAAAGAAAAAATGAACGTCGGAAAGAAGTAAGACCTTTCCCTCTTCGTTTAGATAGAGTCAAATCAGATATGGTAAAATCCAGTGAAGCCTCATCTAATGAAGAACCTATGCAAATAGGCACAGTCAGAGGGCCTTTGACTAAGGAAGAGAGAGAGAAGCAGAGAAATGGGAAGCTTTGTATGTATTGTGGAGCTGTGGGGCATTTTGTGAAAGAGTGTCCAAAAAAGCCAAAGAACGCGCCTTGGGTAAAAGACAGGCCTCACCAGTAGGAGGAGTTGCTCTGGTGAGTGCTGATGATAAGTCAGCTCCTGATTCCCAATTGATTGCCAATACTTTACAATCCTCTGCTCCGCATTTAATCATATCCAGTTTAATCAAATTTGGAAGGACAGAGGTGGACCAGGTATCCGTCATGATTGATTCCGTTGCAACTAGAAATTTCTGCGATATTAAATTTGCTAAGTCGCTGGGAATTCAGTTTTTAAGAAAAGGAAGGCCAGAACCAGTTCGAGCCGTGGATGGGACAAATTTATCTTCCGGACCCATTACCTTTGAAACCAAAGAGATTTTATTAATGGGACCTGGTCATCATCGAAGTATTTTGAAATTTAGTCTAATTGATGCCCCTCAATTCCAATTCATTCTTGGCTTGCCGTGGCTAACCGAACACAATCCCCGGATTGATTGGGCCAAAAGAACCGTGGCATTAAACTCTGAATTTTGCAAACTTCACTGCTACAACAATGGCATTCCAAATCTTTTACCTTCATCTTCGTTCTTGTTTGCGGAGCATTGTCACGTGATTGGATCAGTTGAAGTTCAGGAGATTCCCCAAGAATATCGTGATCTGGCAACGGTCTTTGATGAGCGGGAGGCTCAGAAACTACCTCCACTTCGGGAATACGATTGTAAGATTGATCTGGAACCCGGTGCTTCACTACCTGGCAGCAGGATCTATGCCCTCACTGAAGCGGAAAACCTACATTTGAAGGAATATCTAGATCAATACTTGTCCAACGGTTTCATCAGACCTTCACAGTCTCCTGTCTCCTCACCGTTGTTTTTCATTCCTGGCAGGAGGGAAAGCTGCGGACTTGCATAGATTATCGAGCCTTAAATCAGGTCACAAAGAAGAACCGGTACCCTCTACCTCTGATTTCTGAACTCATGGATCAGGTGAAGGAAGCCCGAATATACACCAAACCTGATCTTAGAGGGGCTTACCATTTGGTGCGCATGGCCGAAGGCGATAAGTGGAAGACAGCATTTCGCACTCGTTTTGGGCTCTTTGAATACCAGGTGATGCCGTTTGGTTTGTGCAATGCGCCGGCGGCTTTCCAGCACTTTGTCAATGACATACTTAGAGAATTTTTGGACCGTTTTGCAGTGGTCTATATAGATGATATACTCATATTTTGTGCAAACTTGGAGGAGCCCATTCTGCATTTACGAGCTATTTTGGAGAAGCTTTTGAATCATCAGCTTTATGTAAAGCTGGAAAAGTGTGAATTTCATAGCAACAGAGTTGAATTCTTGGGTTTTGTGCTGTCTCCTGAAGGAGTCTCAATGGATGAAGCGAAGGTGGGGGCAATTAAGCATTGGCCTGCCCCACAAAATGTAAAACAGATTCAAAGTTTTCTTGGATTTGCCAATTTTTACAGACGATTCATTCCCAATTTTTCTGAAAAGGTTTGCCCTCTTACCCGTCTTTTAAAAAAAAAAGAGAAGTTCGTCTGGAATCCAGAAACCGAAAAGGCTTTTCAGTTTTTGAAAGATACCTTTATCACTGCACCGGTTCTT
This sequence comes from Calotriton arnoldi, assembly GCA_963921515.1. Classification (NCBI taxonomy): domain Eukaryota; kingdom Metazoa; phylum Chordata; class Amphibia; order Caudata; family Salamandridae; genus Calotriton; species Calotriton arnoldi. The sequence continues at coordinate 2,506,569 of CAWUFW010001638.1, read as the reverse complement.
TTGCATCCAAATACTAAGGAACCATTCTATGTGGAAGCCAATGCCTCCAATTTGGCTATTGGAGGAATCCTGTCACAGAGAGACAAACTGACTGGTCAGCTCCACCCTGTTGCCTATCGATCAAGAAAATTAACAGCGACAGAAATCAATTATCCTATTGCGGACAAAGAATTGCTGGCTGTGAAGGATGCCTTCCACGAATGGAGGCACTATCTTTTGGGAGCTAAACATGAAACTACAGTCTATACGGACCATAAGAATTTGCAATTTTTAAAATCAGCACGTACCCTCACCCCCAGACAACTGAGATGGTCTCTCTTCTTCGCCGATTACAACTTCGTGTTGACTTACAAACGAGGAGCGGCGAATGGAAAGGCAGACGCGTTGTCTCGTATTAGTACAGGAGATGTTCAAGAATTGATCCAAAAGGAGCTGATTATTCCAAAGGAAAAGATCATTGGAACCATTTCATTTACTGAATTGGAAGAGAGACTCTCGACAGCCTTTTCTGAAGAGGCGATTCAAGACTGGGTTAAGTCAGATTCGGAAAGAGAAATAAAGCAAGGAAAACCTTATTTTCAAGGGAAACTGTTCATTCCAGGAGAGGATTTGCGTAAAGAGGTCATTCAGCTTTGTCATGATAATCCACTGGCTGGTCACAAAGGGGTTAAAAAGACTATGGAATTGATAAGACGTGAATTCTGGTGGCCAGAGATTGAAGCTCAGGTGAGACAATATGTGGCATCTTGTGAACAATGTGTCAAAGGGAAGGTCATCCGGAAAGCTCCACAAGGCTTGCTTATGCCAATATCAGTAGCCCCATATCCCTGGCATACTGTCTCCATGGACTTCATTGTCGAGTTACCCTCCAGTCAGGGCTATACAACCATTTGGGTGGTAGTTTCACTTTTCAAAAATGAGTCATTTTGTCCCATTAAAATCCATTCCAAATGCTACTCAGTTGGCCTCATTGTTCTCCCAACCCATTGTTAAGACACATGGAATTCCCAAGGTGGTAATTTCTGACAGGGAGCCACATTTCATCGCTCATTTTTGGAGGGCCTTTTTGAAGCGTCTGGGAGTTGACTCTAGATTGTCTACTGGTTTCCACCCAGAAACCGATGGTCAAACCGAGAGAGTGAACCAAGATCTGGAGCAATATCTGCACCTGTATCTTATGGATCAGGAGGGTGACTGGCCCACCTTGATATGGGCGGCGGAGTTCGCCTATAACAATGCGGTTCATTCTTCCACCGGTTACTCTCCTTTCTTCCTGAACTCAGGCAGGAACCCTAACATGGCGGTGGGAAAAGTTGAGAGTGAGGTTCCAGCAGTGGAAGAGGTAGTCACTGATTTACAAAAGGCCTATCAAATAGCTACTGAAAATCTGGTTAAGGCAAAAGACTCCTATAAGAAGCAGGCAGACAAGAGAAGGAGAGAGAGTCCCGTTTATGAGCCGGGGACAAGGTGTGGATTTCAACTTGCAACATGCGTTTAAAAGGAAATAGAAAATTTCAGCCTCAATTCATTGGCCCTTTTGAGGTAGAGAAGATGGTAAACCCAGTTAGTTTGAAGATTAAGTTTCCCAGTCAGTTAAAAATTCATCCAGTTTTCCATGTCTCTTTGGTTAAAAGGAATCCTTCAGATTTAAGAAAAGATCCACCGCCTGCCCCATTACAATTGCAATCAGAAGAAGAATTTGAAGTCAAACGAATTCTAGACTCAAAAAGAACTAAAGGAAAGTTATTCTATTTAGTGGACTGGAAAGGTTATGGTCCAGAGGAGAGGTCATGGGAACCCAGGATAAATGTTCATGCCCCTCGTTTGGTTCAAGAGTTTCACAAGACCCATCCTAATAAGCCTAAGGAGGGAGGAGGGGGGGCCTTGGTGGGGGGTGCTGTCAGGCTTGCTTTTCCCAAGTTCAAGAGGAAGCGGTGGGTGTCTAGTTCAGGCCCCAAACTGAAGAGATTTCCTTTAACTTACCTTACTGGCAGCTACTCATCGCTTCGTGGGTGTTGCAGCAGAAGCAGAGGAGGCAGAGTTCAGGGCGCTGAAAGGCGGTTTTCCAAGATGGCGGTTTGCGGATCTGGAGGCCGCGGTTTAGCGTTCTAGCGTTTTTGGGCTTTGACGGGAAGTGTGCTGCCAACGCGCTCGCGCGTCTGGTGCTCAGCGCACTTCAACCGTATAGTGAAGGAAGAGGCAGTGTCTCCTATTGGCGCAGTGTAATTCCAGTCAGGAATCCACTGCGCAGTTCTGAGTTCATCGAGTTCTGGTCAGCATTTCAGCTTATCGCTTCTTTATAAGTTCTCCTCAAAGATTCAGCGCTTTTTCCTGGACCTTCAGGTATAGTAAACCAGCGCATATCCTGAGGTGGGATTTGGTTACCGAAGGCTGAAGAAGACAACTTTTGTAAGTGAACCAATCCCAGCTTTTCAATCTCTATTTTTCTAGTCCATGTATTTTTTGAAGGCGAGTACAAAGATTTGACAATTAATTTTCAGTCTGACATTTTGAAGCATAGAATTAGATTGAAGCTACTCTAGAGATTCATATATAAACCTGCCTCAGAAGATAAGAAATCGGCAACCGAGACTGGTACTCAAATAACTGTTCATGCAAAAGTATCTGAGCTGTTTAGCTGCTAAGGCATCTACCCTGTAACCACAAGAAGAATTCTTACAGCACCTAAAGAAGAAAGAAGAAAAGGAACAGTTAAAAGTTCATAACTAATTTCTACATTGCAATAAGATTATTCATTCAGAGAGCAGCTAAACCACAGTATAGAACAGGTACTAGGTTAAATTGCGGAGCATATTGTGTCTAATGCTGGAGGGTGGAGGGTGTAGGTTGGAGTTTGTAATCTTGTGTTTTATATTTACAGACGCTTGTGAAGTCCCTCGTTTGGTATTCCGTACGAAGGAGGCGTAGCTGTGGCAGTCTCTCTGTTTTCTTAATCCCCAACCCCTTTCCCCCTCTTTACTGTTCGTGGACAAGACTAGTCCGTAAACAGTGGAGTTTGGGATTTGGGCTAAGATCTTCTGCTCCTGTGGAAACCCAGCTCTCAGGTTAGTGGTATGTGACACCTATTACGCGGAATTCCCCGGAGTCGAAAAAAAAACTCTGCTGTGCTACGCGGAGTTCTGATTGTGGACAGAGTTTGCCGGCGTGCCCGTTCACATTGCATTGGGAACACGGAGTACATCAATGTGCCTCCAAAATCTTGAACGGCACTACACGGTTCTCAAGTGTGTTCTTGCGTTCTAAATTTCATGCAGAGAGCACCACGCAGTCCGCATGGGCGCTGCCATTTTGTTATTCTGCTCTCTGTTCTGGTGCTGGGCCTAACTTTTATCTGTCCTTAATCTTTGAAATCCTCTTCCTTTATTACTTTTCTACCCCAAATTTTTATTTTTTATAATAGTGTGTGTCTTTGTGTTTGTGTATTTTATGTTTTTGTTGACATTTTTTCGTGTTTTTGTAACTTTTTGACTTTTTTTCCCCTTTTTTCCATATTTCTTTCTTTCTTCTTTACTTTTCCTTCTTGTTATTTCTACCCCACCAAGCGCCATGCCAGACTTCCTTGCGGGTGGTGCCACAGATGGGCGATCTTTGGAGAGGAGGAGGTGGCAGCACTAGTTTTTTTGTGCTGTGCCATCTCCCCTCTATGCTGGAAGCAGGCCCGGTAGCAGCTACCCCCTGCGGGAGCATCGGCGGCGCTGGGGAATAGTGCGCCTGTGTGTGCGGCATGCCTGCCAAGTTCAGCATACCGCTGGGCGGACATTCTGGACCGGGAACAGGACCTGCTCAACCTGCTAGGCATCAAGATCCCAGGGCTCGGTGAGTGTTAATTGTTTGTGTTCTACAATACAAATTTGTTTTCCAAATAGCATGCTGCTCACACTCAGAGGTAAGTTATGTTTAATTTGCGTGGGTATATTATTGTGTGATCCAGTTTCTAGTTTCTGCTAGGCAGGTGCTCAGTGCTACCTAATCGCACTCACGCACTCATCAGGCGCTCACTTTGGATGATTAATTAAGAAGCCATTGCAGACTGTACTCCTGTCACTATAGTGAATCAGTGCGTAGCGCGTTCTCTCTGTGACTTTGTTTAAGTGGCTCGTACAGTTCTAGGTAATTAATTGAATTCACAGTGATGTGAAGTATGCATCTCTGCATTGCAAAAAAGGGAGACTGAGTTGGTCCATCAAGGGTGCTGAAAAATGGGAATAGAATAAAAGATCATTCACTGCAGTACATTAGTTCCAAATGTACTTTTTGTTAAGGAAATTTGGAATATGGATTTAACGACAGTGGATAGACTCAAGTCGAAACTAGTAGTACTATAGGTGATCTGTTTTAGTGAAGTATGTGACTGCATTTGCTATAAAATATTTTGTTGAGATTATTAACTGAATCACTAATCTATTTTTTTATCTTCTTTATTTCTTTCATCAGTAAGAAAAGGGACGTCTCTGAGGGTCCAGGAGAAGCTGTTCAGCCGGCGCCAATCAACAGTGCAGCTGGCGAGGGCTCTGCTGATCCCAGTAAGTCCTTTTTTGGTTTTGTGGATTTCTTAGGGTAGAATCTTGGGGATTGGAATGTTGGTGCTCTCTATCATGAAGATTCAGATAGCAGGCCCAATTAAGCTAGCATTTTAAATAAAAATCCCCATGTATGTTTGTTGAGAAGGCTTTCCTTTTCCTGCGTATGCCTAGCTCTAACACAGTTCAGTTCACGAGAGAGTGGCTATGGTCATCATGGGCCACCTTCACCCCCCCAAAGTAGTGTGCTGCATACTCATTCATTTATAGTTACAGTATACCAGCAGTTTCCCATGACAGATCAGCAAGGCTGGAAAAAAAGTATGAGGTCCCACTCCCACTCCCATTGCATTTGCTAACCAAAACCACATGTCTTTCATTGACCATTAGTCCACGCCTGGCGTGTCTAACTTTGTGAACCAACCAATCAAATGCCCAGAGTGATATTTGGAAGTTACTGACGTGCTACCTGAGCTGTAGTGCAGCATTGCAGTTGTATTTGGGGTTGCGAATCTGGGATCTAAATTATGTGTAATGTTTTTTTCTAGCCACACAGAACATCGGTAATGCTGGCTCCAGTGCCGCTGCAGGAGGAGATGGGTCAGTTGGAGGGGAGAAGCGGCAGCAGGGACAGACATTGGTAAGTCACATAATTTCTTCCAATTACTATGCTCACTAGCTATTGCCACGGCGTCGTTCGTCATCATAAAAAATGATCGTGAAGTGAACCCCCCTAGCTTTACCAGCCACAGTGGTGTTTGAGTTATTATGGCCTCTTTTATCTCCAATGCAGCAAAATCTCACATAATGAGCTTTGATGGCTTGAGGGAGACATGAAAGAATGGAAGGTAACTTAAACGCTGGAAATGGTATATGAGTGAAAGGGTGGGTGGGTGAAAGGGTACGTGGGTGGGTAAAGGGATGGATGGTTTGAAGAAAAGGTTACAGTTGAATGGTTGGATAATGTATTGGAAATTTTTCTGAGAGACTGGATGGGAGAAAGTAAAGCTTAATAATGGTGGCTATGGGTGAATTAGAATGAAAGGATAAATGAATATTTGGATTGTTTGGATGAATAAGCAAGGCAGCTCTTCTTCTCACGAGGAGCATGCTGCTCACCTATTTTGCTTACTTGGTTTATGTAGGGTTATCAATATCATTCAAAGCTATGGTTCTAAGTGAGGGTTATTTATTTTGATTATTTGTTCTACTCCCTTGACTCGCAGTATTTGTTAAGCGAGCCAGATCTATCCTACCTATCATTTATCATCCCCCCTCCCCGCCCATGGCAATTTTGTCAACTATGACCGAAATGCAGTGTGGGTCAATCAATTTGTGACTGCAGTGTTGGGTGTGTAATGTGCGTCTGCTTCAGTTAGTGCGGCATTTACAATGTTTTCAATGCATTGCAAACCGAACACACAAGATGTGTTTTCCCTTCGACCACTAAGTCACCTCTTAGTACTTCACTCGTTTATTTTTTCCTAAGTTCTTCCATCCCAGCCTACCAAATTAGAAAATCCATTCTAGGCATGTGCCATATTTAATGCAATACCCATGTGAATTGATTCCAGAATATAATTCATGGTTTTCCTTAACAGATTTCATTTCAGATTTTTCCCTTTCGAATTGCGCCATGACTGAATAAGCCAAAGATGATGAATCGATGATCAGTGTAGTGGACTCTCTATTATATATTAAAAAAAAGCTCTACCCTACCTGTCTAATGCCACTTTCCTATCCCCTGAAGTAGAGAAAATCAAGTTTCCTTTCCTTGGTTACTGTCCAGCAAATGAATTTATTGGAAATACGTGGTAGCAGGTGAGGCCACAGAGTAAAGTGGGAGTAAGTGCATGAATTGATGTCAAGTGTGGCGTATGGGATACACAGTGACGAATGTGCCAAATAAAATAAATATAGCCCGTTCCTTTACCTGCAGTGCAGTCCATGAGATTCATTTTCCTCAATGTCTACTTACGGCAGACAGGATAATATATTGATATTCACATTTCATACTTGAGGTGTGATGCACTATCTTATTTATTATTCAACTGCCTCTTTGGAGACAGGGTAGATAGAGAAATGCATTTGGCGAATAGCAAGGCCATTGGAATTAAAAATAGACAATTGTCAACTACAGCTGTAGACAGTTGCAAACAAGCAGAGGCGCTGGCTAGCAATAAGCATGGCTTCATTGTTTTAGCACCACACATAACCTGTACTCCATATAGTGCACAATGCCGTACTTATTAATGAAAAATCATTTATTTTTCAACTCAAATTGTCTGACTGTTTAGTTACTTGAAAAGCCTTTAGAAGAAAAAAACTAATCAAATCACTGTTTTTAATCCTGTGATATTATTCTCTGCCTGTTAGTAATTTTCTGCCACACAGTTAGTGCTTTTTTATGTTTGGCAACATGTGTGGGTAAAACATAAAATTGGCATTGTGATTCTCCTAATCATAATCACATAAAATAAATTCCAATGGCCCTAGAGGGCCAGCAATTTACTGCTACTGTGCAAAACAATTGTTTGCACAGAGCATTATTTGCAATTTGTCTTTTTTGTTTTTCTCTCTATAGCTGATCCTGCTAGTCCAGCCAGACCACCCAACAGGCAGGAGAGAGTGGCCCGTTTTCAGCGGCAGAGGCTGGAGCGTATTCAGCTAAAATACCAGTGGCTGGTGGTCCTGGAAGAGGAGGAGGAGGACATGAATGCACAATGCCAGGCCCCAGTGAAGCCGGCCCCCTTCAGCCTCCAGATTCCCGGCCACCCCATCGCCAGCACCGCCGCCAGCCAACTGCTGCCACCCCCCACCACACTGACAACAGGCCATTGCTGCGCCACATCCTGCAACGGCTGGACACCATCAAGGGCTGGCTCACCATGATGAAGCAGAGCCTGGACCAGCTTTGGATTGACATCCATAATGCCCTCTTCTAGCCTTTTTTTCAATTTTTTGTTTTGGTGGGAGGAATTTGGTGTTTGTTGGGGCTGGGTGGACAGGGTGGGACAGGATTTGGGACTGGACTCTGGAGAGACTTTTTCTTGGACATTTTGAGTTTTAGGGCTTGGGTCAGTTTTGTTTCGGTAGAGGGGTGGGCATTTTGTTAGGGTGGAGAGGGTGTGTTTCTTTGTAAATAAATAAAACTATTTTATTCAATCTAAATGTATGCCTGAAGCACTTTCATTTACTTTTACTTTGCACTGCTGCCTTCCAGTAGTTTGACATAGCGTGTTTATGTGCTGTAACTTAAGAGGGAGCATAGCACTTAGTTAGAGAGTCTAGACTTATACTTCTCTAACTATCTTGACCATTATGGGGAAAGCTGCCATGATGACCTATATTGTGTACAACTTCTAGATAAATAACAGTAGCAGTTAATTTATTTCTTACTAACTTAAATTCAATCCATACTAGTTGTCTTACCTGAAAATACATGCAGCAATAACAGGGGAGTCATCACAGCTTCACAAGCAAGGTCCCACTTCCAGTTCCACCCAGGTGAGCTCCAACTGTAGGATTGATCTGAATATTGATTGATTTTCCATTGTAGGCAACTAAATGGAAGTAGAAAGACTGAGTTAGTGCATTATATATTTATCAAAGATGTACAAAGAATTGAAACCACCTGAGTACTACATGATGACACAATGAGAACGCCTGATTGTGCTAAAATAGAAAAAATAGCAATACTGGTAAATTTTGGCTAATATGGAGCTAGCAGTATTATCTGTGAAATCCTCAAGTTATAAAACGTGGACTCAAAGTCTGGAGTGGACAAGCTTAGGTTAGGTGTTTACGGTTAGGCAACACATGGCCTGAATGATGATGCTGACGACTGATGTTCTTCATTCTATATCTAAAATATGGATAATTTTTAATGCGCGGTTTGGTAATGGGCTGGTGTGGGCTACTGCTTAGAAGATTCTACAGTAAGTTGGTGTTGCTTTCTCCACATCCTCCACCACCGCCCCACCAAGTGTGTGATCCATTGGTGTAATTTAAGCCTCAATAAATCACACAGCTCAGGGGAGGAGGGTTGGGGGTTTGATGAATGAATAGGTAAGGGGATTTGGGAAAAGGTTTGACAAAGACAAACACAACAACACAAGGCCACCATTCATCTGGCAATAAGCAGCCCTACATCATTTGCCATCAATCTGTTGCTAGAAGGAAACAAAGGAATGAGTATGAAAGAGTATAGATAAATGCACTGCAAACAGTCCTCCTGCCCTTGAGACCCAATTTATCAGATATCTAAATGTTCTGTCTTCTAGGTTGGGTAGTGAACCCACCCGTCCACTTCTCCTAGTTAATAATATAATTGTTAAAAGAAAAATTATACTGCATTGAAAAATTGGGTGGTGCATCTGCATTCTTATCGGAAATGTCCCCCCTTATTAGGGTCCCTCCACACTGGTCTGGTAGGTAAGCAGGAGTGTTGTTGAGCTCAGCTAGCTTTCGCCTTTCGTTTGTGAAGGAGACTAGAAGAAGGCCTGCATATTGTAAAAGAGAAACTGTATTTCAGAGTCAAGGAGAAGGACAGAAGGAAAGTAAGCTTCATGAGGAGTGTATCAAGAAGACTCTGAGGCAGAGCAAAAAAAACAAAAGGGGAACTCACTTTTGCCACAAGTCCAACACACACACATACACACACACAGAGCAGCAATTCACAAATGCACATCTCTCTATTCCAGACAGCTGAGTACCAGGCCTCATACTCTTGCTTTACCTTTGAACTGAAGTCGATGCTCGACAACTTCTTGCTTCTAGATGTTGATGTGGTAGTCCTGCAGCTCCTGCTGCAACTCCCATGATCCTCTGCCTGACTCCGAGTAACGCTGTCCCAGACCAGTTATCATCATCATGAATCACGATGACCCGAGCAAGATTGATGTAAAGTGCACTGCTGTTGAAGAACAAGTAGAGAAACAGAATTGCAGTGTTTTGCATAGGGTTTTTTTTTGTTAACTAAAGTGACTGGTCTCTGAAGAACCAGAAAAAAGGAGAACACCCAAGTGTGAAAGGGCTTATCACCTACAGGGAAAAAATTGAGCACCCATCACTCAACTCCATACAATGCAAATCAAGAATCATCTCAAGTAATTTCTAATATAACAGTTTAACACACCCTCCCTCACTTTAAGCCTCCACATCAATCATCAGTCACTCGATAATCTGATCACTTATTGGTGCAATTGTTACTGTGCACTCCAAGCACGGTGGTAGGTACACTTTATTCCCTTTATTACAACCAACAGACTGGAATTTGGAAGTCTTGCAAATAAAACGATTTGCTGGGGCAGCCATTCTAGATGATGAAAAAAACAGAAGGATCATAGGTGCGGACCGTACAGGTTAATTCATTTTTGCTAAGTAAGTTTTTGAAGGCCAATCCCCTCCAGGGCAAAAATTATCACCCACCCCTCAGGCCCGAACCATTGCAAATCAGTCATCTCATGCAAGTTCCCACATTACAGTTCAACATCCTCTCTCACTATCTGCCGCCACATGAGTCACCAATCAACTTAAATCATCCCTCATGCAATCAGTCACTCACCATTGCAATAGTTGAAGTTACCTCTTCCAATCCAAGCACGGGTAGTTTAGGTATTAGGTATTCAATCATCTTTGATGCTGGCAACACATTGGAATTTGGTATTGGCAGGCAGTCTTGTAGATAATAAATGATTATACAGGGCAGTCCTTCTAGTGTTAAGTGATGCATAAAGGGATAGGCATTAGGCAATAGGCATGCGAAGGGAGCAGGCATTGTCCCCAATGTCATGAAGGAATAGTGGAGGCTTCTTCAATGCACACTGGTCCAACTGAAATCTGGCAATATATGTGACTAATAAAAAAGGTTGGACAGCATAATTCTGACACAAAAATAATAATGTGCCTCTGGCTAATTTTGTTTTGTTTTGTTCCAGCCATTCTTCTTCAAAGCGCTACAATCCACCTCTTGTAGTTTAAAACAGCCCCTTCAGAAAAAGGAATGAAAGTGGGCAGAATTGTTTTGTACCGTGGATCAAGTAGTGTGGCACAGAGAAACTCTTTGGACTCGATAATATCATGTTGCAGCCTGCTATTAGAAGCCAAGCGAAGTACTCAGGTCTCAACCAAGGCATGCGCTTTAGTGTTTTCATTCACACCTGCAGGGGTGAACCTTTCAGACACCTTCTTTACCTGATCTTGTAGGAAATGCAACAATGGGTTAGCTTGGCCCATCGTACTGTCCTCTTTGCTATCTTCCCATGTGAAAACCTCAAAAGGGAGTAGCATCTGTGTCAGGCCTTTGACTAGGTCCCATTTGTCTGCATCCATGGTTATAGCTTTCCCGAATGCATCCCCTCCTCTTTGAATGACATAGTCATTGATCTGTTTGTACTGCTCAAACAGACTTTGCAACATGTAAAAGGTGGAGTTCCAACGTGCTGGCACTTCCTGTATCAGGGCTATAACTGGTGCTCTATTATTACGCTGAATAATCCGCAGCTGCTTCCGGGCATTAAAAGGTTGCCTGAAATGACTGCAGATTTTTCTGCAGGTGGTCAGTATGTTGCTGACTATGTCTTCCTTTTTGAGGACGTCTTGCACCACTAAGTTGATACAATGGGCAATCACAGGACCCTGAAATAGCCTCCGTCTGACAAGCCCTTGACTATGTTACTGCCATTGTCTGTGGCAACAAATCCAAATCTAAGACCTCTGGGTCACAGCCATTCATACACCTTGCTGTTAAATTCCTCCAAGATGTTTACAGCTGTATGTGATTTCTCCATCGTGAACATGGCCACTGTTGCATGCCTCTGAACGTTCCTAAGACTTTCTTTAGGGCCAAGACCTGAAGATATCTTTTGCTTTACCTCTGCAATAGAGATCCAGTGTGCAGTGATGCACATGTAATCAGTCGCCTGACAACTGGTCCACATGTCTGTCATCAGGTGGATGGAGTGAATAACAGTTTGCTGCAAAGCTTGTCCGACTAACTGCAGAACCTCATAATGCAGCGCTGGAACAGCCACTCTAGCAATATAGGTCCTAATTGGTAGCTTCCATTTTGGGCAGATGGCTGCCACAAATTCAAAGAATCCCAGTCCTTGCACAAAAGAAAAAGGGAGGAGGTCCAGCGCTAACATTTTTGCCAGCTTCCCATTGTACAAACGTGCAGTTTGGTTGTTTTGCTTATAGGGCCCCTCCTGCCTAAACAAGCCCGTAATAGTAGCCTGGATTTTCTTCTTTTCTTAGGTGTCTTTTGAGAAGCAGATGCTAGAGGTAGACTCAATATGTGTCATGGTGGTGGGGCAGTCACTGTATGCCGTGGTGTCTCCATCTCACTCTCAATCTTCTTGTGCCATTGTGAAGTCACTGAGGTGGGTGAATCTACTGGTACACTGCTGGGGACAGGGCTGCTTTGAGTGAAGATGCCACCCTCTTTTTCCTCATCATCACCTTTCCACCGTGATTGGATTTGTAGCTGATGTTCCCCAGCTCTCCCCAATACCACGACCACGACCACGTTCAGCAATATTTTTGAGGTGCTCCTCCCACTTGATTGTGTGGTGATTTTTCATATGGGTCGTCTGGCTTCCAGTATCATAATGTGTACCAGGCTTACATCAGTGAAACGTGTCATTGTTGCAGTTCAAGTAGTAGTACAAACAAGTAATATCATTTAGTGTGGTAACTTAGCAATAATACAGTCTAACTATCCTTTCGTACAACCACACCCACAAACTTTCATTGTGTGCGGTACACACAGGAAGGATCAGAAAGAGCAACAACAACAACATACAGATGTAACTTTTTGATTTATGTGCATCACGTTGGGATGTGTAAATCAGGGAGGTGCAGGTACAATGGAATGATCCTTAGACAATGAATGCTGCTGTGCAGTGCACCTATTTCAGTCAGAGAGTTGATGCCAGATGTTAGGAAAATAGAAAAAAAAATCAAAAAAATGAAATAAAAAAGATGTAAATTAAAAAAAGTAAAATATTTTTTAAAGAATAAAATGTAAAAAAGTTTTATACAAATTAAAATAAAAAACCTAAAATATGTAAATTAAAAATTAATTAAAATACATGTAAAAAATATATATATAATTTATTTAAAAAAAATTAAAGTAAAAAAACAACAAAAGTACATTTAAAAAATTTAAATAAAAAAATAAAACTAAAAAAGTAAGATTAAAAAAACGAAAATAAAAAAATAAAAAAAATTAAAGATAAGTGAAAATATCTGCAAGCATATTAATTTATTAAACTTCTATCATTGTCAACCATCGATGCAAGCCTATGGCAAAGGGCCACACTGGCTGAATGCACAAATGGCCGCCAGCCAGTGCAACATTAACAACAACTAAAACTGAGCAAGGAGGCATGGCCACAAACATGCGGGACTATGGGGAAAGCACACTGGCTGGCTACACAAAATGGGCGCAAGCCACATGGTCAGAACAACAACAACCAGCAAGGAGGCATGGCCACAAACATAGAAGACATGCAGGCCTATGGGGAAGCACACTGGCTGGCTACACAAAATGGCCACCAGCCACATGGTCACAACAACAACCAGCAAGAAGGCATGGCCACAAAAAAAAAGACATGCAGGCCTATGGGGAAAGCATAGCACACTGGCTGGCTACACAAAATGGCTGATAGGCACTTGGTCAGAACAACAACCACCAAAGAGGCATGGCCACAAACAGAGAAGACATACAGGCCCATGGCAAAAGCACACTGGCTGGCTACACAAAATGGCCACCAGCCACATGGTCAGAACTACAACCAGCAAGAAGGCATGGCCACAAACAAAGAAGACATGCAGGCCTATGTGTAAAGCAAAGCACACTGGCTGGCTACACAAAATGGCTGCCAGGCACATGGTCAAAACAACGACAACCAGCAATGAGGCATGGCCACAAACAGAGAAGACATGCACGCCCATGGAAAAGCACACTGGCTGGCTACACATAATGGCCACCAGCCACATGGTCAGAATAACAATAACCAGCAAGGAGGCATGGCCACAAACAAAGAAGACATGCAGGCCTATGGGGAAAGCACACCGACAGGCTACACAAAATGGCTGCCAGCCACATGGTCACAACAACCAGCAAGAAGGCATGGCCACAAACAAAGACAACATGCAGGGCTATGGGGAAATCACACCGCTGGCTACACGAAATGGCCGCCAGCCACATGGTCACAACAACAACCAGCAAGAAGCCATGGCCGCAAAAAAAGAAAACTGCAGGCCTATAGGGAAAGCAAAGCACACTGGTTGGCTACACAAAATGGTGCCAGCCACATGGTCATAACAGCAAGAAGGAGGTGTGGAAAACAAACAACACACGCAGGCCTATGGTGAACACTGACTATACAAAATGGCCCCTGGCCACATTGCCTGAGGAGCAACAAAGGCAAAGTGTGGCCTATGGCAAACACACATACACACACACTGGTGAGACAAAAGAGGCATGGTAACACAGAGAACACAGCATTAATTCAGCAATGCCAACAATGAAAATTAACAGGGTTTAAAATGTTTACAACAACACATATCCTTCAAAGCCATTTTCCCACCTATACACTGTTTGCAGGGGTAACAAAGTGAAATACCACTAAAAAACACATTTTGTATTTCAATTCAATGTCATCCATGGCCTAAATGATGTTTCAATTCAACAGACACCACAGAAACAGTTGTTTCATGCACCCATGAATAGTACAGGGCCTACTGGCTGGAAGGCCGATTGGCAGAATAGGCCACAAAGTGAATTAAATCAATATTGCAAATGTATTTTAAAAAACGGGAGGAAAATGTAGAAAACTGTGCAACATTTTTCCTTCACAAAAGAAGAAAAATTAAATGCAAAAAAATGACTAGGCCCCTACTAAAACTGCTGGCCACCCACCACAATAAATTTTAAAAATTGAATAAAAGTACAAATAAATCCAAGTGTATACCCCCAATCAAACAAACAACACCCTTATACACCAGTTTTCCAACTTACTTGTGATATCCCAAAAACAAAATCCTTAAACCCAATGGTATATATGCAGCAAGCAAGGAGAGTGATCCTTCCAGGCCAAATCCCAATGAAAAGTGACCAGGAGAGGGACAAAGCACTGGGAGGAGCCTGCTGGACAGGAACAGGAAGTTGGAGTCTCTGTGGCACTTCCTTTTGGTTTGGAAAAAAAGTTTTTAAAAATGGCTTCTCACACAATAAAAAACAACTCCAACGGCCAGTTTGAGAAGAAAATCCACTTCAAATGCCTCTCAGCTGCTTTCTCAAACAGAAAAGCTGCTCAGCTGCTCTGTTTGCGATGGGCGATCGGCACTAAAAATACTAGATTGGTGCCGTCGCGGCCAGAAACCATGCGAGTGAGCTCGAAGTCTCGTGGGAGCTCGCTGGCCATGTGAGAAGTCTTGCACGCGCTCACAAACGGCAAGAGACTCTTGGAGCTCGCGGTTGAGAGCCAAAAAATACTTGAGCGTAAGAACGGAAACAAAAACTCTGATTCATGCCCGAATGGTGGAATTCAGGAATTCCACGCTCCTACGAGGAAAGTGCCCGAATTCTGCAAACTCCACGAGCGGAGCCGAGTTTACCACTCTGGCTTACTCCTTGATTTCCTGCAAAAGAAGGATTCTGAAATCCTTTCTGGACAAATTCCGCCTGAGCAAACATGAATTCCTCTTTAATCTTTTTCTGTTTCATTTCTTGTTCAGCACTGCAATATTTCACATACCTCAGGATTTGATCAAGTGATTTACTCTGCCATCAGGTTACACTTTGTGTTATATAAGAACGGATCTCTCGTCTCAATCCTAGACCAAACTGAGATACAAAAATCCCATGACCTTCTCTTAAGGGTATTCTCTTCCACTGTGCTGCTGAAACACATGTAATAACCACTCATAGTACTCATGAACTGATTCTTTTGCTTCTTGTGTCGTTAGATTAATTTTCAATCAATCAAGATCTTTTGGAGGCACTCTGCCTTTTAGGAAAGTAATCACTGCTTTATATTTTTCCACTACTACAAGAGACGGTGCATTAGTGCATGCCATTCTCGCTGGTTCTTCACATGGCCATTGTACAGCAGTCTTACACTCAGCCCACAAATCACTTCGTACAGCAATATTAAAGAATGTGTTCAAATCAATCCACAGCACTTTTGAATTTTCACAAATCGATCAACTTGAGTGTATCACTGCACAGGTTTGTCTCTCAATTTTGGGAAATTGTTCGTGAAAGGTGCAAGATCTCTTCTACTCCAAGGTACATGAACATACACTCCTGCAATTTCTCCTAATGGATAAGCTGAAGCTCCTTCCTCATTCTGTTCATTTTCTTTCCCTATCATCTCAGGGTCCTTCTTTTTCTTTTCATGTTTTTTTGCCCGTGTATTTTCCAATTTTTCAGTTTCACTCCATTCTTAAATACATTTTATTAATTCTATAATGTGCAGCCGCATTCCTGAAGAAATCATTGTATCAATTGCTTCATCATCTAATTGAAGTCTGTAACTTTTCTGGAAAGGAAAACTTTTGGAAAGCTCTAATTCATAATTCCGAGCCAATTCAGTTAATTTATCATGTGTATTTGCTGCTCGTCTTGTAATTTCTTTACACAGGTAAATCAATTCTTTCTATTGATATTGGTTCCAAAGCTCTATTTCTAGACATCCCTGAATTATTTCTTACAATTCAACTTTTAGTGTCTGATTAGGATGGTGGGCGGACGAGGGAGATGGGGACCGCCCGACATAGTGTTGGGGTCCCACAGTACCAAATTACAATGCGACCGCCACCGTGGCGGTCACATTGTACAGGTTTTCCATTGCGGTGGGTGCTGTTGGCAGCAGAACCTGCAGCAATGGAAAAAAGGGATGTGTAGCACATCCCTGCACTATGTGATAGGCACCATTCGGTGCCTGTCACTTGGTACAGGGATCACACCCAAAGAAAAGGGCCCAGGGTGAAGAGGGGCCGTCCATCCCCGCCATCTTTTTCATGGCGGGTGACCCACCATGGAAAGGCTGGTGGGGAGGGACCATCTGAATCCCTATGACGGTGCCTGGAAGGCACCACCACCATTGTATGGATTAGGAGTCCCTCCGTACTACCGGCGGGCTCAAGGAGCCGATCAGATGCGTAGCGGTAGGCTTTCCGCCCGCCTGCACTCCGCCTACCATCAAAATCTGGCAGGCGGAAAAGCTGCTTAATTCTCCCCGCCATCCTAATCAGCCCCTTAATTTGGAAATATCTAATGGGCTCTCCTTTTCAGGTTCAGGGCTTGTCTATCTTCAAAATCCCTGCAGGTTCTTCAAACCATGGTGGAAAAATTACATCTTCAAACAGATTTGTTTCTCCGGAGGTAACTATTTTTGTGAAAGCAAGCCTTCCCCCATCTCTTAATGCCCAGACTGTTTGAGGTAGTCTCCACACAACAATCTGTGAATTCTGAGAAGTCGGAATAAATACTGTAGTTAGAAAAAATTCTCCTGCTCCTTGAGCCTCTGAAGTCAGGTTAACATTTACTGGGGCATTTACAACTGGTCTATTCATTGTCTGTACAGTTACTGGTTGTGGCACTTGCACTGGACCACGCATAACAGGTGGATTCACCACAGGTGGAGGCACAGTCTGTAGCTGGGCTACTTGTGGTGGAGAAATCTGTAATACTTGAAGGGGTCTCTCATTTGATATTACTCTGGTTTCTACAGGGGCAGTGGCTATTGTACTGCTAGCTGCGGCACCACTTTCAGTATTATCAGTTGGTGTTGCATAAGGTGGGGGTCATGCAGCCAACATTTGTTCAAAATATCATCCCCTCAATCACTATCTGTCTCATTCTCATTTTATTTTCTTCTTTATCTTTTCCCTTGATCTTTTTCTTTTCCCTTTCTCTGGTATCTCTGTAGAAATAGCTGGATATAATCTAGTACCTTCAACTATATCTTTCCTCCATCTCTGCTGTCCTTCATCCCATCGAGCATCTGCATAATTACGCATTGCACTTTTGCGGAGGCCAGGGAAGAGGGTCGCACATTCCCCAGCTTCACTTGTTCCTGCAATCCAAAATGTTTGCTTTCGTTTTGGATAAAGACAGCAGTCCTGGGAAGGCTAATTTAGATCTTTATCAGCTGAAGTTCCATCAATTGAGTCTCTTGTGCTGTGAAAAGTTTTGGTGCAGGGTGTGGGCTTGGCTGAGTGAAATGCAAATGTGCCTAAGTTAATTTGCAAGTGTAAAGGGTGCTTGGGGGCTGATTCTCGCTTTATTTGATCAAATCACTCCAAGCTTTGTGATGACAAAGATTTGTTTTTTATTAGTGGTAGTGCAAAGAGTTAATAACTGAGCTGTGAAGTGTGTGCTTTTAATTTTAACTGCATTTACAGAGCCCTTAGTACCTCCAAAGGTGTGTTGAAGGGACAGTTGTGTAAAAAAGAAAATTGCATTACATACACTCTGGTATCACTAAAATCTACATTTTGGAACGACCATTTTACTGAAAAACTATTTGCATGTTTTGCAGCACTCTATCTTACACTGTGAGGTCCTACAGTGCCTTTCCCACTGAGTAACAATTTTTTTAATTTATTTTTCATTTACGCTGCCCATTATTTTATATGTAGATACCTGATAATGAAAAACCTAAAAAAACGTACATAATATTTTGGGGCTTATTTATGAGAGGCTTTCATCACCAGAGCATCACTTTTTTTATGCTTCGGCGGCGCAAGCATCTCAACCATACCTATGAGGCTGTGCAAAGTCACCCTGCATGGCTTTGCATGGCCTCATAGATATGGAGTAAGACATAGCAGCGCAAGTCACTGCGTTGCCTTACTCTGCGTCAAGGAGGTGTTCTATGGGCTTTGCATGGGGTTCCCACGCAACACTCATGGATTTTGATGCTGCTCCATATTTACAAAATCACGTAAACCTGGGGTAGCTCCAAAAACAGACGCCTCCCCAGCGGAGGTGTAACGAGGAGAAATGTTTTCATTTCTACTCGTTTTTTCCTTATTCCATGTGTGCTGCATTCTGCAGCTCATATCGAAAGAGGAAAACACCTCTCGGGATTGTTTTCTTGAAGGAAGGTGCCCCTTCCTGTACAAAAACAATCCTGTCTATGTTGGTGCTAGGCAGCAATTTATGCGCCAACGCAAAGGAAAAGGACAGGAATGCACCGTACTTCATAAATACTGTGCATTCCTGCCCTTTCACATCGGCATAGGGCAACGCAGCAAGAAGACTTGGGGCGCTGCCCTACTCCAATTCCTCATAAATAAGGCCCTTTGTTTTTAGCTACACCTTTGAATACACCCCCACTCTCACTGACCTTTGGTTTGCTAAACAGTGTTTAATATTATTTCCCCACCGTAAAAATTATTTGCTGTGGAAATTGGGGGCGTTTATGGTTGTCGATAGTTGACTATGATGAAGAGTACCAGGTTCTAGAAATTTTCATCAGAAGGGGGTCCTTACGCCTAAAAACGTTTGACAAGGGGGTCTCGGCATCAAAAAGTTTGAAGACCTCTGGTCTAGAGGGTGGTTTCATTTCCCACAATTTTCTCAATAATTCTAGTCTCAAAGCTTCCGTATTTTGGAAATCTTAATGCACCTTCCTTCTCAGTGATCTTGAACCATTGACAAAGCCATAAACATGTATGTAATCCTAATTCAGTTGCCATATAATGTGCAGGTGCACCCTCAGGAGGTGCTGCCTCACTCTCCCATATCGGGATTGAAATATGACCCTTCATAAAACTCTTAAATTCTTTAAAACATTTCATGCTTCAGGCCAAATTGCAAACCAGACAATTTCAATTCAATATTTTGTTTCCGTTCCGTAAACGTCAGATTTTCTCTACTCCAATCTTGTTACAGTTGTTATTTTATCGAAGTCCTGTTAAGAAATCCCAATGCAATGTCCACCAAACACTGATCTATCACAGCGCGGCACATTGATGTTACTAACCAATCCCAACGCGAAAGCACCCCAATGAACCAATCCTAGCTTGAGACACTATGACAAACAAACTCATTCCTCACAGCAGCTAAGCCTCCTTTACAATTTCTCTTGTACCTACACAAACCAACAAAACCTTCTCAAATGACAATAACAAAACATAAATCAATTCTTGTTTGCGCTTCTAAAAAAAACAATAGTATATCTTCCATGCAAGAATTCCACAATCGCAAGGGAAATCTCAAATAGCGTGAAATCACCCTAATCAATGCAATTCCACCCTTTTGCGCAATTAGGTTTTGCTAACATCAATTAATATTGAACAACAGATTATTAGTATTGATATCTTAATTGTTTAGGTGATGGTACCCCATACTCTACACCACAAAACCTGCAAACAGCAAATACCATTCAATGATGGCTTATTCAAGTGTCTTCTACAGTTGTCTTTCATCTTTTTATCTCTTATCCCAGATCTTAGACTACGATGAGTCTGAAACGCTTCAATCTCTTTACATAGAAACAATAAACACCCTTATTCATCAAACCATCAATCAATCAGTAGAGCTCAGCACTATCATCCCTAGGGGTATCTGGGTGCTGTGTCTCCATCGAAAAGCCAGGTCTTGAGCCTCTTCCTGAAGTCTGCAAGGGAGGGGGCTGTATGGAGTTGGAGGGGAAGGTTGTTCCAGGTCCTGGCAGCGATGTAGGAGAAGGAATGGCCACCGCTATGACGGATGCAGGGTGTGTATGCAAGGGCAAGTGAAGAGGAGCGCATGTGTCTAGTGGATTGGTGGAAGTTCAGCTGATGATTGATGTAGGCAGGTCCTAGGCCATGGAGGTCTTTGTAGGCATGTGTGAGGAACTTGAACTGGCATCTTTTCTAGATGGGGAGCCAGTGGCGGTCTCTCAGGTGGGTGGCAATGTGAGTTCATTTGGGGAGGTACAGGATGAGTCTGGATGCAGTATTCTGTATGGTCCGGAGTCTTCTGAGGAGCTGGGTGGAGTTGCTGGCTCAGAGGGCATTGCCGTAGTTGAGGCATCTGTTGATGAGGCCTTGAGGGACAGTCTTTATGGTGTTGGCTGGGATCCATCTGAAGATTCTGCAGAGCATGCGAAGTGTGTGAAAGCAGGAGGAGGTGACTGCGTTAACTTGTCAACTCATGGTCAGTTGGCTGTCAAGGATGATACTGAGGTTGCGTGCGTGGTCGGTCGGTCGATGTGGGTCCGAGTTCTGCAGGCCACCAGCTGTGGTCACATGTGGAGGTGTTCTTCCCAAAGCTCAGTACTTCAGTTATGTTGGAGTTGAGTTGGAGGCAGCTGTCGCTCATCCATTCAGCTATGTTGTTCATGGTGTTGCAGAAGTTGGTTTTGGAGCAGGAGGGGTACACGGGGAGCGAGAGGATCAGTTAAGTGTCATCTGCATAGGACATTATGTTGAGTCGTGGGATCTGGCGATGTATGCGAGGGGCGTCATGTAGATGTTGAACAGGGTGGGGCTGAGGAATGATCCTTGTAGTAGGCCGCATATGATGTCTTTGGGTGCAGAGGTAAAGGGAGGCAGTCAGATGCTCTGTGTGCATCCTGTGATGAAAGAGGCGAACCACTTGAGAACGTCTTTCTGTATGCTTATGCTGTGGAGTCTGTTGATGAGGGTGTTGTAGGACGTTGTGTCGAACACCGCGGAGAGGTCAAGGAGGATCAGGACGACAGTTTCTCCACAGTCGAGGAGTGATGTCATCTGAGGCAGTGATCAGCGCAGTCTCAATGCTGTGGTTGGCATGGAATCCTGATTGAGAGGCATATGTGATTTTGTTCCAGGAATCTGGTGAGCTGCTGGTTGATGGCTTTCTCGAGAACTTTGGCCAGGTAGGAGAGCAGGGAGATTGGACGGTAGTTTTTGAGGTCGCTGTTGGGTCAGTGGAGGCTTTCTTCAGGAAGGGTCTGACGTCTGCATGTTTCCAACTGTCCAGGAAGGTTGCTGTGGAGATGGAGGTGTTGAGGATGCATGTGAGTTACGTGCTGATTGGGTCTGTTGCAAGGTTGTAGAGGTGGTGTGGGCATGGTTCGGTGGTTGCCCTGGAGTGGATGTAAGACATGATGGTGAAGTTGGTCAGGGCGGTGAGCAGTGACCAGGCTGTGATGGTTTGGCTGGTGTTCGCTGGTTGGTTGAGGTTGTCGAGGTCAAGGGTGGCGGGTTGGATGTTGAAATTGATGTAGATGTTGAACTTGCTGTGGAAGTAGCCTGAGAGGGTGTTGGAGAGTTCTTTGGAGAGGTGGATGGTGTTCTCGATGGCTGTAGGGTTGGAGAAATCTTTGACTATTTGAAGAGTTCCTTTGTGTGGTTGGCTGCGGAGTTAATGCGGGTGGTGATGGCTGCTTTTTCAGGCTTCTTTGATGTGCTGGTTATAGATGCTGAGTGCTGTTTTGTGAGCTGCTCTGTCGGCTGGGTTCTTGGTGGTGTGCCATCGTTTCTCCAGTTGGTGGGTGGTAGTTGCGCTTGGTGGTCCTGAGTTATGGGGTGTAGCAACTGGCATGTTTGGGGATCTTGTTGGATTTTTCAGGTTTCACTGGGGCGCTCTGTTGGCGCTGTCAGTGATCCAGGTGGTGAAGTTCTGGATGGTCTGGTTGAGGTCTGTTGAGGCCTTGCGTTGGGGGGTGGTAATGGCCTGTGACCACTGAGTTTCTGTGATCTTGCTCCAGCTTCAGTGGGAGGAGATCTGGCGCCTGGTGATGGTGTGCTGGGCATCGGTGATGGAGAAGTGTATGATGGTGTGGTCAATCCAGGTGAGTTCTGTAGTATGGCCGAATTTGATTCTGTCACTGGAAGTGAAGATAGGGTTGAATTTGTGACCAGCTTTTTATGTGGTTTCAGTGACCTGTTGGGTGAGGCTGATGCTGCTCAGGTTCTCCAGGAGGGCAATGGTTGTTGGGGTTGTTGGGGTCGTCTATCTGGAAGTTGAGGTCTCCAAGTAGAATGTAGTGGATAGAATCTATTGCTAGGGGTGCGATGAGGTTGGAAATGGTGTCGCAGAATGTTGCCCGGGGACCTGGGGTCTGTAGGCGAGGGTGCCTCTTATTGTGGTCTTCGCGTCGGTTTGTAGTAGGAAGTTGAGGTGTTCCATGAGAGGTGTGGGGTTGTCATTGGTAGGGGTGCATTTGACGGTTTCCTTGAAGATGATGGTGATGCCTCGAACTTGATTGTTGGTGCGGTCACAGTGTAACATCTTGTACCTATCGGGAGTGGTGGTGGTGATGTCGTTGTTCAAGGAGAGGTTGAGACACATTTTGGTGATGAAGGCAACGTCCGTGGAGAGGGTGGTGATGGTGTCCCAGATTACCGTGGCATGTTTGCAGAGTAACCGGGCGTTGAGCAGGATACAATTGAGTGGTTGCAGGTGTTCTTGGTCTTATGGGCAGAAGTGGTGCAGGATCTTTTGTAGGTTGTGTGCAGGAAAGTGGCCAGGTCAGCAGGTGAAGAGTTCTTTGGTGGATTGTGGGGAGGAGGAGACACAGCAGTTGTTTCGGCATCCGGGTTCCAGGTCCAGGAGTTCCTTGGCGGTGTATCATCGCGTGGCGGGTGGGCCAGGGGTCCTGGTGCTGGGTGTTTTCCAACCGGCATTGCGTTGGCAGCATGTCCGTTGCGCGCATCCGCTATGTGGTCATGTGGCGGCCTCCATTAGTGGCCCAGGAGGTGGTCCAAGTGCAGGTAGCACAGAGACAGCAGGCAACGCAGGGGCAGCTGGCAATGTAGGGGCAGGGACAGCAGGCGACGCAGGGGTGGCAGGCAATGCAGGGATAGCAAGCAGAGCAGGGGCAGTAGGCAATGCAGGGATAGCAGGCAGTGCAGGGGCAGCAGCTAACGAAGGGGTAGAGATAGCATCCAATGCAGGGGCAGCAGGCAATGCAGGGGCAGGGACTGCAGGCAACGCTGGGGCAGCAGGCAATGCAGGGCAGCAGGCAATGCAGGGGTAGCAGGCAACTCAGGGACAGCAGGCAACACAGGGGCAGCAGGCAGCGCAGGGGCAGCTGGCAATGTAGGGACAGGGATAGCAGGCAACACAGGGGCAGCAGGAAACGCAGGGGCAGCAGGCAACGCAGGGACTGCAGGCAATGCAGGGGTAGCAGGTAGCACAGAGGCAGGGACAGCAGGCAATGCAGGGACAGGAGGAAATGCAGGGCCTGCAGGCAGCACAGGAGCAGCAGGCAATGCAGGGGCAGGGGCAGCAGGAAACGCAGGAGCAGCAGGCAATGTAGGGGCAGAGGCATCAGGCAATGCAGAGGCAGCAGGCAACGCAGGGGCAGCAGGCAATGCAGGGGCAGGGACAGCAGGCAATGCAGGGGCAGCAGGCAGTGCAGGGGAAGGGGCAACAGCCAATGCAGGGACAGCAGGCAATGCAGGGGCAGCAGGCAGCGCAGGAGCAGCAGGCAATGCAGGTGCAGCAGGGAGCACAGGGACAGCAGGCAACTCAGGGACAGCAGGCAACCCAGGGGCAGCAGACAATGCAAAGGCAGCAGGCAATGCAGGGGCAGCAGGCAATGCAGGACTGCAGGCAATGCAGGGGCAGCAGGCAGCACAGGGACAGCAGGCAATGCACTGGCAGGGATAGCAGACAACACAGGGGCAGCAGGAAATGCAAAGTCAGCAGGCAATGCAGGGGCAGCAGGCAACGCAGGGACTGCAGGCAATACAGGGGCAGCAGGTAGCACAGAGGCAGGGGCAGCAGACAATGCAGGGACAGGAGGCAATGCAGGGGCTGCAGGCAGCACAGAGGCAGCAGGCAATGCAGAGGCTGGGGCAGCAGGAAATGCAGGAGCAGCAGGCAACGTAGGGACAGAGACATCAGGCAATGCAGGGGCGAAGGCAATGCAGGGGCAGCAGGCAATGCAGGGGCAGGGGCAGCAGGCAATGCAGGGGCAGGGACAACAGGCAATGCAGGGGCAGCAGGCAGTGCAGGGGAAGGGACAACAGCAAACGCAGGGACAGCAGGCAATGCAGGGGCAGCAGGCAGCACAGGGTCAGCAGGCAACACAGGGGCAGGGACAGCAGGCAACCCGGGGGCAGCAGACAATGCGGGGGCAGCAGGCAACGCAGTGGCAGCAGGCAGTGCAGGGGAAGCAGGCAACACAGGAGCAGGCACAGCAGGCAGTGCAGGGACAACTGGTAACGCAGGGGCAGCAGGCAATGCAGGGGCAGCAGGCAGCACATGTGCAGCAAGCAGCACAGGGGCAGGGGCAGCAAGCAATGCAGGGGCAACAACCAGTGAAGGACAAGGGCAGGGGGTACAGTATCTTCAGCTGGGGTCAGGCAAAAGAGGGGTGGCCCACCCCAGACTCCTCTGGGCTTTGACAGGTGTTGACGGCCCACCTTTTGCCCGGACTTGGCCCAGGTGCTGCCCGTGTGCGTCCCACGATGTGGGAGCTGCAGGCGACTCTTATCCTGCACCAGGAGGCGTAAGAGTAAAACTGCCAGCTGGCCCCGTCTCCGGGGCTGCTGGCCAATGGAGTTCCAGTCCAGTCTGGTCTGACCGCTCAACGAAGTCTGGTGGTGGGAGGGGGTATTCGGGCACTCTCAGCGCAGCAGGAACAGGAGGAAACAGGAGGGCAGACACCTGCTACGAGACGGAAGGCAGCTTCCCGCGATGCGGGAGCCAACGGCGACTCTTATCCTGCGCCGGGGGCCATGAAAGTGAAAACTGCCAGCTGGCCCCGCCCCCAGGGCTGCTGGCCAATGGAGACCATTCCGGTCGGGTCCGACCGGTCAGCGAAGTCTGGTGGTGGGAGGGAGTATTCAGGCACCATCAGCGCCGCAGGAACAGAAGGAAACAAGAGGGTAGACACCTCTTTCTACGAGGCGGAAGGCAGCTTCCACTCTCAATTCAATAATGCAACCATAAACACAATTATTATAGAAGTCGCATCACCCTATTAATAGTCTCACCTCCAAAACAGCAACTGCCTTCAAAAACTGCACCTTGTAAGCTCCTCAAACACTGGAGATTGGATTTGCAGGATTTGGGTATTTTATTCTAACTAGGGTAATTTTTTTGTAGCTCTTTGATCAAGGTGAGCCCAGACTTCTGCTAACAATAACTGATAGCGTGGATTGGGGCCAAAATGAAATAATATGCTTCACCATTTCAATTACCATGACCTTGCCAGGTAGGTCGCTCCCCCACCACACAGCTCCGCCTGTGTTGTCTACCCGCTGCTTCTGCAGGTTAGATCGCCCTCCGCTTGTAGCCCCGGTGCCCGTTTTCTTTCTGCTTGTCTCCCCTTTTCCTTTCTGTGCCCCTCGCTGCCCCATTGTCGTTGTGCCCGTGATTCTGTCTGCTTTCTCCCCTGTTTTCCTTTTTGTGCCCCTCGCTGCCCCATTGTCGCTGTGCCCGTGATTTTGTCTGCTTTCTCCCCTGTTTTCCTTTCTGTGCCCCTCGCTGCCCCATTGTCGTTGTGCCCGTGATTCTGTCTGCTTTCTCCCCTGTTTTCCTTTTTGTGCCCCTCGCTGCCCCATTGTCGCTGTGCCCGTGATTTTGTCTGCTCTCTCCCCTTTTCCTTTCTGTGCCCCTCGCTGCCCCATTGTCGCTGTGCCCGTGATTTTGTCTGCTTTCTCCCCTGTTTTCCTTTTTGTGCCCCTCGCTGCCCCATTGTCGTTGTGCCCGTGATTCTGTCTGCTTTCTCCCTGTTTTCCTTTTTGTGCCCCTCGCTGCCCCATTGTCGTTGTGCCCGTGATTCTGTCTGCTTTCTCCCCTGTTTTCCTTTTTGTGCCCCTCGCTGCCCCATAGTCGCTGTGCCCGTGATTTTGTCTGCTCTCTCCCCTTTTCCTTTCTGTGCCCCTCGCTGCCCCATTGTCGTTGTGCCCGTGATTCTGTCTGCTTTCTCCCCTGTTTTCCTTTTTGTGCCCCTCGCTGCCCCATTGTCGCTGTGCCCGTGATTTTGTCTGCTCTCTCCCCTTTTCCTTTCTGTGCCCCTCGCTGCCCCATTGTCGCTGTGCCCGTGATTTTGTCTGCTTTCTCCCCTGTTTTCCTTTTGTGCCCCTCGCTGCCCCATTGTCGTTGTGCCCGTGATTCTGTCTGCTTTCTCCCCTGTTTTCCTTTTGTGCCCCTCGCTGCCCCATTGTCGTTGTGCCCGTGATTCTGTCTGCTTTCTCCCCTGTTTTCCTTTTTGTGCCCCTCGCTGCCCCATTGTCGCTGTGCCCGTGATTTTGTCTGCTCTCTCCCCTTTTCCTTTCTGTGCCCCTCGCTGCCCCATTGTCGTTGTGCCCGTGATTCTGTCTGCTTTCTCCCCTGTTTTCCTTTTTGTGCCCCTCGCTGCCCCATTGTCGCTGTGCCCGTGATTTTGTCTGCTCTCTCCCCTGTTTTCCTTTTTGTGCCCCTCGCTGCCCCATTGTCGCTGTGCCCGTGATTTTGTCTGCTTTCTCCCCTGTTTTCCTTTCTGTGCCCCCGCTGCCTCTCGCCATTCCCGCCGCTGCGTCCCTGCGGCCCCGCCCCCGACCGCCCATTCGCTGCCCCTGCCTCCCGCCTCCCAGCTGCTCCTCCCTCCCACCTCCCCATAAATGGCGGCCGCTGCGCGGTGAGGAGAGCGACCCTTGACCTTGCCAGGTAGGTCGCTCCCCACCACACAGCTCCGCCTGTGTTGTCTACCCGCTGCTTCTGCAGGTTAGATCGCCCTCCGCTTGTGGCCCCGGTGCCCGTTTTCTTTCTGCTTGTCTCCCTTTTCCTTTCTGTGCCCCTCGCTGCCCCATTGTCGTTGTGCCCGTGATTCTGTCTGCTTTCTCCCCTGTTTTCCTTTTTGTGCCCCTCGCTGCCCCATTGTCGCTGTGCCCGTGATTTTGTCTGCTTTCTCCCCTGTTTTCCTTTCTGTGCCCCTCGCTGCCCCATTGTCGTTGTGCCCGTGATTCTGTCTGCTTTCTCCCCTGTTTTCCTTTTTGTGCCCCTCGCTGCCCCATTGTCGCTGTGCCCGTGATTTTGTCTGCTCTCTCCCCTTTTCCTTTCTGTGCCCCTCGCTGCCCCATTGTCGCTGTGCCCGTGATTTTGTCTGCTTTCTCCCCTGTTTTCCTTTTTGTGCCCCTCGCTGCCCCATTGTCGTTGTGCCCGTGATTCTGTCTGCTTTCTCCCCTGTTTTCCTTTTTGTGCCCCTCGCTGCCCCATTGTCGTTGTGCCCGTGATTCTGTCTGCTTTCTCCCCTGTTTTCCTTTTTGTGCCCCTCGCTGCCCCATTGTCGCTGTGCCCGTGATTTTGTCTGCTCTCTCCCCTTTTCCTTTCTGTGCCCCTCGCTGCCCCATTGTCGTTGTGCCCGTGATTCTGTCTGCTTTCTCCCCTGTTTTCCTTTTTGTGCCCCTCGCTGCCCCATTGTCGCTGTGCCCGTGATTTTGTCTGCTCTCTCCCCTTTTCCTTTCTGTGCCCCTCGCTGCCCCATTGTCGCTGTGCCCGTGATTTTGTCTGCTTTCTCCCCTGTTTTCCTTTTTGTGCCCCTCGCTGCCCCATTGTCGTTGTGCCCGTGATTCTGTCTGCTTTCTCCCCTGTTTTCCTTTTTGTGCCCCTCGCTGCCCCATTGTCGTTGTGCCCGTGATTCTGTCTGCTTTCTCCCCTGTTTTCCTTTTTGTGCCCCTCGCTGCCCCATTGTCGCTGTGCCCGTGATTTTGTCTGCTCTCTCCCCTTTTCCTTTCTGTGCCCCTCGCTGCCCCATTGTCGTTGTGCCCGTGATTCTGTCTGCTTTCTCCCCTGTTTTCCTTTTTGTGCCCCTCACTGCCCCATTGTCGCTGTGCCCGTGATTTTGTCTGCTCTCTCCCCTGTTTTCCTTTTTGTGCCCCTCGCTGCCCCATTGTCGCTGTGCCCGTGATTTTGTCTGCTTTCTCCCCTGTTTTCCTTTCTGTGCCCCCGCTGCCTCTCGCCATTCCCGCCGCTGCGTCCCTGCGGCCCGCCCCCTGACCGCCCATTCGCTGCCCCTGCCTCCCGCCTCCCAGCTGCTCCTCCCTCCCACCTCCCCATAAATGGCGGCCGCTGCGCGGTGAGGAGAGCGACCCTTGACCTTGCCAGGTAGGTCGCTCCCCACCACACAGCTCCGCCTGTGTTGTCTACCCGCTGCTTCTGCAGGTTAGATCGCCCTCCGCTTGTGGCCCCGGTGCCCGTTTTCTTTCTGCTTGTCTCCCCTTTTCCTTTCTGTGCCCCTCGCTGCCCCATTGTCGTTGTGCCCGTGATTCTGTCTGCTTTCTCCCCTGTTTTCCTTTTTGTGCCCCTCGCTGCCCCATTGTCGCTGTGCCCGTGATTTTGTCTGCTTTCTCCCCTGTTTTCCTTTCTGTGCCCCTCGCTGCCCCATTGTCGTTGTGCCCGTGATTCTGTCTGCTTTCTCCCCTGTTTTCCTTTTTGTGCCCCTCGCTGCCCCATTGTCGCTGTGCCCGTGATTTTGTCTGCTCTCTCCCCTTTTCCTTTCTGTGCCCCTCGCTGCCCCATTGTCGCTGTGCCCGTGATTTTGTCTGCTTTCTCCCCTGTTTTCCTTTTTGTGCCCCTCGCTGCCCCATTGTCGTTGTGCCCGTGATTCTGTCTGCTTTCTCCCCTGTTTTCCTTTTTGTGCCCCTCGCTGCCCCATTGTCGTTGTGCCCGTGATTCTGTCTGCTTTCTCCCCTGTTTTCCTTTTTGTGCCCCTCGCTGCCCCATTGTCGCTGTGCCCGTGATTTTGTCTGCTCTCTCCCCTTTTCCTTTCTGTGCCCCTCGCTGCCCCATTGTCGTTGTGCCCGTGATTCTGTCTGCTTTCTCCCCTGTTTTCCTTTTTGTGCCCCTCGCTGCCCCATTGTCGCTGTGCCGTGATTTTGTCTGCTCTCTCCCCTTTTCCTTTCTGTGCCCCTCGCTGCCCCATTGTCGCTGTGCCCGTGATTTTGTCTGCTTTCTCCCCTGTTTTCCTTTTTGTGCCCCTCGCTGCCCCATTGTCGTTGTGCCCGTGATTCTGTCTGCTTTCTCCCCTGTTTTCCTTTTTGTGCCCCTCGCTGCCCCATTGTCGTTGTGCCCGTGATTCTGTCTGCTTTCTCCCCTGTTTTCCTTTTTGTGCCCCTCGCTGCCCCATTGTCGCTGTGCCCGTGATTTTGTCTGCTCTCTCCCCTTTTCCTTTCTGTGCCCCTCGCTGCCCCATTGTCGTTGTGCCCGTGATTCTGTCTGCTTTCTCCCCTGTTTTCCTTTTTGTGCCCCTCGCTGCCCCATTGTCGCTGTGCCCGTGATTTTGTCTGCTCTCTCCCCTGTTTTCCTTTTTGTGCCCCTCGCTGCCCCATTGTCGCTGTGCCCGTGATTTTGTCTGCTTTCTCCCCTGTTTTCCTTTCTGTGCCCCCGCTGCCTCTCGCCATTCCCGCCGCTGCGTCCCTGCGGCCCCGCCCCCTGACCGCCCATTCGCTGCCCCTGCCTCCCGCCTCCCAGCTGCTCCTCCCTCCCACCTCCCCATAAATGGCGGCCGCTGCGCGGCCGCGCCGCTGGCGCGCCAAAGGCGCGCCTAAGGCAAGCCCGTCTGCGCCCGTCCGCGACTGGACCGCGCCCAGCGCCAGAACCCCTGGATCCCACCGATGCAACACCACTCGACGGACCTACGACGCCGCCACACTCACCGCACTCAATGCCGGCCGGAACCCTGCCTGCTACCGAGCCTCACCGAGACGCACCCACGGACCCTTCACCTGCCAAACCTGCCGATTCACCTGCCCCCGGACGTGCACCACCTCCGCCAAGTCGAGCACCAGCAGCAACCACCTGAAATGCATCCTGCTGAACACCCGCTCCGTCCACAGGCACGCCGTGGAACTCTGGGACCTGCTCGACGCAACAGCACCGGACATCGCCTTCCTCACCGAAACCTGGATGAACGCCTCCTCAGCGCCCGACATCGCCATAGCCATCCCGGACGGATACAAGATCACCCGGAGGGACCGCGTCAACCAGACGGGAGGAGGCATCGCCATCGTACACAAGAACACCATCCGCATCTCGACTAACTCCGACGAGACCTTCACCGCCGCCGAACACCTACACTTCCAGATACACACTGACCCCAAGACCACCCTCCGAGGCACCCTCATCTACAGACCCCCGGGACCACGCACACTATTCAGCGAAGACATCGCAGACTTCATCAGCCCGCACGCCATGCCCTGCGCCGACTACATCCTCCTAGGGGACCTCAACTTCCACCTGGAGAACAACAACGACAGAAACACCACCGCCCTGCTGGACAACCTCGCCAACCTCGGACTCAAGCAACTGGTGAACACGCCCACCCACTATGCCGGCCACACGCTTGACCCCGTCTTCTCGTCCAGCAAGCACATCTCCTTCAGCCACGCCACCGGACTCCACTGGACCGACCACAGCTGCGTCCACTTCAGCTTCAGAAAGACTACGACCCACCACCACCCGCAACAGGCTCCCCGCCGGAGCTGGAGCAAGATCACCGCCGAGCAGCTCACCGCCTCCCTCAGCCAGAACACACCCACCAACACAACGGACCCAAACGAAGCAGCCAGCAACCTCGCCAAGTGGCTGACCGCCTGCGCCGACGACCTCGCACCACTAAAAAACCCTCCCAGCAGACCCGGAAGCAAGAAAACCCCTTGGTTCACCAACGAACTCAAGGAATCCAAGAAGAACTGCCGCACTCTCGAGAAAACCTGGCGACTCGACCAGACCACAGACAACAGGACCGCCCTCAAGCACGCCACCCGCAAACACCACCAGCTGATCCGTGCCACCAAGAAGTCGGCACTCAAAGAACGACTGGACAACAACGCCCATGACAGCAAGGAACTTTTCAGCATCGTCAAAGAGTTCTCCAACCCCAGCGCCGGAAACAACGACATCACCCCCTCGCAAGACCTCTGCAACTCACTCTCCGCGTTCTTCCACCGCAAGATCACCGACATACATAACAGCTTCGACGCACAAACAACGCACCCTACCGCCGAACCAACGCCCGCCACCACCACCCTCTGCAACTGGACCCCGATCAGCACCAAAGACACCACCCGCACGATGAACTCCATCCACTCCGGATCACCAACCGACCCCTGCCCACACCACGTCTTCAACAAAGCCGACGCCACCATCGCACCCCATCTCCGGGACATCATCAACTCCTCCTTCCACACCGCCACCTTCCCGGAGAGCTGGAAGCACGCCGAGCTTACCGCCCTCCTGAAGAAACCAACGGCGGACCCCACCGACCTTAAGAACTACCGTCCCATCTCGCTCCTTCCGTTTCCGGCCAAAGTCATCGAGAAGACTGTCAACAGACAGCTTGCCGCCTTCCTCGAGACGAATGGATCCCTCGACCCCTCGCAGTCCGGGTTTCGGGCCAACCACAGCACCGAGACCGCCCTTATCGCAGCCACCGACGACATCAGAACCCTAACCGACAACGGGGAAACAGCTGCCCTCATCCTCTTGGACCTCTCCGCGGCGTTCGACACCGTCTGCCACCGCACCCTAGTGAAGCGCCTCAGCAACATCGGAATCCGAGAGAAAGCACTGGAAGAACCCAGAGAGTCCGCCTCCCCCCGTTCAGATCCGAAGCCACCGAAGTCATCTGCGGCGTTCCACAGGGATCCTCACTCAGCCCAACCCTCTTCAACGTCTACATGAGCCCCCTCGCAGCCATCGCACGCCGACACAACCTCAACATCATCTCCTACGCCGACGACACCCAGCTGATCCTCTCCCTCACCAACGACCCCACCACCGCCAGAGCCAACCTACACGACGGGATGAGAGACGTCGCCGACTGGATGAGGAACAGCCGCCTTAAACTGAACTCAGACAAGACGGAAGTCCTCATCCTGGGCTCATCACCCTCCGCCTGGGACGGCTCCTGGTGGCCCCCGGCCCTGGGCACCGCGCCCAAGCCAACGGACCACGCACGCAACCTGGGCTTCATCCTGGACTCCTCCCTGTCGATGACCAGACAAGTCAACGCCGTCTCATCTTCATGCTTCAACACCCTGCGCATGCTCCGCAAGATCTTCAGATGGATCCCCACTGAAACCAGGAAGACCGTCACCCAGGCACTCGTCACCAGCCGACTGGACTATGGGAACACCCTCTACGCCGGAACCACAGCCAAACTTCAAAAAGACTCCAGCGCATCCAGAACGCCTCCGCACGACTCATCCTGGACATCCCCCGACACAGCCACATCACCGGACACCTGAAAGACCTGCACTGGCTCCCCGTCAGCAAGAGAATAACGTTCAGACTCCTCACCCACGCACACAAGGCCCTCCACGACCTGGGCCCAAAGTACCTCAACGACCGCATGACCTTCTACACGCCCACACGCCAGCTACGATCAACCAGCCACGCCCTCGCCACCGTACCACGCATCCGCAGAACCACCGCCGGAGGAAGATCCTTCTCCTACCTGGCAGCCAAGACCTGGAACTCCCTCCCCACTCACCTTCGGCGAACCCAGGACCATCTCTCCTTCAGGAAGCAGCTCAAGACCTGGCTGTTCGAGCAGTAACTTACCCCCTCCCCCAGCGCCTTGAGACCCTCCCGGGTGAGTAGCGCGCTCTATAAATGCCGTGATTGATTGATTGATTGATTACCATCACTTACAGGGTCAAGCCCAGCCCCCGTACCTGTATCTTCTTTTCAAAACGATGGCTCATGGTCACCGCATTATGATTCAAAGAGCTTTTTCAGCAGCACAAGCAAAACTTCACATATAATTCCAAGTTTGAATACGTTTCAAAAGCCGTATTCTCATTAAAAGATTAGTAATTGACATTTATTCTTTTTCATATTAGTCAAGAAATAATTAGTAAGTTTACAGAAATCTCATAAAAGGGTTGATTAAAATCAAATAGGCAAAATAATGCATCAAGAGTGCTCCATAAAGGAATGAACCCTTTTCTAAAAGTTCAGAACCAGAATTTCAGAGTTAGTGGAACCCATGAAGAGTTCAAATTCAAAGGAAAAGAGTGAGATTAAAGGAGCATAAATCTCAAAGCCAATTTCAAGCAACAGAACGTCCAATAAAGGTCAGCTCATGAAACTCAGCCAAGTCTCAGTGATCAAGAAAATGATTCTACAGTTTCAGTAGCAATCTGTAAAAATGAAAGCCTCAAAAGTAAAGTAGATTAAAAGGAGCAGCAGTA
Source organism: Calotriton arnoldi (assembly GCA_963921515.1). Classification (NCBI taxonomy): domain Eukaryota; kingdom Metazoa; phylum Chordata; class Amphibia; order Caudata; family Salamandridae; genus Calotriton; species Calotriton arnoldi. The sequence goes on along the minus strand of CAWUFW010001638.1, from coordinate 2,472,907 downwards.
CCCACAACTGTCAGCCTAGGACAAAGAAATCAGTTGATGGTCACATCCAGAGAAGCATTGCGTATAACTAGGAATTTGTATTAATATAAAAGACATGAATACATGTCACATACATTGTAGCAGGCTTCTTCCTCTGTGGACCAATCAATGGGCAGCACTCGTCGGTGAGCAGGTTCAGTCCTTCCTTTCCCTCAAAAATACATGTGGATTGTAAAGCCTTATCACAAGTTAGCCTCAGACATACGTAGGTAGTTAAATTCGAGAAACATAGGCATTGATCGTAGTTTGGCCTTCTAAATTTCTTTTTTCACTGCGTACACAATGAACTATGTTAAAAGTTGGGGTGAGTGGTTAACTCCACTCTGCTGGCAGAGTTCTGTGAGTTTTAAGTAACCCACGCTTTACTTGGAGCGAGGAGCTTGGCAAAAACTCAGCAACCTCTGGCGGAGCAGAGTTTACCAGTGCACTGATTCCTCACTTAGCATCAAAGGGCTGAGGCTTGAGTGAGGGATTTGCAAAAGTTCCCACCGCTGTCTTGAAATGCCACCTAAGCTTCAGGGACTCGGCGATCAATTGATGGAGTAAAAGAAACCCATCAATCAGATACCTGCCGTGGGGCTGTGTTATAAGAAGTGAAATGTCAGACAGGCTTGGCTACTCTGACAGATCCAAGGACTGGGGGAGGAGGATCAGTCACAGGTCAGTCAAAAAAACTGTGGTTGACTCTGCCCAGTGAGGATAGGGTACAGATACAGAAGTGGCTGCCTCCACTCCCTCCCCTCCAATCGTGGGATCAGCCTCTCCTTGAAGCCCTTTCCTGCTCTTTCTCTCCTGCCCCAGTGTGTCAGGGTCCCACATGCTGACCCTCTTGACATCTCCCCACCCTCACATTTTGTCCGAGTCGCAGGGCTTAAGAAAGTTATCCTCATTCAGTGCCCGCCTGTCAGCAGAGGCAGTTAGACTTGCACTGGTGTTACAGCCCCCCCTCTTCCCTTCCATGGTGACGTTTGTGGCCACCTCTGGTGCTGGTTAGGAAGATAGCGACTGACAACAATTGCAGCAGCCCCAGGCCAGCACAACCCCAGGCAGCACAACACTCCCATGCCCTTACCTGGGGCTGAGGAAGTGTCCAGCGGAGCGGGAGACAGAGACACAGAAGAGAAGGAGATTTTCACTGGGGGCAGTGTGAGTGTCACAAATGTTGTTTGGGAACGCCCTAGTTCCTGGATTTCAGAAGCCTTCCCCACAGGCCTACCGTGATACATAGTGCTGCGCCTGACGGAGATGACCGCGTCCTCTTTCTTTCGCGACATCGCTAGTACTGAGGTGAGTATTACTACTAGCATGATCTCTGGAAATGGATTTGGGATACGCTAATGATTTACGAAGTAGCAGTGCATATATAAGATATTTGTGCTAAGTGGTACGCTCTAATGTGGCTATATATGCAGGGTCTGTGAGATGGTGTTGGATATGTGTAATTAAGTGTGGAAATGAGTCGTGCCAGACTGCTGTATGAGTGTTCAGTGAAGTTTAAGTGATGTTTTTTGCCTTACTCCTTGCCGAGCAATACTCTGCGGATTCAGCAGAGTCAAACTCCGTGAGCTCCACCCACCCCTAGTTAAAAGAAAGAAACATTTTCTTTTCAATATACTGTTTAGTAATCCATTTCATTAATATGAACAAGAAATATTGTTTTGGATGTGCAACTATCCTATTCAGACATTATGTGAAGTAGAGTGAGAATCAGAAATTTGGTCACAAAAATGATGTGTTGCTTAGTAAAATAATACATTTGATTAGAACTGGAACATTCTGCAGTTATGACGAACTTTTCTAAGCATGTCACATTAAGGCTAGACTTCTAAATTATTTGTGCACTGTTCAGCAAAATTAAGTTTGCCTCTAGTTAAAAAGAAAGCTGCTTCTCAATAGTTCTATGGCCTATACACATTGCTATGACTGACAACCAAACCTAGGTGACGGACTTCAGTGGATAGCACTGTCACTATATCTCTGCTACCCTATCAGATTGCCCGTGCACAAATCTCCAGCACTTGTCACCTTTTAGTGCCCCTGGTTACAGATTCCAAAAATGTTTTTAACAATAGGAGGTGCACTGAACATAGTACAAATGGTCCGTTTTTTGCTTTATCAAATTCTTCTTTTATTCCATAATTTATTCATAAAAACAGCCAACGCGTTTCGTTCCCTTTAGGTACAACCTATTGGAACTTCATCAGGGCTGTAACAAAAAGTGACATAAAACATATATAAGCGACATGAAAAAATGACATTAACTGCCAGACATTACTCAAATTAAAAACAAACATTATACGACAAAAAATAACAATAACTATCAAACAGAACTTAAATTTCAAACCTTACGCTAAGAACATATAGACAACACTAATTAATTACACTTATTCCATTTTATGATACAACACTACATTTTGTTTACTTATTAATTGAAAAAAGAAATAAAATTAAAATAAAGAGACAAAAAAAGGAAATAACACCTTATAAACTAACACACATAAACCAAAATACTGTATCTATTTAATAATAACCATATTTACATCTATTTGCCTAAAAGAAATATTTTTATTTAAAAAACTATTTGTTCTAAATTTTAAGATATCACAATCTTGTGACAAGCCTCAACCTAGGCAAAGAGTATATTTGAATAGAGATTAGGTAATAGAAAGGTAGGTAGATAAGATTGAAAAAAGTTTGAAAAAAGCTTATAAAGGAACATACGTATCTCAAAATTAATAAGAATGGGGAAACATGAGCATCTAATCAAAAGGACGCATAATTATGTTCAAATAAATATGGTTAGAATTCCTCACCTTATACCTCAAAAAGTTGATATTGAGGTATAATGGAAGTAACTGGATACAAAGATCATCCAGGAAAGTGATACTGTGTAGAACCTTACCTAGATGAGAGTTTATAAATTACTAATGTTTCTAAACAATAGCAAGTGGTATAGATGATACAAAGCCATAATGCGTGTTTACCTTACCTAATAAAAGTGGATTTCTTATCAAAAAGGCTGAATATTAGAACACAGTAATCCTCGAAATAGGGTGCATTTCTTCAGAATAAATTGGTTAAGTAAAACCACCTAAGCACATCAGGAGAGGGAAATTTATAAAATCCATTAATTTTCACGACTATAGATCTCTGAAGGGAAACATGTATATTTTTACAGTAACTTATAATATTATAATATTACTTGGAAAAAAATTCAATTTTCATGTTGAAGAATTAAAATATGACTAAACCATTTAAATAAACAGACAATGTGCCATGACACATAATGTTTAATTTGCAGCATAACATATGGACTCCTTGACTTCCCATCACCGGATCTAAATGGAATACAAATGGGACAATGTAACTATCCTCTAAATGCCAAGTTATTGATGGATAGCTTATTCAGACAATTTCAAAGCATGAAAACCATATGAAAGCTAATGACCCAAGATGCAGACATATAGGCTAGTCTCTCATAGTGGTTCTTGTTATTGTACTTCTATAAAAAATTAATCACATGATGTCTTCTAGACAGCTAAGGCTTCCTGTAGCCAAACCTGAATGCATAATTCAACATCTAATATTTATGTATGTTCTGTTCATGTCACAGATGTCAAGTTTTCAGTATTTGAAATATGTGTACTTCTAAATGCTTAAGTTAACATTATAGGTAAGTAAAACAGCTCTAAGAGCTGAAGGCAGTAGACTTTTACAATTTGATGAGTCAACCAAGATTGCCAGAATCTTGTTCCAGGTTCTTAAAAATTGCTATAGAAAAAGTGCTTAATCTTGAATTTAACTCTGCGGATGTTGGGGGAGAGAAAGGATTATAGGCCTAGGTGGAAATATAATTTCGCTTGCGGATTTGGCAGAATTCGGGGACTAAACGTGTAAAGCGGAATTCCCGCTGAATTTTGCCTTCCGGCATGTGGTGGACTTATATTTACGTTGGCGCATGCAAGACTTGTTTTGGCATGCGCTTGCGAGGAGATTTGCCAGCTGCTAGTGAGCGAATGCGAGATTTGCTGGCCGCTAGCACAGCTTCCGGTCGCCATGAAGCCTTCCTGCGCCATTTTCGTGATGCCTTCCTAGTGCAAATGCAGATTCTCTTCTTGAGAAGCAGCTAAATCTACTTGAAAAGACCTTTTCATTTTAATATTCTACTCCAACTGACTATTCAGGTTGTTTTTTAGTGCAAGAAGCATTTTTTCTAATTTTATTTTATTTTTCAACAAGAACGTAGTGCCCCAGAGACTCTAACTTCCTGTTCCTGTCCAACATGTTCCCCCCAGTGCTTTGTCAATCTCCTGGCCACTTTTGCTTTGGATTTCAAGGTGGAAGGATCATTCTCTTTGCCTGTTGCATATATACCATTGAATTTAAGGATGCAGTTTTTGTGATATCACAAGTAAGTTCAAAAACTTTTGTATAAGGGTGTTGTTTGTTTGACAGAGGGCATGCACCAGTATTTATTTGTACTTTCATTCAATTTTTTTATTTTATTGTGGTGGACGGCCTGGAGTTTCATTAGGGGCCTCGTTATCTTTTTGCATTTCATTTTTTATCTTTTGTAAGGTTAAAAAGGTTGCACAGTTCAGTAAGTTTTCTCTATGTTTATTATGTTTGCACTATTCATTTATTTTACTATGTGGCCTAGTTTTCCCATGTGCCATCTAGCCGGTAGGGCTAGTACTAGTCATGGGTACATGAAACAGCTGTTTCTGTGGTATATGTTGTTTTAAAACATCATTTAGGGCAGGGTTAGCATTGGATTAAAATAAAAAAGTGTGTGGGGGGTTCTTTGTATTTCAGGTTTCTGCAAAAAGTGTATTTTGGTGGGGTAATATTTGATGCCTTGGGAGAATGTGTGTTGTTTTAAAATGTTTATAGCTCACTGAATTTTTATTTGTGCTTTGCTGAGTTAATGGTAGTGTTTTCTTCATTGTTACCATGCCTCCTTTGAACGGCATGTGTGTGTGTGTGTGTGTTTGCTTTAGGCCACCATTTGTCTTTGTTCTCCATGCTATGTGGCCGGGGGCATTTTGTGTAGTCAGTGCCATAGGTCAACATGCGTTCTTTGTTGTCCATGCCTCCTTGCTTGTTGTTTGAACATGTTTCTGGTGACCAATTTGTGTAGCCAGCCAGTGAGCTTTTGTCATAGGCTTGGATGTGTTCTTTGTTGTGGCCATGCCTCCTTGCTTGCTGTTGTTATTTGACCATGTGGCCATTTTGTGAAGCCAGTCAGTGTGCTTTTTCCATAGGCCTGCATGTGTTCTTTGTTGTGTCTATGCTTCCTTGTTTGCTGTTGGTTGTCCATGTGGCTGGCAGCCATTTTGTGCCACTTGCCACTGTGTAAATCCTTTTTTTCCAGTTTTCAAAGCCATTTTCTAGAACGATTGATAGGAGAGGGATATGCCTTTTTGTTTTTGCTAATATTTTTTTTTAACTTTTCCTGATTTCAGTTTAATATGCTTGAGGATCATTGTAATAGTGTATTAATATATGAACAATGTTTTATATTATATGCATTTTTATGCACTTTTCCCCTGCACCTCCTTGCCTTCTAATAGGTTTCTCGTAGTCCCCTAATACACTATAGCCTTATAGCCCACTGCCGAGGGCTATACCAGTTGTTAAAGGCCCTGATCCCGAGTTATAGGCCCGAGCCGCAGGCGAGGGCCTATAACGAGGGAGAGGGCCTTTAACAACTGGTATAGCTTGAGGCAGAAGGGCTATAAGGCTATTAGAACATTCCACCCACTAAGGGTAGAATGTTCTAAATTAAAAATGGAGAAACAAAAAGACAAACATTGGAATGTTGGAGTGCTGGGCTTATACCAGCCATTATAAGCTCCAGAGCTACTCCATTGTCTTCAATGGAGCTCCCAACATTCCAATGTTCTAACAGTAATTATTTTTTATGTATTAATGTATTTTTAATTTTTTTTATTTAAAATGTTTTTTAAATGTTTTTAATTAAATTTTTATTTACATTTTCCTTCCATCCACCCCCTGCCTGCCATTGAAGGAAGTGGCCCTCTAGGGCCACGCGGGTTGTCTTACAACCACCTGCTATGCCTTCCCAAGAATGAAGAGTCGGTCAGACAGTAGAGAATGCAAACTTACATTTTATTAGCAATACTTTGCAGAGGAGTCCATCATGACCTGCACCCTAAGATGTCTGCCAAGAGACTGGCCCCCCAACAGTCCACACTGAGTAATCATTCCTCTCGAGAAGCCCCCAACCACGTCCACAATGGAAAACTACCGGCCTGGGTCGATCATGAACAAAGAGTCACAGTAGGATGAGCTAACACCTGCCAGATGGGTACATTTTATCAGGAATCCAAGGCCACAGTGCTGGGTCTCAGCATCTCCTAACGTGGGAGCAGAAACTACACATTCGGATAAGTATGCAAGGGCAGAATGGCCTATTCATTAGTAAGTCGAGAAAGAACCTTAAACAGAAGGAAAAATAATAACGAAATACAGTGTTCTGCTGAGGCAAGCAATACGAGTAATGAGGCCTAACTCAGGCACAGTCTAAGCAGCCTAATAAGGATTACGAAATGCAAAATGGAGTCACACTCGCTAACTGAAGCCTGCGCATTACGGGGATAACTCAGTGGGTTGCATAACGTGAATACAAATGGCATTTATTTAGCCACACATTGCTAATCTAATATAGCGTGAAACGAGTGCGTTGCAGGGATGGGAATTTGAAACCTAACAGACCCTCCTTTTAGCATGGGTGGCTAAATGCTTTATTCGCTATCCGGTAGGGTCTTTTCAATTGTAAGGGGGAGAAAGAAATTGCATAGTCACTCATGTTACAAGGGAAAAACAAGCAACACATGAGCATCGAAATCACCTAATACTCAAAGATGCCCTCATCGATGAGCATCATGTCCTCAATTTCTTGCATCATCATAGCAGAAATCTTGTTATCTCGTCTTGGCAATGTAGGGGTAGGGGTAAGTTTGCTCACACAATAGGTTCAACAGGCTGGAAGGCAATTAATGCATAAGCAACATGTAAAGATGACTCCTGCGATGGCTATTCATACAAGTAATATATTCCAACCCCATGATGTCAGCAGACCCCAGAGCCACCCTGTGAGGGACCATGAACCATTATCCTGATGGATATCTGAAGCAAATCTGTGTAATTTCTGTATTGTGGAGTACACATTAGGGGCACTATCAGGGATGTACACACAGCAGCTGCTGCCGATGACGCGACAGGCTCCACCCCTATTAGCCAGAATGACATCTAAAACAATCCGATTTTGAAGAGAAACGAGCCTCGTAGCCTGAAGCTCGACTGTAATATTAGTCAGTATACCGGCAGTAGTATTAATAACTCCCTCAACTACTCTAGCAAGGCAACGAATATTACGACTATTGAACATGGGACCCCAGAACGGCAGAATGCCCTTCATTATGTCAGTAAATTGCTGTAGGGAGGTATCTGTTTGATCAATATCGTCTGGGTTGACAACTCTCTTAACTCAATGTACCTGGAGATCCCTACGCTGTAGCTTATGATCCTTGTGGTAATTGGACGGTGCAATGTAAACGGGAGGTAAGAGGAAGGAAACATAACACCGCCAGACCACCCCCTCGGAAGCCATGTATAAGCCGGTTCCCCACAGATGAAGTATACATTTGGAGGGGTAAGCAAAGGTGGGCTGCTAGTAGTGGTTAATCGGTATGTGCAGTTACAATGGCTCTGTCCTACCGAAATGTTCCCTGATCCTTCAACACAACTAGCTGTTGCATTGAGCACAGGGACAGGCATGGCTTTGTCTTCAGTGATGTTGCGTTCCTGGAAACATTTAAAGTATTCGGTGACATTAAATCCTTGGAAATCTAGCATTTCATTTCGTAACCAAGTGACATTTTTGTTACCCTCAAAAACGTTCATGCAAGCATCTGGGTGCAGGGTACCCTCCTTGCCATCTGCCCCAGGTGTATATCCCTGGTGTACCACTATATACTCCAATACTGCTTCGTAATCAGCCTGTACTATTTTCACTGCGTCAGCATAATAGTGCATGTATACCATAGAGAGCAGTTGAAACCAGGCTTCACAGCTACCCAAATATGACAGGGGCAATGACACTAGCAAATCATTTTTGTGCATAACTGAGGGAAGTAGCCCACACACCCAGCAATTCGTGGCATTAGTAGTACTGTGTACCTGATGAAGCATCTGAACAAAAGCATTTTGGGCATAAGTCTGTCTATGTCTTTCTTTATGTGGGGCCAGTGTAACAAACGAGTGCTCAGCTGGAGCCCGGGTAGTCCATATCAAGGTGTGCACGGGAGGTTGTTCCTCTAAGTACCAGACCACCCCAAATACGACTAGCAGGGAAAGCAAAATTATTACAACAAACACTATTTTACTCTTAGTGGGCAAAGAGGACCAAACAAGACCATCTGGAGTGGGACGCGGAGCCGCAAAGGGCCGCTCCTCATCAGGGATAGGACGACCAAAGGGATACATTTAGAAAACTTCAAGGGCAACTTATAGGTGTCACAAGGGAGAGAAAAATTCACGGACTAGAGCCACTATTACAACAACAGTACCAGGGGGCACAAATCACCCAGCGTCCGTCTAGAGCCTCCCTGGCAGGCTCCTATTGTTCATCAACGACGGTGCTATGAAGCACTCCCACGGAGGAGCTGCGCGATCGCAGCCCTTGCAGAAAAACAAATCCTTCTTCTTTCAGGATAGGGCACCCTCCCTCCTGGGCAAATACCCTCAACTATCCAGTCCAGTGTCCAGGGCAGTGCACCAGTGTAGTTCACCCTAGTCTAATACAGGCACCTTAGGCATAGCACCTGCGCCCTAAGCTCAAGTTCTACCCTAACTCCTAGACTGTTCGGCTGGTGCACCATCCTTCTTTAGGGGCCTTTTATATTTCGTTATTCCAGGCACAGTTTCATCAACAAAAAGGGGCAGAAACTCAGGATCAGATGGGCATCGAGACTCAGATTCCGGTGTATTAGAAACGGTGTTATCCGGGGCGGCCCTTATCTCTGGTGGGATCGCCTCGGACAGGGCTGCATCACTTTCTTCGTCCATCTGCGCCCACCTCAATCGGGCGTCAGAGAAGGGAATGAAGCGTGGCACCCTCTCACGTTCCTGACCAGCGATGCCTTCGTTGACCCAACGGTCATACGGGAGCGGTAGATGTATCCGTTTAACGTGTGAACCATGGATCCAGTGTTTTCTGCCGTCTACTTTCACCGCTGTACGGGTGACAAGAAGGACGAGGAGAGGCCCTTTCCACCTGGGCTCCAAACAGCTTTTCCGTTGAAAGTTTCTGATGAGTACAAAATCTCCGAGCTGTATTTGATGCCCGGGCCCCTCTGGTACTGGCTGCAGCGTGGCTTGTATCTATTGGTGAAGAGAACGAAGATCTTTAGACAATTCATACAGATAGTCTACAAGCAGGGGGTACTCTATCTCGGAAAAGCGCTTGGGACGCCCCAGACATTAGCAGGGCATCCGAAGACCACCTCATACGGGGACAACCCTGTTCTAGAATGCGCTGTCGCTCTGGTAGATAATAAAGCCAAGGGTAACGCATCTGGCCATCGCAGTCCTGTGCTTTATTGAATCTTTGCTAGCTTCAGTTTGAGAGTACCATTGTACTTCTCAACCAGAACTGCTGACTGGGGGTGATTCGCTGCATGAAACTTCTGCTTAATATGCAAACCTGTGCACACCAATTCAATAACTTTTGAATTGAAGTGACTTCCGTTGTCACTCCAAATCACGCGTGGCAACCCATAGCGCGGGAAGTACTCTTTTAGAAGTGCCTTCGCCATCGCCATAGCTGTATTCTCTTTAGTGGGGTAAGCCTCAATCCATTTACTGAATGCGCAGATCACTACTAGCACATACTTCAGGTTATTAACTCGTTCCATTTCGATGAAATCCATCTGGAGAACCTCGAAAGGGAAGGAAGGCGGTGCAAAGTTACCAGCGGGTGTAGGAGTACCTTTCCCAGGGTTATGCTTCAGACAAATGATGCAATGTTTCACTAGGTGTGTGGCTACCTTAGCGATATTATCATTCTGCCATACTGGGTCCAGTAACTTGCATATTCCTTTGGCACTAATATGCGCTGGGCCATGGGCCATGGTAACAACAGGGAGCACATATGAATAAGGCAGCAACCATCGCTGCTTCCCAGACAAGTCAGTCCAACTGCCATCCTCATCCAAACGACCTGTTCTCTCCTCCCACATTGCCAATTCATCTAGAGTCGCCTCACCCTGGATTTCCCTGACATTTTCCAATGTGTCCTCGAACATTCCGTTGTCTGGGATCCACCTAGCGGGACCTGCCACCACCATCTTTTTCATCCTTGATCGAGCTGTCTCCTTAGCTGTCTGGTCTGCGAAAGCATTTCCCCTCCCAACATCATCTGTAATGGCTTTATGAGCGCTACATTTCACTATTGCTAACTTATTGGGAAGTGTCAATGCGGACAGCAATCTATGTATCAATGGCCCGTTCTGTATTCGCAGGCCGTGCGAGGTCAAGAACCCTCTCTCCGCCCAGAGGCGCCCAAAATTATGGGCCACCCCAAAGGCGTACTGGCTGTCGGTGTAGATATTAACAGCCAGTCCCTCACTCAACTCACAAGCCCTGAGGAGGGCAACCAACTCTGCAGCTTGGGCCGATTGGTGTGGGATACGAGCTGTCTCAACTACAGTGTTTAACGTTGTGATTGCATAGGCTGCAGTGGTGGTGCCATCTGGTAATTTGAAACAAGAGCCATCGACATATAATTCCCCTTAGGGGTCAGATAAGGGAATGTCAGTCAGGTCTACCCGTCCCTTCGTTTCTTCCTCAGTCCGAAATAAACAATCATGGACATCATTGTCCCTTTCTTCCGACGGGAGGGGTAGTAACGTGGCTGGGTTCAGAGTAGCACATCGTTTGATGGTAATGTGCGGAGCAAACAGAGTCAATTCATAGCCAGTCAGACGCGCACTAGTAAGGTGCTGCGTCTTTGTCTTATTCAATAGCGTATCCACAGCATGAGGTACCATTACTGTGAGATCAGTATCAAGGACGAGCCCTGCCGATTGTCTGATAGAAACTGCCACCGCTGCAGCAGCTCTCAGACAGCTCGGGAGCGCTCTGGCGACATTATCTAGCATGGCAGAGAAGTAGGCGCAGGGTCTCTGCTTACCACCGAAACCCTGTGTTAGAACAGAAAGCGCGCAACCGTCCACCTCATGCACGTAGAGCACAAAAGGCTTCTGGTAATCAGGAGTACCACGCACAGGAGCAGAGCAAAGCGCAACCTTTAATTGTTCAAAAGCTTGCTGGCATGCAGGTGTCCAAGGCAGGGGTTCTTGCACATCTTTGGTGGTCAGGTAAAGAAGGGGTTTTGTTAGTAGGGAATAGTTAGGGATCCAATGCCGACAATACGATGTTATCCCAATGAACGCGCGTACCTTGCGTTGGGTCTTAGGAACAGGCATATTAGTGATAGCAGCTATGCGCTCAGGTGTTAATCTGCAACCCTCCTTCGACAGTACATGACCTAAATAGGTGACCTCCTGTCGACAATATTGAAATTTGGAAAGTGACACCTTGTGTCCATGATGTGCCAGATGCAACAATAATTTAACTCTGGCGTCTTTGCAACCATCCTCATTGTCCGAACCCACAAGGAGGTCATCAACATACTGCAACAGCACATTATCAGGGGGAAGCTCCAAAGAATCCAATTGAGCTTTCAAGGCTTGGCTATAAATACGAGGACTTTCAGTATAGCCTTGTGGAGCACGGCAGAATCTAAAGCTCCGACCGGTTATTGCAAATCCAAACAGATATCTGCTATCTGTATGGATTGGTATGCTGAAGAAAGCATTCTTTAAGTCAATTACAGAAAATAATTTTGCTGATGGGGGGATCATTGTAAAGATCGTTGTAATGTCTGGGATCACAGGGTACTGGGGAACTATGATCTTATTTATCTCTCTGAGGTCTATCACAAAACGGTAAACGTCAGGGTGGGCATCAGAGGATTCCAAGGGTGTCTTTTTAAGAATAGGAAGAATAGGGCTAATACACACATTCTCCACAGTCTCTCCAACCACACCAGACTTAATCAAATCCTGTATTATTTGCAATAGGGCCTTTTCACCTGCCTGGGATATCTTGTACTGGGGAATATGTGGCAATTTAGCATTGTCTCTGATCTGTATAGATACTGGCGGGATATGGAGTAACCCCACATCCGTGTCTCCTGTAGCCCATAACGTACGTGGCACATCTTTGAAGTCAGCGGGAAGGGGGGCATCCTTTGCGAAGCACTGTTTGGCACGGGCTACCTGCGGTCCAACAGTCATGTAAACACTGTCGAGAGAACAAAAAATTGTCGCATGCAACCTTTTTAACACATCCAGGCCTAACAAATTTTTCCCACAATTGGACGTCAGTAAAAATGGTGAATCGACCGTAAAGGGGCCAATAGTCAAAGCAAGAGGTTTGGAAATGGGGCTAATGACCGACACGCCTGAGAAACCCACTGACACATTGTTTTGGCCAGACAGAGCTGCCCCCGGGACCAGTGAACGGGAAACAGAGGTATTCATAGCCCCTGTATCAACTAAAAAAAATTCGGTAATACCCTGTAAATCAGCAGTGACGTAAGGTCCGTGCTGATCTATAGGCACAGGAACTGGTCCCTCGCCCTGTCCTCGGCTGTCCTAGCTGTGAGACAACCCTGTCACTTCATCCATGTCATAGTCATCATGATAGTACTGTCGTCCTCGGGGGTCATCAAAATAATTCCCGCTCTGCCTATTGTGTGATGTATCCTCTGACTGCATCCCCCTCTACCTCCTGCTCTTCGTCCGCATCCTCGAAAACCCCGACCTCTCGGGGCCTCACCTTTCTGCAACAACTCCAGACACTCATTCCGCCAATGTCCCTCCTGCTTGCAGTACGCACATTGATTCAGCCCGAGGGGCGTGTTTGAAGCACCACCCCTGCCGGACCGGGGCGGCCATTGGGCCAAACCCGAACCTCTTCCTCGTCCACTTCCCCTCGCAACTTGCTGCATCAATACGCTCGTCTTCAAATCCTTTGACTTTTTTTCTACCCTTTCCTTGTCCTCATTCTCTCTATGTTCGTAATACTGTGCCATACTCAATATCACTGATGGGGATGAGGTCGTCCAAGTACTTTCCGAAGCCTGCAACCGTGTTGCAATCTCGGGAAGCAAGTTAGTGACAAATCTGTTAACAAATAAACGAACACCACCCTCCTGTGACTGGTCCTGACCACTAAAATCTAAAAACACCCCTTCAAATCCGGTAAAGAAATCCAACACACTTTCATCCTTCTTTTGGCGACACGCAGTCAACTTATCCCAGTCCACTCTCTTTGGCGGGATAAGCGAGTGCATGTATGTTATAATACGCCCCGGCAAAGCTAGGAGCTACGCTTTCGGCTTGTCGCCGGGCTTACGCTCCTTATCCAAAGCTCTGATCTCATCCCACGTGCCCCCCAACTCTAGTATATGATCCTGCGTATGAACCTGCCTCCATATATCCACCGGTACCAACAGACCAAAAAACAACTCTATATCAGCTAGCGTCATTACTGTGGAGGAGGCCGCCTCCGTCAATTCTTTATAATGTGCAGTAGGGTTTTTCCGGGGGTCCGGCAGCTGGCTCTTTAAGGATAGGACCTCACTCCTCTTCCAAGGAGTATAGATCCACTGTTCCTGAAACCGAGCGTCGGCCCGTGGTCTAATCACAGTGTCGGCTGAATCGCGCAGTTCTGGAATTTCAGGGTGGTAAATGGGATGGACTTCCCTCATGGGATGCTATGTACCCATCGTCGGAACCTTCTGGAGCAATCTGCCTCAGTAACCCACTAGTGTCGTTATATTGCTAAAAACCTCATTGGGAGCCACACCTGCAGCATATACCCTATCCCGTATGTCATATATTATTTGCGGTGCAACACCTTGAAAACATTGTTCCCACAACCCTATCAGCGTGGCTGACATGTGCTTAAGGGCATGCTGCTGTATAAACGGTTCATAATCTTTCATCACACTCCACACATCCTCCACACTATAGATCGGATTCCGAGCCCACTGAGCTGCTTGATTCGCCACCATTTGCTTTTCCTCATCACCCACAGCAGAACGCACCAACACTTTATCCATTCGGTCTCGCGCTGCTGCCCAGTTCACTTCATGTACCCCACGCGCAGGAGTTTCGACATTCAACTGTGCCTGGGGTGTCACACTCATGGGGGAAAGAGCAGATGCAGAGACAGGTACCATCATGTAGGGAGATAGGGTGGTAGGGGTGAAAGGGGGAGTAGCAGTCGATACAGAACTAATAGACTGGGCAGGGGAGCTAACAGCACCCGCCCTGGTGGCTGGTGTGAGTAGAGGAGAAGCAAGAGGGGCCGGGGCTGAAGCAGTAGCGCTAGAAACAGGAACACTAGAAGGGGTGGCACTAGAGGCCAAGGACTGAGATGTCGGGACTGTCGGGTATATCCGTTCAGGGGCATAAGGAGGAGGAGGGCGAGAATCCAATATCTCTTCGACGAAATCATCACCTTCCTCTCTAGTAACATAACATTTATCTGTCTGTAACCGAAACTTTCTATCTGCGCATTCTATACCCTTCTCTATCTTTCCTCTTTCATAGGCTACTGCTTTCTGAGTTATAGTTTGCGTCTGTCTCTTCCGGGCCTCTTTCTCTGCTCTCATTCGTCGCTGCTTTGCTTCTTTCTGCCATACTCTTAGAGAATCAAACATCGACTGTCTGCTCCTTCTAGCGAACAATTTGTCCTGCAAGAAATTCAATTTCTGTCCATCAAATGAGCCAGTAAGCGGCCACTGTAACTCAGCATTGTCCCTCGTATATTTATGCCACAATGTGCTAAACATAACAGGGCCAATACCATGTTTAACGTATACGTCGAAATTTGGAGAACCCTCCGGAGGCGCAGGTTGGCTCTCTTCCAATCGAGCATCAGTAGAACAACATCGACATCCAAAACACCCCAATTTGCTTAAACAAGGCATCTTATATAAGACACATGCACTGTCCCCAACAGACACGTATAACACCAGCAACGGTAAATAAAGCAAAGATAAAATAACAAATATTATTCACGAACCAAACCAAACGGTCCAGGGACCACTCCCTACAGTCCGGGGACTGTACCAAATTCAAGAAGACAGGCTCCAGCCCCAGACCTTTTCAAGCATTAGCCAAATTACCAGTTGGTCTGGCAAATTGTTCGCGGACAGTCCCGGATCTTTTCAAGCGCGGGCCAAATTTCCAGGCGGTCCTGTGAACTGCTCGCAAACACTCTGTGCCTTTTCAAGTGTCCGCAAACCCACCAAGTTCAAGACAAGACAGTCCGGAGACCGTACCAAGACACAGCCCGTCGACTCGTGTCGTTCAAGCAAGGCAGTTCAAAAACTGTAGACAAGACAGTCCGGAGACTGTATCAAGACACAGCCCGCAGGCTCGTGCCGTCCAAGAATGGCGCCATTTTTCCAAGAATCAAATCACTCACCTGGTGCACACAGGTCGAGTCAAGTTATTCTCCACTGCCGACTCTTCGGACCAAACGGTCAACTCCAAGGCTTCGCCTTCTCAGGACCCCAGCCGGTGACCACTAGACAAGGGGGTGCCCGATCAGCCGGGCAGGGCAGTTGCGAGAACCAAGCTCGGTCTTGTGTGGGGTACCCCGATCCGCCCAACCGACCAAACACAGCCCCGACCCTACAACCCGATTACAGGTGAGTCAGATCACTTTGCGGGGTCCCTGTTCGGGTGCCAACTGAAGGAAGTGGCCCTCTAGGGCCACTCGGGTTTTCTTACAACCACCTGCTATGCCTTCCCAAGAATGAAGAGTCGGGTAGACAGTAGCGAATGCAAACTTACATTTTATTAGCAATACTATGCAGAGGAGTCCATCATGACCTGCACCCTAAGATGTCTGCCGAGGGACTGGCCCCCCAACAGTCCACACTGAGTAATCATTCCTCTCGAGAAGCCCGCAACCACGCCCACAATGGAAAACTACCGGCCTGGGCCGATCATGAACAAAGAGGCACAGTAGGATGAGCTAACACCTGCCAGATGGGTACATTTTATCAGGAATCCAAGGCCACAGTGCTGGGTCTCAGCATCTCCTAACGTGGGAGCATAAACTACACATTCGGATAAGTATGCGAGGGCAGAATGGCCTATTCATTAGTAAGTCGAGAAAGAACCTTGAACAGAAGGAAAAATAATAACGAAATAAAGTGTTCTGCTGTGGCAAGCAATACGAGTAATGAGGCCTAACTCAGGCACAGTCTAAGCAGCCTAATAAGGATTGTGAAATGCAAAATGGAGTCACACTCGCTAACTGAAGCCTGCGCATTACGGGGATAACTCAGTGGGTTGCATAACGTGAATACAAATGGCATCTATTTAGCCACACATTGCTAATCTAATATAGCGTGAAACGAGTGCGTTGCAGGGATGGGAATTTGAAACCTAACAGACCCTCCTTTTAGCATGGGTGGCTAAATGCTTTATTCGCTATCCGGTAGGGTCTTTACATTTCTAAGGGGGAGAAAGAAATTGCATAGTCACTCATGTTACAAGGGAAAAACAAGCAACACATGAGCATCGAAATCACCTAATACTCAAAGATGCCCTCATCGATGAGCATCGTGTCCTCAATTTCCTGCATCATCATAGCAGAAATCTTGTTATTTTGTCTTGGCAATGTAGGGGTATGGGTAAGTTTGCTCACACAATAGGTGCAACAGGCTGGAAGGCAATTAATGCATAAGCAACATGTAAAGATGACTCCTGCGATGGCTATTAGGACAACTAATATCTTCCAACCCTATGATGTCAGCAGACCCCAGAGCCACCCTGTGAGGGACCATGAACCATTATCCTGATGGATATCTGAAGCAAGTCTGTGTAATTTCTGTGTTGCGGAGTACACATTAGGGGCGCTATCAGGGATGTACACACAGCAGCTGCTACCGATGACTCGACAGGCTCCACCCCTATCAGCCAGAATGACGTCTAAAACCATAGGTGCCTGCCGTACACCGGAATTCAAATTTTATGGATTGTCATTACTAATTTTTCCCTGGATCCCTGTCTGCCAAATGCGCACAGCCACACACCAGTATTAATTTTTTAAGTGTTATTCCATTTTCTCCTGGACCCACTGCCTGCCATAGCTGCACACACATCAGCATTCATTTTTTAAGGATTATTCCATTTCCCACCTGACCCCCTTGCCTGTCATAGGTCCACACACACAGCATTCCTTTTTTAAGGATTATTCCATTTCCCCCTGGATCCCCTTGCCTTCTATAGGGGCACACCAGCATTAATTTTTAAGGATTAATCCATTTGCCTCTGTACTCCCTTGCCTGCCATAGCATTCATTTTTAAGGATTATTAAATTTTTCCCTGGACCTCCATGCCTGCCATAGGTACTACACACCAGCATTATTTTTTTAAGGATTATTACATTTTCCCCTGGACCCCCTGCCTGCTATAGGCACACACGAGCATTATTTTTTAATGATTATTCTATTTTTTCCCTGGACCTGCCTGACTACCACAGGTGTCTCCCTTAGATGCACATAAAGTAAACAGTTACATCTGTATGTTGATTGAAAATGAAATATTATGTTATGGTGGTGTGGTTTGACTTAGGAATGGATACACTATTGTTAATTATTTAGGTTAAGTAACCATACTAAATTATATTGTCTATAGCATGAATAATTTAAACTGCAAATATGCCATGCTTCACTAAATGTTTTCTTGCTTGCTTGCTTTTAGGTGCACAAGAAACATCACCCACTGTACTGCCAGACAGAAGGCCAGCAAAAAGTGACGTGACCACAACACATGACGTGAGTCCTCCAGTCTCTTCTGCTTATGCAACTAAGTGCCACTGCCAACTGACAGCTTCAAGCTGGCCCCAAAGAAAGGTGCTGCTAAAAATGTGGCCTGCGAGGAGAAGAAGAAGCAGATTTCTACGTCTGGCATGTCACCCCAAACATTTTACAGGAGACGTGTGCCTGCAGCACCGGCCTCTGGGCAACAAGGTGGGAGCAGCACTCCAGCTTCAACTGCACCACCCCAACCTAATGAATGAAGGAATATTAGTCTTCTAAAGTGCAAACTTAGCCCGGAGGTGTCAAGTCGCTGCGGGAGGGGCTGTCGGACAGAGATAAAAGTAGGGATCAGACTGAAGAACCTGTAAAAAGCCAGGTCTTCAGAGCTTTGCGGAACAGAGAGTGAGACACTTGTCCAGAAATATCAGCAGTGAGGGAATTCCAGAGCCTAGCAGCAGCGATGGAGAAGGCTCTGCCTCCCCATCTAACTCTCTTAAACCTAGGGACTACCAGCAGATTTTTACTGGCTGATCTACGCTGTTTAGAGGGAACATAGCGCCGAAAAAGCCCTTTCATACCATCTGAGCCTAGGTCATAAAAAGCCTTGTGAGTAAGACAAAGAGCCTTGAACAAAATTCTTCAATTTGAAGGGAGCCAGTGCAGCTTGCTGAGAGAAACTGTGACTGAGTGGTATTTAGGGAGATCCATCACCAGCCTGGCTGCTGCATTCTGCACTAGCTGCAAACGACGCACAAGGCCCTTATTAATGCCCAAATAAAGGGCATTACAGTAGTCCAGTCTGGACAGCACTAAGGCAATAACTGCCTGCTTTCAGGCGGTGAAGAAAAGGAAATGGGAAATTTTCCTGAGAATCCTAATAATCCCAAAGCAGGTAGACACCGTTCTATTAATCTGAAGGCTCAGAGAGAGAGAATTGTCCACTATGACCCCTAGATTCTTTCCATGTGATACAGGGCAGGGACAGGAACCAAGCGTATCTGGCCACCAATCATTGGACCAGACATTAAGTTGGGTTCCAAAGATCAAGACCTCTGTTTTGTCTCCGTTGAGTTTAAGATAGTTCTCAACCATCCAAGAGGAGACTGCCTGCATACAGCTTTTGAAGTTAGTGGCAGATTCCCTGATGCTGTGGGTAATAGACACCATAATTTGCGTGTCGTCGGCATAGGACAACACCTCCAATCCAAAGGATCTGACAACCTTAGCCAGTGGGGCAACATAAATGTTGAAAAGGGTCGGGCTCAAAGAAGAGCCCTGCAGGACCCCACATAGTAGACGGTTGAGAGCTGAGTAAAATGGACCCATTTTCACAATTTGTGCCCGATCACTAAGGAAGGAGGTAAGTAGCTTGAGGGCCGTGCCCCCAACCCCTATCTCCCTGAGCCGTTCCACCAGTCTCATGGGAGATAGAGTATCAAAGGCTGCATAAGGTCAAGAAGAATCAACAGCATGGTGTGCCCTGCATCAACCTGAACATGGATATTATTGATTACTGAGGTTAGTGCTGTCTCCGTGCTGTGATTACTTCTAAAACCATGCTGCGAACCATCAAGCAGCTGGTGCTCCCCCAGATACGAGCTGAGGTGACAATTCAGATGTTTCTCCAGAATTTTAGCTGGAACTGGCAACAAGGAAATAGGGCGATAGTTCTTTAATTCAGCCGGATCCAGCGAGGGCTTTTTTAAAAGAGGCTTGACCACCGCAGTCTTCCAGGGAATGGGGTACTGACCCCCTGAGATAGCTACATTAAGTACTGAAGTGAGGTGGGGAACAATAGCCTCCCTTCTTATTTCCCAGATCTTCAACGGGCATGCCTCCATCGGGGAGCCTGATGTAATTCCCCCTAACAGGAGGTCCGTGCGCTCAGGAGACAGGGGGGGGGAAGGTGAGTAACATAGGTACCTCCGCCGTGGTTATGGACTTATTACAATGGGGGTGGGAAGGGTTGGGAGGGACTGATAGGGAGATATCAGCATTGACAGTTTCCAAAGAGGAATATATATCCATAATTTTTGAGCGGAAAAAATCTGCCATTCTGTCGCAGAGCTCCTGGGAGAAGTCCGTTGAATTAGGGCCAGAGGGGGAGGAAAGTGAGTTGATAACATTAAAAAGGTCTCTGGGAGACCTAAGGGATTCTGTGACCATTGAGTAAAATGATACTTTTTCCTCGATAATAGCAGCTTTATATTCCCTTAGGCACTGTTTATGTAACTCTCTTCCCGCAGGGTTAAGGTCTGAACGCCAGATCCTTTCCTGCTTGCGACAGGATTGCCTCACTCTTCTCAGCCTATCGGATAACCAAGGGGCAGAGGGCTTTTTTCTCACCGCATAATGCTCCTTAAAGGGAGCTAAAGTATCCATGGCTGCTAAGAGCCAGTTGGAGAAGTCAATAGCCGCCAAGTTGGAGTCCAAGTGAGGTGGGCCATGATGGTTATTAAGTAAGTTAAGACGAGCCTCTTTACTAATACGACTAAGATTTCTCTTCTTCTCCATTACCCTTTTATTGAGTGGAATAGTACACGATACAGGGATCTGGAGATTGAAAGGGATGGCATAGTGGTCTGACCAGGAGAGAGGTATAGGCTCTTATACCAAGATCCGGGAGTCATTAGAAAATATGCCATCTAATATATGTCCCGCTACATGGGTGGGGCTCATGACAAATTGTGGCAGACCACAGCAGCCAAGAGTTTCCACGAAATTTCTAGTTTCCTTACATAGAGTTTTATCACGGTGGAAGTTGAAATCACCCAAAAGGGTAAGATTAGGTCTTGCCAGGTACGGTTCTATAAGGTTGCTAAAATCATGGCTAAATGATGACCTCGGTCCAGGTTGGCGGTAAGTCACAATACCAGTGAAGCTTTTGGTCGGATGGAATGTTATAGAGAAGTATAAAGCCTGAAACGGATCACAAGATGTAGGGCCTGATTCACAGAACTAACTTACGTCAAAAACGTAAAGTTAGTACTTTTCGGTATTCCCAGAATACACTTACTACAACTAACTTTATGTCCGCTCCCGCTCATTTAGGCCGTTTCAATGCTCAAACGGCCTAAATGAGGGTATTCCGGCCCGGAGGCGGAGATCCCGCCACAGGGCCGGAATCTCCGCCACAGGGCCGGAATCTCCGGCTCGGGAGCGGACATAAAGTTAGTTGTGGTAAGTGTATTCTGTGAATACCGAAAAGTACTAACTTTACGTTTTTGACGTAAGTTAGTTCTGTGAATCAGGCACTACGTAGTGAGTGGGACGGTGCGACAGGTATAGACATCCTTATAGAGAATGCCCAGACCTCCGCCCAATCTGCCTACCCTGTCAAATTTCGCTAAGACATAACCAGAGGGAATTGCCTACTCAAGATCAGGACCGGAGCAATCTCTAGCCCACGTCTCAGTGATAAATACCCAATCCGAGGTGCGAAGCGAGACAAAGTCCCTGAAAGCAACCTTATTTTAATAAGGGATCTCGCATTGATGAGAAAACCGAGGAAAGCGTGATCGAGGAGAGGGGAGGAGGGCGAGTGGCTCTCAATGGAGGCATCGCCAACGCCAACCAGGGACATGCGAAAATTGCAGGAAGGGCAGACATATAGCTGAGTCCCAACTAAAACCTCCATGTCCACCCGATGACAGCAAGGGATTCCCCCATGCTGTAGATCTAAAAGCTCTTCCCTTGTATAAGTGGAAGGTAAATTCTGTATTACCGTAAAAAGGCCAGGGTTCCTGGCGCAAGGCGCAGTCCTGGCGCGGACAGGTGCAGATGGGCTTGCCTTTGGCGCGCCCTCTGCGCGTCCAACCCATCATGCCCAGATATAGGCTGGGTCGGAAAACAACTAGAGCGCGGCGCAGCCTTCCGCCAACAGCCGGAAGAAGGTAGGAGAAGTGTGGAAAAAATGCTCCCTTCCCTCCGTAGCAAACGGCAAAGCTGCGGACCGAGGAAGTGAGGCGTGCCCCCAAAAGTAAAGAGCAATGGTAAAAGGAAGGTAAAGTGATTTAAAAGCAGCCCTGCATATAAAACGAAGTTTAAAAGAAATTCATAAAAGCGTCTGTAAGAGTAAAGTGCCCAGTGCTAGCAGCAAGCAATCTAAGTACCAATAATCAACACGAGGTGATTTCTGACTAAGACAGTCCACTCAACCTAAGCCCAAAGCCATGTCTCTCAACAAGGCAGCCACTGCAATCATGGCGAATGAACTGTGAGTCTGAATTGGATTTGTCTCAGCTGCAAATTAGTAACCAATTGTCGCAGGAAACCGGGCAAAGTGGACAAAAGAAGCCACAGCCAGAAATAGCAGATCTTCCTGAAGTAGTAGCAGAACAGGAGTTTGAGCTTCCTGCAGAGCAAGATTTACCTCTTCTTGAACCATTGGATTCCACATCTCCAGCAAGAAAAAGGAAGGGTACACCACCATATTTGCCAAGCCCCCATCTGATGATCTGGACATGGATTGGATCCCGGCTGAGTCTCAGACATGCCAGGAGAGATAAGGGAAAAGGAAAGTTCCTGAAAGCCTTACAATTATGGAAGGGAATGAGGAGGATGTGCCTATCATTTTCATGGAAGCTGGCTCATAGGAAACCAACATTAACCCTCCTATTCAACCTGCTCTGATGAATGTGGAACTGGTAACACCACCACCACCAGCTTCCATATTTGTAAGGGCCCAGCTGAGACCTGCATCCACCAATACCTCAGTCAAAGTACGCACTGCAGAGAAGGAATTGTCGACACACCCACCTACCTACAGTTCTTCTGGCATTGGCATTGGCACCAGTGGTCCAGTGAAAAAGCTATCCTCCCCAGTTTAGAACTGGTTAGCAAGCAGGAGGATAGCATTGCAATATGTTCCATTTGCCACACAAGTATTCTTCAAGGTAAACCTGGTTTACACTATGGTATTGGAGGCCAAATGACACATATGAAAAAAGATCACGCAATCTGCTGGGAGGTGCACCTTAAAAAAAATGCTGAATGTGGTGGTTGTGGTGAGAGAAGGGAATCGGCTATAATCATGGTGGGAGGTGAAAGGGATGAGGAAGAAGAGGGTGACAGCTTTACGCAAAGCAGCCCTGTCCCCATCAGCGCACCAGTATCACCCACTTCAGCAACCTCGAAAAGGCATAAGAGGTGGATGGAGACACCACAGCATACAGTGACTCCTTCAACAAGACACACACATTGAGTCTACCACCTCCTGGTTCTTCTCTCCAGAAGACACCTGCTTCAGTGGCACCAGAAAATTTAAAAAATCAGGCCAATATTATGGGCATGTTTAGGCAGGAGGGGTCCTACAAACGCAACCACCCAATGGCACATTTGTACAATGGGAAGCTGGCTAAAATGTTAGCACTGAACCTTCTCCTTTTTTCTTTTGTGAAAGGAGTGGGATTTTTAGAATTTGTGGCTGCCATCTTCCCGAATTGAAAGATTCCCAGCCGGACCTATTTTGCCAGAGTTGCTGTTCCAGCGCTCCATCATGATGTGCTGAAATTTGTTGGACAAGCTTTGCAGCAGAGTGCTGTTCATGTTCACACTATCCACCTGACAACAGACATGTGGACTAGTTGTCAAGCCACTGATTACATGTATATCACTGCACACTGGATCTCTTTTGTGGAGGTGAAGCAACAGCTATCTACATGTCTCAGTGCTGAAGAAACTTTTAAGGGTGGTCTGCGGCATTCTATAGTACCAATGTTCGCCATGGAGAAAACCGATAAGGCTGCAAAAATCTTGGAAGAATTTAACAGCAAGGTGTTTGACTGACTGTGACCCAGAGGTCTCAGAATTGGATTTGTTACCACAGACAATGTTAGTAATATAGTTTAGACCATGGCAGATGGTGACTATTTCAGGGTCCTGTGCTTGCCGCATTGCATCAACCTGATTGTGAAAGACTTTCTCCAAAAAAAGGACACAGTCAGCAACATACTGACCACCTGCAGAAGAATCTGCACTCATTTCTGCCATTCTTTGAAAACCGTGATGCAGGTGAGGATCATTCAGCATGCTAATAGAGTTCTAGTTGAAGCCCTCATACAGGAGGTGCCAACACATTGGAACTTGACCTATTATATGTTGCAATGTCTGTTTGAGCAGTACAAACCGATCGATGACTGTCATTCGTAGAGGAGGGGATGCAACTGAGAAAAACATGACCAAGGAGGTGGACAAAGGGGGTCCTGTCAAATGCCTGACACAAATCCTACTTCCTTTTGTGGTTTGCACATGGGAAGTCAGCAAGAAGGAAAGTAGGATGAGCAAAGCTATCCTGTTGAGAAGTTCATTGGTTAGTCCGTCGCTTGGCTGGTAATCCAAGACTGCAAAGAGACATCGTGTCATCCAAAGAGTACTTCTGTGCCACAATATTTGATCCATGGTACAAAAAATTAGTGGCCACTTTCATTCCTTTTTCAGAAATGGATGTTTCACTATACAAGACATGGATTGTTGTTCAAGCGAGAGACCTGGAAGAAGAAGGGCTGGAAATTTAATTCCCAGGCAGAAGTTGTGGGGTGCAGCCTTCAACTTCCAGGGAGGGCAGTGCTGTTGTCTCACAGTAGCCAACACCAGCAACAAGAACATTGGCAACAACAGGGACAGAAGAATTGGTTTCAAGTAGCAGGGCTTAAGTCCAGTGCAGAGGCGAAGGCAAAAGAGGTTGAGCAAGTGGCAGTGCCAATGACCATTCAGAGGATGTTCCAAGACTATCTGGATGACCCACAAGAGGTTTACATGGATCAAAACCTATTGGTCTATTGATATGGAAAGATCAGCCAATGGCCAGAGCTCCGCTGGCTGGCAATACAGTATATGGCCTGCCTGGTGGCCAGTGTGTCTGCTGAGCGTGTGTTCAATGCAGCTTGTGCAGTTGTCAAAGTGAGAACTCAAAAGGTGGAGAGATTGACCATTATCAAAATGAACCAATACTTCATACCACTCAATTACACTGTTCCTGAAATACTATAGGAGGAGGATGAGGGTGATAGGTCAGACTCAAGTGTGCTAGCCATGTCACATAACTCACCAAGACTGACAATGCCATTGTTCACTTCACCATCCATGACCCTCAGCACACCATCCCCAAGCATCACAGCTCCTCGTACCTCAGCTGGGGTAAGGTAACGGCGATAGAGTGGACACAGGCCCTCAGCGCCACCCAAACTCGAAGTTTCCTCAGACCTTGACCAGGCCATCCAGAGCTTCTCCACATGGATCACTAAATGCACAAACAGAGTTGCCCCAATGAAACCGGCAAAAAACATAAAAACCTCAAAACAAGCCAGCTGGTACACCCTAGAGCTCAGAACTACCAAGCACATCTGTTACTTACTTGAGAAACAGTGGCACGCTACAAGGAACCCCTCTGGCAGAGCTGCTCACAAAGCAGCCCTCAGCAACCACCACCGGCGCATCAAGAAAGCCAAGAGAACAGCCTTCACAGCCTGCATTGATACAGTGGCCAACCTCACGAAAGAACTCTTTAAAATAGTAAAGGAATTCTCCAACCCAGAAGCCACAGAGAACACTAACCACCCCTCTCAAGAGCTCTGTGATACCCTCTCGGGCTACTTCAATTGCAAGATTGCTAGCATCTACAACAACTTCGACCCATTGCTCTCAACATCAACTGCCTTGACCAACCAGCACATACCAGCCGAATGATCACCACTTGGTCTCCGCTCACCACTCAGACCACCACGGCCGTCATGTCATCCATTTACTTCGGGCACCCACTGAACCCTTCCCCCACCATCTTTTCAACCTTGGAACTGACCCTCTCAGCACAGAACTCACCAGAATCATCAACACCTCCATTACCACAGCAGGCTTCCCGGACAGATGGAAACATGCAGAGGTCAGACTCCTCCTAAAGAAACCCTCAGCCGACCCCAGTGAACTCATAAATTATCGACAGATTTCCCTGCTCCCATACCCAGCCAAAGTACTCAAGAAGGCCATCAACAAACAGCTTACTGAATACCTGGGACAAAACCGCATACTTGACTCCTCCCAATCAGGATTCTGTGCCAACCGCAGCACTGAGACCACCCTGATTGCAGCCACAGCCAACATCAGAACCCTCCTCGACCACAGAGAGACTGTGGCCCTGATCCTCCTCGACCTCTCTGCTGATTTTGACATCGTTTCCCACCACACCCTCATCAACATACTCTATAACATCGGCATTCAGCAAAATGCCTTCAAGTGGATTGCCTCTTTCCTCACAGGATGCACACAGAGCATCTGGCTGCCTCCCTCCACCTCCAAACCCAAGGACATCTTATATGGCTTACCCAAGGATCATCCCTCAGCCCCACCTTGTTCAACACATTCATTGACCCCCTCGCAGACATTATCAGACCACACAGCCTCAACATAATTTTCTACATGGACGACACTCAACCCATCCTCTCACTCAACAAAGCCCCCCCCACCAGAATCAACGTCTGCAAAGTCATGACCAACGTGGCCAAATGGATGAGAGACAACTGCCTTAAACTGAACTCCGACAAAACAGAAGTACTGATCTTCGGGAAGAACACAACCGTATGGGACCACAGCTGGTAGCCAACAGAACTCAGACAAACACCCACACCTACAGACCATGCACACAACCTAGGCATCATCCTCGACAGCGAACTGACCATGATGAAACAACAAGTCAACGCAGTCGAATCCTTCTGCTTCCATACTCTTTGCACTCTCTGCAGAATCTTCAGATAGATCCCAGTCAACACCAGAAAGACCATCACCCAGGCCCTCGGCACCAGCGACCTCGACTACAGCAACACATTCTCTATGCCGGCATCTCTATCCAGATCCTCAAAAGACTCCAGACAATGCAGAATGCTGCAGCCAGACTAATCCTGAACCTCCCCAAATGGACCCACATCACCCCATCTCAGAAACCTCAACTGGCTCCCTATCCGGAAGAGATGCCAGTACAAGATCCTCATGCATGCCTACAAAGCTCTGCACAATCAAGGACCAGCCTACATCAACCATCTACTGAGCTGCCACCTACCCACAGGACACCTGCACTTGTCCACACTAGTCCATACACGCACACCAGCATCTGTCACAGTTACAGTGGGGCTGCTCCTTCTCCTACATCCCCGCCAAGACCTGAAATGACCTACCCCTCCATCTTTGAACAGCACCCTCCCTGGCGGACTTCAGGAAGAAACTCAAGGCCTGGCTTTTCGATGGAAACGTCGCATCCACAGTACCCAGATACCCCTGGGGGTGACAGTGCTGCGCTATAAAAACACATTGATTGATTAGCTGACCAACTTCTGGGCGAACCACCTGAGTTTGAGGACAAACTCTGTTTCTCTGACTGAGAAGGCCACCATAGAACTTAATTATTTATCATCAAACTGCTTTGGCCAAAAAAAGAAATGGATATAGGTAGAGGAACATTATGTATTTTGTTTGTGTCTGACCTATACTGCCCCATCATTTTTAGGCAAATGTATGGCCGGGTTGAAGTTGGACCAGAGTGCAATGAAGAAGCCTCCCCATTCCCTTAGAGGACATTGGAGACAATGCCTGCCTCTGTCCCAGGCCTATCCTTCTTTTTTTCATCCCCTATCAGTGCTGCCCCAGTAAAGATCATTTTATTTACAAGACTGCCAATGTGATGCTTGCACCAAAGAGGAGATACCATTGTGTACCACCTTGCCTGGATTGGAACAGGTAACTATTACACTAATGAGTGATATATTATTGAGTTATTGTGAGTGATGATTGATGACTCATGTGGTGGCAGACAGTGGGGGAGGATGTTCAACTAATTTGTCAACTTGATTTCCATGATTTTCAATGTTTGGGCCTGATGGGGGATCATTTTTCCTGAAGGTGATTGGCCCTTTCACACTTAGCGAGATTCACTTGTAGGGTCCGCTCCTTTTTTCAGGTTCTTCAGAGACCAGACCAGTCAATTTAGTTAACAAACACAGATCTACAAAAAATACTCACATTCTTTTTCTGTTCTTATTCATCAACAGCAGTGCACTAAAGGTCTATCTCTCTCATTTAGGGCGAGACGGAGTCGGACTGATTCATTACTCGGAGTCAGGATGAAAAGACTCATGGCAGCACTACCTTAACAGCCAGAAGAAGGAAGCTAGCGACTTCAAAGGGAAACTAACATGATGATGACTCGAAGAGGCCTAATCAGCTCTGTGGACTGGAGAGAGGTGCATTTGTGAGACCTGGCAACTTTTGGCTTGTTTCCCCTGTCTTTTTGCTTTCTGACCTCCTGGTTTTGACTCTGTTTTTGCTGGTTTTGTGTCTCTGCACCCTTTCTCACTGCTGTTTAGTGTTAAAGTGCAAGTGTTCCTATTGTAAATTGGATTATGGATTGGTGTTTCCCTGATTGGCATATTTGATTTACTGGTAAGTCCCTAGTAAAGTGCACTGAGTGTGCCAGGGCCTGTAAATCAAATGCTGCTAGTGGGCCTGCAGCACTGATTGTGCCACCCACATGAGCAGCCTTTCAAAGGGTTCTCAGACCAGCCACTGCAGTGTCTGCGTGCAGGTTTTACTGCCATGTCAACTTGATAAGTGCACCCACTTGCCAAGCCCTAACCTTCCCTGTTATTACATGTGAGTCACCCCTAAGGTAGGCCCAAGATACCCCTATGGGCAGAGTGGAGTGTATGTGAAAGGTAGGATATGTCCTGGTATGTGTGACATGTCCTGATGGTAAAATACAGTGTAATTTGTTTTTTTAACTGTTGACAGGCTGTCTGTCCCATAGGATAGAATGGGGAATACTCTGTAACATTTTACGAGTATATCTTCCCATTGTGAAAAGATAGAGAAATGGAGTTAGTATGCCTGAACTCAGAATGTAGAAATGCATCTTTTAGTAAAGATGATCATTATGTTCTGTGTTTGAAAAAAGAAGGTATTTTCTTGCTTAGCAATCCCGTGTGCCTCTGCTGGGTTGTGGATTGACTGTCTGGCTTTGGAGTGACAGGGGGTGGGGATGAGCATTCTCTTCAGACAGCCACTGAGCGGGTCGAGGTGTGTCCTGCCTTTCCTGGAGGAGTCAGGGCTGGGCTAAATAGTCCTGGAAGCATTTAGAGTAGTGGGAGGAGATTTCCTTGCACCTGAATGTGCCTGGTCTGCCTTTGAAAATGCTGTCTCCACCTCCTGCCAGGAAGGTAGGCCAGAGAGGGCCAAACTGGTTTGGACTGAGCACAGACACTCTCTGCCCAAGAGAACAAAGAGAAATGCAGTATAAATATTTGGGCCCAGACCTCAGACCTTTAGAACTCGCTGGAATTAAGGAACCTGCCAAGAAGAAGTGCTGGAAGAACTGCCAGGAGGAGTACTGCCCCTTTGCTGTGTTGTTGCTTTGTTGGGTTGGCCTGCAGTCGCTGCTTCTGCCTTGGACAGTGAAAGGACTGGACTGAACTTTTTTCACTTATTGCTGAGTAACTCCAAGGGCATGAAATAGAGCTTGCCTCCTGTTCACGAAGCCTCAGGGACAGCAAAGACTTCATTTACCTCTGGGTACCTCCTCTGGGACCGTGGGTTTCAGTTGCCACAGGGGGGGAAAGCAGCTGGCACCGTCACTGACACCGCTGCAGTCCTGAAGGCACTGCAGAGGGCACCACCGCACTTCGCACCGCAACCCTGGTCTCACCGGTGATGACGACCGTTGCTGCCACAGAGACGCTGCTTGCACCGTGACCTGTGGGCACCGCACCTCCTCACTTCACTCCACAGCCCTGGTCTCACCAACGACGTCGCTGCCCACTGACCTCGACACCCGTGAATGTACCGTGGTTTGGGGGCACCGCTCATAAATCACACAACACACCGCCATGTCCTACAACGCAGTCTGGGCCATGACCTGTCAGCACCGCAACGAGCACTGTCTCACTCTGCACCGCCATCCTCGTCTCACCGATACCGCTGGACGACCGTCACCCAGCCGTTGCCTGCACCGCCACTTGAAGGCACCACATGCCGCACCGCTACGCTTCACATCACAACCGCAACAGTTGCCACAACCGGCCCACACCGACGCAGTTGGCCAGAACCAATAGTACTGTTTACGAGTCTACTGACACTAAAGCCGGTCCGCACTGTTGGATTCTGTTGTTTTCAGCACCGCAGTAGCCCCAGACGGAGCTACCGACTTCAAGGAACTGCATTTTAGAGTTATTCTTGCAAAGTGCCTATTTTTAATTACTGTATGTTGGTATTTTATCGTTTTGGTCTTGTTTGCATAGATATATATTGGTTATTTTTCTAAAATTGGTGTGATGTCTTTTTGTAGTGTTTTCACTGTGTTACTGTTGGTTATGTGCAAATGCTTTACACACTGCCTCTGAGATGAGCCTGACCGCTCGTGCCAAGCTACCAAAGGGGTGAGCAGGGGTTATTTTAGGAGTACATCCCCCTTTTCCTGACGAGAGAGGTGGGTTCTGCCTGGCTTAGGTGCATAGCCTAGCCAACCAGAAATCCCATTTCTAACAGCATTGAATTGGGAAATGCTGATGAGAGTGTGTGTTGGCTCAAATGTGAAACTGGTCTATTATGTGGTTTTGGTCGGGGGCTGTTGTAACTGGAGACACAAATGTGATGTTACATCACCACATGATGCACCCACTTGGCTAAATGTCATGATGACAGTTGTGAGATTGATCACACCGGTACATGCAGCTCCTTGACCGTGATTGGTTGTAAAAATGTTCTCACTTCTCAGTAATAATTAATGATTGCAGCAGCCTATGCTTTTGCTCTGACTCTGAGTCTTGATTCACTCCTCATGAAGTTTACCTTCTGTCCTTCTTCTTGACTCTACAATATCGTTTCTGTTTTACAATCTTCTCTTCTGTACGAAAGGCGAAACCTCCATAACACTCCTGTTTACCTCATCGGACCAGTTCAGCCAGGTACCCAAGATGCACATTGCGAGAAGAATGCAGATGCACCGCCCAATTTGGCATTTATATACAGTATAATTTTTCTTTTAACAATCATATTTTTCAGAGCTGTGGGGGTTCACTCCTCCATAATTTGTATTTTTTAACTCTAGTTGGCAAAACATTTAGATATATAATAACTTGGTTCTCTGGAGCTCAAGGACTGTTTGCAATGCATTTCAGATTTGATGATGATAATGTGCTGCTCATCATTCTGATGAATATTGTTGTTGTGTAGTGTTTGTTTTTGTCACACCTGTCCCAGGCTCCCCTTTTCCATCCATTCATCAAGCCCCCAGGCTGTGTGGTTTATTGAGGTGTGACTTAATTTACACCATAAATGGATCACACACTTGGTGGGCGTATGTGGTAAAAGATACACTAGCTCACTGCAGGATCTTCTATCACCTGAACAATAGCCAACACCAGCCCCACTTACCCACTCAGTTACAAAAAAGGGTTTAACCCAAGCAAGCCACTGGGACCTGGGTAAAGGACAGTATAGAATGGAAAGGGTCCCAGTAGGGAAATTCAAAGAAACACACGTACTAAAGTGCCAGCGGGCATTGATACACTTGTACAACAAACTACTTTGCTCAATATTATTTAATCATATTGAACACCGAAAAGATGTTCACAAACCAGCAACAAATCTGCGTATGGAACCTACCACCCACACTAGGCCATTATAAGTGTGGTCACTGTAAGGCCTGTAAAATGACCATCCAGACTAAACAGTTTATCCATAAACAACACATAATTGACCTCAAATCTTTCAGTAACTGCAACACATCTAATGTGATTTATGCTATCATCTGTCCGTGCGACAAGATATATGTAGGCCAAACACAGCAGAAGGTGAAGGCACGCATACTACAGCACTGTAGCAGGATACGCTGTGATGTCCATGGTGCCCCCCTAGTCGAACACTGTAAAGTAGCACAACATCAGCCAGAATATTTGAAATGGCTAGTACTGGAAAAGGCTACCCTCGGTATCAGAGGGGGTAACATTGAAACCATCCTGAATGTGAGAGAGTGCAAATGGATGTATGTATTTGACTTTATACAGATTGGTCTGAATGAGTTGGACGCGAGCCATGCGCAGTTGGCCTGTCTGGCATCCGAATAAAACCCATCTGTCCACCTGCACAATCTGTTCATTCCAGTCAAATATCATACTCTGTGCCTAGGGTTATCGCTGTTAATCACAAGCTGTTTCATAATAACACCGTATGTATATACTTGAAGGTATGTCTCTTCCATGCCCCAACTCTGGGAAGCCACTGTTGAATCTATGTATTAATATTCCTTTCTTAATACGCGTGACCATGCACAGAGAATCAGTACTACAAACCACGCCTGCATCTATTTAAGATTGCACCCACCGCTTTAAATGTGAGCATTATGTAGAATGGAAATAGGCAGCTCTCACTGTTTTTGTCAAGTTGTTCCTTTGGCGCTCCTTGCCATAGAGGATCTATGATTGTACTCTGCCGTTTCTAACGCGAGCATTATGTAGAATGGAAATAGGCAGTTTTCACTGTGTTCTTTCAAAGTAAGACCTCTGTAGCTTCGTGCCATAGATGATCCTGTCCCCTGCCTAGTGGCATGATCCACGTGGTCATACCCACATTCACCACCAGTTGCGTTGCTTTTTTTAAACACATGCACTGCAATTACATCTCTCCAGGGATTTTTATGCCTCCTTGTTTTCCCAATTGGCTAAGAACACTACCTGTGTCCCCCGCCATCCCATTGACCGCTCTTCTTAAAAACTTGAGTTTTTGCCAGTCATTTGCAACCCACCTGTGAAATTTGCCTTTTCCAACAATCCCCAGCTCCCAGACCTAATCAGGCTTTTTTATAGAATTCCATAGAATTGGTAAGCATACTTGGGTTTTCAAACATAATTCAAGCAGTCTGTTTTCACTGCTAACGCTGCGATCATCTGTCATCCTTTGACAGCATCGAGCGTCTGCTGACACGTAGCCGGCACGTGCACGGCACAGACGAGTCTCTATTTAAACCGACCAGCCCGTCATTGCTCCGTTTCCATCGGCCAGAGACGGACGCTTTTCCTTGAAGTAGCAGGTAATTTAAAACAGAGTGGCTTTGACCTTAACCCTTTCCCACATTAGTTCACACGCTCCACTAGCCATGCGCCTTGAGCATGTTGGCTTAGTTTGCTAATTACTAAGAACAGCTCTCTCTCCTTTTAGATTTATATTACCCGTGTGGCTGATACAAAGACGTGATTCAGCGCTCTTTTTCCAGGTAAACTTAGTCCTGTTTTTTAACCGCGCACCAGATGCAACACTGTTTTTACGTATGAGGAAGTGGTCTTTGACCTCAGGCCCTATTCTGTTCTTTCTTCCACTTAACAGCAATGTGGTACCCTCGGGCCCAAGCCAACCAATTAACCAGTTCCCCCGATTCAAGAGGCTTATGACAGGGATGTTCCCCTTCAACACGGCCAAGTAAGGTAGTTGTCCTACACTTTTGTAACGCTGGTATACATACTTTGCCTAGTCTGTGTGATATTTCTCTGATGGCCCTCACCCTGTCTTCCAGGTGCCATCAAACCTGCTCTCTGGCATATTGGAGCCTACGGGCCCGTCTACAGTATATTCACCATCCAGTCAAGGGTGGCCCCATGTAATTTTAACCACTGTTTTTTCAATTCTGGTTTTCCACCATTTTTATGGTTATCACAATAGATACTAAGTACCTCTTATGTCAATTCCCCAGGTACCCCCCTTCTAGTCCTGAGGAAGACCCCGCTGTAAGGACCTAAACAGCCTACTTTCCTTTTGGGGTCGAAACGTCGACTACGCCACCACCCTGCGCCAGTTTAGTCAACGGTGCTTTTTCACCGTGACAGTGCATTTCAAACAATGGCTATGTATTTGTCAGTACTCAATTGTTAGGCTGAGCAACGCCGGCCCTAATTGTAAATAATGGTGTGATGTATTGATTGTCACTACCTTTCCTTTTTCACTACCCCAATCCTCACTCGAAGCACATTGCCCACTTTCCCTCCTTCCCCCCCGCACCACGTGGGGCACTTGTTTGATACGCTGTTCCAGACTTGTTGCTGGTTTGTGAACATCTTTTTGGTGTTCAATATGATTAAATAATATTGAGCAAAGTAGTTAGTTGTACAAGTGTATCAATGCCCGCTGGCACTTTATTACGTGTGTTTCTTTGAATTTCACTACTGGGACCCTTTCCATTCTGTACTGCCACTTACCCACTCAAGCATTAAAGGCATCCATAATTTAGACATATAACATAATTCAGCAACATCATCATTCAAGCCTTGTGATGCGTAAATGCTTAACCTTGTCCACTCCTGAGTCTACTTCTCTTGTCCCGAGGATTTCATAAGTTTAGTTTTAACTAAATATTAACTCCCCATTGCTCAGAAGAAGTTACTAATGCTAGTTTGTGTTATAATATCTGGTCATTGTGTCATGGTGGTAGTCTGGTCTCAGTTTTTGTAAAGTAATTATATAAATATAACCCATGAACTCTGTGTTTTCTTTCAATCTAGTTGCCTGTGATGGATAATCCTTCTGATTAATCCAACAATTGGAGTTCACCTAGGTGGGTGTTGGACCTCGCTTGTGATGTCTTCTCTGTTAGCGCACTAGCCTGCTACCACTACCACCACCATTAAGAAGGCACCTTGGGTAACCCTGCAGCAAGGCTTTGTTAGATTGAGAGAGGTAGCAGCCATCACTTCATCTATTCAGGTAAGAGAACTATGGAGTGAAGTGAACTAGTTAGTTGGTAACTAAGTTCTACCGAAGATTAAGATGTTGTTTATCTAGGTTGTTTTACGCAATATACTATGTAGGCATAGGCAATTACATACCTCACTAGTGGTCAATATAGTTACAGAGGGTAGTAGGACAAGGGTATAACTAACTGGTATACACTTTGATAAGCAGATCTTTTTTTAAAGGCTGCGCTAAAAGGCAGCAGTCCAAAGTAAAACAAAAAAAAGATTTCAGGCATTGAGTAACAGAATAAGTTCCCTTTAATTTTTCTTAACAATAATAAAAACCCACTTTCTCCACCCACAAGAGGCCCATCCCACCTGAAACAAATATCACCGCATCTCCGACCAATGTTAAAAAGAATGCCAAAAGCAAAGTCCAGTTCCCATTCCCTTCCCAATTCCCACCCTCCCACTCATAACAAAAGTCCCTCCCACCAAAGCAAATAATTAAAAAAGGGCAACAGAGGGCATGATCAATATGGGCATGAAAGCTTGCCAGCTCCTGGCGAAGCAGCACCAGCTCGTGAAGCCTTCATTGTTGGAAGCAGTCTGGGTAGGAGGGGTGGGGAGCAGTGGTGGATCGTGAGGATCCCAGCTGCAAGTGGCTTGCCAATGTTGTGGCCAGGATGGAGGCACTGGCAGTTGGTTGGAGGAACTGGGGCCCAGGCCAGTAGCAGATGCCTCCGTCACCTCTTCCTCCAGAGCCACCAGCTGACAATATTCTGTCTGAATGGGCTCCATCCAATGCTCCTGCAGCCAGGCTGCTATCTCCTGCCGAGTTGGTGGACCAGCAGGAGTAGCTTTATCAAGAAAGAAAAACAAAAAAAAAGAGAAATGGTAAACAATGCTCTGTGCAAACCCTTCTTTATATAGTCACACAGTCGCAGTACATTACTGGTGCCCCAGGGCCATTGGAATTTATGATGTGCTTAGTCACAGGGCCAAGTTTTCCCCACACATTCCTCACATAAAAGCACTGACTTGCTGCAAGAAATTAAACCAGAATACCACCAGATTAAAACTGAGTGGTTTTTTTTCTTTTAAAGGATTTCCAAGTAAAAAAACTAAACAGACACTTTGTGCGCAAAAATAAAAATAAATGACCTCTCATTAATGAGTAAGACATTATGCACTATGCAGCATGCGCAATAGTATTCTTGCTGTGCTAAATTGATGCTAGAGCGTCGGGTACTTTGCTATTTTCTGCAGACTGCAGCTGGGGCAACTGTAATGGACAGTTAAATATCTTGCTTTAATCCCAAAGGCCCTGCTCTTTTCCAACTGCCTTTCAATTTTACCGTGACTCCAAAGACGCAGATGAAGAATAATGTTACTACGTTACATACGTCACGTATAAAACGCAGATATCTTCTCTGCCATAAGTAGATAGTGGAAAAAACAATGCACTGCAGTACAGGGAAAGGAACAGGATATAGATTTTATTTGTCACGTTCATCACAGAGTATCCTGTCCACCAAACTCTAAATCAGGCACTTAGTCCCACTTTATTTCCTGGCTTCGCCCTCAACCACAAATTGTTTTCAATAAATACCTTCGCTTGGCAGTAATGTAAACTTACTGTACTGCAGGGTAGGTTAGAGGGATTAGGGTAGGTAGAAGTTTTGCTATAGAATAGTGGGATGTCACTGATCATCATGTACTAAGCGTTGGCTTAGTCAGTCACTGTAGTTGACGAATCATGAAAGGGAAAAATTTGAACAGGCGTAAATCCATTACGGAAGCCATGAAATCTACATACATATATCACTTGGCCAGAAAAATGTGCCACATGCCAAGAATTCATCTTTTTTTTTTTTTGTAGGCTGGGACAGGACTTAGGAAAGAATAAAGGGGTGAAGTACTAGTAGGAGGTGACTAAGTGGGCCTGGGAAACACTATGGGCCTGATTTAGATGTCGGATGGAGAGCCTCTGCCCATCGGTCGGAGGCTCTCCGCTTGACATTTTGAGCTTTTCTCTCCAACAGCCATATTTTGATTACGGCGGTCGGAGGGAAAACCGCAAGGGGATTCTGCTGCTCTTCCTAAGGGCTCTGTGAGCCCTGTAGGAACAGGAGTGGAATAGTAATCCCTTCAATGACAGTGGAGCCAAGCTTGGCTCTGCCATCGGGATTATGATGTTGGTTTCTGATAGCCAGTCCATGTCGGCCTTTCTGACATCGATTGGCTGTCGAAAACTGACTTTGGGGGCCCATATCAGGGCCCCCTTCTCACTGCCTCTCCATATATGGGCCTGGCTCAACATCCCTGCACTGTGTGGCAGGCACCACACAGTGCAGGGATGTTTGCCAACTTCCATTTTTCAATGGAAACTTGTGCTGCGGGCGTTTTCAGCCCGCCGCACAAGCTTCCATTGGGAAAATGGATGTTTGCGACTGCACTATGTGTGGTTGCATCCATATTAGGGGGCGGCGCAACCTGCTGAGTGATATTCACAAGCACACGTAAAGCCACCCTGCATGACTTTACCTGTGCTTGTAAATGTTGCCCCGTTTCACGCAACACTTTGCATGTTAGGGGCGTGACATGCAATCGTACATCTGGAAATGCGTCAGAATGCTACGCCAACCTAGGGGTGGCGTAGCGAGGTGTAACAAGGAGAAATGTTTTAATTTCTTGTCGTTTTTTTCCTCTTTCAATGCGTGCTTCATTCTACAGCACGCATTGGAAGAGGAAATCACCTCAATTGATTGTTTTTGTGCAGGAAGGTGTCCCTTTCTGCACAAAAACAATCTCCCCACGACGCAGGCATCCTTGCACCATGGTGCAAGGGTGCCTGCGCTGGTACATTGCAGCAGTTTGTGCGCCAGTGCAGGGGTAAGCACAGAGATGCAACATATTGTTGTAAATATGTTGCATCCCTTTGCATTGAAACTAACGCAGCATGGCGCTTGCAAAATGACTTGTGGCACTGCGCTGCATTCGTTTCGTGTAAATCTGCCCCAAAGTTTTTGATGGACCGATTGAGACCAAGTGGGATGGACAAGTTGCCATTTTCATGACATTAAGTCAGGCAGCTCCCTGCTGCACCCGTCCGAATATTGGCATCCATGCCTAGTGCCGGCCCTGTAAGCACGGCAGGAAGGAGTGGAGGAAATGCGATGAGTCATTTAAACTCACGGGAAAAGTTCATTCAACCCGCAAGTGATTCATTATTGTTCGGGAAATCTTTCACTAAGTGTATGCATCCTGGACGGCCCAACCAAACCATAAAGTAGTTTACCCATCACAAAAAGATGGTTCTAGTGGCCTCACTATAGAAATAGCATCTGGCTCAATCAATCAAATCCTCCAGCCTTGTTTCACCCACCACTGTCAGCACTGGGGATTCAGTCAAACTACCTAAGAAATAATGGGGCAGATTTACAAGCCCCTTGCGACAACTTTACGCCGCCGTTGCGTCACTTCTGTGACGCAGCGGCGTCGTAAACAATGCGCCACGTTGCGACATATTTACAACATGACGCATCTAGGGAGATGCGTCACATTGTAAAGCCCTGCGCTACATTATACCTGCGTCAGGTATAATGTTTGCAGGGTGGGCGTTCCCACGCAGGGAAGCCTCGTAAAAGTGACGCAGTGAAATCTACAAGATTTCACTGAGTCACTTTTACGACGCTACTGCGTCAAAATCTTGCGCCTGCTTGAAGCAGGCGTAAGGAGTGACGCAGCATGTTAGGAATAGGCATTCCTAACCATTGCTGGAGTTGCGTCGTACTTGCGACACGACTCCAGCAATGCGCTGCCCTTACGCCGAAAAGATGCGTCACACATCTGTCTATCCTTGCGCCACGGTGTGCCGCATTGTAAATGCGGTGCATCCATGGTGACGCAAGGGTTTTTTTCTGTGTTGCAAATTAACTGGCGCATCCCTGCTAATATGCAGGGATGTGCCAGTTCTTGTAAATCTGCCCCAATGTTCTTTGCTCACTGACGACCTCCTGAATAGCGGCCCACACCTTTGACCCTCACCGCTGCTCTGCAGAGTCTGCCGGGGCTCACTTTACACCTTAGCATAGCAACCCACACAGGAGTTCAGTCCAAGTACATTCAAAAGATGGTGTGAATTGAGGTATTTGCAGAACGAAAGAGCTGGAATAACATTGCTTCCGCTCCCCCGATATTTAAAAGGTATACTAATGACAGCAATTACATAAAGAGTTTCATTGCGTGACACAGGCATCACATCTTAAAATACAAACCTTCATCCGTGTGGACGGAACTACAATTGGCAATCAACAGCGAAGAAAGACATGTGGTTGTTATCTGACCTCGCAGCTCTTCAAAATCTGGGAAGTCCAGGAAAAATAAAAATTCTTTCTGCAGTTTTATGAGCACAGGAGTCATCTACTGGAACTATGTGTTCTTTTGTCGCTGGTATCCATTTCATTCCTCCTGCCCGAAGTACAATTTGAAAACTTTACAGTGCCATATTTCAGGAAGGGTGCGAAAAGTAATCAACACCACACCTCGAGCCTTGAAGCAGCAGAGAATATCCGTGCTCTTGCCGACGCCGTGTGCCTCGCGTGAGCTCACATCTGCTGAAGCTATGCATGCTATCACTGCAGCTCTCGTCCCTATATTTTCTACAACTGATTCCGACTTATAGTATAAGTCCAAACTCACATTGTTATCTTTCAAGAATACGCATCCTACATTCATGTATGACGGCACAATGGACCACAGGCACAGACCTTTTGGGCATCTAAATCCAAATGAGTTGCCCCCAAAAAAGCTAAATTTGCAGTCACAAGTTCAAAGTCTGATCTACACTATTAGGATTTGCAGATTTGTGCATTTACAAACTACACTCACTCTTGGGACAGTCCAACCGCCTGGCACATTTTCTCTTATGTCATGTACATTTTTAGGTCAAACCTACCAGACAGTACAAGCTGTCTGGTTGCAGAAAACATATTGTGGATATACCAAGAACTTACACGAGTTTACATCCTGCCTATTGCTTACAACTGGTTCGCTTTTTATCATTCTCATATTTGCACAACGGCAGGGCAGGTGGGAACGGCAGGGCAGGTGGGAAGGGCAGTGGCAGCACAACAGACCAGGTGCAGGGTCATGCGCACAAACAACAGAGGGCATGGGGGATGGAGGTGTGGCAGTTGAAATTTTTACGTACATTTTGCCTCATAAAAATATAGAAATGTGCTTTAACGTTAAATGTGCCACGAAGAAAATGCTGTTTATTTTTACAAAAAGCTCCCATTTCTATTGTCCTTTCACTGCTAGGCCTCAAAATGAATGTATGACGGAATTCCGCATGCGTTTTTCATGCATGCCTTAACAAATCTGTCATTTGTACGAATGCGTCTTTAGCACGCATTTGTTCTGCACGCAAGTCGTTTTAACGATTTGCCTTGGGGGGGGGGACTGCTGGATATTGGAATAGTTTAATTTATTATTTCAACTCCAGTCTGCGCAAAAGTAGGGAAGGTGTTGGATTTTAATTGCAACACCACTCCACCATTGCGCCCCCCTAACGCAAGTCGTTGTAACGACTTGCGTGCAGAAGGATTGCGTGCTAAAGACGCATTCGTTCAGCTACCAGCACTGTGACGTTTCCCCCTCAAATTGTTCTTATTCTTTACTATGCCTTTAATAAAATAAATGGTTTTTGTAAATGCTGACTTAACGTTATAATTGAACTGCAAAACTTGACATCTTTGTGAAATGTGCTGTTTGCTGCAAAATGTATTTATTTCAACCTTTCACCATATGATTTCATCATATTTAGATAGTTGTCTCCACCACATACTTCTAATGAACAAATATTTTAATGAAAGAAATTGATTGCTATAGCTCTGATTTCCATGATCTAAACAGGACATGCTAGATATTAATGTTTCATTTCATAGAGCAGGCCATTGTTACACAGTGGGACACTGAACAGCTAACAGAGTAGGCTTGAAAATGTTCTCATGAGAACCTTCCTAGATGTATCTTTTTGCAGCACTTTGCAGCTGCGTTCAAATAACAATATGTCCACATGGGCGTTTGTCGTGGGAATCGAGGAAGAAGACGACAGACCATCAGAAGATCCTTTCCCATTCTCCAGGGATGATTCAACATTTTGAGTTTGCAACATGTTTTATGCTTTTCTATATAATATGTGTTACTAGCTAGAGAATTAATGCATTCTCTACACTCCTTCCCTGCCATGCCCCACAGCACTTGACTGTACTACTCTGGCCCGAGATTGCTGTAAGCTACTGCTAACTGTAAGTTTCTTGTTTTCCTTATCCTTTGTGAGGAGACTTTCTATCTTTATGCTGGTCATAGCTACTGCTGTAATTTTTTCCTTCTACCTATTTTAACGATTGTTACAGCAGCTGTTAGGGAACTCAACTGAGTTTCCAGAACTACTCTTTATAACGAGTTCGACCTTTCATAACTATCAGCCTTTTTGCTCTAAATTTACTTGCTCTTTTCCAATAGAACTCTTTATGGTTCTCGCTAGGATAGGTTAGGTCCTTTAGATTAAGATAGGGACTAATTCCTTTATGGAACATGCTGTTATTTTGTATGCTGTCTCTAACCAATACTTTTTTGATATTGCTGTAAACAGACTTATCTGACTAACTGGAATAAAAGATCAAAAATATGAACTAATCTCTTAATGAGAAATAAAGCTTTTAAACTTCTTCAAACCTTTCATCATTGACTGAACATTAAATGCTGTAAGTTGATGAATATTTTGAAATATATTCTGATTGTGCTCCATTCTAACACGGTGGCAAAGATTCGTCGACCTGGAGAAGAAATTTGAATGGAAATTGGAGTTTCACCTAGTAATTCAATTTATTGATTTAGACCTCTTCAGAGATCAACAATTTAAAATGAGTACAAAACAAATACATTATTATAAATGTATCAAACCATATACATAATTTCATTTTTAAAATAGTGATAAAAAAGATTTTAAAAATTGGTACAAATTGTAACAAACTAATTCATTTAGGGGTGATATAATTAATGCAATCAGGTCATTGATAGTAAACAGATTATATCTAAAACTTATAGGTTTTAAAAAATGATGCAGAGCTTCGACCAGGACTTTGTTGAGACAGCTATATAACACATGGGCTAAATCTTAATCTCCACCTCTACGTAATTCACATAATCCTGTTTTGTCACCTGTATCGCTCCAGTATATTGTTAGGCATTTGTTGGTAAGATCCCAAAACGAAGCATAATGATGCAGCGTCGGATGCTGTGTTCTAGGGTGAATCTCAAATATTTTGGTAAGTCTTATCCTCTAGAGTAACTGTGAAAGGCCTATAGTGTAACAACTGAGAACAGTGTGCAATGTCTAGGTCGAAACTTAGTCACGGAGTCATGTTTTTTTAAAATAACTTCAAATGTGCAGGTGACCAAGACTGCAAAAGTGTTATAGAACTTTGAAAGTGCTCTAAAGCTGTTGTGAAATTTTCATTAAAAGTATATCTTTTTTCAACCTTAAAAGTTTCGTGCTTTAAGAGGTCTCTCAAAGAGACTTTTTCCACATGCAATAGGTTATACACCCATCTAATTATGTTGGCCAAGGCTCTTTAGTAGGCACTACCTATCGAGAGCTCTAGACGTAGTGCTTGAACCGGTGTAGCTTGGCTCATTGTAGTTATTTTGCAGAGTAATTTCCCTTCATTCTCTCAAGATATGCTATTTGGGGGTGTGGCCAACAACCAACCAAAATGGCCCACTCTAGGTTAGCTCCAGAGCAGGTAGCCACTTAATCCCCCCAAATCCGTCAGTATCAGTACAGTGCCTCGGACAAAAATATCGAGTTGGAAGAGACCACCTGTCTGGGACTGGCTCAGCTTCATCTCGGGACCTCTAGGGCCCAGGGGAAGGAGAAAAACGGCCTGACATCTGAGGTCGCGTAGCAGCGAGAGTGGACCCAGTGAGGCCTTGGGACTTGCAGCCTGTGGGTGCCCAAGTCACGTCTATGCTTAGGCGGAGCTGGCATAGTACCTCTATGCGGAGTTCCACGGAGTTGGAAAAAAACTCCATGGAACTCCGCTCCGCATCTATTGGAAACTCCCTTGTCTTGCTCGTGCGCATGCGCAAGACGTACAACGTAGGGGTTTCCAATAGAAACGGACGGCGAGGACGAGGAAGGAGAGCGGCCATGGTGAGGAGGAGGCAGCCACAGCAGGTAAGTGGCTTTTTTAAAATTATAATTAATTAGGGATGGTGGAGGGGCCGGTTAACTCCACTGCGCCATGGAGTAGGAGTTTTGTCTAAACTCCGCATTCGCAACGGAGCGCGGAGTAGGCAAAACTCCTTAAACTCCACTGGTGGAGAGGAGTTACCCACCCGGGGTTAGTCACGTCCCGCTGCTGGGATACTGAATCTGGGGTTGCGAGCACCCACCAAACCCCCCGCACTGAAAGACGTCGGCAGAGGTTTGGCAAAGAGACGCATTTGGCCCCAGCCGGATGAAAAGAGAAAGCGCAGCTGGGCGGTGGCCGCAGGAACCAAGGAAGGACTGTTGGTGTGGCCTGATCGGGTGCACAGAAGGTACCGGACAGCCTGCGGGGGCCCTGCGTGATGTCTGGTGGGCCCCCCTCCCCTTGAGTGATGGACTAAATAATTAGGAGCGCCTCGGAGGGGCAGG
This sequence comes from Calotriton arnoldi, assembly GCA_963921515.1. NCBI lineage: Eukaryota > Metazoa > Chordata > Amphibia > Caudata > Salamandridae > Calotriton > Calotriton arnoldi. The sequence continues at coordinate 2,429,520 of CAWUFW010001638.1, read as the reverse complement.
TGGAGCGACCGAGCAGCAATGAGAGCGAGCCTAGTGGGGCCTTGAGAATGCCAACCAGGGTGAACCCTTCTGACGGCAAGGAGCGCCTGGACGGGTGAACAACTGGGACAAAGTGAGAGTGAGTCTGCTGAGGAGACAAAGAGAAGCCTGCACCTTGGGCCTACAATGCGGCCCACATAGATGCAACCCAGCACGGTGGAAGGAAACACATGGAGAACTGTACCTGATTTACAGGAGTAAACAACCCTGGGATTGGGCAGGAGCCAGTGTGCACAACTGAGAAAGCAAGTCTTCCCTTGGGGGAGCAGAGGTGGAGAGAGACCCCTGAGGGTTCCTCTCTGACACTAACTATATCCACCCAGACCTGAGACCCCGGGAGGGAGTACACTGTGGGATCCCCAGAGAGCTTGGCAGAGGAGGAAGTAAGGCCCGGGAGTGGGAGACAGCGTGAAAGTGGAGATATCAGCGAAAGGCCCAAACGAACGCCAGGGCCATATTGGCAGACACGGAGCAATGGCATGCCACAACAGTGGTGCAGAAGGGTCCGTGAATGAGTTCTAGGCTGTTATGGTCAGAAATCGCGAGACCAGGCCTGCCAATCTAACAAATTGGACAAATACACTGTACCCATGGCAGCTTACAGCGCAATCTCCTCAAATGCAGAAGGCGGGACAAGCGTGTACTCTCAGCATGAAGAAGAGCCCACGTTGCGTGAAATCATGACTGCCACAAGAGAATTAAGGGGGATTCTAGAACCAAAACTAGACACTATTACTACTGATGTAAACCTACTGCGGGCAGATGTCAGGAAAATATCAGACAAGGTGGAAACGGCAGAATCTCAAATTAATGGTCTCCAGTCTACCACCTAATGTTTGGAAGAACAGATTCAGACCCTCACCAAGAGCAATGTGGTGCTCATGGCCAAAATCGCAGATCAAGAGGGCAGGTCGAGATGAAACAATATCAGGGTGGTAGGGGTACCTGAGGGCAATGAGGGACCCAGCATAGACCTGTTTCGAGAAAATTTGATTCTCAACACCCTCCGCCCCAACAGCCTGTCTAAATTCTTCTCCATCGAGCGGGCACATAGGGCACTGTGCTCCTGGCCAAAAACCGGGGCCCCACCCCGCACAATCATCGCCAGGATCTTTAACTATAGGGATCGCAATGCTATCTTCCAGGCGGCACGCTCACATGGGGATCTCCAAATTGACAACGCAACAATCAGATTCTTTCTAGACTTTACTATGGAAGTACAAAGACAGAGGCAGGGCTTCGAGACAGTGAAGAAGGCCCTACGAGACAAAAACATAAAATATATGCTGCTCTACCTGGCCAAACTTTGATTCATAGACGAAGGCAAAACTTGGCACTTCACTACTCCGGAGGAAGCCTAGAACTGGATAGAAGATTGGCGCAATGTGCGGCAAAAAGGAACAGGAGCTGGCTCTCCACGAAACGCGAGGCTGAAAATTGCCATCATGGGGCGCCAGAGGACCGTGGGCCTATGGATGACTTACGGGACACCTGAGCATAGACTGTTTGGGGTACACTTCTTGGTGAAAATGTTGAAACTTGAGAAACTGGTCGGGCCCCGGGGCGCTACTGGTCTGCTAGACTGGGGGGAGAACAATTGAAGATAGGTGTGTCTTTTTTTGGTGTGGGCTGCCCTACCTTACTAGTTATATATATTAATTGTTTACTTCGGGCACTGCCCATAAAACACATCAAATCCATGGAACATACATTTGGAGTACTTAAAAAAAGAGTCAGCCAAAATAAAAGCTTGATACAGCAGAGTATAAAAATCTAGATACAAAACATTAAAAAGAACATTTGGTTAAATTAGGCAGATAAAAAGGCTAGGCCTGAGATTATAATTGATTTTGCAAATAGTTTGTGTGTCTCCTGGCCGTTCTCAAAGTGATCGGGTAAACATGACCAGAGGAAGTGTGCAAAATAGCAATTGTTTGGGAAATACAAGGGGGAAGACAAACAGGGTGAGTGTATACAACATCTCATATGAGCTTAATATTCGTAAAGAAAAAAGGGTAAAACGGGTCACTGGGAAAAATCAGGTTTGCCAATTGCCTTTTTTCTTAACGCCCAAGAAATATACAGGTACTTGGAAACTGCAAAGGCTAGGAGATCTCTAGTGTCACTTTTGAAGAGTCTCTCCGCTTCCCAATAGTGCCTTACGCCCAGGTTTTTGCATACAGACACCAGCCATTTTTTACGGACATTGCTGTATGCTAGACAGAATAACATGAAATGGGACTCCGTCTCCACTATACACGGGCAGTTTGGACAGCAGACCGCTTGTGATGTAGCATTGGCCCATTTAGATGTCTGCGCTCTCAAGGACAAGACCCCACACCTATATTGCACATACAGACATTTTATTTGGTAGGGGAACATTTTGTCCAAATAGGGTTCAAACCTAGGGGTACTTTTGTGATTCAAAAATTTACCAGTGACAGAATCGGTCAAATGGATTTCCCAAGTTTGGCATAAGACTGCCGCCCAGTAGGACACTTTTATTTTTTGGGCATCATCTTTTACTATTGAATCCGGAGCGGTCCATAAGTCCCTCATTCCTATTCTATACAAAAGATCTTTGATATGTTTCAGCCATGGTGTTCTCAGATTTCTATCAAGAGTCATGAGATCTTTCACACACTCTTTGTAGGCTGCCAATTCATTAGTGGACCACAATCTGACCCAAAACAAAAGGGGTTTTAGGACCACTGTTAAGTGAATAGGATTGAGTGCCAGGTCTAAGCGAAGCGGTGTAGTAGGAGAGCTTGAGGGGAGCTTAAAAAGTGTTTTAATAAACCTGTTTTCTATTTTTGTAAGGCTCTCAGTGTCGGTATAACCCCATATCTCAGCTCCATATATTGATGACGCTACAGCTGAGAAGTTGTATATAGAGATAACCGGAGAAACTGCTCCACTAGATGCTACTCTAAACTGCCTCACTATGGCAAAGGCTTTCTGGTGAAGGATATTTTTACTTTTTGCCAACTGGGGGCCCCATGCCTGAGTGTCACTTAGCCTTACCCCTAGGTAGCCAAAGTGGTGGACTACCTCTAATGGACACCCCTCAACGGTCACACTACCTCTATACCCTTTGTGTGGGTTAATCATCATAACTTTAGACTTAGACAAATTTAACTCTAGGCCCCTTTCTCTGCAAAAGGTGACAAAAGTGTTTAATTCTGATTGGAGACCCATGGGGGTTCGGGAGATCAGCAGGGTGTCATCGGCAAACATCAATATAGGGGTTGGTATTCCTGCCACTTTCGGGGCATCATGTTTGCATTCCATCAGTCTCTTCACTGTGCCGTTAATGAATAGACTAAACAATGTTGGCGCAAGGACGCCCCCCTGTCTGACTCCCTTCGCGATCTCTATCTTTTCAGTCATATCCCCCAAGTGGTTCCATCTGACCCATGCGTATGTATTAGTATGAAGGAGCCTAAGAATTCTTAAGAGATCTGGGGGAATACCATACCCAGCTAATACTTCCCAAAGTATATCTCGCGGGACCAGGTCAAACACCGCTCCTAAATCAATAAAAGTGATGTATAGATGGTCACGCAACAAGGTGATATATTTCCAGGTTATCACCTTGAAGCGGAGGACCTGGTCCAGTGTACTGACCTTCAGTCTGAAGCCTGCCCGAATCTCTTCCATAATACTATTCTCTGCCACCCACTCGTTGAGTTTACAGAGAACTTGTCTACTGAAAATCTTTTGGGAGTTATCAAGGAGACTTATGGGTCTGTAGTTTGAAGCAATAGATCTGTCCCCTTTTTTAAAAATAGGTATAATAACGGCACCTTGCCAAGAGGGAGGAATCCTATTCACTTTTAAAATACTATTTGCTAAAACATTCAAATACGGGGCCCAGATAAATGGTTCAGAAAGGAAAAGATCTCAAGGGATGCCATCCATCCCTGAGGCCTTTCCCCTTTTCGTTTGCTCAATTGCTTTAAGGGTATCCATTAGAGTAAAGGTAAGAGTAGAATCGGTGACCGGAGTATGAGGAGGACTAGTCATAATTGGTGTTTGGGGGCCATGGGCCTCGATGGAACGGGGGATCACTGGGGAACATTTTTGCTGCGGGCACTCATATAGATTGCTAAAGTGAGAGACCCAAATGTCAGGGTTGATCGATAGGTCCAAAGGATGGGAGTTGGACGGGTTTATTGCTAGAAGTTTCCAAAAACATTTTTGGTCGCCGTTCTCTAAAGCTTCGGCAATCGTTGCCCATTGTTTCTCCTCCCATTCTCTTCTAGCTTTAGTCAAAAGGATTTTGTATTCTCGCCTAGTCTTTGTGATTTCTGGCCTTGAGCCCCTTTTTATTGCACTTATCAAGAGATTCTTTCCAGTTCAACAGTCCTTATCATACCAAGATGGTACTGGCTTTCTGAATTCTCCTCTCTTCAGGACTTTGGTGAAACACGGTTTCAATGCGTCCATAAGGTCGCAATGTATAGGAATAAAATTGGTATTAGAGCTAATGATTGTGTCAATCTGGGAAAGTTTAGACACAACCAGATCATAGATTAAAGAAAGTTTGTGATCATTCAGTGCCACCTCTGCCCACTTAACATTTCTCAGATTGTTTGAACTTGAGATTATTGGAGTTGATACGACCATCTCTAGTTTGGGGTCTCTAAATCTAGATGTTGAGAAGGTTGCACTTAGTGCCTGGTGGTCACTGTCAAGTCTAGGGATGACTTGCATGTCCTGCAATTCTGGCCAGAGGTCGTTATCTACTAGAATATAATCGATTCTAGACTTACTGATACCTCTATTAAAGGTAAAATGAGGAGGGCTATCAGATATGGTATTTCCATTAACTATTCTAAGGCCATAATCAGTGATAATATCAATAATTTGGGTGCAAACCTTTGACGATTTTGTTAATTGTTTGGGTTCACATGGGGACAATAAATTATCAGGAAAAACCCTGTGGATATGGGGAGACAGGTGATAAAATCACCCGCTACAATTTTTAGTGATTTGTGGGCAGAGTGGCCCAGTAGTTGGTCAAACTTGGATACTATTGGAGATTGTACGTTTAGGGTTAGCGATCTAACATATACGTTTATTAGAATTACCAGTTAATGTTTAGTAACGGGCGACAGGTACTCTGCAAGTTAGGGGGGATGGGCTGGTTTTGGCTCTCCAAGCAGGGTAGCAGGGAGGGTGGAGTTTGGGGTTCATTTAACCCTCTTTGTGGCAAGGACGTAACGGTCACGTCCTCCGCCACTGTGGCTGTGTGTCAAGGACGTAACCATTACGTCCTCTGCACATGTCCAGGAAACCCCTCTGCTGTTTACAGCAGTGGGATTTCATTTTTTGGGGGGTTTTTTGTATTGTTTTTCCAGCCTTGGGAGCAGGGGAAAAGCTTTCCCTGCCATTTGCATCAGGAGACCTGGGGGAATGCTGAGTGGAAGTAAGTTTGTGGCTCCCGGCAGATTCCAGAACTTTTCATAACAGAAATGTGAGGAAAATGTGTTTTTATAGTCAATGTTGAGATTTGCAAGGTATTCTGGGTAATAACACGTGGTGAGAGCCAAGCAAGTCAGCCCACCCTGGATAGCCCTCGGTTGGCTAGGTTTCCCTGGGTGCTGGATGAGCTAGGGTCCAAAATCTAAGGGAACAAAAATGGTAGAACAAGTGTTATGACCATTTTTTCCTGGCCCAGGGAGCCTTCACCTGCGTGGCAAGGTCCAGGAGCAACAACGGGGCCCAGCAGGCCCTGGGCCCTAGGGAAGGCCCTCCCACCCTGGGCTCCAACCTCCTGCCTGCCGCACTGTTAAGGGCCCGGGACGGGGTTCCATCCGGCCCGGAGAGTTTTCCCCTGCTTGGCTGGGTTCAGAAGCTCTGACCGGGTGAGGGCCCCCCAACCTGGGCTCCATCGTCTGGCATACCGCATGGGAAAGCGCCCAGGATGGGGTCACATGAGCCCGGAGAGGCCTTTTCTTCGCGTCCGGGCCCAGAAACTCTGACCAGGCCCCTGGGGCCCCGTCTGGCCTTCGGGTGGTTGCTCCTGCCCTGGGCTCTGTCCCCCCACCTGCCGCCCTGACAAGGGCCCAGGAGGTGGGCCTGGGGAGGCTTCCCCTGCCTGGCTGGGTTCAGGAGCCCAGACCATGGCCTCGAAGGGCCCTGGGGTGGGTGCCTGCCATCCTGGGCTCCATCCTCTGGCCCATCATATGGCAAAGCACCGGGAACAGGGTCCCGCGAGCCCAAGGAGGTCTTCCCTTTGCGTCTGGGCCCAGGAGCTCTGAACGGGCCTCGGGGCGGGCACTCTAACACTGGGCTCCATCCCCTGGACTGCCCCAAGCCCAAGGTCCTGGGACGGGTCCACCGAACCCACGGCGGCCCCCCGCTTTGCCTGCGTGTTAAGGTGCGTTCGGGCCCCGGGTGGGAGGCCCATTGGGACTCCCCTCGCCGCCCCATGCCTGAGACCCAGGTAGGGCTCCAAGCCCCTGGGCCGTAGAGCCCTGGTCCCCTCTAAGGGCTAGCGGGAGCCCTGTTCATTAAGGCACAGCGCGACCGAGATGGCCGTCCTTCGGGCCCAGCATTCTGGTCACGTGCAATGCCTTCCAATGGCGTTACAAGATGTCCGGGCCGCCCCGAAAGTCCCGAAGGGGGCTCCTTTACTCCCCCGATCCCAGCCAGGGCTCCAGGAGGCTAGGTCCTTTTGTGGCTTTGGTCCCCTCTCTCACTCAGTATGCACGGATGACAAGAAATGGGGGGTAGCCTTCCTCCGGATTACTAGGGACAGGGTACTCTGTTTTCTGGCCTGCCCCAAGGCCAAGGTCCCCGGCTGAGGGCCCGTCGGGCACGGGCAGGCCTCCGCCGCTTTGCCTGCATGCTTCACTAGGGACCCCTCTCTCAGCCCTATGCCTGAGGCCCAGCTGGGGCTCCGAGCCCCAGGACACAGAGCCCCCTGAGCCCGCCAAGTGCAGGTGGGAGCACTTTCATTAAGACGCAGGGCGGGCAGATTGCCGTCCTTCTGGCCCGGCCATCTGGTCGCGCTCGACCCCTCAGCCATCTGGTCACACGCAATGCTTACCAATGGTGCTACCAGATGTCCCGGCTGCCTGGAAGTCCTGATGAGGGCTCGTTCGGTTCCGCGAGCCCAGCCAGGGCTCCAGGGAGGCCGGGCATGTGGGTGCCTTGGGTCCCCTCTGTCACTCGGTGCGCACTGATTACCAGAAAGGGGGGTAGCCTTCCTCCGGATTACTAGGGACAGGGTACACTGGACCCCCTCGCAGCCTGGCGGTTCTCAGCCAGTGACCAGATGGGCCAGGACACGGCAAACCCCACCAGTCCGGGACTCCGTCCTCCGGCCCGCCGCAAGGCAATGTGCCCAGGACGGGGTCCATCGGGCCCAGGCAGGCCTCCCTTGTGTGTCCAGGCCTGGGAGCTCCAACTGGGTCCGGGGGCCCTGCCGGGCCCTGGGGCAGGCGCTCCCTCCCTGGGCACCGTCCTCTGGCCTGCCACTACACCAAGGGCCTGGTACGACATTCCATCAGGACCGGAGAGTCTTCCCCTGCTCTGCCAGGTACAGGAGCTCTGGCTGCAGCCCCTGAGGGCCCCCTCCCCATCCCAGGACTGTCCTCGGGCCGGCCACATGGCAAAGTGCCTGGGACGGGGTCCCGCAGGCCTGGGGAGGCCTCCCCTGCGTGTCCGGTTCCAGGATCCCCGGCTGGGCCCAAAGGCCCCGGCGGGCCCTGGGAGGGCACTCCCTCCATGGGCTTCCTCCCCTGGCCTGCCATTCCACCAAGGGCCCGGGACGGGGTTCTGTCAGGCCCGGGGAGTCTTCCCCTGTTTGGCTGGGATCATGAGCCCTGAATGGGGCCCGTGAGGGCCCTGGGGTGGGCCCCTTCCCCATCCTGGGCTCCCTCCTTGGGCCTGCCATGTGGCAAGGTGCCCGGGACTGGGTCCAGCGGGCCCGGGGAGTACTTCCCAGCACGGCCGGTCCCAGGATCTCCAGTCAGGCCCGGGATCTCCGACCCGGCCCAAGGGCCCTGGCGGGCCCTGGGGCGGGCGCTCCCTGATCCCAGCCAGGGCTCCAGATGGTCGGGCGTGTTCATGCCTTCGGTCCTCTCTGTCATCTGGTGCTCACGGATTACAAGAAAGGATGGTATTTTTCCTCTGGTCTACTACGGAGAGAGTACCTAGGACCTCCTCGAGGTTCGGTGATTCTGAGCCAGGGGAAGCCAGGGCCCGGGCCTACCTGCTGGGGCCCCCAGGGGCCCAGGGTCCACTCCTGCCTCCCAGCCCTTCCTGATGGACCTTTCCTCTGAGCCTGCCTGCCCCTAGAGTGGGCAGGGAAGTGAAGCTGGCACCCCTGCGCATGGCAGCCTGCCAGGGAAGGGCCCGGCTGGTGCCGCGTACTCTGATCGATTGGGCACGATTGGTACATTTATGGATGGACTGCTTGGCCAGCCTCAGCTGTTGTTTCAAGCAAAGAGCTTCCACCACTCATGGACCGTCCGACTCGAGGGCCTGCCGCCTGGCGGAGGCCCTTTCCCTACCCAGCAGAGTGAAGGCCGAGTCGCCTCAGCAGCTTGCACCCCCCAGTGGTCCAATCCAAGAGGAAGGGGTCGGTTAGCGCCAGGTCCGGACCCTGCTGCAAGGCAGGTTCATAGCCCTGCATGCCACATCGTCACCCCGCTCCACCCAGCGCATTTCCACAGCAGCCCGGAACAACAGAACAACCATTCTGTGGGGTGCCGCCGCAGCCTGTGCCGGCACCCCTGCATCTTGCTCAGGCTGCGCCTCGGCCCGCCTCTCCCTTCCGCAGAGACAGCCGGCGCCTGTGCGACAGCACATGTCCATCCACTGCAAGCCAGCCCGCCCAGGCGGGCAGGCTCTTTCCCAGCAGGCTCCCAAGAAGGGGTGCGAGGGTCAGTCGGGGGACGGGCAAGCGGCTCCCAACCCACCCCGTCCCAGCAGGTGCTGCTACCTGGTTGATGCTGCCAGTAGCATATGCTTGTCTCAAAAATTAAGCCATGCACGTGTAAGTACACATGGCCGATACAGTGAAACTGCGAATGGCTCATTAAATCAGTTATGATTCCTTTGATCGCTCCAACTGTTACTTGGGTAACTGTGGTAATTCTAGAGTTAAAACATGTCGAAGAGCGCTGACCTCCCGGGATGCATGCATTTATCAGACCAAGACCAATATGAGCACGCCCGGCCGCTTTGGTGACTCTAGATAACCTCGGGCCGATCGCACGTCCCTGTGATGGCGACAATACATTCGGATGTCTGCCCTATCAACTTTCTATGGTACTTTCTGTGTCTACCATGGTGACCATGGGTAACGGGGAATCAGGGTTTGATTCCAGAGAGGGAGCTGAGAAACGGCTACCACATCTATGGAAGGCAGCAGGCGCGCAAATTACCCACTCCCGTCTCGGGGAGGTAGTGATGAAAAATAACAATATAGGACTCTTTCGAGGCCCTGTAATTGGAATGAGTACACTTTAAATCCTTTAACGAGGATCATTGGAAGGCAAGTCTGGAGCCAGCAGCCACGGTAATTCCAGCTCCAATAGCGTATATTAAAGTTGCTGCAGTTAAAAAGCTCGTAGTTGGATCTTGGGATCGAGCTTGCTGTCTGCCGCGAGGTGAGAGACCGCCTGTCCCAGGCCCTGCCACTCGGCGCCCCTTTGATGCTCGACTGAGTGTCCTGGGGGTCGGAAGCATTTACTTTGAAAGTTCAAAAGCAGGCCGGTCATCTGAATACTTCAGCTAGGAATAATGGAATAGGACTCTGGTTCTATTTTGTTGGTTTTCGGAACTGGGGCCATGATTAAGAGGGATGGCCGGGAGCATTCGAATTGTGCCGCTAGAGGTGAAATTCTTGGACCGGCGCAAGACGAACCACAGTGAAAGCATTTGCCAAGAATGTTTTCCTTAATCAAGAACAAAAGTCCCCCATCTGCAAAATTTGGGTGTGAAGCCCAGTCTGGTCAGGACCGCAAAGATATAATGCCAGGAGATGCTTTTGAAGGCCATTTTGACGTCCACGGCCAACACTACTGCCCTTTCTGAGTATGGCAGCTCGGTCTGACTCAGAACCCCAAAAAGGTGGCGGAGGTTGAGGCGAGTGCTGCGATGTGGCATGAAGCCCAATTGGTCAGAGTGTATTAGGGATGTTATTACCCCTCGTAACCTATTCACCAATGCTTTTGCCAAAACCTTGACCTCCACGTTGAGGAGAGATATAGGCCTATAGGAGCTACATCTTGATGGTGGCTTGCCTGTTTTATAGATGATGACTATTGTGGCGGCTCGTTGGTCTCTCGGTAGCCGACCCACGTCTCTAGCTGCTTGAAACATCTCTAATAGTGACTTGGCCACTCCAGCTGTGCAAATTGTATACAATTCCACTGGGATACTGTTGGGGCCCCCAGCCTTTCCCGACTGCAGTCCCATAAAAGTGCCCGCTACCTCTTCCACATTTGTCATCCTCCAGTTCGTTTCTGTCCTCTTGTGACAGTACCTGAGTATCAATGGTTTGCAGGAAGGCTGCATGGTTCAGGCTAGCCCCGGACATCATGGGGGAGTATAGAGATTCGTAATAGGTGGCAAATGTATCCGCTATACCTGTGTTCGTTCTCTGAGCCACCCCTGCTAAATACAGCACCTCAATCACCCAGTTCCGGGTTCCATCTCTCGGGTCTAGCCAGGCCAATGGCTTGCCGGTCTTATCACCTATTTCGTAAATCATCTCTGTGATGCCAGGGCATGGCTTCGGGCCCTGTTTTCATCTATGGCTTGGAGGGCGTCGCGCTTTAGCCTGAGCCGATGACATGTCTCCTCCAAATGGTCCATCACCACTTTTTGTTCAAGTGCTAGGATGTCTCTTTCTAAAGATTCACACTCATGTTTTTGTTCCTTCTTTTCCCCCCGATGAGGGCCAGACCTGGTCACGAAGTATAGTTCTGAAGGCTTCCCAAAGGGTACAAGCGTAAGCCACCGAGCCCTGGTTCTCCTGAAAGTAGAGAGCTGTCTTTTGTCTAATTTTAGTCTTCAGTTTCTTGTCCTGGAGGTAGCAGGTGTCAATCCTAGGGAACAGCGGAGGATTCCCTGAGGGGGCCAGCAGGCGCACTTCAACGGGAGAGTGGTCAGATATACCTCATGCCTGAATAGTAGGACTTTGAAATGACCCAGCATTCCCACCATGGGTAAAGAGGTAGTCTAGGCGAGAGAACCTAATATGTGCGAACGAGAAATATGAATATTGGGGTGATGGCGGTTGTGTTGTCTCCACAGATCTACAAGTCCCAAGGCATCTACGAAGGAGGGCAACTGGCCCTCACCTCTGCTTGCTCGTGTCCCCCGAGTCCTATCTAGGGTATGATCAATAACGTCATTAACATCACCTCCCAATATCAAAGTACTGGCTGGCAGGAAAAGAAGGAGAGCTCTCACATTCGGCAGAGTCGCCACTTGGAGACGCAGTAGAACATATAGAGAACAGCAGTTAACTGTCCCTCCCTCCCAAATGCCAATGCCTCCCATATCTGCCCTGCGGGTCATTCCATGTTTGGTGAATCATGAGTGGGATGGATTTTTTGAGTAGTATACCCACTCCCCTTGAGTCAGAGGTGTAGCCTGAGTGTGCCACTAGGGTGCACCCAAACTGATCCTAGGCCCTGTATCGAGTGCCCCTCAAGTGTGTCTCCTGAATAAGAACCCCATCTGGGCCCAGTCTCCGCAGATACTGCAGGACCAGGGTCCGCTTAATCTTGTGGCCTATGCCATTAACATTTCAAGTCCATATCTTCAATGCGCTACCAGTGTGTTTCGATGTGTTGCGACTTGCCATTTAGTTAGTAAATCCCACCCCTTTCGGGACTCCCTGACATGAAATGGGCAATCGGGCCCCTTGGATCTTGTGTGCTACCCACCTACCCCGTATCAGATTGCTTGTAATTATGCCTCGCTGTGAGAACAAAAATCAAATGAGTAAAACAATCCTTGACCTCTTTGCTGCCAGGCCTTTTCCCTGCCCTGTGCCATGCCCTTTTTGGCTCTTTGAGGTAGTTTGCGCTTATACCCCAATAACTTTTTGTCCACATAGGGGCTTGTGTTCGACCTCATAGTCACAGGTTCAAATCCTGGCAGGTCAACTTAGCCTTTCATCCTTCTGAGATCGATAAAATGAGTACCATTGATTTGGGTAACAATAAACATTTGTTATTCAGTGCCAAGATACCCTTGGGTGAACGTGCGCTTTACAAATGTGCATGTTATGTAATACCCAGTTACTCACCCGTATACCACTGACACATCCACTTACTCACCCACACAGGTCTACAAAAACTCATTTACCCATACAACACCTCACACATGCACTCAGTAACCCATACAGCCACTCACTCATCCATACAGGCAGCCACACACACCCTCACCCACCCAGACAGACACTCAGACAACCATACAGGTACTCAGACAACCAATCACTCACCAATACAGCCACTCACATACCCACCCACACACCCATACAGCCACTTAGATACCAACTGACTGATACATTCATACAACCAGTCACTCATCCATACATTCACTGGGACACCTAATCACTCACTTTTCAGTCAGTCATGCACCCACTGAATCATCCTTACAGGCACTCATACACCCACTGATTCATCAATACACCTTGGTATATATATTTAACACTCATAAAGTTTTTTTAAAACACTCACAGTCACCGGATGATGTCTTCAGTGACATCATCAGTGATGTAATTTGAGATGTCATCAGTGATGTCATCAGTGATGTCACTGACCATGTCATGAGAGATGTAATATGTGAGGTCATAAGCAGTGCAATGCGGAGGGTGTGAGTTATAGTTAGCTCAGCTAACTATAGCTGCTGAATTTCACTGTTTTTGTAAGAGTGAAACCTGTGCCTAAGGATAACATCCCTGTAACCTTTGTTTTTTTCAGTTAATATATATATGATATTTTTATAACACAGTGTCTGCATTGTTAGTCCTTCTTCACTGTTTAAGGTTGCATGTATTTAAACCTGAGAGCTACTGACCCTCATATTTTGCATATGATTAAGGCCCAGCCAGCGTCGAAAAGTGTTATGCTGTGCTACTTGGATTGCCTGCTGCCATTAAAAAAACACTAGTTCACTTTTTCTCGACCAGAAGGCTTGTTCATTCACGCCAGACTGTGCGTGATCTTTCTGATGCTATACATATATATAATAAGCAGTGCATTGCGGGGGGCATGAGTTATAGTTTGCTGAGCTAACTATAACTGCTCAATTTCACTGGTGTTGTGTGAGTGAAACCTAAGCCTAACTATAACGTCCCAGTAATCTTTGTTTTTTGAGTGAATATATATATATATATATATGTATATATATATATATATATATATATGTATATATATATATATATATATATATATATCTACTGGCGGTCGCCAGTAGATAGTTATAGTTACAACCTATTATCCATAGGAAATCCGCGACATTCTATTTGCAATAACGTTGGCGTCGGTTGACGAATCTTCGCGAAAGCTTCCAACTTGTTGGGGCGCTCCGGTCCGCTCCTACCCTGAAAGTCTCGGGGTGATACGTCAAGCGGGGGCCGAGAAAAAAGGGGGTCCCAAAACGCGTTTTCCCCATTCATTTTTCCATAGGAACCTTTAGTCGCAGTTACAGCCCGAACTGCTGAACGGAATTACCCCAAATTTGGCAAAGAGGTAGTCCTTGGTTCAGACTGGTGCCTTTTGCTTAAATGGTGTAAATCCGTTCAGTAGTTCCTGAGAAAATCAAAAGTAAAAGTACATATATATCTCATGGGCGCGTCGGATACGCTGCACCCTCAGCGCACCCTGCGCGCACCCTCCCGATCACGAGCTGCATGCTAATTGGCTGTCAACACTCCAAATCAAGAAGTGTTGGCAGCCATTTTGTCCCAAGTGCGCAAAGCGCAAAAGGGGGCAGGGTAGAAACACCCTGACCCCTCTAGGTCTGCTCAGGGGTCCTCAAGGACCCCTGGGCAGAAAAAGATTTTTTTTAAAATCGGCGGGATGCGCTTAGGTGCGCGTATCCCGCCGAGAAGAAAAAGAAACAAGTGCGCAAAACGCACAAAGGGGGCAGGGTAGAAACACCCTAACCCCCTAGGTCCTGCTCAGGGGACCCACAAGGACCCCCTGGGCAAAAAAAGCATTTAAAAAAAAGAAAAATTTTTTTTAAAAACGATCGGGCCCGCAGGCCCCGCCTCCTTCCTTCACCACTCTGCAAACGCGCCTGGCGCGTTTGCAGAGGGGGAACGACCTCTTGAATACTGGGGTCCCTGGGGCCAACCAGCCCACCAGGAACCTCCAATATGCGCCAGGGGGCTGCGTTGCAGAGACTTGTAGAGAGGCCACACCCCTTTACACCTCTCTGCAACGCAGCTCTGTGGCGCTTTGGAGGTATATGGTGGGCTAGTTGACCTCGGGGACCCTCAGGATTCAAGGGGACTTAATCCCCCAACTTAAAACGCGCCACGGGGCGCGTTGCACAGTAGTGGAGGAGGGGGCGGGGCTTCAGGTGACATGTGTGCAAACAGGCCCCGTGGGTGCGTTTTAAGATGGGGAATTAAATCCCCTTCATCCTGAGGGTCCCTAGGGGCCAACTAGCCCAACAGGTACATCCAGAAAGCGCCACAGAGCTGCGTTGCAGAGAGGTGTAAAAGGGTGTGGCCTCTCTACACGTCTCTGCAACGCAGCCTCCTGGCGCATATTGGAGGTTCCTGGTGGGCTAGTTGGCCCCTAGGGACCCTCAGGATTCAAGGGGACTTAATCCCCCAACTTAAAACGCGCAACGGGGCGCGTTGCACAGATGTCACCTCAGGCCCCGCCCCTCCCTTCACCATTGTGCAAATATTCCTCTAAAATCAGCCGAAATACGAATTCCGATTTACTCACCTGTTATCAGGAGAGACCTCAGTGCTGTATCTTTCAGCCCAGTACTGGTCCTGAAAAGTAATTCTAACCATACTTACCAGTAACTTGAATTTCCTTCCATAGGCTAACATTGACTGGTTTCACTTGGAAATTCTTCTAAGTGTGGAGTTTTGGAACTTTAAAATATTCCTCTAAAATCAGCCGAAATACGAATTCCGATTTACTCACCTGTTATCAGGAGAGACCTCAGTGCTGCATCTTTCAGCCCAGTACTGGTCCTGAAAAGTAATTTTAGCCGTACGTACCGGTAACTTGAATTTCCTTCATAGGCTAACATTGACTGGTTTCACTTGGAAATTCTTCTAAGTGTGGAGTTTTGGAACTTTAAAATATTCCTCTAAAATCAGCCGAAATACGAATTCCGATTTACTCACCTGTTATCAGGAGAGACCTCAGTGCTGCATCTTTCAGCCCAGTACTGATCCTCAAAAGTAATTTTAACCGTACTTACCAGTAACTTGAATTTCCTTCCATAGGATATCATTGCCTGCTTTTTGCTGAAAAGTTTCTAAGTGTTGATTTTTGAAACATACAAATATTCCTCTAAAATCAGCCGAAATCCGAATTCTGATTTACTCACCTGTTATCAGGAGAGACCTCAGTGCTGCATCTTTCAGCCCAGTACTGGTCCTGAAAAGTAATTTTAACCGTACTTACCAGTAACTTGAATTTCCTTTCATAGGCTAACATTGACTGGTTTCACTTGGAAATTCTTCTAAGTGTGGAGTTTTGGAACTTTAAAATATTCCTCTAAAATCAGCCGAAATACGAATTCCGATTTACTCACCTGTTATCAGGAGAGACCTCAGTGCTGCATCTTTCAGCCCAGTACTGATCCTCAAAAGTAATTTTAACCGTACTTACCGGTAACTTGAATTTCCTTCATAGGCTAAGATTGACTGGTTTTCAGCAAAAAGTTTCAAAGTGTTGATTTTCACAAACTACAAATATTCCTTAAAAATCGCCTGTATGACTTAAACGCATTTTTTCAACTGTTTACAGGAGATGCACCAGTGCTGGATCCAGGATCCAACACTGAGTAAGAAAAAGTAACAATAACAATTTTTACCTGCTAAGTGAATTTCCTTCCATAGGATAACATTGGTGATTCTATGAGAAAAAGTTTCTAAGTGTCAACTTTTAAAATACAATAATATTCCTTAAAAATCACGACTGTAACCAAAACGCTTTTACTCAACTGTTTACAGGAGATGTAGCAGGACTGAATCTAGGATCCAGTCCTGTGGTTACAAAAGTAATCCATAAAGTAACTAATTGCATTTAACTAGAAATTCACATTGAGCTGAATGTTGCATTGTGTTTGAAAATGTGTTGCCCATTGCAACAACTGTAACTACTGTACTTAAAAGTCTATTGCCTATCTGCAAAGTATTTAAACTAAAGTAATTCATTCTGAGAAAGTATTTTTGTAATGTAATGTATAATGTAATTACAATGTAATTTAAAAAATAAAATATGTAAAAAAATTGTTTCTAAAAATTTAGTAAATCAGTATGAAAAAAATTAATATAACAATTAATACATTTAAAAATTGTCATTTACAAAACCTTTGAAATTCACTGAAAAAACCATAGGTTTCAGACACGTTATAGTTAGAAATTAGCATTTAAAAAACCTTTGAAATTCACTGAAAAAACCATAGGTTTTAGGGACAGTTTTAGTTACTTGGACATTGCACTCGCACAAAACCCGTGAAATTCCCCCGTTATAGTTAGTTCAGCTAACTATAACTCGCGCCACGCAATGCACTGCTGATGATGTCACATATTACATCACTCATGACATGGTCAGTGACATCACTGATGACATCACTGATGACATCTCAAATGACATCACTGATGACATCATCCACGTGATAATCTGATGCACCTCCTCACACCCTAATATAACCTTTGATACACCCACTCTAAATTACAGACTGCCATTCGCAAAACCATAGACACTCCAACACCAATAACTACATACCCAGTCACTGATTCTTAGGTCTACACACACACATCCACTCACTCACCCGTACAGTCACTCATACTTACGGTCACTCAGTACAGGACTATCATATGCACTCTTACTCCTATATAGACACTCAAACAACGCCACTCATCCATAGAGATACTCACACACCTAGTCAGTCATGCAAATAATTAAACACACTGCCATTTACTCACCTATACAGTTATACACACACCAGCTCACTTACTCATACAAATAGTAGCACATTGTTACGCTCTTATACAATCACAGATACAAGCACACACTCATCCATACAGCCACTATCACAATCACTCACTCTTGCTTATAGCTATTTATATACTCCAACACACATATATACTGCCTTTCACATATGTACTTACTCACACATGTACCACTGGGACATACATTCACTCACTAACACACTCTTACACACACTTACCCACCCATACAGTCTATCACAGATGCACTCTTGAAACCATCCACCCAGTGAATCACCCACTCACACATCTATGCACAGAGTTGCACACACCCCTCCCACACAAACACTCAGGCACCCATACAGATACTCAGACAAGCATTCAATAACTCATATAGACACTCATTTAGCTATTCACAAACACATGCAGCCACTTACACAGCAACAGACAGACGGATACAGACATTCACCCAGTTTAGTCACTAACCCATGCATTCAGTAAGATACGTTAAATCACTCACTTATAGTCAGTCACGCACCTACTAAATCATCCATACAGACACTTACACACCCACTCATTCTTCAATACGTCTTTTCCTATATATATTAAAAATATTTAAACTTTACAGAAACACACAGTCACTGGATGATGTCATCAGTGATGTCATTTGAGATGTCATCAGTGATGTCATCAGTGATGTCACTGACCATGTCATGAGTGATGTAATATGTGACATCATCAGCAGTGCATTGCGGGGCGCGAGTTATAGTTAGCTGAACTAACTATAACGGGGAATTTCACGGGTTTTGTACGAGTGCAATGTCCAAGTAACTAAAACTGTCCCTAAAACCTATGGTTTTTTCAGTGAATTTCAAAGGTTTTTTAAATGCTAATTTCTAACTATAACGTGTCTGAAACCTATGGTTTTTTCAGTGAATATATATATATATATATCCCGGTAGTCCTTCAACAACAAAGAATGACAACACTCCGTGTGGTTTCTCCAAAATATTTTAATGTCAGGCTACCATCGAATGCATTTTGGCTGCAACCAGCCTTGCTCACCGATCACCGATGTGATATAGCTATATATATATATTCACTGATGACATCTCAAATGACATCACTGATTACATCATCTGGTGACTGTTTTTAAAAAGTTTGTTAAATATATATACCAAGGGGTATTGGTGAATCAGTGGGTGTATCAGTGCCTGAATGGATGATTCGGTGGGTGTGTGACCGACTGTATATGTGAGTGATTAGGTGTCTCAGTGAATGTATGGGTGAGTGACTGGTTGTGTGAATCTCTGTATCAGTCTCTCAGTTGGTGTCTAAGTGGCTGTATGGGTGTGTGAGTGGTTATTTGAGTGTCTGTATTGGTGAGCGATTGGTTGTATAAGTACCTGTATGGTTGTCTGAGTATCTCTGTGGGTAGGTGAGTGGGTGAGTCAGTGGCTGTATGGGCTAGTGAGTGAGCCTGTGAGGGACTGTATGGGTGAGTGAGTCTGTGTATGGCTGTGTGGGTGAGTAAGTGGATGTGTCAGTGGTATATGTGTGAGTAACTGGGTATGTGAAAGGCAGTTTAGGTGAGTGATTGGGTATATGAGTGGCTGTATTGGTGAGTGAATGAATGAGAGAGTGGCTGAATGGGTGAGTGTATGCTTGTGTCAGTGACTGTATAGGTAAGTGAGTATGTGTTAGTATCTGTATGAGTAAGTAAGTGGGTATGTGTGTAACTGTATGGGTGGGTAAGTGGCTGTGTGATTGACTGTATTGGTGAGTGAGTAGGTTTGTGAGTAGCTCTATGGGTGACTGACTCAGAGTGTGAGTGACTGTATGGGTATGTAAGTGGATGTCAGTGGCTTTATTAGTTTGTGAGTGGGTGTTTGAGTGAGTGCATAAGTGTCTCAGTGGTTGTGTGAGTGTGTGCGTATCTGAATGATTATAGGAGTGGGTGTGTGAGTGGGCCTGAGAGTGGCTGCATAAGTGTCTCACTGGGTGTGTGAGTGGGTGAGTGAGTGTCTGAGTGGATCTATAAGTGGGTGCTTAAGCATCTGATTGGGTGTCTGAGTGGGTGCCTGAGTGTCTCAGTGGGTCTTTGAGTGGATGTGAAAGTGTCTGAGTGGGTTTGCGAGTGCATCCATATGTGTGTGTAATTCAGTCTGTGAGTGAGTGCATGAGTGGGTCTCTGAGTGGGTGGGTGAGTATGTGAGTGGGTATGTGAGTCTCTGAGTGAGTCTGTGAGTGGGTGTGAGAGAGTATGGGTGGGTCTGTAAGTGGGTGCATGAGTATCTGATTAGGTCTGTGAGTGGGTACATGAGTGTCTGAATGGGTCTGTGAGTGTCTGAGTGGATCTGTGAGTGGGTGCATGAGTACCTGAGTGTGTTTGTGAGTTGGTGTGAGAATGTCTGAGTGCATCTGTGAGTGGGTGTCTGAGTGAGTCTATGAATGCATGTGAGAGTGTCTGAGTAGGTCTGTGAGTGGCTGTATCAGCATCTGAGTGGGTCTGTCAATGGGTGTAAGAGTGCCTTAGTGTGAGTGGGTGTCTAAGTGTCTGTGTGGGTGTGTCAGCAAAAATGTCAGTGACTGGGCCACAACATAACCGCACCTGCCCATTTATCCCAAAAAAGTCCACATTCTTGCACAAAATATCTACCCAAGTGGAGTAATTTCTACTTGTTATTTACTAAGTGCTACCTCCTTGGTTAAATGGGCAGTACATATTCTGCACTACAGCTGCATAATAGAGCCTGAAGAAATTTCACCAGTGTCCTTGTGTTCATTTTGGCAATGTGATTGTTCCTTCTGCGTCTTTATCCAGAAATTTGGGATAACATGAATCTTTCTATAGAGAAGATGACAAGAGTACAAAGAGTTAATTCTCCACCAAACAAGCGTCTTTCCTCTTAACTCTATGAAGTAAGTGTTTCTTGCTTTGGTGGAGATGTCCTCATATTCCTACGCATCAAGATCTCCTCATCAAAATAAGCAGAAAATGCACTGGGGGCCGCTTGTGAAGCTGTCCATTATACAGGCAAAAGGTAGGAAGACCTTTGCATACTACTAAGGTGGGCGGGGCCAAATGGGTGAAGCTTCCAAGTGATTTGCACTTTCCATACTTGTAGTCATTTAAAGGGAGAACCATGGACTCTGCTCTCACTAGGACAGGACAAGAAAGAACCCACTCGTCACAGTCACATACAGATTGTGTCCCAATAGATCAATGATGCATTCACCTCTACGAAGTATTTCAGATCGTTGTTCAATATGGACTTCCTGGGAAGACACACTTTCTTTGCCTTCGTCAAGCCCAGGAGCTAGAATCATATGTCCTTTACAGAAGTGGAGCTTACTGTTAAGGTTTAATTTTTGTGAAATGACCATCAGGGGCAGTACAGCTTTGGGGACCCCATCCCACGGGGCCTGGCCATGACTTAATGGGGGAGGGGAGCTGCAAGGCCCCCCTCCCTGGGCAGATTTTGGCCTAGGGGACCCCATCCCCCAGTTCCCGGCATTAATAGACTGGTGCAGGGGGGCCATGCAGCCCCCCTCCCCTAGCTAATTTTGGCCCTGAGGAACCCAGGGCATGGCTTTAATTTATATTGAATGGGGAAGGGGGCCGTTGTCTCCCTCCCTGGGCCGATATCAGCCCAGAGGACCTCATCCCCAGGGGCCAGGCTGAAATGTAATGAGGAAGGGGCGGGGGATATCAAATGGGAGAAGCAGCCATGCAATCCCCCTCCCGAGGCCGATTATGGCCCTGGGGACCCTATCCCCCTGGGCCCAGCCATAATTCAATAGTCGAGCGGCCTGGCCACAAACTTAATGGGGGAGGGGCATGCGGAGCCCCCCTCCCCAGGCTGATTTTAGCCCCAGGAACCCCATTCACTGGGGCCTGACCTCTACTCCCTTGGTGCCCTGGGGATAACCCAGTCCCACTCGGGGACCCAGGGCACCCAATGTGCATCTTGGGGACTGCGGGCGGAGCCTCAAACCCTCCATGGTCCCAACCGGCTCCTCACCTCCTGCGGGAGCCAGCATTGCTATTTCACACAGGGAGCTTCTGGAAATGCAGCTCCCTGTGTGCAAGAGCACATGGCAGTGGGCAGGGAAAGAGAGGAAACCTTCGCTTCCAATGGGTGAGAGATTTGACAGCTCCCGCCTGATAAAACCAGAGTAATTGATTTTGCTTGCCGGGAGAGTCAGCTCCTGCCAAGCAAAAGCAAACAGCTATTTTCTGGGGTGGGCACCCTGGGACAAAGCAGGAGCTGGCCCTGGGGGATGGTGGTCCCCATGGCCATATAGGCCTCCAGGATGGGGGGGTTGCACAGCCCCCCTCCTTTGTTGTTAACAGCCCACCCTAGGGAGGTGGTGGTCCCTGGGGCTATATGTGGCCCGGGAGGGCAGCCAAGCGGCACCCTCCTACTTTAAAATGTTATTTAGGCCCTTGGGAGGTGGTGGCCCCAGGGCCGCGGGGGTCTGGGTGACCTCTACCATATTCTTGAATTAGTCCCGGGGAGGTGGTGGTCCATGCGGCCCTCCTCCATTAATAAATTAAAGCCCCAGGGAGGGGGTGGCCCCCGGAGCTCAAAGAGCCTCAGGAGGGGGGCCCTGTGCACCCACCTCCTTTTTTTATAATACGCCCCTGGGACCTGGCGCACCTGGGGGCCCTTTTCAAAACAAGCGCAGGAGCCCATCGTGTTTTTTTTATTTTTTGCCGCAAATTCGCGGCAAAGTGTTTTTTCAAAAAATGCTATTTTGCCCTGCTGGGTTCCATCTGGGACCTCAAGACCAACACCCCTTTCATTTTATTTCATGTTTTTTTTTGGGACTTTGCTGAAGCTGTTACAAGATGGCTGCCAACACTTCCTGGTTGAAGTGTTGGCAGCCAATCAGAGCTCTGCAGATCTCTGCACAAGCTTGTTATTATTTGCAACAGTTTCGCAATCGTAGATATACAAATTTGGATTTCCCTTAATTTCTCACAAACTACTAAATGGATTTACACCAAATAACTGAAAGCATGATCTGCAGAACCAAATGTACCCTTCTGCCAAATTCAGTATAATTCTGTCCAGCGGTTCGGGCTGTAGTCGTGTTCAAAACTCCTATGGGAATTAACATAATGAACACACTTTTTTTGACCCCCCCTTTTTCTTGGCCCCCGCTTGACAGATTGCTTGGAAGAATCACCGGAGCACCTTTTTTGGGAAATTTTGTGAGGATTCGTCAAACGGTACCAGAGTTGTAGGCAAGTCAGAAAACATATTTCCTATGGAAACATGGTCCTTACTATAACTACCTACTAGCAACCGCCAGTAGGTTATATATACATATATATATTACCTACTGGCAGTCACCAGTAGGTAGTTATAATTAGGACCTTGTTTCTATTCAAAAAGCGTTTTTTCTTTTGCCAATATCTGTTTCGCCGTTTGACGAAATTTTCAAAATTAATGGCCCACTCAATTCAGCTGCTGCGTTGAAAGTTTCGGGGTGATTCGTCAAGTGGGGGCCAAGAAAAAAGAGGGGTCCCAAAACGGGTTTTCTTCATGGTAATTTCCATAGGAAACTGTGGACGCAGATACAGCACGAACTGCTGAACGGAATTACACAAATTTGGCAAAAAGGTTGCTCTTGGTCCACTCTTTATGTTAAATGGTGTAAATCCGTTCAGTAGTTTCTGAGAAATTTAAATATTTACAGATATCCATAAATCGATGCAAAGGATCCACAAACCCTCCCGATCTCGAGGGTGAGATCTGATTGGCTGCCAACAATTCCAACCAGGAAGTGTTGGCAGCCATCTTGTGACTCAGTTGAACCAAGTCACAAGGAAAAAGGTAAAGAAAACGATAGAAAATAAGAAAAGGGGGCAGGGTAGAAACACCTAGATCCCATAGACCTGCTCAGGGGGTCCTGTGGGACCCCCCAGGGCCCCAAAAAACTTTTTTTTTTTAATTCGGGGGGATTCGCGTAGGGTCTGCGAATCCGGCAGAACATTTTTTTAAAACCGAAGCGCGATCTCCCGCGCTTTGTTTCTTTAAGCCCCTCTTGCTGCACTTCTCTTGCCTCTTTCTGTACCTCTCTTGCCTCTTTCTGCACCGCACTTGCCTCTTTCTGCACCTCACTTGTCTCTTTCTGCACCTCGCCCTCTTCTTTCTGCACCTCTCTCTGCACCTCTCTTGCCTCCTTCTGCAACTCTCTTGCCTCTTTCTGTACTTCTTTTGCCTCTTTCTTCACTTCTCTTGCTTCTTTCTGTGCTTCTCATGCTTCTTTCTGCACTTCTCTTGCTTCTTTCTGCACCTCTCTTGCCTCTTTGTGCACTTCTCTTGCCTCTTTTTGCGATTCTCTTCCCTCTTTATGCGTTTCTCTTGCCTCTTTCTGTTCCTCTCTTGCCTCTTTGTGTACCTCACTTGCCTCTTTCTGCAGTTGCCTTGCCTCTTTCTGCACTTCTCTTGCTTCTTTCTGTACTTCTCTTGCCTTTTTGTGCCCATCTCTTGCCTCTTTCTGCACTTCTCTTGCTTCTTTCTGCACTTCTCTTGCATCTTTCTGCACTTCTCTTGCCTCTTTCTGCACATTTCTTACTCTTTCTGCACCTCTCTTGTTTTTACTTCACTTCTCTTGCCTCTTTCTGTACTTTTCTTGCCTCTTTCTGCACCTCACTTACTTCTTTCTGCAGTTCTCTTGCCTCTTTCTGCACCTCACTCTTCTTTCTGTACATCTCTTGCCTCTTTCTGCACTTCTCTTGCCCCTTTCTCCACTTTTCTTGCCTCTTTATGCACTTCTCTTGCATCTTTCTGCACTTCTCTTGCCTCTTTCTGCACATTTCTTACTCTTTCTGCACCTCTCTTCTTTTTTTCTGCACTTCTCTTGCCTCTTTCTGTACTTCTCTTTCCTCTTTGGGCACCACACTTGCCTCTTTCTGCAGTTCACTTGCCTCTTTCTACACCTCACCCTCTTCTTTCTGCACCTCTCTTGCCTCTTTCTGCACTTCTCTTGCTCCTTTCTGCACTTTTCTTGCTTCTTTCTGCACCTCTCTTGCTTCTTTCTGCATGCCTCTTCCCTCTTTCTGTACCCCTCTTCCCTCTTTCTGCACATGTCCTACCTATGTAGGCATAGTTAGAAATTACCATTTAAAAACCTTAGAAATTCCCTGAAAAAACACAGGTTTCAGGGACGTTATAGTTAGTAATTAGCATTTAAAAAACCTTAGAAATTCACTGAAAAAACCACAGGTTTCAGGGACATTATAGTTAGGAATTAGCATTTAAAAAACCTTAGATATTCACTGAAAAAACCACAGGTTTCAGGGATGTTATAGTTAGGCTGACATTTCACTCATACAAAACCAGAGAAATTTAGCCGTCATAGTTAGCTGAGTTAACTATAACTCACGCCCCTGCAATGCACCGCTGATGACGTCACATATTACATCACTCATGACACGGTCAGTGACATCACTGATGACATCCCCGGTGACATCTCAAATGACATCACTGATGACATCATCTACTTAATCTCTGATGCACCCCTTCACACCCTAATATAACCTTTCATACACCCACTCTAAAATACAGACTACCATTCTTGAAACCATAGACACACCAATACCAGTTAGTGCTTACCACTCACTGATTCATAGGTCTACACACACATCCACTCACTCATCCATACAGTCACTCATACACGTAGTCACTCATCAATACAGCCACTGATATATGCACTCACACACCCATACAGGCACCCACACACCGCCACTCACCCATAGAGTCACTCACACTCCTAGTCAGTCACCCAAAGAGTCAATCACACTGCCATTTACTGACCTACACAGTTATACACACACCACCTCACTTATTCATACAGATGCTAACACATACTTACTCTCTTATACAATCACTGACACAAGCACACACTCATCCATACAGCCACTCTTACAATCACTCACTCTCACATACAGTCACTTATATACTCCAACACTCACATATACTGCCTTTCACATATGTAGCTACTCACACATATATCACTGAGACATCCATTCACTCACCAACACAGCCATACGCACACGTACTCATGAACGCATATACCCATTGAATCACCCACTGCATGGAACTTACTGGAGGTAACAGGGGGGTAGTTGGCCCCCAAAGACATCCTTGGGGGCCAACTAACCCTCCTATTACCTCCAGTAAGTCCCACACAGCAGGATTGGTAAGTTCTCATAGCAGGCCTAGCCCTCTTTGCCCACCACTCTGCAAACGCGCTCCCTGGCACACTCTTGGATGGGGATTAAAGTCCCCTTCACTGCTGGGGGTTCTTAGGGGCCAACTAGCCTACCTGTTACCTCCAATAAGCCCCACACAGTGGGATTGCTGAGAGGTGGACACAGGCCACGCCCACTTTCTCCACCACTCTGCAAACGCACCTCCTGGCGCACTCTTGGTTTGGGGATGAAGTCCCCTTGCTTCCTGAGGGTCCCTGGAGGCCAACTAGCCCTCCTGTTACCTCCAGTAAGCCCCACAGAGCTGGATTACTGAGAGTGGTCGGATGCCACGCCCCCTTTTTAAACCACTTTGCAAAAGCACCTCCTGGCGCACTGCTGCTTGGGAAATGAAGTCTACTTTAGTCCTGAAGTCCTCAGGACACAAGGGGACCTCATCGCCCCACCAGCAGTGCGCCAAGAGGCGTGTTTGCAGAGTGGTGTAAAAAGGGGCGTGGCCTCGGACCACCTCTCAGCAATCCCACTATGTGGGGCTTACTGGAGGTACCTGGTGGGCTAGTTGGCCTTAGGATTCACGGGGACTTAATCCCCCAACCCTGAATGCACCAGGAGGTGCGTTTGCAGAATGCTGCAGGGAGGGGGCGGGGCCTCCGGCGAGTTGCCGGTTTCCTTTTATTTTTTAACATTTTAGGAAGGGGGCTGTGTGGCCCCTCTTCCCTTAAGCCTTTTGCACCACGGGGACCCCAAAAATAAAACAAATAATTGAAAAGGGAGGGAGGTGCGAGGCCCCCCTCCCCAGGCCGATTTTGGCCCCGGGACCCCATCCCCCGGGGCATGGCCACTTATCATTTTTTTAAACTAAATTTAAAGGAGGGACCGCGCGGCCCCCCTCCTGAGGCCATTTTCGGCCCCGGGGACCCCATCCCCCGGGGCTTGGCCATTTTTTAATTTATATTATTTTCTAAAGTAGGGGGCAGTGCAGCCCCCTCCCCAGGCCATTTTAGGCCCCAGGGACCCCCTTTCCTGGGCATGGCCTCTCGTTGGGGAACGCTGGGGGAGCCCCAATGCCCCTGGGGGGTGGTGGTCCCCAGGGCCATGGAGGGCTCCAGCAACAGCGTTAAAGCCCCGGGGAGGTGGTGATCCCCGGGGGCCCGCTACAGACCCCGTATTTTATTTACTCAATGCCCCGGGGAAGTGGTGGTCCCTGGGGCAGCGTAGGGGGGCAGGAGCCCCCTATACTTCATTTAAGTTATTGAAGCCCTGGGGAGGTGGCGGTCCCCGGGGCATGGGGGCCCGCAAGGCCCTCCACACATATAATAAAGGAATGCCCCAGAGAGGTGGCAGTCCTCGGGGCAGTGTGGGGGACAGGAGCCCTCCCACGCATTTTTAATAATAAACCCTGGGGAGGTGGCAGTCCCTGGGGCTGTGGGGGGGCCACGTGCCCCTGCACATTATTAACAAAGCCCTGGGGCCCCTACATAATATTTAAACATTGTCCCCAGGACCTGGCCCACCCGGGGGCTTCAAGAAAACAAAGTGCAGTAGACCGCACTTCGTTTTTAAAAAACGTTTCGGCCGGATTCACGGACCATACGTGAATTCCGCCAATTTAAATTTTTTTTAAATGCTTTTTTGGGCCCTCAGGGTCCATGTGGGACCCCCTGAGCAGTCCTAGGGGTCAGGGTGTTTCTACCCTGCCCCTTTTCTTCTTTTTTCACTTTTTTCTTGTGACTCGGTTCACCGAGTCACAAGATGGCTGCCAACACTTCCTAGTTTGAAGTGTTGGCAGCCAATCAGAAGTCAGCTTGTGATCGGGGGGGTTCGCGGATCCACCGCCATCACCTAATGCTAATATTTTTTTAAGTATGAATTTCTCGGGAACTACTGAATGGATTTGCACCATTTAAAGCAGAGAGTGCATTCTGTACCAAGGGCTACCTCTCTGCTAAATTTGGTGTAATTCCGTTCAACAGTTCAGGCTGTAGCTGCAACAAATATTTCCTATGGAAATTAACATGGAGAAAACGCATTTTGGGACCCCCTTTTTTTCGGACCCCGCTTGATGAATTATCCCGAAACATTCAAGACAGGAGCTGACTTGAGCAGGGCATTAGTTTTGAAAATTTCACAAAGATTCGTCAAAGCGCGCCAAAGATATTGGCAAAAGAAAAACTCTTTTTGAATAGAAACAAGGTCCTAACTATAACTACCTACTGGCGACCGCCAGTAGGTAATATATATATATACATATATATGTAATATATATATATACATATATATATATACATATATATATATATATATATATATATATATATATATATATATTGCAAAGACACGCTCCCAAGTCCCCGTCTCTCTTCCTCCACAAGGTCACAGAGATTTGTGTGTGCAAACAGTCCTTTTAAAGGGACCACCACCATTTTCACAAGTGTGCTTTTAAAAGCAGATGAAAGACTGGGCCTATAACTTTACATTCACAGTGTCAATATAGCAAGTTTGGCATATTCCTTTTGGAGAGTTGAGTTCTAATCACCATAAAGTACAATAAATCCATTGTATAGCATAACGATTATCTGGTGGGAAATCTGCCAAACTTTCCTAAATTCAGGAACATTATTGTACATTGCAAAAAGGGGATTTGTACCTCAGAGAATTTTATCAACCTTGGGATATTGTCAACAGAGAACAAACACATTGTCCATTTTCATTGGCTCCACAATATCAAAGTGTTGGCAGCCAATCAGAAGTCAGCTGGAGATTGGGAGGGTTCGCGGATCCACCGCGGTCACCAGATGCTAATATTTTTTTAAGTATTTCTCAGGAACTACCGAACGGATTTACACCATTTAAAGCAGAGAGTGCACTCTGGACCAAGAGCTACCTCTCTGCTAGATTTGGTGTAATTCCGTTCAGCAGTTCAGGCTGTAGCTGCGACAAACTATTCCTATGGAAATTAACATGGAGAAAACACATTTAGGACCCCCCTTTTTTCTCGGCCCCCGCTTGACGAATCATCCCGAAACTTTCAAGACAGGAGCTGACATGAGCAGGGCATTAGTTTTGAAAATTTTACAAATATTCGTCAAACGGCGCCAAAGATACTGGCAAAAGAAAAACCGCTTTTTGAATAGAAACTAGGTCCTAACTATAACTACCTACTGGCGACCGCCAGTCTGTCTCTCCTCCTCCACAAGGTCATAGAGATTTGTGTGTGCAAACAGTCCTTTTAAAGGGACCACCACCATTTTCACACGTGTGCTTTTAAAAACAGATGAAAGACTGGGCCTATAACTTTACATTCACAGTGTCAATATAGCAAGTTTGGCATATTCCTTTCGGAGAATTAAGTTCTAATCACCATAAAGTACAATAAATCCATTGTATAGCATAACAATTATCTGGTGAGAAATCTGCCAAACTTTCCTAAATTCAGGAACATTATTGTACATTGCAAAAAGGGGATTTGTACCTCAGAGAATGTTATCAACCTTGGGATATTGTCAACAGAGAACAAACACATTGTCCATTTTCATTGGCTCCACAATATCAAAGTGTATCTTATATCTTGTGTAAATGTCCCATAAAGTATGTATACAACATCACTGTGCAAATTGAAACTCATATGCGTGCAAAGAGGGCAATTGTGCAAAATAGTAATTCCTGCATTACAAAGTATATATAATGCACTAGTCCCATTTTATCTACATTTAACATCAATGTGCAATTTTGCAAGTTAAACGAGCAAACAGCAAAATGTGCAAATAGCAAATATAACAATATTTCTCTATCTTTCAAATGTCAGTTTACTGAGCTGCCTCTCAATTGGATGTGTTCACCACTCATCCATTCCTACCACTCAAGGTCAATTTAGAAAGGATCAATTCATGAGATAATGTCCTTTAAATGCTCTATATAGTCAGGAAATTACCTAGTGAAATACTGATAGAAAATAATAAGAGAAACAACCTCTCCTATACTGTTTCCCATAGGAGTGGTTGACACAGAGATTCTTTTCCCATTATGTCATCAAGTGCCTTCTACTAACTTTTCCCAGAGAGGTGGTGCTTCAAGAGACACGGCCTAATCTGTTGTACCATAGATTTTGTTATTGTTCCTTATTATATTTAAACACATACTAGCCCCAATTCACTCGTGTATGTACATTGCGTTATTTCTAATAAAGTGCTTAGTGCCCATATGAGTTTCAATTTGCACAGTGATGTTGTATACATATTTTATGGGCTGTTTACACAAGATATAAGATACACTTTGATATTGTGAAGCCAATGAAAATGGACAATGAGGAAGGTGCGATCTGATCTATCAGGCTCCTAGTTTCATGTGGTTCTTCCCAACTGAGTTCCAAAAATATGCCTCCCTCGCTTTATACCACAAGTTTTGCAGATGTCATAAAGTGCTTAGTGCTAACAGTACTTAAGGTTAGGGTGCTATGTCCTAACTCGGTTATTTCATGCATCACCCTAAATTTTGTACATCACTAAAAAAAATGATCAATTGCGCACACTTGCAAGATTAGAAAAACATTTTTGGGTTGACAGAATAAGGGGAGGTTAGATGGAATATTTGAGTTAATAACTAAGGTAAAATGTAACAGACAGGCTATAAGTTCCTATATACCACCTACCTGAGTGTTCAGACCTAAAAGGTGAACTTCTGTCCCCATGAGTATAATTCATCTTGATTCCATTTTACGCAGGTCTTTCTCACAATCTTCCCCATGGGGTTTCTTTCGGACAAACTGGATGCCATAGAACTGCAAATTCCTTATGTCTCCATCATGTGACTCCCATAGGTGCTGAGCCACTGAGTATGAGAAGTCCATGTTTTTTGTAGCTCTTATATGCTGAAGAATACGCACCTAGAGTTTTTTTTACCGTGCTTCCCACGTATTTCTGTCCGCAGAAGCACTCTAACACGTAAATCACAAATGGAGTCTCACACTTTATTCCACTCTTTGATTAAATTCAGCCTGCCATTCTGAGTTGTAAACTCTGTTTTATTGTGAACATACTGGCAGGCTTTGCACTTTTGGCATTTCCAGAATCCCTTCTGGTGATCATGAGCCAATTCCGTATGGCTGTTTCTCCTGTTTGCACCTGAGGTTCCATATAACCTCTTGTCAGTCTGTCTCCTGGGGGGGAGCTTTTTTATACGTAATATTCGGATATTCTGGAATAGCCTCCCTTAGATAGATGGCAAAATAGTGCTAGATATCGAGATAGAGCTAGAGAGAGAGAGATATCGCTTTAGAGATAGCTATCGAGATTGATATCAAAATGGATATTGAGATAGGGGCCGATTCACAGAACTAATCTGAGATAAAATCCTAAACTTACTACTTTTGGTATTCACAGAAGGCATTTAGTAGTAGTAAAGTTAGGACTCCTAACTTTACTAATACTAAACTGAGACAAAATCCTAACTTTACGAATTTCAGTATTCACAAAAGGCATTTAGTAGTAGTAAAGTTAGGAATCCTAACTTTAATACTACTAAATGCCTTTTGTGAATACCAAAAGTAGTAAGTTTAGGATTTTATCTCAGATTAGTTCTGTGAATCGGCCCCTTAGATATTGAGATAGATATCGAGGTAGAGATAGAGGAAGATATCGAGATAGAGATAGATAATGATATAGAGATAGATATTAAGATAGAGTAAGATATCGAGATAAAGATAGAGATCAAGATAGAGATAGATATTGAGATAGATAGATAAACAAGATAGATGTTGAGATCGAGACATAGATAGATAGATAGATAGATAGATAGATAGATAGATAGATAGATAGATAGATAGATAGATAGATAGATAGATAGATAGATAGATAGATCATTGCATCTTTAGGGGAGATTTCCCTATTGTACAGTAATGTGAACATTTAAAAAGTTTATCAAATTAAAAACAAAATTTATTTTTTTATGTTATATAATAATGTAAATGGATTTTATATATTTATTTTAAATGTAGAACAAAAGAAACAGCTAAAACTATAATTGTTTTATTAAATATTTAAGTATTTTAAATATATTAGATTAAATTACAAATAATTTTTAAAGACGTATATAAAAATTCCGACCTAAGGTAAAATGTTTATATTTATTATGCATTAAAAATTACAAAAACATATGGGCACAATTAATGTAAATTCATTTTGTTCTTTTTCAACAAAAAAGTTACATTCATTTTTAAATTAAAAAAGGTTATCAAAATATTTGATCATTTAATAATGTTTATTTTTCATTTTTTGTAAAAATAAATTAATACTTTAATACCATTTCCTGTCGGGTTCTAGTTTAAGTCACTGCCTCCATTATTTTCTGTTGGAGGATGTTGCAGTACAAGTGGAAGGCCAGGTCAAGGTCATTTATTACTGTTTTGGGCCTTTTTGGCTGTAGTAAGTTTAGAAGTATAGTTTGTGAATAGCAATGGACTTCTGTGGGTGGGTTTCTGTCCCTCTCTAAACTCTCTTTAGCACTCCCTAAGCCCCTCCCTACTCCTCCCTAAACAACTTCCATTTAGTAGTAAGTATGGCCCATTTCCCATCCACTCCCCGTAGTCACTCCCACATTTACTACTTAAGCAGTAAACGTACATGTATAAGGATTGTCCCATAGAAAAGATGGGGGAGGTTGAAGTGGAGATTTACTTTTGTTGTTTTGTGAATTACATTTTGTAGTAATTAGCTAGTACTTTATGTACTACAAAATTCAGCTTATGATTCGGGGCTGGAGTTGTTAATTGGCATTCACAAACATTTAAGGCTAGCTGTGCCTTGAAAAACCCAGGAATGCCATAAATCCCACCTCTTCAGTGGGATTTACATGTGGCGAGACCTCTGCACTCTTGGTGGAGATCTCCACACCCATTAGAGGGTTTATGCCTGCCAGAAATCCCTATGTGAACTCCTGGCAGGCGTGGAAAAGGTATATATACATGTACTACTGAATTAAATTTTTGTGAGTAGACCCCATAGTTTTTTACAATTATTTTTGTCGTTTTACGAGGGCATACTAGGTGTAAGCATATTAATATATCATCATTGTGTTTTTCCAACTTTGAGTTCACTCTGACATGTATTATTATTTACTAGAATCATTTTATCACTATTACCAGATTTACTTTTTTCCCATTAACATAAACAGTAACATCAGAAACACTTGATCAACTTCATTGAATCCTCAGTTTCGCAATGCATCTTTATAAACATGGATTGTACTAGGTTCATTTCACAGCATTTCAGTACTGCAGTGATCTGTTTCAGTTAGTCCACTAGTCTTAATCTATTACAGGTTATTCTGTGGGTAGTAGGGTAATTATTTAACACTTTGTTGCTACATGTTGGAAATGTAATTCTGGGGCTCCTCAAACATATTTAATATGTCGTCCCACAGCCTAGCTAGCGGGCACCTGCACATTACTCATCTCTCTTCCCCATGTAATACCATGCTCTCAGTTCTCGCCCTCCTCACCTCACCACTGCCCCTTTCCATCTTTTGTTTGGGGGGGACCATCTGGAGATCGCCAATGCATCGCTCTAACTCTTTTGGCCAATATTATGGCTAGATCTAGAACTTCATTACCTGTTTTTCAGCCTTCGGATAAGGGACAACATCCAGTAAGTAAGTTTCCATTGTGTTTGGCTTAGTCCTGTAAGGAGTTCTTTCCATGTAACCTATGACTCCCTCTTAGGAATGGATTGTGAGTGGGGGATCTCCAGACCATATGAATGAGGTCAGCATCGAAGGCTCAGATATAGAAAGTTTCTTGTAGAAGGATCCTGCAATTATGTTTAATCCATAGGGTGTCATGGATGTATTGTGAAGATAGTTGAATTGTGTGTATTTAAATCTATTGTTCCTTGATATTTTTAGGGGATATTCTAATATGTCCCAATCTTTATCCTCCAGTTCTTTTTCTATCTTTATTTACTAAACTGCTCTTAAATTAATCAGGCTGATTTAAGTAATTTATATTGGAGCTTCATACAGCCTTTTTTTAAAGCAACCCAATTTCCTTAAAAGAAACGGGCTGCTTAAAAAAAAAGGTTCCAATTTCAAAAAACCTCCGTGAGGACCACTATCTACTTCCTCGAAGTTGCCAACCTGATTCCCAAGGGCCCGATTCACAGAACTAACTTAAGACAAAATACTAAACTTACTACCATTTTGGTATTCCCAGAAGGCACTTACTCATTTTGGTATTCACAGAAGGCACTTACTTACTCATTTTGAGTAACTTACTCATTTTGAGTAACTTACTCATTTTGGTATTCACAGAAGGCACTTACTCATTGATGAGTAAGTGCCTTCTGTGAATACCAAAATGAGTAACTTACTCATTTTGAGTAACTTACTCGCTTTGAGTAACTTACTCGCTTTGAGTAACTTACTTATTTTGGTATTCACAGAAGGCACTTACTCATCAAAGTGCCTTCTGTGAATACCAAAATTAGTAAGTTACTCTAAACGAGTAAGTTACTCAAAATGAGTAAGTTACTCATTTTGGTATTCACAGAAGGCACTTACTCATCAATGAGTAAGTGCCTTCTGTGAATACCAAAATGAGTAAGTTACTCAAAATGAGTAAGTTACTCAAAATGAGTAAGTAAGTGCCTTCTGTGAATACCAAAATGAGTAAGTGCCTTCTGTGAATACCAAAATGGTAGTAAGTTTAGGATTTTGTCTTCAGTTAGTTCTGTGAATTGGGCCCCAAGTTCATGGGGACATGTGGGAACCCTTCCCCTCTGAATCCGTTATCACCCCAATTTAGGATTCAGTAGCTGTTCATTAGTTGGCAACCAGAATTACAGGCGCAAACCACTGGTACCTTTGGTACCAATTCTCAGTTTGGAAGGAAGGCCCAAAACACAACCCTTCCAAATTGCAACTTGGAAAACATCTCTAAACTAATTTTCCAAATTGGTAAAAACCTTACCAACTTGCGAATCGTAGGGTTTGTGATCACGAATCCTCAGAGGACATCCGGCCCCTGTTACCCAATTATATGCCAAGTAGGAATCTACATTTCACTTTCTCACACATAATTCTTCAACCAGCATTGAAGACAAACAGAAATAGAAGGCAGGGTGCTAGAGTCAGGGACCTCAGGTTCTCCAATGTCCTTAATCCAAGTCTGAAAGTCGAGCCAATGTACTGGTGTAGAAGAGAACGTCTGAACAGAGAGTTCTTCACATTGAATACGCTAAGGTCACTGAGGAATGTGGGATAAAAGGTTAAAATTAAATCAATACATTTTTACATAAATATATACACTTCCAAGCAGATCATTTCTGAAAACCAGTTGTATGATTGAAGACAGTGTCATGAACTGATAGTGTTATATCACATGTGGCAAGATGGCTTAGTTAGTTAAACATAAACCTATTGCAACTGACTGTCATGGTTGAGTAATTTAACACCATTAAATTATAACACCTGTAATTAAAGATAATTTTTGTTGTGCTCAGAAATGGTAATCGTGTGGTATGAGCCGCTATGTGCAAAGCTAGTTGCCCCTTTTTGTCATATTCAGAGGTCCTATGTATGTGGTGGCTGATTCACAAAGATAAACTTACATTTTTGTCAAAGTTTAGGATTGTTTGCTATTCACGAACGTACTTTACCAGCGGTATCTTTATGACTGCAGAGTCTCTGCAATAAAAAGATAGGACTGTCCTATCTTTAAATGTCCTGAGGCTCAGCAGTCGCAAAGATACTGCTAGTAAAACAACTTTGTGAATAGCAAACAATCGTAAACTTAAACAAAAGTGTAGCAGGCCCTACATTTGTTGGGCTAGTGCATGTACAAAAAGTCATGTTTTATGCATGCATGATTAATTTTTAATGCGTATGATGGCTACAAAACGTCATACTTTAAGCATGCATTAAGGATGCATGATCTACAATATATGGAGAGCAAGTACTGACAATGCCAATAGGTCTTGCCTTTGGGACCTATTGGAACTGCCAGTTGCTTTTAGCGGTGCTCTAGAGGATATTCCAGTGATTCCACGGACGTGCACATGTGTCATAATGCATGTGAACTGAATAGCACGGGTGTTATTTGCATTAATCTTTTGTTTACCAATCCAAGATGGTGGACACCACTAAAATTGGTAAATAAAAAAATGTAAAAAATGTAAGATATTTTAGTGTGAAAGTGCCATTTAAAAAAAAAGAAAAAGGCCTGAGGGTGTTGGTAGGGGGGTTACAGAGAAGTGGGTGGGGGAGAAAAGTGAAAAACAGCACACGGAGGACAGGGTGAAAAACACAAGAAGGAGATAAAACCACAGAAGCACACATGTGAGAGAAAGCAACATGGAGTACGGGGTGTGGGAAGAGAAGCACACAGATGAGAGAGAGCAGCAGGTGTGGGAGAGAAGCACACGGGCGAAAAAGAGCACAAGGATCGAGGAGAGGAAGAGAAGCACACAACGAGATATCTGAACAACACATGCACTCCTGGACTGCTTAAGCAAAATGAACTGAGAGCAGCTCAAAGGGGAAGGGGATACCAGACGGATGAGGGACAGCAACACAGATCAGGAAGGGGCCAAGAAGCACATGAGAGAGAAAGCAAAAAA
The DNA here is from genome assembly GCA_963921515.1 of Calotriton arnoldi. Taxonomy (NCBI): domain Eukaryota; kingdom Metazoa; phylum Chordata; class Amphibia; order Caudata; family Salamandridae; genus Calotriton; species Calotriton arnoldi. The sequence goes on along the minus strand of CAWUFW010001638.1, from coordinate 2,393,480 downwards.
AACGCCCTGCACTCTTTTAGAGTGCTTATACAAAAAGAAAAAAGCAGTACCCAAAATTGAGCAATGGAATCACACAAGTAAAGAGGCCAATTAAGGTATAATTTCAGCACTGAGTAAATGAACAAAGTATCTATGACAGGCACCTAATGACAATGTGGTTGTTTTCAGTTTCCCACACTACCAAAATAAATACTGTGTCAATTACACAATAAAACAAGTTGATTAAATAATCTTTGGAGTGAAACTATGTGTATTGAACAAAAAAAAAACATATTTTTTTTGTAGCTCGAAAGTATAATGCACTGTACACTCAGCATTAATACAAGCATTCATGCTACTGAAATCCGGCAGTAAGCAGGGGTAAATAAAAAATCACGTTAGGCAACTTAAATAAACGTCCAAGAAAGTACATAGAACTTAAAAAAACAATAAATACAAATATTGATTTTTTTATATTATTATTTTCGAACTACAGTGGCAGTGATTGGCTTTCTTGTCATTCTCACTTGTTTGCTTCTTATTTAAGAGCTTTCCTTCCTCTTCTTCAGTTTGTGCCTCGTCTTTTTTACCACCATTTGAGTGAATGGCTTGCAGACTTCCATTGCTTACATTCAGGAACCGACTTTTGCTTTCAGCACTATGTTTGAGTGCATGTATTTTCTTGCTCTCTCACAATTTCCATGTGTGCTGCTTCTCCATTAACATCCCAGCCCTGGTACTCTCTATGTTGCTCTCCCACTCCTCAGGAGTGCTCCCCTGCCAAGATGGGTATCTGCTATCTTGAAATGGTAAATTAAAAAACAAAAAAAGCCAAAACAGCCTCAGCGTCATAACATATGGACTTGTGTCTGTGGTGGTGCATGTCCGCGCATACCTCATCATGCTGGGGCTAGAAGCATAAAGAGCTACTGCGTCATGGCGCATGGGTGATGACCAATGTTCCCTCTAATTTTTTTCCTCTGTGTGAGGCAGTGTATGGTCTCTGTGTGCTGCAGCCAAGGCTATGTGCAACAGGAACCCGACCGCGCATGTGGGCGCAGCAACAAATATCAGTGCAGATTGTGTGAATATTCATGTTAATCGTAGCACCAGTCATGCGCTGCAATTAACATGAATACTTTCTCAGAGGCACACAATTTGCCCCGCACGAGGCCAGCCTTAGCGCTGGTGGCACTCATGTTTGTTGGTGCCCCCCAATGACCACCTCCGCCAGTGATTCCCTCACTATTATCCTTTAACAGTGCCCCTCAAGTTTCCATTACCACTCTCTCTGAGATGCATTTAATTTGTTTTATAGCGCCACTCATACCAGTGTAGGGTGTTCTTTACATTGCACACACATTAAACAGGGAGTGGCTTAAAACACTTAAGCTAAAAATCTGTACTTAGCATAGTGTGCTGCCCCACTGGTATTTTGCTGCATCTGTCCATTCATTCAGATATATAGCACAACAAGAAACATTACAACTACAGCAAGCTAGGGCTACTCGCTTTGTCAATGGTTGTAAATTGCATAAGATAAATTAGCAACAACAATGAATTTGGAAACTTGTAAAATGTTTTTCATTAGCTACAGTTTGAGGTTTACTATAAATATATATTTTCAAAGTACTTATTTAAACTTAAAATCTCTTTGTGTATTTTGCAGTAGCTTATATTATGTTGTGCATAATGCAGTTTTAAAATAATTACCTATTCAATGTGCTTTCTGTCACCGGCTGGACCTTGAAGCACTATGAAAACATGTAACCATTCTCCAGTGCTCCAACCAGTATCGATATCTTGGACGGTCCTGTTACACATAGACTTCCACAGTTGTTACTTCACTAACTGAGATTTCCTACCCGAACATAGTGCAATTACTACAGATTAATTTAACTTGCATTTATTTCTAATTTAATGTGTGTGCATAATATTTTATATGCAGTTACTTGTAGGTGCAAGCTTACAATGCCTTTTGTTCATTTTAGCCACATATCTGCCTCCTACCTACACCTACTGAACACTCCCCCATTGCATTCAAGGTCACAGTTACAGTTTATTTTTTTAGACTTCTCTGATGCCGTTTCACTTTCCTCACCTGACCTGCAATGGGTGGTACTCATCTCGAGGCACTAGGTTTGCGCTGGTAGGTGAAGGCAAAATCCCCTCAAGTCCTCTCATCCCACACAAGCCTCATATTCCCTTGGCAGAAGAGTGCAAATTCTGCTGCTCACAGAATTTCACCTGGTGGGGACTCCCTGTAGTCGGGGACATCTTAAGGATTTAAGGGCCCCGGGCCAAATGTATTTTGGGGGCCCCTCTTCTGACAGCTTTGAATATATGATCCAGTTTCAGATTTTGGATGCCCTCTTCAGCCAGGTCACTTATAGTGAACGGGCACGCTGGTCCAAATTATACATGTGTTTACATCTAATATTCCAGGATAGCAACATGTTTTCAGTATTGAAATACAGCAGCAGCTCACTGATGTTATTTCATATAATCTCTGTGACCCCTTCCCCATCCTATTTCTCATATGTGAAGTCTTGATTTGATCTAAAAAAAATACCTTTTAATTCATATTGCATGGTGTTGTAAAACATACACACAACATTCTCTGCAAAATAGATGTAATAGACTCCTACACATCACCATATTAAAACTAAATCAAAGGAAAACTTTTTAAAAACAATCTGTTTGAGAAAGATTCAAGGTCATCAGGGCAGGACTGTCTGAAGAACAGAACTGACTCCACGGGAAGGGGGGGGGTGCTGAAAGACTGGGGGGCCAGCACCCCCCTTGCCCATGCCTTAAAACGTCTCTGCCCGTAATGCCCTGAGGCCGGAATGTAGGATGCGCGCCACCTGCTGTGAACCCAAAGACCATTGTTATTCTGTAAAAGATGAAAATGGGCACTCTGAGTATGCGCTGTGGGAGCTGTTGGGGTGAGGGGCTCCTGCAGCCTTTGGACTTCGGCATAAGCCTACCAAACCAATTTTAATAATGAAAATGTGAGTTAAAACCGGGCTGGGTGTATAAAAAAAAGCAGCTGACAGCTGGCCCTCAAGCACCTGGCCCTGCTCTATTAACAAAAGAAATGCAGCAACAAGCACGACGTGTGATTTCAGGTGATTCTGAAAGCACATGCCGTGCTTGTAGACTTGCTGCATTTCTTTCGTTAATAGAGCACAGCACACAATCTGCCGCTCTATTAACAAAAGAAATACAGCAAGTCTACAAGAACAACGTGTGCTTTCAGAATCACCTGCTTGCAGACTTGCTGCCTTTCCTTTGCTAAAAGGGCGCGGCTGCACGGCAGATTGTATGCCTTTGTGAAAGTGATCATGTTAATTGCAGCGCATGACAGCCCTGCGATTAACATGAATACTTTCACAAAGACATACAATCTGCCCCGCAGCCGCGCCCTTTTAACAAAAGAAATGCAGGAGGCACTTGCTGCTGAACTGACCTGCGGCTGTGCGTGCTTCGAACACCACATTGCGCGCTCGAGGTGAGACAGTGTGCGCGGGCGTTGGCACCTTACAGGGAACAGTGGCGATGACCTATTCTCACATATACATCATCACACAGGGATAAAAAGCAAAATGACAGCAGCATCATGACATAGCACACATGCATGTTGATGCATGCATGCACATAAATCATCATGCTGAGGTCAGAGTTTAGCTTTTTTTGCAAATGTTGATCAGAATTAGCAACAAGCTCTTATGTTCTTTTTGCATATGCTGTTCAGCATCGGCAACAAGTATTGGCAAAACCAAAAGTTCAGCTAACGCCTTTCAAAGGTGTGACATTTATGGGTTTGCCAGTGCTTGCTATTGTAGACAATACAATCAAAATTCACTATCAAATAACAATATTGCCAGGGACCACCACATGATTGTACTGAATCTTATTTCTGTAATTTGATATGTATCTTTAAAATATATTTTGCAACATACTATATGGCATTGGGTCAATAAGCAAGTATTGTTGTAGGCAAAGCAAAATCATGGCATGAGATCAATGACCAAGTGTTATTGTAGGCAAAGCAAAATCAAATTAAATTAAAATTTAAATGACTTATTTATGTTGGCTTAGTGAGTTAAGTGTTCACTACTGACATCTGATGTGACCTGCAAGATACAATTTTGGATCCCCTCAAGGCAAACTCAGCCTTCTGTAGCAATCTCCCCAGCCCGGGAGCATGCAAAATGAATACGCCTCACATGGAGCTCGTAACCAAGGTCTGTATTCATCAGCGTACAACAGCCAAACTGAAACTTCTCATTAGCTCATAGCCGTTAATAATCACACCTTAACAGCTCCCAAATGGTTACGTAATTCGTTCATTGAGTCCACCCAGAACTGCAGGGTCCCAGTGCTCATAGCCTTAAGACACTACATCTCCCTCTGGTAAATAATAAAGAGGTGTAAACAATAGCAGCATTATATTTCTTTGATAAGTCATCTAGGGGCTCACACTGTTCTGCCATGTGGTATGACGTAGTTGAGCTACACCCTGAGTCGACACCGAGGGTTTGATCTAGGCCTTCAGGATCGGCAGTCTCACCTGTACTCACAGGGGCTGATGGGTGTCGAGGTAGAGGTCTGAAATGTGATGAGTCCCTTGTGATGGATTTTCCTGGATGTTGTACCATTATCATGTGTTCCTTGTACGTCACAACTCTCAGAGGCTCAGCAGCAAATGGAGGATCTGTTTTCCACTTTGGTTTTTGTTTGACAAGAGCCCATTCATCTTCATTGAAGATGATCTTCTGAGTTTGCTGACATTGATCAGCATATGTCTTCATTTGATGTTTCTGAGCTGTGTCAGAGGTACAAACCTCGTTAGCATTCCAAGTTCATTCAGTGGTCCACTGTGGTAGTTTGGCTCTTGTAGCTCTTCCACACAGCAAGGTAGCAGGACTCTCACAGGTGGTGGAGTAAGGAACCGACTGATAGGCATGGAGGGCTTGACATAAGGCCTGACTCAGCTCGATTCCCTCCATCGATGCACGTTGGATCACTCTCTATAGGGTGCCCATAAATCGTTCCACGACACCGTTGGCTTGAAACACAAGGGTGTACTTTGTTGATGCTTGACATTGAGTCTAGTTAGAAACTCCTTAAACTCCTTACTATTGAACAGTGGACCATTGTCAGATTTAAGAATGTCTGGGATGTCCCAAACTGCTCAATTACCTTATCATGGGTTGTTGATGACATTTCCTCCACCAGAGGAAAATGAGAATACTCGTCAATGACTACCATGAGATGATGTTGATTGGCTAGGGGCCCAAAGAAATCAATGGTCAATCTTTCCCACGCACGTGCAGGAAGATCAGACAGGGTTAGTGGATGCTGTCACTTTAGGGGAAAGGCAATTACATAATTGGGACTCCTTTAGTTCCCTCTAAACATCCTCTCGTCCAGATGCGGGAGCCACACTCGATCGCTCAGGGCTCTTTTGGCCGCAAGAATGCCATGATGTTATTTGTGGGCGAGTTCAATGATCTGCCATCTCAGACCCTTGATATGATGATCCGTGAGCCTCTTAACCCAATGCCTTCTTTAGTGACAGACAGTTCATCCTGCACAATTTTGAGCTTTTGAAATTCAGCATCGTCACTCAGAGGTCGAACACTTTGTCTCCATGACTGTGCCAAAATGATGTTCTGAAGGGCAAGCATGCCTTTATCAGCATTTGTAGCGGCAATGATCTGTTCAATGGATAAGGCCACTGGCATGCTGGACCTTACAATGAAGTTGATGTATTCTCCAGCTGTTTTTGCTGTTCAGTCATGCCGATGTAATGGTACTCATGAGAAGTAATCTGCTGGATTTTTGCTGTTGCCTGGTTTATGCACAATTGCATAGTCATACTCTTGCAAATGTAACTCCGACCTCTCAATGCGTGGAGGCATCATTGCTTTAGGGTTTCCGAAAATGGTGAGCAGTGCTTGGTGGTCTGTAACAATCTTGAAATGCTTGTCATAAAGAAACACAAAAAAGTGTCACAGGCCCACACCAGAGCCAGACTTTCCTTCTTTGGCTAAGCATAGGCACATTCTGGGTCAGCCAGCCTTTGGCTGGCATACGCCACCATGTGTCTTTGAGCATTTGGATGCCCATTATGCTGAGCAAGTATTACTCCTAGTCCCACCGGTCTCACATCAACAGCAATTTCAGTACGTCATTTAGGATCAAAGTAGGCAATCTCAGTTGCATTTTCAATTGCATGCTTTATCCTTTTGAAGCTTTGGTCGCATTCAGAGGACCATCGGAACTGGGCATTTCCTTTAGTAAGGTCTCTCAGTGGGGCACTCACTGTAGCAAAGTCACAAATGTACAGTGAACAGTAGCTGGCCGTGCCTAAGAAGGATCGTAGCATGGTGACATCTTGTGGGGGTTAGGTGGCTGACAGTGCTTGCACTTTATATTGGGTTCACAAGTCATTCCCCCATCAGAGAATATGTGTCCAAAGAACTTGAGTTTGGTTTTGTGAAATTAACACTTTTCTGCATTTAGTGTGAGACCTGCATTTGTAAGTAACTGGCACACTTGTTTCAGAGCTTTGTCATGCTCCTTCCGTGTTGTCCCAAATACCAGTATGCCATCACTGTAATTAAAAGCATGTGTAACAGGTTGAATTATTCTACGTATAACATCTTGAAATATTATGTCGCAAATTACACTCCAAAACTCTACCTTTTGTACCTGAACATTTGTCGCCCTAAGTAGGATAGATATGTCCAGATGTAGGTACCTTCATGCAACTGGAGTCAAGCTGGCCTGGCTGATGAGGGGTGATACCCCGAAACCAGTCCCAGGATGCTTGTATCCTGTCCGGAGAAGACCTGGCCTGGCAAATCGGGTTGGACTGTTCCCATGGGAAGCAGGGTCAAGACTGATTTGCATATGGCTAAGTCCAAACTGGAATGGCATGGTGAGCAAAAAACCGATGGATTTAGGCCCAGATCTCTGTACTGAGGTGAATGTTAGACATTGTTCAGCATTCCGTCCATCAATTGTTCTTGATGGACAGGATGCTTGTTTCCGGTCCGGGAAAGATCTGGCCTGGCAAATCGGGTTGGACTGTTCCCATGGGAAGCAGGGTCAATACTGATTTGCATATGGCTGGGTCAAACTCGAATGGCATTGTGAGCAAAAAAACAATGGATTTAGGCTCAGATCTCTGTACTGGGGTGAATGTTAGACATTGTTCAGCGTCCATCAATTGTTCTTTTTGTATCTGAACAAATCAACATGAATCGAAAAGGTAGTAATGTACCTACAATTTGAGCTGATGTTATCCCTTGTTCAGGTCAAGACAGGAGAAGACTTTGGCTCCATTCAACTGCATGATTATGTCTGCAATTTGCAGATCAGGATGTCTTTCTCTCTCTTGATTGCTTTGTTGGCCTGGCGCATATCCACACAAATGCACTCTGCACCTCCACTGTCCTTTATTGGGACTACCACTGTGGGCGACACACATGGTGTGAGAGCAGTAGAGTGCTCAATAATGCATCAACAGCATTGCGAGTTCTTTTTCGACCACTTCTTGCAGGTTTAATACTATTTTGCGGTGCCGCTGTACAAGAGGCTGGATGTCTTAGTTGAAATGAAGTTGTACCTTCATTGTTTTGAGCCTTCCTAGCTCATAAAATAACGACGGGAACTGACTCACAATTTCAGATTGCGCATGTAGGATGTAATTAATAGATATTAGTCCGATGTCGGCAGAAGTTGCAAAACTGAGTGGACATGCACTGGACGAAGTACCTTGAAGAAGGTGGATCGGGGCTTGCACAGACAACTTTTTATGTCATAAGGTCTCTGTGAATTACTCTGTAGCAGTTTGGAAGCAGCCCATTTGTAATCCTTTGTGTTTGAGGTGTTGAGTCACAGTACGGGTGACAAACTGTTGAACTGTTCGACTGGCATGATGTTGATCGATGCAAAGCAGTCAATTATGAAGGTTATGGGGCAACTTTTAGCATAATTTTGCAGTATCAGCAATATGAATGCTTTTGTTTCGTTGACTCACATGTTAATGTTATTCGTTCATCTTCCTTGTAAGCAGCTAGACCCATGTGTGCATGTCATGTTTTGGTGGATATGATCATCGCACATTCACCCTCTTCACTGTTGCTCAATTGTGACGTTGAAGAAATTTTGAAGGATAAACTTGATGGTGATTAACTTCATTTAGTTTCCACCTGTCACAAGTGAGGTTGCTTTTTGTCTTTGTGGGTATGGCGAGAATGTTTTTGGAACTTTCTGGCATCCATTTTCTCATCTTGTCATGACACAGTTGGTTTCTATGTTGCCTTGCAAGCTGTTATGAAGTGTTTTTTCTTTCTGCAAACTTTGCATGCCTGTCCGATGGTTGAACATTTACTTTCACGTGGAAATGAATATCCACATCGGAAACACAGCTTTCCCTTCTTTGAGAATGTCGACTTACACACATCTATTTTGCGCTTGTGTTTGCTCTTCATGATTAGCGCCAATTTACTTTTTGCTGTTCCAGCTTCCATGTCAGAAGCTTGCCAATCTGCTCTTTCCTCGGCTCTTGCGGCCATTAGGGCTTTTTCTAAACTGAGCATCTCTGTCAACATGCATCTTCGGAATGAGCCAGAAAGGCAGACATCAATTACACTGAGGCACATGGCTTCTTCATCATTAAATTCACCATTTTTACAATGTTTGATAAGCACGTCAAGTCTCTCAACAAACTCATCCATCATTGCATCAACTTGTTGTCTCACTTGATTGAAAATGTATCTTTCATAGTCGAGATCTGGCATCTGGTTGAACTTGGCTCCTAATGCTTCTTCGATTTGACGGTACGAGAGTGTCTCAGTCTGTGAGATTTTCTTTATCACTTCTTTTACTCCATCACCAGCAAGATTCTTTAAATATTTAATGATTATCTTCTCATTGACTTCTTCCAGAGCATCTATAAAGTAATCAAATGTCTCGATCCTTGTGGTCCATTTGGCACCAATGTCTGCTTCTTGGCAGTACCAAATGGTGGCGGAGGTTTAAAAAATGCGACAGCACCATACTTTGGTCTCTTGCACCAGCTAACAGGAGCCTTCACTATCTTGAAGACTTTTTTTGAGCTGTACTGATGGCCACCTGCTCCAGGATTCCTCTGTCTTCAGCAGCTTCTCTGGGGACCAACAACCAAACAAGCACAACCCCAGTGTTCACTCTTGAGTCATCTCACCCAATTTTGAGGTCATAAGGCCGGTGAGTAAATTTTACTACTCGAATCTGGTTGTCACTGCGTTTATGTTGTACCTGGTTGTCACTGCCTTTAGCGTCGCTTTGTGTGAATGATGGCTAGGTGTTATGGCGCAGCACAGTATTTCTTCTTCAGGCTGGTGGGCAAGTCTTGGTGGGCTTTTCCAATTGTGCTTCAATGCTAGATCTTCAACTTCTTTGAGAGACGTATGTGGACTGGAGCAGGGCTGTGATTCCACACATGCTGAGTTTGAATTGCTTCTCATTGAAAGGCACACTTGGCACACATGAGGAGTTTGCTGTAGCTTTGCAAACGTCAAGGAAGAGCAGTCTCATTTCTTCAGGGCACAAACCCCACACTCGTCGCCAGTTGTATCGTCCTCCTCAGCCCGGGAGCATGCAAAATGAACACGCCTCACACGGAGCTCGTAACCAATGTCTTTATTCATCAGCATACAACAGCCAAACTGAAACTTTTTATAATCTCATAACCATTAATAACTACACCTTAACACATCCCAATGGTTACATAATTCATTCATTGAGTCCACCCAGAACTGCAGAATCCTAGCGCTCATAGTCTTAAGACACTACATCTTCCAATGTCAATAAATGAAGAGGCATTACATTTGGTGTTATAATACTATTAACTGTTAAATACTGTAAAATACAAATGCAAATGGCAAAATGGTACTATGGAGTTTTACATTAGAACAAGCTCTTGGAAATATTCTCATTTACAAAAGGTCCCTTTACTTCTACCAGGGGTTTGAGAATATTTTCCTTTAATTAAACTACACTACCTTTTCTTAACAGGATCCTTAGGAGTTAGCATCTTCAATGTTATTTTAAAATTGTGTACACTACTCCCACCATTGCACATAAGAACCAAAACTCAAACGTTGACCTTGATTTTTTAGTCTCATTTAAGCAGTAAATAACAAGGCAGATTTCCCTCCACAGTGCCTCCAAACTTCAAAAACATTTATTCATCAGTGGTCAGATAGCTTCTAGCGGGATGGAACAGCAATGGCCATAATTCTAATTCCACCCATCTTCATGGTAGGGGAGTAGGATCATCAAATCCAGGAAAAGAGGTGCAGTGTGGAAGCAGAGGAGGGTGCTTCTACTCCTCTCAATCTTGAAAAACAAACATCTCAATGAAATTAAAAATGCAAATGAACTAATAAAAGACAACCATCCTCATCTCACAACATCCTCACTCGGCATCTACACAACGCATCATTTATCATGACATCAACCAAGCAGAGAAGAGCATGGTTGATGTGCATTAAGGTGATACAGGACAGCCACCAAAATAAATGAATGTTTCCTGAACTTGTTGGTGCTGTTCATTCTTACATGATACACGAATTGATCACCTTTATCACATATGTGTACACACATAAGATACCACCGAGCATGTTTGTCACTGACACCCACTTCGTTGTTCATTTTGTGTTGTATATTTTAAATCAAATTTCCACTTGGCTTGAATTATTGTTTGTTTCAATCATTAAATTATGGACCATTGTTTATTTACTTTCACATGCAGTACAAAGTAGGCACAAGGCGTGAGGCATAGGGATACATCAAAATAGCTAATAGCATTCTTTGAGAGATGACTAATGCACTTGTCTGGGCCAAGACGTGTTTGACAAAGTCTCAAAATAATGTGTGAAAGATGCTGGCCAAAAAGTCAATGGTTGAAAGGGGCAGACCCAAGTATATTATAAGCAACAGGTCTGTCTGACAGCTGTGCTGCCAAAACCTAGTACTAACAAATAAGGTTATTTTTAAAGCCACAGATTTTGAACATCTTCACATATGTCACTTTTAACAAAATCGCCACAGAGAAAAAGCTAACCTGCTTTGTCCAAAAGTATAGAATTTTTCTTTGATTCACCTTCATGCCTGACTTCATTTAATTTTACTCAGTCAATAACCCAAATGAATGCCGCTTTTTGGGCTTTTGCCATGCTACATGTACTTGAGCCATCTTGCATCACATTTAGGTTACTAATTTTCCAAGAAATGTGGCAACCACACGTTGTCTAAAATTTAACAGTGGGCACATTGTATCCACACCATGCCCCCTCAGCTCTCCACCATAGCGGTCATTTAAAAAACAATGGGGCATATTCTCAAGGACTTATCGCCGAGTTATCGGCACTCTATCGCAGCCAAAGTGGCGATAGATTTATCGCCCTATTCACAAGCTGGTGCCAACAGCCGATATCGCCAGTTTTCCTGCAATAGCAGCCACAAAAAACATCGCCACGTATGACACCGACAACTAACGCTAATGAGATGCAGAGTAGGCGTTCCTGTGCAAAAAGCCGCGAAAACACCACTTCGCAATATTCTCTACGACCAGCCAGATCGGCGATAAGATCCCAAAACAGGCGATAAGGCGCGTTAGCAGCAGGGATTTAACACCTGCTCCTACCTGGTGTTAAGTCGGACGACAACCTGCACCACAAAAGGGAGGCCAGTCCAGAGCCACACCTGAAGAACAACAGATGCCATGGAGCTACTGATCATGCAGCTCGGAGCCCCAAGAGGGCCACAACACCCACTGCCACCACACCAAGGCCCGCCACCCCCCCCCGGACCCCTCCGCCCCCCCGAACTACCACAGAGGCAGCGCAGACAAAGACAACGGCCCTTCAGAAAACGCACCAGCCCCACAGACTTAACACCATAGGATGTCATTGCCCAATACAGGCTCAAAAGGACAACCATCCTCCCGATCCTGACCTATCATTGCCCACAGGCTGACGGTACCAACACAGCGGACAACCAACATCCCTCCGCAGACAAAGCTGCTGGCTGTGCTGCACCTGTTGGCCTCTGGTACCTTCCAACCAACAACTGCCAGAGTTGGAGGAGTCTCACAGCCAGCCCTATCCAAGTTCCTCACACCTGTCTAGGATGCCATCATCAGCTTGGTACCCCAGCACCTTTACTTCCCACACACTGCGCAGGAACAGCTGGAGACCAAGCAAGGCTTCTACGCCATAGCTGGCTTCCCGCATGTGTTGGGGGCAATCGACTGCACACGTGTACTCCTCGTGCCCCCTGCCACCACTGCACACAATTGCCGCAACAGGAAGCACACACATTCCATCAATGTGCAGGCAATAGTGGACCACCTGGGACTCCTCACCAATGTCGTCGCCAACTACCCAGGCAGTGTGCATGATTCCTTCATCTTCCGACAGTCCACCATCAACCAGCGCTTTCAGGATGGCACCCATGGGAATGCATTGCACGTTGGTAAGTACCAAATGAACACACCACACACCTCAACTCCACAGTCATGCAACTCACGACTCTGGGAATGCACACGTTACAAACCCACATACAACATGCCAAACAACATGCCCACGTACCAGACACGACAGCACAATTTACTGTGGTAACCTGGGCCAGCCATGTACACAAGCCATGAATGGCATGGCACCTCAGCCACACAATAGCAGAATGTGGTGAGAGGTGGGAACCAGGCATGTGTGAAGGAGGCAAGTGACCCATGAATGAGAATGTGCACAATGCCAAGTGTGGCGTGGATGTGCTGGCCAGACTGCAGTATGCAGACCACAGACATGTCCATGTCGACAAATACTGCTGGTATCTGGAGTGTAGAGGACAGTGGACGCAACCATGTCACCCCAGGCAGAGGGGAAGATCGCGGAAATGTAGCTTGTTACGTCCCCCCCTGTAAGCGTGAGCGGAGTGGGCTGGCCCGGCGTACGCCAGGCCAGCGTAGGGGTGTGAAGAAAAAGCACGTAGCGCTGGGCGTGGTTCTCTTCCGGAATGGCCAACGTGTCTGCCAGGGCGGCGCCTCTCAGCCCGCCACGAGGCCGACGCCATGAGCGGCGGTGCCTGCGATCCTGTGCGCCTGCTGCACCCCAGGCCGCTGGTCCCCAGACCCGTCTTGGCCACCCCTGCGCAACCAGGCCTCACTGCTCACCTGCCAACAATGGCGTGTGTCAAAGAGGGCCCACCACGTGCCGGTGCAAGCTCCAAGCCCGAGGCCCGCGACCTTGGCAGCCTCCTCAGACCATCCCGCCTCCGCGACACAGGCCCCCATCACTCCTTTCTCTTTGACGTACTCCACCGCTGCCTCCGTACTACACCGCGGTCCAGTAGGTCACACAGTTGGAACTGAGTCTTGATTATTCAATGGCCGAGTGCATATCACTATACGCAAGGAGTGGAGTAAGAGGAAGACGCGATTCAGTCCGGAGTAAAAAAGGATCATCGTCATGGAGGTGATCGAACAGTACCCACAACTGCTCTGCTGCCACTAACTCTGTGCATCGCAAGCCTACGACATGTGGCTGTGGGCCCCTGCTGACCGCTGCCTCCGGCCTACACTGCGGTCAAGTAGGTCACACATTTGGAACTGAGTCTTGATTTATTTATGGCAGAGTTTATACCATTGTACAGGCCTGATCGCAGCCTGCATCCCCTTTCAGCTCTGGTGCCACTAACTCTGTGCCACGAAATTCATGGACACTGTCTGGTTGAACTTTGGTGGCGTCTCAGTCAATGGCCTGGGGGTTGTCTTCATCATCATGTGGCTGGTACTGACTTGGTGTTAAACATGAGTCTGTAGCATTCATCTCCTCCATATTGCCTGTTTCTGCTTGGTTCTGCCCTCTGCATCATGCCCTGGAAGAACACCTTCCACTCTCCCCCGGAACACTCCGCGACATTCACCTTCAACATCGACGAGGACCCGCTCAGCTCTCGTGGCCCTACCTCAGTGCACCACAAGTCACCATCCCGTGGCGGTGTGCCTGTGCTGGCCGCAATGCATCCGGGGCCACTAACTCTGTGCAGCTCAAGTCCGGGACCCTGTCTGATTGAATATTGGATGGCCTCTGAGTCGATGGCCTGGGGGGGTCATCAACACCATGTGTCTGTGGCCCTGCGCTGACCGCTGCCTCTGGCCTCAACTGCGGTCCACCAGAGCTCACACATCAAATCGAGTCCTGACCTGCCCGGACGACGCATCACCGCTGGCTGCACACGCCACCAACGCCAGGACAACCTCCAACCAACAACTGCCAGAGTCGGAAGAGTCTTACAGCCAGACTACCAGAGTTGCTCACACCTGTCTTGGATGCCATCATCAGCTTGAAACCCTGCTCAGCTCTTCAGGTGCCACTAACTCAGTGCACCACAACTCATGTACCCTGTCTGATTGAGTCTTGTGCTGTGTACAGCGGACGCAACCATGTCACCACAGGCAGTGTGTAAGACCTTGGACATGTAGCTTTGTCGTCCCCCTTAATACGTAAGAGGGGTGGACTGGGCCGGCATACGCAAGTACAGCGTAGGGGTATGAATCATTATCCCTGGGCTCTGGGCATGGTTCATTTCTGGGCTGGACAGGAAACCAACTGATGCGTGTGTCTCTGTTGCAGTGTCTGCGCCACACGGCCCGCAATCGACAATGTTGCATGCACCCGGAGGGCGCCCGCGCAAGAAGGGATTGTACAAGGAGCACAAGGCCGCTCGGGCTCTTGGCTCATGCATGCCAACTGTTGTGTGTGTATCGCCATTGGTGCACCATAAGCCTAAGGCCTAGCCTCAATTGCAGTGCGAAAGTCACATCACATTTCCAGAATACAAGCAGTAGTCAGACTAACATTAGGGATGAAAGCTCCTTTGTCTCAATACATAAGGCGGAAGGAAATCTGCACCTCCGACCTTGGTCTTGCATGCGGCAGGCACACCCTGAGAGAGATACCATATCAGATGATGACGACTCCCACACTACGCATAGCGCAAATGAAAGACCAACGTATCCACACCCCACACACAGAAGTTCTTGCTCGAGGTACTCTTGCATGGAATGCCCTTGACACTTACGTACACAGCAACCGATACGTCCAAACGTTGAACACACATACGACTCATTGCTCTGAGCTGTGGCATTTCATCCACATAACTGCCGCAGAAGAGGCACCAACGCAATGGCAGAACATCCCGGGCGCATGCACAACGCCTGTCACGTGGAACTGTACCATGTCCGAATGCTGCCTGTTATTTTCTGATGCATTGTTCTGCATGTTGTGACCCTTGTCTTGCCCGTACTGACACGCACATGCCAATAAAGTCTACGCAACTTCACTAGTGTTCAACTGTGATGAGTGTTGATTAGAATGACAAATCGTGTGCCTCAATGAGCATTGTCCGTACACCGTGAGGGACTGACTGACGCATTTCACTTAGGGGTGAGTCCCTATTGCCAAACTCCACCTCTGTGTGCCAGACATAGTGGTTGGGATAGTTGCTGATAGACCTGTGCTCTTACGTGTCTTCAGCAATGTGAGTATGGTGTCCATATTCTTGCCATGTGGATCAATGTGATCCATCACTACAGGCTATGTCCACCCAGTTGTGTGTGGGTAGGTATGCGAAGAGATGTTCTGTTGTCAAATGTGATGGTGGACACTACTTTAGGCCTGGCAACGACTTTGACATCTCATACCCACCCCTATTTCTAACATTGCGTGGGGCAAAGCTGAGAAATTGCGCGATTGTTGTTTCAGAGCAATGAGGCCACAGATAGTGCACACATTCCCAGTCATCTCACTTCCTATGTGTGTCACGGTCACACATGCGCATTGCTTTCATTTCCCAGGGTGTACCTTTTTGGGCAATCAATGTCCTTACATTCATCCATACTTTCATACTTGATCGATTATGGACATGACACATTGGTGTGAATTTGAATGATTTATTCACATTCGGTGGAGTGTCGGAGCTGGAGCAGTACATGGCCATGCCAAACCCCACATTACATTGTAGCCCAGTGGAGGGCCAGCCAGAGTCATTTAGGGATTGACAAGTACATAGGAGGAGGAAGAGTACAGTCCGCAGTCTGATTGCTGTGTCATTGGTAAGCAAACAAAATATGGCAGTCTATGTCGAGGTCCAAGGTGAGTGTCGCAGAGTGTTTCGGGGGACAGTGGGAGGTGTTGTTACAGGGCATGATGCAGAGGGCAGAACCAAGCTGAAACAGGGCATATGGCGGAGAAGAATGCTACTGGCTCCTTCTTACTGCAAAGGTGGAATCACCCGCATCTTCGTCCTCTATGTCATCTGTCTGACATGTGGGTGCTGATGTTTGGTCTGCAGCACTGTGTGCCACTTACACATCAGGGGCCGGAGATGTGTGTGTAGAGGGACCAGCAGCATTCATCAGCAACTGCCTTGGTGGCAGCAATGCGATGATGAGGATCTCCAGGGCATGGAAGATCCCAACAACTTTTTGCTGTTGTGCATCCGTGGCAGACATTCTTTCCGCATGCATCCGCTCCATGTTTTCCATTATCCTCAGAATCTGTGCCAACTCTCGGCTGACATCGCTGAGGCCACTCTGACTAGGCAGTTGTTCTCCTCTCAGAGTCATGACTCCAGCGATATCGGGCATGGATTGTTGGACATCATGGAGCGTACAGTGGGTGTCCGTTAGGGAGTGTAAGTGGTCCCTGATGGGACTTAGACATCCACGTATGTCATATAGTTTGGCTGCCATGAGGTCGAACCCCACCCGCACCTGTTCAGCCACCTCCTTCTGGCAGTCTAACACATGGCCTTGAAATGCGATGTGTTCTTCGGTGAGGTGCTGGGAGCCAGCCGTGGTGGTGGGTGCTTCCTGCTGTGTGGTCTGTGCAGGGGGTGGGGTCTCCTCGATGCAGCTGGGCTGCCCTGCTCCTGGAGGTGGGTTGCCGTAGCTGTCCATGAGCTGTTGTAGGGCGTCGGTGTCGAAGGTGTGGAGGTCCTCTTCATCATCACTGATGTTGATTGTCCCTCTGCACTGTGAAGGGGAGATGCATTTTAACATTGTGTTGACATGTATGTTGACGCATTGTTCAAGTTTAAATACAGACTTCATGACAATGTACATTGTGACTGTTTGGGAGGAGCTGACTATTTGATGCGGGACAGTGGACATTTGAACTACATCACGGATGTGAGGTTGTACACGTACATTATCATCTCACAGTTTCCTGCTATGCCAGATGTGATTGTCCAGTTTCTACGCACAAGCGGGACCAGTTGTGTCCTCTGTTCTGTAGTGAAAGTGTTGCACTTTGTACCACATTGTCGTCAATGTTGATGTGCTGTTATTGCTATGTGTGTGTGCTGCATTGTGGGAGAGTCGCCCCTGCAGCTGTGATTTTGCTGCCCCTTAGCCCTTTGAGGCGGTGTGCCTTTGTCTTCTGTGCTTCTACAGTGCTGAGATGTTGCAGACTTGGCTAATTTTGGCTCAAGCTCGTATTTTGGACTCTTGGGCATGGTTTATCCGCGGATGTGTTGTTGACATCAGTGGTTGTTTGTGCAAGTGGATGTGTCAGAGTGTGATCTGCTCCTTTACGGATGTGTTCCACACTCAGCCACCTCAGTGTCGTGCACCATGTCATGATGATTGGACTGCAGCTATGCTGTTCATCATGCAGTGTCACTTGCATTGTCAGTGTGGCTCACAAACACACAGCTTTGCTGGTTTAGACACGTGAGCATGGGTTGGTTGTGGGCTTGGTGCTGTGTGGGGAGGGAACCCTTTGTGCCCATAGTGGACGGGGTCCTACTTGCTGTTTGTATGTGTGCTGCAGTGTTCCAAGGGGATCAGGGACATGATCCAGAGTCATTGTGGGTGTGCAGTGTGCTCTACTTAATTGTGCATGTGTGCCATTGTGCCCTTCTCCCCCCGTCCCCCCAGTCCTGTTCGGTACTCACCCTGGTGCTGTTGTGTCAGGTCATGTCGAGCAGTGTCCGGACCCCCAACTCCTGCCACCGTCTCCCCACTGATGGCTGTGGCCACCATTTCCTCCATCTCATCCAGCTCCTGGTGTTCCGCTGGACTGCCACCTCCAGTCTGCCTGATGGTTGTCAGCGAGTTTCTTCTTGGTTTTGCGCTTCGCATCATTCCAGCGCCTCTTGACCTCTCCAATTGTCCTCCTCCTCACTCCGACTGCATTCACCTTGTCCAGGATGGGCTGCCATATTGCATTTTTATTTGCCAATGACACGTTGGGGGTGACGTACAGTTGTTGGTGTTGTTCTATCACCTCCGTGATGATGATCCTCTTTTCCTGCGGACTGAACCTCGTCTTCCTCGTCTTCTTCTCCTTGCCCTTCCGTGACCCCGAGAACCCAGGCTGGTCCTCCTGGGGGCTTGTGGGGTTCTGGTCGTCCTCTGTACTTGCTCAGGCTTTCTCCATGGTGCTACGCAGTTTTGATTATTTTGTTTGGGTTTTTCGGTGCTTTTGTAGTGCATTGTCCCGCATGACGCGTGGGAATTGCAGGCCTGTCACTGGTTATCGCTCCTTTTTTTATCGCGGTTGGCCTCATCGCAACTTTTTTCGCGCTCGTGTTTCGCGGTTTTTCGGCGTCGCGTTAATTTTAACGTGATCATTTGGCGCGTTGTCGTGAGACTATTGCATGGTGCCGCCAGGTTGCGAATACAACGTTAACACAGCGGTATTTTCCCGCGATAGACTGCGATGTGCAAAGTTGTGTTAAGCTAATTTTGCGATAATTATCACACGTTCTTGAGAATATCCCCCAATGATTTTTGAAACATGTTTGTAATCAGAACATGCTCATTTAGATAATAGACCTGGACTAATTTAGCAATTTACAGAACAATCGAAGCTGAGTTTCAGGCAGGAATTTACACTAATACATAATTATATTTTTTGATGAATACATTGAGGGGTTTATATCATTTTCCATTTAAAAGTAAAACTTGCATGATTGCATTGTTTGTGTAAAATTCTGAAGTAGCGTGTGGTTAATCCTGCTGAAACCCATCTCTCTGAGAGTTAAAAGAGACACTGGCGTGGTGGAGGGGTGGCAGATTTACAAAGTGCTTGTGTTGCCCTTGCGTGACGGAAAGCAGTATTAGCCCTTTTGCGAGATTTACTAAGCCACGCACACCCACCTTGCGTGGCTCTATGTGGCAAAGTAAACCCGGAGTGACGTAGGATAGCGCAAATCGCTGCCTTGTGTTAATCTACAATTGGAAGGCGATCCATGGGCATTCCCATGCATCCACCCATAGATTTTGGCGCGTTCTCAGATTTACAAAGACTTGTAAAGATGGTACACCTTCCCAACAGAGGTGCAACAAGAAGAAATATCTTTATTACTCCTCATGATTGCCTTTTTTAATGGTGTTACATTCTACAGCGCACATAGAAGGAGGAAAATGCCTCAAAGGATTGTTTTTTTGTGCAGGAAGGTGTGCCTTCCTGCACAAAAATAATCCTGCTTGTAACGCAGGCACCCATGTACCTTGCTCTGATGATGCCTGCATTGGCACTAGGCAGCACTCAGTGTGTCTGCGCACGGAGAGAGCACAAATGAATCCATATATTGAAAGATATGTAGCATTTCTGCTCTCTCCCTGTCATGCAACACATCTCAGTGCAGCAAGTTGTCTTGCTGTATTGCGTTGCATGACATTTTGATAAATACGCTCCTGGGTTTCAGTTTAAAAAGACCTTGTGGTTGTTAGACCTGTACGGCTGAACCCATCCACCTCTTCATTCATCTGCTCTTCTAAGTCTATTGCTAATCAATGTGTTAAATGAATTAGTTAATTTGTTAATTAATGAACTTATTTATTTATATATTTATTCACTCAGATGTTCAGATAGTGCACACAAGTCCCAAGAGAGTTAAAGGTCTTTTCACATGACAGCACAAATAATATACAAATGAACAGCAAAAAAGAAAATGAAGGCTAGCAAGCTTTTTTATTTTCTTAGAAATGCTGTATATCAAATGAATACCAGTTCTTCAAATTAGAACATCATCACACAATGGTTACAAAACTTGGAGTTTAAAAAAAACAACACTTTTTACTTCTTCGCCTGTCATTTAAACCCATGGTACATACTGGGTGGTAGGGTTCTGTGGGAAATCCCTGGTTGGGGACAGTCATGGTTATTGCAAACAACGAAGTACAGTTTAATAAAGAAGTGAGGGAGCTGACTGCCAGCAAAGCATACCCCTGAGGTCACATTGCCCTGAGCAAATGAGGTTCTCCCTAAGCCTCCACCGCTCACGATAGTGACTCTTCTTGGGATGTGAGAATTAGAAATGCTTTCTGTGGTCTAATTGTTGGCGGGTGTTATGTCATCAGGGGTAAAAGGACCCTAGGGATGATAACCTGCTCTCACTGGCCACTGGACACTGTTTCCTGCTTGAGGAAGGGCACGAAATGAGGGGACAAAGGGGATATTTAGAGGTAGAGCAGGGTAGAAGTGGCATGGGAGGAGACCAGCTCCCCCAGATAGCAATGAACAAATACTATTGAAACAAGCATTTGCAATGCAATAGGTCTCGCATTTACACAAGTTTGAGCTATTGGCATTGTAAATGGCAATGCCTTTTATTTATGTTTGGGTTTTTAAAACATAAATAAAAGGCATTGTCATTTACAATGCTAATAGCTTAAACTCGCGTAAATGCGAGACCTATTGCTTTGCAAATGTTTGTTGTTAATATTATAGGTTGGTGGTGTCTCTATCTGAAATAGGTCCAGGAAATAACTCATGTACAAGACTGCTGAGTTAATTGAAAGCTTATCTAAAAATACCCTGATTACAAAACATGTCATATGTACGATTCTTTATGTAAGCAAAAATGTACCTCAATACGAGCGGGGGGAGGGACACTGGCGGCATTACACCAGCTTCTTTGCTTGTCAGAGGCAGTCACATGTGAGCACACTGCCAGCAAACATGACACACACAGTTAAAAAAATAAAACTGCAATGTACGCTACCCATCTTCTATAGGGCCCCCAGATAACTGTACTGTAAAAGGTTGTACTCATTCAGCGCTTGCTAACATTCCTGAGGCATTGAAGCGTTTTCCAGTCTTTTGGAATCAGGTTTCTCTATGCTAGCCAGCCCCGTGCATTCATCTTCTCCATCCCAACCTCTAGTCCTGCAGCTTATTCCTATCAAAGTATGGCCCTGGAAACAGGCTTCTGTTCTTCCGGAGAAACTGTCAAGTCCTGAGCATCCCAATGCCAATGTACTTTTATTCAGCTCTCACCATGTACTTGTCTCTTGGTCCTGTGGTGCCCCCCACTCCAAGGTCTCTACACAGAACATCCCCAGCTTTTGCACCGGTATCTGCGAAACCCTCCCTTTAATCTTAATGGTTCGTTCCCACCCCGTACCTGTATGAGACTCCGAGTTTGCACCAAGCCCTCTTTTCTTCCTGTCTACCATTTTCAAAGTTGGGCGGGCTTCAGCTACGTAAGCGCAGAAGGAAGGATGTCCTACGAAGGCGTGTTAACGGTCCATCGTATGAACACACAGAACATGCGCATGCGTGCTCGTAAAGTGGAAAACGAACTACGGACATCTTTGTTCGGTCTACAACTGGCACAAATCAGTGACGGAGATGTAGAAAGAGAAAAGAGACCAACACCTAACTGTATACAAAAGCATGCGTTGCGCAAGACAGAAGTGGTTTATTTACCCTACACTTGCAATGATCTGGTCCTGAGCTCCGATGCACCCACAAGCAGCAGTTTTAGAATCGCAGCAAGCTACGTTTTGAGGAAAAAATGGATCGTATATGTGCACCTACTTTTTCAAGGAGAGGATATGGTCTCACGGCTAGACTACCGACCTTGGAGCTGGGAAGCCAAGGTTCGAGCCTCGGGGTCGGACTGCGGGAGGGGGGGAGAAGGCACAGGAAGAAAATAGTGCTCACAAGCTAAATAACACATACCATGCAACACTCGAAGTAAAGGGGCCAGTAGCCTTGGAAGGATGCAAATGACGACATGGCCGTCATAAGGAGGGACTAACGAGCCTATAAACCAATCGGAAGGCAGCATTCAGGAATGACAAAGACACAGGCCAATGAAAAAGAAGGGCGGGGGAGTGGGCGTGGCTTCTCTTCCGTACTCCACTACCACAGATCAACCCCAGAGCAGCGCTTGCGCGCTGGCTCAGGGCTCGACCTAAAAATGTTACTTGCCAACATTCTGTGACCAAAAAGAGGTACAGGTTTTTAGGTTTGAAAATTGGCAATTAGCATAATAATAGTAAGACAGGAAATGACAATTCAGTGTCTTTGTTCTGGCAGTCTCACGACAGGCAGGGGGCAACACATAACCCAGCAACAGATTCAACTGCAGGATCTAGTTGTGCATGACAACAAGAGACGTGACATTCAGCACCTTGTCATGGGTAGTAGGTGATATATATACATATATATATTCACTGAAAAAAACACAGGTTTCAGGGACGTTATAGTTAGTTGGTCATTTCACTTGTACACAACCAGAGAAATTCGGCCGTTATAGTTAGTTGAGCTAACTATAACTCGCGCCCCCGCAATGCACTGCTGATGACGTCACATATTACATCATTCATGACATGGTCCGTGACATCACTGATGACATCCCTGGTGACATCTCAAATGACATCACTGATGACATCACTGATGACATCATCCACGTGATAATCTGATGCACCTCCTCACACCCTAATATAACCTTTGATACACCCACTCTAAAACACAGACTACCATTTTCGAAACCATAGACACACCAATACCAGTTACTACATACCCACTCACTGATTCCTAGGTCTACACACACATCCACTCATTCACCCATACAGTCACTCATACATGCAGTCACTCATCAATAAGGCACTATCATATACACTTATACACCTATACAGACACTCACACACCACCACTCATCCATAGAGTTACTCACACACCTAGTCAGTCATGCAAAGAATCAATCACACTTCCATTTACTCACCTATACAGTTATACACACACCACCTCACTTCTTCATAGAGATACTAACACATACTTACTCTCTTATACAATCACTGATACAAGCACACACTCATCCATACAGCCACTCTCACAATCACTCACTCTCACATATAGTCATTTATATACTCTAACACTCACATATACTGCCTTTCACATATGTAGTTACTCACACATGTACCACTGAGACATCCATTCACTCACCAACACACCCATACACACACTCACCCACCCATCCAACCCTTCACAGATACACTCTTGAACCCATACACCCAGTGAATCACCCACTCACACATCTATGCACAGAGTCACACAGACACTCAGGTACCCATACAGATACTCAGACAACCAATCAATAACTCATATAGACACTCATGTAGCTACTCACCAACCCATGCAGCCGCTTACACACCAACTGACAGACTGATACAGACATTCAGACAGTTTAGTCACTAACCCATGCATTCAGTAAGACACATTTAATCACTCACTTATACATTCAGTCACGCACCTACTAAATCATCCATTCAGACACTTATACACCCAGTCATTCTTCAATACACATTGGCATATATATATATAAAACATATTTAAACTTTACAGAAACACACAGTCACTGGATGATGTCATCAGTGATGTCATTTGAGATGTCATCAGTGATGTCATCAGTGATGTCACTGACCATGTCATGAATAAGTAATATGTGATGTCATCAGCAGTGCATTGCGGGGGCACTAGTTATAGTTACCTTAACTAACTATAACGGCCAAATTTCTCTGGTTTTGTATGAGTGAAATGTCGAACTAACTATAACGTCCCAGAAACCTGTGTTTTTTTCAGTGAATTTGTTAGGTGTTTTAAATGCTAATTTCTAACTATAACGTCCCTGAAACCTATGGTTTTTTCAGTGAATTCCAAAGGCATTTTAAATGATAGTTTCTAAGTATAATGTCTAAAAAATACTTTTTCTTAATTTCTAAATTTAAAAAAAAATAATGTGATGTTTTCTCTTTTCTAAAATATGAATTTACATTTTTATTATTATTATTTTTTTTTTTTAAGTGGATTCGCGTACCGATCGTGTACCAATCACGGTGGTTGCGCGAATCCAAGAATTTTGCCACCATATTGGTTAAGTCGTGTAGGATGTGCGTTTGGTATGCGAAGGGCTCGCAATTCTTGGCCCCGCATAACATCACATACGTATTTCCAGGGGTCACGCCAGGTGCGAATCCACCATAATATTTTTTGTTTTAAAACTATATGTATATAACTTTATTATATATATTATACCAAGAGATTATTTAACATAATTGTAAGTATCATATATTTGTAATTGTAATAAAGATATATTATTGTTAAGTATATTTTTCGGGAATCGCGCCGGGTGCACGAATCCCATGTGACTTCAAAAAAAACAATTTCATTGGTTTAAAAGCTTTTGATTCTAGAACTTGAAGGACCCCACCCATTTTTTTCATTCTTTCAAGTGCATCTCAGAAGACACACCTCTTGTTTTTTGCATCTCTTCTTTGTCTCTTTTTGGTGTTTTTTTTGTTCCATCGAAAAAAGGCAGCTGGCAATCCAACTCAGCGGCTTCCACCAGAAGAGGAAGAAGATTTGGAGGAACCCCTCAAAAACCGGCATGAGAGTATCGTGTGGGTATTTTTCTCCATACCACCTGGGAAGAAAAAGGTGAATGCCCGTAAAGTGACATGCACCATTTGTGAGAAGGTCCTCTCACGAGGATCAGAAAAAAAATATTCTTGCGGCATGTCATCTATGCTCAAGCATTTGCAAACAATGCACCCTGGGCATCTCGCAAGAGAACAACTGCGACGTGAACAACAAAAGCAGGCAACTGAGGAGAACACTGGTGGACCTAGCACCTCATCTGCTACAACAAACATCTGCCCTGACTTTGCCAGAGTGGAGCAGCGTTGCATTAAATGTAAGAAGACCTTATGTTTTGGTGAACAATCAGTGGATGCTATCCTGGTTGCCATTAAGAACCACCACTGTTATTTTTTTTTTTTAATAATGCAATGACTTTCTAATTGCATATTTTTTTAAAATGTTTTTACTGTTGGTTCTGTTTATTTTTTTATTTTGTTAACAAAAAAAACACCAAAAAAATTCAAAAAAGAGTTCACAAAACACACAAAAAATATAAAACAAAAAAAGAAGAAACAAAATGGTTCTTTTCAGAACCGCCTACTTGGTCAAAAATAGACAAATTTGTAAGTGTTGTATGAATTGTGCAACGTGGAATATATGGAGAAGTGTATGGGTAGCATATGTGTGATTGCAAAAGTGCATGTGTACTACCTGAGTGATTGCATGAATCATTGGGTAATGCCTGGATGATTTTCTAAGTGCATGGGTACTGCCTGAGTGATTGAAGGAGTGCATGGGTAATGCCTGGGTTATTGCATAAGTGCAGGGGTAATATTTGGGTGATTGGAGGAGTGCATGGGTAATGTTTGGGTGATTGCATGAGTGCCGCAGAAGTGCCTGAGTGCATGTATGAGTGCATGGGTAGTGCCTGAGTGATTGCATGAGTGCATGGGTAGTGCCTGGGTGATTGAAGCAGTGCATGACAGACCCCCCAGGATATTGCGTCATGGATTAGCAAATTTAGCGGCACAAATATGGAAATTTAGCGGCACAAATATGGAAATTTAACGGCACAAATATGGAAATTTAGCAGCATTTTTGCAGCACTTTATTTTACTCAATCATTCATTTTCAGCCTTCAATCAATGGAAACGGTTTTAGCAGAGTATTCCACTTTGAAATAGGCCTGTTTAAAGTTCTGCAGCTCTACGGAAGCACAGCTCCAATCCTAACCTCGTGAGAGGGGGCCCTATTTCTCCCTGAGATGTTCTAGCACCCATGTACGCCCCCCTGCCAGGACACCACTGCCTCCTGGACCCATGAGGCATGACACATCTTCCTCAGGTGCCCTAGGGCACAGGACGGTAGTGGGTGGAGGTGCATTGCCACGGCCCCAGGAGGCGAAGGAGAATGGACAGCTCTGAGTAAGCCTTACATTTCCTGCACAACTTCATTACGTTGCCGAAATGCAATTTAACACAGTACTTAGGTACTTTCAGGCTCACTGTGTGTATTAACTTCAAAAGTTGACAGAGGTAGCGCATCCATTTTATGCAAGGGCACTGGAATTATTCGCATGGTAGAAACAAATTAAGCAGGTGCATTGTCTAAATTATTCAACAAAAAAGCAAAATATGTGGCATAATGTGGGACATTTTGTGACAGTAGTTTTGTCATTTTTACATTTTAACAACCTCTGGGCAAAGGTGTCATCTTAATACTATCAGTTCAACAGCTAAATACTGCAGTCAGCGACTAAAAAGGCCCAGAGTGACTGTATCTGAAGCGCAGGCTGTGCCTCTCACGCCCAGCAGTAGTAAGCCTCTCCTGATAACCTTTCCCTTTACTAGCCTCATCCACCTGCCAGTCCTTCTCCCTGCCCCGTCTCCTCCATCACCCGGGGTACTACCTTCACTTCCCCCTCTGCCATCACCTTCGCATCACCTCAGCTCCCCAGCTGTCCCCCCTCACTAGCTTGCCCTTCCTGTAGGAGCGGCATCTCTCTCTTCCTCAGACCCTTTTATTTCATCTCTCCTCCTCACTCGCCTCCCTACCTACTGGTCCCCTGTTACACCAGCACCTGTCTTCACAGCTCCCCTCTCCTCTCCAGCTCTCCTCTGCAGCACCTCCCTTCACAGCTCCCCTCTCCTCTCCAGCTCTCCTCTCCAGCTCTCCTCTCCTCTCCAGCACTTCCCTTCACAGCTCCACTCTCCTCTCTAGCACCTCTCCTCACTGGCCCCTCTACCTACAGAAAGGGAGCAGAGGATGAGAGGGGGCCTGGGATTTCAAAGGTCACTTAAGCGAATGCCAAAGTGACGTGCCTAAAACCATAACCTGCCTGCTAATTGATAAGCAGGATTGTCACACGCACAGCCAGAGACTGGTTGCGTTGAGTCTGCTTGCCTCTCTGTGGATGAATGAAGCATGCGTTCATTTCATTGTATTTCTAGCAACAATCCAGCAGGTGGCGCTAGCTGATTACACTACATCACAACAACTGCATTATCAAAAGCGCAAAAGAAACGATAGACGCTAGACGCTACCTTTCACCTTTAATTCTCTACCACTCCCCGCAGCTCTTCACAACTCTTCCCCTCCTTTCTCCACAGATGTTTGTGGATCCCATTCTCCCCTCTCTGCCTTTCGCCTGCTTCTCTCGTGTCCTTTTTACTCTGCCCATATCTCTTAGCTTCCCTCCCTGCTGTACGGAGACACGCAGTGACGTGTTTGCGTACAGCCAATAAGAAGCCGCCATTTTGTTCATGCCTGCCGAGAGACCTTTTTTTGCGGCCGAAATAGCAAATATCGCAGCCATCGCGCTACTGAGCTGATTTCGCAATTTTTTCGCGAAATGCTGGAGGGTCTGGCATGAGTAGTACCTGAGTGATTGCATGAGTGTACGGGTAGTGCCTGGATGATTGGAAGACTGCATGAGTAGTGCTTGGGTGACTGCATAAGTGCAGCAGAAATGCCTGAGTGCATGTATGAGTGCATGGGTAGTGCTTGGGTTATTGCAAGAGTGCATAGGTAGTGCATGGGTGATTTTATAAGTGCCTGGGTACTGCCTGGATGGAGGAGTTCATGGGTAATGCCTAGGTGCATCGAGGAGTGCATCAGTAGTGCCTGTGTGATTGCATGAGTGCATAGGTAGTGTCTGCAAGTTTTTATAAGTGTATGGATATTGCCTGGGTAATTATATGAGTACAGTGGTAGTGCTTGAGGTATTGGATGAGTGCAAGAGTAGAGCCTGCGTAATTGAAGGAGTACATAGATTGTGCATGGCTGATTAGAGGAGTGCATGGGTAATGCCTAGGTGCAACAAGGAGTGCATCAGTAGTGCCTGTGTGATTATATGACTGCATAGGTAGTGTCTGGATGTTTTTATAAGTGTATGGGTATTGCCTGGGTAATTATGTGAGTACAGTGGTAGTGCTTGAGGTATTGGATGAGTGCAAGAGTAGTGCCTGCGAAATTGAAGGAGTACATAGATTGTGCATGGCTGATTAGAGGACTGCATGGGTAATGCCCAGGTGCATCGATGAGTGCATCAGTAGTACCTCTGTGATTGCATGAGTGCACAGGTAATGTCTGGATGATTTTATAAGTGCATGGGTACTGCCTGGGTGCATGGAGCAGTGCATGGGTAATGCCTCGGTGATTCCATAAGTGCAGGGGAAATGTCTGGGTGATTGGAGGAGTGCATGGGTACTTCCTTAGTGATTGAAGGAGTGCATGGGTAATGCCTGGGTGATTAGAGGAGTGCATAGGTAGTGCCTGGGTGATTGCATGAGTGCCACAGAAGTGCAT
Source organism: Calotriton arnoldi (assembly GCA_963921515.1). Lineage (NCBI taxonomy): Eukaryota > Metazoa > Chordata > Amphibia > Caudata > Salamandridae > Calotriton > Calotriton arnoldi. The sequence continues at coordinate 2,364,969 of CAWUFW010001638.1, read as the reverse complement.
GAGTGCATGTATGAGTGCATGGGTAGTGCATGAGTGATTGCATGAGTGCATGGGTAGTGCCTGGGTAATTGGAGGAGTGCATGGGTAATGCCTGGGTGATTGTATGAGTGCAGGAGTAATGTCTGGGTGATTGGAGGAGTGCATGGGTAATGCCTGGGTGATTGCATGAGTGAAGGGGTAGTGCCTGGATGATTGTAAGACTGCATGGGTAGTGCTTGGGTGATTGCATGAATGCCGCAGTAGTGCCTGACTGTATGTATGAGTTCATGGGTAGTGCCTGAGTGATTGCATGAGTGCATGGGTAGTGCCTGGGTGATTGAAGGAGTGCATGGGTAGTGCCTGGGTTATTGCATGAGTGTATAGGTAGTGCCTGGGTGATTGGAGGAGTGCATAGGTAATGCATGGGTGCATGGAAGAGTGCATAGGTATTTCCTGGGTGATTGGAGGCGTGCATGAGTAGTACCTGGGTGATTTCATGAGTGTACAGGTAGTGCCTGGATGATTGGAAGACTGCATGGGTAGTGCTTGACTGATTGCATAAGCGCAGCATAAATGCCTGAGTGCATGTATGAGTGCATGGGTGGTGCCTGGGTGATTGGAAAAGTGTATAAGTAGTGCCTGGGTGATTTTGTAAGTGCATGGGTACTGGCTGGATGATTGGAGGAGTGCATGGATAATGTCTAGGTGCATCGAGGAGTGCATCAGTAGTGCCTGTGTGATTGCATGAGTGCATAGGTAGTGTCTGCATGTTTTTATAAGTGTATGAGTACTGCCTGGGTAATTATATGAGTACAGTGCTAGTGCCTGGGTTATTTGAAGACTGTAAGGGTAGTGACTAGGTGATTGAAGGAGTACATGGATAGTGCATGACTGATTGGAGGAGTGCATGGGTAATGCCTAGGTGCCTTGAGGAGTGCATCAGTAGTGCCTGTGTGATTGCATGAGTGCATAGGTAGTGCCTGGATGATTTTATAAATGCACGGGTACTGCCTGAGTGAATGAAAGACTGCAATGGTAATAGCTAGGTGATTGCATCAGTAAAGGGGTAATGTCAGGGTCATTGGAGGAGTGCATGTGTAATGCCTAAGTGATTGCATGAGTGCTGGGGTAATGTCTGCAGCATTGGAGGAGTGCATGGCTAATACCTAAATGATTGCATGAGTGCAGGCGTAATGTCTGGGGGATTAGAGGAATACATAGTTAATACCTCGGTAATTGCATGAGTGTAGGGGTAATGTTTTGCTGATTGCAAGAGTATAGGGGTAGGGCCTGGGTGATTCGAGAGTGCATAGGTAGCGCCTAAGTGATTTTAAAACTTGAAGGGTTTTGGCTGGGTAATTAGAGGAGTACAGGAGTAGTACCTGGGTGATTGGAGGACTGTATAAATAGTTCCTGGGTGATTTTATAAGTGTACATGTACTGTCTGAATGAATAGAGAATTGTATAGATACTGCCTGGATGATTGAAAGAGTGCAAGGGTAGTGTCTGGGTAATTCCATGAGTGCAGGGATAATGTTCAAGGAATTGGAGAAGTGTATAGGTACTACCTGGGTGATTGGAAGAGTGTACGGGTAATGTCTAGCTGATTGTATGAGTGTGCAGATAGTGCCTGGGTGATTGGAGGAGTACATAGGTAGTGTCTGAGTGATATTATAACTGTATGGGTACAGGCTAGGTGATTGGAGAAATGCATGGATAGTGCATGGGTGATGGCAGGGTTGTGGGAATAGTGCCTAACTGTATAGATCAGTGCATGTGTAGTATTTGAAAAAATGGATGAGGCAGTAAAAGTGACTGTAAACATTAGTTCATATTATTATGCTTATTACATTATTTCATCTTACCTTCTTTATTAAAGGAGATACAAAACTCAGTGAAACTATTTTACAGTAGTTTTGTTCTAAACTGATTTTAAAATCTTTTCAAACTTTAGTATTACTTTCTGTAAAAAAAAAGAAGAAAAACTGTTATTGCATATAATATTATGGTTTTAAGAACACAACATCATTTTAGAATTACATAACATATTCAGTTTCCCTTTTTTGCTGTTTTCAGATTCTACTGAATTTCACCATACACAGTGATTTCAATGTAGATTACCATATAACAGCGGGGGAAAAAATACAATCAATGAGATTGTAAAAAAAAAACAAATCTGCGTTGAAAATATTTACAAGTTCAACTATCTGTTTACCTATCTACAGTTTCTAAATTACATTCTTCAACTACATTAAATCATTTATTCCTCTGAAGTACATTTTCTAAAATATACACTCTCATTTGGATCGCGTATAATATAAAGATCAAATATATAAACTACTTCTTTCAAACACAATTTTGCAAATGCAATAATAATTAGCACAAACAATAATCCAAACAGTAATTGTTCACATCTTCCCAATAGGAAGAATAATGTTTCCAAATCCATTTGCATTGAAAATATCCAAAATAAACTCATTAATTTGTGTTCACATCTTCCCAATAGGCCGAATTATGTTTTCAAAACTTTGGCATAAAAAAAATCAGATATGAATCTGGTAATTCGTAAGGCAACCTACATTTGAATTCCAAATGGGCATCATTGCAATGTGTCCATCCTTTATTGCACTTTAAATACACAGTATAGTGTCCAGATGTTGTAGTAGGTCCATCATGGAAAATAATAGCCACTGCTTTAAAAGTTCTTCCTGAAATTGATAGTTGACTTGCCACAAAGCTTTTAATTTTGGTTTCCAATTTTCTTCCATTTGCTCTACAACGTTGTAGCATTAAAATGACATATTTTCCAAATCTTTCTATATATAATGTAGACAACATTTCTGATTTACAATGAGAGCATTTCATATCTTGATTAGCTGTTTTTACTAATTTTTTTAAAGACACTGATTTGTATTCTGGTATTGTCAAATATATGAATCGTTCAGTGTCTATTTCAGTGGTAGAAGAAAATGAACGCTCTTCACATTTATGATCCCATCTGTAACTTAGTCCAAACAAATTTTCAATTTCTATTCCTTCATCTTCCAATACTGCAAGCATAAACATAAGAAATTCTTGTGCATCTTGTTGTATATTGAGTGCAAATTGCGAAGAACCAGTACATATATCCAAAAGATGCTGAATGCCAGAAGCAGTATGGATTTTAGTTCTATCAGTTACCAACTTTTGAAAAATATAACGTAATAAAGAGCAGAATCTTTTTTCTCAATTTTCCATAATTTCATGATGAAGATCTTCTAGAAAAAAGGCAACATTCACAATTACATTAGCATAGCAGTTGATACCGGAACTATTTTCTAACTGGTATCCTACAATATCATCAACAGTGTCCATTTTCATTTTCTTTGCAGTTTCATCATTCTCTTGAATTGTTTTCTTTTTTTGAATCACACTAGAATGTTTCTCATATTTCCGTTTTGGACATACTACACGTTTCTCATATATGGGATATTCACCTAAGTTAGGAGCATAAAATCTTCTTAACCGATTGTACTCATTAAACAATTTGCATCAGTACTAATCTTTTTCTCATCAAAATCAATCAACTACAAACCAGATAATGTTCTTACTCGAGACAATGCAAAGTATGTCTTGCCTTCTTTAAAAACTGTACTTCCAATATTTACCAAAGCACTGTCTACACTTAAACCTTGAGATTTATGAATGGTTATTGCATATGCTAAAGAAAGAGGAAACTGTTTTCTACGAACATACAAGTCTTTTACAAGCAAAAACGAACAGCACAACGTCCAATCTGTTTTACCTCTTCAATCTGATCAAATTTAATCTTCAAAAATTCAATTCCATCTCTGTTCTGATAATTAACAAAATCAACAACTTTTCCCATTACTCCATTTACTAAACCTTTTTCTACATCCAAATAATGCCGTAAAATTACCCAACAGTTTACACATACATATAAAGTCTTTTCTAAACCAGCAGTCTTAGATACAGATTTCTCCAAAGAATCCAATTTTGACTGTAATTTCTCTGAGAGAAGAATAGTAACTCCTTCGTGTTCCATTTTATCAATGGCTTCCATTTTCACTATTGGTTGTTTTTCCAGTTTCAAAAGTTCTTGGTTGAATGTAGAACACTCTTGCAGTGTTGGCATTAGGCAAACTATAGACTTCTTTTCTCCAATTTCTTTCTACATTATTTCAGGTGCAATGTTTTCATTTGGAAACAAGTTCGTTAGTAGATGACTTTGTAAAGCATCTTTACCATGTTTTGTCAAAACACCAATTCTTATATCTTGAATAATGTTTCCATAATGTTCATCACTTGCTTGTCGCATATTCTTAATAAGTTCTTTATATTCAAAATGAGACCAAATGTTCACATTTCCAATACTTCCCAAAGATTTCCTAGTGTCTTCATGGACAAGTGTTTTAAAAACCGGTTGCCCTTTCACAGGAGTAAGTTGTAGTAGATCGCCAAATAGAATTACATGTTTTCCTCCAAATACAACATCATAATCTGTTTTTAAAATCTGTTGCATTCTTAAATGTACAAAGGCAAGCATTAAGTTTGAGACCATGCTCACCTCATCAATGATTAGAAGTGTAATTTTCTTCAGTACTCTTGAGACTTCATAACAAGCTTCTCCAGATAGCTTCTGATATTCCAACTTATTTTCATGTTCAACTGGTAGCATGAGTAATCGATGTAATGTAATCCCTTTAATGTTGTGTGCTGCTAACCCAGTTGGAGAGGTTACAACACAAGATAAATGTGATTCAGTGGTTTTGTGTAGATAACTGGTCAAAACTTTAATTAAGAAACTTTTTCCTGTTCCAGCTTGCCCACTGATATACATTCGAATAGGTTTAAATTATGTGCATTGGCATTCTTTTTTTTCATGCAGTAAACCATGCTGTATCTGTTGTGTCACTTGCTGATATATTTTTTTGTTCAATATTTAGTTGTTCTTCCAAGTTTCCCAACTCAACAATATCCTGTTGTGCTTGTTGCATTGCCATTTCTACTTCATTCATGGCTATTGCTGCTTCATTTTCAAGAATTGGTTGTCCTAATGGATCTTGACTTAGTGGAGCAGAACTTTGAATCTTGAGAACTGTCTCTAGCTATTTCAGCTGCAATAGTTGTTTCTTGTTCAATCTCTTCATTTAACATTTGTAGATAATTTGGAAAAATTGTGCATTGAATGCTATCTTTACATGTATAAAAAGAATCTTCATAGCAGTCAAAATCTCCAAGTAATTCCATTTCACTACGGCAAGGCTTGAAAAGTTGCAGAAGTGCTAAATAGAAAAATTCCCTTTTATCTGGAGTTTCACAACTCAGGGGCATATTATCAAGGGCTCTATCGCTGCTTTAGCGGGAATTTTTCCCGCTAAAGCGTCGATAATTCAATCGCCCTATTAGCAAGCTGTCGCTAACTGCTGTTAGCGACAGCTTCTAGGCGATAGCGACCTGGTTGGGTGCCGCTTTGCATGCCAGCGATATTTATCGCTAATGGCATGCAAAGTAGGCGTTCCCAACCTAAAAGCGACTGGAAACAGTCGCTAAGGTCGCTATCGCCTATTAGCGAGGCAGGGGAGGTGATTAACGAACCAGCGCTAAACACGTTTAGCGCTGGTTTGTTAACGCCTGGTCTAAACCTGACTTAGCCATGTAATCCAATGGGAGGTGGATTACATGGCTAAATCCCCCTCACCCTATCGCCAAGCTAACACTGGTCACAGTGTGAATATCGCTTGTTTTCAAGCGATATTCACACTGTTCTCCAGGGTTTCTATCGCTTTGGAGATAAGCGTTGCTGATAGCACGCTATCTCCGCGATAGAAACCTGCGATAGCCGGCGATAATTATCCTAGCGCTAAGTGCGCTTAGCGATAATTATCGCCGGTTATTGCTAATAGGCCCCTCAGTTTCCTGTGGTTAATAAGTTTTCCTTTGGCATGTTTTACCAAACATTCATCACATCCAATTACTGCATATTTTTCTTCATTTATATTTTCTGTAACATTTCTCTTAAAACTGTAATGTTGCAGTACTTCATAGAGACATATGTTTTCCAGATGTGGACTTCTTTTAGGATAGTACATATCTAACATATTAGTTTTAACAATATCTGTACTTTCTGATTCATTCAATGCTAAGTATTCAATTTCTTGTACAGATTTCAATACTCGATTTCGTGTTGCAGCAAGACCTAGACTTACCCAAGTGATTCCTCTTGACTTTGAATATAAACTTGCAGAGGTCAACCGATCCAAACATTCGTAGGATCCAATCTCTCGATGGGAAAGCATCTTCAAACTAAAGCTGTACAATTTGTTACTAAGAGTCTTCTCTTGTGAAATTTCTTCCCATATTTCTTTCAACTCCGTCTTTTCAGATTTGGTTATATATGACGTAACATAGTGAGCAACAGCAATCAAATTATCTGCAACATACTGGATATCCATATTTGCATTCCACATTGTCAAAATCACTGGATTGTAGTCATTAATATACTTTGAATCTTCAGTTCTTTTTATGTCGTAAGTATTCTTCGGTGATTTTTGAGTTATAGTATGCCTTACTGCTGACATGAAACTGTTGACTCTTCCTTTTGAAATTACTGGACGTGGGAATCCAAAACGACATTTTGTATAACATTTTCCCTTTGACTTGTATTTCCGTCGACAATATTTTCCACATCGATGACTTTGAAACCGTAAAACTTGTTGTCTCAAGTTGTTTTCTCCTCCTTCTTTTGGAATGTCACAGGTAACATACTCTTCAATGAAAGACAAAACACTTTCATCAGTATCAGTTCCAAAGTTTGGTGCATTCTTGATCCATAACAGCATATGTATATGAGGTGCACCTCTGGCTTGGTACTCCTTTCTCCAAAAGAAATCAATAACTTCTCCAAGAGGTGGATTATTTTTATTGCAGATAAAAGACATCATAACTTGAAACCTATGTTTAAAATATCTGCACACATTTACAGGATCCAAGGAACACAGTTCTCCAGCTGTCTTCAATTCAATGTTTTTACATTTGAATTTGCTTGTCGTAGAAATTCAAGTAAATCGTCCTATGCGTACACAGCTAAGCGTAACAAACCACGTAGGGGTTCCTAAGTTCCTTTACATACATTTAAGTTCTCCGTGACGACGATAACAATACTCATTAGTACCACGTTGACACGCCATCAAATTAATTAACTGAGCTTCTAAATGATCGTCTCTTTGTTGAACTTTGTCAAAAAATTCATTTGCAGAAAGATGTGTAAGATGAACTCCTGTTTTTAATATGTGGTTCAATGCATATGAAAGTCCAGACAAGTCACTTTCAAACTAAAGATGAAATAAATATGAAATACACTGTCGAAATCTTGGATCTTCTGAGTACAATCTTGTTGTATGATATTCTGAAGCTGGAATCTGTACTGGTCGTTCATCATATCGTCCACCTTTTCCAGTGGGGAAGAGCTGTGGAAAACAACGAGCTTCCAAACTTTTTTCATATACACTCATGGGAGTTCCCTTCGCTTTCTTCATTTGGAATAATTCAATAGTGTTTCCTATCACTTCTTTTGAATGTAAAGGATGTATACTATAATGTTCATAAATTTCTTCAGTCCTCGAGATATCCACTTTTTCTATTTGGCCAGTTGAAATTTCTCTCTCATCTTCTAAAGATATTTTTTCTTCTTCCACATATACGTTTTTATAAAAAATATTGTTTTGTACAAGATATAATGTAGCCTTTTGAAGTTTGGTGACATCTACTAACTCTTAAACACAAATGGGGCTGTCCCTAGTTGGGATTCCTACAGGTTCCTACAGAGATTCTAGAGATACACGTCCAGTGGGGGCATCTCACAAAAAGTGAAGGACTGGCCTCACACACCACCTGGTGTCATGCTTCATCATAGGCCGTCCTCGCCCTCTAAAAACTTCGTTTGATAGAGGTCGGGCATACACCTGGAGACAGGGATGCACTTCTAAAACTAAGTGGTGGCCCGTGAATTAGTGAGATGTGATCTAAAAACCATTATACTTGTCCCCAAGTACTTTTTTTTTTTTTTTTTTTTTTTTTTTGATTTTCAAAAACCTTTATTGAAATCACAAAACGGAATTGACATCAGCAGATTGCCTACATCCTCTATAGGGCCGGCCTGCGCTGTAGTGTAAATGGGGCTGTGACGTTTAGGGGGAGGAGTACACAGCACGTCGCCTACAACCCCGCAGGGCCGGCCGCGTCAATGGGTAAGCTGGTCATGAGGAACAGTAGGACATCTGTAATCATTAAATTGCAATCAATACCTTTAAACTAAACATTCCCACTTTAATACCATGCCTATTCTGTATGTGTCTATCCTATACGCACATTCCATTCAAAAGGGGTGTGGAGAGGTGTCCCTTGGTGACCCGTGGTCCCCCATATCTTGTGAGTGTCGCCTGAGGTAGGGGTTCCCTTTTTATCCCGTTTCCTGTCTTCTTAGGGTGAGAGTGGGAGAGGGAGGCCTAGTAGAGGTTGAATCAGAGTGTTCCATGAGATATGTCTGTAAGGGGGCCCATATATCACGCGGGCGGGAGGAGGGGGGTTGGAGTTCTGCATAAGTGCATGATTGTTCCTGGCTGTATATAAGATCTTGGAGCCATTCTTTGAATTTTGGGGCTCTCCCTCTGCCCCATCTACAAGCGATTTTCCTTTTGGCCAGGAGGAGCGCGAAGGAAATGTATTTCCTCATTGCGGGGGGCAGGGGATGAGTATATCCCAGCAATGCAGTCAAAGGGTTATCAGGGACGTGTTGTCCAATCATGAGGTCCAGTGCTGTGAATATTTCCGCCCAGAAGCGTTGGACGGGCGGGCAGTCCCAAGCAACATGTGTAAAATCAGCGCCTTCTGCTCCGCAGCGGTCACATCGGTCGCTATCTCGTAGCTTTAGGCGATGGAGCCGCGCGGGCGTGTAGTAGAGTCTATGGACATATTTGTAATGTATAATTCTGAATCTGCTACTGGCAGATATGTCTCCCGTCTGTTTGCAGCAGTACGTCCACTGTTCGTCCGTCAGAGGGTATCCCAGCTCCTCTCCCATCTACTTCGGGCTAGGGGGCCACGTGTTCCTTATGATTTTGTACAGTGCGGTATAATATGGATATCGCATGTGCATGGGTCTCCTGTTGCAGGAGGGCGTGTAGTGGAGGCATAATGGGTGGCTCTAATGGAAACTCAGGGGTGAGGGCTCTCACACTTTGTCTCAATCTAAGATAGTAAAAGAGTTCCAGAGGGGTGGAGTTAGCGGCACCAAAGAATTCCGCACTCGTTCGGAATTGGCCCCCAGCATACAGTTGTCCCCAAGTTTGTATATTTAGTCTGCGGAGTAAGCGGCGGCAGCCAGCCTCCTCTGTCACCGGAATATCCTGGCGGCCAGGCAGGGGCAAAAGCGGGGAGTATAGTAATGTGCATTGTGTGGATTTTGCCAGGTCTCGCCAGGCGCTAGTGGTACATTGTACAGTGGAGGTGGCTAGGTGTCGCTGGACTGCGGGGGTACTCAGGTATGCCATGCAGGGGGTCGGGCCCATGTAACCATCTTTTTTTTTTTTTTTTTTTTTGATTTTCAAAAACCTTTATTGAAATCACAAAACGGAATTGACATCAGCAGATTGCCTACATCCTCTATAGGGCCGGCCTGCGCTGTAGTGTAAATGGGGCTGTGACGTTTAGGGGGAGGAGTACACAGCACGTCGCCTACAACCCCGCAGGGCCGGCCGCGTCAATGGGTAAGCTGGTCATGAGGAACAGTAGGACATCTGTAATCATTAAATTGCAATCAATACCTTTAAACTAAACATTCCCACTTTAATACCATGCCTATTCTGTATGTGTCTATCCTATACGCACATTCCATTCAAAAGGGTGTGGAGAGGTGTCCCTTGGTGACCCGTGGTCCCCCATATCTTGTGAGTGTCGCCTGAGGTAGGGGTTCCCTTTTTATCCCGTTTCCTGTCTTCTTAGAGTGAGAGTGGGAGAGGGAGGCCTAGTAGAGGTTGAATCAGAGTGTTCCATGAGATATGTCTGTAAGGGGGCCCATATATCACGCGGGCGGGAGGAGGGGGTTGGAGTTCTGCATAAGTGCATGATTGTTCCTGGCTGTATATAAGATCTTGGAGCCATTCTTTGAATTTTGGGGCTCTCCCTCTGCCCCATCTACAAGCGATTTTCCTTTTGGCCAGGAGGAGCGCGAAGGAAATGTATTTCCTCATTGCGGGGGCAGGGGATGAGTATATCCCAGCAATGCAGTCAAAGGGTTATCAGGGACGTGTTGTCCAATCATGAGGTCCAGTGCTGTGAATATTTCCGCCCAGAAGCGTTGGACGGGCGGGCAGTCCCAAGCAACATGTGTAAAATCAGCGCCTTCTGCTCCGCAGCGGTCACATCGGTCGCTATCTCGTTGCTTTAGGCGATGGAGCCGCGCGGGCGTGTAGTAGAGTCTATGGACATATTTGTAATGTATAATTCTGAATCTGCTACTGGCAGATATGTCTCCCGTCTGTTTGCAGCAGTACGTCCACTGTTCGTCCGTCAGAGGGTATCCCAGCTCCCTCTCCCATCTACTTCGGGCTAGGGGGGCCACGTGTTCCTTATGATTTTGTACAGTGCGGTATAATATGGATATCGCATGTGCATGGGTCTCCTGTTGCAGGAGGGCGTGTAGTGGAGGCAAAATGGGTGGCTCTAATGGAAACTCAGGGGTGAGGGCTCTCACACTTTGTCTCAATCTAAGATAGTAAAAGAGTTCCAGAGGGGTGGAGTTAGCGGCACCAAAGAATTCCGCACTCGTTCGGAATTGGCCCCCAGCATACAGTTGTCCCCAAGTTTGTATATTTAGTCTGCGGAGTAGCGGCGGCAGCCAGCCTCCTCTGTCACCGGAATATCCTGGCGGCCAGGCAGGGGCAAAAGCGGGGAGTATAGTAATGTGCATTGTGTGGATTTTGCCAGGTCTCGCCAGGCGCTAGTGGTACATTGTACAGTGGAGGTGGCTAGGTGTCGCTGGACTGCGGGGGTACTCAGGTATGCCATGCAGGGGGTCGGGCCCATGTAACCATCTTCTATCGCCAGGTGGGGCATGTAGGGGGGTTTCATCCAATACGTGGCGAAGTGGGCCTGCGCGCAACTATAATAGAGCTCCATGTCCGGTATCTCAAAACCGCCCTCGCTGAACGGCCGCGTGAGGGTGTTCCATCGTAATCTGGCCTGCTTGCCTCCCCAGGTAAGCCTGATGAGTTGGGATTTAATGGCCGAGAAAAAATGCCGGCTGGGCGCGTATGGAATATTTACAAACAAATATAATAGTTTGGGCAATATAATCATTTTTATGAGGGCGGCTCTGCCAGCCATGGAGAGGGGTAGGGCGATCCATCCCGTGATTTTGTCAGTGAGGGAGTCCAGTATGCGTCCATAGTTTGCTCGCATGAGCTCTTCTCGGTCGCGAGAAAGGACTACGACGAGATATGTAAGGGTATCGCTGCACCACGCTAGGGGATATTCTGGCGTGAATTTCGGGGTGGATTCGGTGAGCGGAAATATCTGCGACTTCCCCCAGTTGATGTTTACCCCGGAGATTTGCCCGAAGAGAATAAAGAGTCTGAGAATGGGATTAAGGCTGACGTTCGGGTGCCGCAAGTAGAGGGTGATATCGTCAGCATAGAGGGAAATAAGTATTTGCCTGTCAGGATAGATCAGAGCGTGGTCGCGGTGGTGTTGTCGGATTTTTGCGGCAAGGGGCTCGACCGCCAGCGCAAAGAGTAGTGGGGACAGCGGACATCCCTGTCTGGTACCCCTAGTTATTGAAAAAGTGGGGGAGCGTCTTCCGTTGATCATCACCACTGCCCGGAGTCCTGTGTATAAGAGATTTATCCAGGCTAAGAATGGGACGGGGAACCCCATACGTTGCAGCACAAAGGATAGATAATCCCACTCCAGGGAGTCGAATGCCTTAGTGGCGTCTAGGAATATGGCGGCCGCGTTTTCCTCCGGGTCTATATCTTGGAGTAGCGCAAAGAGAGTGCGTAGGTTATGGGATGTGCCCCTGGTTGGGACGAATCCTGACTGGTCCGGGAGGACCAATACTGGCATGAGGGGCCTAATGCGATTCGCGATTAATTTAGCTAGGATCTTGGCGTCAATGTTGATGAGGGACAGGGGCCTATATGAGTCTGCTTGTGTAGCTGGTTTCCCTGGTTTGGGCAAGGAGACAATGAGGGCTTCACGCATTGTGGGAGGTAAGATACCGGACTCGCGCGCTTCCTCCAGCACCTGGCGTAGCGTTGGGATGAGCATATGGCGAAATGCCTTGTAAAATTCGGCCGGAAGGCCGTCCGGCCCTGGGGCCTTGCCTGATTGTAATTGCATGATGGCAGAGGTGATCTCCTCATCTTCGAAGTGTGCAAGGAGCAGATCTCTCTGTCCATCCCCCAGCCAGGCTATAGCAGTGTCATGAAAAAAGGTGTCAAAATCTGCTGGGGCCTGTCTATGAGTTTTGTATAGTGTCTTGTAGAATGTCTTAAAGACACTAAGTATGCTTTGGGTGTCTTTTTGTATATGACCATCCTCGTCTGCTACCTCCAGGACAGTGTTAGCAAACCGGGGGGGTCGTATGGAAGAGGCCAAAGCCCGGCCTGGCCTCTCCCCCTCCCCATATCGGCGCGCCTGGTGGTACTTCCCCCTGAATTTGCATTCTCTCTCTGCCGTGTCTTGATAGTCCGTGATCAGGGTGCGCAATCGGGTTTGGAGTTCAGGGGTAGGTGTAGGTAGCATGAGCTGCTCCGTGCGTTTTATGTCTTGTTCTAATTTCCGGAGTGTATTGCGTATGTCTTTTAGTATACCCCCACTCTTAGCGATGCATATTCCCCGTACAGTGACCTTGAATGCCTCCCAGATCGTTGAGTAGTGTGGTACAGAGCCAGTGTTACGGAGGAAAAAGTCCGATATTTCTTGTTCGAGTTCGGCTTTGAAGACGGAGTCTAATAGGTTTTGTGGTTGAAGGCGCCAAGAGAGGAAGGGGGTTCTTCATTGGGGGGCATGAGAGTGAGAATCACAGGTGAGTGATCTGAATATGTTCGGGATAGGTGAGATGCACCCGATAGCCAAGTCGCTAGTCCCCTGTCGAGCAGCCAGGCATCGATGCGAGACCAGGAGGAGTGCGCTGTGGAATAGCAGGTACCCTCCGTTGCGTGTGGGTGAAGGGTTCTCCAGGCGTCTAGAAGGCCGTTGCTTTCTACTATGTGTTTGAGGGTTCGTTGCGCAGTAGTGTAGTGATGGCTCTGTGGGTGAGACCTATCCAGAGCTGGGTTGAGTGTGACATTGAGGTCTCCGCCCCATATCAGATGTGTGGAGCCTATGTCCTGTATTTTCCCCCATAGAATTCGAAAAAATTCCGGGTCATCAGTATTAGGACCATAGCAGGATATGAACGTGATAGATTGTGCAGATAATCTTCCCCATAATATACTGTACCGCCCGTGTGGGTCCCCATATGAGCCAATGGGGGTGTAGGGAAAGTTGCGTTTCATCAGAATAAGTGTTCCCCTAGCATACGAGGAGTATGACGAGAAGCATCTGCTACTGGCCCAGCGGGTCGCAAAAGTGGGAGATGCGGCGGGGGCCATGTGTGTTTCTTGGAGCATGGCACAGTGGACATTATGACGATCGAGATAGGACAGGATCTGTCGTCGTTTGCGTGGGTTCCCCAGTCCTCTAACGTTCCATGTTAACAGGTTGTATTGGAGGGGCCTGGGCCGGGACTCCATAGTATGTGTGGAATGTAGTGGTGGAATGTGCAGCAAGAAATGTTTTTTAGGTGATTATGTTCGGCGTGGTTTGCGATGAGGGCGTGGTGCAAAGTAGTGCGTGAATAACATTCCCCTTTCCCTCCCTCCTCCCACAACGGCATCCTAACTTTGCCGTGGACAATCCCTCCCCCTTCCCCTTCCTGCCCTTCTCCCTCCATCCCAACTGGGGAAAGTGAGGGTGAGCTTAACAACATATAACAAATACAGCACATTAGGGTTCACCTGCGGGGTAAGCGCCAGAGGGCATCCAGGTGCGCCTCGCGACAGCGAGGGTGCTCGGGATAATTTTAGAGTTCATCTCGGTGTGGCGGTTGGCGTAGGGTCGGGCCCAGTGAGTTCTGGTAGGCTCCCCGCTGCCGGCGTGGGATGTTAGCTTTTTCGGTCCACAGCGGGAGTCAGCCCGTGACAGTGGTAAGGTATCAAGTTCCGTCCAGGGTCGTGGAAGGGTGCATTGGACTGTTGGGGGGAGAGTGCTCAGTTCGCCACCCCCTCCCGAGTCCCGGGGGTGGGTGCAGTGTCCCTTCTTGTGCCATAGTTCGTGCACTCCACGTCCGCTGGCTACGGATTACGGATAGCCTGAGGGGTCTTGGCTTCCCCTGTCTGTGTTCCGTCAGTGTTTAGGGGTTAGATTCCAAGTTATCTGCCTCCGAGCGAGTATGTTTGGGGTCCAAGATCTCTGTTCTGAGTTTCATTCGATGTCCGATGTGTCTCCATTATCCTTTCGTTCAGGGGTCGCCTGGCCTGTGGGCTGCCGAGGCAGGGTTTTAAGGAAGTCCTGAGCATGTTGGGGATTCGTAAAGAAATGTTGTTTGCCATTGTGTGTTACCTTAAGACGCGCAGGGAAGAGCATTGCGTACGATATGTTTAGTTGTTGTAGTTTTTTCTTTACTTGGAGGAATTTCCGTCTCTGGTCCTGTACAGCGATGGTGAAGTCCGGGTATAGTGATATCTCCGATCCGTCGTGAGTGAGCTGACCTTTTTCCCGGGATAGGCGAAGAGCAGTGTCCCGGTCGCGGTAGTTAAGTATTTTGGCTATGATGGGACGTGGCGGGGTGCCGGGAGCAGGCCGATTGGCAAGGGAACGGTGCGCTCTCTCCACTATGAGGACCGAGGAGAATGCCTCCCTCCCAAATATTGTTATAAGGAGACGTTCCACGTAGTCCTCCATTCTCCCTGTGGCTGTCGTCTCCGGCACGCCAATAATGCGTAGGTTGTTTCTCCTTGATCGAGATTCCAACTCCTCGTTTTTGCGGCAATTACTTTCAGGACTCCCTCCATCTCATGTGCCCGGTTGTTCGTAGAGCTCGCTGCGTCCTCAAGATCGGATATCCTTCGCTCCGCCTCGGTAAGTCGGTCATCGTGTTTCTCCACCCTATGTGTGAGGCCATCCAATCTAGCGTTCATGGTGTCCATTTTTGATTCTATGGACGTCAGGCTCGACTGCATCACCAGGAGCAACTCCTTAAGGTCTGTGGTTGAGGTGGTGGGAGCTTCGGCCTGGTCCTCATCCGCCTCCGGCTGGGAGCGGGGGTCTTCCGGGTGTCGAAGGAAAGCTTCGGTTGTCTTCCGTCTAATTTCCCCATGGCGGTGGAGCGGTCGGCACTGCGGCCCAAGTAGTATTATTAACAGACTAGCAGTGTGGGCTGTGGTGTCCCTTCTCCTTGGTGACTCTTCAGTTCAGCCCAGCCGGGGGAGGGTGGGGGGGGTTTCAGGGGGGATCGGGCCCGCAGCGTCCTCCTCTCACTCCCTTTCAGTCGGGCGCCTCTGTGTGGGGGGGTAGGTCTATGCCTTCCGCCGCGTCGCCCCCTTCCGCCCCCGCCAGGTGTTCCAGAAGTCGGTGGCTGTTAGTGATTTACCCGGTGGGATTTGGGCTCATAGCTTATGTCCATTGGGCATATCATGGGTGTTTCAACGGGGGGAGAGTAGTACCAATCTTGTGCCTTCTGTATCGCCGTGCCTCGTCAATTATTTTCCCAGGCGTTCATCCCCCTCCACCTCGGTGTTCCCTCTTCCCATCTGACCGATAAATTGGGGGGGGCCGGCAGCGATCGATCGATTATCAGGAGCGGCGCCGCAGCAGCCCCCGGATCTCACCTCAGGCCCCTGCTTCTCTCTCCCTCCGGCATCAGGCGGCAGCCCGTCCAGATGCTCTGCGGCCGTCGGCAGTTTCCTCAGCGAGTCCGGGGCCCGCAGCCCACCGCCACCGGCACCGATATGGTCGCTCCACCAGGGGGGGGGGCAGTCCCAGTGTTGTCTCCCCTCCGGTGCCGCACCTCAGTGCGTGTGGACCTCTTCGCGTGTCGTCCCCCTCAGCGCAGCTTCTGGCCGTCCGGTCCGTTCAGATATTCGAGGGGGAGCGACGGGTCTTCTTTTCCGGCGTCCCCCGTTTTCTCCGCAGCTCCGCAGTCCGGGCCCCTGGCGCGGGATGAAGTGACGATTCCTTTCCTCCCCCGAGGAAGACGCCCGCTCGGAGCCGGGTCGGTAACGCTGCCCCCAAATCAGCTACTCTTAGTGCTCTCGACTGTTTAGTGCCGTTGCGCGTTCTTTCAGATCCCACAGTCTTCCCCCACCTCCCGACTTCCTCCTACGTTTCGGAGGCACCGCTTTTCCTCCGCTCGAGAGCAGCTGAATTACTCACAGCTTCAGATGGTGGCGAGTACGGCCAACCTCTCCTCGTCCGTGCCGGGGGCCCCGCGTCTTTCACAGTTGTTTTTCGCCCGGCATCAAGAGGCTGCGTCCGCCATTTTGCATTGGATGTCCGCAGTGTGCGGGTGGGGGTGTTTTCCTCGGATCCGGGTGTTTTCTTTGTCGTTATTGACCCCCACGGGCGTTCCTCCGCCTTGGCTTACGGATTGCACCGTTTCAACGGCGTGTGCAGTGGGAGATGAGCCGGATTGGCAGTAAATCAGTTCCCGAGCCGCAAGAGCCTCACATATGTGCGGCCATCTTGCTTGGCGCCCTCTAGCGCCCCCCCTTGTCCCCAAGTACTTTAATTAAGGGGCAAATGTATGGTATTAAAAGAAGTGAACGGTAATATGGGAAATCATTATCCCTTTACCATAAAAAGTGGTCAACATGTTTCTGCTCTGCGTCCCAGATGGGTATATAGCATTCGTCAGGACCGGGATGAATAATGGGCTCTACCTTTCTGCACAATGTGTATGAAAGGATTACCACTCGAAAGACCGGGAGTGAGGATAACAGCTCCCCATGTAGTGCAATGTTAAAAATTGAGAGTATCTGTAGGAGAAAAAGGAAACAAAAACACAAACAGACCGGACGTGTAAGTTTGGTAAATGCACAATACGCTATACGTATAACACCACACATTATGCTGCGCATGGTGGGGTCTAAGTGAAACACGTGTCAGTCATACGAGTTAACACTCCTGAGAAAAACTTATTTTTGCCGCTTACCCAAGAACACTATCCTACTTACTCCATGGGAGGTCGAGGGTGGAAGGGCCTACTGTGACTTTTTCTGAAAAACACAATACACGGAAATATAGGCTCCTTAGATTGTGGCCCATTTCAAAAAGTAAAACATTCATACAAACATTCATATAAGTGCATGCCTCAAGTTGAGTACATGCACATGGAGCGTACCAATACGCTTCTACATTTATCCATGACATTCATACTCTTACTGTCACCTTCAGTGCTTCCAGCAGTCTCATCTATGGTCATCCGCTTCGCCTCCCCGTCGTTAAATGATGGTGTGTGGGGAGCGAGTTTTTATACCCCTGCGCGCTGGTAATTTCGTCATTAACTGAAAGATAATTGTTACCACCAGTGTGGGATCCGGTGTACGACCGGCAAACTGCCTGGTTGCCTGATCATGGGCGAAGCTTCCGTCGGTGTACTCTGTCGAGGTAGCAGTGCCCATAGTACTGAAGGACGCGTGCGCTAACCTTGACACACCGCTCTCCTCCCCATAAGTGAGAGACACATGAAGTTATGGAGGGCGCATGTGCAAACACGAGTCCGCGTGTGTGTAGCGGTTCGGTTTTTGCGCTTTGTGCGCATGTGCGTTAGTAAAGTCAGTTCTATCCAATAATGGTGACAAAAGCCAAGAAAACGGGCGGGTAGTGTAAAAAGGTGAGGACCCTTCTGTATATTTACAGTTAGCCACGTGCAGAGGGTATAAAATATCCCGCTCGTATTGCCTCAAAACGAGTTACATCGGCTTTATCAGTCACCAGATGTTAAGGTCGTGTCTAAACATATGGAGTCATTACTAAAACCTCATCGCCTCATATATTAACGGAAGGTGCCATAGGAGGGAAAAATTCAATTAAGAGTGATTGTGTCAGGTTGGTATTTGGAATCAAAGCTTCTACATATATTTATGCAGAGCTAGAACAGTTGGCATAGCTATGTGTTACTATGTGAGGGCCCTTCTGTATATTTACAGTTAGCCACGTGCGGAGGGTATATATAATGCACCGCTCGTATTGCCTCATAACGAGTCAATTCGGCTATATCAGTCGCCAGATGTTATGATCGTGTTTAAATATATGAAGTCGTTGCTACAAACTCGTCGCATTATATTTTAACAGAAGGCGCCTAATCATAGGAGGGAACACTTCAATTGAGAGTGGTTATGTTGATATTTGGGGTCAAAGCTAATACATATATTTTTATGCAGAGCTAGAACAGTTGGCATAGCTACGTATAACCAAAAAAGGGTAATCCACTGGCTATATCAATTCTAGTTTGTTTGTAGACGGGACACCCCTCTATAGCGATTGACTAATGGTATACAATATATGTTTTGTTATTTCAGCGGGATAGTTGTAACCATGGTATTTCGTCATTGAGCCCTGTATCCCATGAGCGCAACCGGTAGACCCAGCGTTGCTCCCTGACATGTAGTTGTTGGCTCATGTCTGTTTTCTGTTTCCTCATTACCTCCATGACCACCCATCTGAGGTCTGATTCTGTGTGATTCTTCTCTAGAAAATGTTTGGTCAATCTGGTGTTAGATTTTTTGCACCGAATTGTACTGCGGTGTTCATTAATTCGTGTTTTCACCTTCCTTGTAGTCATCCCAATGTACTTCAAGTTGCATGGGCAACTAAGCATATATATCACGTTTTCAGTGTTGCAGTTACTGAAGTTGTTTAATCTCCACGGTTTGTTTGTGCCAATATCCACTTCTTTGATGGTGACGGTAGACTGGCAGCATACACAGTTGCCACACGGGAAGTGACCGACTGGCTTCGGTTGGCTCCAGAGGGTAGATTGATTATCCTCTTCCTCCTGTGTGATTTTTGAGTGTACCAGATCGTCTCGCAGGTTTCTGCTTCTCTTAAAAGCGAAAAGGGGAGGTTCCCACTGTCTTGTTCCGCTATTGAGTATCGCCCATTTCTTTTTAATGATATTCTGCACTTTATTAGATGTAGGTGTGTAAGTGGTCACACATACTAGACGGTCTGATTGTTCCTTTGTTGTAGTATTGAGCAGGGCTTCTCTGTTATTATTTCTTGCCCTTTTCTTGGCTCTCCTGACCATACGTTTTGGATAGTGTCTTGCCAGGAGTTTGGATTCCAGTTCTTCTGCCTGTTCGTGAAATGACTCTAGTTCTGAGCAGTTTCTTCGCACTCTTAGAAATTGACCCACAGGCAGATTCTGTCGTAGTGCCCTTGGATGGTAGCTCTCATATAGTAGAAGGCTATTCCTGTCTGTTGGTTTAGTGTGCACTTTGGTGGAGATCCCTTCTGTTGTCAAGGTGATGTCCAGGTCTAGGAAGATAGCATGGTTTTTCTCAATAGTATGAGTGAAGTTGAGATGGACGTCTTTGCTGTTGATCCACTCCACGAAAGTGCTGGCTTCCTCCAGTGTGCCATGCCACACGACAAAGATGTCGTCTATATACCGCTTCCACGTCTTCATCTGATGGTTGAAAGGGTTGTTGTCACTGAAGATGTGGTCTTCCTCAAACTGGTGGACGTAAAGGTATTCTTGGTTCTGTGTTTATGAGGAATTCAGCCTCATGTTTCGTAATCCAATCACACGTCAACGCCTCATGAACCAGGCTCTTGATTTTATTCATAATCCATATAGTCGGGTCATTCTGATGTATCTCGTAACTCGTAGCGTCAGATAGAAGACGTAGGCACTCTTCTCTGTACATGGTATAGTTCATGAGAACTATAGCTCCACCCTTATCGGCTGGTTTGACTACCAGCTCATGGTTGTTTCTCAGTTTTTGGAGGGCTGTTCTCTCTCCCTTTGTCAGATTCTAGAATCCTTTAGTGTTACTAAAGTCGATTGCTTCGACTTCTTTCAGTACTGCCTGTTGGAACGCAAGGACATTGCATGAGATGTTTTGAATAGGTGGAGTGAACGTAGACTTTTTTCGAAGGCCTGTGTTCGTTTTTCCGTCATCAGTTCCTCGTGTCTTGCCAAAAAAATCTTTCAGTTTTATTTTCCGAAAGAACTGTGCTAGTTCGGTGTTGAGAAAAAAAGGATCATTTCTCGGTGTTGGGACGAAGCCCAAGCCTTTCGCGAGGACGGCTTCTTCGTCTCTATTGATTGTATAATCACTCAGGTTTACGACAATCATCATTCCTTGTTCATTGTTGATATGCCCCTCCTGCCTCTGCCTCTGCTCCGTGTGACTGCTCCTTCGCTGGTAGACGGTTCGTTCTCCCATTGCACTCTGGGGGTACTCTTTGTTTTTTGTCTGCCCCTTCCTCTTCCCTGGCCTCTGGCTAAAAAGGCTGCGGACCTTGTTGGAAGCCAAAGCCGGGTGGGTAGAACTGTTGTGGCCAGAACCCAAAAGGGTGCATGGGTAGATTAAACATTTGTTGTTGGGGATTCTGATTCCTTCTGGGGTGTTGTTCGCCAGTGCTCTCGTCACTACTGCTGTCACTTCTTTCTACTAACTCTTGCCATATTTGCCGACTCTTTGTTGGTACACCATTAACTAGAATAACTACAGGTTCACTTTCCTCTCTACACCAACAGTTTCAATATTTTTCTTAAAATCTAAAGGTAAATACACAACTCTTCCTTTTAAACCTCGTTGTAAATCTGTTGGAGGCAGCTACCTGATTTAGGCTCCATACGAACTACAGCCTGAAACGGGTGCACAGATTGAATAAGAATGGACTCATACGTATTTAAATCTACCAGTTCCGGAGGAATAGCTACCTACTCTAGGTTATTATGTACAGCTCTAGCTGGCATTTTGTTCTCTTCTAATTTGTTGTAACAATATTTACAAATACGTTGATCACTATCCAATTCAAAACGACCTTCCACCAAATAAGCACCAAATTGATCCCACTTATCATTGTTTTCCTTTTCACTTTATAAATACAGATCTACATTCCTAGTTTGACCTCTATAGTGAGTACGTCGACAACAAATACAAACATAGGGGCCTATTACGCTGGCGGGCGGACTTGAGTCCGCCCGCCATCGTAGCGGGATCGGGACCGCCCGCCTGTACTGCGGCGGTCCCGCACCCCTAATTATGATGCGACCACCACCACGGCGGTCGCATCCAGCAATTTAAAATTTCGGCGGGTGCTGCTGGCTGCAGCACCAGCCGCAATGTTAAATGGCCATGTTGTGCATTTCCCTGCACAACGTGGCAGGCACCGCGTGGTGCCTGCCACCTTGAGCATGGAAATGTAGGGGTGTACCATGGTTACCCCCCCAGTGCACAACTGGCCCCCCCACCACAGAGGGGGCCTGTAATGGGCCTCCCAAAGCCAGCCTCCGCCAGCCTTTCCATGGCGGTTCCACCGCCATGACAAGGCTGGCTGATGCCAGCATTGTGATCGGGCGGGCGGTGCATGCTAGGCACCGCCACCATATCCCCGGTCTGAACCGCTCCACCAGGCAATCGCTACGATTGCCTGTGGTGGAAGCGTGGCGGGCGTTCTTTGCGCCCGCTACGCTTGTGGAACGATTCCCCCTGCCATCCTAATGTGGCGGGGGTAATGGGAGCCAGATGGCGGAGGGACTGCCACCGCAGGGCCGGTGGTGGCGGTCCCTCCGCCATCGTAATGAGCCCCTAAGTTTGGTTTTTCACAAGAAACTACCTTAAACTTTGTAATTTCTTCTGCAAACTTCTCAGTAGTACTATCTTCCACCTCTTCTTCAACACCTACACTTATCAAAGTCTCACTTTCTATACACTCCTCTTGAGGACAAAAGAAACAAAACTGTATATCATCAGAAACCTTTTTTACATCCGACACTGAACCATGCAAAAGAGCTGTGTTTATTTCACTTAAAGATAATGCAGGACTTTTTACGTAGTACAATCTTCTTACTAACTTCCGTATTTCTAAGTGATGTACTGTTAACATTCTTAAATGATGAAAAGTACTTTGACACACTTTTCTAGAAAGACAAGCCAGAGAGTGACCCTGCAAGTTAGTATATTTTCTCACTTTACAAGGATCTAGTCCTTGCAACATCTTAATCTTCTGTTTAACACTTTTTTTTACCATAATCTCGTAAGAAATTTCGTAATATATCAATAGATTCCTGTCATATACTACTACAATCCCACTTATACACTGGAGCTTGTGTACGTCTCCCTTGAACTTCTTCAGCTAATACTTCTTCCACATTTCTAGGAACCATCTATTCTTTTTCAATTGGACAACCGTTTTTAACCTCATAACAATGACCACTGGTATCAACTGCATGAACTAATGTATTTTGTTGAAAATAGCTTTCGCCATTAAAAAAAGGTTCAGTACTAGAAGTGTGCTTCCATTCACCCGAAAAATGTTTGCAAAAGTTAGTTCTATTAACTAGTCTTTTTCTTTTACTTTTCTCCTTCATAAAGTGCATTGTTTTATTCAATGTTTTCATTCTCTTCAATACTAATATAAACAATTTTCTTTTCAATTCAAAAGTCCTTTCAACTACACTTTCAATCTGTTGTTTTTTCTTGTAAAATGCTGATTTTCTATTATATTTTTTGCAATCTTTCAATACATTTTGTAGTACTCTACTTAGTTATATATAACTTTATTCTGTCATTTGTACAAAACGCCATCAAAGTATACAAAGATAAAACATAAATATATATACAATTAAAATAGTATTAAACTATACTCTACTTTTATACATTCTCTTTCTAATGTCTTTATATTCTTTCTTCCTTCTTTCAACATAGATTGTTTTCCCATGACCTGATTTTCCATTAATTTGTCCTTTTTTCGTTTCCTTCTGATTGATTGTACTACTTTTCTTTCTCTTTCTCTTTTCACCATTTTGGAAATTCATTACGTTCTTTAAAAGTCTTTTAACAAATTCTTTATTTCTCTTACCAGAAGTCTTTTTCTTCAATGTCACATATTGTACTTCATCTAATTTCTGCTTTTCTCTTTCCTTTAAATAGTACTGTTTTTTTCTTTTCTTTTCTTTTGATCTTTTCTTGCCATACTCAATCTTTATTAGTAATAATGGTGAATATCTGAAAACAAACGCAAGTTTAAATAGTTTTGTTAAATACTTTAATATTATTAAAATAATTATATTCAAATATTCTCATGTATAAATAAAGAAATATTTTTAATTGCATTGCAAAGCTATGTCAGACACTGCACAATTCCTACAATAAGAAGACATCACAACCTATACAACAGAAACACAGAGCACAACTAAAGGATTTCTCTACTGCTACCCAAATCATATCTAAAGTGCAGTCTATCAACTTTTAAGGCCTGCATTATATTGTGATTGAGGTATGTGCCTACTTGCACATATATTCTCACATGTGTCAAACATTTGAAGATGCTTTATATATAAAACAGAAGTATACATTTATTTGTATGCTTCTTTTATATATAGTACACTAGCAAAAAGTACAGACTCATCCATGCATGGTTTCAGAAAGATGGTGAAACGTACACCAAAAATATGTGAAAGGTTGCTGCTTTGTTTTTGCCTATACTCAATACCTAACTTTTGCCCCTATCTATACCCTTCTTCCCTCTTTCTATACCTCTCTTCCCTCTTTCTCCCCCTTGTTCTGTCTTTCTACACTTTTCTTCACTCTTTCTACACCCGTCTTGAATGTTTCTGCACTTTTTTTGTCTGTTTGCACAACTTTCTTGCCTCTTTCTGTACTTCTCTTGTCTCTTTCTGCAGCTCTGTTGCTTCTTTCTGAACCTCTCTTGCCTCTTTCTGCACCCCTCTTGCCTCTTTCTGCACCTCTGTTGCTTCTTTCTGCACTTCTCTTGCTTCTTTCTGCACCTCTCTTGCTTCTTTCTGTACCTCTATTGCCTCTTTCTGCACCCTTCTTCCGTCTTTGTGCATCTCTGTTCTCTCTTTCTGCACCCCTCTTGCCTCTTTCTGCATCTCTGTTGCTTCCTTCTTAACTTCTGTTGCTTCTTTCTGCACCTCTCTTACTTCTTTCTCTACCCCTGTTGCCTCTTTTTGCACCTTTCTTCCCTCTTTGTGCACCTCTGTTGCCTCTGTTTGTACCCCTCTAGCTTCTTTGTACACTCCTGTTCTCTCTTTCTACACCTCTGTTGCCTCTTTCTGCACTTCTATCTCTTCTTTCTACAGTTCTCTTGCCTGTTTCTCCACCTCTCTTCTCTCTTTCTGTACCCCTGTTCCCTTTTACTGCACCCCACTTGTCTGTTTCAGCACCTCTGTTGATTCTTTCTGCACTAGTCTTGCTTCTTTTTCCACCTTTCTTACAAATTTTGACACTCCTCTTGCTTCTTTCACCATACCTGTTTCTCCTTCTTCACCTCTGTTGGTTCTTTCTACACTATTGCTTCTTTCTGCACCCCTCTTCCTTCTTTCTATACCTCTCTTCTCTCTTTCTGAACCTCTGGTGCTTTTTTCTGCACTTCTCTTGCCTCTTACTCTACCCCACTTGACTGTTTCTGCACCTCTCTTCCTTCTTTGTGCAGTTCTCTTGCTTCTTTGTACACTTCTAATACTCCTTCTGCACCACTGTTGCCTCTTTTGACATCCTTCTTCCCTTTTTCTGAACCTCTCTTGCCTCTTTCTGCAACCGCCTTGCCTCTTTCTGCACCCCTGTTGCCTCTTTCTACATCCTTCTTCCCACTTTGTGCACCTCTGTTGCCTCTTTCTGCACTCCTCTTCTCTCTTTCTGTACCTCTCTTGTTACTTTCTGCACCTCTCTTTCTTCTTTCTCCACTTCTCTTGCCTCTTTCTCTACCCCACTTCCCTCTTTCTGCACCTCTCTTACTTTTTTCTCCACTACTCTTCCTTCTTTCTGTACTTTTGTTACTCTTTCTGTACCCCTCTTACCTCTTTTTACATCCTTCTTCCCTGTTTCTGCACTTCTCTTGAATTTTCTACACCCGTTTCCTTTTTCTGCACCTCTCTTGCATATTTCAGCAACTGTCTTGCCTCTTTCTGCAGTTGTCTTGTCTCCTTCTGCACCTCTGTTCATTCTTTCTGAACCTCTCTTGCAAATTTCTATACCTCTCTTTGTTCCTTGTGCACCCCTCTTGCCTCCTTCTGCACCTCTGTTGGTTCTTTCTGCACTGCTCTTGGATCTTTCTGCACTTCTTTTGCCTGTTTGTGCACTTCTCTTGCCTCCTTCTGCACCTTTGTTACTTCTGTCTGCACTTCTCTTGCTTCGTAAAGCAGCAGCACCAGAAAAGTAATATTTAAAATATAATAAGTGACAAATTAGTGATTATGATACATTGTAAGACTCTCTGGAAAAGTTCACTTGAAGTGCACTAAATAAATCTAACTGTCTCTTTGAAATATGAAGTGCACTCTCTCAACTTTTAACTTCTTAATGGTCTTCTGTTTAAGATATGTATGAACTTGCACATGTATTGTGATATGTCTTATACATCTGAACATACTACACATATAAAACACAAGTATACTTCTATTTGTATCTTTCTTTGATATATGATACTACTAACAGTGGCGTAGCTAGGGGGGGCGATGGGGGCGGAGTTTTTGGGCGGCAGCCGGACCCCCTTCCCCCCGCTCTTACCTGCGGCCGTTGCCGCTACCACCCCCCACCCCCGCTCTTCTATCATTTTGCCGAGGGCGGCAGACGCAGGGGCCGCCACGGGCAGACTAAGGCCTAGCTACGCCCCTGACTACTAACAAAAGGTACAGACATATGCATGCATGTTTTTAAGAAGATTGTGAGACTTACACCAGAGACATATCAAAGATTGCTGCTATATCTTTCACTAGGCCCAACACCCTATGTAGTCATAGAATGATAAAGCAGCAGCACAAAAGTGAGGTTTAAGGCATATTAAGAGAAGAATCAATTATAACACTACTTTGTATCAGTCTCTGGAAAGCTACACTTCAAGTATACCACATAATTTTCATTATCTACTACAAATCTGAACAGCAATCTGTCAAGTTTTAAGGTCTGCATAGTATTGTAACTAAGGTATATCTCTACTTTTACATGTATTTTGATACATATTATGCATCTGAAGATGCTACACATATAAAACACAAGTATACATGTATTTATATATTACTTTAATATATGATATTGCTACCAAAATGTACAGAAATATGTATAAATGGTTTCCGCAATATGTTAAGAGTTACAGCTAAGATATATTATAGGTGTATCTCAGTGATTACATGACTCCATGGGTAGTGCCTAGATGATTGTATGAGTGCAAGGGTGATGTCTGTATGATGGCAAGAGATTGGATACTAATTAACTGAATGCATAAGTGCTGACATAGAGATTGTGTGCATGGATAACGGCATGAATAGACCCTGAATGCATAGATGCATGTATAAGTAGTACCTACATAAATGAATTAGAGGACTGCATGAGTACTACCTGAGTGATTGAAGAAGTGCATAGGTAATGGTTGGTTGGGTGATTACATAAGTGCATGGCTACTGCCTGGGTGATTGAAGAACTGCATAAGTAATACCTGGGTGATTACATGAGTGCAAAGATAATACCAGTGTGATTACTGCAATGCACAGATACTGCATTGGTACATCAAAGAATGCATGGATACTGCCTGACTGATTGTAACAATGCATAGATAGTACCTGGGTGATTACATAAGTGCAAGGGTTGTGCCTGGGTCATTTCATAACTGCATGTGTAGTGGCTGGATGATTGAAGGAGTGCTTTGGTAATGTCTGTCTGATTGCATGAGTGCAGGGATAATGTCTAGATGATTGCATGAGTGCAGGGGTACTGTCTGAGTGAATGCATGACTGCAGAGGTAGTGCCTGTATGATTGTATGAGAACAAGAGTAGTGCCTTGGTGATTGGAGGAGTACTAGGGTAGTCCCTGGGTGATTGCATAAGTACATACGTAGTGCCTGAGTGATTTTATAACTGCATGGGCACTGGCTGTGTGATTGGAGGAGTGCATAGATACTGACAGTGATTGGAGGAGTGAAAGTGTAGTGCCTCGGAGATTGAATCATTATATAGCTAATTCATTGGTGATTACATGAGTGCAAAGGTAATGTCTGGGGGATTGCAGGAGTACATAGGTAATGCCTGGATGATTGCATGAGTGCAGAGGTAATGTCTGGGGGATTACTAAAGTACATAGGAAGTGCCCAGTGATTTTATAAGTGCATGGGTACTGCCTAGGTGATTGGAGGACTACTCTTGTAGTGCTTGAGTAATTGAAATAGTGCAAAGGTACTGCCTAGGTGATTTTATAAGTGCATGGCTACTGGCTGAGTGATAACATAATTATAGGGATAGTGCTTCTGTGATTGGAGGAGTGCAAGGGTAGTGCCTCAGTGATTATATAAGTGCATGGGTAGTGGCTGGGTGATCGAAGGACTGCAGGGGTAGTGGCTGGGTGATTGAAGGAGTGCAGGGGTAGTGGCTAAGTGATTGCATGAGAACAAAATTACTGCCTGGGTGATTGGAGGAGTACTAGGTTAGTGCCTGGATGATTGCATAAGTGCATAGGTAGTGCCTGAGTGATTTTATAAGTACATGGATACTGGCTAAGTGATTGGAGGAGTGCATAGATCCCGACAGGGTGATTGGAAGAGTGCAAGGGTAGTATCTGGGTGATTGAATCAGTGTATAGCTAATGCATTAGTGATTGTATGACTGCAAGGATAATGTCTGGGGGATTAGAGGAGTACATAGGTAATGCCTGGGTGATTGCATGAGTGCAGAGGTAATGTCTGGGGGATTACGAAAGTACATAGGAAGTGCCTAGGTGATTTTATAAGTGCATCAGTACTGCCTAGGTGATTGCAGTACTATTGTAGTAGTGCCTGAGTGATTGGAGGAGTGTAAAGGTAGTGCCTGGGTTATTTTATAAGTGCATGGGCACTGGATGAGTGGTTACATAATTACAGGGATAGTGCCTGCGTGATTGGAAGAGTGCAAGGTTAGTGCCTGACTGATTATATAAGTGCATGGGTAGTGGCTGGGTAATTGAAAGACTGCACGATTAGTGACTGGGTGATTGAAGGAATGCAGGGGTAGTACCTGGGTGATTGCATGACAACAAGGGTACTGCCTGGGTGATTGGAGGAGTACTGGGTTAGTGCCTGGATGATTGCATAAGTGCATAAGTAGTGCCTGAGTGATTTTATAAGTACATGGGTACTGGCTAAGTGATTGGAGGAGTGCATAGATCCTGACAGGGTGATTGGAAGAGTGCAAGGGTAGTATCTGGGTGATTGAATCAGTGTATAGCTAATTCATTAGTGATTGTGGAAGGGTAATTTCTGGGGGATTAGAGGAGTACATAGGTAATGCCTGGTGATTCCATGAGTGCAGGGGTAATATCTAGGGGATTACAGGAGTACATAGGAAGTGCCTGGGTGATTTTATAAGTGCATGTGTACTTCCTGGGTGATTGGAGTTGTACTGTGGTAGTGCCTGAGTGATTGGAGGAGTGCAACATCCTGAGTAGTAGTAGAATACTGAAATTGCAGCACAAAACTGAGGTCTATGACATGGTGTACACTTTTGTACTGCAGCTTCACAATTCTATAACTACTCAGGGTGTTGGGCGTACCCAAAATAAACCATCAAACCTACACATGAGTCTGTTATAAATCTCACCATATTTCTGAAACCATTCATGAATATATGTCTACCTTTTCGAATCATCATCATATATAAAAGAAATAAACAAATAGACTGAACTTTACATTTGAAAGACACACCTACATTTCTGCAGTGTATTTCAAGTGTACCTTTCCCCAGACTCATAGGGCCTGATTCACAGAACTAACTTACGTCAAAAACGTAAACGTAAACGTAAAGTTAGTACTTTTTAGGTATTCACAGAATACACTTACTCATTTTGGTATTCACAGAATAGTACTAACTTTACGTTTACGTTTACGTTTTTGACGTAAGTTAGTTCTGTGAATCAGGCCCAGTGGGCCTGATTCACAGAACTAACTTACGTCAAAAACGTCAACGTAAACGTAAACGTAAAGTTAGTACTATTCTGTGAATACCAAAATGAGTAAGTTCATTCTGTGAATACCAAAATGAGTAAGTGTATTCTGTGAATACCTAAAAAGTACTAACTTTACGTTTACGTTTACGTTTACGTTTTTGACGTAAGTTAGTTCTGTGAATCAGGCCCATAGAAAGTAGCCTAATCATTAATCCCTTCTGCCAACATGTCTTAAAACTCACTTTTGTTCTACAGCATCACCATTCTACGAATATTGGGCCTAGCCAAACATAAAGCAGCAACCTATCACACGTCTCTACCACAATTCTAACCATATTCCTAAAAGCATGTATGCTTCTATGCATACCTATTGCCAAAAGCATAACACATTTTAGAATACATGTGCAAGTAGAAACATAACCACACTCACAAGACCATAAAGGCCTTAAAACTTGACAGAGTACATTTAACATTTCAAACACACCTAGATTTATGCAGCAAATTTTAAGTGAACTTTTA
Organism: Calotriton arnoldi; assembly: GCA_963921515.1. Classification (NCBI taxonomy): domain Eukaryota; kingdom Metazoa; phylum Chordata; class Amphibia; order Caudata; family Salamandridae; genus Calotriton; species Calotriton arnoldi. The sequence goes on along the minus strand of CAWUFW010001638.1, from coordinate 2,335,263 downwards.
CAGACTCTTATAAAGTACCATAATCAATACTTTGTCTCCCAACATATGTTAAACATTACTTTTCTACTACTACTGCTTCACTATTCTAGTACTAATCAAGTATTGAGCATAGCTAACAGCACAGCAACCCTTCACTTATCTTTGTTGAAAATCTCCCCATTTTTCTAAAAGCATGTATGCATATATCTCTACCTTTTCCTAGTATCATCATATATAAAAGAAACATACAAATAGAACTATACCTGTATTTTATAAATCTAGCATCTTCGCATGCAAAACACATATAAAAATACACCTGTAAGTACAGACATATCACACTCACAAAACCATGCAGATCTTAAAACTTAAGAAGCTGCACTTCTCATTTCAAATATACACCTAAAATAATGTGACATATTTCAACCATACCTTTCAACAGATTCACACAAAATACCCTAATCACTAATTCCTCTGCCAACATGTTTTAAACCTCAGTTTTCAGCTGCAGCTTCACCATTCTGCAACTCCTTATGCTATTAGACCTAAACAAATATAAACTAGCACCCCTTCACATGTCTCTGCTGTAAGTCTCACCATATTTCTAAAAGCATGCTTGCATATGTGTGTACCTTTTGCTAGCAGCATCATATATAAAAGTAATATACAGATAAATGTATACCTGTATTTTATACATCTATCATCTTCCGACGCATAACACATACCATAATACATGTGCAAGTAGAGACATATGCCAGTCACAACACCATCCACAGCTCAAAACTTCACAGACTACACTTCAAAATTCAAACAGAAACTGAAAATTATGCGGTATATATGAAATATACCTTTCCACACATCATACACATTACTCTAATAATTAATATCTCTACAAACATATCTCAGACCTCAGTTTTGTGCTGCTGCTTTACCATTCTACAACTACTTATAATGTTACACCTAGCCAAATACAAAACAGGAACCCTTCACATGTCTCTGCTAAAAGTCTCACCATAATCCTAAAAGCATGCATGCATATGTCTGTACCACAACACTATCCACACCTGTATAGTTCACAGAACAAACTTCCAATTTCAAGCAAACACCAAACATTATGTGGCATATTTCAACTGTATCTCTCTAGAGACTTACAAAAAGAAGCCTATTCCCTTATGTTAACATCTTTTAAACCACACTTTTATGCTGCATCTTCACCATTCTACTACTACTCACAGTCTTGAGCCTACCACATAAAAAGCAACAACACCTCTTTGTTGTACATCATGCACCTTCAAATGTATAAGACATATGAAAATACATATACAAGTAGAGACATACCTCAGACACAAGTCCATGCACACCTTAAAACTTGACAGACTGCACTTCCAATTTAAAAGCAACACCTAAAATTATGTGGTATACTACAAATGTACATACCCATACACTAAAGCAAACTACCATAATCACTAATCCATCTTCCAATATACACATATTACTATACATAATCTATTTCAAACAACATTTAACTACAATAAAACAAACTACAATACACATCTCTACATTTAATAATATATTTCAAACATCACAGTTCTTAAATAATTTTTAAACATTAAAAATAAAGCTAATACATAATACACCTTGTTAGAAATTGGATCTCTGGTTGGCTAAGGCTTGCGCCAAAGCCAGGCAGAGACCACCACTCTAGTCAGGGCAAGGGAGTTACACGCCGAAGAAAACCCCTGCTCACCCCCTTGGTAGCTTGGCACGAGCAGTCAGGCCTATCCCGGAGGCAATGTGTAAAGCGCTTGCGCACGCACACAGCAACAACATACCAGGCACACCACAAAAGGAACTCCACACAAGGTTATATCAAAAATAGCCTTTGTATTCTCATAACACATTAGAATAGTAATCACATAATATACATTGTGCCACCTGGCACTAGGTAATATCTACAAGGGATTATGTACACCTGACAGGGCCAACTGGACCACTGTCAGAACCATCACAAAGTGAACTTAGTAAATGTAGGACATATCATAAACGTAGAACACAGCCAGTAAACACTGGCAACCTCAGCATCATCCTGTAACATAAACCCTATTATGCACAGTATCACATTTAGGCGTGAAATACATTCTGTGCCAACCTCACCAGCATAAACACATTATGCAATCATCTCTTAAGTCTAAACGCATTAGACCCTAACCTCCTAAGCATAACTCACATTAGGGGCATAACTCACGGTAGAGAATAGTCTCACTAGCATAAACCACAGCATGCAAATAACCTCATACATAAACCACAGTTAGAGGCATACCACAGGGTGCGTAAGTCATAGTACATAAATCACATTTCCTAGCACCACATAAATCACATTAGGGCCTGGCGCCCTATAAAACTCACAGTCCCCCTGGCCAACTGGCCTTCTCAAAAGGGGCTCAAATGGCCTATGTCCAAATGTCAGCGCTTGTGGCTGCCACTGCAGCAACATCACAAGGTGCGCCATTGCGCAGACCTAAACGGTGCAGCTGACGCTAATTGCCATACAGCTGTGAACATAAAATGGGCCCTGGCACGACTGTGCCCTCGGGGCCCCACTGGGGCTCTCTAATGAACTCTGCCCTCATCGTTGCAGCTGCCTGCGCTCTTGCAGGACAGCTGGGATCATCGCCAAGACTGGAGGGCACGGGCATTACTGGCCCTCGGGGCTTTTATGGGCCCCTAAAACAAACATGCCCCCTCGTTGGTGCAGCTGCCCTCTAGCAAGCGGGGCAGCTGTAGAAAAGAATCAAAGAGGCCCTGCTCTGGGGCTCTCTCCATAAACATGCGCCACGTTGCAGCTGCCCACTGTCAGGCGGGGCAGCTCTAGGACCAGCACGGGCACTACGGGGCCCTTGCTACGACCACAAGGGGCGGGCACCGACAATGTGCCCCGACACCACCCCCAACAAGTTAGAACTGAGCCCCACTCACCGGGCTCTCTGGAGGACTCTGCAGGTCTTCCCTTCGGTTCTTCGCGCTGGAGGCGGCGCAGCAACCCGCGGGGCTCTCTCTCTCAGGAGAGCTTTGCCTGGACTCCTGCATGTGGGACTTCCCTTCTCTCACGGGAGCCCTGCGCTGCCATCGGCGGCCTCGGCCGCCTATTCTCTTCACTTAACCCGGGCCCCCTCCTGGGACCCGGGACTTGGATGTGGATCCCGCAAGGCTCCAGACTTCCTCCGGTGCACGTCCCAGCGCGGGGTGGGCTCCCACCTGGGTCTTGGAATGCAGCGCTTCTCTTCTGGTCCCACTCCTCTTCTCTGGGTCACAGGAGCGCGGGGTAGACTCCCGTCCGCTTCCTTGCTGCACACCGGGGCTCCCACCAGCTCACGGGAGCCCCGCTCGGGCAGCAACCCCATGCCTCACTTCCGGCTCCTTTGGGCGAGGCCCCGCCCACGTCCCAGGTAAGGTTGCCTGACTTCCTGCCATGCGATCGGGGCTGCGGCGGTGATTTCTTTCACTCGGTGAAGTGCGGGGTGGGCACCCGCTCTTCCTAAAATCACCAATGCGGGGTGGGCACCCACCATTTCAGACATAAAGCGGGGTGGGCTCCCGCTCTGCATAAAAAGAATGTGGGGTGGGCTCCCGCTCGGCAGGCAACACGGGGGAATCCCTACGATAGGGATTCCCTCTCAAAGGGGCTGCAGCAAAACGCTGCGCAGCCCACACGCTCTTCTGGGGAAAAATAAAAATAAAGCGCTCACAAGGCGCTTAGAAGTAGCACAAAGTCCTGGATGAATCAAAGACAGGAAAGGTCCAAGCAAGAAGTCCTTCCAGGTCCCTGGGGCATAGTTGGGCCCAGGGAGGCGGTTCCTCCTGGGCCCCAGCAACAGCATGCCCCAGCAGGATCAGCACAGCATCATGGAACTGACTGAACATTTTCATGGGGTCACAGCCCCTATATTTATACCAACATTTCCTTTGTCTTTAGTGCAGGGCATGGGGGAACCAGATGCAACTGGTTCAGGGGGGAATTGGAGCACTTTGTTTTGCAAGCTCCTCTTCCCCTTTGTCAGGTGAGTGCTAGGTGATCAGACACACCACAGGGGGCGGTGCCAGCATTGTACAGGGCAGGCACACTCCTATTCAGAGTCAGGGGATTACTCCTCCCACTACTCCCAGCCCAGGTGTCCTATTCAGCCCAGCGCTGACTCACCCTGCCCCTCCTGGAGCCACACACACCTCCCAGCCCCTGTCACTTACAAGCCAGACATGCAATTCACATCAGGCAGGCAGACACACAGCACACAGAAATGCCAACTTCTAAAAGTGGCATTTCTCCACCAGTCATCATAAATCTGCGCACACCATTGCGCAGCATTTATTCTCTCGAGTTCATACATACTAAACTCGACCCTGCTGCTCCTCTCATACCAGGAATTACCACGGACACACTTATCCCCAATGCATTCCTATGGGAGGGCAGGCCAACTTCACCAAATGTACACAGAGAGTGCACGCACTTTACACTGGACCACAGTGCTAAAGTGCCCAGAGGCCTAAAACCACCAACACCATGTCAGAACTTAAGGCAAAAAGTTTAGGGGTGAACCTGCCAAAAAGGGCCAAGTCCAACACACGTCACAAATTTATAACTCACCTTCCAAATTGATTTATAGAATATGAAATATCATAAACTCATAAAAGATTTTCTTATGCACACAATCAATGTAATGCACCACTCTGTACAAGGTAAAACCAGTAATGGCAAACTTTCCCTCTCTTTCTCCACACAAATAAATGTAAGTAACAAATTACATTGCTTCCTACATAATTTCAAATTGTAAAACACATTTCTATTGGTTAGACATATTAACCCTTACTAACTGACTTCTAAAAGTGAACAAACTGGTTCTGGAATTTTTGGGAGTCGTGACTCCACCGTGCACCAATGCGATGGTGCCGCGAATCCATACGGGAGTTCAAAAATATATTAAAAATAAAAATACCACTATTTTTTAACAACACACCACTTCTAAAGATAGTACTGATTTGGGAAATTATACTTTAATAACATATCACTCATATATAAATTACAACTTCACATTTTAAGTCCACAGTTAAGGTTCAACCCTTCCTCCATTCTGCTTAATGCCAGTTTCCATAGTAACAGTTCATGGAACATTCAACTGAACTAACAGGTCACAAGTTCACCATATTTTCAAGTTCAGCACACAAGGTTACAAATGCAAACAGCAGGTGTGATTGACTTTTGCAAAATATGACCTTATCCTATCTACTGTACCTTTCAAACATTTTTTACTAACCAATAAGAAAAATGCTTTTTAAAGAAAGTAACATGCACCCTATTTTTGAGTGTACAATGTTCTTAAACAGCCAATCAATTCTCTACTTTTTAAAAAAAATAGCATCTTGTCCACCATTTTAGATACCTCTCATTCTACCAACTGACTACCTCAGCTACAGACATATTTTCATTACTTCCAGACATCCCTTCAAGATGCTTACAATATGGATTGTTGGGCACAGCTATGTATTCTGGTGCAAAAGGTATGCTGAACGCAGAGGTATTGACAAAGGCCTAGCTTTGCAAAATGTGGATATTAATTGGATTGCACAGAGAGGATTAAAGTGGCACCAATTGATGCCTTTGGTTAAAACCTTTTGCATCTTCAACCCCCGGACCTCATGATTGTGGACTGTGGTGGCAATGACCAAGGCACATTGACTGGGGTAGGACTGGAAATGCTCATGAAGGATGCCTTTGCACAATTGATGTTGCTTTTCTTCCAAACTGTCTTTGTATACACTAATATATGCCAAAGACAGAAATGGAAGTGGTCAAATCAATTCTGTCCACAGATTGAGAAAGCTAGGAAGAATGTCAATAAAGCTGTTTCTGCTTACCTCAGAGACCATAGGATGGGCTCCATATATAACAACAATATACGTTTTGATATGGATGACATCTACAGAAGTGATGGAGTACACTTCTCAGATCATGGGAACAGAGTCTTTCTCAACAACCTAAAGCTGTGCCTCCACACTTACATGTAGCTACAACAAACTCATAATGAAAACAAGGGCTCTTTTTAGAGCCACCCTATAACACAATAGTGAATCTTATTCTTATTTAAACATACATACTTTTTTTTCATTTTTAAGGATTTGCGAATCCGTCGCGAAATTGCAAAAGCATGAATTCAATGCACTACAACAAAATACACTTTTCAAGTTTAACTATTAATTTATAATTTAATATATTTTTAACAACTCTATCAATTGTAATCTTGTCATTAACTTCAATCACAGTACCGCTTTAAAACAACTTCACAAATACAACACTACCTTCTAAATTATATACTACTAAATTATTAATTTAAGGTGAATTCGCGAATCCAACGCAACGTTACACTGGGGGGCCGCGCTGAGAGCCGCGTTGGGGTCGCGACTCCAAAATAAGTCGGGGAGCCCCGGCGACCCCATCCCCCACGGCTTGCCAGATTTTTCTTTAAAAAACAAATTATAGAGGAGGCCGCGTGGCCCCCCTCCTGAGGCCAAATATGGCCCCGGGGACCCCATCCCCGGGGCCTGGCCAGCCTTTTTTTATTTTTGAAAAAAATATACATAAGGGAGGGGGCCACGTGGCTTCCCTTCCCTGGGACACTATTGGCCCTGGGACCCCATCCCCGGGGCCTGGCCAGACTTTATTTATTTATTTCTTTGCCCCCCTCCTGAGGCCAATTATGGCCCCAGGGACCCCATCCCCCGGGGCCTGGCCTTACGTTGGGGACTGTGGGGGGAGCCCCAATGCCCCCATTGTCCCAGCCAGCTCCCCGCCTCCTGCGGGAGCCGGCATTGCTTTTGGGCAAAGGGAGCTGCAAACATGCTGGAGGTAACAGGAGGGGTAGTTAGCCCCCAAGGACCCTCAATAGCCAAGGGGACTTCATCCCCCTACTAGTATTGTGTCAGGAGATGCGCTTGCAAAGTGGTGGAGAAAGGGGGCGTGGCCTCCTACAAGGTCTCAGCAATCTCACTATGTGGGACTTACTGGAGATAACAGGAGGGGTAGTTGGCCCCCAAGGACGTCCTTGGGGGCCAACTATCCCTCCTGTTATCTCCAGTAAGTCCCACACAGCAGAATTGCTAAGAGGTCTTCGGAGGCCACGCCCCCTTCCTCCACCACTCTGCAAATGTGACTCGTGGTGCACTACTGGCTGGGGGGTAGAGTCCACTTTACTCCTGAGGGACCTTGGAGGCCAAGAAGCCCTCCTGGTACCTCCTGTAAGTCCTACACAGTGGGATTCCTAAGAGCTGGTCGGAGGCCCAGCCCCCTTTCTCCACCACTCTGAAAACGTGACTACTACTTAAAAAAACATTGAAATTCACTGGAAAAAACCAAAGGGTACAGGGACCTTATAGTTAGAAATTAGCATTTAAAAAACCTTAGAAATTCAGTTTACAGGGACGTTATATTTAGGAAATTGAATTTTTAAAAACCTTAGAAATTCACTGAAAAAAACAAATGTTACAGGGACCTTATAGTTAGGCTCAGGTTTTACTGTACAAAACCAGTGAAATTCAGAAGTTATAGTTAGTGGAGCTAACTATAAGTCGTGCTCCCGCAATGCACAGCTTATGACCTCACATATTACATCGCTCATTACATGGTCAGTGACATCACTGATGACATCACTGATGACATCATTAATATCATCAAGTGAGTGTGTTTTTAAGAGTTTATGGGTGTTAAACATATATACTAACCTACTACAGAAGTTAAATTAGTTTACTACTACTGAGCAATACTTCTTCTAACATATATTATGTGAGTGGCTGTGTGACTGTATGTGTCCTTGTGTGTATGAGTGTGTGAGTGGCTGTATGGGTGTATAAGTGGGTGTGTGAGTAGCTGTGTGGATGAGTGAGATGCTGTATTAGTGAGTGAGTGGGTGTGTCAGTGGCTGTATGGGTGAATGAGTGGTGGTGTGAGTGGCTCTAAGGGTGGGTAACTGGGTGTGTAGTGACTGTATGGGTGAGTGACTGGATTTCAGAATGGCTGTATGAGTGAGTGAATGGGTGTGTAAGTGGCTTTATGGGTGAGTGAGTGGCTGTTTGAGTGGGTGTTTGGTTAAGTGAGTGTCTGTGTGAATGGCTGTATGAGTGAGTTAGCAGATTTGTGAGTGCTTATATGGATGTATGAATGGGTATGTAAGTTATTGTGTGGTTGTGTAAGTGTGCGAGTGCTTGTATGAATGAATGAATGGCTGTATTGAGAGGCTGTATGGGTGAGTGAGTGGGTGTGTGAGTGGCTGTATGGGTGAGTGAATGCTTATGTGAGTGGCTGTATGAGTGAGTGAGTGGGTGTGTGAGAGGCTCTATGGAAGAGTGAGTGGGTGTTAGTACTGGTATGGGTCTGTGAATGGGAATGTGAATGGTTGTGTGTGAGTGGGCATACGAGAGGTTGTATGGGGTGTGAGGGGGTATGTGAGTGGCTCTGTGGATGATGTCATCAGTGATGTCATTTAAGATGTCATCAGTGATATCATCCGGGATGTTATTGACCACGTCATAAGTCATGTAATATAAGAGGTCATAAGCTGTGCAGTGCAGTTATATTTAGTGAAGGTAAATAAAACCGCTGAATTTCACTGGTCCCTGTAACCTTTGGTTTTTTCAGTGAATTTCTAAGGTTTATCAAATTCTATTTCCTAACTATAATGACCCAGTAACCTTTGGTTTTTTAAGTGAATTTCTAAGGTTTTTCAAATTCTATTTCCTAACTATAATGTCACTGTAACCATTGGTTTTTTTAAGTTAATTTCTATGGTTTCTTAACTAATAGTTGCATTTTCAGAGTGGTGGAGAAAGATGCGGGCCTCCAACCAGCTCTCTGAAATCCTGCTGTGTCGGACTTACTGAAGGTAATAGGAGGGCTCCTGGGCCCCCAAGAACCCTTAGCATCCAAGAGGACTTCATCCCCCAACCAGCAGTGTGCCAGGTGGCACGTTTGCAGAGTGGTGGAGAAAGGGAGAGTGGCCTCCAAAGACCTCTCAGCAATCCCGATGTGTGGGACTTACTGGAGGTGACAGGAGGGCTTCTTGGCCCCAAGGACCCTCTGGAGCCACGGGTACTTCATCCCCCAACCAGCAATATGCCAAGAAGCACGTTTGCAGAGTGGTGAGAAAGGGGGCATGGTCTCCCAAGTCCTCTCAGCAATCCTGCTGTTTGGAACTTGCTGGAGGTAAGAGGAGGGCTTTTTGGCCCTCAAGGATCCTCTGCGGTCAAGGGGACTTCATACACCAACCAGTTGTGTGCTAGGAGGCGCGTTTGCAGAGTGGTGGGGAAAGGGGGTGGGGCCTCCGTCAAAGTATGTTGTTTTTTTCAATGTATTTATTAGGAGAGAGAGCTGCATGCCCCCTTTCCCTGGGCCAATTTCAGCCCATAGGGGGGCCCCATCCCGTGGGGCCATGCCTATTTTGAATGGGGAAGGGCCTGTTTTTAAAACATTTTTATAAACTTAAAGGGAGGGGGCACCCCTCCTTGGCCGATCTCAGCCCTGGGGACCCCATCTCCAGGGGCCTGGCCTTTTTTAATTTATTTCTATTTTATTTTTTAATTAAGGGAGGGGAGCCGGTTTCGGCCCCGGGGACCCCCAACCCACGGGGCCCTGTCTCTCTTCTGGGTGCCCTGGTCCCACCCAGGGCACCTAGTTACTTTTGTCGCAAACTTTGGGGGGAGCCTCAAGGCACCCGCGGTCCCTGCCGGCGCTTTATTTACACATAGGGAGCAGCTAAACATGCAGCTCCCTCTGTGTAAAAGCAATTGTGCTGCGCTTCTAGCAATTGAGAGCTCAGTATGCTATGGCTTGGTGGGAGCGGTAAAGCTCCCGCCGAGCCGTAGCAAACAGCTATTTCCTGGGGGTGGGTATCACAGACATAGCTAGAGCCGGCCCTGGGGAGTTACTTGTAGCTTTTGATATGTATCCTTAAAACTACAAATAGCAGAATACAAACAAAAACTCCGACCACATGAGCTATTCACACCTGACTTAGGGCAACTTCATATCTCTGTCCCTCACTTCTCTAACACCCCCACCTCCACTTCCTAGTCACTCCAATTCTTTTTCTTTTCTCCTTTCCAATTTTTGGTTTCTCTTTTACCTCTTCGAACTAATGTCTATATTCTTCTTTATTTATGCTTTTCCAACTCTTTGATTTGATTCATGATTCATGCCTGTTACCATTCTCTGCTAAACTGAAGTTGTCTCCTCCAAAAGTCAAAAAAGGCTATGTTTTGTTTTCTGCAGATGGTGGCTTGAACTGCATTGAAAGTGAAAGAAGCTGGGTTGCAAGAAATGAGCCATGATTACCAAAAGGTATATCCTTGAGAATCACAATTTGGTAATCGCAAATTGGCATGTAAGTAATGAATCGCATTTAGTAATTTCCCAAATAGTGAATGTAGTGACAAATAGCGACTGTTGCATTTGGCATGCAGTGATGATACCAGATACATGAAGTAGGCATCTGTTTAAAACTGAAGAGAGTTGGTGCTGCAGTTCCCTAAGAGAATCCATTTGGGATTCAAATGTGTATTTGCCATTCAACCTTTTTTGAGGCCAAAATGTTACGTAAGGACAGTGACAAGGATGCTGGCAGCAGAAAGAGGAAACTGAAGTTCTCTGAAAAAGAACTTGAAATTCTAACAGAGGAATGTGTTGGGCACCATGACCAACTGTTTGGAAAGTCGTCCGTGAGGGTGCCTGAATCGCAGAAGAAGAAGGTCTGGAAGGGGATGCAGGAAAAGATCAATGCAGTTGGAGTAACCCAGAGATCAATAGAGGAGATACGCAAGAAATCGTATGATATCAGATCGTGGCAAGGCGTCTGCGTGAGGCAATATGAACAGGAGGAGGCCCCCTCCCCACTGACCCCCACTATCCCGTCACCAACTGCCATAGAGGAACTAATGCAAAGCACATTGGAGCCAGAAGTCATAAGAGAATTTGGTATAGTTGCACCTCAGACCTTCCTGGAACCTCAGAAGGTAAGCCAAGTATAGAATTGTAATACTAAACAGTGTATGGAAAGGTGTCATGCAATTAAGCATATTGCTAACTCATAGTTAAACCATTTTATTGGGTTTTCCATTTCAAACATTATTTGCAACAGCATTATCAAATACAAATAATGAACAGTAAGTCGTATTACATCTCTGGAATGTGTCCATTTTGGGTTTGGTTTGTGATTGGTTAGGATATCTATTGTGTGGTCTGAATGGAGATGTATTGGGTCTGCATGCGTTGTCTCTAATTCTAAGGCTTAATTGCTGGGCCCGTCTTCTGTGGGAACGAGATATGGGTACTAATGCCCAACTGAGGTTTAAACTGGGAGTGGGTGGTTGAGGGAGGGATGTGGGAAGGGCAGTTGCGTCACTTTCTTTTTATGGGCCAGCTGTGCTGGGTGAGATTTTGTTATTGCGATACTGAAAGGATGTGCTACTTCACGGGGAGACCATTGGTGTATCTTTGCGGGAGAGGCTAGGGGGTGGGGGCAGGTGGGAGACATACGTTTGAGCTTAAGGTTGAGGGGGTTAGGTCCGGTGGACTAGTTGTTGTGGGTGATGTCCTAGGTGATGGAGCTGGCGTCTTTTTTTGTTTAAAATTTTGGAGGAGTGTTGCCCTCTCCATGGAGATGTGGTGTCGCCGTGTCCCACGCGCCTTTTGATTACTGCACCTCTCCAGGCTTCTAGTGGGGGCCCTGCTGGTGCGCACCAGTGCATTGCGATGCATCTCTTTGCTAGGAGGAGGGCCAATGCTACGAACCTTTTTTCCACTTTTTCTATCTTTCCTACGCCTGTATATTCCCAAAGCGCAAGCCTCCCATGTGTTGAAACCCGTTAGACCTGTGGCTTCTTGTATTGTTTTGTGTATTCCCGCCCAGTATGGTTGCAGGGTGGGGCAGTCCCAGAAAATATGCTGGAATGCAGCATTGGGGAGGTGGCAACTCCGGCATCGGAACTGTGTCATAGGATAAAAGCATTGGAGCTTCGCTGGTGTCAGATATGCTCGGTGCAGAATGTTAAATTGAATGTTTTTAAAGCGCGGGTTGCGTGACACTTTCTTAGGATGTTCTAATGCGATCTGCCATTTTTTATCGTTCAGTACGCGCCCACATTCTTCCTTCCATTCCAGATGGCCCTATAGATCCACGTGATGAGGTGGCGCCCATTACCCATGGTCAGGAGCGTGTGAAGTGCTGGGTGTGTTGCGGGCTCCCTTTGGACAGGTCCCAGGTCTGCTTGCAGTCTGAGACTATTTGTCTATGAAGGAGAAATTGTCCCTCTGGGAGCCCACTCCCCTCAACCAGGCCTTCGAACGAAATGAGATGTCCATCTGTGAATAAAGACTCAACCTCTGTAGGTAGTGTTCCGTCCATACTCGTAGGTCTCTAGTGGTGTAGTAGCCGCAACCTCTGGCAGGCCCGCCAGTGGCAGCAGTGGGGTATATAGTGGCATGTCACGGGAAAGGCGATGGATTCGCTGCACGCAGGACCTAGCTATCATCACCTGGATGGGGTGGGTTGGGTCCGGTCAGGTGCCCGGTAGGAGTAGGCGGTGTATCACCTGGGCCCGCTCTTGTCTGCTCCAAGTGGTGACCCGCTGTCCAGCGTGACAGCCATTGGAGCTGTGCTGCGAGGAAGTAGACCTCAAACGATGGGGCGCCTTGTCTTCCCTGGTCTATTGGTAGCTGTAGTGTTGCTAGGGCTACCCTTCGACGTCCTGTCCCCCATATCAGGGATACTAGTAGAGAGTTGAGTTCACTAAAGAAGGATTGCGGGGGGATTATTGGCACGTTTGCAAAGTGGTAAAGGAGGCGGGGCACCTCCACCATTTTTGCTAGGGCCACTCTTCCTATTGGAGCCAAAGGTAGGGACTGCCAGAAAGTGATTTGAGCCCGGATGCCCCTCAGTATTCTCCAGTGGTTACCTTCGAACAGGTCCTTCGGGGAATGATATAGTCTGATTCCTAGGTACCTCGGGGCTTCTCCGCTCCAGGCTAGGCTGACCGACTCAATATGGATCTCTCGTGGAGGAGTGTCCGGACAAAGAGGATATCTGGTAGATTTTGCCCAGTTGAATTTTATCCCGGCTGCCTGCCCGCATATAGGGACACGCTGTGGGTGGTACCCACTGATGGATGCCCCAGTGTTCGCCCTACTCACGAAGTCGGATCGCCAGGGGTTCCATCGCGATGGCGAAGAGAAGGGGGGATAGCGGACACCCCTGGCGTGTACCGCGGGCCACCTGAAAGGGGGCCAAAATGTGACGGACAATACGGATACAGGACGTGAGTTTCGTGTATAATAGTCTATTGCATGTTATGAGTGCGGGATAAATCCCCACCCACTGGAGAACTGCAAACAAATACGGCCAAGTCAGGGAATCGAAGGCTTTTTCTAGGTCCAAGATCAAACATGAGGCGTTTGGGAAGGATCACTGACAGAATATCGAGGAGCAAAATATCGACCTGCCAAAATATCGATGAAAAAATATAGAATGACAGAATATCGACTTCCTATCTACAAACAGGTAAGTACAAAAATATCGAATCCAAAATATCGTTGTAAATAATATAGTTTGTTTAAATGTCTTAAAAGTAATGTAAAATAATTAAATAATGAATGTAATTAAGTAAAACATACTCAAAAATACTTAAATAACTTTAAAAGTAATAAATAATTAATGTAATAAAAAAGAAAACATGCATTTTTATTTTTTAATACATATATATGGTAACTTAATAATATTAAAAAATATTCAATATTTTTAGAGTTGGATAGCGGGAGGGTAAAATTTACTATTCCCACTCCAGTGAGTGCAACAGTAGGGAAAGCGTTGGATAGCGGGAGGGTAAAAATTACTATTCCCACTCCAGTGAGTACAAAAGTAGGGAAAGCGTTGGATAGCGGGAGGGTAAAAATTACTATTCCCACTCCAGTGAGTGCAACAGTAAGGAAAGCGTTGGATAGCAGGAGGGTAAAAATTACTATTCCCACTCCAGTGAGTGCAACAGTAGGGAAAGCGTTGGATAGCGGGTAGGTAAAAATTACTATTCCCACTCCAGTGAGTGCAACAGTAGGGAAAGTGTTGGATAGCGTAGGGGTAAAAATTACTATTCCCACTCCAGTGAGTGCAACAGTAGGGAAAATGTTGGATAGCATAGGGGTGAAAATTACTATTCCCACTCCAGAGAGGGCAACAGTAGGGAAAGCGTTGGATAGCGGGAGGGTAAAAATTACTATTCCCATTCCAGTGAGTACAACAGTGGGGAAAGTGTTGGATAGCGGGAGGGTAACAATTACTATTCCCACTCCAGAGAGTGCAACAGTAGGGAAAGTGTTGGATAGCGTAGGGGTAAAAATTACTATTCCCACTCCAGTGAGTGCAACAGTAGGGAAAGTGTTGGATAGCGTAGGGGTAAAAATGACTATTCCCACTCCAGACAGTGCAACAGTAGGGAAAGTGTTGGATAGCGTAGGGGTAAAAATTACTATTCCCCCTCCAATGAGTGCAACAGTAGGGAAAGTAATGATTTAATAATTAAATATATATAAATTAATTATCAATACCAATAAAAAAATTATAAAAATTAATTACCAATTACAAATTATTTAATAATTAATTAATTATAAATACCAATGAATATTAATTATTAAAAATTAATTACCTATCAATAATTAATTAACAACAAATGAATTTTCAATACCAAAAATTAATAAGTAATAAAAAAAATTACCAATTAATAATTAACAGTAAATTAATTATCAATACACAAAAATAATTTCAATAATTACGTAATTACAATTAAATTACTTCCCACCCTATTCCCCTATAAACACACAACACGCTCCAAATAATAAATTAATACAATTAATATAATTATCAATTAATCAATTAATAAAAATTAATTACCAATTAATAAAAATTAATTACCAATTAATAATTAATTAACAATAAATTATTTATCAATACCAATAAATAAAAATAAAGTATTACATATTTACAATTAAATTACTTCCCACACTATTCTCCTCTAAACCCACAACCCGCTCCGAATAATAAATTAATACAATTAATATAATTATCAATTAATCATTTAATAAAAATTAATTACCAATTAATAATTAATTAACACTAAATTAATTATCAATACCAATAAATAAAAATAAATATTTACTTAATTACAATTAAATTACTTCCCACCCTATTCCCCTATAAACCCACAACCCGCTACAGAACTAAAACGCAAAATTAAATTTAAAATAATTAATAATTCCTAAAAATTTATATTTAATTTACTATAATTAAATTACTTCCCACCCTATTCCCCTATAAACCCACAACCCGCTACGGAATTAAATTACGCAAAATTTAAATAACATAAAATTCTTTACTTTAAAAAAATTCAAACATACATTACAAAAATAATACATACTTTTAACACATATACTAACACTTAAAACACTATAAAAAAATTCGATATTTTTAACAACTATATTATGACTGTCGATATTACTAACTTCAATATTATTAAAATTGATATTTCTTACCTGAATTTCGATATTCTGCACCACTATATTTTTGCAATTCGATATTCTGTCCATTCTATATAAAAAACTCGATATTCTGTCCAGTCGATATTTTTTTTTCGATATTGTGACTAGTTACCGTTTGGGATTTGGTCCTGCACTCCGTCCTGGACGTGAAAGAGTCTGCAAATGTTTTGAGATGTGTTTCTCCCGGGAACGAACCTGCATTGGTCAGGGTGTATTAGATTAGGAAGTATCCTAGTGTGGTGGTCCGCCAGGACCTTGCCCAGGACTTTACAGTCAGATGATAGGAGTGTAATTGGTCGGTATGAGGTTCGTAGTAGGAGGTCCCGGTCTGGTTTTAGGAAGGTTACTAATATGGATTCACGCTTGGAACTAGGGAGTTCTCTGGCCTTTAGTGCTGCTTTGAATACTGTTTCGAGTCTCGGGGCTAGCTGCGAGGAAAATGTACTGTAGTATTCAAGCGGCAGGCCGTCATGGCCTGGGGCCTTGTTGCTGGCCATATTGTGAAGTCCATTCTTAATGTCTGTTGAAGTGATCTGTTCATCTAAGGAGGACCTGTCAGAGGCGGCCAATCGAGGCACGGTGAGGGGGTTTAGGAATTTGTCAATGCCTTCCGAGCTGTCTGATGTCGGTGCTTTGTGGATTTCTGCGTAATATTCATAAAAGGCCTGTAGAATCTCTGTTTGGATGTAAGTAGTGGAACCTGCAGAGTTCGTTATTCTATTGATTGGTTGGGTGTCCGAGTCTTGACGTATTAGCTAGGCCAGTAATGTTCCGGCCGGATATCCCTCCATATGTGTTCTGGCGGCGTATGCTTTAAAATTGTATCTACGTAGGTCCGCACAAGCTTCCGCATATTTGGTCTTAGCCTCTGCTAGGTGTGTTGGGGATGCTGTGCCGGTGTCTGCGGCTTTCGACAGGGTCGCTAATTGCGACTCCGTTGTCTGTATGGTCTGCTCTAGTGTCTTTCGTACTCCTGTGATTTGCCTGATGCAAGCTCCTCGTATGACCACTTTGAAGGAGTCCCACTCAATTATCCTGGATGTTGTGTGTGTGTTTTCGGCAAAGTAGTTTTGGATGCTATTCCTTTGTTCGTGCCTGAACACTGGGTCCTCAAGGCAGTCATGGGGTAGTTGCCACGTGGGGATTGGTGGTAGGGGTGGGCACCATCTAAGGGTTACGTCATGTGCGTCATGGTCCGAGAGTAGTCCTGGGTGGTCTGTGTTTTGAATCATGGGGGTAAGTGTTGGTGTGCCCAGAAATCGGTCTAGTCGTACTCGTAAATTGTGGGGGATGGAGTGGAAGGAGTAAAGTTTAGTTGCTGGGTGTGTGTGTATCCAGGCATCCACTAGTGACCATTGGTTCGTCCATGCGTGAAAGCGGGTTGTTTGCGTATGAGCTGGGGAGGTAGGGGTGGGGGTGGGATCTGTCCAGGGAGAGGTCCAACGTGCAATTGTAGTCTCCCCCTAGAATCCATGGTGAGGTTTTGAATTGTGCCAGGGCATTTGATAATGTCTCCCAAAATTTTGTTTGTTCAGTGTTGGGGGCTTATATGCTACCTATAAGCACCGGCTGGCCATCTAGTAGGCCATCTAAAAGCGTGTATCGTCCTTCTTTATCCACCCATCAGCATGTCTCCTGAAAGGGAGTCCCCGGTCTGAGCCATATCAATGTCCCTCGTGCAAACGCCGAGTATGTGGTGGCACAGAAGGTGCCCCTCCAGCGCCTCTGGAGTTTGTTGAGTTCCCCCCTGGTAAGGTGTGTCTCCTGCAATAGCACGATCTGCGCCTGTTGCCGTTTTATATATGCGTGAATGGCATAGCGTTTCTGCCCTGTGTGTATCCCTCGAGCGTTTAGAGTGAGAAATGTAATATCTGATATTGGTGTCATGAGGGTCTATATGCCTCATTGGGGGGGGCGAAACTGAGGGATCCCCCGCGTGTGTCCTCTGTGTCGCGCACATGGCCCATCTATGTCGCTATTTGTGGATGCCCTTTGTACGGGGATGGGTGTTGGGTTGAGACGGGGTGTAGGGTATAACAAGAACTGTATCGGGGTTGAGACACAATTCTGGGGATCTGCTGCAACCGGCAGCACATCCAAATTTGTACTAACTTGTACGCCCTAGTGTATCGTGGGGGGGTGGCTTGCGATAAGCTCCGGGGTTTCTATGAAGGTGAGGCCCAGTGGGTCCATTTAACTAATCGGTGTGGGCTCTAACTGTGGGTTATATTGATCGCATTGATTTCGGTGCGTGAATTGGGCCATGTTTGTAAGGGTGCCATGGGAATACTAGAGTGAGAAACAATGTGTAGACCCCCGACAGTTCGTGTTCAGATGAGTGCATCTGCTGTTTGTGGTGTGACCAGGGGTGGGGTCACTGAGTTCGCTTCGGAGTTGTCCGAGTCGTTGGGGTCCTCCTCAGGTGTGAAGATGTGTGGGCCATCGTCGTCGCTTGAGGCCAACCGGCCCACGCCCAGCTCTGCCGCCGCCTGGAGCGCCTTCTGTCTTTCGGCTATTATTTGTTCCAGATTCGGGGATTTCATGATTGCATTGTGCGGTTGTGTCCCTGGGTGGCATTGAGTGTTCGTTCTCCGCCGACGTTGGGGTCCAGGCGTGCGTCTTCGATGCTTTTGGGTTTTGCCCATGTCCGGACTGAGTTAAGGATTCAGTTCGACCCAGTTTATAGCCTCTTTCGGGTGAAAAGAAGATTGTGGACTCTTCGTGCATGATCTTAAGTCGGGCCGGGAACAACAGTGAGTACTGGACTCCTTTCTGGTGGAGGAGGTGCTTTATTTCCAAGAAGGACAATATTTGGAGTTGCACCGCCCTGGAGTAATCTGGAAAGAGCATGACATGCTTGTCCTCTACTGTTATGGGGCCATTTTGTCTAGCGGCCCGTAATATCGCATCCATGTCCCGGAAGTGGAGGAGTTTGACCAGTAGCAGCCACGGGGTGAACCCGGGGGCTGTTGTCTCGCTGCCACACGGTGCGCTCTTTCCACCGAGAAGAATGCAGTTAGTTCTGTGTGTGGTGTGAATGATTTAAGCCAGGTTTCGATGTAGTTGACAGGGGCTTTCCCTTCCACCCCTTCTGGTAGGTTCAGTATGCGAAGGTTGCTTCGTCTGGCGTGACCTTCCAGGTCATCTGTCTTCTCTTCGAGTAGCGTGGCCCGGGCCTGGAGTTCCTTCATAGAGACTTGTTGTGCTTTTGCTAGGGGCTGTAGTGAAGAAAGGGCCTTTTCGCCGTCTGCAACTTTGTTGGCCAATTTCCTGTGGTCATCCCGCAAGAGGTTCAGATCTGTGGCGAGGACGCCGAAGTGATCCTCCATGGTGACACACGAGTGTTCAATGGCCGCCAACACTCTGTCGAGTTTGTCTGACATGGATGTGTTGAGAGCGGATTCCGTTGTCTGACCGTGGCTCTCAGGGCTGGAGGATTTGTTCTGTGTTGGATTAGGAGGTTGGGGTCCTCCTGTAGTGCGTGGTCTACCCATAGCTGTGGGGGGGGTTGTTAGCACCAGTGTCTTGTGTTTCTTCGCTTTCTCGCCCCGTGTTGTGTTCGTATTAGTGGGGGTTAGGTTTGAGTGGTTCTTGTCCCCCTTGTGTTTGCCTGTGAAGTCACTTCGTTTTTCCGGAGTGGGGGATTATTGGCCCCATCTGTGCCTTGGCTTGTCCAAGTAGTTTCCTTAGTACCAGGGTTTTGCGGGGGGTCGCCCTGGTTCCTTGTTGGCACGTTATGCACTGGTCTCCCCTTCTATATGTGCAAACGGGTTACTTCTTGTTGTAGTCCAGCCTCATTGGGGGGGTATGCTGTGCACTTTAGTCCCCCTGTTATGCCTTGCAACGGGCGCTGGGTGCCCTCCCGGGGGCGCAACAGCGCTGGGCCGGTCCCCCCTGATTTGCTATGGCGGGGGTCTGGGGAGCTGATGGAACCGTGCCTCTTGTTCTCTGGGCCCTTTGGCTGCAGAGTATGGCCTTTGTTGGTGCTGTGTCCGTGCCTCAGGGTTCTGCGGGTTGTGTCCTTGGCCTGTGTTCTCCGGGGAGGGGCCTCGTCCCTTTCGCTCTGTGCTATTGATGCCTGTTCCTGGCCCCAGCCTCTGGACTCAGCCCCCGATGTCTCCGCAATCCTGGCCCTGGTTCTGGCCCACGTCTTGACCCCCGGCGGGGAAGGGCGGGTCAGGGGGGCGCTCACCGGTCTCTAGATGTCCTCACGGCGGCTGTAGGAGGCCCCCGGATTTCGCCATCTGCATATCCTCAGCAGTCTGTGCGAGGGCGCTGATTCCGGTGGGATTGGCTTTCGCTTCTATCCCCCTGTGCGAGGGCGCTGATTCCGGTGGGATTGACTTTCGCTTCTATCCCCCTCGTGACTTATCCTTGCTTTCCGCTGTCCCCCATGCGTGTTTTTGTGGCCCTCTTGGTGTGGTTGTCTGTATTCTCTCCAGGCCTACTTCCTTCCATCTCGGTGTCAGGGCGCTGCCGTCCGCTGCAGCGTTGTCTCTTCTCGCGGCGATTCGCACGTCCCAGTTTGGTTCTTGCCGGCTCGGGCCGGGTAGAGCGTCCCGTGGGTGTCTTTTGGGCGTTGTCCGAGCCCCACCACCGTGGATGAGCGCCGATTGTCGGGACCGTGCACAAAGCCTTAGGAAAGCGCGTCTGCCATTGTGGCTGGCTTAGCCACGCCCCTATTGCTAACTCATAGTAATGTAGTAAATTCAAAAACCTAAAGTTGAAATCATAGTATATACAATAGTAGTAGTCCCTGTACTTTCAAATGAATTATGGGAGATGTAGTGTCAAAAAACATAACTTACAAATAGGTGGAAATAAATATTAGTAAATGTTACAAATATAGTCAAAGTGCAACCAAGTATAAATCACTAAAGTATTCTCAATCCATTTTTAAACACAAAAATCTCAAGAAAGTGACCACTCAAAAGGGATTGTTCAGAAGATATACACATGCATGTAGATAACTCCAATGATGGGGGCAGCCAGGTCACTCCAACACATGCTGCAAATGTGAGTCCTGCAGCTACAGACCATACAGACTCAGTTGAAGATGGGTGTGAGGAAATTACATCAACTGTTGCAAAGGAACCTGTAGTAAAGCTACAGCAGCTGCTGGAAAGGTATCAGCTTGTCAGCTGCATATCTTTAAAACTCACAGGAAACAATATCATTCAGCTATTAAATTAGCAAAAAAATATTATTTTTTTAACAGAATAGCTATGGCCAAGCAAAATCAAAAAGAGATATTCTCAATCGTAAAATCCTTTATTGACCCCAAAGCCTTACACTCAGAAATTCCTCCCTCTCCGACTCTCTGCAATGATATTGCAACATATTTTGAGGACAAGATTAAGAATATCCAAAAGGATTTTGGAACTCTAAGTTCACAAGAACTTGTCAACGAACATGAATTGGTTCATAGGCATAATAGGCCCGCCCTTCACGCTTTTCAAACTGTCACTCTTTCGCATACACACGCAGCTATCTTAGTGTGTGAATCAGGTTTGCCACTGGATGCGTGCCCCCCTATGATACTTCATCAAATCATGGATATAGTAAATCCTGTGATTAATGACATTATGAATTCCTCTCTTGGCTCCGGCAGGGTGCCCGATGAGTGGAAACTTGCCATAGTGAAGCCACTAAAGAAAAAACAAAACATGGACCCGTCCAATCTGTCCAATCTCAGGCCTATATCCCTACTGCCCATTTTGGGTAAAATAACTGAAAGAATGGTCTATAAGGAGCTCTCTAATTTCTTTGAAACATCTCAGATTTTCCACCCCCGACAATCCGGCTTTCGCCCCAAACACTCTACAGAACTGCACTACTAGAGATATCAGACACTCTGAAATTCATCACAGATAATGGCAGGAAGGCAGTTCTGATCCTTCTTGATTTGTCTGCCGCCTTTGATACCATCTCTCATTATATACTTTTGGCCAGAGTAAAATCTTGCGGCATTTCCGACACTGCACTGGCTTGGATCAAGTCCTTCCTGACCAACCGGAGGCAAGCGGTCTCTCTTGGCCCCTTCCTTTCTTCAGAACGCACCATTACTGCAGGAGTCCCACAGGGCTCCTCACTTAGTCCACTTTTATTCAATATATACATGGCTCTGCTTATCTCCCTTATTTCATCTTATGGGATTGAGATAACATCTTATGCTGAGGATATGCAGCTGATCCTGTCCCTTGATAAAAACTCTACGGATGCAGAAGAAAACTTCAAATCCTGTCTTACGGAGGTCATCAAATGGATGAAAAACAATCACCTCCGATGTAACACGGACAAGACAGAAATCCTGCTGATAGGAAAAGACAATCCCTTTCAACCCAAGGCTTGGTGGCCGGAGGATGCAGCAGCCCCCCCATCCACTGTGGAGGTGGCCAAAAATCTGGGGGTGTTGTTTGACTCCTCCCTTTCCTTTAAACCCCATGCACTTAAGGTGGTGGGGACCTGCTTTGGCCTAATCAAAACCCTGAAAAACAAATTTGATCTGATTCCGCTTTCAGCTAGGAAAACAGTTGCGGTGGTGCTGATGCTCTCGCGCCTAGACTACTGTAACAGCCTCCTGGTAGGGGTTAATAAATCAACCCTGAAGAGGCTAAGGTAATGCAGCACGCAGCAGCCAGATTGGTGTTAAAACTTCCCCGTAGGGCTTCAGGCTCAGCAGCGCTGAAATCTCTTCACTGGCTCCCGCTACACAAGAGAATTTTATTCAAACTTCTTGTCACCACCTTTAGAGCTATCCGCCGACTGGGGCCAGTATATCTTTCCACAAGATTCACACCATACACTACAACGAGGATACTCAGATCTTCATTTGCAAACCTACTCAAACCGCCTGGTTTTAAACTTAAAACGCGGGGAGGGAAATCTGCAACTGTGTTAGGTGCAAAGGCTTGGAATCTTATGCCAAATAAATTGAGATCGATAGAACCTGAAATGCAGTTTAGGAAGGCCCTAAAGACCTGGATTTATGGAGTATCAGACGAACTCTGTCAAGCCCTCATCTAGGTCTCCATTGCTCAGTTAGTTATCTGTATAGCCCCAGGAGGCTCCTTTCGGAGTGACAGTTTGCGCTTTATAAATACCACATTACATTTCATTGTCACTCATCATCCTCCAACCACTCAATCAAGGTCCCCAGTCACAAATGACCCAGAACATCTACAACTCTTTGGAGGTCTAGAAACCTCAAAGCTCAGGGTTCAGTGCCTGCAACAGAAGCAAATCAAAATGAGAAATAAAAAACTGATAACCTGGATAAAAACATAATTGGGTTACAAGGTGTCTTGAATACCCTAGCTGCCAATCAGATGACTGTGAATTACAATTTTGCCAATCTCACTGATGCCATCAAATCCTTATGTCAGCAATTGCATCATGAAAACATGCAGCAAAGACATAGGGAGTGCCGTATATCATCCCGCATTGATGGGTTAACTCGTGCCCTCAATGACCTAGAACAAGCCACAACCACCTTATCTCGCTGCACTGTTAACTTGCAGGTGGTAATGGGGCACTACAGCGCAGATGTTGCAAGAGGTTTAATACAGGTCGTCAATGCTGTAGTGCAGTGGTTCTTAACCTGTGGTCGACGACCCCTAGGGGTCTGCGAGACCTACTCAGGAGTCTGTGACTATTTTACAAAACTAAATAATATAAAAATTAATAAATTAAAATTAATAAAGTATATACAAATAAAGAAGCAAAATTGAAAATGTGAAAACTTTGATTGTGAATTAACAAAATATTAGCGCATTTGGTTGGTGTATACTTGTTTTTGCATTTTTTGTGTTTCATTTTGAGGTTCACATTACAGAAATTCTTAGGCTGGGGTCCCTGGCTTCCAATAATGACTCAATGGGGGTCCCCAGATTCCAGTAATAATTCAGCGAGGGTCCTCATAAATCAAAAGGTTAAGAACCGCTGCTGTAGAGACAATGCAAACATTTAACATTGCAATTGGCCCACAGGTTGGAGTGGGAGGGGAGTGAGGACCGATCTAGTGTCAGCAGCATCTCAGCAACTGCCAGTTTAAATCTGTGTTGAAGCAGGAGTTGTGCTGATGCTGGTGACATTGTTGGAGCAATAGCATCAGCTTGCAGCAAAGACAAACCTTAGAAAGCAAGAACTGTAAAATCTTTACATTGTAAAACAATTGAATATTAATTTGTTTGTCTAAACAACCATCTGAAAAGAGAAGCCTCTTTTCAGAAATGTATTCTGTACCTGAAAATAAAGATGTGTTTAGGTAAACAACCTACAATACCTCTTTCTAATTCTTTATGTAATTTTGAATGAATGTACATACTTACAGTGAATAACAATGAAAGGTTGTATTAGCACATCTCAATTGCCCTTCAGCAGCTCGAGTCTCCTCATGTGTAGGAGTTGGTGGGATTGGTTCTTTTTCCTCATCTGAGTCTGACAAAGTTACAGTCAATCATTTCTGTGTTGCAATATTATGGAAAATAGCACATATGCTACAATTTTGCAATGCATCTCTGTGAATATTGTAGGGCACCACCACTCACATGCAGATATCGAAAGTGACTTTTTAGTAGTCCAAAAGAGCATTGTATGAAGCCTCTAGTTCTACAGTGTGCCACATTGTATCAACGTTCATTGGTAGTAGTGTGGGCAGATATGGTGTGATTAACTGATTATCCATGGTTGCAAGGCCTAAACACTATTGACTACAAACAAACAAAACATATTTAGCTATGGGATTACATTTACATTTATGCTCTAAATTATATTATTCTATGTGTATTTACTCAATAAACAACCATCATCAAATCTTCTCTTTGTAGCCTTTGGTAAATTCCACCATGTTGGAATATGAAAGAGTCATGTGTGCTCCCTGGAAATTAAGCAACAATATCTATTATCACATTTTTGGAATCACAATGTATTTGTATGTGAAGGAAATTAGTATTTTTTCCTATTCCTAAATAAATACTCAATGTGAGATGGTGTGCATATAGGCACTTGTGTACCATCTATACATCCAATTAAAAGAGGAAAGTTGGCTATCCTACAAAATTATATTTTGGTGGTGTGCAATTCCTGTGCATTCCTGGGGAAATATATATATAGGTTTGAACGTGCATTAACATTGCATCTAGAATAGTGTGGGGAAAATGGGCAATGGCACTTTGTGACACACCACCAACTGCTGCACTCACACCTTGGTAGCTACTATAGCATAAGAGATGCAAACTACATAAGTTATGTTATTTAGAATTTCTAACGTGCACAGATACTGCAAGAGTGTCCCGGCGCGAACCTTGAGAGAGAGAAGAAACGCCAAGAGCCAAGATTAGGGGAACAGATGCATTTTCAGCTTCTTCTTGAAAAGAATCAGGTCCTGATTGCCCCGGAGCGCAAAGGGCAGATCGTTCCAGGCCAGAGCGGCCTTCACAGCTAGAGAGCTGCCGCCTGACCTTTGCAGGCGGAAACGCGGGATTTGGGCCAGGAGGTGAGTGGAAGAACGCAGTTCTCTTGCAGGAGTGTAAAAGGAAAACCGTTTCTGAAGATAGCCAGGCCCAGTGGCATAGAGAGCACGGTGGGCAATAACAAGGATCTTGAATCTGACCCTCTCTGCCACGGGCAACCAGTGTAAGACGCGTAGGTGTAGTCTCACGCTACATCTGGCGGAAACGTTCACGGGCATCCTCGCTGCCGCGTTCTGCACCACCTGCAATTTATTTAATAGGTAGCTTGGGATGCCAGCATATAGAGCGTTGGCGTAGTCCAACCGAGAAAGAATCAGGGCTCGAATTACAGACTCCTTAGCCACCTGGGGAAGAAGGGGAAGGTGACCCTTCCTGCACATAAACAATAAAAATAGAAAATGAGGTTTTGCAACTTCTATGTGTGCTACATTAAGCAGCACACATAAAAGTCACAAAACGCCATTTCAACATTGTTTATGTGCAGGAAGGGAGACATTCCTGTACATAAACAATCTTCCCCTCAACACAGACACCCTTGCACTATGGTGCAAGGGTGTCTGCTTTGGCGCTAGGCTGTTAAATTTAGCGCCAGCGCAGGGGGAAACGCAGAGCTGCACCATATTGTTGTAAATAGGGTGCAGCCCTGAGTTTCTGAAGTGGTGGAGCGCGCCATTAAGCCAAGGAGGCTAACGCCACACTCTGCCACTTTGTTGTAAAATGCCTAATTTCTGTGTTTGGGAAAAGAACATGTGTTTATGTGTACACATATATCCGTGCACTTGACTCTTGTGTTGTTCATACACCATGCTTTCTTACCTTATTAGATGGCTATGAGTCGGAAAGACTCACATGCCTTTATTAGTTTGGTGCACGTCCCATGCAACCATGCACAATTCACAAACAGTGTCCTTATTATATTAAGTACCCACCTCAAATTGGGGGAATGATAACCCCAAAGGAATCAGGAGCTAGTAGAGCTCCAGCATCCCACTCTAGAAGAGAAAACAATGGGTGGCCTCTTGTTAGAACAAGACCAGTACGAATGTTCCCGGTATCCTCCTCAATAATAATTTGCAAAAAAAAATAAAGAAAGGTGTGGAGGCACAGTTTCACTGAGTGCTCCTTGGGTCTCAGCCTGCGATTGCACCTAACTCCCAGTTCTTGTAGTTCCTGCATCTGAGTGAGACCTACTCTGGTAGCATAGCGCAGGGACGTATGTCGTTGGCACGCAATCACATGGTCCTGGTCACAAACTCCCCAGTCTAGTGTCACATAGCCTCCGTCTTGGAATGGTGTATGTCTAACCATAAGTGCACAAAGCCACTCTTAAGTATCCGTCCCAGCTCCGATTAATCCCAACTCTGTGTATTATTTTGTCAAATCATCACACATTATGCACTGTGATCAGACCTTTATTTCTTCTAGTAATGTGATTGTGAGAATATCTTGTCCATAAGGACAGAATGAATATAATCGGACATCACTATTTAGATCTATACAGGAGTTGTGACAGATATGCAGGTCATCCTGAGACTAAGCATAGTGTTGAGGGTTTTAAAGGATCCCACTGTTCCTTGAAGAGAGGTCCTGAGAGGCCTACCCACCCTTATTTTGGTGGCTCACTTTTAGCCTTGGGGAAAAAGGAACAGTCAACGACAGAAGTGCATTTGCTTCAATCCCACGAACTCTCAGCAATATCTCAACAACCAGCACCGAGATCTCGGACTTCACTCTCTCTGGCATTTGAGACCAGATAAGTGCACTCAGGAGAGGAACATCTCCGACAAGCCACTCAAGCTCTTCTGGATCTTTTTGCATTTTCTGGGTTCTGCTCGCTCTCCCTCATATCCGACTCTGAAGGTTCGCTTATTGGTGCAAGTTCTCTTTCAGATGCGAGTCTCAGTTTCTTTCTGCTCTGTCTCAGAGGCCAGGTTTCACCTGCAGCATCTTTCTTCATTAACTGCACATGACTACTTGTCACACCAGCCTCTTCCACTGAATCAGACTCTCTATCACTCGCAACGGTGCCGTTTCCCTCAGAGTCTATGCCAGGGTCTTGTGTAGCTTGACCCCCCTCAGATCGACCTGGCATGCATCCAGCCTTTTCAGGTTCCTCTACAGCTTTGCTTGTCCCCTCCTGTGACCCCTCGGTCACAGCTGGAGATTCTTCTGGGAAAGGAGCTGTTTCACCAGAGGAATCTAAAACTCGACGGGTGTGAGAGGCATGGACCCAATTCGGCTCTCCGTCACACTTCACAGCAGTCATAGCCACCAGTATCACTTGGTTTGGACCACGCCAACCAGAATCAAGACAGTTTTTCCTCACTTGCTTTCTGATGAGAACCCAGTCTTCTGGGTTCATGTCATGGCAGAGATCCCTTGATGTCTGTGCAGTCGCCACTTCAACCTGATGAGACACAGAACGAACCATGTCAGCCAATACTTTACAGTAATGAAGGACCAAATCATCTGAAATGTTCACAAGCGCATCACTCTTCCCATGAGTATTTTGTGGGGCGACAACCCAGTTCTCCTGTCAGGGATGCTGTGCAGACTCATTAGCACTAGTGGTAAAGCATCAGGCAACTTCAAAGATGTCGAAGCACACACTTTAGCCAATCTCCACTTCAAGGTACCATTGATTTGCTCCACCATTTACGATGCCTAGGCGTGTAGCTACATTGTAGTTTCTGATCCACATTCAGAGCTGTGCACAGTAACTTCATGACTTCGTTATGGAAATGTGTGCCTCTATCTGACTCCAATGTAGTTGGAAATCTGAATCTAGGAATGAGTTCCCTCAGCAATAGCTTAGCTACCGTGAGGCTATCACATCTCCTAGTCGGGTAAGCCTCGACCCATCGAGAAAAAATGCACACCACAACCAGAAATTACCTCAAGCCATTACACACAGGCATTTCAACAAAATCCATTTGGATCCAATTAACGCCCCCTGATCTGCCAATGTTGCTCAAGGCAACAACAGTCTTCTTCCTAGCATTCATTTGTTGACATGTGACACACCGATGACACACAGCTTCTGCAATCACTCGAAACTTCGGATTGAACCAAGTCTGCCTGAACAATCTCACCATCCCATCCCTTCCTATATGAGCTGCTCCATGAAATAAGGCAATGATTTTGGCCACTTGTGCGGAATGTACTCCCTGTAAACAAGCAGCTTCTACCACTCCAGAAATGGCACAGACAGCAAACGCTGCTCTCAGATTTCCTTCATTGCCTCTTAAGTATGAACCATCAACAAAGAGGACTTGATCAGGGTCAAACAATGTCATGTCTCGGTTTCGTACAAAGTTCAATGACATCCAGATAGTCATAGTCTTCACATTCTTCCCCATCATCACTTGGATTGGGCATCAAGGTAGCAGGATTTAGCACAGAACACCGCTTCAGGGTTAAATTTTCAGCGGCAAGAAGCACCTGCTCGTACCTTGTCAACTTATTATTTATCAACTGCTGTGTCTTAGTTCTCATCATCAGAAGTTCAACTGAGTGTCGTACATACGCTGTAAGAGGATGACCCATCACAATGCTTTCACATTGTTTAATACTGACACCTGTCGCAGCAAAGAATTTGAGACATCCAGGCAATGCTGAAGCTACATGATCTAGAATAGCTGAGAAATAGGCACTGGTCTACGAGCACTTCCTTGTGTCTGTGTGAGTACAGATAGAGCACAACCTTCCCTCTCATGACAGAACATCAAAATGCTTTGTGGTAATCGGGCATTCCTAAAGCTGGAGCGCGACACAGGCATTCTCACAACTCCAGGAAGGCAAGTAGGCAATCGTTATCCCAAGGTACAGGATCACACACAACCTTGTGGGTCTGCATCTGCAAAGGTTTCGCCATCAGGGAAAAGTTGGGAATCCACTGTCAACAATATCCAACCATTCCCAGAAACATTCTGACCTCTTTTTGGGTACTAGGCGGATTCATTTTGATGATCACCTCCATTCTTTCTGATGACACCTTCCTCTTGCCCTTTTCAATTTGATGGCCCAAGTACTGTACTTCATTCACACAGTATTGAAGCTTACTCAGAGACAGTAAGGCAATGGTATCATCTCTGCAAGCATCACGTGTCTCAAATGCAATGAGAAGGTCGTCAATGTATTAGACCAGAACAGAGTTCTGGGGCAGCATCAGACCATCAAGGTTCTTTTTCAAGATCTGGTTGAAGATGGATGGACTTTCAGTATACTCTTGAGGGATACGACACCCTGTTGAGGCACGGTTTTCCAGATGAAAAGCAAATAAAAATTGCCTTTCCTCGTGCAATGGAATAGAGAAAAACGCCTGACAGAGGTCAATCAATGTGAACCATTCAGCTTCGCAAGGAATCTGAAATAAGATTACAGATGGATTCGGTACCACAGGACAGCATGGGATCACTATGCTGTTAATTTTCCTGAGGTCTTGGACAATGCAATACTTTCTGCTCGGTTTCTGCAAACCTATAATAGAAGAGTTGCACAGACGTCCCATGATCTCCTTTAAAATGCCCTGTGCAATCATGGACTCAATTACAGGTGTAATCCCTGCCACAGTTTCTGGGGTCAGATTGTACTGGGGTGTTCTCTGAAATTTTACATTTGGCTTGACCTGTATGCGGACTGGCTCAACTCCTCAAATCAGTCCGATCTCCTTTCCTGAGAAGTCCCACACCACTGGAGAGACAGTGTCTCTGAGATCTAGTGGCATATCAGTAAAGGAAACATGGCAGGGCAAAGGTTCTGGTTTGCCAATTTGAAAGCAATGTTCTTGTCATTGGTTCGCAATTCAATTCCTTTTGGTGTGAAGAAGATGGTACAATTCAACTTGCACAACAGATCACGCCATAAAAAACAGCCTGGGCTCGAATCACACATCACAAACTGATGGTGATCCTGAAAAGTTAAAATTTTCACCAGCACCTCTTCTGTTAAAGGGTTTGTCATCTTTTTATTAGAAACTCCTACAACTTGGATCGATTTTCCCAAGAAGGGCAGGTTTGGGGGTACCACAGATCTCACAGTAGAACGGGTAGCACCAGTATCAATCAAGAATGTAATAGGATGACCATCCACATCTGCTTCTACATATGGTCCATTCTGGTCTACCTCTAAGACTGTGTCAAGTGTACAGTCTTTCTCCCCTCTTAGGCACCGTCATAAGGACGGGTCCCGATCAAATCCATACAGAGACTCTATTTATTAAGGGCATCTGGTGATATGTCCGATTGGCCTGTGGCATTCGCGGAGGTTGAGGCACTTGCACTAATTGGTTCTGATTCCCTCCCGCATTGAGAGATCTTGGCCTGGTCACTGTCTGTACTGATTCACACCATCTGCCATCTGTATGAGTTCTCCTCCCTGTTCCTTGGTTTGCAGGATCTAGGTGACATTCGCGCTTCCAATGCCCGATCTTGTCACATAAATGACATGCAGTGGACTTCTTCAGGGTAGCAACATCTATCCCTGTCTTTGGATCTATAGGGATGCCTCTCCCTTTCCCTTGACCTGTCGACTCTACAACTGGTTGCTATCGTACACCCCCTGGGGCGTTTCACTGACTATGAGCTACAGCTCCCATCATCCCCTGCACCTGCTCTCCTTTCTGGGCATTACGCATTTGGACTAGCATCAACTTCTCCTTTATCCTCCTATGTTTGGAGTCCACCTCATTACTGCAATACCTGGCATATCGTAGGAGTTCGCCCACGGGTTTGTTTTGTCAGCACATCAAATGCTGTTGGCTCATGAGGCTGATCTCCAGGCTCGGTCCAGTCACAGACTTGGACACAAATTGACACATGTCTTTGGGATCAAGCATATCTAACCCACTGTGCTGCTTGAAGGCTTGTAACAGCCATTCGTGATAAGCATGTACCGACTCTTTAGGCTTCTGGGTCGTTCGATTTATCTTGACTCAATCGATGTCCTGTGGGGCTATTTTGGAATGTAACCATGTGATCACCTGATAGTACTTTTTTTATGACCAACAGCAAAGGGCCATGAGTTATTGAGTTCCTCTCTGACTCAGCACTAGGCCACTCAACAGCTATCTTACAAGCAGACCATAGATCACTAGGAACCACAGTTTCGAACAAGGTGTTTATATCAATCCACAACACTTTCAAGATTTTAACAAAGCACTCGACTTGCTTATGCGACTCAGCAAGTTTCTCTCTTAATCTGGGAAAATCGTTCATGAACGCAGCAAGATCACCCTGACTCCTGGGAACATGCACGTACCCTCAGCTAGGCACTTCTTTTACTTGATATGCCTCTATTCCCTGCGTCCCACCTCCTGGAGGAGAGGTCTCTCCTGTCACCTTTCTTGAGCTCTTCTTCCTTGACCACCTCTCTTCCAACTTATCCAACATACTCCATGCCCTTATTCCTATCACCAGTTCCTGAATGTGTGTCCTCAATCCAGTCACTCTCATTTCCTCTAACTCTGGGTCACTGTAAGTAAGCCTGTGATTTCCCTGCAATGCCCCCATTCGGGATAAATCTACCCCATACATCTGAGCCAAATCCAACAACTTCTCATGTGCTTGTCTAGCCCTCTGGGTGACATCTTTTGCCATAAACAACAATTAATCTGGCTCATAGATCTCTATTATGTTTAGATATTTAGAGGTAAACTTCCACTGATGATCTCCTCTAATTCTGCCTTCATTCTCACGACATCAACTAGATTCACCTTCATTGCAGCCTTAATGGTACCCGGACTCGACTTACTATTCTGACTCTCTTTGCTGTTTTAATGGTCCCTCAGCCATGACTCCAAATCCGCGACATCTAGGGTTTGCTGATTCTCAGGGGTTCTCTGACTTGTGCTTGATGCTTATGACATGCCACTCGGTCCTCTCACAGGAGTTTCCCACATTCGCACATCTAAACAGGTCCTTACCATAGGTACAGGCCTTATGGTGCTGGAGCCAATCCGTACTCCAGAAGGGTTGGCAGTAGCCGCTAAAGGGGTACTGGATTCCATAGGCACTAAAGGATGACAAGTCCCATTTGCATTCCCTGTTCTTCCCAAACCAGACCCTTCTACATGTATGGGTTGTCTCTGGCTAAGGTTTCCT
Source organism: Calotriton arnoldi (assembly GCA_963921515.1). Lineage (NCBI taxonomy): Eukaryota > Metazoa > Chordata > Amphibia > Caudata > Salamandridae > Calotriton > Calotriton arnoldi. Next base: position 2,303,092 of record CAWUFW010001638.1, on the reverse strand, counting down.
GTTGGGCCTGAGTCATAAACAGGAACAAAAGGTCCAATGGTGAACGGTACTGTAAGAGGTTCCAGCAACCGTGAGTAGTGGCAGCATGATTCTGTTCCATACCTCTCAAAACAGACACTCCTGTCCCCCCTGTTCTTGCCAATATCATTCCCACAACCCCTGGATCAGGAGCCACTGGGGCTGATACACTTCTCACATTATCAGTGCCATCAGAGCCTCGTCCCACTTCTCCCAGTTGTAAACTGTAAGGTGGTGGACACTCAGCCATCCAACAAGCTGTCTTCATTATCACTACTGTCACTCCCATTTATCCTTCTAATGCTGTCCTGTGATTCTCCATCTTCCACCATTACTGGGTATAACCTCTTTCTCTCAATGGTATCCACTCTCCACCTCTTAAGCCTAGTATCCCACTGCGCATCCTGATATGCCTTCATAGTTTTCTTCGTCCTCCCTTGATATTTCTCTCTTTGCTTAACATGAGCTGCATGCATCCATGCATCTAGCGCTTCAAATTGTGTGGTTCTGGGTAAAGGTTGCATTGCAAACATCATCCCCCTAAGTTGGTTCAATACCTCTAGCCTGAATGTGCCACAGCGTGGAAATGACAATTCACCTTCCTTTTCAGTGATGTTGTGCCAATTTTGGAGCCAAAGTATAGTGTGGAGCCCAACCTGTGTCGCCATATAGTGTGCTGGAGTATCCTTGGGTGGCGTCTCTTTCGCCCACTCGAGTAACAACCCCTTCATCACCTCTAAAAAGATCCCATAACACCCTAAAGCACCGCATGATTTCTGACACATTCTGTACTTTCCCTCACATATGCAATATTTGTTCAATTAATTAAGGCAAAATAATCCTTTTCAGTCACAGAATTCCCGATGACCATTGACCAATCCCAGTGCGGCGTTCCACTAACTGACCTATCACAGCATGGCACAATCCAACGTCACTCTCACTCCTCGCAGCGGCTCACCCTTCTTCACAATCTTTTTGGTACGTATTCACTCACACAACCATCTTAAGTCCTTAATTGTAGGCCATTCTAAAACATCGATAGAATTCAACCACTCAAGGCATTCGCACACGATAACCCTCGACCAGCGTGAATCACCCAAATCGGTATAGTTACCCCCTGTACACAAGGCTACTAAATGATTCCCATATGTCCCATTCACACAAAGCTCCCTGTCTTAGGTGGAACTGCTGATGACGTCTCATGACAACTCCTCAACTCTTTGGTCAGACAATCACAATCTCTGTGTCTTCTGCACCTTTTAATATCCTGGGATCTTAGGCCACTTCAGGACCTGCAACTTAAATCTCAATCCTTGGGCCACATCAGACCCGAAACCACATTCTCTCGATTCTCACTAGAACTCCGCAAGTCATCACTGTAAGAAAGTGCCCTCTTTTTGCATGGTTGCCCCCAGTTTTTGCTAAACTGCTGATGTGCTTTGACTGAGTGTGCCCTGGGTTTCTGCCAAACAGGTATCCAGGGCTTATGTTCTTTCCCTAAACTGCATTGAAAACATAATCCAATTGGCACTCTTTGGCCACAGGTCAGTCCCTTGTAAATGGTACCACAAGTACCAAGGGCACTGTGGCCAGGGAAGGCCTCTAAGGGCTGCAGCACTTATTGTGCCACTCTTAGAGCCCCTGTACCTTTACATACACACACACTGCCTTTGCAGGCTGTGTGTTTTGAGTCGACATGGCACACATCCCTGTGTGCCATGCCTACAACCCACTGCCCTGGCATAGGTCAGCCACCCCTCTAGCTGGGTGCACTATAGCAGTGGTGAGGGTACAGGTGCATGAGCCCTGTACCCCTACAGTGTCTAAGCCAATTATTAGACATTGTAAGTGTAGTTATGCCATTAAGAGTATATGGTACTGGGAGTTAGTCATTACGAACACCACAGCACCATAATGGCTTTACTGAAAACTGGGAAGTTTGGTATCAAACTTCTCAGCACATTAAACCCACACTGATGCCAGTGTGGGATTTAATGAAAATGCACACAGAGGGCATCTTAGAGATGTCCCCTGAAAAACGACCTAACATTAGTGTCCATGCTGAGTGGCTGCTTGCAAACTGCCACCACCAGAGATGTTTCTGGACCCCTGGGTCGAGAGCCTGCTGCTCACGGGGGTCTGAAACAATGCACATCCTGGGACGAGGTGCCAAGCCTCCTCCCCCAGGATGGGCAGGGTCCACGAAGGGGAAGCTTTAAAGGCTTGCTGCCTTTGTGAGCTTCCCCAGGCCTTTTGCTGCTTCCAGCAACTGGCCCCCACTGGTTCTGACCCCCACTTTGGGCGGGAGAATCAGCGGGAAAATCAAGTGAGGAAGGAAGGTGGGGGAGGCGAGGTGAAGCACAATTCTCAGTCCCCGCCATCTTGCAGATTGGGGGACCCAGCCAACCACAGTGAGGCATATGCCCCCCTCCCACTGGAGGGTGGCATAATAGGGGGTGTAACCACCCCAAGGAAGGGACCCATTGGTAATGCCCCTATATCTAGTATTTAGAGGCACTCCTGAACCTTGCCTCCTCAAACAAGAACCGACTAAGAAGAAAAGAATAAGAAGGACCGAAGAAGCCATGCCAAAGCTAAGAAGAGGAGGACTCTTGGCCCCAGCCCTACCGGCCTGTCCCCACTTCGAACCTGCAGAAGCGAAATCCCGGTGTGTCCTGTAGTCAGCAACCTCAAGAACCCAGAGGACCTGCCCTGCCTTCCACAGAAAAGACTCTGTCTCCCGTGAGCACCGGATTTGCTCACCCTCAGACTCTGGCTCCTGCCAAATCCACAAGTCTGCACCACTCTGCACCTGACACCAACGGCCCGAGTTCGAGTGGCCCAACACCACGAGGAGGTCTCCTCGGCGATCCTGACCTGAGATCTGGTGATCTCTGACCTGCCTTGAATCTTCCAGCAAAGCCTGCAGCCTCTTTCTGGAGGATCCCCCCGACCATGACCAGAGCTGGTAAAAAAAACCGACGCCTAAAGACACCCCTGCACCCGAAGTCCCATGGCCTTGGGTGGCCCAACAGAAGGTGTTCCAGCATCCCCAGGCATCCCCACTTACCTCTCCAACCTGTGGTCACCTCCAGAAGATCTTCGTCCCCAAGCCTGCAGTCTTTGTTGAAACCGGAGAATCCTCATTGAAATCAACAGGGCACCCGACGACAAAACAGCACCCTGCACCCAGCCGCCCCTGCGCCGTTGCAGGTGTACTTTGGGTGCTAATTCGGATCTCCCTTTGTCCTGAGCCTAACACCAGGAGCTCTGCTCCCACAACCCTGTGGCCTGCTCATGAGCAACCACCAACCGGAGGCCCCCTATCCCCCATTGGATAACATGGGGCTCAGCACTCTGCACCCGTCCGCCCTAGTGCCACTGGGGGTGCTTTGAGAGTGCATCCTTGGTCCTGGGGAACCCTTGTTCTAACCCCAGAAACTCAACCCCAAAGACCGAGTACTTACCTGTTAACCGATAACTTCATTTCTCTCCATAGGAATACATTGACTGTTTTTCCTTGAAAAATGTTGTGTGGAGTTGATTTGTATGAAAACCTGAGAAACTAAAACTGTACAAAACTGATTTTACTTACGTTTTCTCTAGAAAATGGCCCTGTGTGATATCTTGGCATATCACACTTAGTAGAAAAAGTAGCTTAAAAAGTAATCTGGGGGGTGTGGCCGGGCAAGATGGCCGAACGGACGTAATCCGTTTCGCCTCCCGTGCTGCGCTGGTGTTCCGGACATAAACACGCTGCATATGGACACCCTACCTGCAGCGATGGGGACCCCATGAAAGCCTAGGGGTTGGAGCAGGCGGGGAATCCGTGATTTTCATCTGAGATCACCCCTGCGAGCCACGCGGAGATCCTGCTGGGGAGGCCTCAGAGCTGACCAAAATGGCGGTCGCCACTCTCTCAGTCACGTCGGACTGATAGACACGGGGAGACTTTGGTGAGGAGATCCCACCGCCGCCAGCCACAGACGGGACCCGGCAGCTGCTGCCACATCGTGACAGTCGAGGTGAGAGGTCCGCCTTGAAGGACTGCAGGCTGTGAGACGCTACGTCGGCCCCCATCTCCTGAGAGGTTGCGCGGGCGGGGCAGATCGGGAGATCGGAGGACCCCCAGAGAAGTGCACGCATGGGATGGGGCGGCGGACCCTGACGGTGCCCCGTTTGGAGGTTGAAGTGTTGTTTGCTTCCCTTCATGATACCTTGGAGTGGCGCGCCTGACCCTAAGATGGCGGCCGGACCCGAAACAGGCGCCATTTAAGCTTCTACCTCTCCCGCTGGCTACTACCTATATGCGGCACCCACACCGGAGATACTGGGAAGCAAATAGCCTACACCTGAAAACCAGAAGCTGCCATCTGGGGTGCATCTGCCGATCGTAGAAGGGGCAATTAGTGGTGTGGTAGAAGCTCCGACCACCGCAGGGTGCCCTGCCTGCCCTAGCTACTGCTTTACCTGTCACCCCCATCGTGGAGACTGGGCCCGGCACCTGTCTGATCTTGAAACGGGCAACGCAGGGTTTTGGCTAGCCCCACCGGCAGTACACCCGGACTAGCCATTCAGACCAGAGGATACCTGGCGCCCGCAGTCTCTTGGAGTCCAGAGCACGCGATGGGGGCCCAACACAGGTGACCCGCTGTATGCCCCATAACAGTTTATTGTGTCATCGCTCCGTGAGCCCCGTTTTAGCGAAGCCCCTGGTCAGTCGCGGCTGCTGAGCTCCCCTGACGGCCTACAAGTGCGGGATACAGTACATCCGGGTCCTGCCGCTCAAGCCTTCCAGTGCCAAGACAGTGGGGAGCAGGCTGGGTCAGCCTCTATGCCGCCGAAGAAGACGGTAACCAGAGCGTCCAACAAAGTCTCAAGCTTCTTTCCGCCAGGAGACAAACATCGGTCTTCGGACCGCGACGAGGGCCCGACTGCCATGGCTCTCACCAAAGAAGATCTAATGTCCTCCCTGCGAGATTTTAAGGCGGAATTGAGGAGAGAGCTGAGCCAAGACATCCAAACCGCAATTGATCAACTGAAGTCCGATCTCAACACACGGTTGACTGATCTCCAACGCGATGTGGACTCGGTGGGCACTAGGGTGGTGGATCTAGAAGCGCACAACCAGGAAGTGGACAAACGCACATCTGAAATGCACGACACCAGTGGCGGCTGGTGACATTTGAAAGTGGTGGGCGTAAAATTAGTGGTGTAGCACACCACGGCGAGCGAGCGTAGCGAGCGAGCCTGAACGACCTAAGGAGGGTTCGGGGGGGTTCTTCCCCGAGAAAATTTTGAAAAATGAGTGGGCAAATGGTGCATTTCCAAGCAAATTTGAGAACATATGCACTTTACTCTTCACAGTCAAAAACGAGGTGAGGGTTGGCCTAAACTAATTAATAATTAGTCTAGACCAACGCTCTGGTTTATGTACATAGCAGCACCATGCTTCCAGTTACACCAAAACCCTCCAGAGTCCACATAAAAGCCACACTGCACTCATGCACTTCTTTCTGTCTGTTTATGTCACTAACATGATCAACAGTGACAGTGTCCAAACACAAATAGCGAACATTGATGTGCCCAGATTTTACAAACATTTTACAAACATCACACACTCCTCACAACAGTCATTCATTAGATTAAATGTTTTCACCAAAAAGCTGCTGTTGCTTAACTAATTTTCCAAAACGACCTGAGACTTCAATTCTTTAAATAAAAGATGATCATGCTTTACTCATTAATGGAAAGATATTTTGTATTATAAAAGAAAGATAGATATTTTGTATTATAAAAGAAAGCCGGTGCAAGCAGCAGCAATCTATAGAGCACAACTATGTGGCCACATGAACATTAAACATTTTGAGAAAGTCGACAATTTGCTTTATTTCCTCTAGTACTGCTGTGGGGGAGACTTCAGACTGGAACACGCGGTCACTGTGGCTGATTTATGGGCCAGTGATAAACTGTGATATCCGCCCACTGATACACTTGTAGTGGTTTCAACTATAAAATAAATACATTCATTTACTGTGCAGTGCTTCTACAATTCACTAAAACACTGTATGCTCCTTAGCAAATCATTGTATCTTCCCATGCGGCAAATTGAAAATACGTGTAATGTAGATGTGCAAAAAACTGTACAGTGAGTGTAGGGTACTATCTTAATCCCACACCGTCCAACCCACCAGTCACTGCCTAAAGACCAAGGAAACTTTTGTGTAGTCGATCTGCAAAGAGTGATGTCCACAGAAGCCCTGAAATGAATAGAAGGTGCACCCGCATCTGTCTGGTGTAGTTGTCGCCCCCTGTATGTCTGATGTCTGCTTTTACTTTAAGAGCTACTTTCCAGTGTAAAGAATTTTTGTGCTCGAAAGTAAATACTTTAACAACACTTTGCATCACTTTATGTCAGATTGTTGAGTGCTGATAAATTTGCCCTAAGTGTGCCCGGCTATGACCGGCACTGGCAGTAGAAGCATTTATTCCTTGCAGAGCGTAGATACAACATGAGCAGAGGTCATGCACGCTTCCTTCAGCCATACAGCACCTGTACAGCAGTCAAAGCCTGGGAAGGAGCAGGTCTCCCTGTTTCACACACACAAACTCACGCATCTTGAAAAGGGGTACTTTTCTCACAGAAAGAACAAGCAGGGATTAGGATCTTCAAGGGTAGGCCATTTCCGCAACCAGTCCCAGAACTTATGGGACATTTCACCCTTCCAGCTTCTCCAAGTAATGTGCCTTAAAATATCGATCATTCCATCACTTAGTCCGTTAAAGAGTATTAAATAGCTTTCTGATTGCCTCTCCGTTTTTCACTTTGAAAAGTCGTTTACAAAAGCAAACAGATGCAGTCTGTTATTTTAAGATTCATCTTTAAGAGGTAAGACTTGCTTTCATGTACCTCTAACTTGATTTGTGCAAGTTGGCACCTAACAGTATCCAGAAGCGAATCATGCATCAGTGGGCAATGAACACATACAGAGATGCCACCTGCAAGATGGCCACTTTGGCCTGAATTCTTTTGTCGACGGAAAACGTGTGTGTAAAGCCTTTCATAAAAAGCAGAGTTAAATCATCTCAATGTCTGCCCTCTTGAATTGCCACTGTGCAAAAGTTCACGTTTAGAGCGACATTGCACCATCGTTTTGAAAAGAAAAGAGACGCAACATTTCCACATGAAATCTCTTTCATGGCAGTGGTTTGAGGAGGCGCCCGATGCTTGAAAACAATTCAATTCAGCTCTCTGACCTGCATCCTTTCTCCGTAGTCTCTGGTCCAACCTTTTGTTTAACCTTAGCATGTGGGCAGCAGCCTTGAGAGATGTGCGGAGCTTACAAGGCCCCTGTTCTTTGGACCAGACCATTTTACCGAATAGGGGAGGGAGCACGTAACATTACATTACACGCAGCAGGGGCATGTGCAGCTTCGAAAAAGTGACAAAAGAAAGGGCTGTTAAAATGAAGCAGCCTTCCCAGGCAGAATAAGCAAGATGGCATGTTCTATTTGGTAACCGAATGCGGGGACAGCCCCTGGCGCCTAGCACATGTTGGTGACTGCTCTGAAATGTCCTAGATCAAGCTGATGCTTGGGTTATACTTAAATGGAAGAAAGATAGCACACCATAAAAATATGCACAAAACAAACTTGTAGTATGATAAAGTTTCCCCCAAAAAACTAATGACTTTTTCAAACTGTGCAAGGACTTATCGCTACGCACCGACACTCTAATCACCCTAAAAGCCTCGGTTAAAATCATCGGTGTCTTCATGTTAAAAGTTTCCATTTAAGAAGAATGAATGATTAAAGCAAATGACAAAGTAGATAGTGCCCCTGTAACACCGGGTGATACACGGGCTCGTGCAGAGACTCTGCAGCTTAAACTAGATGTCCAGACTGACCCCGACATCCATCCATGATTGTACACGGCCCTTAAATGGGCCTATATAAGTTAAAAATGCCCGCCTGGGCCTTACCTTGTGAACTGCCCGACTCCCGGACCCGAAGTCCCGAGTTCCCAATTTAGTAGTCCTACTGTCCAAGTACTCCGGACAGCAACCTGTTCAGATTCAGACTGCCTCGGACCCTCGGCTCCAAAAAACATGCAGTCCGACTCCGATTGACGAAGACACTCTCGGGATGCAGTCTCAGGTCGAGTCTGCGCAGACTCGATTCCTCGGTTTCCTGCCTGCCACACCCCTTTCCCAACTCGTCACAGGGTGCGTCCAACCACGCCCTGTAATGAGTTGGGAAAGGGCTGGGTGACAAGCTCTCCACTCTCTGATTGACGTGGAGGGTTAGCAATACCGGGCTTGGATTTAAAACGCCCGGGGCTAACTTTACCTCCACGCCATCAGGGGGTGGAGACTGGGCCTTGAAGCAAGGTCTTTGCCGAGCTGATGACCTCACAGGCTTCAGGGCTGAGAGGTTATCAGCCCGGCAATACACTTAGGCTTCTGTGGGCCCGCCGAGGCGCAAGCAAGCAGAGTCAGTGTCACGTGACTCTGTCTGTTTACAATCGTCACTGGAGAACGGCAGCAGTGTCGGTAAGTGGGGCAGACAGTGCCCGTGTTCTATAAATACTTACACTACATAAAGGGGATATTTTTTTTTATTGAAAACAAATATGAGCATTGCCATTGCTCATTGTCGAAAGTAACGGGGGCGGAGCCCCGACGCCCTTGAAGAGAAACCGCCACTGCACGACACTGTGCTCACTCTCCAAGACCAGCTTCGCCAAACCCAGTTAAAAGCGAAAGACTTAGAAAACAGAGCTAGGCGGGAGAACCTGCAGATCCGAGACCTAGAGGAAGGGGCGGAAGGGCCAGACCTTGAGGCTTTCCTGGAGGGTCTTTTTGCGGAAATCATCAGCCCACAGAGCCTCAAGATCAAGCTCGAGAGAGTGCACCGAGTTGGGAGCCTATCGACTGGAGGACGGCAGAGGCCAAGAGAAGTCCTTGCGAAATTTCACTCCTACAAGGTGAAGGAGGCAGTACTTCTGGCGGCCCGAAAGAAAGGCACTGTTTCCTTCCAGGAACATTCCTGCACCATTTACCAAGACCTGGCACCTGCGACTTTGGCACGACGGCAACAATTCCGGCCCATCACCGCCAAACTACGCGATGACAAGATCAGATACCAATGGACCTATCCATTTGGCTTGAGCTTTGAGTACCATAACAAACAGAGACATGTGGTAGATCTAAGGGAGGGGCTAGACCTGCTGGGTCTCTCCGTAGAAGACACTGAACTCCCACAGAGCAAAGCGCAAGGTACGCGGAATGCCGGCTCCCCCATATCACAGTGGTCCACAAGCTCATGAGGACACCACAAATGACTCAGACCGCTCACACGCACCAGCCTCGCCCATTATCCAGGGTGCGGGTCGCTGGGGATGGTCCTGGCTCAGACATAGAGGGCCTCCAGGTGGGATGTGACTACGAGCCCCAAGGCGGGTGCGCGATTGTCCGCTCCACGCCTCCCCCGGGGACCAGGATGCTGCAAGTCGGCTTTTCAGGACCTTGCCGTTCGGAGATGGAGACACACTGTAGGTCTACGGACAAGAGCGAGGCCTATTGTGGCTCAATGTTGTGGGAGGGCGCGACCTCTGTCACACCGCGACACCGAGCCTGCTGTACAGACATACATGCTTGATCCCCTTTTTTTTGCCCGTGGGGGGGACTCAAACATATAGTCCTGGTGATTCCGCCAGTCTAAGCACGTAGGGTGCCTCGCACTCTTTAGAACGTCTGGAGGGGCAGCGAGCCGGGACCCTGGTCACATTGACCTTCCGTCAAGACTACGTGGGTTCCTCAGCCCACTGTCGGACAATTACCATCGATCCGACGCTTGATGTTGTTACTTCTGTTATGTTTGGGGGTTTTGGGTCTGTTGGGGGGGAGGGGGACTGGTGGCGGATTTTTAAAGGTTTTCCATGCAGATGCATTTTGACTAGGATGTGCTCCACACAGCAGGCATACCCCGGTTTCACGCCGTGGAGGGGCTTTAGTGCAGCGAACAGGAGAGTGACACACAGGTTCATGAGAGGGCGGAGGGGTTCGTCACGGGACAAATGGTACTCACTATAGGCTCCTGGAATGTGAAAGGCCTTAACTCACCTCAAAAAAGGCAAAAAGTCTGGAAATATATATCTGATCACCACCTGGATATAGTAGCACTACAAGAGACACATCTACCCCCAGCGGAGGAGACCCGCCTCCGTCACAAACTCTACCCCTTGATCTACAGGGCCTCTGCACTCACTAAACACCGGGTGACCGCGATCCTTTTCCACACCTCTATGAAATTTCAGCCAACCGACACTAGATCAGATAAGGAGGGACGATGGGTAATAGTTAAAGGCGTTCTGCAGGGTAGACTCTGCACATTCATCTCGACATATGCACCCAACACAGGACAGGCAGCCTTTCTTCACGCGCTCCTAGGGAAAATACAGGATTTTGCGGAGGGACCGACACTCCTACTAGGGGATTTTAACCTAACTTGGCAGGCAGATCTCGATAGCACCCAGTCCCATAGACTGGAGCCTAGCACATTTTCCACAGAGACTAAACAACAAATACACGACATGGGCCTTCGGGATGCCTGGCGGACCCTCTTTCCCCAGACGCGAGATTATACCTTTTATTCGCATGTACACCGCACATACTCTAGGCTCAACTATATATTCATTAGCCAAAACTTAATGGCAGCCCTTCGAGAGGCTAAGATTTTCCCGTTATCTGTGTCGGACCATTGCCTAGTCTCGATCTGTTTGTCCTGGGGTAATCTGGCATCTACATCTCCCAAATGGTACTTCCCGGCCTCCCTTACGAGAGACAGGGTACTCTGTACAGAACTGAGGGACACAATCACAGATTTTTTCGCCAGGAATGTACCCGCAGATACCTCCGTGTTCACTAATTGGGACGCCTTTAATGCGTTTTTTAGAGGACGGTGTATTGCGCTTAACTCCACCTTGAATAAACAATGGGCCAAGGAAAGAGTAGATCTGGAAGCCTAAATGATATTAGCGGAAACGACCCATAAAAACAAACCCACCAGAGAATCTCTTCGCACACTCACTTCCTTGAGGGGGAAACTTAGAGCCATCTACAACAATAGGGCGGAACATACTCTCCTGAAGCTCCGTCAGCTTTCCTATTCCCAGGGGAATAAGATTGGTAAACACTTAGCTCGACAGTTGAAGGAAAAGCGGGAACGGGAATACATAGGCGGCATACAGGACGGGCGGGGAGGGCTGACTCATAAAGACGCGGAAAAGGCCGATATTTTTGGCTCCTTTTACGGAACCCTATATATGGGGGAATCACGGGACACAGGCGCGCAATGTAGCTACTTACGGAACCTACAGTTTCCCCAAGTCTCGCAAGACTGGAATGACAAGCTTACAGCTCCTATAACATCGGGGGAGGTGGCCTTAGCCATCAAATCCCTTAAACCACAGAAAGCCCCAGGCCCCAACGGGTTTACGGCCCAATTCTACAAAACGTTCGCCCCTGACCTTCTACCCCATCTCACCCACCTTTTTAATACAATGGCAGAGACGGGTGAGGTCACCCCCTCGATGGCGGAGGCTGTGATCACAGTCATTCCGAAGCAAGGGAAGAACCCACAGATGTGCGCTTCATATCGTCCTATCGCCCTTCTCAATCTAGATGCGAAACTATACTCAGCCATTCTCGCGCCCGACTAAATGACCTTATGCCAGATCTCATCCACCCTGATCAGTCTGGATTTATTAAAGGCCGCCAGACTCATGACAATACTAGACGCATAATTCACTTAATTGAGAAAGCTAACAGGAGACAGATCCCGGCAGTGCTGGTGGGGTTAGATGCCAAGAAGGCATTCGACAGGGTGGATTAGGCATTCCTTTTTAACACGCTCGCACACTTTGGGTTTGCTGATAAATTTATTAATATGATTCGGGCTAATTATGTCCCCCTCGCTCGAGAGTGCAGGTGAATGGGATTTTATCGGCCCCCTTCCCCCTGACTAGGGGTACACGCCAGGGGTGCCCTTTGTCACCTCTACTGTTCGCCCTCAGTATCAAACCGCTGGCCATGGCCATTCGCGCAGCCCCAGAGATAAAGGGTATTCCCTTTAGTTGGGATATGCATAAGATATCGCTTTTTGCGGATGATGTGCTCCTGTCGCTTACTGACCCGGCCACTTCTCTTCCCGCCCTTCAAACAGAACTCGCACGCTTTGAAGCGGTAGCTGGCTTCAAGGTTAATACATACAAATCCTATATACTTAATCTCACACTACCGGACGACGAAGTCAGGGCACTCCAGACGTGCACTCAACTACAGTGGACTTCCCGTCCTCTCCAATACTTGGGGGTTCAATTGACGTCCCGGGTGGAGGGGCTTTATAGAGCTAACTTCCCGCCCTCTCTCTTGCGTCTCCAGGCGGACCTTGTACATTGGAAACCGCTCTTTATATCTTGGCTAGGCCGCATACATGCGGTTAAAATGACAGTGCTTCCTAAACTCTTGTACCTCTTTGAGGCACTCCCCATTGAACTCGACAAAGACTTTCTCCCTAAAATAAGATCCATGGTTTTACGGTTCATATGGCAAGGGGGGCGAGCACATTTCTCCTTCTCAATCCTGAGGAGGCCAAGAAGGGAGGGGGAGCGGGCCTCCCAGACTTTGATCTTTATTATAAAGCAGCTCAGCTGCGGGTGGTGACCGAATGGGCCAAGAGGGAGTCGGAGAAACACAGGCTCCATATGGATAGAGCTATTGTGGGGAGGACGATCTGGGACCTCATATGGAGACGCAGGAGGGAGAGACCTGAGAATGCCTACCTCAGCACACCTACCCGGACTACCTTAAAGGTATGGGACTCTATATCGAGCAATGATCAGTGGACCACATTTCATCGCCATATACACCAATCCACTTTAACCCGGCCTTTCCTCTGGCTCTCAAGGAGGGACCCTTTGACCAGTGGCGGGAGGGGGGCTGTAGAGCGTTGACACACCTCTTCCACAATTACGATTTTCTCACTTTTGACAATTGCAGGAGGGATTATGGGTTGGAGCCTACCGAACATTTTCACTATCTTCAACTGAAACACTGGGCTCTCACACCTCACATTCACGAAGCAGCCACTCGCCCGCCCACGAAATTTGAAACCTACGTACAGACTGTAGATTCTATGAAAGGAGTGATCTCATACCTGTATAACTATCTCCTTACTTCTATACACACTCCGAGACCCCGCTATATGAGCATGTGGGAGGGAATGTTACACCGCGACATCCAAGACAGGGAATGGTCGGGGCTATGGTCGGATATCATGAAATTCAATCATTCTGTAGAGCTACGGGAAGCCCACCTAAAAACCATGATGGACTGGTACCTATATCCTGTTAAGATCAAAAAAATATTCCCAAATTCATTGGATGTGTGTTGGAGGGGCTGTGGACTATTGGGTGATTTTCAACACATTTCGTGGGACTGCCCTGTGATACGACCCTTTTGGGAGGAAATTCTCGCACAAATTAAAGATATGTTGGGGTACCCTATTCCGAGCACTATGGCAGAAATTCTCCTGGGCCTTCGTGACCCCTCACTCAAACACCAAACTAAGGCAGATAAGGCCATTATGTGGACGTGCATTGGGGCTGCGAAAGTAGCGATAGCGGCCGCATGGAAGAAGAAGGAGGTCCCCGCTATCTCATTATGGCACTCCAGGCTTTGGAAATTACTATGCCTTGAAAGGATGGCCAATATATTCCGAGATGATTATAAAAACTTTGAATATAGGTGGGGTCCATTGGTTGCCTTCCTTACAAAGGGATTACCGTTAGCAGTCTTCCCTGCATCAGTCAGAGATATGCAACTTTTTCAATTTTAACTACTTGAGGATACCATGACTCGAAAACATGTTGTAGTTGGATAGCCACCACCAGTACTGGGTTGGGTGGGAGGGGGAGGGGGGGTTTCTTTTTTCTTTCCTTATATCCTGGGAGTTCTATTTTAGGGAACTTCTCCTTTTGCAGAACACCTTCCCCGTTGGAAGACTTTGGGTTAACACCGCCACAAAAGAAAGACGGATGAGCGGTATGTTTTCCTTCAGTATAAGCTTACTCACCGCCCTTGCATTTGGAGAAGCTGTACTTATTCTTTTAGGTCTATTTGGGATACAGGCGGGGGATAGGTGCTAAGTAGCGAACATCATTTTTTGGTCTTCTTAAAATGCCACGCCTTCTGCATTTATCTTGATGTACCATTTGCTGGTTTGTATTGCAATTTGTGACCAAATGCTAATAAACATATTTTTGACAAAAAAAGTAATCTGAAAAGTAACTGAAGAGTAATCTGAAAAGTAATTTCAACATTTTGACTTACCTGAATTTCAATCAACTGCATTTGAACCAGCATTCAATTGTAAAAAACACTGCATAAGATTTTGCAAAGCATTTATTTCATTTACCTGTGCCAGGCTTAGCTTGGTTCTAGAAATAAAATAACTTAATAATATTTTTATACAAACAAATTGGTCTGAGTTCAGTCTTTGAGTGTGTGACATCATTTGTTGACTGAGTGTGTACAACAAATGCTTAACACTACCCTCTGATAAAGCCCCTCTGATAAAGCCTTACTGCTCGCCCACACTACCACAAATAGAGAGTAAGGTGCTATCTACTTTTACCTCTGCCTACCTTTGGGTTTCCACTGGACTCTGTGCACACTATACCTCATTTTTGTATAGTATATACAGAGCCAGCTTCCTACAATCACACAATCAAAACATTCCTGCAATCTAACATTCTACACACACCCTGCTAATACTCACTCTCCTTCCACCGCTGATCTCGCCGCACCGTCAAACTCCGTTGATCTCTGCCGGAATCCTTCGCCTTCCGTTCTCGATCATTGGGGTCAAATTCGATGCTTTGGGATTCTAGGTTACACCTATGCTAGACACTTCTTGATTCTCCCTTTACTTCATGTGCAAACCGTCCTACAATGCTACCAACTGAAAGGGGCCACATAAATTCATTCTGGACTTTTCTAGAGACACACTCCGATGAATCTTTTTAGCAGCATGGAAGTGTAAAGGGGAGAACATCAGCAATGCACAATCAATTTAATAGCATCACTCCTTGATACATAATAACCAGAGGACAATTAAGTAAGGTTAGTTAATTTATTACAAAGCCAAAAATAACTGAACATAGAGACACCTCAACAGGAGAGTATAAAAATAAAAAGGAATTTGCATAAAGCCAAATCTACACACCCAGTTCAAATAGTGCAGCATGAACAAAACTATTATTTGAAGAAGGAGAATACCAACAATCAAGAAGCATGAGTCTAAATTTCCCTGCATCGAGTGTTGACGAATGGAAAGCATTAAATCTATCCCTACTCTATCGTTAAGATGACTTCCCTACATAATCATTTCAAATAAGGAAGAAAGGTGTTAGTGCATAAGGTCTTCTTAAGAAGTCACTCCACCATCAAATGGGTCAAGCAGCATAAAGCCATGATCGCCAGAAAAAAAGCTCGTTCTGAGATGCTCCCTCTCCGAAGGCAATAAAGAAGTGGGCTCTTTCCCTAATTCCAACAATCAGTTACCCACAGGTAGCTTTCCCATGATGCATAGCTTGTACGTATTGCACAATGGGTAGTCATGAGCCTACTTTTCCACGGTGTTCTCCATGTACATTCTGTGCAAAATTTCGTCCTTGATTCCCATGCCTTCTCCTGTGTGAAACCAACTTCGTTCTTTATCACCTCCAAGCCATGTTACTGTAACTTCTTCTCTCCTTTTGCCTAGCTATTACAACAATGACATTATTTGTCTACAAGAATGCTGCGCCACCTGCAATGTAAAACGTGAGAAAGAACAGCATCCACAGTGCACACGAAATTCAGAACATTAATCCTAAAGCGAGAGTTTGTCAGGGCTTGCATTTCAGGCCAACAGCTTCGGCTAAAATAAGAACGTATCACTTAAACATGAATTTGCAAAACTATATTTTATTTCGACTAACACATTTACCTACTTATGAAAAGCTTTAATATTAATAAGCACATTTAGTACATGAGTAGTGTCAGACTTCACAACACGAGTTCTTCATGTTAACGTTTCCTGCTGGTTACATTTATTTTGTACGTTAATTATTCATGCTACTTGTCAGTAACCCAAAATATGTCACATTGTTACGTTAATACATTCACAATTCTAACACCACATGTTTGTGCAATACAAGATTATATTTGGGTGCACTCTACACGTGATTATAATGCACCCCTACAATTGAAATAAGACTTACGCTCCATCAGCAGCAAGTAGACAGTGTTAGGCTGGCCTATCAGGAACTCTGGCACGGCCAGATGGGCTAGCTTGAAAGGGCCTGTGTGTGGGTTGTTTTTTTTTGTCTCATACATTGTGACAGGATAAAAAAAAAATGCCCTATACACTGACTCTTCAAGCCGGCTCATCGAGCAATGCCCGACTGGCCAGTCCAACATTTGAAGTACGTTTGTGGGTACTGAAATGCTGCTTGTAGTATTTGATGCAAAGTACTATACCAAAGTCTACAGGTAAATCCTGCAGCTCATCAGCCAAGTGATTGCCAGGGGAGCCTAATAATCAAAGGTGAGGGGCGGTGAAATTTGTTTTTATAACCCCTCTCCATCCCATATAGCAATAATTACTGCCTGTCTGCTCAGACAGTAACTGTGCATTAACAAGAGCTTGAATTTGAAAGTGTGTTTTTGTGGTTCTCTCCTTTTAATATCACATGGCATCATTTCCTTTTACTAATTCTCTGTTTTATAAAATGAGCCTGGGCAGAGCTGTATTAAGAAGGATTATACAGATTTATGTTTTATGGTGTAATATCATGATCATGTTACATATGAGGCTAATAAGAATATTGTCAATAGTGTAATAATTAAGGCTATAAGAGATGGCTTATTCGATAGGACCACTGTTTAAATTTGTTGGTTGTCTCCTTTACATTTGGCTTTGAACTCGGCACCTTTGAGAGAACAGCTCAAAAGTTAATTGGTCAGTGATGGCGAGCCCCTTCTGTCACCTTACGCCACGTGAACCATTTTAAATAAAGCACCAAGTGTATGCTGCCAAATTTTCCAGGTACATGCGTGATGAGCTGCTCCAGGCCAGATTTTGACTTTGAATTCTGGGACTTGGTGTTCTGGTTTTATAATGGAATAAACAAGATTTATAGTCCCACAATTCAAAGAAAACAAGCATTGGCAAAGTCAATAAATCTGGTGTTAGCAGCCAGCATTTTGGCAAGTCATTCATCATGGTTTTTTGTAAAATTGTATAATTTGGAAAGCTGCTGCACCCTCATTAAATTAGAAAAAAAAAACATTCACTAACGACAAAAGGGGTTTTTTGGTCTCTAAAAAGTACACATTACCAGGGTATACCCAGCACTGAAGGGAACAACCTTGTGTATGGATGTGCTCCTTGTAACTTGTAGTGAAGTCAGTCAGTGGCTAACACTGCCCCTTTATGCATGCTGGAGTAGGTGTAAGAAACATGTGAATGACACAGTCACAGACAAATTAATGGTCTGGCTGAAAACTCCAATCAGCAACTAGGTTATATATACCTTTAGTAAAATTAAAAGCTCTTGGCTTTTAATTTTAATAACTAAAAAAAAGTTACTGGTCTTCCATTGGCTGCTAGCATTGCCTTTGAGAAACAAGGCAAAAATAGAGGGAAGAAAGTAAGGAAAAAAGGAAAAAGGGAAGAAGGATGACAACAAAGGAAGGAAAACAAACTAAAAGAAGGAAGAAGGGCAAAAAAGAAAGGCAAAAGGGAAGGACAGGAAGGAAGGGAGGGAGGTAAAAAGGAAAGGAAGGAAGGCAAAAACTAAGAAGTGAGGAACGAAGGCAAAGTGAAGAAAAAAGGTAAGAAAAATGAAAGAAGGTAAAAAGAAAGAAAAGTAAGAGAGAAGGCATAAAAGGATGAATGAAAGAAAGAAACAAGGAAAAAGCAAAAAAGATAGAAAGAAAAAGGGAGGAAAGAAAGGAGAGAACAAAGAAGGCAAAAAGAAAGAAGGAAGGAAAAGAAAGAAAGAAAGAAAGAGAAAGGAAGGAAGGAAGGAAAGAAAAGAAAAGAAAGAAAGAAAGAAAAAAAACAAATAAACTAAGACAGAAACAAAGAAAGAGCAATGGAAAGAAAAAACAAAGGAAAGAAAGAAAAAAGAAGGAGAAAAAGGTAAAAAAGAAAGAAGAATTGAAAGCAGGAAGGAAATAAACAAGCCAAAAAGAAAGTAAGGAGGAAAGAAAGATGGAAAAAATGTAAGAAGGAAAAAAGGAAAAAGAAAGAAGGAAAAAAGGCAAAAAAGTAAGCAGGAAAGAAGGCAAATAGGAAAGAAGGCAAAAAGAAAGTAAGAAGGAAAGAAAAAAGGCAAAAAGAAATTCAGAAGAAAAGAAGGCAAGAAAGAAGGAAAAAAGTAATAAGGAAAGAAGGCCAGAAAAAAAGAAAGAAGGAAAGAAAAAAAGTAAAGAAGGCAAGAAATAAGGATGCATTAAAGATCAGAGAATAGTAAAGAAGGCAAAAAGAGAGAAAGAAGGAAAGAAAGAATAAAAGGCAAAAGAGAAAGAAAGAAGAAAAAGAAGAAAAGTAGGAAAAAAAGAAAATATTGAAAAAAGAAAAAGAAGGCAAAAAAGAAAGAAAGAGAAATAAAGGTAAAAAGGAAAGAAAGAAAGAAGAAAGGAAAGAATAAAGGAAAGAAGTAATAAAGATAGAGAAGGCAATCAATCAATCAATCAATCAATTAAAACTTTATTCGGCCACGTTCTGGCCATAAAAGTACATTTTACATAAAAACACTTACATAGTAGATTAAAATACACAAAGTTAAAATAAATTCAGAATACAAGGCATATTCTAGCGCCCAGGTCATAATTGTTAACCCACCATATTATTTCTTTTACGAATTGCCCCTGATAAAAACGTGCAACCCCGTAACAAACAAAGGGGAAGAAAGCATTTGTAGATAGGTCAATGCTGGCCTAACTTGTGCAAAATGGCAATCTTTTAAAAGTGGTAGAATATATTTAGCTCGAAGTTCGGTATAAAAACCACAAAAGAACATAAAGTGCAATAGGTCTTGTTCAGAGAAGTTATCACATGCACATGGTTGCAGAACCTAACTTTGAAAAGCCTTTGGGTACAGTTAGGAGCCAGTGGATACAATTAAATCTAAATCTAGATAAAATAAAGCGATGATGCAGGTTATTAACAAAAGACCAAAACGGTTGGCTTAAAATACCAGGACTTAAAATCATAAAATATCTGCAAGAGGGTTTCATGAGTTCCTTTGCTTCTCTATCTAACTGCCTCCTTAGAAGAAATTGAGTTTTTAAATTTTTCACAGATTCGGGTTGCAGCTCTCTGGGTTTATTAAATAGCTCCGGTTGCCCAAGAGCTGAAAGCTGCTGTGAGATATAATTTAACCAAGGAATTTCTGCACCACCATCCAAACTCAAACAGTCTTCTAAAATAGTCTGGTTTAAATTTGGTTTTCTCTGGACCAAATTTTTAGCCACCATATTAGGGGTGCTACAGCAATGTTATCTGTCAAGTAGCCCTGCCTTAATTCCTCATGTATAATAAAAGCTGGAGTGTTGGGGGAGCAGCTAGGAGTTTTCGTAAATGTTTATTTTCTACCCCTGAAGTTCATTACAATCCTTGTAACCCCAAACCACACTACCATACACTGTCATAGCGACACATTTCTCATTATATATTTTTAGCAGTGGTTGTATGGGTTTGCTCTCTAGTCTACTAGCGAAATCCAGTGAGGCTCCAGCTGCTCTTGCCAAGGTGTTTTTCTTTAGAGCACGCTGTGCTACCCAGGTGCCCCTGTCATCAAATAATACACCCAAATATGGATAAGTGGGCACATTGGTTAGCACTCCTCCTTTACAGGGAAGGGATTTATTCACCTTTTTGGGGTAACCAATTGACATTATGTGTGATTTATTAAAATTGACCGCAAGATCCAGGGCTACCATAAAATCAATAAAAGTATTTGTGAGAAGTTGGCCTGGCATATGCTGTCCACTAATTATAGTGGGCACCTTGCACCAGTCCAAACAACCCCTTATTGGAGATAGGTTAAAGACAACCTTATTGAAAGCTATCCTAGTGGTAGCTATGGAGAGCAGCCTTCAGGCTAAGTCTTGAAGGAATGTAAAGCAGCTTGTTTTACCAGTCTATAATCTCTTGAGTGACCAAATGAAAGAGCACCACACCAGGTATATTCAAAATATATGTATTTATTGCTAAACACACCCCTCTAGTCTCTTTATGAGGCTAGAGTTCGAAGTACATAAGTTATAAGTTACTTAACACAGTAATAGCACAAATACACGTTTGGGCCCTAGGGGCGTACCAAACCATATACCAATAAAGTGGTATAAGAACCACGACTGAGCTAGACACTAGGCCTAGAGCCTCTAGAAGTGTTTGGACCACAAGGAACCACCCAAGGTAGTGACACAGGGGACCCAAGGGGGACGCGTGCAGTGTAAATACACAGCCGCGAAACGCCGTTAACTTCTATGGAGAAAGTCGCGGTTTGGAAATTAAAGAAAAGGGACACTTAAAGAAGGACTTGGAGCAAACCCTTTGAGAACTAGGTTGTTCTAGAGTCTCTACCCACGGGAGCACCGGAGTACTCTTGTTACCTCACCCAGGGAAGCCGGGTGCATAGGTGCCTTTCGGGGTCGGGTTTCGTCGTCGATTTGAATGGCGATCTGCTGCAAAGTGCTGCTGGCGACCAAGTGGAAAGTGTCCGGGTGGATCCAAGGTTGGATCGGAGATCTGAAGAACCTGAAAGCAGAGGGGACAGAGTCTGGGTCACTAGCCAGTGACCAGGAAGGCGATGAGCAGATGCCCACCGATGTCGAGTGCTTCAGGTAGGTTGACGGTTGTCTTGACTCTTCAGCCACGAGGTCCAGGAGGCGTTGTTGGCAACTAGGAGCAGGATTCGGGCTGGTACATGATTACTGTCGAGTGCTGAGGTGTCGGCTACCGGATTGGACCCAACAAGCCTTGGCAACGGCAAGTCTCGATGTAGATGAAGATTGATGATGATGCAGACCAGCAAGGTCTGAGGAACTCACCCAGCAAGGGTAAGTGAGGACAAGCCTGAAACAACCAGGGAGCCCAAAAAAAAAAGAATTGGCCTTCGTGAAGGGCTACTAGCCAATGGGCTAGCGACCGCGAAGGAGCCTCAAGACGGTGCACGTGGAGCTGGCTCACAGGACACTCGTGGAGTGGAGGCCAGTGATCTTCAGTGCAGTTGGTGCTGGAGGCTAGGGCTACTCGGAGACCAAAGCACGACTTCGTGGGAGACCCAGAAGAGGAGGCACTAGCAAATGCGTGCGGTGTCCAGGGGTCATGGTTCCACATTACCCACGACAGCTACGGGCCTCAGCTTTGCTGGGGACTCAGAGCAGCCTCGGGGAAGTCTGGAAATCCACCTCTGGTGATGCAAAGACTTCGGCGTCCGACGGGAGCTTAGGCGATGCAGACCGGACAATTGCTTCTTTGGTGCCTGCCAAGCAGGGGAGTCACTCCTTGACCCCAAGGGAGATTCTTCTGTCCTCTAATCTTGTAGTAGAGCGTCGAAGGTCCAGGATTCTGTGTCAGAGTTTCGTCAGGGATAATCTAAAGTCCTAAGGACTGGGTTCCTATACTTATACTAAGTTTAGGGGTTGGACTTACTCTGTGGCCCCACCTATGGGTGGGTCAGGGCAGAGGGGTGGCTACACCCCTTTCCCTTTGTCCAGTTTGCACCAAAGCAGGGGCTGCAAGCCCCTGATCCGGTTTGAACTGGGGTATGCACAGGGACACCAAGTGTGCCCCCAGTGCAGGACTTCAAAGCACCCGAGAGTGCTTCCGCCCAGCCCCAATACACACTATCCTGTCTGGGGAGGTGGTCACACCTCCCTGGGACAGGAAACCTATTGTCCAGGCCTCCCCTGCCGGAATTTCGGTCAGCAGCAGGAGGCCAGACTTGTGTCTGTGGCAGCAGCATCCATTTTGTGATGCCAGGGCTTTAGAAAGAAGTTACCGGCCAAGCCAGGGTTAACATGTCTCTCCCTCTAGAAGGGTGGAATGCTACCCCCGCCGCCAGAATTGGCGGGGGGTAGTATTCCAAGATGTTTGACACCAAACACGACATGTTTCGGTGCAGCCATTCCAAAGTTAGCATTTAACGCGAGGTTATAATGCGCTTAAGAGTATATGGTCAGGCTGCACTACAAACAGCATCAGAGAAGGGTCTCTGAATGCTGCAGAGGGGCCCTGCTCATGCAGGGGCACCCTCTCACATAGGAACCACGCACTCTGCCTTCAGGATTGATAAGGCCTGCCATAGGAGTGACTTATAGGTTTATATGTGTGTATGTATATAGTGATATAGGTAGCCTATATCATAGTAAGGGGTGCATGCACCACCTTACCCAGGCTGCAGTAGCAGACCTGTGGTGTCAGTTTGGATGGCCTTCCAGGGGTGGCACAATACATGCTGCAGCCCCTGGTAGGCCTCTGAGGTACCTATGCCCTGGGTACATAGTATACTATATACTAGGGACTTATAAGGGCACTCCAGATTCCAATCAGAGATGTGCCTAAGGCACATGGAAACCATTTTACAGAGAAAGCAGATAGACTGGGGCCCTGAATAGCAGGATCCCAGTCCAACTAAGTCATAAACCAGCAAAACACCAGAAAAAAAGTGGGGGCAACCATATAGTCAGATTCCACCTTCCTACATAACCCCCCCAAACGAAAGGAGATAAGGCTAACCTTGGCCAGTTGAGCCTTTATTGACTAAGTGGCCATATAAGGAAGCACCTGCACTAGCATGGTTGCCCCCTGTCTTATGGTCCACTAAGCAATCCCTCACCCTAAGGGTATGAGAGGGTCTCCACCATGGGGAATCACTACCTGTGGTGTGCTTAGGTAAAGTACAAGGCTGGTGAGGTGTCTGAGTAGGGAAGTGAGGCCCTAGGAATGTTGGTCTCAGCTTCCTCAGATCACTGGTCACCATGTATGCCTGTCTTTCCATGACTGAGTTGCACTTTGCTCTAAGGGTCAACCTTTGGCTGCCTACAGCTGGGGGTTGGGTCCCTTTGGATGGAACACTGGAGGGACATGGCAGGTTTGGAACCTTCTGGTCCCAGGTTTGCCCTTGCCTACCAGAGTCCTTCTGGGGAGGTCCCTACATAAAGGTATGGGGGATCCCTCAGTGTGTAGAGGAGTTTTCACCTGGCTAGGGCTACTAGCCTGGGTGCCCCTATATCTGCTGATGGGGGTTCCTCTGGACAGGGGGCCCTGGGGGTCCACTGACCTCCCTGACCTCTGCAGCCCTGGGCTGACTGAGGCAGGGTAGAGAGGGGCAGGTTACCTGCTCCAGACTGGGTACCACCTTGGAAGGGTCCTCTGCCATCAGGGGGGGCCAGGCCAGGCCTGACTACCTCTGTGGCAGTTCCTTCACTAGGGGTAGGGTCAGTTCCCTGAGGAGGCTGACTCTTACCTACTGTCTGGGGGAAGAAGACTTGTCTTCAACCCTTGTGCTCTCTGTTGGGGGAGAGGGGGCCATTCTTTCAGGCTCCATCTCTCCAAATTCTTGGGCTGGGGCTGTGGCCATCACAGCCCCACTAACCTTTACAGGGACACCCAACATCCTGAGATGGGTTTGGTGTTCAACTTCAGCCCAGGCTGAAATTTCCAGATCATTGCCCATCAGGCAATCTACAGGTAAGGTTGGGGACACTGCCACTCTTTTGGGCCTGTGACCCCCTCCCAGCTGAGATTGACTATGGCCATGGGGTGAACTGTTCTGACACCATCAATGTTGGTCACCTGGTATTTAAACTCAGGTAAAAGCTGGTGAGGGGGACTAGTTTCCCTGCCACCATGGTGATACTAGCCCCTGTGTCCCTAAATGCCACAGCTTTCTGACCATTAATTATTGGCTCCAATCTGTACCTGCCCAATGCTGTGGGACCCATGGTAAAGGTGGCAAATCCTATACCACCATCAGAGTCAGAGGAGTCTGTTGAGGGGTCCCTGTCTAAACTAGGGCCCACCTCTGTTCCTCTTGCAAAGGCACCTAACTTTTTGGGTGCACTACTCCCAACTGGAGGATTACTACTGGTAGTACCAGGAGGGGTGGTAGTAGTTGTGGGAGGAACATTTTCCTTATTGCCAATCCTGGGGCAACTGGGATCAGTTTTCCAGTGCCCAGGCTTTTTACAGACATGGCAATATGGTTTCTTTTCAGGAGAAGAAGGAGTTTGGGACCCACCCCCAGAAGAGGAATTTTGGGGCCCTGTAGGGGACTTATCCTTAGATTTATCCCCACCTTTCTCTTGGGACTTAGTAGAATCTTTCTTCTGGTCACCACCCTGATTTTTAGTTTTTACTCTGGTTCTGACCCATTTGTCTGCCTTCTTTCCCAATTCTTGGGGAGAGGTCAGATCAGAGTCCACCAGATACTGGTGCAAAAGCTGGTTTTGACAATTATTAAGGATCTGCTCCCTCATAATCAAATTGTACAATCCTAAAAAGTCCTGCACTTTGTTGCCATGTATCCAACCTTCCAGAGCCTTAGTAGCACAATCTACAAAATCAACCCAGTCTTGAGTCTGAGCTTTTGGGTGTCTCTGAACTTCAACCTATACTGTTCAGTGGTTAGGCCAAACCCATCTATCAGAGCACTCTTCAAGACTGTGTAATTGTCAGCATCCTCTTCTCTTACAGTGAGGAGCTTGTCTCTACCTTTGTCTGCAAAGGAGAGCCACAAGATTGCTGCCCACTGCTTCTGGGGGACCCTCTGAACTTTACAGGCCCTCTCCAGTGCAGTTATCCATTTGTGGATGTCATCCCCACTCTGGTAGGGAGGGACAATCTTGTTTAGGTTTCTATGGTCATAAGACCTTTCCCTATCTTTAGGGATATTGCTGCAACCATGGGACTCTAGTCCCAACTTTTTTCTCTCTTTGTAGAGATTTAGGGACTCCCTGTCTATAGCCAACTGCTGTTTTCTGAGTTCAAGCTGGGCTTGCTCATACTGAATCAGTCTTTTTCTCCTCTCATGAGAGGATTCCCTCCTATGAGAGGAGACAGAGGTCCCTATTGAGGTGCCAGAGTGGTTAGACTCCTGAGAAGGAGATCTAGACCTTCTGGGCACACTCACAATCCTTCCTGGGGGGACAAAGTGGAGGTCATTCTGAGCCTCCTCCTCATCCACAGGAGGAATTGGGTTTTCCAGGTCAGGGTCATTGTCACCCTTCTGGTCAGTTCCAGAGGGGGGGCTGGGGGTGTTGCTACCCCTGGCCCCATCCTCATCTTCTGCCCCACCCTCTGCACCTACCCCTTCAGTCCCTAAGGGCCTGTTGAGATCATCAGCCATTAACATCTCTCTCAGATGTTGGGTGGTGGGACTTTGGCCTGTCTTCAGTTTCCTCACATTGCATATTGCTCTCAATTCCAAGAATGGGAGTGTATCATACTTGGAGGGAAGAAGCCCAGGGGCTTCTGGCAAGGACTCACTGGGTCCTGGCTTTGAAGACATCACTAGTGAGGTGTGGTGTATGCACTACCTACTCTAGTGTGGCCTACTAAACTCTCTTGAGTTGTAGAAAGGGTGTGCTATCCCTTAACACACAACTCTAAGTTCAGTAGAACTTACTGTATACTAAGCTTAATTTATATGTACCTTAGGTACCTTTAGTGGTTTTCAGTTGATCAATTCAATTGAGATTATCTGGTAAAACAATAGCAAGCTGGAATCCCACACGCTGCACACCAATGTGAGAAGTTGGCCTGGCATATGCTGTCCACTAATTATAGTGGGCACCTTGCACCAGTCCAAACAACCCCTTATTGGAGATAGGTTAAAGACAACCTTATTGAAAGCTATCCTAGTGGTAGCTATGGAGAGCAGCCTTCAGGCTAAGTCTTGAAGGAATGTAAAGCAGCTTGTTTTACCAGTCTATAATCTCTTGAGTGACCAAATGAAAGAGCACCACACCAGGTATATTCAAAATATATGTATTTATTGCTAAACACACCCCTATAGTCTCTTTATGAGGCTAGAGTTCGAAGTACATAAGTTATTTAAACACAGTAATAGCACAAATACACGTTTGGGCCCTAGGGGCGTACCAAACCATATACCAATAAAGTGGTATAAGAACCACGACTGAGCTAGACACTAGGCCTAGAGCCTCTAGAAGTGCTTGGACCACAAGGAACCACCCAAGGTAGTGACACAGGGGACCCACGGGGGACGCGTGCAGTGTAAATACACAGCCGCAAAACGCCGTTATCTTCTATGGAGAAAGTCGCGGTTTGGAAATTAAAGAAAAGGGACACTTAAAGAAGGACTTGGAGCAAACCCTTTGAGAACTAGGTCGTTCTAGAGTCTCTACCCACGGGAGCACCGGAGTACTCTTGTTACCTCACCCAGGGAAGCCGGATGCATAGGTGCCTTTCGGGGTCGGGTTTCGTCGTCGATTTGAATGGCGATCTGCTGCAAAGTGCTGCTGGCGACCAAGTGGAAAGTGTCCGGGTGGATCCAAGGTTGGATCAGAGATCTGAAGAACCTGAAAGCAGAGGGGACAGAGTCTGGGTCACTAGCCAGTGACCAGGAAGGCGATGAGCAGATGCCCACCGATGTTGAGTGCTTCAGGTAGGTTGACGGTCGTCTTGACTCTTCAGCCACGAGGTCCAGGAGGCGTTGTCGGCAACCAGGAGCAGGATTCAGGCTGGTACACGATGTTTGTCGAGTGCTGAGGTGTCGGCGACTGGCTTGGACCCAACAAGCCTTGGCAACGGCAAGTCTTGATGTAGATGAAGATTGACGATGATGCAGACCAGCAAGGATCTGAGGAACTCACCCAGCAAGGGTAAGTGAGGGCAAGCCTGGAGCAACCAGGGAGCCCAAGAAGAAAAGGATTGGCCTTCGTGAAGGGCTACTAGCCAACGGGCTAGCGACTGCAAAGGAGCCTCGAGACGGTGCACGTGGAGCTGACTCACAGGACACTCGTGGAGTGGAGGCCAGTGATCTTCGGTGCAGTTGGTGTTGGAGGCTAGGGCTACTCGGAGCCCAAAGCACGACTTCGTGGGAGACCCAGAAGAGGATGCACTAGCAAATGCGTGCGGTGTCCAGGGGTCACGGTTCCACGTTACCCACGACAGCTACGGGCCTCAGCTTTGCTGGGGACTCAGGGCAGCCTCGGGAAGTCTGGAAATCCACCTCTGGTGATGCAAAGACTTCGGCGTCCGACGGGAGCTTAGGTGATGCAGACCGGACAATTGCTTCTTTGGTGCCTGCCAAGCAGGGGAGTCACTCCTTGACCCCAAGGGAGATTCTTCTGTCCTCTAATCTTGTAGTAGAGCGTCGAAGGTCCAGGATTCTGTGTCAGAGTTTTGTCCAGGGATAATCTAAAGTCCTAAGGACTGGGTTCCTATACTTAGACTAAGTTTAGGGGTTGGACTTACTCTGTGGCCCCACCTATGGGTGGGTCAGGGCAGAGGGGTGGCTACACCCCTTTCCCTTTGTCCAGTTCGCGCCAAAGCAGGGGCTGCAAGCCCCTGATCCGGTTTGAACTGGGGTATGCACAGGGACACCAAGTGTGCCCCCAGTGCAGGACTTCAAAGCACCCGAGAGTGCTCCCGCCCAGCCCCAATACACACTATCGTGTCTGGGGAGGTGGTCACACCTCCCTGGGACAGGAAACCTATTGTCCAGGCCTCCCCTGCCGGAGTTTCGGTCAGCAGCAGGAGGCCAGACTTGTGTCTGTGGCAGCAGCATCCATTTTGTGATGCCAGGGCTTTAGAAAGAAGTTACCGGCCAAGCCAGGGTTAACATGTCTCTCCCTCTAGAAGGGTGGAATGCTACCCCCGCCGCCAGAATTGGCGGGGGTAGTATTCCAAGATGTTTGACACCAAACACGACATGTTTCGGTGCAGCCATTCCAAAGTTAGCATTTAACGCGAGGTTATAATGCGCTTAAGAGTATATGGTCAGGCTGCACTACAAACAGCATCAGAGAAGGGTCTCCGAACGCTGCAGAGGGGCCCTGCTCATGCAGGGGCACCCTCTCACATAGGAACCACGCACTCTGCCTTCAGGATTGATAAGGCCTGCCATAGGAGTGACTTATAGGTTTATATGTGTGTATGTATATAGTGATATAGGTAGCCTATATCATAGTAAGGGGTGCATGCACCACCTTACCCAGGCTGCAGTAGCAGACCTGTGGTGTCAGTTTGGATGGCCTTCCAGGGGTGGCACAATACATGCTGCAGCCCCTGGTAGGCCTCTGAGGTACCTATGCCCTGGGTACATAGTATACCATATACTAAGGACTTATAAGGGCACTCCAGATTCCAATCAGAGATGTGCGTAAGGCACATGGAAACCATTTTACAGAGAAAGCAGATAGACTGGGGCCCTGAATAGCAGGATCCCAGTCCAACTAAGTCATAAACCAGCAAAACACCAGAAAAAAAGTGGGGGCAACCATATAGTCAGATTCCACCTTCCTACAGTATTAACTAAAGATTTCAACGCATTTGGGGTCCTGGCAATTAAAACTGCGTCATCCGCATATAAAAGTAATGGAATAGATTTAGAACCTACTCTAGGAATGTCTAGAGAAGAATTAGACAGCACTGCCCCCAAATTATTTATGTACAGTGTGAATAAAACCGGGGCAAGAATGCACCCCTGCCTTACTCCTCTCTTTACCTTCCAGGCTTTAGATAAGGAGCCATCTTCATTTTACCTTACAGAGGCAGTTAAATTAAGGTGGGACCAGTGCAAGAAACTTACTAAATTCGTGTCCATCCCTGTTTCTATTAATAAGTACCATAACTTGGACCTATTTACCCTATCGAAAGCGGACGTTAAGTCCATAAAAGCCAATGACATACGTCCTTTTTTGGCTAGGGTATATTTACTGGTAATCATTAGTAAATTCATACATTGTTCCACTGGACCTCTGCCTTTGCGAAAACCAGATTGTAACTCTGACAACACTTCCCTTTCTTCCAACAAGTTTGCTAGGCGATCTAAAATTACTTTTCCCATTATTTTTGCTGCGGAGTCCAACAAAGAAATTGGACGATAACATCCCGGGTCTTCCCTAGCGCCTTTCTTAAAAATTGGCAATATCACCGCCGTTGACCATGAGTGTGGTTGACCTACCCTTATGGCTGCATTGAACACTCCGGTTAAAATTTTCGCCCATACACCCGTGTCTGACTTATAGAGGTCCACCGGTATCCCATCGGGACCGGGAGCTTTCCTGGCGGACATACCCTCAATCGCTTTCTGAACCTCTTTTACATCCAAAAACAGATCTAGTGGTAAAGGACTCGGTACCCAAATAGGGCCTATATGTTCCATAACAACCTCTGAATAAATGTGTTCAAAGTGGCTAACCCACCGGTCGGCTGGAATTACACACTCTACTTTTGTCGTGTTATTATCTTTGAAAAAGGGGCTGTTTACCACTTTCCAAAATGTTGCACTATCGGCTTGTGTGCTCGCCTGTGTTAGATCGTCCCATGCCTGTTCCCTTAAAGCACCCTTCCTTAATTTTAAAGCTGAATCATATGCTTTCCTACAGGTTTTAATCAGTTCAGGATCTCTAGGTGCGCTTTTTAAAGCAACCATAAGGGCTTTGTGGGTTTTGGAGCAATCGGCATTAAACCACTTTGCCTCATTAGTTCCTACTTTGGTCTTTTTACTAGTTAACTTTTTACCAATTAGCTTACTTAATTTATCATAAGCCTCTAGTACTTCATTTGGCTCACTGAATGTGTTTAGGCAACACTCAATTTCCTCTTTGCCCTTAATATATAACTCAGTTAAAAAGAGATCCGGGACAATTTTCTCCCATCTTATTTTCCGATCCTGGGCCGTAGCCTGAAAATCCCCATTTGCCAAGGCTTTTGGCTCCGCTCCCCGAAGGACCAAAAAACCATTAGTTACCACAATAATGGGATTGTGGTTGCTAAAACCAGTTTGAGCCACCCTGACCCTGATAGAGAAGGCAAACAGAATGAAAGAAAACAGAAAGGAAAGAGGAAAGGCAAAAATGATAGAAAGAAGGTATGACAGAAGGGAAGAAAGCAAAAAAGAAATGACGAAAAAAGGAAAAGCAAGGAAAGAAACAGGGAAAGTAAAAAGGGAGGAAAAAAAGGAAAGAAAGAAGAAAAAAATGGAAAGAAGGAAAGAGGGTTTACAGTACACAATATTCAATACTAAAACCTAAAATTTCACCCACCTGTGTTTAAATAAAACTGTTACAAGTGTTCTGCAAATTAAACATGATAAAGTTTAATTTTCTTCCTAGGCAAACTTTGTTAAAGAGCCATTGATAAAATCGAGTCCAGGAACACAATATGGTATGCTGTGAAATAGCAGCAGGCAACTTCAAAAGGAATTTAAAACAGCACTGGAACGAGACAGGAACTGATAAAGCTGGATGGTGCCATGTGCTCACTTCAAATGCATAGTATCACATCCAGCAACACTGGCACTAAAGGGAACTACATTGTGTGGATGTCCACCTTGTGAAAGACCAAAATGCAGTCACTAAAAGTGACGTTTAACCAGAGGCTTAATTAGGCTGACTCACCACCCCATGCTGTAGTGGGTGGAAGCAAATTGTGATTGACACAACAACAGACCAATGGATAAAAAGAGTTGGCTGAAAGCCCCTTTGAGTAGGTATATTGTACGTATATTTTTAGTAAAATCAAAAGGTCTTGGCTAACGCCAGATCTAAAAACTGGACTTGATAAACTAGTCACACATGGACCTTGGAAACTTGGCAGAATTTCTAATTAAAATATGGACAGGGGGCATGTCTCCTGTGGATTTTGTGAAGCAAAGTGATGGAGTGTGGTTATTCCACACATGATCTCACAGTGTCTGGACTGCTTTTAAACAACACATCTTGCTCTCCATTTCCATTGCTTGCACAGCTTTGTTTCGCAATAAAGTACCATTAAATCAGCTTTAGCTGGAAAAGGTCAATGGGTGGACTTCCGTCTGTCATTTTCAGTGCTCAGTTGCATTTCCATGACGATGGTAAACAATAATTTGTGCAGCATGTTTCATTTCAATTTTCAGAAAGGGTGCGTGTTTCCAAGTAGTGCACAGAGAGTGATAGAACAACACTGAGATTCAATGTACTCTTTTCCAGATTAAAGACAGGGATCCCTCATTTCTAAAGTTTTGTACGCACTTGTCCAAAGTACTCTGACTCAATGCGTCTGATCCAAAAAAGATGTTCATCTGTATGTGCCAACTACACAAAACGTAATTTAAGCTTACGTTTGTACATCGCTTACTCCTTATTGGACATACATATGTATTCTATTGAAGCTCATACGTAAATGACAAGTCGCAATGGAAATGTGTCTGTGGTAGTCCCATAAGGGCTATTCATAGAGTCAGGTTGGATTACATAAACTAGTACTCCTATTAGTACTCTCCTAGGCACTCTTACATGCCTTTGAAAAACATCTAAAATGGGAATCAAATTGGAATATCCAGGAAATATTCAGATACAAATAGTACAAATAAGGAGAACTGTGCAAAGTATTAGGCCGTGCAAATACTACTAATAGGAAGTTGGACTTTTCAGGGGCCAATTCACAATGGTATGTAAGAGTATGTAAAAGATTACTCCTGTAGTACTGCTTCCATTAGCCATAAATGCTCTTGTGAATCAGCACTAGAGATAGGTGACTTACACCTATTTTCCTAATCATGTGTGTGCAGTACATTCAATGTATACGTTATGCATGCCTTAGATCAGCGTTGTAACTTTTATTTTTTAGCCAAAAAGACTCGCCTTTCCACACATATCTCGACGAGTTTGGACTGGTGAATGCATTTTGGCAGACATTATGTCAGGGTGTTCGGGTGTGTATTGAGTGTCCTCAGTGTTCCACCTTTGTGACTTGTAATCTAAGTTGAATTGTATGTCCTTGACAGCATTTTTTACATTTTCTGGGAACTTCCATTCGGGCACTAGGTCAGGATAAAGAAAGTAAGAGGCATGCGGCCTGGTGCTCCTGCTGGGTCTGCCACCCCACGTCTGACATTCTGTCCGTGGAAGATTGGTCTATAATGGCTGGGGTACTTTCTTGTTTGTAGGATGCACTTCTGCATTCAGGAGGCGGGACTTCTGGAGCACCAGTAGAACACCTTCTTTTTAGAAGTTGCTCACCCTTAACTAGCAACATTTTGCATTGTTAGGTGGCACTGTTTCCAATTCATTTTTACCCCGTTCCCTCACTTTTATTGTGTTTCCCCATAGCCTTCCTCAGACTCAATGGCGTTTGTGCGTTTGTTTGCCTTATTAGTCTTTTGACAGATGCCTCCTGTGTGGTTCAATTGTTTAGCCTGGTCCCTCTCATCAGTGGATTTGTTGGGTACTCTCCATGTGTCTGGTGTATCTATTAGGCACTACAAAGAGAGTACCTAGCCTAAAACCTCAAAATCAGTCTAAATGTATCAACTTTCTATTTAATGGAAAGAACACCTTCTGAAGATTCTCATTTGTATCTTACTGAATCCAAAACACAAACAAGCAACTGTGATCCACAACGCCATTTTCTGTATTCAGAAAGCCTTTCCAATTGAAACGTCTACTTCATTTACCCCCTTACTCCTGATACGCAATGCTCAACACCAACCCAAGCCACACAGATGGTTTGCAAAGATAACACAACATGGAGGTTCCGCCAAGTTCCCTCTTCCTCTTCTCTTTCGCAATCTGTATCTGATAGCCAGTAAGAAAGGGCTATTTCCCCGAGTGTGTAAAAGGTTACCCTGAACCCTTAAAATGAGTATTATCTACAATTGTTATATCTGAGATAATCCTTGAAGTAAAGATGTTAGAAGAAAAAGATGTCTGTTTTCATTATTCCGTTGTCAAGTCTAAGAACAAATCCAATCTTACTGCTAATAAATTAAACAGGTTGATTTAATATGCATTATCATTTTTTACCAGTTTACAGACTGACCTATGACGAAAGTAAATGGCATTTTATGTCATTTCATGCCATCTGTACTATGTAATTAATTTTTCTCCAACCATGCCACCTTCATCATAAATATTGTCTCTGGGCGCAGGGGCTGAAACCTCTAAAGTAGTCTCTCAAAAAGGTTAGGCTAGTAACCCAGAAAACCCTTTTTAAAATATCATCTGAAAGATTATTTGACAAGATGAGTTTTCATAGACTTCTGAACTTAGCACGATGATTGACATTACAGAGTTCTACTATTGATGCATTCCAGTCCTCAGGGATAGCATGTCTACCCAAGCTTTCTGCTATTTGGCTACAGCGATGGAAAGGGAGATCCGGAGTCTAAAGTCCTGACAAGCCACATAAGGTAGAATAAAATCAATAGAGTACCTGGGCCCAAGGTCTTTTGACAATTTTTAGCACCTTAAACCTGATCCTGGCAGCAGAGAACAGGATGTTCAGAACTGTGCCCCATTGTAGTTACCATTAGGGGTGTGCATATTTGAGGGGCTGCACTGCAAATGCTGAAAGTGCCTTTATAACTTTGCAAAACTTTTTGATCAGTAGGAGGCATGGGACGCATTAAAATAACAGAAGAAAAATTAGGCGAAAATAAAATTTGAAGAGGAAAGCAAAATCTATTTTTAACAACAGAATACTTATTTGCTTAAAGCTTTGCTGGCACGTGAATTTGTACAAAGCTTACACACTTTGTAACGTCGCAAAGTGAAATATGTCAACTTCACATGACAGCCTGGCTGGATTTCTTAAATCTCTAGTAGTTAACCAACTTCGGAAATGTCTAGCTGACTGGTAATGTGCTATGTTTTACGCTATCACCTTGATCCTAATTGGACGAAATAACTGGTTGACAGCTGTCTGACATAGTGCGGCACCAGCCTGCATCTGCGCTGCCCAACAATGTATTCATAAAACCATTGAAGTTGCCTTTTTTACCAACTTTTTTCCACGTCGACAATATTTTATTCATACAAAGTTCATTTCTGTTTATTATGTCGATAATTTTTGGTTAATAACATATATTGTTTTTTGTTCAAATACATATACGTTTTTTTTTTTTTACAAATGTAATCATACCAAAGTAAACTACTTGTATTCAATAGCTAATTGTTCAATAAATTGTGTTAAACTGAGTAAAATAAATGAACCTATGATTTACTTTAATGTTCTCTCCATTCGTGGTTGTTAGGTACAGTGCAACAAATTATGGTAATCCTGCCGGATCCAGGTTCCGGCTGCTATTTCTGAGCTGGATATGGGATCCGGCCAACCTAGTGAAATATGCTGAATTGTCCTGCTCATTTTGCAACACCGGGACAAAATTCAGCAGCCCCTGCACGTTATCTGTTTTCTGTTCAATAACCTGCAGCCTGCAGTTGGGTCCAAAACAAAGGCCTGATTAAAAAGGGCTGACAGCCCTTGTCTTGTTCAAGCCTCTTCCTGGCTCAGAGTCACCTGGGGCCTAACACCTAAATTCCAATGCAATGGAAGGATACCAAGCCACATAGCTTATTGCTTCACAAGTACTTTAGAGAAAATAAATGGTGGTAGTGGGACAGGAGAGAATACAGCATGTTTGATGGCCTCTGGCAGTCCTGCTGTCGTGCCTACAGCAAGGAATTGGGGACAAGAGAGGGTGACTGAAGGCTCATTCTGTACCTTCATTACAGCATGACTGATAGCACCTGGTGATCAGTGGACGAAAATAGAGTATGCCTGTGCGGTGGGACGGAAAAGTTCTCTGCATGGTAAGCAACGTGTACCCCTGCCCTGAGTGCCCAACCGTACTGTTGTCTGGATCCCTAATGCTGATCTTTTTGTCATAGGCAAACATGGACCATGCGCATGCACCATGGCATTGGCCTGTCTCATGGATTGTGGTCTGGTTGGACCAGGAGGGGCACCCAAAGCACTGTCCTCACAGTGGTAGAAGGCTATTGCATTCACCAGGAGTTCAGCAGCACAAGCGCAGTGGTGGCAGCATACCATCACATATCCTTGGTCATTTTGAATAGCTAGCCAGAAGAACCCTCACACACCAACCTAGTTGGTGTCATGCTTCATCATCGGGTTCCCAACCGAGTAGCAGAATGCTACTCGGCTGTGCTGCGACACCTGATTACAGTGGAGCGGGTTGTTGTGTTTATGTGATGAAGTGATGTGATGTGATGTTAAACTTACCTCAGGGTAAATTACCTAGCGTTAATTTTATTATGTATAGGTACCCAGGGTATGTTAAAAACAAAGAGTGGATAAAAAAAGACAAATAATTGTGTCTCTGTTATCGCTGGTCTACATGTTTCAGCCCTTAGGTTATATTAAGTTGGTCTTTCTTCAGGACCTCTCAATAAGTAAAGTGAGAAAGTGAAAAAGTGAAAGTGAGTGGCAAAAACTTTTAAGCCACGTGAATACGCATTTTTAGCACACACGCTAAGGTGTGCTATATATGCTAAGGGGACTGACCGTGATTTGTAGTCCACCAATATGTGCGTACCTGTAAAAGAAATATAGACAATACTGTACAGAACGACATAAAACATATAAACAAGCATAGATAATCGTTGTCCTTTATTTTAGGTAAGTATCGTGTGTCATCTCTATGGTGAAAATAACATACAGTGTCAGACATACGTGCGAAGCCAATCTTACACAATAACATGCATTCTAGGACATGTACGCATGCTGAGATGGTGTGCATGCTTGCTTGACGAAGAGCAACGCAGGTGACTGGCATACACGTGAAGCCAATCTTACATAATGACATGCATGCATGCTAAAATCGTGTGCATGCTTACCCATACTCGACAGAAATGAGCAGCGCAGGTGACTGGGTGCTGCGGTAGTATGTGGCCCGTCGGACATATTGTCTCATATTTAATTCATAGTCACCTAGTGGTGGCGGTTGCGTGACCGCGTGAATTCTATGAAATGGCACCGTGTCATAGGGCGTGTGTACATCGCCTTATGCATAACTATTGTGCTGGTGCCAGAAAAAATGGGCAAAAACGACAATAATTAGCCCGACAAAATGGAGCAAGTATATTTACGTTATTAGAAGTTCATTGATTCTAATCTGGTCCCGGGAGGGGAGAGCCCCTATAGTCACACACTGAGGGGTAGAAACAAAGATATGGCATTTTGGGGGGGGAGAACGGGATTAAATAAACATGGCAAATTGAACAAGAAGGTACACCGCATAGCCAAGGAGGCTTTGGTACGCTCCTAAGTTTGGGAAAGTACAAAAATTAGAAAGGTCTTACTTCGTCAAGGTGCTCGCCCGCTTTGCAACCTACTCCGGTCTCCTCGGGATCAGTATGGGTTATGATCTGGAGACCGGGAGTTTGTTATCTAGTGAATATTCGCGGGAAAGTATCCTAATACTGACGCGTGTCGTCAGTTGCGTCCAACGACTAGACCGGGAGTTTGCTCAGCGTGCGGTCTCAAAAATAGAGACTGCGCATGTCCGAAAAAATAGGTCTTGAAACCAATACAGGACAAAGGCACGTGAAATGTGTCTGAGTAAACGTGAACTCATAAATTTAAATTTAGGAGTATATGTTCCAATTAAGGAGTATTAGATTGGAAAATAGGTGTTCTTCGTATTGTAAAATTTTTTTGTCGGGGATATGCAAGATTGAGTTTGAGCATGGGTAGTAAATAAATAAATAAATAAATAAAAGGGTGTGGGAGCTATAACACCCAATACAGTTCCTTGCATTTAAGTGCCTGAAATGGTGGATATATGGTATAGAGATTAAAACACCCATTCAAGTTTCTGCTGTCCCAATGCCTAAAGGGGATGTAATACCCAATCCAGTTGTCAGGTCACAATACCTCAAGAAAGTCCTCTGTTACTGATATTACTTGTTGAGACTATTCCAAGGTATGTTCTCGTTTAGGCCATGGAGATGAGTGGACAAGCGATATATCCATCGTTGTTCCTTTGCTAGTAGTTGTTGTTGCATGTTGTTCAGGTTTGGCTCCAATTGCTCTATCACCACCCATTCCATATCGTTGGTGGTGTGGCCTTTCTCCACAAAATGATTCGTCATGCGTGTGGTGGTCCGCTTGCATCGTATGTTGCTTCTGTGTTCACAGATACGTATCCTGATTTTGCGACTAGTCATGCCTATATACCTCAGGCCACAAGGACAGGTAATGAGGTATATGGCGTTGTTGGTATTGCAATTAGTGTGGTTACGTATCTCCCATCGTTTTCCTGGTTCCAGATGTAAACTTTTTGTAGATTGGGTCAAATGACACACACTACAGTCGCCACAAGGGTAGTGTCCAGTCACTCTTGGGAGACCCCACGCATTATGTATGGTGTTTACTTTTGGAGTATGATGTTGAGGTCTGGTGGACACTAGACTGTCTTTCAAGCTCCTTCCTTTGCGATAGGAGAACAAAGGTTTTTCCCATTCATGTTGGCCTGTGTTAAGTATCTTCCAATGTTTCTGGATGATCCTGGATACTTGATTTGACACTGGATTATAGGTCGTTACGCAAGTGAGCGGTATCTTGGGTTCAGTTCTAGGTGCTTGCTCCAATAGTGTGTCTCTGTTTTGATTACGCGCCCTCTTTTTGGCTTTTTCTGTGATTCTGTTAGGGTAGCCACGTTGTTTTAGTTTTGAGGACAGCATTTGCGCTTGATTTTTGAAATCTTGTAGGTTGCTACAGTTTCTACGTAGCCTTAGGTATTGCCCATATGGAAGGTTTTCCTTAAGGGTTCGGGGGTGGAAACTGGTGAAATGAAGGAGCGAGTTCCTTGCTGTGCTTTTGAAATGGGTCTTGGTTTCTAGTTTCCCATTAAAGTGTGTTATGTCCAGATCAAGGAACGTGATAGTAAGCCTGCTGATGGTGTGAGTAAATTTTAAGTTGGGGTCACAGCCATTTATCCAGATTAGAAAGGTTTTCAGTGTCTCTTCAGAGCCTTGCCAAACCAGGAAGATGTCGTCGATGTACCTTTTATAGAAACTGATGTGGGGTGCCAGTGTGGTGTTTTGGGTAAATAGGTATGTTTGTTCAAAATTGAACACATACAAACCTGCCACACTGGGGGCAAATGTACTGCCCATCGAGGTCCCGTACGTTTGGAGGTATAGTTGCCCTTCAAATTCAAAATAATTTTCTTTGAGAGCCAATTCAGCACAACTCAAAACAAATGATTTGGGTGTTTTGTAATCCCATGTACAGGTGTCAAGTGCTGATTCCAGTACCCTCAGTGTGTCATCTTGGGGTAAGCTAGTATTTAGACTTTCGATATCCATGCTCACAAGAAAGGAAGTGTTAGGATTGAATGGTAAATCTTGGATCTTGCAAAGAAGGTCTTTTGTGTCTCTCAGATATGTAGAAGTACCTTGTACTAGAGGTTGAAGAAAAAAATCACAAAATTTGGATAAGGGTTCCAATACCGAACCAATCCCTGACACTATGGGACGTCCAGGGGGGGTATTTTATTTTTATGAATTTTGGGAATGGTGTAAAAGTATGGTACTTTGTTCGTTGTTGAAATGAGGAATTGAGCCTCCTGTTTACTGATGTGATCTCTGGTTTCCGCTTCATTGACCATTTCTGCAATCCGCACCTTAAGTGTGATAGTGGGATCATCCTGCAGTGGTAGGTAGTTGCGGCTGTCACTCAGGAGACGAAGACATTCGTTTCGATAAGCTGCTTTGTCCTGAAGAACTATACCCACAAGATTTCAAAAATCAAGCGCAGATGCTGTCCTCAAAACTAAAACAACGTGGCTACCCTAACAGAATCACAGAAAAAGCCAAAAAGAGGGCGCGTAATCAAAACAGAGACACACTATTGGAGCAAGCACCTAGAACTGAACCCAAGATACCGCTCACTTGCGTAACGACCTATAATCCAGTGTCAAATCAAGTATCCAGGATCATCCAGAAACATTGGAAGATACTTAACACAGGCCAACACGAATGGGAAAAACCTTTGTTCTCCTATCGCAAAGGAAGGAGCTTGAAAGACAGTCTAGTGTCCACCAGACCTCAACATCATACTCCAAAAGTAAACACCATACATAATGCATGGGGTCTCCCAAGAGTGACTGGACACTACCCTTGTGGCGACTGTAGTGTGTTTCATTTGACCCAATCTACAAAAATTTTACATCTGGAACCAGGAAAACGATGGGAGATACGTAACCACATAATTGCAATACCAACAACGCCATATACCTCATTACCTGTCCTTGTGACCTGAGGTATATAGGCATGACTAGTCGCAAAATCAGGATACGTATCTGTGAACACAGAAGCAACATATGATGCAAGCGTAACACCACACGCATGACGAATCATTTTCTGGAGAAAGGCCGCACCACCAACGATATGGAATGGGTGGTGATAGAGCAATTGGAGCCAAACCTGAACAACATGCAACAACAACTACTAGCAAAGGAACAACGATGGATATATCGCTTGTCCACTCATCTCCATGGCCTAAACGAGAACATACCTTGGAATAGTCTCAACAAGTAATATCAGTAACAGAGGACTTTCTTGAGGTATTGTGACCTGACAACTGGATTGGGTATTACATCCCCTTTAGGCATTGGGACAGCACAAACTTGAATGGGTGATTTAATTTCTATACCATATATCCACCATTTCAGGCACTTAAATGCAAGGAACTGTATTGGGTGTTATAGCTCCCACACCCTTTTATTTATTTATTTATTTACTACCCATGCTGAAACTCAATCTTGCATATCCCCGACAAAAAATGTTTACAATACGAAGAACACCTATTTTCCAATCTAATACTCCTTAATTGGAACATATACTCCTAAATTTAAATTTATGAGTTCACGTTTACTCAGACACATTTCACGTGCCTTTGTCCTGTATTGGTTTCAAGACCTATTTTTTCGGACATGCGCAGTCTCTATTTTTGAGACCGCACGCTGAGCAAACTCCCGGTCTAGTCGTTGGACGCAACTGACGACACGCGTCAGTATTAGGATACTTTCCCGTGAATATTCACTAGATAACAAACTCCCGGTCTCCAGATCATAACCCATCCTGATCCCGAGGAGACCGGAGTAGGTTGAAAAGCGGGCGAGCACCTTGATGAAGTAAGACCTTTCTAATTTTTGTACTTTCCCAAACTTAGGAGCGTACCAAAGCCTCCTTGGCTATGCGGTATACCTTCTTGTTCAATTTGCCATGTTTATTTAATCCCGTTCTCCCCCCCCCAAAATGCCATATCTTTGTTTCTACCCCTCAGTGTGTGACTATAGGGGCTCTCCCCTCCCGGGACCAGATTAGAATCAATGAACTTCTAATAACGTAAATATACTTGCTCCATTTTGTCGGGCTAATTATTGTCGTTTTTGCCCATTTTTTCTGGCACCAGCACAATAGTTATGCATAAGGCGATGTACACACGCCCTATGACACGGTGCCATTTCATAGAATTCATGCGGTCACGCAACCGCCACCACTAGGTGACTATGAATTAAATATGAGACAATTTGTCCGACGGGCCACATACTACCGCAGCACCCAGTCACCTGCGCTGCTCATTTCTGTCGAGTATGGGTAAGCATGCACACGATTTTAGCATGCATGCATGTCATTATGTAAGATTGGCTTCACGTGTATGCAAGTCACCTGCGTTGCTCTTCGTCAAGCAAGCATGCACACCATCTCAGCATGCGTACATGTCCTAGAATGCATGTTATTGTGTAAGATTGGCTTCGCACGTATGTCTGACACTGTATGTTATTTTCACCATAGAGATGACACACGATACTTACCTAAAATAAAGGACAACGATTCTCTATGCTTGTTTATATGTTTTATGTCGTTCTGTACAGTATTGTCTATATTTCTTTTACAGGTACGCACATATTGGTGGACTACAAATCACGGTCAGTCCCCTTAGCATATATAGCACACCTTAGCGTGTGTGCTAAAAATGCGTATTCACGTGGCTTAAAAGTTTTTGCCACTCACTTTCACTTTTTCACTTTCTCACTTTACTTATTGAGAGGTCCTGAAGAAAGCCCAACTTAATATAACCTAAGGGCTGAAACATGTAGACCAGCGATAACAGAGACACAATTATTTGTCTTTTTTATCCACTCATTGTTTTTAACATACCCTGGGTACCTATACATAATAAAATTAACGCTAGGTAATTTACCCTGAGGTAAGTTTAACATCACATCACATCACTTCATCACATAAACACAACAACCCGCTCCACTGTAATCAGGTGTCGCAGCACAGTCGAGTAGCATTCTGCTACTCGGTTGGGAACCCGATGATGAAGCATGACACCAACTAGGTTGGTGTGTGAGGGTTCTTCTGACTAGCCAATGTGGTGCCAGACACCACAGTGCAGGACAAGCCATTCATAGGGCCCGTCCAAGTTGTTTTTTCATAATTAACAAAGGGATACGGACGGTCCTGTCTGGATCCTAACTCTCTAATTTGTTTTTCCTAACATTTTGAATAGCTAGTCACGTTATTCAATGTGCCCACCGTTTTTCAGAGGTTTATAATTCTGCTATTCTTAATCAATTCATGATATTTTATTTAAATGAAATTTTTATTTTCTCTAAGGATGTCAAGGCACATCATGAACATGAAATCCAAGTCCACTCTAGACTGAAACAAAACCATCTGATCAGTACATTGGGGAAATGTAAATTTGATAAGGCTGAAGTGGAATATCTGGGATTCCGACGTAGTGGTCAAAACATTTTTTTTTTATAACACAATTTTATTGATTTTCAATTGTTTCTGACAGCACATTTACACATGTCATTTTTACTGTTACAGTTGATATGGAGTTTGTTGGCATAACAATCAGGAGTAAGTCCGAAGGGTATTACAACTCTCTTTTGCCTCTACATGTGCCTTACTTTAGTGGGTGCTGTAAATCCAATTGCGCATTGATATGTCAACTGTATACATAAGTTTTACTAACAGGGTAATAATACTGAACATATCTCCATATTTCGTACCGAGGCCCAACTTTTAGAATATACCCCCCACCCTCCACCCCCTGGTAGGCTCACCTGTATACATGTTACCTTCTATTGTTTTGTACAGTGCTCCAACTAATATCATCTTGATAAGTATTGCCTTTATAGTGGATGGTCTGCCTGGAATCTGAGTATATATCTGGATTGGAGTGTTCTGGCCCCGTATTTTCACGGATTATTCTGCACAGTCTGAGAACTACTGGGTTCCATTATGTCTATGGCCTTTAACGACTCCATCATGTGGTCCCACTCCATAGAAATGGGAATTTTGCGCTGTCCCCGGTATTCTTCCCGTTGAAGTGTGGCGCTCTCTGCCCCCCCCACCTGACCACCTCCGCGTGCCACGTGTGTAATTGGGGAGGAAAGGAAGACTCCCACAGCATGGTGATGGCCCGCTTTGCCAATAATATGGCCATGTCAGCGAATCTGTATTGTGTTTTCCGGTTTTTCGGGTGGGGATGTAGGCCCAAAAGGCAGCTTTCAGCTGTGTCCCATACTGATGTGCCTGTTATTTCCTGTAATATTTCTTCTATTTTGGCCCAGAACCTCCCTAGTTTTGAGCAGCTCCATAGCATGTGATGTAAGTCCGCATCTGCTGTCCCGCACCTGGGGCAACTGAGTTGTGTATCTGTGTATATACAGTTAAGGCGGTGCGGCGTAAGATAGGCCCTATGTAAGACCATATATTGAATGTACTTGAATTTAACATTGCGGGACACTTTCTTAGGGAACTCAAGTGCGTACTCCCATTCCTTATCAGTGAGATTCCTTCTGAAGTCTCTTTCCCATTGCGTGCGTAGGGGTCCAAGTGAAATACCCGCGTGCACCCGGATGCCCCTGTAGAGCCAGTGAACTAAGTGTCTTCCCCTCCCCATCAAGTGTAGTGCATGTACTAGTCCATGTGTCGGGGGTTCCTCCCCATTAGGGGACCAGTGTTTTTTGCCATAGTGTGTGATAGCTGCATGAAGTAAGAATAGCGTCTGGGGGACTCCTTGGGTTTGGGCAAAGTTATTATGATCTGCCAACACACCCCCTGTGAATAAGCTACCTACCGTTGCCACCCCTTCCTGGGTCCAATGAAAGATACTGCCGTTAGTGATCAGTCCCGTGTTAGTTGGTATACCCAGTAGTGGGATATTTGCGGAGTATGGGGTAATTTTCTTAGTGTATCGCAGAGAGCGTTTCCAGTAGATCAGGGCCACTCTGAGTAAAGGTGGGGCTGTGGGAGGCAGACGGGCACCAGGGAGGAGTAGTGTGTGCAGCGTGCCAGTTTCTGTGGCGTGTAATCAATTTCATGTAGGTTGTGCCCGGCCAGCCAATATGCTAACCACTGCAGCTGACTGGCCATGCAGTATGCTCTAAAATCAGGTGCTCCCAGTCCTCCCTCTTCAGGTTTCAACCTGAGTTTCGCCAAACTGATTCTCCTACGTCCCTTCCCCCATATCAGGTCCGTAAGGAGGGTGTCCAATGTGTGAAAGGTGCTGTGTGGTGTCAGGAGTGGCAAGTTAGTAAAATAATACAGTAGTATAGGGAGTAGGACCATCTTGGATATAGCTACTCTCCCCATTACCGAGAGAGGAAGTGACGTCCAGAATGTGATCTGGGTTTTCAGCGAGCGAATAGTTTTCAGGAGGTTGCCCTCTAGTAGGTCCTGAGGTGTTCTATAAATTTGGATCCCCAAGTATTTAAAAGTGTGGGACACAGCGTTCAGGTTTATAGTGCCAAAAGGAATAGATTCCGGGTTTTCCCTGTATTTCATGTAAAAAGCATGCGACTTAGTAGCGTTAATTGCTAACCCGGAGATGATCTCAAATTGTCTAAATATAGGGGGGATGGGCTCAAGGTCACCCGTTAAATCGTGGAGGTATAGTATTAGATCGTCAGCATAGGCTGATACTACATGTTGAGTCCCTCCTAAGGGGATCCTTTCACATCTGCTTCCGCTCGTAGTTTTTGGAGGAGGGGCTCTAGGGCCAGGACAAGCAGGATTGGGGAAAGGGGGCAGCCCTACCTAGTTCCTCTCACCACAGGGTACGAATCAGAGATATGAGATCCAGTACGAACTCTGGCTGTAGGGGCAGTGTACAAGAGTTTGACCCATTGTATATATTTAGGTGGTATGCCAAATCTGCTCAGGGCTACCAACA
Source organism: Calotriton arnoldi (assembly GCA_963921515.1). Lineage (NCBI taxonomy): Eukaryota > Metazoa > Chordata > Amphibia > Caudata > Salamandridae > Calotriton > Calotriton arnoldi. The sequence continues at coordinate 2,258,770 of CAWUFW010001638.1, read as the reverse complement.
TATTGTTATTTTTCGTATATAGACCCTAATGTAGACCCGTTCATATATGCCATAATGTAGAAATACTCGTATATGCCCTATTATGGTCATACTCGTATATGCCCTATTATGGTCATACTCGTATATGCCCTATTATGGTCATGCTCGTATATGCCCTATTATGGTCATACTCGTACATGCCCTATTATAGTCATGGCTCCTAATATAGGCACGATCTTTCACCTACATTAGTTCCCTACCGTACACAACGAGCTCTGAGGGCTGAACGTTATCTAGTCTGTGATTAGAACACTGCAAGGTCTTTCCAGAACACAGGCCTACAATGTACTCATAAATTATGCATGAGCATTCACCAGCTACATCTCCTGCATAATATATATGTACAAAGTTCACCCCTGACGTCATCCTCATGTCCAACAAAGACCAATACAAACCATACTGAGGGACGAGACACTTTAGGGTATAAATACACCACATCTTGCCACGGTAAGATAAAGGGAACCGAGACTTCCATGCTGACACACTGACCAGAGACGCTGAGGCTCCTGCATGCAGTCGCTCCAGCTGACAGCGGTCTAACACAGCCCTTGCGGTGTGTCCAACTCGAGACCAGGACGGGGTCCCACACTCTCTCTATTCAGGTATAGGGGTTCGACTAAATCCTAGAGGGATTCTTGGCTCTTAGGCTTTAGACCTACACATATGCTAGGTACACTCAGGTACATCTAGTTAGGCATCGTAGGAGTACGCGCACTTTTCATAATGCTTTTATATTCATGTATGTATTCATGATTATTGCAATATGGTAGAACTGTTCTTTCCTTTCACTTTGATCGTACTGCTGATAATATATCTCTGCTATTGTCTGCTGATTGCTGCAGCACATATATTTTACACTAGAATAACAACTGTTCAATAAATACTTATTGAAACGCCCCGACTATTTGTTCTGTGTAACTCTCTGAGACAAACCGAATAAGTAAGCACGAGTGACTGAGCGAAAGGTAGTACATTGTTTCCATGATTCTGAGGAATTTGGGTTGTCATAATCTAAAGTTGCCAGAAACTAATCTCTCCCCGATAAGAGGAGATTCTAGTGGCACTGTGAGCTAGCTAATGCAAATCCGGCTAACATATGCGGTGGGGTTGCACAGAGTCAGTCTAACACCAAGCCCACGGTTTATGTTATCCAAACGCGCAGGTCCTGCATGGGTACTATAGGAACTACACGACATGGCGCCGCCAACGTTGGTTGGGTACTTATTAAACAGTAGAATATGAGTAGTTCAGTCGTGCAATTCTCAGAGAACCTACTCACAAAACCCCAGAGACGTCTGGAGTGGGTGGGCACAAACTCCGCCACAGCTGAGTAGGCGAGATATCCTATTTATCGGCTCTTGGTTAATCAAGCTTGAAGGACATTTAGTTCCTAAATTGTGCATAAAACCTTTAACTAAGTTCTCTTGGAAAAGCTTTTCTTTTCAAAATGACTGAGAGTGATGAAGAAAGAGTAAATCTGCAGGTCTAAGCCGGAGAACAACCCGAAAATGCAATTGAAATTGCACCTAAATTCAGACATACGCTCACCATGAAACTATTAAAAACTGGTTTACCACCAAGGGGTGGCGTAGTAGCTCTCGTGATTGAGGCACACAAATCAAATAAAACAGAGGTATTCTATTCATGGGTTACATTCCCAGCAGCAGATGCTGTAACAAAGACATTTCACTACGACGTAGAAGGAGATGCACCAGAGGAATACTGTCCATTCTATGACATGGAAATTCCACTCACGTACCAGGAACACTTATACTGGTTTAAAGGCACCCTACCCCACATAACAAACAGAGTAAGGTTAGGCCCGCTCGGAGGAGACGGGGCCACATGGCCAATACTAGCGGCTTACACACCGCACCCTGACATTGGAACAATGCCACAGCCAGAATTACCCGTACAGAGATTTAATTAAAATCTACAGAAACCTGACGCAATTCGTAATGAGGACTCTCACAGTTCAACCAACAACAGTTTCAACAAACGAGACCCAATTCCAGGTTACAGCAACTAAAATTACTCCTCAAACATTACACGCGGTAATGGGCAAAATGCCCGCAAAACACAAACAAATACCATTCTGGATAGCTCAGAAAATAACTCAGCTTGAGGCAGTATTCCCGAATACTACCACCTATGATAAACACAGAATTCTAACAATCTGCTTGCCCATGGGGATCACACCACAGGTAGAGGATTGCACCTCTTGGGGTTCAGTATTTGCTGCCATATATACCAGAACACATGGTATCCCGTCCTTAGCAGTAGTACCAGACGTATTGAGACAGATACAAAATGAGTACGGAGCAGAGCCTGCCCTAAACTTAGGGATGAAGTTACTAAACAACTTCGATCAGGTATCAGCCATAATACTAGCTAACATTAAAGGGGAAGCAGCTTCAGTGGCGATCCGCCAACGCCTAAGGGAGTTCGGTCCAGTACATCAACAACACGAACTACCCAAAATAATTGAAACTGCATATGCAGAACTAGGCAGAGACAGTCTAGGTGGGAAAGCATTAAAACCACAACAAGTGGGCAGTCCTGAAAAGGACACTACAAAGCAGACACCTACCTCTTTTAAGAAGAAGTGGGAAAATAAAAAGCAACAAAAGTCTAAAGACAGCAGATCTCAATCCAGAGGCAGGTCTCCTCAACAGGAGCCCTCTGAAAGGAGGTATAACCTCAGGAATAGGGATAATATTAAAAAACCTGACAGGTATAAGGATACTGATACACGTGTCTCTCGTTCCTTTCAGGGTTCATCAAGAAACTCCGAGAGGGAAGGACGGTCAGAACACAGACAAGAGGAGCGTACAAAGTCGAGAGACACGCAACGCGCTGCGGACTACGCACCTAAAAAAGAAGATAAACAAAAACAAAAACCTCAGTCAAAAAGAAGAAGGTAGCAGGTCTCAAGGTCAGACATGCCCAGAATTCTGAGGACACAGCTTCTGAACGGGGAATGGGCTCTGACGATGCTAGACAGCGTGGCAGAAGTAACGATAGCTCGCCAGAACCTGAAGGAATTTCTGGTGACAGCGGAGTTGAGTGAGTATATCACGGTGGAAACAACTGATACTCGGGTAAGTGTCCCACATAAGTTACATGAGATAACACTCCGGATGGAGGGGGACAAGCCCAGGAAAGTTAAAGGTCTATTTTGGGAAAATTTGTCATCTGGATATGACATCCTATTAGCAGAGCAAGACTGGCCACCAGCATTCGTCATGGAGTGCCCAAAGGGAGAAAAGGTAATTTTTCCAGCATTTTACGACCTCGTTCCCATACATTTAAAACATGCATATGCGCAGGAGTGGGCGGTTGCCTTAGCTCCAGCATTGTACAAAAATCATGCTGGTTGGGATGAGGATTCAACCCTCCACGTGATCCCGTTAAAAGTTTCCCCAAATGCTCAAAGGCAATACCCTATAAAGCAGGAAGCTAAAAAACAAGTCAGGGAGATCCTAGATCAACTTGAATACCAGGGGGTGATCGAAAATTGCACTTCACCTATGAACAATCCTTTGTTCCCCGTATCAAAACCTGACAACACATATCATTTAGTTTTGGATTACAGACATTTAAACACTTGCACAAAGACATTTACAGTTCAAAATGCACACAGTGCCGCATTAATGAGTAACATTGTGCGGAAAAAATACAAAACAACACTAGATATCTCAAATGGATTTTTCTGCCAAAATATAGCGCCTGAAAGCAGGTATCTGACCGCATTCTCAGCGCTAGGGTCCCAACGGCAATTTGTCGGCTCCCCCAAGGGTATAAGAATAGCCCGGGGTTGTTTTCAGCAAGGGTAACAGAGTTACTCCAAAATTTGGATGAAGAAGCATTGTCCTATGTGGATGATATTTATCTGACAGACGATGACTTACCGAGGCACTTGACCAGGGTGAGCACCATTATTATGGGATTCGCCTCCGAGGGCTATAAATTTAATTTTAAAAAATCAAAAATTGCCCACCTCAGTGTCCTAATTTTAGGATACGAGCTGTCAAGTGAAGGAAAAAGCCTAGCAGCTAACTTTTTAGAAAAGTGTGCGCTGCTCCAACCTCCAAAATCATTAAAGAATTTACAATCAATTCTGGGATTCCTAAATTTTGGTCGAACATACATTTTGGATTACGCAGAAAGAGTAAAACCTTTCTACGACTTAATAAAACCTGATTTTTCAGTCAGACAATGGACACAGGAACATACAAACATCCTACGTTCACTACAGGAAGACATGATAGCTTCAAAACATTTACAGACATGCGTAAACGTACGCAACTTAGTGATCCGAGTAATAGCGGGTCAATGCAGGTACACTTATTTAACTTTCAATGAAGGCGAAACAGTACCAATCGCATACAAATCACACCTGTACACAAACGCAGAGATGCGTTTCACTTCAACAGAAAAAATCCTGACAGCAGTGCAGACCGCTGTAGCAAGAGAAAGAGCTCTGGCTCAGGGTAAACGTATAATTGTCGTGACCCCAGTACCAGCTTTAGAAGCTGTTGCAAAAGCTAGCATTCCAAATGCGAAAGCCTTACATCCCAGATGGATACAATGGGCTAATTCTCTTACTGCAACGGATGTTGAATACAGATTTGATCCAAGTTTAAAAACACAAGCATTTCTGCAATACGAACAAGAATATCCTCTACCAAATGAGATTTTGCCTCTAGATCAGTATGAGTACATTATTTACACTGACGGTTCTGCCCAACCGGCCATAGGGAGTAAGCAAGCTTACAGCACGGCGTGTGCAATCGTTAAAGGTCGCATGCGCGATGGGAAGTTCCATCTCAGTAGCACTAAAACGTCATCTCTAGGAGACTGCACGGCTCAGTTGGCAGAATTAAAAGCACTGATACTGGCACTCGTAAAAATGGAACACGAATTCCCCACACTAATTGTGTGTGATTCCTTTTACTGTATACAGTCGTACAATTAATATTTACATCATTGGGAACAAAACGGGTTCAAAGACACAAAAGGTGGCACAATTATACATAAAATGCTATGGGAACAGGTAGTGGAGTTGAGAAACGAACTACCAAGGGCTCACGTGATACATACACTGAGTCATCAGCATGATGGCGTTCACGTTGAAGGGAATTCATTGGCTGATGAAGCCGCAATGGGGGCTGTACGCACAGCGTCCTATCTGCAATCACTCGTTCAAAAACAAGAATAGACGGCGAGATTTTGGTAGCTGTCAATGCTTCACGCAAAGGCAGCACAGCAGTACCTAAAAAATTTCCACTCAAGTACTCCTACAAGTTAGATGCACAAAACATTCCATATGCTCAGATTCCTGGAGTGGGGGATAGAGTAATACCAAATATGGATCGTAGGTTAGGCTTAATTGTGGCAGCACACGAAGGGAAAGGTTCTGTACATAAGGGACTTAGGGAGACTGTTTCTTCGTTGAAACAACGCTACTGGTGGCCCGTGATGAGAAGGCAGATTAGAGACTATGTCTGGAATTGCGACATCTGCAAGCAGATGGAAGGGTCCACCGCAACACGACCAGTACAGATACCATTATTAGACAGCATTAGGTTGTCCGTTTGTGTACTTCCTACTCTAGATTCCTATGGGTTTGGCCTCAGCGCTCGGCTGACGCTCGAACTGTTATAAAAGATTTGTGAGTCTTTATCGGCACATACGCAGTTGGCACGTTACATTCTGACCGTGGTCCGGCGTTTAGCTCTCGGGCTTACAAAGAGGCCATGGAAGGAATGGGTGTAGCATTGCGGTACTCCTCTCCGTACCATCCCAAGGGAAATTCTGTTGTGGAGAGGAAAAACCGTGACTTAAAGCAATCTTTAACAGCTAGGGTATTAGGCAAAGGCGGTAGATGGGTTGATCACCTTTATGGGGTCCAACGAGCAATAAACAATCAGCCAAGAAGCTCTCTAGGGGGTGTCACTTCTTACGAGGTCCTATTTGGGACAGGAATGTGGGTACCTGATCTTGATTGTGAAGGCACAGTGGCAGATGAAAAACCATTTGATATCCATGATCGTTTGGCTGTTTTACAGGATCTAAATGAATCCAGGACACAACAAAGCAACGTCCACTTAAAACAGACCGCCTCTGAGGAAGTCAAGGCAGTAACGGCAATACCTGTCTGGATCCCAAAAGTCGGGGATCTGGTCAGAGAAAAGATTGCTGACAAGAAAGAATTTGGGCCATCCTACAGAAAACCTGTACCGGTCCTAGCAATCCAAGGCACAAGAACTGTACTTCTGCCGCCTCTTGCCGGGAAAAAGGAGAAAAGATTTGTCTCAATCGACCTAATCAAACCACACTATGTGGCCGATACTAAACAGTAGGCCTCGTGGACTCCACAGTAGCAGACGCCCTCCTCTCGCTACAATCCAAGAAGTTCAAACAGAAAGACTCATCACATTTGAAGAGCCACCTGTACGGAATGAAGGACTAAGCAACAATGCTATGGAACTCGTTCCACTTCAACAAGAAATTCATCCTCAAAATGAAAATCAACTTAACAACCAAGTTGCAATAAGACCGACTACAGACATCTACGTCAACATGCTTCGTCAAGAGCAAAATCCGATTTCAACAAATCCTGATGCAATTCCAACAATTGATCGAACTGCTTCTGGCTATTTTATTAACTTTATACGTTTTCACTGATCCAAGTGAGCCGGAAACGACGCCAGCCAAAAAATCACTCAAACAGAAACTCATTGACTTTTTGAACTATTTTAGAAAGACTTACCTGGTGTCACCTTGGATAGAACTATGGTATATCACTGGGATTCTATTTTTCCTTTTCTGGCTAGGTTTAATTATAACTTTTAGTATGCTTATTAATGGACGATACCTCCAGCAGAGCTCTACAGCCCAAAGAGTCAATTTGATTTTAAAACCACACCAGTCTTCACATCGTGAACCAAGAGACTTGTCTTCAGTGAACATCACAGCAGTTCCTATACCGGACGGTATAGTATGGGACAAGATTGATTATGATATATTCGGTCCTACTGAACTTTTAAAGCTTAAACATGTATTTAAAATTTCTTTAAGTGATATCATTACCTCCAGTACATTTTCTGATGATTGGAACACTAAAACTGTAAATAATTTAATGTCTGATTTAGAAAAAACTGCTGCATTTCCGAACAATGAAATGTTAGAAGGTACTTCAGACTATGATACATTGTACTGTTACCAACATTATGGTCCTCATTTCTTGCACAAATCTATAACACCTAGAAATGTATTTGAATACCACCAGTGGGAACACTGCCCAACTCCTCCAAAAGGTAGTTCGCAAACTTTTGCACAGAAATTCACATACTTTTCAGGGTTCAACACATCTGACCCAAAGTCATTTTATTACAAAGTGGCAACAACATCTGCACAGAAAATTATGTTGACTAACACCAAACAAATTTACTCTGCTTCCTTTATGGCCCAGTTGTCTACACAGGGTTTCGACCTATGGAAGGACACTATAGATTCAAAATCAATCTGGGGTTCTAGGGACTGGCAAGTCCAGGGAACAGAAGCGCTTTTTAGAGCATGCCTCATTCCACAGCAGATAATATTTCTGAATGAAACTGTGCAACTAGCCAAGACTAGCCAAGAATAAGGAAATGAACACACCTGGGTTTCCTACACCATCACAGATGAGTGGGGGGCAGAATTCAACTACACATGGATTAGATGACATTCTCCAGTACAACAGGTCAGATCCCAATTGGACAGGATAGCTGATTTGGCCCATTGACACGAACACATGTCAACAGAGATTCCTAGGTACACCCGAGGGATTTAGTATCCATAGGCCAGATCCTCGCTATGTACAGAGGCAACACCCAGGGGTAGTGACATCCTATAGTGTTGGGAAGTTGTGCCTTGATTGACTAGAGACCTCAACACTCACAGAAGTTAAACATCACTTGACCTTACTCACACCTGATGTAGACCTTAGGGATTTCTTACTAGGCCCAAGGAAAACACGTCAGAAACGTTTCATATATGCTGGCATTTATGCCTATTATAATGAAAACTGGAAAATATCCCAACAGGAGGCCGCGGAAAGAATACGGGAAATAGACCGTATTAACTTAGAGAAGGCATTAGCTGTAGTGAATAATGGGTTAACAACTTTGACCTCCAGGATTTACTCCTTAGGCAACATTGTGTCTTCGGCAATCGACATATTAGAACAAGATCTGGCCTTGTTACAACACGGGCAGTCTCAGCTACGTTCTATTATGATGTTAAGCTGGACGATGCAATCTTTGCGTGCAGGCTATGTGCCCTGGCATTTTATAAACACCACGTCTCTGTTTTCAGAATACAATCTAACCGATAAACAGACAGAAATGGCACAGATGGGAGCCAAATATACAATGCTGCGTATTGAGAAACTGGAAAGGTTACCATTCACTGTAGCAGAATCACCATCAACAGAATGGCTAATTGATGGCCAGATCACTCTGCCGGTCACTACGTTTCAGTTTCAATACTGCCTTGAACAAAGGCAGGCAGGCAAATATGAAAAAATGGGTAAGGGATACATCAAGGAAACTTGGGAGTTACCATATAGATATCGATGCCGGAATGGGGATCGAGAAGTGTATCTGAGTGATACAAACTGCAAGAACGCTTTGAGCGGTTCTCTCATGTGCCAGGATATTACTCTACACGGAGCATGTAGTGGTTCGGTAGCGAACTTATCATGTCACATGTCAGGGACCCCAGCGGCCATGATCACGCCGGTTTTACAGCTGCTCTCGAATGGGAGTTACTTAATGCTAAATGATCAAGGTTGCTGTGGGATGCTTCCGGGCGTCGCCTATCTGGTCACTGTTAACTCCAGGGTTACTTGCTGTATGCAAGTATTGTTTCCACCACTGAACACAGTCAGGGAGGCGCCGTTATGGCCTTCGTTGAATGTTTCCTTTATACAATTTGATACTTTGAGCAGACTGAAAGCCATGCTTTTACAGCAACCCGTGCCCTTTACCTCCGCTCGAGAAATCTTTGAACTTCAAGTTGCAAGGACCTCGACTGAGATACAAGCGCTTATACGTACAAACTGCCCCTTTCATTTTGCAGAAATGGTGGGTCGTATCTTTAACATGTATGATACGAGCAGTATAGTACACCTATTTAAGACCACCTTTCAGACAGTTCTCGGAGTAATCCCAAATTTTATACACTCCGTATTGGGAAGCGTCTTTGGAGGTCTCCCGCTTATCCTGTTCCTAATTGCAGGAGTCCTGATTGTAATATTACTGCTACGCAATGGACGGCCCCATTTCCGAGGAAATGGCGAACACGCTCATGGAACAGAAATATCACGAACGCATGGTGCAGCTTCTGGGCATGCCTTGCCTAAGAGAACTGAACGCCTCTTGGTTTCTACCATTTAGACCAGTCTGGGTGGACTGCATCTTACCTGTTCTTCGATGCCTGTTCTGCGGAGAAGAATGCATGTTGGATCTCAGTCTAACGTTTCCATCATATACGCCACTGGACCTAGATGCTATGCTGGACCCCCTAAAGGCCCATGCTCTGCGTTGTCCCCAGCGTCTTCCAATTCTGATGAATGCATTCCTTGAGAATCCACAGGTGCCGTTTGCTCCTGCTGGGTTAGGTGGCTCCTCCACAGGCACTGAGGTAACAACTGCCGCACAAGCTGCCGCAGCAACGACTGTTGGCAGTGCCGAATTCCATCTATGTGCGATTGACGTTCTCTGTGAAGCGTTGGATTTGTCGTCTGCAGTAGCTAACACCAATTATGATGTATCTCCCAACCAGGACACATTGGGGCCGAATCCGATTCGGGCCGGAAAAAATACCGACCGACTCGGTACGGGATTATAGTCCGACCGACACGTACCGGCGTTGCCCGACCTGGGAAGTACGATGAAATGCATGTGAATCACGACCGACTCGTACGGAACTCAAGGCGAACGACCGACCCGGACGGAAACAAGCTATCCGGCCGGGAAACCACACGAATCGAACCGACCGACACGCACCAGGAATCAACCCGAACGAAACGTACCCGCGAACTCCGACCCGCGCAGTACGATGCAATGGGTGCAAAATCAGACCGATTCGCACGGAGCCCAAGCCGTACGACCGACACGCATACAAAACCCAGACGAACAAACACAATACTCCGCGACCGACGCGTACGCCGCATATGAAACTGAGCTGAAACACAGCGGGAACGACTCGGAGAGGCGCGCACGAGATAACTGCAACGTCCTACTCGGTCAGAAGAACGACTCCTACATGCACAATAATCACAAATGAAAAAATACAAAAATGAGGGCCAAACAAGCAATGACAAAGCCAATAAATACAGGGGTGAAAAAAATGGAACAAGGACACACCCCCAACTCCACCTACATAAAGGCCACAAATCCCTACCATGATCCTTTGCAAATTCCACTGACCTGCCAGCACAGAACACCATCAGACAGCAGACACACACACAGCTCATCCAACACAAAAGCCACACACCATTAGCACCTCAACAAATAGCACCCTCACACACACACAGCAAAACCTACACTCACACACCCTCACTTGCACACACACACACATCAATCACCATCACCACCCATCACCATGCCCCTAAAGAAGAATCCAAAGTTCCTAGATAGTGAATTGGAAGTCATGGTAGACGAGATCCTGAGGGTAGAGCCACAGTTGTTTGGCACATTGGTCCAACAGACCCCCATGGCACAGAAAACCAAGATGTGGGCGAGGATCATCGACAGGGTCAACGCACAATCACCATGTTTGCGCACAAAGGAAGACATCCAGAACAGGTGGTATGATATGCGCGGGAGGGTCAGGGACCTACTGAAGAAGGATTACCTCCTGAGCCAGCACACCGGCAGTGGCCCTCCTGCCAAACCAGTATACATCAGGCCCTGGGAGGAGAAGGTGCGGGCCATCCTACCACCAGTGAGCGTATATGGACTAACAAACATCCCAGAGCCTGGTGAGTACACAACTAATATACACAATATTGTGTGCCAATACACACACATCACTGTCAAGGGGATAGTCAAACCATGCACCCCTAGCAAATCAACAGCAACCAAAAGATAATCATCCCAAGAAGTGTATGTTAATCAGATAAACACAATACATGCCATGTCACAGTGATATGTAACTGTGTCATAACATGTACAAACCCAATACCAAATAGAGCTAGGCAGTGGCACAAATCTAACCAACAAACACTGTCAGATATTTAGCCACCACTAGAACACCACCTCACAGGGAAGCTCACAGAAAGGAAGGAATCCTGTGTATGCTGGTGAAGTCAGTGTAGCCAAGAGCATGATGGGACTCGTAGTAACAGATAATGGGCAGCCTCACATTTGGACCATCAACACCACTCTGAACCATGCTCATAACACAGAGAGTGGAAAAGGACTGACAATATGGCTGACACTGGGTACTGCTGTGGGGAGCACAAGGCCCTGCTGGGAACTGGGCACCAACAAACAACAGGACAACACTGTCAGCCATCTTGCCATTGCTGTCACACTCACACACAGTGAAGTCCACTCAAAAGGAAGGAAGTATGGGCATGCTGGGAAGGGGGGTGTAGGCAATAGCATGATGAGAGTTGTAGTCACAGATATTGCTCACCCTCACAATTGGCCCATCAACACCACTCTGAACCATGCTCACATCACAGGGAGTGGAAAAGGACTGACAAGATGGCTGACACTGGGTACTGCTGTGGGGAGCACAAGGCCCTGCTGGGAACTGTGCACCAACAAACAGCAGAACACCACTGCCTGACATCCTGAAACCCAACTTGCACTCCCTGCAATGCAAGCACGTTGCATGGTGGGATATCTGGCTGGGTGGGAAGGAGGACTTACAGCACTGACCATAGTTACAAGCAGCTCTCCTCACACACCCCCTCAACACAAACTCCACATAACCCACCTGGGAGAATGCAATGCCTCACACACCAAATGAAGATCCCACAAAGAACCACCACCCTGGGTAATGCAGTGTGAAGCACAGGGACACTCTTGGGACTTGTAGCCAAACAAACGCAAGGACAACACTGTCAGCCTTCCTGTCAGCACAGGCACACTACCCCACAGGGAAGCAGAGTCAAAAGGAAGGAAGTACGGGCATGCTGGGAAGGGGGTGTAGGCAATAGCATGATGGGAGTTGTAGTCACAGATATTGCTCACCCTCACAATTGGCCCATCAACACCACTCTGAACCATGCTCACATCACAGGGAGTGGAAAAGGACTGACAAGATGGCTGACACTGGGTACTGCTGTGGGGAGCACAAGGCCCTGCTGGGAACTGTGCACCAACATACAGCAGAACACCACTGCCTGACATCCTGAAACCCAACTTGCACTCCCTGCAATGCAAGCACGTTGCATGGTGGGATATCTGGCTGGGTGGGAAGGAGGACTCACAGCACTGACCATAGTTACAAGCAGCTCTCCTCACACACCCCCTCAACACAAACTCCACATAACCCACCTGGGAGAATGCAATGCCTCACACACCAAATGAAGATCCCACAAAGAACCACCACCCTGGGTAATGCAGTGTGAAGCACAGGGACACTCTTGGGACTTGTAGCCAAACAAACGCAAGGACAACACTGTCAGCCTTCCTGTCAGCACAGGCACAATACCCCACAGGGAAGCAGAGTCAAAAGGAAGGAAGTACGGGCATGCTGGGAAGGGGGGTGTAGGCAATAGCATGATGGGAGTTGGAGTCACAGATATTGCTCACCCTCACAATTGGCCCAGCAACACCACTCTGAACCATGCTCACATCACAGTGAGTGTAAAAGGACTGACAAGATGGCTGACACTGGGTACTGCTGTGGGGAGCACAAGGCCCTGCTGGGAACTGTGCACCAACAAACAGCAGAACACCACTGCCTGACATCCTGAAAGCCAACTTGCACTCCCTGCAATGCAAGCACGTTGCATGGTGGGATATCTGGCTGGGTGGGAAGGAGGACTCACAGCACTGACCATAGTTACAAGCAGCTCTCCTCACACACCCCCTCAACACAAACTCCACATAACCCACCTGGGAGAATGCAATGCCTCACACACCAAATGAAGATCCCACAAAGAACCACCACCCTGGGTAATGCTGTGTGAAGCACAGGGACACTCTTGGGACTTGTAGCCAAACAAACGCAAGGACAACACTGTCAGCCTTCCTGTCAGCACAGGCACACTACCCCACAGGGAAGCAGAGTCAAAAGGAAGGAAGTACGGCCATGCTGGGAAGGGGGTGTAGGCAATAGCATGATGGGAGTTGTAGTCACAGATATTGCTCACCCTCACAATTGGCCCATCAACACCACTCTGAACCATGCTCACATCACAGGGAGTGTAAAAGGACTGACAAGATGGCTGACACTGGGTACTGCTGTGGGGAGCACAAGGCCCTGCTGGGAACTGTGCACCAACAAACAGCAGAACACCACTGCCTGACATCCTGAAAGCCAACTTGCACTCCCTGCAATGCAAGCACGTTGCATGGTGGGATATCTGGCTGGGTGGGAAGGAGGACTCACAGCACTGACCATAGTTACAAGCAGCTCTCCTCACACACCCCCTCAACACAAACTCCACATAACCCACCTGGGAGAATGCAATGCCTCACACACCAAATGAAGATCCCACAAAGAACCACCACCCTGGGTAATGCTGTGTGAAGCACAGGGACACTCTTGGGACTTGTAGCCAAACAAACACAAGGACAACACTGTCTGCCTTCCTGTCAGCACAGGCACACTACCCCACAGGGAAGCAGAGTCAAAAGGAAGGAAGTACGGGCATGCTGGGAAGGGGGTGTAGGCAATAGCATGATGGGAGTTGTAGTCACAGATATTGCTCACCCTCACAATTGGCCCATCAACACCACTCTGAACCATGCTCACATCACAGGGAGTGGAAAAGGACTGACAAGATGGCTGACACTGGGTACTGCTGTGGGGAGCACAAGGCCCTGCTGGGAACTGTGCACCAACAAACAGCAGAACACCACTGAATGACACCCTGAGAGTCAACCTGAACCCACTGCAAGGGTGGCATGCTTCATGGTGGGATAACTGGGCTAGGTGGAGAAGGATGGCCGGATGTCCACCAAATACAACCAATGCTGGCCATGCACACACCTCAACATTCACATTGAAATGCCCCAGGTATGCAGGACAATGTGCTACACCAATATCAACCTCTTACTGTGACAGCTTAGGACAATGCAATGTACATGCCCGCATCCAGAGGTACAGTCACAACTGTCAGGTGTGTGAACCATTGATGCCTGTAGAAACATAACATACAATGTGTGTCTCTTCCAAATACAGGTGATGATGATGGGGACACAGCAGCAGGCGAGGAGGAGTCCCTGTCCCAGGCTCCGGGGGACACTGAGGTCACTGGTGTGGAACAGCCTCTGCCCTCCTCGGATGGCGAAGACCTACCTGGCACCTCCGGTATGAGTCATCATGCAGCACCAGCAGGACCAACATTTACACCCCCTGCACCCACCCCTCCAACAACTGCCAACACACAGACCACCCCCGCCGACACGGACAGACCAAGGACCACCGATGATAACAGCACAGGGCCCCAGGCCCACCGTGGAGCAACGGACAACAACACCACTAACAACCCCCAAGGGGGCCTTGGGTCACCTGTGTGTGCCACCGCAGGTCCTGCACATGTCGCCAGGGGTGGTGGGAGGGGTGGTAGACATAGGTCGCTGCTTGCAGAGGGGTCTGGACTGCATGATGACCCACAACTGGCACGCATCGCTGATGCGTACCAGGATAGCACCGGAGAGGTCAGACAGGTAGTGGGGATCCTCAAGGACATACAACAGCAGCAGGCTGCCCATCATGCCCGCTTGGACTCCCACATGTCCCGTGTGGAGACACACATGTCTCGCATGGAGTCCAAGTGGGACACATTGCAAGAACTCACAGCGGTGCATAGGGACATATTGACATGCCTCCGCCAGATTAGCACCAACATGGCCACACCTCCCTGTGTGCCCACAACATCTGGTGCTGCAACAACTGACACCGCCACAGGGAGGGAGGAGGACTCTGGCGGAGACTCCCTGCACCGCAGCAGCCTGCACGTGAGGGTCCCCCCAAAGAAGAGGGGTCGTCCGAGGAAGGAAAACTGAGAGGTTGATGGCCACGTACATCCCCCAGGAAGCCAACACCTGTTCCGGAAATTCTCCTTTGTGTGCAAACTTTTCACCCTGTCGAATGCAACACAACTCTCCCACATGGCATGGGGAGTTCAAGTTGGACTAATGTATCATATGACTGTGGACTTCACTCAGGACATTTCTGCTACCAAGACTTCCAACTCATCTGGGAACTTTGGATCACAATCCCAATGTACAGCACCCACCATCCTGTGCACTATACACACACACATTTCTGTAAATAAAATCACTAGTACACCATACTTGCCTCTGTTGTTATTCAAATGTGGATACTGTTATGGTGATGATGATCTGCTAAATTACACTGTGTATGCTAACTGCTACAGCAAGTACAACACCGTCATGTGAGTCATGGTGACGTGACACATATGAGGGAGACACACCACTAGGGCTACACAACACAGAGACACCAGGGCCATCGGACTCATCGCCTACAGTGATGTTGCCAGGAAATACTGTGGAATGCACAGACACCACACCTATTCAGAGTCTGTGTCAACTAGCCCACAGGTGCAGTAAGCAAATGTCAGTCAGATGTGTGACCACAGACAACGCACATCCCAAAGTGAAGCACAGGTTTATTACACATTTGCAACATGTTGTTTCCACTACAAATGCAAGGTAATCCCATGTGGCAGTGGCCACACAGTCAACAAGTGCAGAAGATATGAAGTCCAGGGGTGTGTGGCACATCACCTGTAGGGAAACTACTGCTGCCACCCTGAAAGCTGAATCATGGTGTCGGGGGATCCAAGTTGACCAAAGTACTCAGTAAGCACCCTGTGAAGGACAGACATGACACACAGTGAAAACCACTGAAGAACAGGACAGAACTGCAATACTCATGCCCAATACATGTCACAAGACAAGTACACAAAACCAAGTTAGCATGTCAAAACTGTTGGGGAGTACATACTACCTGTAAGGACACATTGCTGCACGCATCCAGTCAAGTAGCACATGGCCACACTCAAACAGCACCAGAGCACCACCCACACATATCATGCAAACTCACATCATTCACATTACATCTCCCTGGATACTCACATTCAGCTGAAGAAGTTGGTGATGAGCTGTGTGCGGACATCACCATCATCATCATCATCATCACTGGCATCGTGGTCCAGGCCAGGATCCTCTACAGGTGGCGGACGTTGGTCATCGTCATCCAGGATGAGAGGCAACTCCTTCCGCACTGCCAGGTTGGGTAGCATGCAGCAGACGATGACAATCTTGCACACCTTTGCTGGGGCATATGGGAGGGCCCCTCCTGTCTTGTCCAGGCAGCGGAAGCGGCTCTTAAGGAGACCAAAGGTCCGCTCAATCACTCTCCTGGTCCGACCATGTGCCTCATTGTAGCGCAACTGGGCTGGTGTCACAGGGTTCCTGAGGGGTGTCAGCAACCACGGCATGTTGGGGTATCCGGAGTCACCTACGGACAGACAAGTGCACATTAGCTGATTTGGAAAAGTGGGCGGTATACTACAGAGCAGAACACACACAATGGTACAAAGTCAGTACACACCGACAAGCCAGGCATGCTGGTTCTGCATCTGTGCCTTCATCCTCGGGATGCGACTACTCCTCATCATGTAGGCATCGTGTGCTGAACCAGGGAAACGGGCACACACATGTGTGATGCTCATATCTGCAAGACATACCACCAGAGCATTGATCGAATGGTAATGTTTCCGGTTCCGGTATGCCTGCTCATGTGCCTTTGGTGGTACCAAAGCCACATGTGTCCCATCAATGCAGCCAATGACATGTGGCATCCTCCCCAGGGCATAGAAGTCACTCTTGACGTCAGTGAGTTGTTGACATGTAGGGAAATAGATGTACTGGTTCAGGCATCTCAACATTGCCTCCAAAACATCGCGTAGCACACGGCTGAACATAGTCTGTGACATCCCACCGGCAGTCGCCACAGTGTGTTGAAAGGTACCGGTGGCAAAGAAGTTTAGGGCTGCCATTACCTTCACCTTGGGGGTCAGCGCCGTAGGGTACGGCCGGCCAGGTTGCAAATGTGGTGCCAAGCGCACTGCCAAATCCTCAATCAGCTGCCTGGTGAAGCGGTACCGTCGGATGCTGTCACGTTCCACCATCGTTGCCAGGTCAGGGAATGGTCTATGGACAGCTGGAGCCCTGCAGTGCATAGGTTGAAGAAAGAAAGATTGTCAGTCACCCCACATATGTGCCATTCACCATACTCAATTTCACATGATACATCATTACGAGACACAAGTACTTGATGTGTGTGCCGTTCTGTTCGGACATAACTCGCACCTACATGGCCATCATCTAACTTCTCAGTACAACATGTGTGGACAACAGGTTCCAGGTTGTGCTATGGGAAACCATTAGGCTGTGTCACAGTACCCATTTACTGCTGTCACGTTCCACACACACACCACAGTGACATGTCTGGACAGATGCGCCACAGGCATCACAGCTCATTGACAGGTAGATTCCCAGTGACCCTGTCTTGCCACATGGACACTGGCATGACATGGCGTATCATGTACACGTCAGAAAAACAAACATGACTCCCACAGGTAGTGGCCCCTGTCGCCTCCGCAGGACAGACATGGACGCCAGTGACGCACAACATCAAAGTCCATGCACAAACAACGTTGATGTGGAGACTGTCTCCCATCGTGCACATGGAATCAGAGACATCGGAAACACAACATGCACACAGACTGTGGAGGGACATCACTATTGTGGCAATGGGTCACCCTGTGACGTACATGCCTTCCCCCATGGGACCCTGGGGGTATGTGACATGTCACACACATACACAACCTGGAAATGTGACCATGCCACATGCTCCGAAATGAACTGTTGCACATCACAGTGGTCATGTGCACAACACACAAAGGACCCTGTCCCCATGAACACATGCACAGCCTGGGTGTGGCTGCCCACAAGTGCCACCACAGAAACCACATGTTAACCCCCATACACAGAAAAGGTAATGCAGCCTTACATGCCTTAGGAAACAGTGTGGACTGGGTGTGGTGTTGTAGGTGTGCCCCTGGGTCTCTGGCAGGTATATGTGGCTGGCATACGTTCACCAGTGACAAGCATGGTGACATATGCGACTGACCTGTACAGGTACGCGTTGTACAGCAATGGACCGATCGGTGTGCCCGGCCGGCCCATTGCATCTGTTGTGAGCGGGTACGCGTTGTATCCCGAAACACGCGTTGTACAGCAATGGACCGATC
Source organism: Calotriton arnoldi (assembly GCA_963921515.1). Taxonomy (NCBI): domain Eukaryota; kingdom Metazoa; phylum Chordata; class Amphibia; order Caudata; family Salamandridae; genus Calotriton; species Calotriton arnoldi. The sequence continues at coordinate 2,240,211 of CAWUFW010001638.1, read as the reverse complement.
GGTGTGCCCGGCCGGCCCATTGCATCTGTTGTGAGCGGGTACGCGTTGTACAGCAATGGACCGATCGGTGTGCCCGGCCGGCCCATTGCATCTGTTGTGAGCGGGTACGCGTTGTATCCCGAAATACGCGTTGTACAGCAATGGACCGATCGGTGTGCCCGGCCGGCCCATTGCATCTGTTGGGAGCGGGTATGCGTTGTACAGCAATGGACCGATTGGTGTGCCCGGCCGGCCCATTGCATCTGTTGTGAGCGGGTACGCGTTGTACTTCAATGGACCGATCGGTGTGCCCGGCCGGCCCATTCCATCTGTTGTGAGCGGGTATGCGTTGTATCCCGAAATACGCGTTGTACAGCAATGGACCGATCGGTGTGCCCGGCCGGCCCATTGCATCTGTTGTGAGCGGGTACGCGTTGTACAGCAATGGACCGATCGGTTTGCCCGGCCGGACCATTGCATCTGTTGTGAGCGGGTACGCGTTGTACAGCAATGGACCGATCGGTGTGCCCGGCCGGCCTATTGCATCTGTTGGGAGCAGGTACGCGTTGTACAGCAATGGACCGATCGGTGTGCCTGGCCGGCCCATTGCATCTGTTGTGAGCGGGTACGCGTTGTACAGCAATGGACCGATCGGTGTGCCCGGCCGGCCCATTGCATCTGTTGGGAGCGGGTACGTGTTGTACAGCAATGGACCGATCGGTGTGCCCGGCCGGCCCATTGCATCTGTTGGGAGCGGGTACGCGTTGTACAGCAATGTACCGATCGGTGTGCCCGGCCAGCCCATTGCATCTGTTGTGAGCGGGTACGCGTTGTATCCCGAAATACGCGTTGTACAGCAATGGACCGATCGGTGTGCCCAGCCGGCCCATTGCATCTGTTGTGAGCGGGTACGCGTTGTACAGCAATGGACCGATCGGTGTGCCCGGCCGGACCATTGCATCTGTTGTGAGCGGGTACGCGTTGTACAGCAATGGACCGATCGGTGTGCACGGCCGGCCCATTGCATCTGTTGTGAGCGTGTACGGGTTGTATCCCGAAATACGCGTTGTACAGCAATGGACCGATCTGTGTGCCCGGCCGGCCCATTGCATCTGTTGTGAGCGGGTACGCGTTGTACAGCAATGGACCGATCGGTGTGCCCGGCTGGACCATTGCATCTGTTGTGAGCGGGTACGCGTTGTACAGCAATGGACCGATCGGTGTGCCCGGCCGGCCCATTGCATCTGTTGTGAGCGGGTACGCGTTGTATCCCGAAATACGCATTGTACATCAATGGACCGATCGGTGTGCCCGGCCGGCCCATTGCATCTGTTGTGAGCGGGTACGCGTTGTACAGCAATGGACCGATCGGTGTGTCCGGCCGGACCATTGCATCTGTTGTGAGCGGGTATGCGTTGTACAGCAATGGACCGTTCGGTGTGCCCGGACGGCCCATTGCATCTGTTGTGAGCGGGTACGCGTTGTATCCCGAAATACGCATTGTTCAGCAATGGACCGATCGGTGTGCCCGGCCGGCCCATTGCATCTGTTGTGAGCGGGTACGCGTTGTACAGCAATGGACCGATCGGTGTGCCCGGCCGGCCCATTGCATCTGTTGTGAGCGGGTACGCGTTGTATCCCGAAATACGCGTTGTACAGCAATGGATCGAACGGTGCGCACGCGTTGGTTGGGGCCTGGCATGGCAACGGACGCGTATTCGAAGCTTCAACGAGTCTGATGCAGTGAATTCAGTTGGCCAGCCACAACAATGTTGGAAAATCATGGGTGTCATGAACTTGGATTTTTGAAGGATGCTGTGGGCGTGTATTAGTGCTGCTATTCCATGGATTGGTCAGATTCAGAAGATGCAAACGACTTGGACCTATCACTTTGGACACATGGGACAGTATCTGCCTCTGCAGCACACATATAATGCACACATATAATGCTGGCTGTTCCCCTGAGAGCTCACTTGCCTGCACTACATGCTCCAGGACGACATCTGCCACCAACACTGCTGCTGTTTATGCATCCTCTGGCTCCTGCAATGGCACGTACTGTGGAGAGAGCCCCAGCCTTCAGCCTTGAGGAGAACCAGGCCCTGCTGGACAGCCTCCTTCCACAGTACAGCATGCTGTATGGGACACCAGGGGAGCAGGTGAGTGTGCTGTCCACTGCCTTACTAATTTTGCATGTTGTCTGACTAGCAGGACTTACAGTGTGCACACCACTGGCTAGCATGCTCACTGAGTAGTTCTCACCCCCCAAAGTGTGTAGTCACATGCACTGAACAGGTACAGTGCAGTAACAGTGCATTCCAACAAGGTTTACTTCCCATGCAATGATACCATGTAGTAACTGCTGGCAAACTGTTCATAGCCATCGTTGCACTGCCTGTGTACATCATGTGCCCCAGTGATTGAGACATGTATATCCAACTGTGTGATGCACGGATATGTTGCATGTGTAGTAATGGCATTTTCACTTTGTCATCCTCACAGGTTGATGCCCACCAGAAGCAGGAAATCTGGCTGACCATCGCCCGGGCAGTAAGATCCGTGGGGGACTACAAGCGCCGGATCCGCAACTGCCAGAAGAGGTGGCAGGACCTTTGAGGCTGGACCCGGAGGATCGCTGAAGCTGTCGTCTCCTCGCAGGAGGGGCAGACACCGGACCCTGACCCCCCACATGCTCAGGATCCTGGCGGTGGTCTTCCCTGACCTGGATGGGCAGCTGAAGGCCAGACAGCAGCAAGGAGGAGGTGAGTCCATGACAGCACTGTGCACTTTGTCTGACATGCTATGTGCCCTCCTCTGGCCTGGTTAAACTTCCACAGTACATCAGTCTTGTGGTCCAGGACCCATGTCCCTCTATTGTGACATGCCCACTCCTCATCTGATACGCATATGTGTGGCCCTTACAGTCAGGAAATTGTGTCACTTGGGGACTGTGTCATTGCATTTTGCTTTGCTCAAGCTGGGGGACAGCATTTGTTCCGGTGACTATGTTGTGGGATTCATGGGTGGGTCAATTGCTCACACAATGCCCAAGTCCTGACATGTAATCTGGGTGTAACTTTGATATGTGGTCCACTTGCTGATCTGATTCACCACATGTCCCTGGGGTATTTGGCACACCCCCATGCTGTGGGTGGGAACAATGTTTGGGCCTCAGGAGTATGTATATCAAGTGTGTCACACATGCTTAGACACCTGCCTACTGTCCAGGACTCATCCCTCTTACAGGTGGAGCTGGACAGTCATGCCTACTCCAGGGCATACAATAGACTCTGTACTCCCACTCCCGTGGATCATCTGACATGTTGTGATCAGTGACATGTTCCCTCAGGTGTCTGCCTCTGTGTCAGTGTGCTGTGGCTTCATTGTCAGGACTACTGGTATGTTTGTCGGTTAGGGTTCAGCATGCCATCTGAGATGTGACCATGTGAGACGATACTTCTGTGACTTATAGATGTTTGATCACTTGACTGTGCACACAGGTGTATGCGACTGTGACTTTCAGGCAGCTGTTATTCATTCACAGCACACTGTGAGATGCTCAGGTTCTGGGAGTTGTGTTTCATGTCACCCATATGTCCAATTGGCATGACGTGGACTAATACTAGTTCAGATGATGTGGTGTGGGGGATGGACATGTGCACTTGTCAGTTACATAACTTGCATTCCCCATGTCCTAGAATTGTGACACAGTGCAGACTGTTGTTGGCAGGCTGCCATGGCCATGTGACTGGAGACAGTGATGTATGACTTTGCACGCATGCCTGTGTCATGGCATTAAACTTCCTAAGAGTGATCCTGCAGGGGAGTGACATGTGCAACATGCACCCCATTGTGGCATGGACTATCCGGACATGGGTGCATCATGGTGTCTGGTGCTGGTATGCATCACATGCATTTCTATTTAGACTCTGGCCATCCCTTTCTCCGGACACCTGCACTGACTCAGTGGCAAGAGATGTGATGTGTGCATGTTCACATACTTCACTGTGGTCCCTGCAATGTCCAACAACTGTGTAGTTGGTGCATGTGTCCACACTGGGGTCTTACCATCAGACAGGCACCAGACAGATGGGGGTGCGACTGAATTCATGTCTTGATTCAATGGTGGTATCTAACTGGGACCCTTTGCTGCGTAAGATCAAAAAGGAATTAGATAGGATGGAAGGTCTTCAATTGACAATGATGGGAAGATGCAATGTCCTAAAAATGAACATACTACCTAAGGTCCTTTATCTTTTTAGGGCAGTTCCACTAGAATTTACAAGGAAACAGATTCAGAAACTGCAATCCATCTGCAGCAGCTTTCTGTGGGCACAGGGGAAACCCCGCCGAGCTTTGAAATTTATTACCCTTCCGCGAGAACGAGGGGGCTGGGCAGTCCCTAACTTTCTGTTTTACTATTGGGCGTGCTTATTACAATATATGGGAATTTTATTAGTTGGGGTTAAAGACGAAAGCATAGAAGATATACCACATATTTTTCAGCTGCTATTAGGCTCCACAACAGAGAAAACTTTTTTTAAGATCCTTGAGCACAGTTACTACAAAAAAAACGCTTTAAGATGCTTCAGGCCGCTCACAAGGCCTGGCTTCAGATCAGGCGACATCTAAAGATTGGCAGGATTAATTACTATACTCCAACTGATGCCCCAGGTTTACTTCCTCCAATTGTTTCGGATGGCATCATGAACAGATGGAGAAGTAAAGGAATTCTGACGTTAGGAAACCTAGTAGATAGTGATGGTATTAAGACATATACTTCATTAATGGCTAAATATGATCTCCCTAAAGCAGACTTTTTTAAATATCTGCAGGTCCGAGACTATTTAATTAAAAGAGGGGATGCTCCACGCTTAGCACAGATAAATAATCTATTAGAAGTGGTGAAGGGGTTCGGGAAGATTGGTAATATATATCAAGCACTTATTGAAATACAAAAGGACGACGTGGAGGCACAAAATAGTAAATGGAATATCAGGCTGTCATTAGAGGGCAATATCTTGCAAGAGTCTATTGCACTAGCGGAAAAACTTTTAATATCTTCCAATCTCAAAACACAGCAATATAAAACGATGTTTAATTTGTATTATACACCGGCAAAAATAGCGCGTTGGGGGGGTATAAGTGAGGATAAGTGTACCCGGTGTGGAAGGGATCAGGCAGATATAGTGCACATGTTTGCTACATGCCCAGAATTAAAACAACTAATTAATAGGATGCAGACCTTTTTGACGGAAATCACAGAGGCGCAGATTGAGATAACCCCAACAGTTATGATGTTGGGGGTCTTGGAGGATGCCGCGTTAATACAGGGAATGTATACATTCAGATATTTAGTATATATCGCTGTTGCTGTGGCAAGATTGTGTATAGCATCACTGTGGCGTCAGAGAGAACCCCCTACTTTCGAGATGTGGAGAGGTAGGTTGTTTGCCATATGCAAACTCGAAACTAGTCTTTATGCCATCAAAGGACTACAGAAACGAAGATTGGGTGTTAAAATTTGGGGGGCTCTGACAGAATTTTTGACACCCGAAACACAAGAAAACTTATGATCAAATTTAGCCTTTTTTAGAAGGTATCAATCTTGCTTGTGTTGTATAAATTTTCAGCTCTGTTATTTTTTAACGGTCTGTGTATTGTTTTCTGAATACACAATGCTACTTACCATACCATTACCATATACCCTCCTGTTTATGCTTTCTGGCTTAATGTATATGTTTTTTGTAAAATAACTACTGGCTCAAAAATAAAAACAAAATAAAAAAAAAAATTTTTTTAAAACAGATGGGTGCAAGGGCAGGAGGGGTGTGAGTCCCATGGTTGACCATCAGACTGACAATTGGCTTCTCCAAATCTGTGTGAGGAGTTTTGCAATGTTCTACTAAGGATGCCAGGGCTGGCTGTAAGTGCTGTACTTACTGTGGTGTGTGCGGTCAGTGCAGGTGACTGATGTTTGTTTGTTTCCCTAATTGTTTGCAGATACATCCACGGCCACAGGAGGGGACAGCTCCACGGACCAGGAGGAGCAGCGGAGCCAGACTGGGTCAGCATCCGACGAGTGGTCAGAGGGACCCAGTGGCACGGAGGGCGAGGGGAGCCACACCGAGGAGTCCTCAGCACCATCCACCTCAGCTAAGGACCACAGCAGCTCGGAGGATGACTCCCTTGTGGAGGCGGGTGTCAGCAGCCACCACACCCCGCTAGTCTGTCTGGCCCCGCCACCACCAGCACCGCCCTCCCATTGGCTCCAATTCCAGACGTCCGTGGAGGCTCCCGTGTTCGGGAGCGTGTCTCCTTCGTGCCAGGCACCGCACCCCCTGCCCCTGTGTCCCCTGCTGCCCTGAGTGAGGAGTCTGTGTACCTACTTCGGCAGCTCCATGTAGGGCAGACAGCAATGCTGAGTGTCCTCCATGCACACACCACTCTGTTGACACAGCTGGTGTCGTTCATGGAGGGCATCTCGACGGGTATGTCTGCCCTACAGAGGAGCAATAAGTCCATGGACTCCTCCCTGACGGCAGCAGTGCCCCTCCTGCAGCAGTCCCTCCCACCTCCTACCTCTGCCCCATCCACACTTCCTGGCACCCTACCTGTCCAAAGCACATGCACACCTGCACAATCACCCAAGCACACAGACACGAGCAGCACAGACACACCCAAAAGAAAGGCAAGACGTGCACACAAGCATCCTCAGGGGACAGATACCACACACACAGGGGATGGGGAACAGACAGACACACAGGCATCCACAGTCACTCCGCAGTCCTCCAAATCCTCTCCCTCCAAGACCCCTTCCCTTGCCTCACCTGCAACCCCACCTACACAGCAGATCTTCCTGTGTGACCTCGGCCTCTTCCCCTCCGATCCTGCAGATCCGGCATACCGGGGAAGAGGAAGTCCACCCACACAGAGGGAGTGCCCCTCGCCCCCGGACACCCTCCCCCAGGTGCAGGCAGACTGAGGACCCCATTCGGAAGTCCCCCGGACCAGGAAGGGCAAGACCCCACCACCACCACCACGCAGCTCCACCACCCAGTCTCTCTCCTCCATCCCCCAGGCCACCACTCCACAGGTTCCACCGCCACACCCTGCCCCAGGTTCCCCCACACACCGATACCGCATCCCCAAACTGCTTAGGCCCTCCCCCTGCCACTTGCTCTTCCACCCCCAACCCAGATGCTCAGCCTGTTTGTGCCACTGGTGTGGAGTCCGGGTCCCCCTCTGTCCTGCCCACCTCATCTGCCCCCCCTTCCACTCCCTTGGAGGCATGCACTGCAGTGGAGTCCACAACCACCCCGTCTGACTCGGGCACTGCAGTGGTGCCGGCCCCCCCTGAGTCAGACACCTCCACTGCGGTTGCTGGTGACACTCCTGCACCCACCACCCCTTCACTGCCTCACTCTGGCATCCCCTGATCCTGTCCCTGTGGTGCCTGGCCTGCCCCTTGTATGCCCCTCCAAGGGGGATGTCCCCTGTCCCTTCCAGTGCAGGCAAGCAATGGGTGACAAGTTGTCACATATCACCCTGTTGGGACTGTGTATTTGGACTGGCCATTGGCCTTAGTTTAATTTGGACTTCTGATTTTTATTGACATTTGCTGAATAAAGCCTATTTTTGTTTACTTGTGGTTTTTCTTTTGATGTACATGATGTACATGGTTATCATCATGCATTTGCAGTTGTAATAGTGTTCAGATCAGGGAAATTAAGTGTTGCAGTGATGGACTCCATGTGGTCCATGGGATGTGTGTCCTGTTGTAGTCTGGATCTATGGCATCCTCTGCTGCAGTCTGAGGGTGTGATGTTCAGCATATGACACAGGGATGTACGTTTTGCATTTGTAAATTAACATCTTTGTCTTACAGTGATGCACATCTGGTGGGCTTACCACTGTTCAATGTTTCTATTTCCCTGACTGTGTGCCCATCTCCACTGGACATGCAGTTTCGCACACCAATGTTGAAGGACTCATCAGTGTATACAGTGCACCTTGCTTGACACGTGTTTTGGGTGTATGCAGATGACTGACGTGACACTCCCGTACCCAGGCTGATGTGAGCAGAGCCTTCAGTGTGTTGTAGTTGTTGACTCACTGACCGAGTGTTCTGCCGACATGTTTGAGTCGTGCACAGACAAGGCTTGGCACAGCGGACCTTCCACAGCAGTGGAGTGCCCTCATGGCAGTGTGTAATCCCGTGACATTGCCTGGGCCCGTGTTTTGTGTTGTGTAAGCATGTCTGTGCGTGTACCCTTCCCTTTTCCTACACAGGCTGTGTCCCTACGGATGTTCCTGTTTCTGATGCTTGCTGAGTTGTTCTGTGTTCATCCAGCATCTTGGACCTGGTTACTCCGGGATGTGGGTGCATGGCTAACTAAGGTTCATCAGGTTGTCATCCCAGGTTGTCTTTGTTGTCAGGGCTGGGGATGTGGGAAAACGCAGATGGGACACATTCAGGATTCCCCTTGGCACTTGTTGGTTACACATGTCATGTAATTTACAGTCTATGGTAGCTTTCAGTGATTGTGACACGTTGTGTGTGTGACTGCTGCCACTCCTCAGGGTCAGAGCTGCAATGTTGGAAGTTGTGTACGTGTGTTCTTTGTGTGTCACCTTGTCTTCTTCATTGGTGTGTGACTATGGCCAGGATCCCATTGATTGTGGTGGATTTCACGTCATGCCCATGTACTGCGTAGTGTGCAGTGTGTCAGACATTCACGAGTCTTGTTGACTGGCCATGTGTGATGGGTTTCTGCACCTTAGTTCCCCCCACCACCCCTCGGATTGTCATGGGTGCATGTGCAATGTCACCAGTCCATGTGAGCTTCACTGCTGCACATTGGTGGAGATCAAGGTGTGTGGTGTTGAGTGTGGGCAAATGTGAGTTGTTGCACGGCTAGACCCCTACCTCCATATTGGCCATGGCTGGCAGGCCGTGCTGTTTGATTTGTGCTTGTGTAGGTGTGATGGTAGTTTGTTGCTCAGGACACATGGCTGTGGTTCACAGTGTGAATGACATCTACCTTTGTCATCACAGTGGGATTATTATGCAGGGTAGTGTCACCACAATGTGGGGTCCCTGGGGGTAGTGCTGTGGTGGGTCTGTCTCTTGCTGTGTTAGTTGCTGTTCCTACTAGCTTGTGTGACATGTGTAATTTGGGCTCCCTCTCATCTAACAATGCCTCTTTGCCCACATAGGGGAATCCGATCCATGAGTTACTTTTGTATGGCACTGTATACACATCTGTGTAATTGGAATTCAGGCCTCCTCATGTGTTGTGTGGTTGCCTGGGGACACTGGCACACACCCCCATCACCTGTTGTGTTTGATATGCAGTGTGGGTCTGCCTGTTTGTGTTTGTGCATTTGCACCACTGCATTGGCATATATTGAGTGTGCCATTGGCTGTAATGTTGTTTGGTGGCTTTCCCCTGCTGTCCCTGGGACTCCTAGGTCATCAGTCAGCACAATAATCATGGTTTGTATGTCCCATTGCTGCCATGGTATGGTATTTGTTCACCTGACATCTACAGTCTCCCTAGGATATCTACATTTGTGTGTCCATTGGTGCAGATATGTGGGTCTGCATTATGATGGTCACTTCTGTCATTGTGTTATTTGTGAATGTTGACAATGTGAGCCCCCATGGGTGATGTTTGTATGCACAAGGCCAAAGGTATGTTTTATTTGCACTGCACTGTTTGCCTCACCCAATCTATGTTGCTATGGGACACAAGCACTACTATGCCACTGATGTGTTTGTTGTTGTGTGACCAGGAATCATCCATGCAGTTTGGCTTTGGCAGCTTTTACCCTGACTACACTTCCCTTTTGATCACTGTGGTGATGGGGCTTTGGGCCCCATTGCCACACTGTTCAAAAGGTGCATCAGCTATGGACACCACACCTACCTTTTGGTCACTGTGGTGATGGGGCTTTGGGCCCCATTGCCACACTGTTCAAAAGGTGCATCAGCTATGGACACCACACTTCCCTTTTGGTCACTGTGTTGATGGGGCTTTGGGCCCCATTGCCACACTGTTCAAAAGGTGCATCAGCTATGGACACCACACTTCCCTTTTGGTCACTGTGTTGATGGGGCTTTGGGCCCCATTGCCACACTGTTCAAAAGGTGCATCAGCTATGGACCCCACACTTCCCTTTTGGTCACTGTGGTGATGGGGCTTTGGGCCCCATTGCCACACTGTTCAAAAGGTGCATCAGCTATGGACCCCACACCTACCTTTTGGTCACTGTGGGGATGGGGCTTTGGAGTAGGGGTGGTAGTAGTGGTAGGCATCCAGCCCACCCTGAGTACGGGTGTTTGTAGTGGTGGCCATCCATCCCCCTAAGGGTGGGGATGGTAGTAGTGACAGGCATCCAGCCCCCCCTGAGTGGGGTGGTGGTAGTGGCAGGCATCCAGCCCCCTAAGGGTGGGGATAGTAGTAGTGACAGGCATCCAGCCCCCCCTGAGTAGGGGTGGTGATAGTGGCAGGCATCCAGCCCCCCCTGAGTAGGGGTGGTGGTAGTGGTAGGCATCCAGGCCCCCTGAGTAGGGGTGGTGGTAGTGGTAGGCATCCATCCCCCTAAGGGTGGGGATGGTAGTAGTGACAGGCATCCAGCCCCCCTGAGTGGGGTGGTGGTAGTGGCAGGCATCCATCCCCTAAGGGTGGGGATGGTAGTAGTGACAGGCATCCAGCCCCCCTGAGTGGGGTGGTGGTAGTGGTAGGCATCCATCCCCTAAGGGTGGGGATGGTAGTAGTGACAGGCATCCAGCCCCCTGAGTGGGGTGGTGGTAGTGGCAAGCATCCATCCCCTAAGGGTGGGGATGGTAGTAGTGACAGGCATCCAGCCCCCCAGAGTGGGGTGGTGGTAGTGGCAGGCATCCATCCCCCTAAGGGTGGGGATGGTAGTAGTGACAGGCATCCAGCCCCCCTGAGTGGGGTGGTGGTAGTGGCAGGCATCCAGCCCCCTAAGGGTGGGGATGGTAGTAGTGATGGGCATCCAGCCCCTATGAGTGGGGATGGTAGTAGTGATGGGCATCCAGCCCCCTATGAGTGGGGATGGTAGTAGTGAAGGGCATCCAGCCCCTATGAGTAGGGGTGGTGGTAGTGGTAGGCATCCAGGCCCCCTGAGTAGGGGTGGTGGTAGTGGCAGGCATCCAGCCCCCTGAGTAGGGGTGGTGGTAGTGGTAGGCATCCAGGCCCCCTGAGTAGGGGTGGTGGTAGTGGTAGGCATCCATCCCCCTAAGGGTGGGGATGGTAGTAGTGACAGGCATCCAGCCCCCTGAGTGGGGTGGTGGTAGTGGCAGGCATCCAGCCCCCCTGAGTAGGGGTGGTGGTAGTGGTAGGCATCTAGGCCCCCCTGAGTAGGGGTGGTGGTAGTGGTAGGCATCCAGCCCCCCCTGAGTAGGGGTGGTGGTAGGGTGGTGTTGGTGGTAGGCATCCATCCTCCTATGGGTGTGTATGGCATTGGTGATGGCCATCCCACCCCAATGGTTCTGCTGTTGCTAGTGTACGTCATTTGTGCATCCCTATGTGTGTGTGACATATTTCGGGTACGTGTCGTTTGTTTGTATTGTTGGTGTTTGACTTACGGTCTGCGCCGTACGCGTCCGTGCCGGTAATAGATGTAGAGTATAGGTAGGACCTGCGCAATGGGATTCATGCTTGGATCGTCTCGTTCGGGTTTCTCGTGTCTTCGAGTCGTACTCGTAGCAGGCTTGTTCATCTCGTAGCCGTGAATCGTCTTGTGGCGCGAAACGGAGCTTATGTACGGCTCGCCCGGATGCTCAAACGTCCCGGACGTAGCGACGGGTTCGGCGCGTACGGAGTGCGCATCGTACTCGTCCTGCCGGAAGGTGCTGTGTATTTGCTTCCGTACGACTCGATTCGGCGTTTACGGATCCGGCTCGGGCGGGGAACAGGAGCTGAATTGGGTAAGTACGGCTCGCTCGGAAACTGGGTTGTTATACGCATCGTACTTGTTCGTCCGGACGAATGTTCGAATCGGTCGGGAAACACGCAATTGGCTGGTTTTTTTTCCGGACGAATACTGTTAGGTGCGCTTCCGGCCGGGATCGGAATCGACCCCTTAATCTTGAATTGGCTCATCGTGTCCTGGGAAAGAATTCGGCTTCCCCACTTCTTTGCATAAATAAACTAACAAAATTTGGAACATTTCCTAAATTGACACTTTCGCTTGGAAATGCATGTCCTTCTTCAGCTTATGGTGATGCAACTTTTCTAAATGGGACAGAATTGACTTTTTCAAAGTGGTAACTAAGAAATAGCTATTTTTAACATTTTTTAAACTTTTTTTATAGTTTTTTAAAACCCATATTTTAGCTGTTTTTAAGTGAATATTTTTTAAATTATCCAGATTTTAAGTATGGTCATTGTCATCCAATTCGGAAGTGGAGTGGTTGTTATGTTTCGTATATAGACACTAATGTAGACCCGTTCATATATGCCATAATGTAGAAATACTCGTATATGCCCTATTATGATCATACTCGTATATGCCCTATTATGGTCATACTCGTAGATGCCTTATTATGGTCATGCTCGTATATGCCCTATTATGGTCATTCTCGTACATGCCCTATTATAGTCATGGCTCCTAATATAGGCACGATCTTTCACCTACATTAGTTCCCTAACGTACACAACAAGCTCTGAGGGCTGAACGTTATCTAGTCTGTGATTAGAACACTGCAAGGTCTTTCCAGAACACAGGCCTACAATGTACTCATAAATTATGCATGAGCATTCATCAGCTACATCTCCCTCATAATATGTATGTACAAAGTTCACCCCTGACGTCTTCCTCATGTCCAACAAAGACCAATACAAACCATACTGAGGGACGAGACACTTTAGGGTATAAATACACCACATCTTGCCACGGTAAGATAAAGGGAACCGAGACTTCCATGCTGACACACTGACCAGAGACGCTGAGGGTCCTGCATGCAGTCGCTCCAGCTGACAGCGGTCTAACACAGCCCTTGCGGGGTGTCCAACTCGAGACCAGGACGGGGTCCCACACTCTCTCTATTCAGGTATGGGGGCTCGACTAAATCCTAGAGGGATTCTTGGCTCTTAGGCTTTAGACCTTCACATATGCTAGGTACACTCATAATGCTTTTATATTCATGTATGTATTCATGATTATTGCAATATGGTAGAACTGTTCTATCCTTTCACTTTGATCGTACTGCTGATAATATATCTCTGCTATTGTCTGCTGATTGCTGCAGCACATATATTTTACACTAGAATAACAACTGTTCAATAAATACTTATTGAAACGCCCCGACTGTTTATTCTGTGTAACTCTCGGAGACAAACCAAATAAGTAAGCACGAGTGACTGGGCGAAAGGTAGTACATTGTTTCCACGATTCTGAGGAATTTGGGTTGTCATGATCTAAGGTTGCCAGAAACTAATCTCTCCCCGATAAGAGGAGATTCTAGTGGCACTGTGAGCTAGCTAATGCAAATCCAGCTAACATATGCGGTGGGGGTGCACAGAGTCAGTCTAACACCAAGCCCACGGTTTATGTTATCCAAACGCGCAGGTCCTGCATGGGTACTATAGGAACTGGTTTCTTTACAAATGTAATCATACCAAAGTAAACTACTTGTATTCAATAGCTAATTGTTCAATAAATTGAGTTAAACTGAGTAAAATAAATGAACCTATGATTTACTTTAATTTTCTCTCCATTCGTGGTTGTTAGGTACAGTGCAACAAATTATGGTAATCCTGCCGGATCCAGGATCCGCCTGCTATTTCTGAGCTGGATCTGGGATCTGGCCAACCTAGTGAAATATGCTGAATTGTCCTGCTCATTTTGCAACACTGGGACAAAATTCAGCAGCCCCTGCACGTTATCTGATTTCTGTTCAATAACCTGCAGCCTGCAGTTGGGTCCAAAACAAAGGCCTGATTAAAAAGGGCCAACAGCCCTTGTCTTGTTCAAGCCTCTTCCTGGCTCAGAGTCACCTGGGGCCTAACACCTAAATTCCAATGCAATGGAAGGAAACCAAGCCACATAGCTTATTGCTTCACAAGTACTTTAGAGAAACTATGATTTGGGGCCAAAAATGGTGGTAGTGGGACAGGAGAGAATACAGCATGTTTGATGGCCTCTGGCAGTCCTGCTGTCGTGCCTACAGGAAGGAATTGGGGACAAGAGAGGGTGACTGAAGGCTCATTCTGTACCTCCATTGCAGCATGACTGATAGCACCTGGTGATCAGTGGACGAAAATAGAGTATGCCTGTGTGGTGGGACGGTAAAGTTCTCTGCATGTTAAGCAACGTGTACCCCTGCCCTGACTGCCCAACCGTACTGTTGTCTGGATCCCTAATGCTGATCTTTTTGTCATAGGCAAACATGGACCATGCGCATGCACCATGGCATTGGCCTGTTTCATGGATTGTGGTCTGGTTGGACCAGGAGGGGCACCCAAAGCACTGCCCTCATAGTGGTAGAAGGCTATTGCATTCACCAGGAGTTAAGCAGCACAAGCGCAGTGGTGGCAGCATACCAACACATATCCTTGGTCATTTTGAATAGCTAGTCACGTCTTTTGACTTATTCAATGTGCCCACCGTTTAACAGAGATTTATGGTTCTGCTATTCTTAATCAATTCATGATATTTTATTTAAATGACATTTTTATTTTCTCTAAGGATGTCAAGGCACATCATGAACATGAAATCCAAGTCCACTCTAGACTGAAACAAAACCATCTGATCAGTACATTGGGGAAATGTGAATTTGATAAGGCTGAAGTGGAATATCTGGGATTCCGACGTAGTGGTCAAAACATTTTTTTTTTATAACACAGTTTTATTGATTTTCAATTGTTTCTGACAGCACATTTACACATGTCATTTTTACTGTTACAGTTGATATGGAGTTTGTTGGCATAACAATCAGGAGTAAGTCCGAAGGGTATTACAACTCTCTTTTGCCTCTACATGTGCCTTACTTTAGTGGGTGCTGTAAATCCAATCGCGCATCGATATGTCAACTGTATACATAAATTTTACTAACGAATGTCTGACAAAATATCGACGGACAGAAAATCGACCTACAAAAATATCGACACAGAAATATCGAAGTCAAAAATATCGAAGTCCTATCTACACAAAGGTAAGTACAAAAATATCGAGAAAAAAAATATCGTTGTCAAAATTATCGATGTTAAAAATATCGTTTTTTAAATGTTTTAATAATAATGTAAAATTAATTAAATAATACATATAATTAAAAGAAATATAGTTAAAAATATTAAAACATGTTTAAAAATAATAACTAATACATATTGTTAAAATTAATTAAACATATACATATAAATTAATATATATACTTACTCCACATATTGCAACATTAGGGAAAGCGTTGGATAGTGTCAGGGTAAAAATTACTATTCCCACTCCAGAGAGTGCAGCAGTAGGGAAAGCGCAGGATAGCGTAGGGGTAAAAATTACTATTCCCACTCCAGTGAGTGCAACAGTAGGGAAAGCGTTGGATAGCGTAAGGGTAAAAATTACTATTCCCACTCCAGTGAGTGCAACAGTAGGGAAAGCGTTGGATAGCGTAGGGGTAAAAATTACTATTCCCACTCCAGAGAGTGCAACAGTAGGGAAAGCGCTGGATAGAGTAGGGGTAAAAATTACTATTCCCACTCCAGTGAATGCAACAGTAGGGAAAGCGCTGGATAGCGTAGGGGTAAAAATTACTATTCCCACTCCAGAGAGTGCAACAGTAGGGAAAGTGCTGGATAGCGTAGGGGTAAAAATTACTATTCCCACTCCAGTGAATGCAACAGTAGGGAAAGCGCTGGATAGCGTGGGGGTAAAAATTACTATTCCCACTCCAGAGAGTGCAACAGTAGGGAAAGCGCAGGATAGCGTAGGGGTAAAAATTACTATTCCCACTCCAGTGAGTGCAACAGTAGGGAAAGCGTTGGATAGCGTAGGAGTTAAAATAGCTATTCCAACTCCAGTGAGTCTAACAGTGTGGAAAATGTAGGATAGCGTAGGGGTTAAATTAACATACTTATCAATTAAATAATTTTTTTTAAATAAATAGCATATTGATAATTAATTAACAAAAACAATATTAATAAATACCCATAAATTTAAATTAATATTTACTTAAATAACATTAAATTACTTCCCACACTATTCCCCTTTAACACACAACACACTACACATAAAAAAACACAGTTAATTTAATTATCAATTAATCAATTAATAACAATTAATAATAAATTAATTATAATTAATATAATTATAAATTAACCAATTATTAAAAATTAATTACCAATTAATAATTAATTAACAATACAATAATAATCAATAACAATAAATAAAAACATATTCATTAATTAATTTAATTTAATTACTTCCCACCCTATTCCCCTATAAACCCACAACCCACTACACATAAAACATCACATAACTAATTTAATTATCAATTAATCACTTATTAACAAATTAATTACCAATTAATAATTAATTAACAAGAAATTAATTAACAATAACAATAAATAAAAATTAATAATAAATTAATTATAATTAATATAATTATAAATTAAACAATTAATAAAAATTAATTACCAATTAATAATTAATTAACAAAAAAATAATTAACAATAACAATACATAAAACATAGTAATTAATTAATTTAATTAAATTACTTCCCACCCTATTCCCTATAAACCCACAACCCGCTCTGATACTAAAACGCAAAATTTACTTTAACAAAATTACTAATTTCTAAACATTTATTTAAAAATTTATGAAAATACAATAAAAAAAATGTTGAACATACATATAAAATACATACTAAAATACATAACACTAAAAATGTTTCCGATAATATTGACAACGATATTTTTGCTAACGATATTACTTACTTCGATATTACTTACTTCGATATTTAAAAAAACGATATTACTTACCTTGGGGTCGATATTCTGGTCATCGATATTCTTGACTTCGATGTTCTGTCCCTACGATATTAAAAACTCGATATTAAGGTAGGTCGATATTTCAAAATCGATATTTTGACTTTGCACCTTTACTAACAGGGTAATAATACTGAACATATCTCCATATTTCGTACCGAGCCCCAACTTTTAGAACATACCCCCCACCCTCCATCCCACTGGTAGGCTCACCTGTATGCATGTTACCTTCTATTGTTTTGTACAGTGCTCCAACTAATATCATCTTGATAAGTATTGCCTTTATAGTGGATGGTCTGCCTGGAATGTGAGTATATATCTGGATGGGAGTGTTCTGGCCCCGTATTTTCAGGGATTATTCTGCACAGTCTGAGAACTACTGGGGTCCATTATGTCTATGGCCTTTAACGACTCCATCATGTGGTCCCACTCCATAGAAATGGGAATTTTGCGCTGTCCCCGGTATTCTTCCCGTCGAAGTGTGGTGCTCTCCGCCCCCCCCCCCCACCTGACCATCTCCGTGTGCCACGTGTGTAATTGGAGAGGAAAGGAAGACTTCCACCCCATGGTGATGGCCCGCTTTGCCAATAATATGGCCATGTCAGCGAATCTGTATTGTGTTTTCCGGTTTTTCGGGTGGGGATGTAGGCCCAAAAGGCAGCTTTCAGCTGTGTCCCATACTGATGTGCCTGTTATTTTCTGTAATATTTCTTCGATTTTGGCCCAGAACCTCCCTAGTTTTGAGCAGCTCCATAGCATGTGATGTAAATCCGCATCTGCTGTCCCGCACCTGGGGCAACTGAGTTGTGTATCTGTGTATATACAGTTAAGGCGGTGCGGCGTAAGATAGGCCCTACGTCAGACCATATATTGAATGTACTTGAATTTAACATTGCGGGACACTTTCTTAGGGAACTCAAGTGCGTACTCCCATTCCTTATCAGTGAGATTCCTTCCGAAGTCTCTTTCCCATTTCGTGCATAGGGGTCCAAGTTAAATACCCGCGTGCGCCCAGATGCCCCTGTAGAGCCAGCGAACTAAGTGTCTTCCCCTCCCCATCAAGTGTAGTGCATGTACTTGTCCATGTGTTGGGGGTTCCTCCCCATTAGGGGACCAGTGTTTTTTGACATAGTGTGTGATAGCTGCATGAAGTAAGAATAGCGTTTGGGGGACTCCTTGAGTTTGGGCAAAGTTATTATGATCTGCCAACACACCCCCTGTGAATAAGCTACCTACCGTTGCCACCCCTTCCTGCTTCCAATGAAAGATACTACAGTTAGTGATCAGTCCCGTGTTAGTTGGTATACCCAGTAGTGGGATATTTGCGGAGTATGGGGTAATTTTCTTAGTGTATCGCAAAGAGCGTTTCCAGTAGATCAGGGCTACTTTGAGTAAAGGTGGAGCTCTGGGAGGCAGACGGGCACCAGGGAGGAGTAGTGTGTGCAGCGTGCCTCGTGCCAGTTTCTGTGGCGTGTAATCAATTTCGTGCAGGTTGCGCCCGGCCAGCCAATATGCTAACCACTGCAGCTGACTGGCCATGCAGTATGCTCTAAAATCAGGTGCTCCCAGTCCTCCCTCTTCAGGTTTCAACCTGAGTTTCGCCAAACTGATTCTCCTACGTCCCTTCCGCCATATCAGGTCCGTAAGGAGGGTGTCCAATGTGTGAAAGGTGCTGTGTGGTGTCAGGAGCGGCAAGTTAGTAAAATAATACAGTAGTCTAAGGAGTAGGACCATCTTGGATATAGCTACTCTCCCCATTACCGAGAGAGGAAGTGACGTCCAGAATGTGATCTGGGTTTTCAGCAAGCGAATAGTTTTCAGGAGGTTGCCCTCTAGTAGGTCCTGAGGTGTTCTATAAATTTGGATCCCCAAGTATTTAAAAGTGTGGGACACAGCGTTCAGGTTTATAGTGCCAAAAGGAATAGATTCCGGGTTTTCCCTGTATTTCATGTAAAAAGCATGCGACTTAGTAGCGTTAATTGCTAACCCGGAGATGATCTCAAATTGTCTAAATATAGGGGGGATGGGCTCAAGGTCACCCGTTAAATCGTGCAGGTATAGTATTAGATCGTCAGGATAGGCTGATACTACATGTTGAGTCCCTCCTAAGTGGATCCCTTTCACATCTGCTTCCGCTCGTAGTTTTTGGAGGAGGGGCTCTAGGGCCAGGACAAACAGGATTGGGGAAAGGGGGCAGCCCTGCCTAGTTCCTCTCGCCACCGGGTACGAATCAGAGATATGAGATCCAGTATGAACTCGGGCTGTAGGGGCAGTGTACAAGAGTTTGACCCATTGTATATATTTAGGTGGTATGCCAAATCTGCTCAGGGCTGCCAACATATATTCCCAGTGTATTGTGTCGTACGCCTGTTGGAGGTCCAGGGAGATGCACCCTGTTCTGCAAGAGAGTTTGGCTGCCGCCTCCATAACACAGTGTAAACGTCGTATATTATGGGATGTATTGCGGCCCGGAACGAAGCCGCATTGGTCCACATGGATCAATTTAGGAAGGTAGGGTAGGAGTCGACAAGCCAAAATTTTGCTAAGTATCTTGTACTCTGTGGGTAGAAGGAACAGGGGACGATATCTAGCCATATCACGTGGGTCCTTATTTGGCTTTGGGAGGGATATGACGAGCGCCTGCATAGTTGTCAGTGGGAGCATGTTTGTTTCTTGTGCTGTCTTATATAGGCATTCGAGGTGGGGGGTTAGTCTATCTGCGTAGATGGAATAAAATTCTACCGGTAGGCCATCTAAACTCGGGGTCTTATTGCGTGGGAGTTCCCTTATGGCCTCTTTAATTTCAGTCCTAGTAGTGGGACCTTCCAGTTCTGCCTGAGCTGCCCTCATCAGTGTAGGTTAATGTATGCCATCCAAGAACCTGTTTATCTGTTCTGGCGGCACCAATACTGGTGCACTATATATCTTCTCATAGTAGTCCTTGAAAGCTTTGTTTATTGCCGCCTGTGAGTACGCCATCAAGCCGTCTAGCAGTGACACTTCCGGTATTGTTTGGGGGGGGGCGCATCGCGTATAAGGCGGGCAAGTAAGGTGCCTGCTCTGTCCGCCTCAGCATGGGAGCGTTGGTTATATGCCCTGTAATCTACTAGACGTAGATCTTCAAGTAGTTCTGCATGTCTGATCCTGCCTTCTTGTAATTGGGTTTGACAGGCGCGGTCAGCACTCGTGTCCCGCTCCAGTTCCTGGAGGGTGGCTTCAAGTGTTGTGAGTTTTTTGTTAATTTCTTGTCGGGCCCCTACCGTGACACCTATTGACATACCGCGCATTACCGTTTTGAATGCATCCCACTCAATGGAGCGTGAAGAAGCGGAGTTGGAGTTTTCGCTAAAGTAATTGGAGATACCTGTGTCCAAGCCATCTCTAAAAACCGCGTCTTCCAACAGCTGGGGCCACAGTCTCCAGGTGGGGACCGGAGTGGGAATCTTCCCCCATTCCAGGGTGATTTCTAGCGGATTGTGATCCGATAGAGTCTTCCCTAAATATGTGGTGTCGTGGACTTGGGGGGTGATAACGGAGGAGCAAAAGATTCTATCCAGTCTAGTGTGAAGTTGATGTGGAGGGGAATAGAGGAATACTCTCGACTGGTAGGGTTGCGCAGGCGCCACACATCTTTCAATGTCCACCCCTCTGCCCAGGATTTCAGGAATTCTGTTTGTTTGAGGGATACAGCCCCTCGAACTGGGGGGTGGGAACGATCCAATTGAGTATCTAGTATGGCATTGTAGTCGCCGCCCAATGCCCACGGGATATCCACCCAGTCTGCCAATACGGTGTTCAGGTTAGTAAAGAATTTGTCTTGGTCGTAATTTGGAGCATAGATGCTCCCTAGAATTAAGTGTACTCCATCAAGCGTCCCATGTACTATTGTATATCTACCTTGGTTATCTATACGCTGCTCTATGTGTATGAATGGTACTCCATGTCTTACCCAGATAAGGGTCCCTCTTGCGAAGGCGGAATAAGACGTAGTGTAAATTTGTCCTCTCCATTTCTTGCGTAGTTTAGTTATTTCGCTAGCTGTCAGGTGGGTCTCCTGTAATAGTGCTATATGAGCTTTCCTCCTGGTCAATTGGGCGTGGATCCGGTGCCGTTTGTGCACAGAGCCCATCCCTCTAACATTCCAGGTCACTATATTACATTTTCTTGTGTAGGCATATCTGATATAGTTTGTGTATGTTACATCGTTGTGGGCATGTATAGTAGGTGGAATAGGTATAGTAGGCGAAGGTGACCCTCCCTCCCAAAACTTCGAGTAACCTAAACTCCCCAATACTAGGACAAGCACAGGAACTTTGCTTGTCCAAACATTAAACAGAACAGTTTGAATGTCCACACAGTTAAGTATTGCGATACTTGTAGGGGGGGTGGCTCCTACAGAGCACATTTCGTCTCCTTGCCCGACAGAGCTACATACTGGCAACGACCCAATCTTGACACATCATCGAAAGGATACCTGGGGGAAAGATTACAGTTAAGAGAAAGGGTTGCTTTAGGATTACTTCTTTTCCTCAGAAGTTCATGATCTGCAACAGTATCCAGCAGTTTCTTAGCAGTGCTACATTATCCGAAGAGCGTTTGTACTGTTTGCGGGGTGATGGATGGGAACATCGGGTCATTGCTATCAGAGTCAGAGGGCGCTGCGCCATCATCGGAGTGTTCTGAGAGACACAAAGGATTCGGATCTCGCATGGCAGATACAGCAGCCACCGCTGCCTCTTGGTCCCGTAGAGTCTGTTCCGGGAAGGGGCCCCGTCCTCTGGGCCCGCGGGCCGATCCGCCCCGCCGTAGCCGTGTTCTCGGTGGACGCTGAACAGCACTCCGTATCTTCTGGTCTAGTTTGTCCAGAGACTGAGATGGCAGGGTGGTCTCTAGCCAGTCGTTAGCCTCCTCTGGACTGTCGAAGAAGTGGGATTTGTGATCATGAAGGATTTTTAAGCGGGCAGGGAATAATAGAGCGTATTTAAGCTGCAGTCCTTGGAGTTTCTTCTTCAGGGGCCGGTATGATGCACGTTGTTTTTGGACCATGATCGTGTAGTCCGGGTAGAGCGAGATTCGTTGGTTTTCATAGTGGATGGGCGCGTTCTCTCTGGATTCTGCAGAAGAATATCACAATCTTTATAGTTGAGAATACGGGTGATCATTGTTCTCGGCGGTGCTCCAGCTGTTGGCCTGCCCGGTGGTATTCAGTGGGCCCTCTCCACACAAAAGAAAGGGGACAGTCCTTCAGGGTCAATCTGGTCCCGTAACCATTGTTCCATAAATTGTGTCGCGTTGGTACCCTCCGCCCGTTCCGGCAGACCCAGCACACGGACATTGTTGCGGCGTGCCCTGCCTTCTGCGTCCTCCACCCTGTCTTGAAGAGTCGACATCTGGGTTTGCATGCGGGTCAGGGTCTCTGCGTGTCCTTTATGTTGTGGTAGGATCTCCAGCAGTGACTGTTTGTTGTTTTGACCGTGTCCGCCAATTTTTCATGATCCGCTCTCAGAAGTGTAAGACCTGTGGTTAAGGAGCCTATTTGCTGTTCAATGGACTTGCGCGAGTCCCGTATTTCTTGTAGGATTAAGTCTAACTTATCCAGTGCAGGTTCTTCATTGGTTGGCGGGACACAGCTAATCGATGATGCTTGTGAGACCGTATCTAGTTCTCTCTGCGTCTGGTGTTCCATTGAGGGCTGTTCCGCGGTCTTCCCCTTTGTGCGCCCCATAGTGAGTGGCCTTACAGTGGTGGGTATACGTGTCTGCCCTGCTGTAATATCCGGGAATTACTTGGTGTGACGTACTCGTGCTGGAGAGAGTGAATTAGGGGAGACAGCAGGCCTTCGTCCGTTTCAGGTCTGCGTTATATATTGGAATCGGGCACAGGCAGGGCCGCCGAACGGAACACTTTCGAGAGTTGGTCTCAGTTCTACAATGGGTTAGTGCAATGAGGTCCGCTTTCTTGCTCTGTGTTCTCTTTGCAGGTCACCACTACTACGCCATGGGGCACCGGCCATACTCTTCCTTGAAAAGTATATCTCACCAATGTCTGTTAGTAAGAAGTTCTGTTGGATTAATGCACCACGTTACTAATTTTATTGTAAATCCCATGTAATTAACATTTCTGTGCCCCTTATGTGCACCTCAGTCCGTTTGGGAGCCCGGGTTTATAAGACATTAGGTTCAGTCTTGCCCCCCAGTAACGGAGTCTCTTGGAGAGTTTAGTATGGGTGCTGCCTTTCTCAGTTGTGCACTCAACACTGTCCAGCTTGAGGATGGGGGTCTACAGGCGAGGCCTTGTTGACACACGGGGGATGTTAGCTCTGTGTCATCTCCAGTTCCCGCCGGACAGTAAAGGATGATTGGGGGACCACGTTTGTCTAATCAAGTGCGTACAACAATGGCCCACAAGTTTCCTGCACCGCCGCCCTCACCCGGGACCGTCTCCTCCCCACCCCCGCGCCATCTGTCATTAAGCACAGAAGGCGCCGGTAGTTCCTGCAGAGGGGGAGGGAAGGCAGGGGAGACAAACCATCCAGATGCCGCCGCGCCACTGAGCGCAGTGTTGTGCGGGTCTCAGGCTGTAGTAATATAGTTAATCTCCCCTGCAACTCGAAGGGAGCGCTACACGGGTATTTCCCGGCTCCACGGGGCAGCGCATCATACTCACTGTTCGATCGCAGCGTGTATCCCGGCCCCAGGCCCGGTCTCAGCGCGCGTGCAAAGGAGCTCAGCCGCCGTAGTCACACCACACCTGCGGCGCCCAGCTGGTGATTCAGCAGGCCTCTGCCGCAGACACGGCTCCGCCTCGGGACTTGCCCCAATCACTTCCGGCGCTCTCGGCACAGTTCCAGTCCGCCGTCTGCCGCTGAAGGAACGCCGTCTCCCACACGGCAGCTGTGACGTGCTCATGGGGCCTGAGCGCGGTCTGTATCTCTCCTCAGTGTTGTATACTTCAAGGCCTCACGCCACACCCGGGCAGTGTCACAGCACCACAGCACTTATACAGGCTCCCAGCCAGTGCACCCCCGCAGTGGGGGCCCCGTCCAGGTTGTTCAGTGTGGTATCGCGTCCCCACTAGGTACCAGCAACATCAGCATAAGCGTCACAGCTCCACTTTACGACCTCCGGAGCCACAGCTCCCCGTCCCAGGCCTCCGCCCCTCATGCAGCTAGGCCTCGCAGTGCGCTATCACTTCTCAGCTATTTTCTCTGTGCGTGCATTGTACTCCTCTCTCCCAACGGGCCAGCTCCGTACCGCAGCACTTAGGGATCGGTGGCAGGGGAGATCAGATGTATTTATCCCCCTTATCCAATGTTTCCAGCAGGATTAGAGAATCCCGCAGCTTAGCTCCGTCAGACTGCGGCCGCCATGCTCGGCGGTTAGCCACGCCCCCCGTAGTGGTCAAAACATTAAAGCAATTGTGGATTGGCCATCTCCCACTACTGCTAAAGAGACAAAATCCTTTTAGGATTTGGAGGAAGAGAGAGCATGCCCACAGGCACCCAGGTGCCAGCGGTCCCATAGATTATTATTATGATGTGATGCCCTCCTACTCTGCGGTCTGCCTTGCTATGCCCCGAAGCATTATCCTTCACTACCAGAGCCCTGCATTATTGCAGACCTCCGTGTCTTTACTCCGTAGTAGGGACCTTCACTGCTGGAGCCACACCTGCAACCTCCCTTAGCTCTCTACTGGCCCTAAAGTTTTCCCCTCTCTCGCCAGTATGGCAGGATTGTGCCTGACCCCAACAGGAGACAACTCCTACACCGTTGTCTATCCTCCCAATATCTCCAAATCTGCTGCTAAAACCTTCAAACACTCCATTCTGAAAAGACACCCGGAGACCCTGATCTCTGACTTACGATATAGCGCTGACAAGGGCACAATCATTAATGATCTCATATTCTATTCTAGAAAAACATCCCTTTGGCGAGAAACCTTCTCGGACCTCCTTAATGTACACAAAACCAGGAACATTCCGTACGGCACTCAGCTCACGATCGCGCCCTCCTCAAACTTGCGAGCTGACCTTATCGTCACCTTATACAGATATGGAATCGTCCTGATCCAAGCTCCAACCAAAGACCTCAATAAATTTGCGGACCTTTTCACCCTCCTCAAAAATCATGTGCATGACCCTCATCCTTCCACGCTCCCCCTACACCACCTTGCGCCACCCGACACCCTCCCGCGCCCCGTTCACGGGTAAGGATAAAAGCCTCCCGCTTAGCTCCACCAAAGTCCCAACCAAACCCCCTCGCCCCTCACCACCCCCTCCAAGGGTGCGAACCAGACCAGCCCAACTCTTGCCGTTCCCCACTCTTAACAGCCCACCAGGCAAGGAGATCTCACCACCGCCACCCCTAACCAGGGCCCACCCCCCACCTACATAGTAACTCGTATGCCAGACACTTGTAAGGCAGCAAACACCCGCCCCAACGATCCCTCGACCAATCCTCCAAGAGCGCCTAGCCATGCTCATAACACTCCTCTAAGGGCTCACGATACAGGTCGACCTAGCCTCACCACCAAGCTACCAGGGCTAGCTAACAGAACCGCTCCCAAACCTTTGACCCCCTGCCCACAAGCTCTTCCCTCATTTATGGATGTCGAAACCTTACACCATAGAGCAGCCAAACTAACTCAGAGCATCCATAAATCCATTTTGGAACTTAAGAACATCCTTCACCTCACCGAACTCTCCTTCTCAAACCTCAAGCCCCCACAGAACTCCAGTCCCCCCCCTCACCGAGCCCACCCACTACCCGTTACCGCTATCCCTGCGACACCTTCGCCCTCGCAAACAAGCCTGCCCCCTCTCGGAGGAGGAAATTCTAGCCCTCCTCCATACCTACAACTCTGCCCCTGTGACCCCAAGTCCACTAGACCTCTCGGAAGAGGAAATTCTAGCCCTCCTCCTCACTTACGAATCTGCACCTGAAACCCTTAGGCCATTGGACTCGAATGATGAACACACTATCCATACGGTTGCAATCAACCTTAACAGATCAGCTACTCTCCGCAACAGAGGAGTTATTAACAACAACCTAGCGCTAGTACCCATCTCCGCCCCAACGCACGACACACACCCTGACCCCCCTCTAACCGGCCTCCTAATTAACTGTCGCTCAGCAGTAAAACATGCAGCGGATGTCGCCGATCTCATCCTGAGCCAAAAATCTGACTTAGCAATCCTGACAGAATCCTGGCTCAATGAATCCTCATCCCCCTGCCTAGGCATCTTAGTCCCTCCTAACTATAACATCGTAAGGTTGGACAGGCAATCAAATAAAAAAGGGGGAGGCATTGCCTGCATCTACCGCTCTAACCTCCTCATAACCGAACTTCTGGCAGATCCCAGTCTCCTGCGAACACCTCGCACTCTCCATATGCAGCAACGCCACCCAACTCTGGAGACTGCACATCTTTTACCACCCCCCAGGCATGAATGACGCCTTCACTGGCCACCTGATGGAAATCATCACAGCCAAAGTCTCCTCAAATTCTAAAGACATTTTCCTTGGCGACTTCAATCTGCACTGGAACGACCTCAAGGATCCCGAGGTCAACGCCATCAAAGACTTCTTAGCCGACCAAGCCCTTACCCAAGCATGCACACTCCCAACACACTCGAAAGGCGCCACCCTAGACTGGATCATTGCTAAGGAAGCTGTGGTCAAGATCATCTCTATAGACCCATGCGACTGGTCTGACCACCATGCTATTACTTTCCTTTTGCCTGGCACCCACAAGACATGGGCACTGCAACCTGTGATTCCTAAACGTTGGATCAGAGACACCAAGAACATTGGCTGCACGCTGCGAGACTGACCTCCCCCACCCCCTTATATCGCAACGGTCAACAACCTCACAGAACACTATACCACAACTATATCTAGCATCCTGGATGATCTTGCTCCGCTCAAACTAAAAAGAACCCAAATCAAAGACAGAAACCCCTGGTTTAATGGATCCCTCAACAACAAAAGGAGAACCCTCCGGCAGGCAGAAAGAATCTGGAGACAGCACCCGTCAAACGCCCACTTAAAACTTCTCCGCCAGACCAGAAATACCTATAATAAGAACATCCTCAAGTCAAAAAAATAATTCTTCAGATCAGAGCTGGGGAACGCCAAGAACAGACCACGCAAGCTCTTTGAAATGGTCAAATACCAATCCAATAAACTGGCCAAAACCTCTAAAGAAACCCCTAAATCTCTAATAACTTGCGAGGAATTTTCCTCTTTCTTCTCCGACAAAATTACTGCCCTGGGAAACGAACTTAGATCTGCTACCCACTCCCAACCCCCTTCGATACTGCCTCATCTCTTTGCGTTGCCTCGCCAGACACCACCTGTTAGAACTGGGGGTCTCTAGTAGTGTACACCAATCACTGTATATGAGTCACAAATGCAAGTCCAGAATCCTCACCGCTGACCACCAATGTTAGAACTGGGGTCTCTAGTTGGCAATAGTATACACCTTTGTCCAAATAGGGACCCTTGCTTCTAAGTCAGGGAAAGGGGATTACACTCCTGGATAACCCCTGCTCACCCCCTTGGTAGCTTGGCACGAGCAGACAGGCTTATCTCAGAGGCAGTGTGTTAAGCATTTGTGAACACATACAGTAATACAGTGAAAACACTACAGATGGACACCACACAGGTTTTATAAAAATAAGTATTCTTTATATAGACTTACCACACGACCACAAACGACAAAAATCCACAATACTGTACTCAAAATAGACTTAAAGATGGTAAAAGTAACTTAGTTCAAGATGGTGATAAATGCGACACGTTTCTCACAAAAGTACCTTGGATGCGTAACGCAAAACAAACAAAGGGTCAGCAGGGAGGGCGATGCGGCAAGCAGGCGCATCGATGCGATGCGACGATCCGGTGCGATGCGATGCGATGAGAGTGCGCCCTTGATGCGATGCGACGACGTGAAGATGATGCGTGCACGCCCGACCGCCGTGCGGCGAACTCTGTACCTTTGGAGCCGTGACAGGCCCTGCGACACGCCTCTCCGGTGATGCGACGGCAGGCAGCTGCGACGGTGACACGCTTCTCCGGTGATGCGACGGCAACCCTTGCGGTGGCGACATGCTTCCCCGGTGATGCGATGGCAGGCAGTTACGACGAAGACACGCTTCTCCGGTGATGCAACGGCAGGCAGCTGCGACGAAGACACACTTCTCTGGTGATGCGGCGGCGGCCTCTGCAGCGGCGACACGCTTCTCCGGCGATGCGACGGCAACAGCTGCGACAGCGACACGCTTCTTCTCGTTGAGTCGCGCTTCCAGCTCCCAGCGACACGCAGGCTTCTGCAGACAGAATCCCCAGCAAGGGAATTCAGGAGGGAGCTGGTGGTGAAGTCTTGTAGCCCTGAGACTTCAGCAGGAGGCAAGCTCTAGTTCAAGCCCTTGGAGAAATATTCTGCAAGATGATGAAAGTTCTTTGAAAGTTCCTTCTCCTTTCCTTGGCAATGAAGACCACTACAAGCCAACCCAACAAACAGCACACTGGCAGAGGGGCAGTCCAAACTCCTGCAGCTTCCTTGGTTCTTCTCCTTTGCAAAGGTTCGTCTTGTTGTTCCAGAAGTGATCTAAAGTTCTGGGGTCTGGGTCCCCCTTTTTATACCCATAAATCCTTTGTCCTCTGAAGGCAGAAGGTCCTGTACCTAGTCCAAACCAGTTCTGGGTGCATTCTGCCAGTGCACACCTTATTCCTTTGTCAGTGTGGGCCAGGGACATCAGACGCACCACAGGAGGTGGAGCCAGCATTGTGGAAGGCAGGCACAGCCCTATTCAGGCCCAGGTGCTACTCCTCCCACCACTCTACATGCAGGTAGGTCTATTCAGCCTAGTGCTGACTCACCCTGTCTCCTGGAGTCCCCAGCCCCTGTCACTCACAAAGCCAGACATACAATACACAAGCTATCAGAGGCAGGCTGGATGGTTAGGCAAGAAAATACCTACTTTCTAAAAGTGGTATTTTCAAACACAGAATGTTAAAACCAACTTCACTAAAAGATGTATTTTATCATTCTGAGTTCAGGCATACTAAACTCGAATTTCTACCATGTTCCCTGGGTCAGTTAGGATTATAGGATGTTATAATCAAACTGCCCATTCTGGCCTATGGGGACAGGTAGCCTTGCAATAGTGAAAACAAAATTGGCTGTAATTCACTATCAGGACATGCTACACACACCAGGGCATGTCCTACCTTTTACATACAATGCACCATGCCCTTGGGCCTACCTTAGGGGTGACTGATATGTAGAAAAGGGAAGGTTTAGGGACTGGCAAGTGGTGCACTTGCCAAGTCGACATGGCAGTCCCAGACTGCACACAGGCTCTGCAATGGCAGGCCTGAGCTACACTTTACAAGCTGCTTCTGTGGGTGGCACAACCAGTGCTGCAAGCCCACCAGCAGCATTTGATTTACAGGCCCTGGGCACCCATGGTGCACTAGACTAGGTTCTGACAAGTAAATCAAATAATGCAATCATGGAGTCACTAATCAATACATCAATTTACCATAGGGAGCACTTGCACTGTGGCACTGAATAGCAGTGGCACAGTGCCCAAAGCATCTAAACCAGCAACACATCAAAAACAGAGGAGGCAATCAGTGAAAAAAAATGGAAGGGAGACGCACGCCAATGGTACCAGGTCTAACACGTGTCCCCTCCAGCTGAAATGTGGGGAGAACTACCCAATCCCTTGGGAGTTCTCTTCACTAAGGCGGAAAAATCTGGACAGACCATCAGCATTGGCGTGTTCTGTACCAGGGCGGTGTTCCACTGTGAAGTCCATCCCCTGTAGGGAAATGGACCACCTCAACAGCTTTGGATTCTCACCCCTCATCTGCATCAACCATCTGAGGGGCCTGTGGTCTGTCTGAACCCGGAAGTGAGTCCCAAACAGGTATGGTCTCAACTTCTTCAATGCCCAGACCACAGCAAATGCCTCACGCTCAATTGCACTCCACCTCTGTTCCCGTGGAAGTAACCTCCTACTGATGAAGGCTACAGGTTGGTCTAGGCCCTCCTCATTAATCTGTGATAGAACAGCCCCCACACCATGCTTTGTTTGGACAATGAATTCCTTTGAGAAGTTTGGCGCCTGAAGCACGAGTGCTGTGCACATGGCAGTCTTCAGGGCGTCAAAAGCCTTCTGACAGGTGTCAGTCCAGTTCACTTTCTTGGGCTGCTTCCTGGAAGTCAGCTCAGTCAAGGGTGCAACAATGTTGCCATACCTCTTGACAAACCTCCTGTAGTACCCTGTGAGTCCTAAAAAGGCTCTCACCTGTGTCTGGGTCTTGGGGGGTTCCCATGCCAAGCTGGTATCAATCTTGGGTTGTAGGTGCGCCACCTGGCCGCTCCCTACATGGTGCCCCAAGTACACCACTGAACGCTGCCCGATCTGGAACTTACTCGCCTTGATCGTGAGGCCTGCCCTTCGCAGTGCCATCAACACTTCCCAGAGGTGGCGCAGATGTTCTTCCCAACTGGTGCTGAACACTGCAATGTCATCCAGGTAGGCGGCACTGAAATCCTCCAGTCCAGCCAACACCTGGTTGACCAACCTCTGAAAGGTGGCAGGGGCATTCTTCATCCCAAAGGGCATAACCTGGAATTGGTAGTGCCCATCTGGTATGGAGAATGCTGACCTCTCTTTGGCCCCATCAGTTAAGGCGATCTGCCAGTACCCAGACGTTAAATCAAATGTGCTGAGGTACCGGGCAGCCCCCAACCGATCAATGAGCTCATCAGCTCTGGGGATGGGGTGCGCGTCAGTCCTGGTGACTGAATTGAGTCCTCGGTAGTCCACACAGAACCGGAGTTCGGGTGTGGCACCAGGCGTGGCAGCTTTTGGGACCAAGACCTCTGCGCTGGCCCAAGGGCTGTGAGAGGACTCAATCACCCCTAAGGCAAACATCTTGGAGACCTCCTCCTTGATGTGAGCTCTGACCCTGTCAGTCACTCTGTAAGCCTTGTGCTTCACAGACGGACTGTCCCCAGTATCCACGTCATGGAAGCACCACTCAGTGACACCAGGAACCAGGGAGAACAAATCAGAGAATTGTCCCAACAATTGGCGACAATCTTGCTGCTGTAGAGGCTGACACCATCCACTGACCCATCTTGCTCTGTTGCAGACAGGAGGTCAGGAAGAGGCTCGGTCTCCTCCTCCATTCCATCATCTGTTGCTAGGAGCATGCCCACTTCGGACCTTTCTAAGTGGGGCTTCAGGCGGTTAACATGCAGGACCCGCAAAGGGTTCCTAGGAGACCGCAAGTTCACCAGGTAGGTGACATCACTCTTGCTCTCCACCACCTCAAATGGTCCGGTCCACCTGTCCTGGAGGGCACAGGGCTCTACAGGGGCCATGACCCAAACTTTCTGCCCAGGTTGAAGCTCAATCAGAATGGCATTCTGATCGTACCACCGCTTCATTTCCTCCTGGCTGGCTTCCAGATTCGCCTGAGCGAGTTGTCTGAATTGCCTAGTCTGGTTCCTGAAGGCCAGCATGTAACTGTATACATCCTGGGGAGGTTTCCTGGGAGATTGCTCCCAGCCTTCCTTGACCAGGCTCAAAGGTCCTCTTACCGGGTGACCATACAGCAGTTCAAAGGGACTGAACCCTAGGGACTTCTGTGGCACCTCACGGTAAGCAAAAAGAAGGCATGGCAAGAGGACGTCCCACTTACGCCTCATAGGTTCCTCAAGACCCATTATCATGCCTTTGAGGGTCCGGTTGAATCTCTCAACCAGCCCATTACCTTGGGGGTGGTAAGGAGTGGTGAACTTGTATGTAACACCGCACTCCTGCCACAGGGACTTCATATAGTTTGATATGAAGTTTGTACCACGGTCTGACACCATCTCTCTGGGGAACCCCACACAGGAGAAAATCCCCATCACGGGGGCCATCACTGTCCTGAGCGGGATGGCTTCCGGGTACCGGGTAGCATGGTCCACCAAGACCAGGATAAACCTGTTGCCCATGGCTGTCTTGGGGCCCAGTGGCCCCACAATGTCAATGCCCACCCGTTCAAAGGGGGTATTGACTACAGGGAAAGGTTGGAGAGGAGCCTTGTGCTTCCTTCCACTTTTCCCACTTGCCTGGCAAGTTTGACAAGTCCTACAATGAATATCTGAACTCGTGCGCATCTGGGGCCAATAAAAGTGGGTGACAAGCCTTTCAAAGGTCTTGTTCTGCCCCAGATGTCCAGCTAAAGGCACATCATGAGCCAAACCCAGTAGGAAGACTCTGAAGCGCTGGGGTACCACCAGCACATGGGCTGACCCAGGCTCAGCAACCTTAGGCTCGCTATACAGGAGGTCGTTCTCCCAGTAGATCCAATGTGATTCAGACTGATCACCTGCTGCCTGGTTTGTGGCCTGTTGCCGCAAACCCACAAGAGAAGGGCACTTCTTCTGCTCCTCACAAAATTCCACCCTGGAGGGGCCTCCTTCCTGCTGCCAATGGGTCAGCTGAGGCAGGTCCCCCAGTTCGGCCACTTGTTCCCCTGTAGGTTCCAGGGCATCCCCTTCAAGGTCTGCCTCCTCCTGGACCGTGGGAACTATGGGGTCAGTTTCTCGCGCCCCCTACCTCTTCTCTTTAAGGAAGGGGTCTGGGCCATATTTTCAGGCTCCAGAACCTCTTCAACACTCTTACTGGCTGCCATAGACTGAGTGGTCACACATGCCCACTCAGGCAGACCCAACATCTCCAAATGAGACCTTCTCTCCACCTTAGCCCAAGGGAAGCTCTCTAAATCATTGCCCAGCAGACAATCAACAGGCATGGCTGGCCTCACAGGTACTTGAAGAGTACCTGAGACCCCCCCCACTCAAAGGGAACTTGAGCCACCTCGCACTGGCTCTGCGAGTTGTCCGTGGCAACTACAGGGAAGAATGCATGGGGGATAACCTGCTCTCTGGACACCAGCCGGCAATTGACAGCTGTCACACTAGCCCCAGTGTCTCTGAGAGCTTCCACCCTATGGCCATTGATGGTCACCTACTGCCTGTACTTCTTAGTGTTACGGGCAGCTGGGTCTCAGGGACCATCTCAAAGTCTCCTAGCGAGACAAGGGACATTTCTGCGGGACCCCACCCACCTTGGGCACCCATCTCCTCCCCCCCAGGGCTACACTCGCCATCTGACGGGGTGGTGCACGTGGTGGTGCTTTGGAATCCCTCATGGGACACTGTGCATCATACCAACGGTGGCCCATTTGACCACACGTAAAGCACTTAGAGGGGCCCCTGAGAACAGGTTTACCTGTCAGGGCCTCTTGCTTTTTCTCAGGGGGAGGCTGGGAACCCTTCCCTTGGTTCTCTTGGGAATTACTTTGGTGCTTTTTCTGGAACTCCCTCTGTTTACCCTTGTCCCCCCCACTCTTCTGCTGGGGACCCTGCCCACCGTTGGCGAAGTCTCCCACATGACCCTTGTGGACCCGGGTGCTGACCCAGCGGTCCGCCTCCTCAGCAAGCTTCCTAGGGTTAGTTAACTTGCTATCAATAAGGTGCTGGCGTAGCTCTGGAAAACAATTAGCAGACAAATGCTCCCATGCAAACAAATCATAGAGCACTTCAAAAGTATCCACTTTGCTACCCTTCACCCAAACATCCATAGTTCTGCAAAAGAAAGACTGATACTCCACCCAGGTAGTTGCCTCCAGCTTCTTACAATTCCTGACTCTCTGTCTATAGAGTTCTGGGGTCAAACCATACCTTGTCATCAGGGCTTCCATCATGTGGGAATAAGACATCCTATTCTCACTGGGTAGGTCTAACAACGTATCCCTCCCCTCACTCATAAAGCGGCCCCACAACCCCGCTCCCCAATCCTTCTCAGGGACCCGGTGGGCCAACATTGCTATCTCATAGGCTGCAAACCACTGCCCAATATCTTCCTGTCTGTGGAATTCCTTTATGACATCCTTGGGGATATGGACTCTGCTTTCTGCAGGCACAGATGGTGCGCTGCCACCAGAGGGATTGATTTCTAAGCCTTTTGCTTTGAGCTCTAACTCCCTCAACATTCTCTCATGTTCCAACCTCATTCTCTCTCTCTCCAAGGACAACCTGCTATTCTCTAGGTCCCTCTGACCCTCCATTTTGAGCCTGGCCATCTCCAGCTTGTGCGCCCTGTCTCTTTCCCTGTCTTCCAGCTCTCCTGGGGACGGGCCTTTGGAAGAGACGCTACTGCCAGGCGGGGACGGTACCCCTTCCCTAGCTGGAATCAATGGTACATTCAGCTGCCCCTCTGCATCCCCCACTGGCTCCACCACCAGATATGGGGTATTTCTTGCTTCCACCCAGGCCCTCAGCGCCTTTTGGTATTCATCCTTTTTGGCAATGCCTGGGGTAGCAATTTAAAAAAAAATTCAAAAGCGCTTTAGCTGTTTCATATTGTAGGTTTCCAACCTCTCTTCCTCAAAATCTAGATCCATAGATGCAACAGATGCTGGTCGGCTCATGGTAGTAAGAATTGGCAGTTCTCAGAAAAATAACAGTCCAAGGAGAAAAAATTCTACCAAAAAGTATGTGGTTGCGTTTGGTCTGCACTCACTAGTAGTGTACACCAATCACTGTATATGAGTCACAAATGCAAGTCCAGAATCCTCACCGCTGACCACCAATGTTAGAACTGGGGGTCTCTAGTTGGCAATGGTATACACCTTGTCCAAATAGGGACCCTTGCTTCTAAGTCAGGGAAAGGGGATTACACTTCTGGATAACCCCTGCTCACCCCCTTGGTAGCTTGGCACAAACAGACAGGCTTATGTCAGAGGCAGTGTGTTAAGCATTTGTGAACACATACAGTAATACAGTGAAAACACTACAGATGGAAACCACACAGGTTTTATAAAAATAAGTATTCTTTATATAGACTTAACACAAGACCACAAACGACAAAAATCCACAATACTGTACTCAAAATAGACTTAAAGATGGTAGAAGTAACTTAGTTCAAGATGGTGATAAATGCAACACGTTTCTCACAAAAGTACCTTGGATGCGTAGTGCAAAACAAACAAAGGGTCCGCAGGGAGGGCGATGCGGCAAGCAGGCGCCTCGATACAATGCGACGATCCGGTGCGATGCGATGAGAGTGCGCCCTTGATGTGATGCGACGATGTGAAGATGATGCGTGCATGCCCGACGGCCGTGCGGCGAACTCTGTACCTTTAGAGCCGTGACAGGCCCTGCGACACACCTCTCCGGTGATGCGACGGCAGGCAGCTGCGACGGCGACACGCTTCTCCAGTGATGCGACGGCGACCCTTGCGGTGGTGACACGCTTCCCCGGTGATGCGACGGCAGGCAGTTGCGACGAAGACACGCTTCTCCGGTGATGCGACGGCAGGCAGCTGCGATGAAGACACGCTTCTCTGGTGATGCGGCGGCGGCCTCTGCGGCGGTGACACGCTTCTCCGGCGATGCGATGGCAACAGCTGCGACACGCTTCTTCTAGTTGAGTCGCGCTTCCAGCTCCCAGAGACACACAGGCTTCTGCAGACAGAATCCCCAGCAAGGGAATTCAGGAGGGAGCTGGTGGTGAAGTCTTGTAGCCCTGAGACTTCAGCAGGAGGCAAGCTCTAGTTCAAGCCCTTGGAGAAATATTCTGCAAGATGATGAAAGTTCTTTGAAAGTTCCTTCTCCTTTCCTTGGCAATGAAGACCACTGCAGGCCAAACCTGCAAACAGCACTCTGGCAGAGGGGCAGTCCAAACTCCTGCAGCTTCCTTGGTTCTTCTCCTTGGCAAAGGTTCGTCTTGTTGTTCCAGAAGTGAGCTAAAGTTCTGGGGTCTGGGTCCCCCTTTTTATACCCATAAATCCTTTGTCCTCTTCCTGTACCTAGTCCAAACCACTTCTGGGTGCATTCTGCCAGTGCACACCTTCTTCCTTTGTCAGTGTGGGCCAGGGACATCAGACGCACCACAGGAGGTAGAGCCAGCATTGTGGAAGCCAGGCACAGCCCTATTCAGGCCCAGGTGCTACTCCTCCCACCACTCTACATGCAGATAGGTCTATTCAGCCTAGTGATGACGCACCCTGTCTCCTGGAGTCCCCCAGCCCCTGTCACTCACAAAACCAGACATACAATACACAAGCTATCAGACGGAGGCTGGATGGTTAGGCAAGAAAATACCTACTTCCTAAAAGTGGTATTTTCAAACACAGAATGTTAAAACCAACTTCACTAAAAGATGTATTTTATCATTCTGAGTTCAGGCATACTAAACTCGAATTTCTACCATGTTCCCTGGGTCAGTTAGGATTATAAGATGTTATAATCAAACTGCCCATTCTGGCCTATGGGGACAGGTAGCCTTGCAATAGTGAAAAACAAAATTGGCTGTAATTCACTATCAGGACATGCTACACACACCAGGGCATGTCCTACCTTTTACATACAATGCACCATGCCCTTGGGCCTACCTTAGGGGTGACTGATATGTAGAAAAGGGAAGGTTTAGGGACTGGCAAGTGGGTGCACTTGCCAAGTCGACATGGCAGTCCCAGACTGCACACAGGCTCTGCAATGGCAGGCCTGAGCTACACTTTCCAAGCTGCTTCTGTAGGTGGCACAACCAGTGCTGCAAGCCCACCAGCAGCATTTGATTTACAGGCCCTGGGCACCCATGGTGCACTAGACTAGGGTCTGACAAGTAAATCAAATAACCCAATCATGGAGTCACTAATCAATACATCAATTTACCATAGGGAGCACTTGCACTGTGGCACTAAATAGCAGTGGCAGAGTGCCCAAAGCATCTAAACCATCAACACATCAAAAACAGAGGAGGAAATCAGTGAAAAAAAATGGAAGGGAGACTCACGCCAATGGTACCAGGTCTAACACCACCCAAAAACCATGCACACTGGTCCTTCTTCAAAGATTATGACGACCTTTCCGTCTCAAAAATTCTAGCCTCCTTAAACCCAAACAACCACTGTAGTGACCCACTCCCCTCTAACTGCTTAGCTGCCACCTCTCAATCTATCATTCCTAGTTGGACGGCATTAATCAACGCCTCCCTCCGTCAGGGGTCGATACCTGACTCTCTAAAAGCCGGACAAGTCATCCCCATCTTAAAAAAACCTATGCTGAATCCTGCCTCCCCAGACAACTTTAGACCTATATCCAATATCCCACTCCTTGCCAAAGTTCTGGAGAAATGTGTACAGGAGCAATTGAGCCAACACATCACCAACTTCCACCTACTTGACGACTTCCAATCTGGATTCAGGCCAGGGCACAGCACCGAAAACACCATTCTCCACATCGTGGATGAGGCCCTCCAAGCCCTTGACCAAGGCAAAACCTGTCTCCTAATCCTCTTAGACCTATCCTCGGCCTTCGATATGGTCAACCACGAAATACTCCTCGAACGCCTCATACTCAGGATGGGACTGGATGGCCCTGTTCTTGAATGGTTTAGGTCCTGCCTACAGAACCGCTCTCAAAGATTCCTAATCAATGGTAAACTGTCCGCTCCCTCTCCGATCATGGTCGGAGTCCCCCAAGGATCAACCCTGTCCCCTACCCTCTTTAATCTTTATCTTGAACCGCTAGCAGAAGTATTACGCACCGCCAATATCTCCTACCACATGTATGCCGACAACACCCAGATCTACATCAGAATCTCTTCTCCCGAAGAGATCCTCTCCCTGAACGAGGCCTTGAAGTCGACTGTCTAATGGCTCACATCTAACCAGCTCAAACTCAACGCACAAAAAACAGAATTTCTTCTAATCTCCCCACCCAAAAACAACCCCCACATTCAGGAATGGACTAAAGCGATCACTGCCTTAAACTGCACTCCGACCATAGTGGACTCTGCCAAATCCCTTGGAATAACCCTAGATTGCAGTTTAAATATGCGTGAACACATCAACTCAATGGCCAAAACCGCCATATTTCACCTGAGCTATCTAAGAAAGCTGAAACCCTTCCTCGACGCCCCCGACCTCAAAATGGCAGTCCAGGCACTGGTCATCTCCAGACTCGAATATGGCTGCTCTACTCTCTCAGGCTCCCCAAGATCTCCCTGGCCCCCTTAAAAGCCTGCCTTAACGCTGCCGCCAGACTCCTAACAGGCTCAAAGAAATTCGACCACATCTCACCACACCTGAAAGCTCTTAACTGGCTTCGTCTTGAGGCCAGAATCCAGCTTAAGCTCGCTTATATCACTCACAAAGCTCTATACACTAATTCCCCTGCATTTCCCGCCCAGAAACTTGTGGTATCCGGAGGAACCAGAAACTCCCGGTCCGCCAGAGACCTCCTGCTCCAGCCTCCGTGCTTACAATCGGACTTTCTCTGGGGCTGCACCAAAAATATGGAACTCACTCCCGCCCGCCATCAGAAAAATTCCATCTCTGGCATGCTTTAAAAAGGAGACTAAAACCTTCCTAATGGGCAAATCCCTTGCCTAAGTCCTGCACTGCACTCACCTCAGTGACTTGTTCTATACCCTACTACTGCCACACCTTGGATTTACCAGATTGTATCCACCCGTCACCTCCGGGCATCCCTCCCTTAGACTCTTGGACCTCTCGCTCTTGTAAAATGTATATATTTGTTTTTTGGGTTTTTTCTTTCACAAATGTTTCACCCCTTACTAATTTCTTTTGTATACAAGTTTTAATCCTGTAAAGCGCTTATGATACCCTTACGGGTCAAGTTCGCGCTCTATAAAACACAAAAATAAATAAATAAATAAGAAGGGGACTACAGCATACACGCTGGCCTCTAGGTGTCCTGTTACTGGTGGGCCCCTGGATAAATTTATGTGATGGGAGATAGGGGAGTAATGAGGGAGGCAGACATCATGGCCTGAAGTAGCAGGTCCTGCCTGGGGTGGGGGCAAGTGCAAGCATACCCGCAGCCCTCCAGTTGCCAGTGGCCTGTTGGTGAATGTAGTTGAGGAGAGGAGGTGTCACGTGGTCCAAGTGGCCATTGTCGTTTTCCCCATATTAGCATGAGCCCATGGCAGATTGTCTTCTGCTTTGCGCACGTTACTATACGAATATATTTTGCTTTGTGCCACACTGCAACTTTCAAACAGAACCTGCTGTTGTTTTTACGTTCTGTTCTTTCCTGGGATTTGGCCTGAACACTGCAGACAAGGTTGAACAACAATGCCCCTTCTTATTCTGTTCTGGTCAGGCCCTAGCACCTAGACAAAACACGCAGATGCAGCTGTTGTTTGGGGACATGTACTTTAGTCATATAGGTATACACGGGTGGGTAACACACACAGTTGGAGAGGGATCTTTCCAGAGAAGGGAGCGTGACAGCACCTGTGATGTAGATCTTCCATCTATAGACTGAGGTAAGGGGTCTGCTGCTAAACACCCAGAGATCTTCTAATATATAATCAGGGGAGGGGGGGGGTTGGGCCCCAGTGTCGTATACAATGACAGCACCTTTCATGATTTACGGACTACGTGCTATGCTAACCGTATTTGTGTTAGGCATTTTTCTACTTGTTGTGGCACGTATACTGCATACTAGAGCATGTTAGTTAAAATAAACATTGTAAACTTTTCGCGTGTCTCTGTCTAATCTTATTGTGGACTGGTACGAGTGAGAGCGAAAGGGTGTGTCCTGCAACCACGATTCCTGAGAGGGTCGGAGTGTTGTGTTCTGGGGTGTCTAATCCCTTGTTCCTCTGTGAGTGAGTGGGAGGGCAAGTGGGACACTATAGCTAGTCGGTCCCCAGGCTCATGGGTACTCAGGTGGCAGGATGACTCAGTCCCTGCCTACTAAGGTTCCATGATTCCAAGCATAGTTTTGTGACTCCGCAGAATCCTCGCAACTGAGGTGTGCAGCATACTAGTGTGTGGGCCTACTGGGGTCTTTAGTGGTGGGTGGCTGTAGTCAGCATCCATGAGTGGAGCCTAGTGTGTGCCTCATGATGCCATGGCCAAGACTGTCTGGGGTTGGGTGAGAGGTGCAGAGGTGCAGAGAGCTTTTTCACAGCCTCTGAGTACCTAGGTGATGGTGGGCCCATGGGTAAATTTATTGGCAGAGTAGGCATTAGGTAGCATGCCTACGACCACATTGGTTCTTAAGTTCCAGTCAGCCCACAGGGATTGGTGGTAGTGCTGCGAGGGCAGAGGGTAGGCAGAATACCTCTGGATGTCCTACTCATGGGCCGACTGGAGATATGTGGTGCTTGGAAGAAGGGGTAATGTCTATGAGAAAATGAAAAAGGAGGCCTGTACAAAACGTACCTACAAACAGCCTTTTCACCTCCATGCTGAGCTGGGATAAATGCTGCAAAGGAGGGAGACAGACAGGTAGCAGTTCCCGGCAGCTGTTCTTGGTGGCATCACAGCCAGAAAACAGGTGAGGAAGTAAACAAATACCACTCCTCCCTGAGGCAGCCCTCCATTTATTTGGCACGGCAGCCATAGTCAGGCCACAAAAAGAAGGGGGCATATTTTGTGAAATATTGCAAGCGCTTCTGTAAAACAAAAAGTACAGGATTTTTACAAAAATGCCAATTTAGTTATATATTTGTAAATATATCTGAAAACTTCAACGGGTTTGCCAAAATATTAAGCAGCGCTTGGCAAGAATCCACCTATGAAGTTTGTGAAGTGTGAAAGGTTCAACTGGTTTTATTGAATTTTGATCTGTACATACCATCACCTACATCTAGTCAGCTGGCAAGGTGGGATAGTAAAAAACTAGTCATAGATCAAGACCAGAAGCAAACATTTACTCTAACACTTACACCCATCCGGTGTGCATGTTAGGCCCAATATCAGTCATCCCATGTCTGGGAGCTGTGGGTCAAGTTTGTGTAAGTGCCTGGGTTAAGTAAGAAATTGCTGGTTGTGTGTGGAAGGAAGTCATGATATGTCATCTGGGATGAGCCTTATCGCTTTTAGATAGCATGGGCATATGTGTTCCCGAAAGTCTAGGCATAATATTTGTATGAAGGGGTCCTATTTTACCTCATATGAAGCAAGGTTATGTTGATTTGCCATCACTATCTTTTCCATTGCCAGTGTCTCCCAGAGGCAAAGGAATGTGGGAACAGTATTCATTCCCCGCAACCTCATCACACTTTGAAGTGCAGCGACTATGGCAACGGCCACTTGCTTCCCCCTAACTGATTTCAAGGATCGCTGGAAAGGATATAGTCTACCTAGGAGG
Source organism: Calotriton arnoldi (assembly GCA_963921515.1). Taxonomy (NCBI): domain Eukaryota; kingdom Metazoa; phylum Chordata; class Amphibia; order Caudata; family Salamandridae; genus Calotriton; species Calotriton arnoldi. The sequence continues at coordinate 2,199,018 of CAWUFW010001638.1, read as the reverse complement.
ATTACTGCAGAGTCTCTCGGAATCTGTGTTTGGAAGGCATTGTTGATCTCCCAAATTACCCCATCCCTGTATTTATTTAACTTGGGGCAATGCCAAAGTAAAGTAAATTGAATAAGTTACCTGGCACTCCGCTGCCTCTCCAACAGCTGGCAGGTTTTGTCACATTCCATCATGTCACATTTTCCATATCCTTATACCAATACATTAGAATTTTATGCTGAGTTTCATGACATCGAACATCGGTGACAAATGTACACCCTCTATTATGGGAAACGACCTTTACCACTACTCCTCAACAACGAGGGGCCTGAACCCAGTAGCGGCTCGTGGTGGGAGTGCTGCGGGACGGTGGGGCGGGGCGGGGGAGGAGCAGGGTGGGGGGTAGTAAACTACGGCATACGGCCGAACAGAGGTAAATAACCAGAAAAATAAATAAAACAAATTTTGTTGCGCGCGCTGCATCGCATTTGGCAATGCAGAGCGAGCAATGAAATTCGTTTTATTCATTTATTTGTTTACTTACCTCTGTTCGGCTGTATGCCGTAGTTTACTACCCCCCACCCTGCTCCTCCCCAGCCCCGCCCCACCGCCCTGCAGCACTCCCACCAAGAGCCGCTACTGCCTGAACCACGATCCCTCAACAACGATCCGGTCTAAACCACTAATGCATTTACAACTATCTAGTCTAAACAACGACCTGTTTAAATTTACCTTCTGAGGCCAGTAGATGGCACTCTTGGATTGTTTGAGTGCTGTGTAATATGTATGTATGTATGTATGTATGTATGTATGTATGGGGTGGCATGTGTATTTTGAAGGGTTTAGGGTGAGTATGGGTTTTTGGGTGGCAAGGGTATTTTTAGGGTTTATGGTGGGTGTGGGTTTTTGGGTGGCAAGGGTAATTTTTAAGTTTTGGGTGGGGATGGGTTTTTGGGTGGCAAGGGTAATTTTAGGGTGGGTATGGGTTTTTGGGTGGCAAGTGTATTTTTATGGTTTAGGGTGGGTATGGGTTTTTGGGTGGCAAGGGTAATTTTAGGGATTAGGGGGGTGTGGGTTTTTGGGTGGCAAGGGAAATTTTAGGGTTTAGGGTGGGTGTGGGTTTTTTGGGTGGCAAGGGTAATTTTAGGGTGAGTATGGTTTTTGGGTGGCAAGAGTATTTTTAGGGTTAAGGGTGGGTATGGGTTTTTGGTGGCACGGGTAATTTTAGGGTGGGTGTGGATTTTTGGGTGGCAAGGGTAATTTTAGGGGTTAGGGTCAATATGGGTTTTTGGGATTGCAAGGGTAATTTTAGGGTTTAGGGTGGGTGTGGGTTTTTGGGGGGAAAGGGAATTTTTAGGGTTTAGGGTGGGTGTGGGTTTTTGGGGGAAAGGCAATTTTTAGGGTTTAGGGTGGGTATAGGTCTTTGGGGGAAAGGGAATTTTGAAGGTTTGGGGTAGGTGTAGGTTTTTGGGTGGAAAGGGAATTTATAACATAAAAAGTGAGTATAGGGTGTGTGTGTGTGTGATATATATATATATATATATATATATATATATATATATATATATATATATATATATATATATATATATATATATATATATAAACACAAACAACCAACTCCCACAGAATGAACCATGGAAGGAGACACAGACTCCAGGCAGTTAGGATACGGCATCTGTTTTATTTAATCAGATCAGCCTCAATTCCATAATTAAAAAGAGAGAAGCGTTTCGCCTGCACAGCAGGCTTTGTCAATCTAAATGGCGCCATACAATAGTGGGTATATATAGCCCTCCCCCTCCATAAAATCTGGGTAGACATAGAAGATAGACTGTACATTTTAAAGGCTTAGCTGGTAAGTCCTGCTTATCACAACATGTTTTGACTGTGCAAATGCAAAAATAAATAAATGAGTACAACTAACGGCATAGTGCGCAAATCTCCTGAAATATGAGTGCACAGAAAATGTATGTATCGTCCACCCTTGGATGAAGCATGTCCTAGTGACAACTCGAAGAGCACTGATATGTTTTTCTAATGTGACTCCAAAGCTCTCAAAACATGCTGCCCTGCATGAAATGCAAACAGATGTGCGTACATTTAAAAGAGTCATGCTTGTAAATATCCCCTCCAAAGTCCCTTGGCAAAACATATGATAAGTTGATATGTAAAACGCCGGCAACCGCTCCATCAGCAAATCACCTCTGACCTGTATTTTGAGAGCAAGAGTTCACATCAGCTCCGTCCCTGTGATCTCCGATCAAAACAGTTTTAAACACAAAGCATCGGGAAAAGATATGAGGCAGCAGCTTCCCCGGGAATGCAATGAGGCACATAGTGTGAACATTACTTGGTAAATCAGCTTCCCAGCGCGTGCTTTGACCTAAACCAAACTGCATATCCCATAATGCAACATGTCGACAAAATGAAACAATGGAGAAACACGAGGCAGAGTCTAGAAAACTTGTAAATTAAACCAGGTTTTAGGCTTCAAATTCATGCCAAAAGTTTGTTTAATGGAAGGGACCAAAAAGTCTCAATGTCCAAATTGATGAAACAGCATGAAGAATTCAGTTCAAACTGGGCACAAATTAGGGATTGAGGGAGACTGGTGAACAAAAGTTGAATTCGCCAAACATACCCCCACCGCATCGGCATAGGCCATCCGCCGTGCCCAGTCACCAGGAGGCACCGGTCTTCTGGGCAAGGCATTTCTTGCTTGGGAAACACAGATCCTGTGCTGGCAGTCGCGAAAACCGTCCCGCTGCGGGCCCTGGGTTACCTCTGCAGTCATCCTCATTCCTCTTTCCGGTTGCCACACTGGGGGCTCCCCGCTAGTACTCCCGTACTCCTCCAGAAAATTGCGGTCAAAGGGGAGAGCCACAAACGACTGGTGTTCCGTGTGAGGCGTGAGGCGTGACGACCGACCACGCCGAAATGGATGAACACAAACAACCAACTCCCACAGAATGAACCATGGAACCATGGAAGGAGACACGGACTCCAGGCATATATATATGTATATATATATGGTCATGTGATCAAGGCCGGCAACGGCCGAATCGCGTTATGGTGGACGGAGATAAATAAACAACTTATCTGCACAGAACTGTGGTCCACGCTCGTATTTCTCCGCAAAGGAGTTTAAGTCGGCGAGTAGCTTTGTGAAATATATATATATATATATAGTTATTACTTATCAATATTAATTTTACAACGCATATGTCTTTAGCATGCATGCCTTTACCACGAAATTTAAGTTTGTTACAGGTACATACAAACCCATTACACATATATATAAATAAATATGGGTTTATACTTACCTGTAAAATAAATACATTAATGGGGTAAAGGCAATCGTGGTAAAGGCATAGTAGTTGTAAAAAATAGTTGTTGTTAAAACTTTAGTGGTTTAGACTAAGTAGTGGTTAAGGAGTCGTTGTTTAGACTGTAGTTGTTCAAGTGGTAGTTGTTCCATCATACAACCCTCTATTGATGGAGCAGGGAAAATATAAAAATTTTAACCTCCTAATATTTTTGTACAATATTAATAAACATGTTCGTTCAAGTAAATAACCAACAATGTATGTAAAGGGTTAAGGATAACACGCAATTCAGTGTGCAAAGTAATGGACTAATAATTGTTTACGTTTCTAACATAACATAATATTTTGCGTACTAAAAATAATAATAAAATGCATGATTTGTGCTTTGAATAAAACGTGTAGTTGCAAAATAAAGCGATGGTAAGTAAGGGACAGCTTTATATGTTGCTTCTGCTAGGTAATACCTAATTGGGGTACGTAGAAAGACGGGAGGGAAACGAAAGGGTTTATATTTCTTTGTTTTAATAACATTTTGTTTTCTTTAGAAATAGTGCGCTTAGGCCTGCCGAGCAGCAATATAAAATGGCCGAGAGTTACTAGAGTGCGCATGAGCGGATGTGACCATGTGATAGAGGAGAGAGGCAGTGGAAAAGGGATGATCACGTGCTGGTGCCGAGAGGCTAAGATGAAAGTATGGTCAAGGCTGCTGTGACCCTTTTGAGCAGATGTGTGCCAAGATGATCAGCAAGAAGCGTGAGAAGCCTGGTTGAATCAATAGAAAGAACTCTATTATACAAATTGTTGCAGAAAAAGAAACAGTTTGGACTGATCGAAACGGATGAACAAGTGCATGAACTGTGGGAAACGATGCTTGCATGGACATTCCACACGGAACTGGTTAAGACCAGGAAGTTTGATTAAAATGTATAGGGACCTGAGTTTTGGACCAATGAGAATGAATCGCGCCATGCAAGAAGAAACATTTTATGCTGTAAGCTAGAATTAGGGTATAAGAAGACCTACTCTTGGTGGGAGGGGTTAGAATGCTGGAGTAGAATGCTGCGGGATGCTGCGGGAGATGCTGAAGAAGTTAGATGCTGTAGATGGGAGAGTTTGCGGTTGCTGATGCTGACGAGCTGATGCTGCTGCTGTTATTTTCCTTTTCCAGTTGAGTATAAGATGCTGCTTTAGGAGAACTAGCATTTGATAACATTTATATTAGAATTATTAGGTTTTGCCCGAGAGATAGATAGGTTGATCTATAGAGTTCCCAGTATGATAACCTCATTTTCCGTCTAATAAAAGTGTCATGCAATTACAATTATTCATATATTGATGATAAACGCAATGATCTGAATAATAAGATTAATCTCAAATTTCCTGCATTCTAAACTTTATATAAACTTTATTATTCTTTAAGCAAATGACTCAGTGATTTTCTTTAATATAATGACTGATAATAAAATGGTTAAGAGTTCATTGTGATTGAGCTGGTCTTAAATCACCATCAACTGATTCCTACTAGTTGGTCCATCGACCAATGAGCGGAATACCTTAAAAGCAAATGAGAATTATTGTATTATTATAAAAGAGGTATCCCGTCTCCTTCCAGCGAATCGTTTTTCTCCTAGGTTTCATGACGGAGGAAATCCAGGGAAACAAATGAGTAAGTGAATGTATATGCAGTGTTATTGGCCCCACCGTCATATGGATATAGTGTGTGTGTTTTGGAGAAATAATTGCACCTGGATGACCAAAAGCATATTAGGAGAAATTATTTGTATTGTAAGCGCTGGATCAGATTTCTTGGTAGCAGAGTTATGGTTACTATAGATTAGTTTGGTGATTATTGATTTTTGATTATAGATTATTGATAAGTTTATGTCTAACACTTTTTGTTGAGTCGCGTTATGTTATATGTAAGTTTTCACGCTTCTGGGAAGTAGGAAGTGGAACACGTGTGGCAAGAGAAGTCGCATGGAATTTTTCCACTGTCTGAGTTCAATTTAGTAATAACACAGGTTGTGTTATTTAGGGACATTTTGCGTATGAAAGGTGTGTAAGTGAAATAGTGATCGGTTTTCTTGTGAAACTCTGGCCTTAATTCTCAGGAGCAGTATAGTCTCCACATGTGTTTTATCCCCAGAGAAACGGGTTTACCGCTTGCTTGAAAGAAGGGTAAGGTAGAGGGAAAAGCTGCTTTATCGACGAACCTGAAAGTTCTGTGGTAGGGTAGAGGTAAGCGCTGCCTACTGGAAAATACAGAATTCTTGTGTGAATGGTCAAAGCTATCTTTTCGGTTTAGCGAATCAGACAATGGAAATGTGGATAAAATGTTGTAACTAACAAAAAAATTGTTGAAAAAGAAATTGCCGATAAATTTTGTAAAGGAGGGGTCAAGAGCAGAAGTGACGTAGACAAAAGCCGCGCTGGGATTGGACAGTGTGCTAGTCACATGAGAACAGGAGCGAAGTGACGTAGACAAAAGCCGCGCTGGGATTGGACAGTGCGCCGTAGACAGAAATCGCTGTGATTGGAGTGTTGGTGTGAGTCGCGCTAGCATTGGTTGAAATAACGCATAGGGAACAGAATTGAATTCCGGATTGTTGAAGGAGTAAAGAAAAAGGTTGTGAATCATGTCGTATTATGAGTATGGAAAAGAGAAAACATCTTGGATGTCAAAAGTTAAGAACTTCTTTAAGAAGGACAAAAAGGTAGTGACTAGAGAGGGACAAATAATTCCTCCGCCAAAATCACCAGCTTCACATATGATGCTGAAATATGGATATCATACATGCATATGGTTAGAAAATTGGACAAAATACACCAAGAACGATGGAGCATTGGCTTTCCCTGAGAATGGTTCATTTAATGTAGCTGTATTACGGAACTTGAGAGAAAAGATGGTAATGTTAGAACCTAGACCTAGACCGACACAGTTTGAAGCTTTAGCGGAATGGGAAGATGAGATGTATGAGCGAGAGAGATCCAGAGGATTGAAGAATCATGAGTTTATACCAGGAAGGTTGTGGGGAATAAATCATGAGGACAGAGTAAAGCGTTGGAGATACGCTAACATGGCAGGAGGTTTGTTTCCGGCTTTTGCGGTTGAGGAAGAAGCAAAGAGAAAGTGTACCGAGAAAAAGAAACATGTAGTGGTAGAAAAATATGTGTATGGTGGTAGTGAAACAGATGACGAATTGCTGGAAGATATTTTAAACAGAAACCCACCTCCATACCAACAGACTTCTGTAGTGGTGACACCTAATGCACCGCCAATGGAAACTGGGAGGAATAAAAAACCCGAACGAAGAAATGAAATAAAGAGGTCACAAGAAACATTTAAATTTTCACAAAATGAAGAGACAGAAAGTGACAACGCAACTGAACTAGCAAAATCGACAAAAGAATTGACTGAGAAAATAAGAGAATTGACAAAGAATATGGAAGCTGTAACTGTACCAGTAACGATAGGTCCAGTAATGCCAATTTTTGAGAATCAGAAAATAAATGAACATTCTTTGATGATTCCCATGAATTCACATTTGCAAAGAAAAAGAGAAGGGATGGAACTGAATAATGAAGGTGCACACAATTCGGCTAGTACGTGTAGACCAAGTCCACCTACAAATTTGACGATAAATGAGAGTGAGATTAGGAGAATGCCTATGGTGACAGAGTCTGCATCTGGAACACCAGAAAGAAGCAGTAATTGGATAGAGTTAAATAGTACACCTGTAGGTCCGACTCCAGAAGAGTTAAATGAATGGATGAAAGCACTAAAAGCAAAAGAACCAGAAGAAAAACCATTAGATGTAATTAGGTTAAAAATAGACATGGAAGAGTTGATTTTGGGAACAATTGGAACGGAAAAACTAAAGAATTATCAGGATGATGAGATTATGTTTTTGTGCAAAAGTCTTACTTGGAGAGCTAGAAATTTACATGACAAATTGGAAGAGATTGCAGGTGAACTAGGAGTGGAATTTGTGAAAGTGAGGACGTTGCAGAAACCGTACAGAGTAGATTTTTGTGAGAAAGACATAGAAAATTTGAACACATCAGGAAGACTGACCCAGATAAAAGAGCTGATTGTTTTATTGAGAAAGTGGGGTGATGTGGATAGATGGAGAAATAGATGGACAAAGAGGAATGAGAAAACAACAGATAAAGCATCTTTGGCTTTTGCTGTGACAGATAAAGAACCAGTTACTAGGGAGTACCCAATGAGAGAAACACCAGGTGGTAGTTATGTGCATGTTCCGTGGACCAGACAGGATATACTGTCATTTACAAATGACTTCCCAAAATTGAGAGAAAAACCAGTAGAATGGTACAGACAAGTGGAGAGATTTGTTAAGGTGTCAAAAGTGCTGTGGATAGATCTAGATGGATTGTTTGACATAGTAGTGCCTGCTGATTTGTGGACAGAATGTAAGATTACAATTGATTGGCCAACTGTAGAATATCCAAGGGATGCCAAAACAGGAGCGCCAGGTCCAGAAGTGATGAGGAAATATGATCAGGTAGTTACCTTTTTGAAGAATAAAATTCCACCAAAAGAAACAGATTGGGTGAAAATAGACAGAACAACACAGGAAAGCAAAGAATCAGTGCATGCATACTATGAGAGATTGTTGTTGGTTTTCAAACAGTATAGTGGTTATGAGACGCTGAGTGAGAAGGACATGAGTCATTTTGTATATAGGTTTGTGTATGGATTAACACCAGAGATAAGTGAAAGGATTAAGCAGCATTTGATAGGATGGCAGAATAGCACAGTGGATGAGGTTTTGAGATATGCTAAGTATTGTAGTGATGAAATTGAGAGTAAACAGCGTAAATTGAAAGAGAAAGCCATGTGGGCACAGGTGAAAGTTGCAGAGAAGCAAGAAGCTCAATTGAATAATACTAGCAGTGAAACAGGACAGTTTAAATCCCGACCTAATATAGGTAAAGGAAAAGGACAAATGAGCATAGACGAGGCGAAGAAAAAGTGGCCATGCCACAACTGCGGAAAACTAGGGCATTGGAGAAACGAGTGTAAATTTCCTCCTAAAACAAATGTAGAAAATCAATCATTAAATTCACAGGTGCAGAGTGAGGTAGTTACTCAACAAGGTCAGGTGCCACAACCACCACTTCCCAAGAGTGCTAACCAACAGAAATACAGTGCAGAAACAGGATTCTACGGAGGAGAACAGGTAAAACAGTTGTCACGTGCAGCTGAAATTTCACAATATTGGTTACGACAGAGTGAAGATGAGTCGTATGAAAGTTCATGACGGTGTCTAAAAGAGAGGGAAGAGTGCGTGCTTGGCGCAACTCTAGAGGTAGATCAGTCAGGTCCATTTGTGGATGGAGAAGTGAATGGTGCAAATATAACATTCCTTGTTGACACTGGAGCTACCCGTTCTACTGTTAGGTCAGTAGAAATTCCAAATCTTCCTCTCTCAGGTGAACATATACAAGTGGTTGGAGTTTCCAATCAGCAAATTGAAACGCCTCTTACTAGATTAGTAAAGGTAAGAATTGGTCCATTTAGTGAAATGCACCGATTTGTGGTGTGTGATTGTAGTCCCGTTAACCTTTTAGGACGCGATTTGTTGTGTAAAATGAATTGCACAATTTATTGTACTCAGACGGAATTGCATTTCAGACTCCAGATGAGGATGTGCTGTACAAAATGACAATAGTAAATTTAGAACCAGAAGTAAATGGTTTGTTTCCTGTATTTGATGCAGAGAAAATCCCAAGTGAGTTAAAAGGGACAGTGAAAGAAGAAGTGTGGGATATGAAGTGTGGGATATGACAGGAGAAGATGTAGGATTAATGAAAGGAGTAGATCCTGTAAAAATCACAGTAAAAGAAGGAACGAGTTACCCAAATACGCCCCAGTATAAATTGACTCCGGAAATAATTGAAGGAATAACGCCAGTAATAAATAAAATGATTGAACAAGGGATTCTAAAAGAAATCATGAGCAGTCCATGTAATTCGCCAATAATGGGACTGAAAAAGCCAAATGGAACATATAGAATCGTACAGGATTTAAGAAAGGTAAACAAAATTGTTGTGCCTTGTTGCCCAATAGTACCGAACCCTGCCGTGATTCTATACCAGATTCCACGCGAAGCAGAGTGGTACACTGTAATTGATTTATGTCATGCATTTTTCTCTATTCCATTGCATCCAGATAGCCAGCCAATATTTGCGTTTAGGTTTGGAGAGCGTATTTTGGCATGGTGCCGAATTCCTCAAGGGTATACAGAAAGTCCCTCAATCTTTAATCAGATCCTAAAGAAATCATTGGAAGACCTAAGAATGCCAGAAAAGTCAGTAATGGTTCAGTATATTGATGACCTACTGGTGGCATCAAAAATGAAGGAAGCATGTGTCAATGACACGATTGCTTTGCTGAATCATTTAGCAAAAAGAGGACATAAAGTGTCCCCTTCAAAATTGCAGTTTTGTCAACAAGAAGTCCAGTATTTAGGGCATAAAATTGAGAAAGGAGTACGAAAGGTAACGACAGAGAGAATAAAAATGATTCAAGGAATGAGAGCTCCAATGACACAAAGAGAGGTAAGAATGTTTTTGGGAATGGTTGGATATTGTCGACAATGGATAAGCGGTTTTTCACTAATTGCTAAACCATTGCAGAAACTGACAAAGAAGGATGTTAAAGATCCTTTTGAAATGAATGATGAAGAAATGAAAGCATTCAGAGAGCTGAAAAAGAAATTGTGTGAGGCTCCAGCATTGGGAATGCCTGAATATGAGAAAGATTTTGAGCTGTACTGCAGCGAAAGAGATGGATGTGCATTTTCAGTTTTGGTGCAGAGACATGGAACTATGAAAAGACCAATTGCATATTTTTCAGCTGTTTTAGACCCTGTAGCAAAAGCGTTGCCTGGATGTTTGAAAGCAGTTGCTGCTACTTGTGCGAGTCTGGAACAGAGTGAAGGCATAGTGATGGGGTATCAGTTGAGAGTGTATGTTCCCCATTCTGTGGAAATTCTTTTGACAAGAACGAAAACCCAATACATGACACATAGTCGGCTGACGAGGTATGAAAAGGTAATTTTGAGTGCAGATAATGTGACCATCGACAGATGTATGAATGTGAATCCTTCAACATCATTGCCAGATGAAGAGAATGTGATTGAAATGGATGAAGTAGATCACGATTGTCTGAATGTGCTCAAATACTGTACTAAACCAAGAGCTGATATACGAGATGAGCCTTTGAAAGAATCAGATTATATTCTGTTTGTGGATGGCTCATGTTTAAGAACGAGTGATGGAGTTCTAAGTGCAGCATATGCAGTTTGCACAGTAGCAACTGTATTGGAAGCATCTTGTCTGAAAGGTGTACGGTCTGCCCAAGTTGCAGAATTAGTAGCTCTGATTCAAGCATGTAAGTTGGGAAGAAATGTACGGGTTACGATTATGACTGACAGCCAGTACGGCTTTGGAGTCGTGCATGATTTTGGTCAGATTTGGTCACAAAGGGGTTTCTTGACGTCTGCAGGGACACCCATCAGAAATGGAGATTTTGTGAAAAAGTTGCTTGAGGCGATACAGCTGCCTAAACAGATCGCTGTGGTGAAGTGCAATGCACATAAAAATGGGGAAGACTACATTACTGTCGGCAACAAATATGCTGACGAAATGGCACAGTACTGTGCAAAGAATGTGGTTTCTTTGAATAAATGTCGCGAGAGAGAGCATATTTCTTGTCCTTTGCTTTTTACTAACTCAATTGAAACATGGGATGAGGTAAGACAGTTACAAGAAGCTGCAGAAGATGAAGAGAAAGATACTTGGCTAAAAGCAGGATGTAGGAAACATGAAGAAACTGATGTATGGGTTTACAGGGATGAGAGACCAGTTATGCCTGATAGCATGATTTCTGACATGGCACGGATGTACCATGGGCAAGCCCATATTGGGAGAGATTCAATGATCAGACTTTTTAGACAAACATGGTACAATCCAAAATTCAGAGCCATAGCTGAGAGTCTTTGTCAAAGATGTCTAATTTGTCAACAGTTAAATCCAGGAAGGAAGACAGTAGTGAGTCTAGGAAGAATAGGACGAGAAGGGGGTCCTTTCACCAGAATGCAGATGGATTTCATAGAAATGCCACCTTGCAGCAGATTGAGGTATGTTTTAGTGGTCGTCTGTTTGTTTTCCCGTTGGGTGGAGGCATATCCAACCAGAAGGAATGACAGTATCACAGTAGCAAAACTTTTGCTGCGAGAATTCATTCCGAGGTATGGTTTTCCAGTCACGATTGAAACAGATAGAGGAACACATTTCCAAAACGAATTAGTTAAACTGATTTGTGAAGCCCTTAGTATTAAACAGAAACTGCATTGTGCATACAGACCAGAGGCTTCTGGAATAGTAGAGCAAGTGAATGGAACAATCAAAAACAGGTTAGGAAAAATGTGTCAAGCTACAGGACTGAAATGGCCAGATGCTTTGCCGTTGGTTCTGATGACAATCAGAAGTATTCCGGAAAGAAAGACTGGACTCAGTCCACATGAAATAATCATGGGACGAGCAATGAGACAAGCACAAGTACCTGTCAACAAGCTACTGACTATAACTGATGATCTAGTACTGGATTATTGCAAAGGATTGGCTGATGTGGTGCGTTCTGTGTTTCATCAGGTTGGACCGGATGCGACCACTCTTGAAAGAAAACCAGCTCACGACTTGAACCCAGGAGATTGGGTTTGAATAAAAGTCCACCGAAGAAGAAACTGTTTGGTTCCTCGCTGGGACGAACCACGACAAGTGATCCTAGTGACGACCACCGCAGTCAAGTGTGCAGGAGTGAAACACTGGGTACATGCCAGCCACACCATCAGAGTTCCAGAACCTAAAGATCTACATGTGAGTCGGCATCTGGAAATATCAGATAACAGTTCAGCATCAGAAAGAGAAGAGGAGACAAACAGGGTGCCAGAACTTGAAGATCGACCTGTAAGTCGACATCTGGAAGACCCAACTACAAGTGAAACGATAGAAGAAGAAGAGGAAATAGAAGAAATAGCTGAAGTTCCAGAATTTGAAGATCGACCTGTAAGTCGACATCTGGAAATATCTGATACTAGTTCAGAATCTGATACAGAACATTCAGAAGGAGAAGAAATTTCAAAAAGAAAGTGGAATTTTGAAAGCATAAGAGAAGAAACTGAGCCAGAAAACAGTGACAGTGAACAACCAAGTACAAGTTGTGGTAAAATTCCTTCGAAGATAATATTAATAGATGAAGAAGGGAGAGTTTCAGACCAAAAGTTAGAGAAATCGGAAAAACCCCGAGGAGCAGTAGGGACAGATAGTCAAACACAAGAACAGGGAAATTTAGAAGCAGATAGAGAAACTGACACAAAATCGGAAGAACCTCGAGGAGGGACAGAGATAGGTGAACGAAGGAAGATAAGAAAAGAACCACAAGTAGCTGAAAGCGAAATAATTAGCTTCAAAATAAGAGGAAATAACGAAAAGATTGAAACAGAATCAGAAGAAAGTGGAGAAGAAAGAAATGAAAAACTAGAGACAAGAAAAAGAAATTGGAAAACAGAAAGAGAGGAAAAAGGAAGTGAAGCAAAAGGCCAAGAAAAGGAGACAATTGGCCCGACGAAGTAAGAAAATTAAGATACAGAATCGTAAAATTGGATGGAAAAAGTGCTGAACAAGTGAATGAAATAACAAGTCAAAAGGAGCAAGGAAAACAAGGTGGTAAACACTTGCAGAAAACAAAAAGAATAAAGAAGGTGAATCAAAAGTACAGATCGCCTGAATGGTTGTATCGTGCTTTGACTAGTCACAAAGAAGAATTGAACACTCACGAAAACCCAGAACAAAGAAACTTGATGGGAGAAAGTGAAGTGCAACAAACCTGAAGCAACAAACCTGAAGAAGTTTAGATAGTTTACCGGATTTGACAAAACACTGAACTGACGAAATTACCGGATGTGACAAAGAAAGAATTCTGAAAAAGAATTAAAAGAAAGTACCAAGCAAAGACAAAATATTGGAAGTACAGAGTGGCAAGCAAGTCATTTCTGAGGTGTAGTGACACAATTTTCTAGAAAACAAGTAAATAAGGTTAAAAAGACAAAATGGAGAATATTAGAGATAGAAAATGTAGATGTGAGTTTTTAAGTAGATGGTGCAAAATGTGCTGTTTTTGTACAGGATTATTAATAACAGTATGGGTAGTTTTAGCAATAACTATTCCAATTAGTTTAGCTGTAGTGGAAAAGTCTAATAACACTGAGAAAGAAAAAGGAGCTAACACCCAAGAGCCAGTTATTTTAAGGAGTAGTGCAGAATTACATAAAGACAAATCAATAACAGATTTTTCAAAGAATGTTTTTACTAAATTATTGTATGAGTACGTAGAAACAATGGATGTAAGGGATTGCTATGTTTGTATGCAGTTGCCTGCATCTGTAGCAGAGGGTGTGACTTATCATCACCTCCCTTTGACATATGGAATAACATGTAGTGTATTAGCAAGTTTATTTTATAAAACAGGTAGATTAGAATATTATTACACTGATATAGATAAGATTTTTGCAAAGGTTTCTGTAGTTCCCGAGCTTAACAAAATAAAAGAGGGAAAGACGTTTGGTGAATATTTCTTAGAAGATAAGATTTTAACATTAGATAGTATAAATAAGTACAACCTTACCTGTGAGTTAAAGAAGGAAGAAAAGGTATTTCTAGAAATGGTTGAGGAGAGAAGAGTGAAATTTGAAAGAAAAGTGATAGAAGAGACAAAAACACCTCTTTGGGCATTTGAGGAAGACCATCATGACAAGAAAAAGACAAATGCAGCTATGACTCTGGATTGGCCTCAACAGGGAAGGTTGTGCATTAGAAGAAATAAGACAAGATATGACAATTATTTTGTGGGTTCCAGCAATTGCTATGGCAATTACCAAATTTTAGGTGGATGGGGATTCAAAGGGGGAAAAGATCCAATATTTCCAGGGATTTATTACGTTTGTGGGAATAGGGCTTATTATAGGTTGCCGGACCATTGGTATGGATCATGTTACTTAGGCCTGGTCTTTCCAAAGATTTTTCATGTGGATAGAAAAGAAAAAGGAACACACAAAATGATAAATACCTTTACACGTAGAAAAAGGGAAAGTTTTTCAGAAATAGTAGGTGATATTTTTGGTGCATTGATACCAGCAGTGGGAATATCTTTGAATGCATTCAGAATTCGGAAATTATCCACAGTAGTAGATCGTTTATCTACAGATACTGCTGGAGGGTTCTTAATGGTAAATACCGAGATGGTTGCCATGAGAGCTATGGTGATGCAAAATCGTCTTGCCCTTGACATTCTTTTGGCAAAAGAGGGCGGAGTCTGTGGAATGCTGAAAGTCCAACATTGTTGCACTTACATTCCAGATAAAGCGAAAATATACAGAAGTATATAACAAATATTACAAATTTGCACAAAGAACTAGTTCCACTGGAGGTTGAAAGTGTTTGGGGAAAACTTGGTAGAGGGTTTTCTTCTGTAACGAATTGGTTAACAAGAATGAGTGGATTAATAATAGGGAAAGTTATAATAATAGCAACCATGATAATAATAATAATATTAGTACTGAAGCTTGCAGTAACATGTATAAAGAGAAGAAGAAAGCAGAATAAGATAGAAAAAGAAAACATGATAAACAAGGAAAGAGAGAGAGAAATAGGTGAAATAGAGTTAGAAGAAATAAAAGAGAACATGTACAAGAAAACGAAGACACAAGTTGAAAGAGATACAGAAGTATAAACTAACAAAAGCAAATGGATAAAAGATATATGCTGTCTGAGAAAATTGTATAACTTGGGTTTTTGTGGTGATGTTAAAAATCACCAAAGGGGGGAGTTGATGGAGCAGGGAAAATATAAAAATTTTAACCTCCTAATATTTTCGTACAATATTAATAAACATGTTCGTTCAAGTAAATAACCAACAATGTATGTAAAGGGTTAAGGATAACACGCAATTCAGTGTGCAAAGTAATGGACTAATAATTGTTTACGTTTCTAACATAACATAATATTTTGCGTACTAAAAATAATAATAAAATGCATGATTTGTGCTTTGAATAAAACGTGTAGTTGCAAAATAAAGCGATGGTAAGTAAGGGACAGCTTTATATGTTGCTTCTGCTAGGTAATACCTAATTGGGGTACGTAGAAAGACGGGAGGGAAACAAAAGGGTTTATATTTCTTTGTTTTAATAACATTTTGTTTTCTTTAGAAATAGTGCGCTTAGGCCTGCCGAGCAGCAATATAAAATGGCCGCGAGTTACTAGAGTGCGCATGAGCGGATGCGACCATGTGATAGAGGAGAGAGGCAGTGGAAAAGGGATGATCACGTGCTGGTGCCGAGAGGCTAAGATGAAAGTATGGTCAAGGCTGCTGTGACCCTTTTGAGCAGATGTGTGCCAAGATGATCAGCAAGAAGCGTGAGAAGCCTGGTTGAATCAATAGAAAGAACTCTATTATACAAATTGTTGCAGAAAAAGAAACAATTTGGACTGATCGAAACGGATGAACAAGTGCATGAACTGTGGGAAATGATGCTTGCATGGACATTCCACACGGAACTGGTTAAGACCAGGAAGTTTGATTAAAATGTATAGGGACCTGAGTTTTGGACCAATGAGAATGAATCGCGCCATGCAAGAAGAAACATTTTATGCTGTAAGCTAGAATTAGGGTATAAGAAGACCTACTCTTGGTGGGAGGGGTTAGAATGCTGGAGTAGAATGCTGCGGGATGCTGCGGGAGATGCTGAAGAAGTTAGATGCTGTAGATGGGAGAGTTTGCGGTTGCTGATGCTGACGAGCTGATGCTGCTGCTGTTATTTTCCTTTTCCAGTTGAGTATAAGATGCTGCTTTAGGAGAACTAGCATTTGATAAAATTTATATTAGAATTATTAGGTTTTGCCCGAGAGATAGATAGGTTGATCTATAGAGTTCTTAGTATGATAACCTCATTTTCCGTCTAATAAAAGTGTCATGCAATTACAATTATTCATATATTGATGATAAACGCAATGATCTGAATAATAAGATTAATCTCAAATTTCCTGCATTCTAAACTTTATATAAACTTTATTATTCTTTAAACAAATGACTCAGTGATTTTCTTTAATATAATGACTGATAATAAAATGGTTAAGAGTTCATTGTGATTGAGCTGGTCTTAAATCACCATCAACTGATTCCTACTAGTTGGTCCATCGACCAATGAGCGGAATACCTTAAAAGCAAATGAGAATTATTGTATTATTATAAAAGAGGTATCCCGTCTCCTTCCAGCGAATCGTTTTTCTCCTAGGTTTCATGACGGAGGAAATCCAGGGAAACAAATGAGTAAGTGAATGTATATGCGGTGTTATGGGCCCCACCGTCATATGGATATAGTGTGTGTGTTTTGGAGAAATAATTGCACCTGGATGACCAAAAGCATATTAGGAGAAATTATTTGTATTGTAAGCGCTGGATCACTATCATAGACTTTGATTTTTTCCCATTCTTTCTGGGGCAGTTTGTAGACTAGTTCCCTTTCCCATGGGTGCTGAACTTGCGTTATGTTGCTGTTTGGGGGAGTCTATGACGAAGCGGTAGAGTCGATAGTAAGGTCCTGTTATGAGGTCTGTCCTTAAGTCATTTCTTCAATCCTGTAGTGGCCTAGCTACTCCCTCCTGCACTATGCGGTGTAGGACCCAGTGTCGGAGCTGGGACTACACAAATCACTCTGTCTCAGGAATGCCAAAGCATTGCTTAATGTCCTCAAAGGGGAGTATTTGATGATTTGCAAAAAGGGATCCCACCACAAAGACATTTGCTCTCTCTCCATACTTTAAATTGGGAGGGTGCTTGTG
The DNA here is from genome assembly GCA_963921515.1 of Calotriton arnoldi. Lineage (NCBI taxonomy): Eukaryota > Metazoa > Chordata > Amphibia > Caudata > Salamandridae > Calotriton > Calotriton arnoldi. The sequence continues at coordinate 2,181,784 of CAWUFW010001638.1, read as the reverse complement.
CTGGAGTAAAGTTGAGTTAAAGGAGAGGGACATGAATGGTGATGAAAAAGACATGAAGCCCGGTCTGGAAGCCACCTTGTTCCAAACAGATAGTGTGTCCCTAGTTACTGGCAAGAAGTATAAACCTCAACTTCTTTTGGATTTCTTCATCCAGGGGACATGCCAAAGGGGTAATCCTGCTATGAGTTAGTCTATAAAGAAACATTGTGTCACCAGGTCCTTCTTACCTCATTCCTCCAGGAACTGCAGCTGCGCCACCTGATAATATGATGCAAGATGGGGAAGTGCCAATCCACCCTACAAGGCTGATTTATAGAGGACGCAGTTTGCAATATGCAGCGGCTAATTCTGCCAGATATAGGAATTTAATTGGTTTTAGGGTCACTTAAGAATAGTTGGGTGGATCAGTAGAGGTATAGTCTAGAATAAATAGAGAATCTGAAGTAGGACTCTCATTTTGACTACCGCAATTCACACCATCCAGGAGTGCCAGTGTTGAAAGTTCTGCTGTTTGCTGTTAATTAATTTTGTGCAGTTTAGTGTGGTCACCTGAGTTGGGGTACAACAGATTTGGATTTCCAGGTAATTTATATGATCTGTCACCCAGTGTATGGGGATAAAACATTGCAATGTATCCATCTGGCCCTGGAGGGGGTACAGCAGGAGGCCCTCTGATTTAGTAATATTGATGTTAAAGTTGGAAACTGTTTGAAACATTTGGAGTTTCTCCAGGACCAAGGGCACAGACTGCTCAGGGTCTGTCAATGATAGGATTTTGTCATTCCCGAACATGGTCAATTTGATAATATGATTTGCCAATTTTTGCTCCCTTAGCACCAGTGGAACTCCTAATAGCATTGGCGAAAGGCTCTAATGTGAGGGCAAATATGTGCAGGGAATGATGCGAGCCCTGGCTGGTGCCTTGTTCAATAATAATGGGCTGTGACAACATGCTATTCACACGTATTCTTGCCATGGATCTCTATTAATTGGCAATAATCCAGCAAAGGAATTGTGGGACCTTACCCAATTTTTTAGTATCCCTTTTATATACAATCAGTCCACTCTGTCAGCCACCTTTTACGCATCTAGAGGCAGGAATAAGACATCTGTAGTCTTTCTTCGGGCATTTTCCAGGACATGGAGGAGTTTCTTGGTGTTGTATCCACACTATCTAACCAGGATTATTCCCGATTGGTCTGAGTGAATGATGGAAAGCTGCATAGGGCCCAGTTTATCGGCTAGTATTCCTGTTAATATTTTCACATCAAAGTTTAGCAGTGAGATGTGTCCTTCCCCAGTTTCTGAATGAAGGCCACCACTTCTTCCCGCATCATTGCTGAGAGGGACCCCTTGTCACCCACTTCGTTAAAGAGATGCGTGAGTAAGGGGTCAATAGCATTACCCTCTGTGGTCATGTTAGTTTGGGAGAGAAGGCCAGTGTGTCTCCCATAGCCTCATTCCAGAAAACTCCCTCTACACAGCTTGGAGGCCCCCTGGCGCTAATCCTCCAGACCACGGTCCACCTGTCGGCGCAGTATCTTTAGCCCTCATTTCTTCTGCTTCTCTAAGAGACGCTTTGTTGGTGAATTCAATTTCTCCCAGCTGCAGAAAGGTAGTTTTCCTGTGTCTTTTGATGGAGGTCCATTTGATGGAGTTTGCCTGGGCAGTGGAGCATGGCAAGGCATCAGACGATGGTGAGCCATCGTCCAGAAGGTCCGAGGCCTGGCGGGCATATGACAACATGCGAACCATATGCTTTTGTCCTTCCCACATGAAAATAAGGCAAAACGGATGACCCCATTAGTATTGGGCATTATGAGTGCATAGAAAATCAGTGATCAGCTTCACAAGGAGACGCAGTTTTAATGTAGTTGCTGTAAGATCATTGTAGAGGGGTCAATCTGTGGCCCTCGAAAAGAACAGAGGATGAGGATCGAACAATGGACATTAGGCCTTCCTTTTCTTCATAAAAGTGCACCCTCGTGAGGACATCTGATGGGGCTTCTCTGTTGAACCGTACAGGGGTTCTTCAGTGCAATTGCATATGTGGAGGACCAGGCATTGTATATAGGCTTGGATATCTGTACCTTCCACTCAGTGTTAAAAGCCATAGATTCTGATGTAGTTGCAGTGTGATCCAGGTCCTCATGTTTCAACTATAGTTCAACATATTGTTCCTCCAGCATGACCAGCAGTGGCGGTGCGTCCATTGGGGGTGCTGGGGCGTTGCCCCACCAATGCCACGGCCCCATTCAAATTCTTCGTTCTACTTCTCCGACGCTATTAATTCCAATCAGGACTCCTCATAGGAATTAGCGTCGGAGATGTAGAACGAGGGACGCTGGAGGGGGTGGGAGGGGGTGGGGGCGGGGCTGCAGCAGCACTCAGGGAGTTGAGTGACAGCAGCGCACTAAACAACTGTCACAGCAATAGTGCGCATGTTCGTTTTTGGGCTTGTAATGTCTACGATCAGCCCGAACATGCGCACTAGCCTTCCCCTTAAGAGACCGAGGGTTGCTTCATGCCGCAGCCCCCGGTCTCCTAATGGGCAGGGAGTATCCCTGCCCTCAGCCAATCCTGGCGCTGCTGGAGCAGCGTCAGTAGAGGGGTTGGCAGTGACGTCGCGGCTGTTCCTGTTCGAAGAGCGCGGGACCCCGGCCCAGGAGCAGTGACCGTGACCGGCCAGGTGTGGAGGCTGCGCGGTATCCGGCAGTAAGGTACCGTACGTTTTATTTTTATTTCTTTATTCCCCAAATCCCCCCCTCCCGCGAGCATAGAAGCGCAGTGTTTTCGTTACTAGTCCGGGCTTCTGCTAGACTGTTGTGCACACGTGACATGAGATGAGGCCGTCTCTCTCTTTCTTCTTTTCTTGCGCCACGAGAAACCCATGAGGAAAGTCGGTGCCCGCAACTAAACCCAATGCTCTAGTATCGGCCCGATGCAGGAAAAACCCAAGCAGCCCAAGATCGACCCTTCAAAGGTGGTGGTGGTAAGTGAGGCAAGTGGGAGCTTGATCAGTATGGAAACGCTGTGGACTTTCGGTGAAAAATGCATTGTATTCAAGATTCATATTCTAGAAGCTGCAGTCCGTCAAAGTATTTGTTGTGCGCCTCACAAACGAATGCCTGTCGGTTGCATGCCATGTGCGTACTAGATTTTTGGGGACTAAAATGCACTGCTGTGTTATTTTTTGGCAGGTTATTTTGGGTTGGTATGTCATAAAAAAAAGTACAATGGAGCGAGGAATAGAATCTCTGTAATTGTAGCCGAGTTTCTTTACTTTCCATAGGGTTATATAACTACTGAGTTGGGCCTGTCACTTTCGCCTTTTACTCTAAACACGGAACCTGGGGTGGTCATTAATTCACGAATTCGGCACCTCCGGAAAACGGAGCTGCTATGTTTGACGTGCTTATCTGGAAGAGGGCGGCTTCCATGCGCTCTGCAGACATGTGAAAAGTCTCTTTTACCGCCACATTGGGTAGCTCTGCACCAAAGCTAAACAATATTCAGAAGCAGTGTGCATATAATACTGGCTGCTGTTCACACCTGCAAAGGAAAGCTGCTTCAGTGAATTTGAAATACGTGCATACTTGCTTTAAAGAAGCAGTGCAAAATGACTATTAAAAGAACGAACGAGAAGCATTAGGTTAGGCCTTATTCTAGGATTCCTGTTCCATTCATGGGGAGAAATCCACGTTTGAAATGTGTGAAACCTTACACCAACTACTTTCCCACACTCACAGTCACAGATAGGAACGCAGTTGTTCTGGAACAGTTTTCCAGTGTTGCATCACTGAAGTCATAGGAATTGTGAAAAAGCATCACACAAACAGCAAGGACAGCAGTTGTATTCAGTGGACAGTGGTAAGGTTGTAGTTAGCATTTAGCTTATGCTGGAGTTTGGAGCACACTGTTGAAAATATATTACTAAAGCATCATGCGGTAGCACACCGTCATTTACAGAAGGCACATCTTCCGTTGAGGTGGCCACCGGATTTGCGCAGGCACAGGTGTGCTGATGGGATTATGAAACACACAAATGATAATGTCTGGAAATGGGGATTCAGTGAAAATGTATTCTGTGCATCATAAAGTAAAATGACTTTGTTTTGATCCAATTGGAGTCTCTGCTTCCTTCGCATTTCAGAATTATGGAGATGTGCTTACATTTGTGCTTTCCTAACTGCTTGTGTATTCTGGGATGTTTGTACAGTTCATTTGCAGCAGAGTTTTGAATTCTGATTTTGTGACAAAAAATGGCATCCTACAACCTTTCCTTTTTTGTACCCAGCAAAATCGTCTTATTTCACTTTACAAAATTCTCTCACTGCAATCGGAGAAAAAAAATTAAATACCAATCTCCCTTTTAAAACAATAGGCAGCAATTTGTCAAATGACTGAGTCTGACATTGGACCTCTTTGAACGCACAGAAAATGTGACAGGATAAATACAAAATTTGAAGGCATCTTTATTGCTCCTTCATCTTCTAAACTCCAGCATTGTTATTTTGGACATGTTGCAGCAGCCCTGCAGCCTTACTTCCAGCGAGCGCCTCTGCCAAAGCGCAAAGATTCAATAGAGTAGGCATAGAAATAAACTAAATGGTATATTTTGCACCTACATTCTCAGTGAATTTGGTCATCCACCTATCCATCTCCATTCTTCCTACTCTCCATCCACCTTTCCTCACTTCATGCACCTATCCATCCTTCTCTACCCCCATTTAATGATCCTTCTTAAATCTATTCATTTCTCAATCCATCCACCCATCTCTCCAACAATCTCTCTTCCTTCGTTCCATTCATCCATCCATCCATCTTTCTCCTGGTCAGAACTCCCAGTCCATCCATCTTTCTCTCCTTCCATTCTTTGCTCCACCCTTCTCTCCCTTTCTTCCTTTTGTGTTGCATTTGTTCCCCTAATCCACAGTTTCATCATACTATTCTCTTGCAGTGCTATTTACGATGGCCTTCCATCAAAGTCACTGAAGTCATAAACAACATGTGAAAGGTTTTTATCTTACACACTTCCCAGAGGCACCCTGCCCACTTACGCTGCTAAAGTGTGGGAAGGAGGGTTATGCCACCCTACCGAGTTAATGCGCCTCCGCTAGGTCCTGTATGGAAACAGGCCTATATATCAGCATCTGGCATAAAACTGTAGTTATTAAGGGCACCCAATACCTAATCACCCTTCCTTGTTTACTAAATAGATAACACCTTCATACCAGAGGTTCTCATGTGTTGTAAAGGACAAACCTGTGAAACAATCTCTTAACTAGAGATGGAAAAAACATAGACCTCAAAGGGTCAGTTACCTCCTCTGGCCTGGGCAACACAGCTGAAAACCTGTCAAGTAATGAAAGTGCAGGTATCTGCCCCCCTACCCTCTGATCTAGGTCCCTGGCATTGTGATTGGCGATAAGCTAATATTGTTTGAAATGCCGCACTTGATAGCACCTCTTGGTGGTTACCGACTTTTTGATTTAATTCAGCGTTTGTGTGATTTCCTTGAAGATTTGCCCTATTGTCAAATCTGTTGGTAATTTGTCGCATACTGTGCACCTAGCTCTAAAAACAAGGAAGTAAGCAGAGCATCTGAATAGTAACCTTTCCTGTGTCCCCTGGCTGGACAGAAAGCCCAATATAGGCTTTAAGTTTTCCAGAATATTTAAAGAACCAGTAAAATGGTTCAGCTGGATGAGGCAGTGGTTGTGAAACTACTGAAAGGAAGATGGACCAAAGGTCCCAGCCTCACTGTCGATAATACTGCAAAGTTGCTCTACCAGTCTTTGCCTATCTGTTCCTCTTAGCTTAAGCTTTCCCATTTGTCTACCTATATAATTATCATATGAAATCTCTTTATTGATTCATAACTACAACTTCACAATTGCTTTATTAACCTTCTGGCTTTCTCAAAATTGCTTGGAAATGCACCATTTGCCCACTCTTTGTTCAAAACTTTCTCGGTGGAAGAAATCCCCCCCGGAACCCAACTTTTGACGGTCGGACTCGCTCGCCACCGGCGACGGGACTCATCACAAACCTTTACGCCTCACCACTTTCAAATGTCACCAGCCGCCACTGATGACCAGACCTCGACCAATGTCATGCACCTCCTCTTCCCGGTCATCCACTCCCTGTTCAAGGTCCCACACCCTGTTGCCCAACTCACCTACATATTTTTGGATGTCCCTTAGGTAATCCTTGAGGTCCACTTGGATTGTTCCAATTTCATCCTTAATTTCCTTAAGTAAAGATTGCAGGAAGCTCAGGGGGAAGATGGTCTGTGTGAGCTGAAAGGTTGCCCGCTGTGCTTAATTGTTTGTCTGGTCTCGTGTTTTTAGGGGCCAGCATATCTTCAATGGGGTGTCCCTATGGGGCCTGCCAGATGCCATGTTGCCAGTCCAATGCTACTCACTACAAAGACTCCTACTGGGGATGGGTAATTGCACAAAATGAAGGTTTATCACAATGCCATTTGACCCCAGTGGGGGCGGCCCCTCCTGATCCGCAGTGAGGCATGGTGCCAGAGCCTAGGGTATGCCCTGGCAACAGAGGAGTCAAAGGGGTTTTGCCGAGGTCATGAGCTCGCATACACCCCCAACTTCACAACTGCGCCCCCTCTGCTGAAGCAATCTCCGTGAGCCAGGCCTCTTCTGTGGTCAAGGCCAATCCACTGCAACTGAGCAGATATCCTTGGGTTCCCAGGTCTCTCTGAGAGGTGTCCACTCACTGTTGCCACTTACAGAGTGGGTCCCCTCCTGATGCTCCTTGGTGTGGTGAGGACCCCCAGGGAGCTGTTATGTACCGGGCCAGGGTGCTAACACAGGCTGTGGGCATGGCAGAGGCCTCAGTATGCCAGTTCATGGGTGGGGGTTGTGCCACCGCTTACCAGGAGCTGACCGGTAGAGAAGTTCTGTCCGGTTTGCCATATGTTGCTCTCCTGCGGCCTGTGCCGGGGCTACCGTCTGCAAGGCGGTGTCGGTGCCGCATATCCAAAATGGCACCACCACCGGTCTTGAGTCCTGGGCTTGGTTGTCACAGTGGTTTTCTCACTGCCGTCACTTTGGAGGCTCCAGAATGGGGAGCTCAGCCGCTGCCCTGATTTTCATACAATGCTGGGGGAGCGACCCATGCAGGAGACGAGTAACACAGACACGTATTTTCACTGGAGATGGAGTGGAGCAACTCAGACTCACATCTACTCCATTCCCCTGCTGGCTACGACCTCCGGCTATTATTTTTTTTAAACAAATTACTTTGTAATTAAGACACAAGTACATCCATTAATCAATCCATATTTGAATAACTTGCATAAAACATGTCTCAGGGATGATTTGTTGAAAGGCCAGTTTTGCATGAAAAGATTCATAAATTGTGGTGTCCTTTTGGTGACCTTAAACAAAATTGAAAGGATTCAAAGGATGGCCTGCCTCACTTTGGTGTATGAGGAGTTTGTGCTGCAGTATGGAATGCAGCCACGTCTAGCTGTTTCAGACTTACTATGATGGCAGCATATTAAAGCTGGATCACACGTTCATATCTAAGAATAATAGTGACTAATTTTTCAAATGTAGCTTGCTTCTGTGTCGTTCACTTTCACTGTATCAGGATTTAATGTTGCCTAATTTGATGCCAGTGAAAGTATCAATTTCTGAAAGATGATTTGTAAATGTTAACCTGTAGATTAGAAATGGACATCTACAACCATGCTAGATACATGCAAATGATGGAAATACTGAAAACCAAGAAAGTGCTTTGCTGAGTGTAGGACCAGCCAGCCTTAGGGTGGTCTTCCTCCAAACATTTTGCCTGCTTGCCTCCAATGTTGCTGAATTCGTTTCCGTTGGCCTTAGGACTCTGTGTCATTTTACCACTGCTAACCAGTGCTAAGGCACGTGTGCTCACTCCCCTAAACATGGTTTGATTGGCATATACCTAATTGGCATATTTAATTTACTTGTAAGTCCCTTGTAGAGTGGTATACCATACCTGTAAATTAAATGCTACCAGTGGGCCTGCAGCACATATTGTGCCACCCACTTAAGTAGCACTCTAAAACATGTCCCAGGCCTGCCAATGCAGCCTGAATGCAGTGCTAAACTGCCAAGTCAACTTGGAATTTAGAACCCCTTTCCAAGCCTTAAACTCTACTTTTATTACATATAAGTCACCCCTAAGGTTGCCCTTAGCTAAACCATAGGGCAGGGTGCCATGTAAGTAAAAGGTAGGACATGTACTTTTAACTTTTACATGTCCTGGTAGTGAAAAACTCCCAAATTAATTGTTCACTACTGTGAGGCCTACTCCTCTCATAGGATAACATTGGTGGTTCCTTATTACATTGAATAAGGTGTCATTCCTAATTGAGAGGGAGTAGATCTACCATGTTTGGTACCTGTGGACTTATAATGATAAATCCTCTTTAATGGCAAGGGTAGATTTCTTATTACAATTTTGAAAATGCCACTTTCAAAAAGTTGAAAGTATACATAGGCCACTTTTTCCGTGTGCCATCTGTCGCACTGCGTAGTGGGTGAAACTTTCCCCATTCTTTAACTCATTAGAACCATATTTAAACTTATTCATCCATGTGAACCAATGTTTATACAAAATCTTAGCAGTCCAACACTCTTATGAAATCACTCGGCAGACGACAGAATTGAGCGTAGTGAATTAAGGGAAGGAGTGCATTCTCTAATTACAGTTTTCTACTTTTAAAAAGTTGGCATTTTCCTGATATTATACCTGTGTGCCGGCAGCCTGTTTCTGATACAAGTCTGGGGAGGGTGACAGCTGGATTTTGTATATTCCCCCTAGACAGCCACACACAATGGGAGCTTAGGTGTGACTTGATAGGCCATTCTGGGAAGATGGGAAGGAGCAGCTGGCCACTGCCTCACAATTACACCTGCATAGGCTGTGTCCTGTCCCCACACAAAGGGCTGCATACCCTCTTCAATGAGTCTGGAGCCAGGGCAGGAATGGAGGATCTGTGTGCACTTCAAAAACCCATTTTTGAAGTCTCCCCCTCTTTAAAGGCACACCTGGGTATAAGATCTGGACCTCAGACCCTACCACTACAGTACACTTCTGGACCTGTGGATACTCTGCTGTGCTGCAGAAGGACTGCCACTCTGTTGGACTGCTGCTTTGGAAGAACTGCTTTCTTGCTATGCCGACCTGCTGCCTGCTGCCCTCCTGGTCTGGGTGCGAAGGGCTTGACCTGCATCACTTGACCTCCAGCCCAGAGTGACTCCATGGGCTAGTTGGCTGGCCTCCTAATCAGATGTCTTAGGGACAGAAAAGACTTCCAACTATCCTGCTTCTGCACCTGGACTCTGACATCTGTGAGTCTACCCTGCCAAGTGGTGCCACCCCAGTCCTGGACCCTTGGAAGTGGGCCTAAAGGTGCTTGCTCAGCAGAACCAGTGCATCACCACCACTGCGGAGACCAGAACTGGTGCATCACCACCACTGCGTGGGTCAGCACCAAACTATTGTCGCTACTGCGCAGATCACAACCGGCGTATCGCCCCTGTTGCATGGACCGGAACTAGTGCTTCGCTGCTATTGAGTGATTTGGAAACACTGCTCTGCCTTCAGAACCACCATTGCGTGACGTTCTACTAAAGCAAAGTCCTCGCATGTTTGTCAACAACAGCCTCGGCGACGACGGTGTAGAAATTCCGCATCGCAGCAACCCATACATCAGAGCCTATGCATTGCTGCCTTTTGTTTGACCAAACCAGTTCATCGTCCCTGCCGCATGGCTCGACCCCAGCTAATCACCTTCTCTGCGCTCCCCATCCTCCCCATCAACAGGATCCTCAACTTCAGCGCAACCCGGACTAAGGTACTTTTGCTCAGCAGACCTAACCTGGTCCCTGTAGACGGCCTGTGCTTTATCGAGGTCGGCCTGAAATTAAGTTCTATGTTTCTAAACTGGTTTGGAATCTTTTTATGTGGTGTTTTCTCTGTTTTACTGTTTGAAGTATTGCACAAATACTTTACACATTGCTTTCAAGTTAAGCCTGACTGTTCTATGCCAAGCTACCAAGGAGTGAGCACAGGTTAATTTGGGGATTGCTGGTTTCTTACTCTGACTAGGATTGTGGTTACTGCTTGACCCGGACTCACACCCCAGTCAGCCATGATCAGCAGTGAGGACAGAACTTGTGTTTCTGCAGTGCCATACAGTAATTTGGTATACACTACCATTCCAAACCTAAGACCAATTCAAGTAAATTCTCCCTGATTGGCCTTTTTGATTTTTTCAAATGTATCCTGTCTCTACTTGCCTGTTGTGTCTGTGTACTCACCTGCCCAGATGGAGTTTGAGCTGGCCAACCTGGAGAGCTACACTGTGGCCCAGATCACGGAGTTTTGCCAAGAGATGGGGATGCCTGCTAAGAGGAGTACTAAAGAAGCAGATCTCCAAAAGGCCTTGAGGGCATGGGCAGAGGCCTACCAGACCCCACAGATGATAATGAGGATGTATTGGATACTGGGGAGGAATTGGAAGAAGACCCAAAGGAGGGTCTTAAACTGCAACCTGTAGAGGATGGGTGAGTGGACATCCTCCCAGGATTGAACAATTGGAGATTGTGTCTTCCAGAGGCCTCTCCCCAGAGGAGCTGGAGGACAGGAGCAAGGAGAGAAAGCTCAACTTAGAGCTGGGTAAATTACATTTGAAGAAAGAGAAAGCTTTGGAGGAGAAGATACTAGCCATGGAGGAAAACTGAATGGCCCATGAGCTAAGTCTCAGAGAGCTGGACATTAGAGCCATGCAAGTAGAGTCCAACAGTAATGGTGGCAGTGTACTTGCAGTGTCTGATGGAGAAGGAAGGGTCGTCATACCCAAGGATTTGGTACCCAATTATGTGGTGGGGATTACATTGATAAGTGGTTCTCTGCATGTGAGGTGGCTCTAACGGTGCACAGGGTTCCTAAAGAGTATTGGGGGTAGCTTGTGGAAGTACATGCCCACAGTGGGGAGGGACACACTCCTGACACTGGAGGTTGAGGACCAAACACAGTACACTCCCATGAAGGTCATTTTTGTCAATACATTTGGGTTGTCCCCTGAGAAATACCGTCAGAAATTCAGGGGCGGCCACAAACTTCTCTACCAGACAAGGGTGAATTTTTTAGATTATTCCAGCAAGGCACTGGAGGGCTGGGTGAGGGGCAGCAAGGTAGAAGATTATAATGAGCTGTACAACCTAATTCTGAGGAAGCATATGCATGATACTTGTGTAACAGAGCTATGCCAGCACCTGGTTGATAGCAAGCTAACTAACACCTGGGAAGCTTGCTGAGGCGGCAGACTTCTGGGTCAGCACCAGAGTATCCATGAAGGCATCTGGGCGGGACTCCCAAAAGGGTGGTCAGGGTTACCACCAGAAAAGGAACGGGGAAGATAAAGAGAAAGAGTTTTCTCAAGGCCCCCAAAATGGTTCTCAAGGGAAAGGGTCCCAGTCCCAATCTGGCCACAAGAAAAAGAGCTTCCCTGATAAAGATCAGAATAAAACTCCCTATTGATATGAGTGCTATAAGTATGGGTACTACAAGGGTTACCCCAAGTGTCCTAAGAGGTCACAGCCTCCCACTGGAGGAAAGACACCAGAGTTGGCTAGTGTGGTGTTTGGTGGGAAAACAGCGTTTACAATGCTGCCATTACATCGCGTTCCTTTTACAACGCGGTCGTTACAACGACCGCGTTGTTAGAACACAATACCTTTACATCGCAAGTCATTAGATCGACTTGCTGTAGGGGGCGCTCTAACCTAAGGACTAGTATAATTTACTATTCCAACACCTTCCCTACTGTTGCACACGCTGGAGTTGGAATAGTAAATTATACTATTCCTAAGTCCAGCGCGCCCCCCACAGCAAGTCGATCTAATGACTTGCGATGTAAAGGTATCGCATTCTAACAACGCGGTTGTTGTAACGACCGCGTTGTAATAGAACGCGATGTAATAGCATGCGTAGTAACATGCTATATTCGTTTGGTGAGGAGTTTGTCCCAGTCAGAATGGGGAAGTTAGTGAGGTTATCCTTGTGTCTCTGGGTGACATGGAGATGGTGCCCAAAGTCCATATGTCTTCCTTTACTGCAAAGTATAGGCAGTGGGTCACCATCAATAGGCAAGGAGTTGAGGTTTATGAGTGCCACAGGAGCCCGTATGACTACAGTAAGGAGTCAGTTGCTGGCCCCAGAGCAGATTTTACCCAATACATTCCACCAAGCTGTAATAGCAGATAACCAGAGGGTCACTACCCTATGGCTCTTTTTCCATTTGAGTGGGGGTTTCAGGCCTTCTGAAAGTTGGTGAGAACCCTGCCATGCCTGTGGATTGTTTGTTAGCAAATGATCTTGAGAGCACTACTCGGAAGGAAGTGGAGCTCAGGTCACACCTAGAAATGTTGGTGTTGCCTGAGTGGGTTTGTGCAATAACTAGGTCCATAGCTGCCCAGGAAGGTAGTCAAGGAAGTCTGGAGCCTGGAAGAATGGCACAGACAGCTGCCAAAAGAGAGAAGGGCAAGGGGCATGGGAAATCAGCCCCTGAATGTCCCACAGTGAAGGTGGATGGGGCGCCAGAGGAGGCCACCCCAGAGCCCACTGAAGAGGACATTGTCTCTCTTGGTGACCTGCCTGAACTTGCTGGATGGCAAACAGAAGGGGGACCCACCAGGGAGGAGTTCTGTAAGGCACAGAAGGCATGCCCACCCTGGAGGGAATGAGGCAGCAGGCCGAATCCCAGACAGCTGGTAATACCTCTGGTAGTCACCACATCTATTGGGAGGGGCTCCTCCAGTATAGTGAGCCTCATGCACTTGTGCATGGGGCAACAAGGGCACTGGTAGTTCCCCAATGCTACAGGTACTTGCTACTGGGACGGGCTCAGGAGAAACCCTGGCAGGACAATTGGGGCAGGATAACACCTTTGGCAGGCTTGTCTCCCACTTTTCCTAGCCCTGGATGAAGATTTCCTCAGAGACATTCTGTAGGATTTGCTTGACCTGCCAGGCCAACGGAAGACAGAGCTGAAGCTGAAAGCTCTCCTGTATCACTTGCCTGTCATTGGCACCCCCTTTGAAAGGGTAGGCATCGACATTGTAGGGCACATCGATCCACAGACAGCCTCTGACAACAGGTTTATCCTGATCCTAGAGGATCATGCCAAAAGATACCCAGAGGCCATACCTCTGAGGACTGTACCTGCAGTGGATAGGGCCCTAATGGGGATTTTTACCAAAGTGGGTTTCCCCAAGGAAGTGGTGTCTGACAAAGGCACCAACTTCATGTCTGTTTATTTGCAGTCAATGTGGAGTTACTTATAAGTTTTCCACACACTACCATCCACAAACAAATGGACTTGCTGAAAGATTCAACAAGTCCTGAAAGGACATGATCATGAGCCTGCCTGAGCCCATGAGGTGCAAGTGGGACGGCCTCCTCGCATGCCTGCTCTTTACTTATAGAGAGGTACAATAGAAGATGGCTGGATTTAGCCCCTTTGAGCTTCTGTATGGTCATCCTGTAAGGGGGCCTCTCAGTCTGGTTAGGGAGGGATGGGAGCAAGCTCTCAAGAAACCTCCTCAAGATGTGGTTAGCAACATGGTAGCCATCTGGAGCCAGATGGCCAAGTTTTGGAAGAAGGCTACTGAAAACTTGGAGGTCAGCTGGGAGGTAATGATGCAGTGGTATGACCAGACAGCTACTCCTGTGGAATTTCAGCTGGCACAAAAAGTTTGGGTGTTGGAACCTGTGGAGCCCAGGGCCCTCCAAAACTGTTGTGGTAATTTAGTGCAAGGTTCATCCCTCTCTCCCTGTTGCATAATACCCAAATTCTATGCAGGTTGACCACTCAAATGGTTTGGACCTTTCGTACTCCAATATAATAGCTTATAGAAGAAGGGTTAAGTGTGTCCTCCCATTTAAATAAACCAATATGAGTTCCTTCCATTATTCTTTCAATTGTTCTTTTTATTTTACAGTGAATATTTCCATTGATCTATCAATATTTAACTGTTCCACAGGGTAGCCTGTGTAAAAGCAGCCGACACGTGTTTCAGCCCCTGTGGCTCATTAGCCTGGGGCTTTCCCAAGGCTGCAAGATACAATAAGATAGATTGCGATAAGTTGTTAGAAGTCCATGGTCAGGTAAAACCATCACCGTGTATGGGGTTGGGGCATGGGGAACACCCATGACTTCCTAGACAAAAGTGTAGACTTCTGAATACCTCTGAGTATATATCGGTATCCAGGGTGTTATTTTACTGTTTGTGGGAAAAGGAAACATAATCAGAATCCTCTGGGGTCCATGCATGTGACTACATTGGTCGAAATCTAATACGGATAGATGGTGCTGGCAGGCAACTCTCAGTAAGAATATGTGAAAGGGGAGGGTTGCTACGAGAATCTACCCTGCCAAGTGGTGCCACCCCAGTCCTGGACCCTTAGAAGTAGGCCTAACATGCTTGCTCAGCAGAACCAACGCATCTCAGCCGCTGCAGAGACCAGAACTGGAACATCTCCACCAATGCATGGGTCAGCACCGATGCATAGTTGCTACTGCGAGGATTGGAAATGGCGCATCGCCCCTGTTGCGTGGATTAGAACCGGAGCATTGCTGCTGTTTCGTGGATGGTAGACACCACTCCACCTTCTGAACCATCACTGCACAATGCCCTAGTAAAGCAAAGTCCTCGCATCTCCATCGACGACAGCCTCGATGATGATGTTGAAATTCTGCATCGCACCAACCCGCTCAGCGGAGCCAACGCATCGCCGCTGTTGCTCGACCAGGACCAGCGCTTCATTGCTGTCACATGGATCAACACCAAACTGTCGCCCTCTTTGAAAAAAATGGGATGCCCAACAGTGTCTCAGACACTGTTTGCAATTCCTAATGGGGCCACAAATTGCATGCCTCATTAATATTAATGAGGCAGGTGCAATTTGCGACCCTATCAGGTATGGCTAGCACTCACAGGAGTGGTGGCGTGCTGGGGTCAGTAGACCACCATGTCTGTGACTGCTTTTTTAATAAAGCAGTTTTTTTTTTAAATGCAGCCCATTTTCCGTAAAGGAAAACAGGATGCATTTAACAAAGAAAAATGAAACTTTTCAGTTTCATTTTTTAAGGGCAGGCAGTGGTCCCTGGGACCACTGCCTGCTCTTAAAAAATATTTTCTCACATACTCACAAAGGGGAAGTGGTCCCCTGGGGACCCCTTCCCGTTTGCGAGTGGTTTACCGCCTACTTGAAGTAGGTGGTAAACTGCGAGTGTTTTGTGGCCGCAAATGCGGTCGCAAAACAATAGTACATGGCATGGTGACTCACTATTAGGAAGGGACACCCCTTCCTAATAGCAAGACTCGCAAATGCTTTTTGCGAGCCAGTGACTCGCAAAATAGCATTTGTACATGCCATTACCCTTTTTTTCGGTTGCAAACGGGAGGATTTCCCGTTAGCGGCCGCAAAAAAGGGTTGTACATCTGGCCCTAAGTTCTATGTTTCTAACCTGGTGTGGAATCTTTTTGCGTGGTGCTTTCACTGTTTTACCGGTTGAAGTGGTGCACAAATACTTTACACATTTCCTTCAAGTTAAGCTTGACTGCTCTGTGCCAACCTACTAGGGGATGAGCACAGGTTAGTTTGGGGATTGTTTGTGTATTACCCTGGCTAGGATTGTGGTTACTGCCTGACCCGGACTCACACCCCTGTCAGCAAGGATCCCAATTTCTGACACTGAGTGATATTTTATCATGTTTCTGTATTGTCTACACATGCAGAGAGATGATGTCCATCCCTCACCTGAAGCAGCCAACAGATATGTGGAGTAGCTGCAAGGGCTACAAGGATGGGGAAGGTAGTTAGTCAAAGCACTTATGCTGGGTCATCCCTGGTTTAGGAGAGGACACTTGCTGCTTAAAAACAAGGAGCTGCTTCCTAAAACACAGAATCAGGGGTTCTTGTTTACCTCTGGTGCATGTTGTTTCATAGGAGCGGAGATTATTGATGCAGTATTTTGTCTTTAAAATCCCAAAAGTTCCTCCAAATCATTGAATGTGTTGATCTACATTGTTAAGTTAAGAGATAAAAGAGCTTGTGAGTTTCCCCGGCGAGTAGCCCTCCCAGATCAATATCTGGGTGCCTCAAGTCTTGAATGTATATTGAGACCAAGAATCCTGAATGCTACAGAATGCAAGGGAAATCATGGGTTGCAAGAGCTACACAAGCATAGACCCCATAAGCTTCCAAGTTGCAATGCAACCATTTTTTCTGAATTTTGAGTTCAACATTACACAGTTGCCCTGGGTCTGGGATTCTGGGGCTAGTGTCTCTTGATGGCCACAGTTGTAGATACAAGTAGAAATACTTTATTCCTGGATACTGCAGAAATAACATCAAATGTTGATGGCAGGATATCTAGGGCACTGCCTCATGCATCTCTCTAAATTGAAATCTGCTAAATGCTTTTTGTAGGAAATTGGGTTACTGGTTGAGGAGGAAGAAAGCCTACTCAGGCAGCAACCACAATTCTTGTCAGGGTGAAACACAGCGCCTGGACACCCCTGATGGGTGATAAGCTGTGCTTTACAAATCCTGTTATTATAACAAACATAACAAACAAGTCTCCAATTAGCGTGTACTTAACTGCCTGGTAGCTTTGCACAAAGCAATCAGGCATAAATTAGAAGCAATGTGCAAAGGATTCCTGAAGCACTTCAAACAGTAATAAAGTGAAAACACAACACAAACAAATCCCACACCAATTTAGAAAAATAGAGTTAATAAATAATTTGACACCAAAACAACAAAAATCCATGGATTGGGTTATGGACTAGGAAGTGCTGCCACAACATAGCACCATCACTTCCTGCTCCAATTCCATCCATTTTATAGGGAGAAACATGTAAACCCCACATCCCAGGACAAGCGCTGCCCCAGCTGCACGCAACAGAGAGAAAGAAGACAGGCAGAGTATTTTGCAAGGAATTGATGGAGTCAAAGTCTACCAAGATGGTGTGTTGGTTGTTGGGGTAGATCTTGATGAGCATAATGCGAGGTTGAGATCTGTATTAAGGAAATTACTGGAAGCTGGTCTCACGCTTAGGTCAGACAAATGTAAGTTTGATGTTGATGAGATTGAGCATTTGGGACATCTAGTGTCTGCATTGGGAATTAGACCCTAACCTTCATTAGTTAGCTCCATTTCCAATCTTGTCTCCCCAAAGAACAAAGAAGAGCTCATGAAGTTCCTGGGAATGGCTGAATTCTATAATTAGTTTGTTCCTAATTTTGCCAAAAAGACCTCCTGCATGAGGGCATTGCTCAGGAAAGGGTGTGAGTTTGCGTAGTATGAGGGTTGTGAGAAGGAGTTTGTATGCATCAAGAGCTTTTTGTGTGAAGCTCCCAATCTAGAAAGTTTTGATCCGTTAAAGTTCTCTGATGTCATGACAGATGCCAGCTCAAAGGGCTTAGAAGCTGTTCTGCTACAAAAAGTGGATGGTGTAGATGAAACCATTTTGTTTATCTCTAGACCGTTAAGAGGGTCTGAGTGTAACTATTCTGTTGTGGAAATGGAGGCCCTGGGAGTTTTCTGGGGGATACGCAAGTTAAAAAACTTTTGTGGGGAAAGAAATTTAAAGTGTTGACTGATCACAAGCCTTTAAAAGAGGTTTTTACTAAGAAAGGTATCGATTTTGTGTCACATCGCATAAGAAAATGGGTTGTGGCATTGCAAGAATTTGAATTTGAGGTTTCTTATTTACCTGGCTCTAAAAACATTTTGGCAGATTGCCTTTCCAGATTGAGTGGCATGGAAGCTGAGGTTAATGAAGAAAAAGACTGGTTTGGAGGGTAAGAATTTGAGGAGGAGGTCAATGTTTGTGTGATTAGTGAAGGTTTGATTCTAGAGAAAGAATGGAGAGAACGTTTAGCCAATGATCTATGGTTGCAGCAGGTGATGAAGAATGTTCAAGGAAAGTGGTGTGATAAGAAAGATTGTGAAGAAGAAATTAAGGGATTTTGGCAAATCAAGGAAGAGCTGGCGGTTATTGATGGTCTTCTTATGAGAGGAAGTAAATTGGTTCCACCTTGCAGCCTCAGAAGTAAATTGGTAAACAGTGCTCATGACAGACACATGGGAATTGCTAAAACTAAAGAGAGAGCCAGGGTGGCCTATTGGGGGCCTGGCATGGACTTACAAATTGAAATAGTGGTTCGTGATTGTGCAAAATGTTCATATAGTGACAGAATTTTGAAGTGCAGGACACAACCTATGGTGATAAGGGAGCAAGCCAGTGGTCCGTGGTCTGACATTGCGATCGACGTTTTGGGTCCTGTCAAGTTGAAATCCCAGGACAGGTAGGTGATAGTTTGTCTAGATTTGTTTTCCCACTGGCCTGAAATTAAGGTTGTAAATTCTGTTGAGTCTTGTGTGGTCATTGAATTTTTGGGGGAACTTTTTGAACGAGAGGGCTTTTCATTGTCGATTTTGTCAGATAACAGGGTTCAGTTTACCTCCAAGGTGGTGGAAAGCTTTTTGAAAGAAAGAGGGATCAAGCATAAGAAAGCGGCGTTGTACCACCCAGAAAGTAATGGTGTAGTTGAAAGGTTTGTGAAGGTACTTAAGGAAACATTGCAACAGGCTGTGGTGTCTGCAAAGAACTGGGAGCTGGCAATGAAGACAAAAGTGTGTGAGTATAGGTTTTCGCCGCATTGCTCAACTGGTGTTGCTCCATTTCGGCTATTCCAAGGGAGAATTGCCAACACCGAACTAACTCCCCCGTGGGTCATGGTTAAGAGAAGTGTTGTGGATTATGGAGCTGGCAGCACAGAGGGGTGGATAGAAAAAGAAAAGGCTAAGATGGAAAAAAGGGAAATTTGGTATGATGCGAGGAAAGGTGTGAAAATAACTGAAGTGGGTGTAGGAAATTGGGTCAGGATCAAATCTTCACGGAAGGATGGAGGAAAGTTCAAATTCAGTCAACCAGTTAGGAGTTGTTTAAGAATGCTGTGAAAACACATGATCACAAAATCTGGAATCTTAACTGGGTGGCAAAGTGCCAAGAAAGAAATGTTGGCGAGTCCAGCACGCAGGTCGTGCAAGAAGGGGTTGGTAGGCCTCTTCGTGCAAAGAAGGTCCTTGTCGATTACAAGACTGTGTTCATTAAAATATGTCCAGTTTTCCAAGCTCTATGTTTTTGGGTCCTGTTCAATTCATTTGGTTTGGGAAAGAGGGAGGTGATTTGGTGTTTATACTTCTTTTATTTCCACCAATCTTGGTTTCCAAGTGATGATGTAGAGTATTGGAATGTGGGTGGTTGATGGGTGAGAATTGAGAACATTAAGAAAGGCAGTTAGACCTGGCTTTCTGGTGGATGAGGTCTATGTTTCTGTAGCTCTTAATAAAAACCTTTTCTTCAATGTATTGTAGGATATATCTAATTACTCCAATCCCCAATATACTGTGGGCAAAGGCATTGGTTAAGCATAGATTATGTCACATACCCCTACTGACCAATTGCACAACTCAGTTCAAAGTCTTTTATCTTTTGCGTTCACTTGGGCAACAAAGTCTGAAGTCCACACGGCATACTTGTCTGCGCATTCTAATCTCTCATTCATATTGCAGGGTAGGTCCCACTTTTAGCTACTAGTTGGCATTGCAGTTCTTAGGCCCAACCTCATGGTGGTGGCTTCGCTTCTTTTCGGGCCTCAGCAATAACCTTGCGCTTGAACAGGGAGCACTGAATGAAGTGGGCGTGGTAGACGTACATAGTGGTGTTTGTCTTCTGCAGTGGTGGCCTCAATGGCATGGTGCAGAGTGGTTTTCAGGTTCAGTAGTTGCAGCCTGTGGCTGATTCATCCAGGATGTCATGCCTTTTGTAGTTGCAGCCTCCTGGCCGATACATGCTTTCTTTTTCAGAAGTGACGCCAGCAGCAGCAGCACAATTCTATCAGGCTTACTGCGGATTGCAGGGTAACACAGTGGGACTTGGTGTTATACTAGTACGGTGAACTTCACACTAGAACTGCTCAGAGAGACCGGGGGCTGTCTCACAGCATGGGTTGCTTCTTGCTTTGCTCTCAGTGGTATTCAGACTTCTCTGGTTTCTCCTCATGCCTGGAACATGATGGACTTCTCCTCCTCGGCAGTTTCTCTTTCTGAAAGGCCAGATACATGCTTTCCCTTTATTAGGAGGCAAGAAGGCTTCTATGCAATATAGTGAGAGCCCCAGCTCCTGCTGCAGAAAATTCAGACTTCAGGAGATGTCCTTTCATTTCTGGGAGAATGGCTGTGAGGCAGACATCAGCCTTAGTTACAGAGTAGCTCTTCAAGTAAACTGCAGACCACTCCCCTCTCTCATCAAGACATCAAGAACAACTTAGGACTGAAACAAAGGTGATTGGGACACCATTTGTATACATATTGTCCAGACAAGCTTTGTGGATCCAATGTCAAAGGTTCCAGAACTGGCTCGGATTGGTTCTCTTTCAAATGTCACTATTTGGCTGATCCGCAGACACAGCCTTTGTGCAAAGTGAAGACTCTCACAGCAGGTAGCAATGGGGCTGGCTCTAAGCAGGCATATCCCAAACATAGGCACAATTAAATATAAGATCTCTGCACCAGGCTATCATCAGCCTTCCTGAAGAAGGAGTTGGAGATAGATGAAAGAGCAAGCTCTGTCTAGAAACTTCCTCAACTTAAACAACAAGAACTGCAGTCCTATCGCTAACATGCAACGTGTCAGTGCTTAGGAAGAACTAATCAGCAACCTGTTGCTAGCAAGACTCTCTTTACATTTATAAAAGAAGCCCTGTCTCCATCCTCCTCACCTCGGTGTTTTGGTCTTCACCCTTAACCACAGAAATGCAAGCAATACACTTCCACAGTCTGGGGAAGCTGTCTTCATTCTCCATCTTGTACCATAATAATTCAGGGACATCTAAAATGGATCTCACTAGTCCCGCTACTCAGACTCAAACCACTCACAAAGTTCTACTACCATACATGTGCTACATGTTCACTGCACACACATACAAATGGCATGCACACACGCTGTCAGCTGGTTCACATAATAGTGGAACTTGACACGAGAGACCAGTAGACTGCACTCTCTCTAACACAGAGAAAACATAAGCTCGCAATGAAGCTTCTCAAAACATGATGCTCTCCCATCACCACTTTATGTGTCTCACCCCGGGCATGAACAATTGTCCTATGCCCCCTACGAGGGACAGGCCTGGTCCTCTGTATCCATGCTATACTAGCATGATGCTAGGGTGAATACAAAGTTACGGAAACAGTTTTACATGCAGTTGGCACTCTGGGCAGGGGTACATGCCTGTTTGCCATGAAGAGGCATTCCCATTTCTGCACCAGGTAAACTTATTAGAGGGTCTGGGCCTGCTATCGGAAATGGAATGCCAAGAAAACTGTCCGGGGTTATGAAAGTGGGTGGTGGGGAAAACGTGAGGTAGATGACAGGTTGCCCCTGCAACTCGCAGTGCGTCCCTTCCTGAGGGAGGAACCTGACAAAGAAATAACCCTTTCAATTAAGGCTCTGGAAGTCTAGGAGTCCGCTCCCGCTCCCTACCTGCTTCATCCCTTTGTTTTGGAACTACAAACTGCACATTAGGCCGCTCAGCTTTCATCAATCAACACAGAAATGCACATTTTTGTTAACTTTTCACATCTAAGCAAACCAGAATTTCCCAGTTATCAGTCTCATTGTTTTACATTAAAGATTTTTTCCCCCACAAGTTATGCTGTTGTGATGGGAGAATAACAAGCACATATAATTATTTGGATTATTTATATTGTACCCACTTCAATCTGAAGTGCCCCCTTTTTCTTTAAGAAAAGGGTCATCATTATCCCACAACTTAGTAGTACCCATTTTATAGACCACAGATGTATGATAATGTGGGTTTGCCCTGAAGGGAAGCAAACATCTGGCAAACACACAACGCGCATTTCTCCTCAGCAAGCGCTGCACCCACTAAGCTAGAGAAAGTCGCAGTCAGATGATCAGGTAAATTACCTTTATTGTGAACTATTAAATGATGTTCCGTTATTTGCAGAATGACATTGTCATATTTCTGGATAGAATAAGGGCACGAGACGGGGGTACACGCGGGTGGACGGCGTCCACCCACTTTTTTCACAGGGTGAACGCCGTCCACCCTACCAAGAATTTGGGCCCCACTGAATAATGTGCTGAACTCGTCCCGGTGTAATTTCAAACACCGGGACACTTTCAGCAGCGCCTGCACGTTGTCTAATTTCCATCTGCAACAAGCAACAACGTGCTGGCGGGGACGGGGCTTTCTTATTTAAGTCTCCTGCTGGGCCCATAACAAAGGCTGAATTTGAGGGGTCATCAGGCCTCCTTTTGTTCGAGTCTCTTGGCTGGGAGCAGTAAGGAGCCTCACAACTGATGCAAATGAAGCAGAGGGGAAACAAAGGCTCAAACCTTGTTAGCTCTTCACACTTACTTAAGAGAGGCAGCTTTTCACTTCAGCCAGTCCTTGTTTAGGAGATATGCATGCACTGTAAGAGTATCAGATGTGTTGGTCTTTCCCAGTATTTACACAAAGCAAATTGCATTTATATAGAGCTTACTTCCCCTGAGGAGGCGTTGAAATAATTTAAGTACCACTATTTTTTCTTGTATAGCCCTACTCAGTCCAATGCAGGGTGTCAAAGCGCTTTACATCAACACGTGCATATTACATATACAATAACTTATATAAGTTTGTAAATTAATATACAGGATGTGTTACATAAAACTGGGGATTGCAAGGTGTAGAAGTCACATATCATCTTCCATAGCTCACTGTGCTATTATCTTCGCAATGCGCTCAAACGTACACATGATAGACCTGCTAAACATATATGTGAAGGCTTTAGATCTGATGTCACTTCTTGTGATGCCACTTCCTGTAAAGTCGTGGCTTGTGATGCCACTTTCTATGATGTCAATTCCTGTGATGCCATGTGTGATGTTGTGCGCTGTGATCAGTAGCGGCCCTTGTTGGGAGTGCTGCCGGGCGGTGACGTGGGGTGGGGGAGGGGCAGGGTGGGGGGTAGTAAACTGCAGAATACGGCCGAATAGAGGTAAGTAGACATATAAATAAATAAAACGAATTTCGTTGCGCGCGCTGCTTGCATTTGGCGATGCAGCACGCGCAACGAAATTCGTTTTATTTATTTATACGTCTACTTACCTCTATTCGGCCGTATTCCGTAGTTTACTACCCCCAACCTGCCCCGCCCCCGCCCCACGTCACCGCCCGGCAGCACTCCCACCACGGGCCGCTACTGGCCGTGATGTAGTGCGCCGTGATGTCGCGCACCGTGATGTCACTTGCATACTGCCTAACTAGGTTAGTCCCCCCACTTCTTTTTTAGGACTTGTGCCCTGGATAGAATAATGTGATAAATATGCCCATGGAAGGAATATTTGACAATTTAGCCACCATGGCCGTTTCTATGCAGAGGCCGTTTAGGTGGCTGTCCATAGCGGCCCCTGCTGGTGGGCGTCCCTCATGAACACTTCGAAATGGGGTGCCAAAAAAAGTGGGAGAAAAAAAGTACCTTGGCGAAGATGACAAAATTCCTCTAGACGGCCCTGGTTGGGACTAGGTGCTCTGATACGCATTGACAGCACACCGTCACCCAAATCTCACTTACAGTGCTTCACCACATAAGGAAAAGTCTATGTTTTCATCCACCAGGATTTACTCATCTAACCCTTTTTCGAAATGCCTTTAATGGGCTGATTTTCGAGCTTGTTGGATTAAAAAGGCTATGTCCAGACCACTTTCTGTTTACTCTGGTTGATATTTCCACGAAACATTACTAAGCAGAATCCCTCACAAAGCCCTTGTCACTGGCATTAAATAATTGTCACATTTTTCTTCCGAAAAGATTAACATTTCTGCAAAGGCTGCAGAGCCCTACAGAACCGCCACCGCCATTGTCAAGGCCGCACAATCGCGGGGGATTAGCGTGTCTGCGTTGCAGCCTGTGCGCCCTATTATATTTTTCCGTTGATGTGCGGAATCCTGCCGAATCCCGGTCTCCTGATCCAGGGCGAACAAGAGGCGCGGGGCAGGAAGCGCCTTACGGTCAAGCGGGCCGCTTTATCGGGGCACGAATTCCACTTGCCGCACGTTCTCCAATATTCCCTGATGAAAAGGGAGGCGAGACCCTCGCAGGGTCCTTCCTATGTACATTTCATATCAACCCTGGTATTTATGTAAATACTGTTTATTACTGTGGTTGATATGGATTCTTTCCCCTTGTATACGTGACTGGGAGCTGTGCAATTTAGTACCTTATGATTATGTTCTCCTTATATAAATGCAATTTTTTTGTTTATAATCTTGTGAAACAGAATTCACTTAATTCGCTCTCCCACCCTTGGGTCTTGTTCATGCTATATGAAACTGCCAAGTAATTAATTAAAACCCTTTGGTTAGTGTTTTTGTCTGTTGGAGATTATGTACTCCTTTTGGGAACTAAAGATGGCCTAGGATGATAGGTGAGTGACACTCTATGAATTATTCTACATGTGATAATGATTAAATAGTGTGCGTAAAGTGTCTGGATTTGTACTGACAGTTATAGTTCACCAGTATGTGTACTTTTTGTTGACATTTGCGTCTTGTCTCCTAATGTGCTATTAATGTGAAACATTTGACCTTTTATTGTGTAAGTTAATGCTGTGTACATTTCTTTAGTTGTTTAAGTGTTTATTCACTTACTGTGTCTACATAAACTCGCTAGTACTCATACATATGCATGTGCGTTTTCACATATTTTCTACATGACCCCTCTTCAAAAAACACCACATAAAACTATGTTTTAAGAAAGTAAAATGTTCATAACCCAAGCCAACATTTCATGTTTAACCAACGAAAGTATTTTCACAATCTACATGCACTCTGCATGGAGATTACTGTAAAAAGAACAGATGATGGACAGAATACTGAGCAATGCAAACATTCACCCCCGGTCACAGATTTGGGTTTAACCCATTGGTTTTTTGCTCACGTCTTCACACCAGTTTGGACCAGCCATATCTTAATCAGTCTTGACCCTGTTCCTCATGGGAACAATCCAGCCCGAACTGCCAAGCCAGGTCCTCCCTAGACCAGAAAAAAGAATCCTGGGAGAGCTTTCGAGGTATCACCCCTCATCAGCCAGGCTAGATTTAATCCAATGGCATAGTGAGCACGAGACCCACGTCTGGGCATACTCTTCCCACTTAGGGTGACAAAAGCAAAAGGAACAGATGATGGACGGAATGCAGAGCAATGCAAACATTCACCGCCAGTCTCAGATCTGTGCTGAAGCCATCTTTTTTTACTCACCATGCTACCCCATGTTTGCATCCAGCCATATCCAAATCAGTCTTGACCCTGCTCCTCATAGGAACAGTCCCGGTCCAACTGCCAAGCCAGATCCTCCCTGGACTGGAAACAAGCATCATGGGAGTGCTTTCGGGGTATTACCCCTCAACAGCCAGGCTAAAATGAATTCAGTGGCACAGTGAGCACAGGACCCACATCTGGGCATACAGAGAGCAGAGGGGAAAGAGGCAAGGGCAGCAAGATGACCATACTGGGAAGACAGGAGGGACAGTTGCAGCATACTGGACCATGAAGGGCAGGAAGGAGGGGGCAAGGGCACAACAGTTGACCAGACAAGGCAGGAGGGAGGGGATAGGGGTCTGAACATGGAAAACAGAGGGCAAGGGGCAGGGCAGGAACAGCAAGCTGACAATGAAGGGCATGGGGGATGGGCACTGGAAGCACAACACACCATGGAGGGCAACAGTGAGACTGTAATGGCATACACACAGACAACGGCGGGAAGGTGAGAGGGGTTCAGGGGCAGCAAGCTGACCTCACAGGGAAGGTGGGAGGGGTTGTGGCTGCAAAGAAGACCATACATGGCAAGGGGGAGGGTTAGTGGCAGCACAACGGCCATGATGTGCAAGAGGGAGGGGGCAGGGGCATGCATAAAGGACTATGGAGGACAGAATGGAGGGGTAGGGGCTAGACACAGACAAAAGAGAGCAGGGGAAGGGGCTTCACAAGAGACCACGCAGGGCAGACAGGAGGAGCATTTGCAGCACAACAGAACATGGAGGGCAGAAGGGAGTGGCAGCACAATGGACCATGGAGGACAGGAGGGAGGGGATAGAGGCATGGAACTTGGACAGGTAGGATGGAGGTGGCAGGGACAGGCGGCAGCCATCTGACCATGCTAGGCAGGTGGGAGCTCAACAGAATACTCAGAGTAGATAGGAGGGTGGCAGGTCCATGGAATATGATGGACAGAAAGGGGGGAGCAGGGGCATGCCCACAGACATCGGAGGGCAGGGGGAAGGAGAGTAGGGGCAGCAAGCTAAGCACAGAGGCTAAGCAGGAGAACAATGATGGGGCATAGAATTGGGAACCGAGGGCATGGGGAGTTGGCAGGAACATCAGCTAAATGGAGGGCAGTGACAGCACATCAGACCCTGCAGGGCAGGATGGAGGTGGCTGGTGCAACAGAGGGTAGGGAGGAGGTGGATGTAGCAGCAAACTAACTGTTTAGGACACACAGGAAGGGCAGAGGCAGAACAATGGCCACACATGGCTGTAATGAGGGAGCAGGGTCATGGATTTGGACAATGGCTGGCAAGGAGGAGGGGTGGCAGACCAGCAAGCTTGGGTGGGGGCAGCACAATGTCAGGCCAGGCCCTCCATTCAACCCCCCTACTGTGCATTGTGATGAGCATTTTACTTAACGTTAAAAAAATCTTAGAATTTCACAGAAAAAAACAAGTGAAATTCAGCAGTTATAGTTACCTGACCTAACTATAACTTACGCCCCTGCCATGCACTGCTTTTGACCTCACATATTACATCACTCATGACATGGGCAGTGACATCACTCATGACATCACTTATAGAATCTCTAATGACATCACCAATAACATCATCCAGTGATTGTGAGTGTTAAACATATATACCAAGGCACTACAAAAGTACCACATACACCCAGATATAAAATTGTGGTTTTCAATGATGACGTCATCCACAGAACCATTCACACACCCACTCACACCCCTATACAAACTTTTATACACCCACTCAAACACCCATAACCACTCACATACCCATTCACAAATCCATAAAAGTATTTACACAGCCACTCACTCCTTCATAGAGCCACTCACACACCCATTCACTCATACAGCCACTCACAAAACCATTCACTCACTCATATAGCCACTCAAACAACTAGTCACTCACCCATGCAGCGACCCACACAGCCAGCCACTCACCCATACAGCTAATCACACACAGACTTGTTCACCTATATATAGCCACTCACATACCCGCTCACTCACCCATACAGACTCTCAACACAGCCACTCACTCAACCATGCAAGCACTCACTCACACACTCACTAACACATGCACTTACATACCCATTCACAGATCCATACAAGCACTCCCATATCTGCTCACTCACCCATATAGCCATTCACAGACACTCACTCTCCTGTACTGCCACTCACACACCAACTCACTTAACTAAATATCCACTCAAACAGCCACTCATGTACCCATACACCCACTTAGACACCCTGTCACTCACTTATATAGCTATTCAGACACTCACCCATACAGTCACTCACTCACACACCCACTCACCCACCCATACAGCCGTGTGAATACCCACTCATACACCCATACAGCCACTTACACACCAATACAGCCACTCACACAGCCACTCACTCACCCACATAGCTACTCACACATCCACTTATACACCTATACAGCCACACACATACCCATAAAGCCACTGACCCACTCACACATCCACACAACCACTCACACATCCACAGAGCTAGTCAGAAACAAATCACTCACCCATACAGCCAATCACGCATGCACTCACACATAGATACTGTCACAAAGCCACTCAGATCACATATGTTAGAAATAGTATTACTCATAGGCAGTAGCGGTTCGTGGAGGGAGTGTCGCTGTCGGTGGGGCGGGGGAGGAGCAGGGTGGGGGGTAGTAAACTACGGCATACGGCCGAACAGAGGTAAGTAAACAAATAAATAAAATAAAACGAATTTCTTTGCTGCATTGCCAAATGCGATGCAGCGCACACAACGAAATTCGTTTTATTTATTTATTTGTTTACTTACCTCTGTTCGGCCGTATGCCGTAGTTTACTACCCCCCACCCTGCTCCTCCCCTCCCCGCCACACCGCCCCGCAGCACTCCCTCCACGGGCCGCTACGGCTCATAGGTAGTACAACCAGTATACTAATCTAACTATTGTAGTAGGTTGGTATATATGTTGATATAGCCAGGTCTAGTGGCTTAGTGGACTAATGCGTCCACTGTAGGGGCCTTTGTTTGACCTCATGGTCACAGGTTAAAATCCCGGTGGGTCCATTCAGCCTTTCATCCGTCGATAAAATGAGTACCATTGAGTTGGGTAACAATAAACATCTGTAATTGAGCACCAAGATACCCGTCGCGGTGAACATGCGCTTTACAAATAAGCATCTTATGTTATATGTTTAACACTCATAAACTCTTAGAAAACCCTCACCCTTACTTGATGATGTCATCAGGGATGTCACTGACCATGTCATGAGTGATGTAATATGTGAGGTCACAAGCATTGCAGGGGCATGAGTTTAGTTAACTCAGGTAACTGCTGAATTTCAATGGTTTTGCATGTTTTTTTGATGTTATAATATAACATCCCTGTAACCTCTGTTTTTTAAGTGAATATATATATTCACTGAGAAAAACAAAGGTTAAATTATCGTTATATTTAGGTGAATTTGACAGTAACAACTTTAATGTTTTGAACTAAAAAAAACACACAGAAATTTACCAGTTATAGTTAGCAGAGCTAACTATAACTTGCACCCCCAACATGGACTGCTTATGACCTCACATAACACCACTCATGACATCTCAAATGATATTATTGATTACATCTCTCATGACATCCTCCAATGAGTGTGTTAATTTGGATTAAGGTTTATATTGTGGTGGGTGACTACCATATTACTTTTCTACCTAATTTTGTACAGTCTGTGTCCAGCTAATCAGTGTAAGTGTTTACAAAACACATGTGCTCCTAATGCATCACAGTTGTAGAGGTATTGAACACGATATAAATCTTTGAATTGAAGAGTAACTCTGGGTGCAGGTGACTGAAGAAAAAGTTTCCAACGGGCCAATAATTCCATGTACTACATATTAAATATTGCAAGACACAATCGCTTCAGCATGACAATTTCTACTCAACATAGAAGTGTGTGTGCATCAGGTAGTAGCCTATGTACATGTGCATGATTTGCTTCAGAATATGGGCTATTTGTGAAGTTTTCACCACAGTATGAAGGCTACAGGTAGTATGATCTTTAGCACCTTCATACCGTGGTTATTTTAAGTGAAAAGTGGCTCTTTGGACAAGTTTTGCATAGAGTGTACACTGTGCTTAGTAGATACATTTTAATACTCTGTGGTGTATTTCTCATGAGAGTTTCACTGTCTTCAAACAGTGTGGTACAGAGTAAAGTCTCTCTGTAGAGTAGACATTGTTAACACTACCAACTTTTCTACTCATATCCACTTTATTTCTCAGTGTCGGTTCAGTGACTGTCAGGGGTTCAAAACAGGTAAAGAGTGTCTGTAGTATGGCATTAGTTTTGTAACAGGGCTTGAGTATCTTGAGGAACTTGGTTTTCCCTGAACAGTTGTATATAGATTGAACACCGTGTGCACAATAGGTTACCCTTTGATCTGTGGTTCACAGTCAATATGAACTCGGCTACCCAAGAAGTGTATTTTATAGGGTCAATATTACAAATAACACAAGCTTGTTTTACCTATGGGGGTTGTATGTACGGTAGAAGTAAAAAAAGCAGCATATTATTCTAAATTTGTTTGCACTTACTTTCATAGCTCTAATGGTATACACATTTAAAGAGCAATGTGTACAAGAGAAGCTTGGATGATGTCATCAATGATGTAATTTGAGATGTCATCAGTGATATCATAAATGATGTGATAGAACATGGCGTGAGTGATGTCATATGTGAAGTGGAGGATTGGCCTCAAGGCCTGGCCTGCAGCCAGACCCTGTGGCTGGCCCCCGTAACGGCAGCAAATCCCACACTGCACAGGGCCTTCGATTGTACATGACTCTGGGTTGGCCACAGGCCAACCCCCTGCATGCAGCCAAGCCCCCAAAGGCAGCCAAATCCACAATGCACACAACCTTCGGCTGTGTGTGGTGGGCTGTTGGCCATAGTGTCTGGCCCTGGGGACCCCATCACCCAGAGCTTTTTTTTAATTAAAGGGGAGGGGGGAGCTTGGCCTCCCTTCCTGAGCCTCTTTAGGCCCTGGGGACCAGAGATGCTTTTAGGCATGGGCAAAGTGGGCCCTAGCCCAACCTTTCAGGGGGGAACCTGATAGAGCCAGCTGTGTCCTGCAGAGTCTTGCCCTGATTACCTTGAATAATTCTTAAACCAATTGTTTTTAATGCCGTTTTCCTTTCATTTATTTTTAATGTGGCTGATGTGTGAGAGTCTATTACATACATTTTATAGACAAATATAGTGTTTATGTTTCAAGCAAAATCCATTAAAAAGTTTTTTTAGATCAAAACAGAACCTCACATATGAGATATTGGAGGGTGTCAGAGAGATTATTTGCAGCAATATTTGTGAGCTGCTGCTGTGTTACAATATTGAAAACTTAAGTCACTATCCCTGAATATTAGCCCGTGTCTGTGCACTGTCAGTGACCTGTCCAAAGAGGGCATGAAAGAGCTGAAATTGTATCATAAATTCACAGCTGTTCCGAACGGAGGACCCCAAAATACGTTGGCCCAGGGCCCCCAAAATCCTTAAGATGTCCCTGCTGGGGACCTCATCTCCTAGAGCCATACATACATGTTAAAATGGGAGGGGGCATGCAGCCCCACTTCCCGAACCTTGTTAGACCCTGAGGACCACATCGCCAAGTGTCATTTGTTTTTTAATTAAAGGGGATGGGGTACCGCGGCCCCCCTTCCCAAGCTGTTATCAGCCCAGAAGACCCCATCGTCCGGGCCACTTCTTTAAATAAAGGAGATGGAGGGCATGCGGCCCCCTGCCCCAAGACTTGTTAGGCCCTGGGGACCTTGTCCCCCAGGAACAATTCTAAAACTAAAGGGGATGGGGGCCGCGTGGTTCCCTTCCCGAACCTTCATTAGCCCCAGAGACTCCATCCTCTTGAGACACTTATTTAAATAAAGGGGAATGGCCACATGCCCCCTTACCCTGAACCTTGCTAGGCTCTGGGGACCCCATCCCCCAGGGCCACTCTAAAATAAAAGGGAGGGATGCAAGTGGCCCCCTCCCCAGGACAATTTCGACCACAGGGACCCCAACCCTCAACCCCTAAGGCCCAGTTTGATTCTAAGGGGAAGGGGGCTCACAAACCCCCTCCCTGGGATAATTTTGGTATCGGGGAACCCATACCCCGGGGCCTGACATTCTTTTCAGGAAAAGGGGGTCACACAGCCCCCCGCCTCAGCTGATTTTGGCCCCAGGGACCCCACCCATCGGGTCCCGGCATTCTATTCAGGAGAGAAGGTGGCACGCAGCCCCTCTCTCCTGGCAGGTTTCAGCCCCAGGGACCCCATTCCCAGGGGCCCGGGAAATTTTCAGGGAGAGGGAGGCACGGACCCCATGCTGATTTTGGCCCCAGGGACCTTAAAGGTGAATGCCTTGCGCACCCACCATGTTCTTGTTGGGGGTTATGGGGTGAACCCCAAGGCCCCGCGGCCCAACCGCATTCCCGCATTCAGCGGGAGCTAGCATTGCTCCCGCCAGCAGGGAGCAGCTTCTAATGCTGCTCCCTCCGGGTGGGAGCAATATTTTGATCTGTTTCCCTGCCCTCATCACTGCAGGCAGAGAAACAGATCAAAAGTCCGCTCCCAGAGGTGGGAGCATTTTCAAAGCACCCTCCCACTGGGAGCAAAGTTGGTGTTTGCTCCCACTTGGTGGGAAATTCAAAAATGCTCACACCAAGCGAGAGCAAACACAGGTTTTGCTGCCTGCGCCTCTGTTGGCAGGAAAACCACTATAGCTCGGCTTGCGAGCTGGCCTCAAGAGTGGGCTTCCCAGGGCATAAGGGTATTACATTTTTGTGTTTTTTTCTGTTAAAATGTTAATATTGTCATTGACAAATTCACCTAACTATAATGTTACTTTAACCTTTGTTTTTTCAGTGAATTCATATATATATTTTGTGTATATATATGTGTGTGCGTGCATGTGTGTGTGAATGTCAGAATGTCAAATAACAAAAGATATGCTTCTCAAGTAAGCTGCTGGTCTGAAAGTGCTGGCCGCAAAATGCAAAGAGATGAGAGTAGCACAAATGTATCATGTACAATGCAAAATGCCGGCACACAATCAGGATTGCGTGCACTGAATCACTTTACACATTAAAATGGTCAGCTCACACCAGGCAACATATGATACCTGGTCTCAGTGATCTCATCTAAATTGTTATAAGATTGCATGCCGGCAAGAGTGTATTCAATTACTGGCTGTGCGTTCAGACGATTAGGGGCAATATGTACGATGGAAACATTTTGCGAGTTACTAATTGCGACTTTTTGTGACTCGCAATTGTGAACTCGCAAAATGTGATGTACAACAGTGTCTCAGACAGTTTGTATTTTGCAATTTGTGACCCATTGGGAACGGCCTGTCATCACAGGGATGGTGGCCTGCTGGGGGCAGCAGACCACCATATCTATGATTGCTTTTTAAATAAAGCATTACTTTTTTCAAAATGCAGCTTGTTTTCCTTAAAGGAAAACAGGATACATTTAAAAAACAAAAATGAAAAGCTGCCTTTTCAATTTTTGAGAGTGGGACCACTGCCTGCTCTTAAAAAATGTATGCGCCCACATTCACAAAGGGGAAGGGATCCCTTGGGGACCCCTTACCGTTTGCGAATGAGTTACCACCTCCTTCATGGAATCGGTAAAATATGAAAGTTTTACAACCGCATTCCAGTCACAAAACATTCATACATGCCCCTGCAACTCACTATTAGGAGAGGACGCCCTTGAAACGCTCCTTTCTAATACCAACTCGCAAACCCTATTTTGCGAGTCGGTAATAGGTTACTGACTCGCAACATAGGGTTAGTACATGTGTAAAGACTCTCCATTTGTGACTGCAAAAAAGAGTTGTACATGTGGCCCTTGTTGCTCAAGTACATGTTTTATCATCATCAGTGTAAAATGGGGCTGCATGAATTTCATTGCGTGCGCTGCATCGCCAAATGCGATGCAGCGCGCGCAACGAAATTCGTTTTATTTCTTTATTTCTTTACTTACCTCTGTTCGGCCGTATGCCGTAGTTTACTACCCCCCACCCTGCTCCTCCCCCGCCCCACCGCCCCGCGGCACTCCCTCCACGAGCCGCTACTGGCCATCATCCGATAATACTTGCCAGCAACACAGTGTATAATCAGCGGCAGCGGCTTTAAGTTGTGCCATCCTGCATTGAGGCAATGCGACATCCCATCAGGAGGGACAATGGAGCCCTCAAGAGGCTCAACGGAGCAGCAACATCGCAAGCATAAATGTGTAGCACAAGTGATGATGCAGTTAGGATTAGTAGCCGATAGTCAGTAAATTGGGTGATCGTATTTTAGTTTTGCTGCAGCATTTTTGTGAAGGGGTGATATCTGGAAACTGCACTACAACTTTTACAGGAGCATTGAAATTTAGGGCATCCTCACCTTGTAAAATGAGAGCACTGTCGCTTAGCATCAAAAAATCTTCACAATTTCATATGAGTGATTTTTTTTTGCAGTTCTATTTTGATATATAGGTATGATCAGAATTCTTGAAGATGCTTCCAGTGCTGGAATTTTTTCAACTTCTAAAGGTCTCCCCCTTTTCTTCTCACAGGTTGGCCTGGAATTCAGACTGGTGGCACCCTCGAACAAAAAAAAAAATAACACAGGTACGTGTTTTGTCCTTAATAGAGTCTGTTTCTTTCTTTTGTCTACACATTGTGCTTTCCCTTTCTGTATATTCTATTCTGCCTTGGGAGGTGTTATGTTTTTTTCTTTCTCCTGAGGTCTCTTCCTATTTTCCCCCTCCTATATTGAGATGAAGGTTACAGATGGCAAGAACACAACAGTTGACAAGTCCACTCCTTCAAACTAAAACAATTCTTTAAACCATAATAAAACCTGCTTGGTTTGGTTCACAAAAAGAAAGTCTCCTTTTAATAGAAGCCTTTCATTAGCAATACCCAGTTTTTATTCATTTTAGACTTCTTTCGGTAATTGCTAGAGGTTTTTAGGATTGTAAGCAGCTCCACTCAGAACATCCGTCATTCTCTCCCGCCTCCCCTGCCAAGACCGTAACCTGGGAGCGTGGTGGGTTGTAGTGCCGTGCCAGCGTTTTTTCTAGTCTACAGCACTGTTCTCTTTCTCCCCTTTTTCTTCCGGCAGCACGGATGGTATAACGGCTCTCCTCTGCTCCTCGGCGCATTCCGCGATATGGCTCCGCGTTCTCTCTCCCAACACTGAGGTTCATTCTCAGAAAGTCTCCTCCTTGTTCCTCTACCACAACTGGAGTCAGTCCTCACTTTTTATTCTGTCCTTGTCGGTTGTCCGACCTTGTCCTTCGTTTATTTTCACTTCCAGTGGGTTCACTTCCTGAAAAAGTCAAACGCCTTTGTTTCTTTAATTTTCAGGTACTCTGTGTGTCGTGGCCCAGTGCTGGAATGCCGATAAGTCATCATGCTTTTCCCCCTTAGACCGCTCAACCTGACAAGAACAGTACTGCATCTTTCACTTAACATTCACCTAGTGCATTTTCCCAAATTGTATTGTGTTGTCCCGTGTTTATTATCCATGCAAATTGTATACTGTGTCATTAATTACATCAACCGTAATGGCAATGGCTAACATGCCTTCATCCTTGCAAGGTGACTCCACTAATCCCACAGTAAATGAAATTGTGGGAGAGGTTTTGGATAAGATCAAACATGAAAGGAAACAAAGAAGCACCAACAAGGAAAACAAGAATAATAAAATAAAATGAAGTGCTATCTCTCTGGCAATCCTGGTTATTCGGCAAATAGTACTCAGTGCAACGCCAGGATTTCTTTTTGTAGGAAATGTGCGAAGAGGAGTAACTATGCCTGAGTTTGTAAAGGTTACAAAGGTCAGGCTGTCGATATGGTATGTGAAGATCTGACAAAGATAGTTTGGCTATCAAGCCTAATCCCTTAACTGTACCTAAGTGCCATATTAAAGTTGATAATAAGGAAGTGGTTGTTTTAGCTGACCCGGGCTCACCTTATACGATGGTAGGGGATAAGAATTGGGAGAAAGAGTTTGGTGATGAAAATATAACCATGTTTTCCCCTGACATAAATCCTCTGAGTTATGGAGGCTCCAGAATTGATGTTTTGGGCTATGACGTTATGAAGATTACATTCATGAATATGGAGACGGTAGGGAAAGTGTAAGTGGCAAGGTGAGGGGATAATTTGTTGGGTTGGCATCACCAATGTGACATGGGCATTATGTTAAACTCTAATGCTCTGCAACCGGTCATGTCTGTGTCACCAAAACAAGAACGTGGAGATATATTGTTGCAATTCCCAAGTGTGTTCCGTCTCCTTAAGAATTTCAAACACAGAATTATTTTGAAGAAAAATGCTGTTTCCTGTATTCATAATTCAGAAATATTCCCAACCCCATCTTATTTCAAAACCACTGAAGGGGGAGAATTACAGGTTGATTGAGGATGGGGTAATTGAGAAGTCTGAATCCTCAGAACGGCTTGCCCCAATTATGTTGGCACTAAAGGATGGGGCAAACAAATTAGGATGTGCGTTAACCTTAGAGATTTAAATAAGCATGTAGCTGATCTCCCTCAGGTATTGGGCACAGTTAATATTCATCCACCAAAGATCGGCGGAATCCAGATTCTTATCTGCCGACGACCTTACCCTCTTCAGCCTCATGAGGGTTGGGTTGAAACAGTTGCTTAATCAACTTTACAAATATACAAACACTAATAATCTAGAGGTTAACTTGAAGAAGACAAAAGTAGGTACATTCCGCAGAAAAAGGCATCAGGGAGGTGGCTGGACTTATAACAACCATCAGATTACAGTAGAACAATCATAGAAGTACCTGGGGATGAACATCTAAGCAAAGGGCTCTTTTACTAAGCAGAGGAAGGAAATTGCAGCAAAAGCCATGGCTCTCCAAGTCAGCTTATCCAAACTCTCAAAAACCTTGTTAGGTCCAAGCTTAGACCCAATGCTGGAAGTTATGCAAGCTAAGATTTCCCCTACCTTATCTTATGGCTCCGAAATCCTTCTGGGCATGCTCAGCAGTGCACTGAACCAAAATACAATATAGATTTATAAACGAGTGCTGTGGCTGCCAAAGACCTCATCCGCCGCTCAGATCAGACTGGAACTCAGCCTGTTCGACCATTAAGCGGTAGGAGCCGGTGCTTTCCTCAATCTATGTCAGAAGCTGAGAAGGGCCAGAGCAGACTCTCTGGAGGCCCTGCTATGGACCAGTATCAGCTCCAGTGGGAAAGCTGGGTCATACCATCTGTTTTTAAATGATTGTGTGCAGGTACTGTCCGCGAATGAACTGTGGGACTTAAATCCAAGTGAACTGGCCATTAAATTAAGCATTAAGAAACATATCCATCTTTGGTCCTACCACGCAGACAGAGCAACACTAGCCAAATGCAAGCACGTATAGGCAGTTATTAATTCGTACCAGCCGGCCTCCCCATACCCATATCTTGTCTGTACATAGCCGAACCATTTGAAGCTAAGATTTATCGCTCTCAGACTGGGTGAGTAACTTTTTTTGAAACACCTTGCCCGCTGGCATCGTTTAGCAGAAGAATCCAAATGCAGGGGCTGTGGCAAGTCTGATGAATCTTTGGAGCGCATTCTGTGCATATACCCAGCGATGATGGACATGCGTAAATCAAGCCTTAGGACCAAGTGGAAAAAACTGGGAGTCAGAACCTGTCGGCAGAGCATTATAGCAGCGCTAAGCCCAGAAAACACGGCCCTGAACATTCAACTGAAAAAATGTATCCATCCTACATATAAAAAAGTTTAGGTCCTTAGGTGACTCCCCTGGAAGATCAGCCTGATGAACAACTAGCTGCTAAACCTACGCCCGCACCCTCTTAGAACCTTTAGATGTAATTATACTGCTGCTAGTATCCGAAGGCTCTTGAAAATTGATTTGGTATTTTATGTACTTATTTATAAATTGTTTTTATACTATTCAAGATCGGTCTACTTTATAATATGGACTATTTTCCCTTGTTGACGAACAACCAGCTGCTACACTTGTGCTCCTGTTCCCTCTTAGAACCGTTAGATGTAATCAAACTGCTGCTATTTTCTAAAGGCACTTGAAAATCAATTTGGTATTTTACGTACTTATATATGACTCGTTTTTATATTACTTAAGATTTGTCTATTTTATATTATGGACAGTTTTTTCTTGCACATTGTAAAGGTTTTAAATAACCATATACTATATATATATATACACATACACATGTATATACATATATACACATATATATATGTGTGTGTGTATATATATATATATATATATATATATATATATATATATATATATATACAGTAAAACCCAAGACTGCTATAAATATACAGAGCACTATGTCAATATGTATATACTTGTTAAGCTAGAATTGCATTGTCAGTAATAAGAATCTGACGTATAGCACTTGGTCAATACAATATACACTATAAAAGTACCATTCTACAATGGCCGCCATAGGAACATACATTTCAGGCCTGCTTGAATTTAGTCCGTTTTTTATTTCATATGTTTGTACTTCACGTTATATATCCATGCTTTTCCCACACCTCAGTGTGTGAGCAAGCCTGCTGTGACAGGCGAAACGCGTTACTGAGAAATTAAAAGACCTGGTGGTGATAAAATCCTCTTTGTGATCGTCTAAATTGATTATGGATGTATATATATATATACGTACATACATATATATACATATAACTCAGAACGGTTCCTGTCAAAATAGCAGCACTATGATGCAGTTTAGTGGCCAAATGTACAACCGTTTTTGCCTTCTTCTCAGAAGGGTGGTAAGGCACTTGCAAATGGGAAGGGGTCCCTAGGGGACCCCTTCCCCTTTGGGAATGCATGTGCAATTATTTCTTAAGGGCAGGCAGTGGTCCCAGGGACCCCTGCCTGCCCTTAAAAAATGGAACTGAAAAGTTTCATTTTTATTTTTTACATTCATCCCATTTTCCTTTAAGGAAAACGGGCAGCATTTTAAAAAAAACTGCTTTATTTAAAAGCAATCCCAGACATGCTGGTCTGCTGACCCCAGCAGGCCACCATCCCTGGGAGTGCTAGCCATTCCCAATGGGGTCGCAAATTGCGACTGCCTCATTAATATTCATGAGGCATGCAATTTGCAACCCCATTGGGAATCGCAAACAGTGTCTCAGACACTGTTGTACATAGCATTTTGCGACTCGCAAATTGCGACTCGCAATTTGTCGCAATTTGCGAGTCACAAAATGCTATGGTTGTACATCTGGCCCTAGATGTTTTATTTATCTTGTTTTAGCAGAGGCACTAACGCCAACGCGTTTCGATGCCCACTCGCACCTTGGTCATGACGCTGACCATGTTTCTCCATACTTTTTTATCATTTGCTCATCAACAACAAAAATAATAATAAAACACAGAAGAAGGACTAACATAGATTTTCATGAAACAGTCGCCTTCTTGTAGTGGCTTCTAATACATTAAGGACTCTTGTTTTAAACAACTGCATACATGCTTTGAAACACATGAACCACTACATAAAGTAACAATTGATAAGCATGAATCATTGACAGAGTTAAACTTATTTTACTGAATTTCAATCCCGGAAACCAAAAGTGCATTATTACAAATGGACAACATCATTGAGTGGTTTTGCAAGTGTTGTTACTAACTTCGGTTATTCTGGGGGACCCTAATTGATTATCGACTTAATCCAAAATACCTTCATAATCATACACATGATTTATAATACATTTTCTTTCAGAAAGAGGACTTAGCTTCTGTTTGTTGTCTTCCCATTAAAAGCTTCTTTCCTCCTGAGTCAAGATAAGGAATGTATATAACACCAACTCATCATCTAAATGAGGCCCAAACTATAGTGTGCTCTCTCTGTGGCACAGTGTTTAGAAGAAGAGATTCTTTCTGTTCAAAAATATGATACATGGTTTATGCTGTCAGCATAATGCAGAATGTGCACCACCTTTCTGACAGACATTAATCTATGAAAATATGTGTCATATACCCAAAAGGGTTTGGTAAGTGTAGATGCACATTTCAAGAGAATGTAAACATGTTCAGATGAATAGGACAGCTACCCTCATGCATTGTCTAAAACAAAACGGGGCTTTATATTGATGACAATGCTGTCAGTAACTTTTATGTTCCATTCCCCAATAATATAGAAAACTCTAAATTGACTATTGAATGGCTTTCCCCAGTTGTCACCTGGCAGCTTACAAGCACTGTTTCCAAGAGATAGAGCCCTTTTTGCAAACAGAAGGTTCCTCAAGAGGTCTGAAACAGATCTGAAACTGTCAAAGATCCTATTCTAAAATACTCTTAACAGTCAATTTCAGGGCCACCAAATTTGTTTAGAGAAGAGTACATAAACATCATGAAGATGAGGCCTAAGATTGATGGATAGGTTAAACAGCAGCCACAGTTCCCCATTTGGGTCTCTTTTCACAAAAATAGCCTTTCTATTCTACTGTGTTTATTTTGGAGGTTTGCCACCAAAAATGCACCCAGTAGTGTAAAGGGAGCATAATTTGTTTGATTAGTCACTTCCACCTTTTGCTCTTCATTTTCCTTCTTATAACTAATGTTTTGGAAACCTGGCCACTCAAACTGAAGTTTTGTATGCAATGCTTGCAGAAGAACTTGTGTATTTGCCTGATCATTCTATTATAAAAGATACTGTGAAGATAACTTTGCCCACATCATCCTTTCAATTTTGATTGCAATTTTAGGCATGGTGTTGTATGTGTAGAGGGGAAATTGTATGTTGTGAGTAAGGATTCTCTTAGGATATCATGAAGGCTACTTCACCTTCAGAAGGGTATTCCTATAGTATTTTAAAGAGTAAGAAATGTATTTTAAGCATTATAGTTCCCAAGACATTATGTCAGGTCTTCTCCGATGAGTGCAGCAATCTCCCGGCGTGTGGCCGCAGGGTCGTGTCAGCTTGGCTTTGGGTGCCCACTTTGCGGCAGGAGACTTCGAGAATCAGCCGCTGACTTCGGGACTCACAGAGGAACCCGGAAGCGGCTGGTTCATGCAACGGTGGTTGCCGGTCTAGTCTCTCGTGGTTGTCGGAAGCCGTAAGGACATTTGAAGCAGGGAAGTGCGCGAATAGCATTCGAAGCCGCGCACTTCACCAAGTTCCCATCACCAAGTGTGTTGTTGCTTGCGCCTGCGAGTTTTAGTTAGTCAGAGCAGGAGTGTAGTTTCTCTGGAGCATGCGCTAGAATTTAGTCTAGGGTAGTGTTGTTTCAAGTGCGGTGGTCTAGTTAGATAGGGAGTTCAGTTTATGAATAATTCAGCGAATATTCAGTTGAGAGAGATCAATACAAGGCAAAAAATAATAGAAATAGAACAGAAGATTACCTGAGATCCACGAATCCCTGGGAAGTGAGAAATTTACAAATTCTGAAGACGACGAATCGCAAGTATAAATGCTGAAAAGAAAAGATATGTAATAATTAATAATCATACACAGAACTGCTAATAGTGTACAAATTAACTTACAAGAAGTACAGAATAGAATTAAAAGGAAAAGAAGCGTTATCAGATTAAAAGAGAAGAAGGAACAATTTACCTGGAATATATAACATTCATAAAGAAAAACGCTAAAAGAAGAGAAGCTAAAAGCCTTCGTTTAGAGAGTAAGAGTAAGAATGAAAAGAACAGAATAGACTAAGAAGAAAGACAAAGAGCACTTATTAACAAAGTGTTGTGTTATTATTATTTGCAGTTCACCAGTGAATTCCAAAAAAGATATCAGTCTAAAAAGAGAGATGGCAGTATGAGAGAGTAGCAGTGAACCCAATAACAACTAAACAAGGCAGTCTCTTCTCTGTCCCCATCCCCTTTCACCCTTCGGGGTTCGCTTTGACCTCCTGCATTCAGGGGGTTCAAGCGGAGGCCTGAGTGGGGAGTTGGGAAAAAGCTGCATTTTGCTCCTGTGAAGTTTTGAGGTCAGCTGTGAGTACCAAGCTTCTTCCTCCTTGACGATTACCCAAAACTGACTAACTGAAAACCACCTCCTGCTGAACACCGCCAAAACAGAATTCCTTCTCATTTCCCCTCCTAAGTACACCCCCAAGATTGACCTCTGGATGAAACACCTCTCTACCTTCAACTGCTCCCCACTTATCATTGACTCAGCTAAATCTCTTGGAATCACCCTAGACTCGCACTTGAACATGAAGAAAAATATTAGTAAGATGTGTAAGGGTGCGAATCACCAAATGAGGATTCTTAGAAACCTAAAACCATTCCTCTCTCAAGAGGACTTCAAGCAGGTGGTACAAGCGCTTGTCCTACCGAGGCTAGACTATGGGAGCGCGACGCTCTGTTGCCTCCCCAAATATACCTAGGCCCCGCTCAGGGCTTCGTTGAATGCCGCTGCCAGACTGATCACTGATACAAAAAGAAATGAACACATATCCCCAGCCTTAAGATCTCTAAAGTGGTTACCCTACGAAGCAAGAATACAACTAAAGATTGCTTGTTTGACGCACAAAGCCCTCCACTTCAAAACCCCTGGCTACCTGGCTCAAAAACTGAGGGGTGGACCATCAAGAAGTGCAAATTCTCTACTACTGAAACCTCAGACCTTTTGCAAAAGAAAGCGAGGCTCAGAGCCTTCTCTGGCTCTGCAACCGAAGATCTGGAACTCTCTCCCACCGGAAATCCGCAGAATCCCCTACACGGCTGCTTTCAAACATGAAGTAAAAACAATCCTAATGAACAAGTTCCTGCCTTAATTGGCCATGGTTCATCTGCTTGCTAAATGTCCTTTGTTTTCACTTTTTTTTTGCCTAACAACTGTAATGTCCATGATTTTCTGCCGTACCTTATTAAGTAATGTTTGCTCGCATCCTTGTACAATCTTAGTAGCTCATTATGTTACCCTCTCTTACCCGCTCTTCAATGTCCCCTTATTTTGTTCCTCCCTTCCATTACTGTGAAGCGCTCTGATACCCTTCGGGGTCTTGTTCGCGCTATACAAAACTTTTAAATAAATAAATTGACACATTAATGGCTTCATTTAAACTTTGTTTAAAGCGCCCACTCGACAAAGGGCCCCATTATGATGTTGGGCAGAAGGCTATCCAACAGATTGTCTGTGGTGCTCCGCCCGACATCTGAGGCATTGGTCCGACCGCCATATTATGATACTGGCGATCCGACCAATGCCTGCCGGGGGAATTCGCTCTGCCTCCGACAGGGTCAAGGAGCCTGTCGGGGCAGAGGGCAGATTGTAATCCCCAGAATGGAGGCGGTACCTGCTCAGCACCGCTGTGGGGATTACAATGCACATTTCTCACAGCCTTTCTATCGTGGTCCGACCGCCATAGAAATGCTGTCAGAAACAGACTGTGGGGGCCCCCAGCAGGGCTCGTCCCCCTGCGACCTCCGCTATGAGGCCTGGAGGGTACCTGTGGTGCCCCCCCAAACCTCCATGCAGCATGTGGCAGGCACCGGATGGTGCCTGCCACACAATGCATTGATGTTTAAAAAGTGCATAAATCCTATTGCAGCTTGTGCTGCAGCCCGCAGCGTAAGCTGCAATAGAAAAGATACACTTTCCAACCACCGTGAAGCTGGTTGCATCCTAATATGGGAAGTGGGACCGCCGACTCCTTGTTGGGGGGGTCCCATTTCCAACACAATGTCAGGCTGACGCTCGTCTGATCGGCATCGTAATGGGACCCAAAGTGTTTTTTCTTCCCAAGCAAATGGCCCCAATGTGCAGGAGACTTTGTCACCCCATATGGTGGCCATGTAATATTTGTCCTGCCCATTTCTGCCATTCCTCACATGGCAGACATGGGGAGAAAAAATGAGTGACAGTAGCCCTCCCTATGGATGCCCACCTCCATGACTCAGCGGCCCTTCGGCGTGGACGGCCCAATGGGTCAGGAGTTACTGGCAGCAAAGCCAGTGAAGGCTCCACCAGAAGAAACACAGGGGCATATTAGCAAGAACCTCGTTAAAATTATCGCCGTTTTAGCGGCAGGAAACTGCCGCTAAAACGGCGATAATGGGCTTGCTAATATGCGTTATAGAATTCCAATAGAAGCCCAGGTTAGATGTCCTGCACATCTAACCTGGGCTTCTATTGGAATTCTATAACGTATATTAGCAAGTCTATTATCGCCATTTTAGCGGCAGTTTCCTGCGATAATTTTAACGAGGTTCTTGCTAATATGCCCCT
Source organism: Calotriton arnoldi (assembly GCA_963921515.1). Classification (NCBI taxonomy): domain Eukaryota; kingdom Metazoa; phylum Chordata; class Amphibia; order Caudata; family Salamandridae; genus Calotriton; species Calotriton arnoldi. Next base: position 2,138,079 of record CAWUFW010001638.1, on the reverse strand, counting down.
TAGTGTTTTTTCCGACTATAAGCAGAACAGGAATACCACCGGTTTGTAGGGGAAGGAGGGCTGCCGGTTTATAACATTCCTCCTGCTCTACCAATTCCTAGACTATTCAGTGCAAAACACAAAGTAACGTTTAGAAATTAAGATAGCTAAGCAACATTAACTCCATAAATGCATTTGTCATACCTTGACATAGATGAGAGTCAAATTGAATATTTGTAATATCGCAGATGACATCAGAAATAACTTCCCTAATGACATCTCATGGATGATAATAGAGTAGATGTACAGAAAGTTTGAGACTGGACAACTGGTTGTTGAACTTTAGCATACACAACTCTCTCTCTCTCTCTCTCCCCCTCTCTCTCTCTCTCTCTGGAATGATATGGTGCAAGGGGCTGGGGCCACTGGAATGGAAGGACCACCAACTGACAGGTCAAAGGCATCCCACTAGGCATTAGAAAACTAACCAGAAAGACTCACCCAAAGTCGCAGGCCTTGTTTACCTAAGAAGCTGAAAATGTTGAATTACTGACAACTCTCCTAGGGAATGCCACATCTTTGCCTAAACCATAGATTTCCTCCAAGAGGTTATTTGATAAAAGGAAGGTGACTCTTTTAACCCAAATGCGTTCTTCAATAATTCTAGATTTGAGAGATTAGCATCCACCAGTGAATTTCGTCCTGGGCCTTTTTTAAGAATAAGATGCGTGTAGCAGTTCATACTAACAGTTCTGAGAAGCTGCAGTTTCCATGAGTAAAGAAGGAGTAATTGCTGAAATACTCTATCAGAGTATCTATGTAGCAAGACACAGGATGCAGAAATAATGCATAGTTGGAAAGTGTGGTTTTAATTATTATTCAACCTAGTGGGTGCTTATTGGCAAAGATAGTATCAATAGTCAAGCATGGCCAAAATGTCCAGATATGATTGGTATACTCGTTGGAAGATTGCACTCTGCAAAGTGGGTAAGAAGGTTCTCCAAATCATTCGGCCTCCTTTCACCACTAGCTCAGTACAAACCATGGCCTAGCAAACTACCTTGAAGTCACCAGAAGAAAGCAGCAGAGCCTCACTAAAACTCTCTAAGGTATATGTGGTGCAGAGATCGAAATTCCTTTCAATTTCTACATTCTTCAACTACTGCTCTTAAATTCCACATGATTTTCAGTATGTAACTTAGATAATACATGGAAAATTACTTCAGTACATCTTCTGGCACTTTCTTTTTAAGAAGCATCTAGGGGCATATTAGCAAGACCCACGTTAAAATTATCGCCGTTTTAGCGGCAGGAAACTGCCGCTAAAACGGCGATAATGGGCTTGCTAATATGCGTTATGGAATTCCAATAGAAGCCCAGGTTAGATGTCCTGCACATCTAACCTGGGCTTCTATTGGAATTCTATAACGCATATTAGCAAGCCCATTATCGCCGTTTTAGCGGCAGTTTCCTGCCACTAAAACGGCGATAATTTTAACGTGGGTCTTGCTAATATGCCCCTAGGGCATATTAGCAAGACCGGCGATAAAATTATCGCCGCTTTAGCGGCAGGAAACTGCCGCTAAAACGGCGATAATGGGCTTGCTAATATGCGTTATAGAATTCCAATAGAGCCCAGGTTAGATGTGCAGGACATCTAACCTGGGCTTCTATTGGAATTCTATAACGCATATTAGCAAGCCCATTATCGCCGTTTTAGCGGCAGTTTCCTGCCGCTAAAACGGCGATAATTGTATCGCCGGTCTTGCTAATATGCCCCTAGTCCCTTACAGGACAGACAGAACGCCGTTGCTCACAAATCTGCCTCTCAGAACAGTGTGAAACTGAGCCGAACATGTTATTACAGGTTTTGCTAAATAAATAAGAAATGTAAGTTTCAGAATTTAAGTTGTTTGAACTTGTAAATTAATCAACTACACATGCCTTAGTACCAATAAATGCCATCTTAGATGTGAAATGATGAGAATGATGTGCTGCAGTTAGAACATAAATGCAACTCAATAAAACACGTCATCTATGCTCAGCATCTAAACGTTCATGCCTCCAAGGCTATATTTACATTGAAGGTTGTATATCTTACCTAGGTTCTGATAAAATTCCCGCACTTCGCCTGCTCATTACAGTACATTTCTTAGGTAATACATTGTCCTTTTCATAGTTACATGACTTAAAACCCTATAGATTGATACAGTCTATAAGCATTATTGGTGATGATTCTTGTTTAATCTTAAAATCTGATGCTGGGTATGCAAAGTGCGTTTGCAAATCGATTTATATTTTGTAGACGAAAATTGATAGTAAAATTAACCTTGACCAAATGCAACATCCTGTGAGCCTGTCATTGATTAGCACACTTCACATTTAGCACATTTCAAACAACATCACTATAAAACTTGTCTTTGAAATTTGCAAGCCACTTCTTAAGAGTGATATGCTTCTGGTTTCTTTTCATACTGGCACTTGTGGAAATAATGCAGCCCTCTCAGAAGGTTCTGGGCACTAAGCTCTTCGTTTCTCACTGTACAGGAAAAGTGATTTTGCTCACAAAGGCCACATTTACTAAAGGTGTGTGCTGGCACTTGCATATTGGAAAGTGATTCAAACAGCAGCACCAGATCAACTTTCATGAGCAAAAGCTATTTTGCCCTGAAATGTGTCCTTGGTGCATCACCCAGACTTCTTTGAGCTATCTGCCTTATAGTATATGTAGGTGGGGTGGCAGGGTGTCCAAGGTGAGCCACTGCAAATATCATATGTTTTGGTGCAAACCAGATCTACCAAAGAGGCATGATCTGACTTTGCCCCAAATCCTAACACCAAGTAAAAGTAGGCACAAGGAAGGGGTTAAGCAGTATAACGCCTGAGTAACTGTATAGAATTGTACAAATGCCGCCCGAAATTAGGAGTTGCAGTAACATCTAAACCTTGATGTACACTGCACAAGTTAGGAATGCTCATAGTTTCTCCATAGAATGGGGATCCAGATAGCAAAGTATATCTTTCAACATTTGTTTAGGATTTATCAAACGGATATAGTAAGAAGATGGCAAATTTATTCATAGTGATAGACCTTTTTAATATGCATCTTCAAACATGTAATAAAAGATCAGGGGTCAGATGTATCAAAGGGTTTTAACCATTCTATATCTATGGGAAAATGTGTTCTACATATAGCCCCAGATGCTGTGGTAAACATGCTCATTGCTATATAATTAATAGAATAAACGTTGATTAACAAAGAGCTTTGCATACATGCCAGTTAATGAAGCAATCATCAGCTTGTTGTGTGCAATGTTGTTTTAATGAAGTGAGGAGTTATATCTTGAGGTACAAGGAATATAAGGTGATCCATAATACAGATGATGGGTCCAACCACATTTCAAAGGTAGAGCAAATCACAGAAAGGTGGTGCTGGATAAAGAGGTTAATATTATAATCCGTAAAATGGAAAATCCTTGAGGCCAAATTTCATTCTTTTACTGTCAGTGAGCGCTATGGTGAGTTGGTATTATAACCTTCTGTTAATTAGTGTGAGTATTGATACTGTTGAATGAATGCACAGAAACAAGAGGACCTCTATAGAACGAACAATCAACTTAGCGACGAGCAACACCAATAGAACAGTGTTTAATGCTGATTAATTCTCCCTCAGGGAATGCTTCTATGTCTACCTAAAGGTAGTGTTTATGGTGCATTAGTTATATTAAATAATAAACCGACAGAGTAACTTACAGTGTAACAATCAAAAGTCAGAGCCAAGATCACTACAACCTTCTGTATCGTGCTGGTGACATCAATTGGTGTCCCTAATAGCCACTAAAAGTTCCATGTATACTTCTTGGGCTGAACAGAAACCAAACTTTTTAGAATCAGAAAAGTGTTACTCACCACATTGAACAGGATGACTGTCACTGTGACCGAGCAATCCCATGGAATATAACCTGCTGAATCAAGTGTTACCACCAGCAGAACTGGCGGAGGCTCCATCAATGGTAATCCAGTGGTTTCAATGACTCTAAAGAAAGCCAGGCAACTGCAGGTTTGGTGGGGTAGAAAGACTATCAGTTTACTGCATTCTTCACAATACACTAAACTCTAAATAATGCTCACATTCTTCTAGCCTTTTGGATGCTTAGGTCGAAAAGGTTTCCTAGAATTACATTGTGTATCTTATGAATGTTGTATCCTGGCACTGCTTCCATCATTATGCAGACTTTCTAAAATTTCCAAGGCCACATAGACAGGTTCCTCTAGTCTGGAATTAATAAGAGTAGATTTAGCACTGAAAACATTTGAAACATTGACTCCTCATGTCCAGCATGCTCAACAGTACTCAGCAAAGGGATAAAATCAGTAAAATCCTTCTAAAATCACCCTCTATATTGAAGTCAACCCCTAAGGTCTTTTTGCTAGATTTTGAACATAGTTCACTGCTCACACCATGTTCATAATTGTTCACATTTCTGTTAAGGTTCTGCCAGTTACCATCTTTTAACTTGACAGAGGATTTTGCTACCTTAATTCCGTCTGTGAAGGTGATAATTTTGACAATTCTTTTAATAAAACTGGGATTTTTCGATTTTGACTAAGTCACATCTAATAATGAATAACTCTCCGATAGTTTTTCTGGAGTTAAACTAGAATTAGCTCTTTTCTTTTTTTTTATTTAGAAAACATTTTCTTTAGCTTTCTTAAACATATATTGGGACCAATCATCGTTGGTCTAGTAAACAAGAAGGGCAGCAATCTAAGTGAGGAATGTGATTCTTAAAAAGAAAAAACACAGATTGGAATGTGACTTGTGATGATCGTATTTTCTTCCAAAAGAATACTTTAACACAACTCCCACTTGAAACAGACATTTAAATGCCGTCACAAAAAGTCCTTTCAACTCTTTCAACAAAAACATTACTATGAGGTGAACATAAAGGTGTTCATTCCTGCACCATGCCATAACGTGTAAGACAATAAGATATTTTGTCAGAAGTGACTTGAACACCATTATCCATGGTCATAAATATGAGAAAATATTCTCAAAAGACGTATTTCTTAAGAAACTCCAAAACAGCATTTTTTGTGGGTTCCCTGACAAACTTCAATTCTATCCATGTGTAAAAATTGCATATTTAAAACCCAGACTGACCATATGGATTTGTCCCGAGAAATCCAGGGCTAAATGTTACCAAGTACCATTGGGAAATTGAAGGGGCGATAATGAGGAGTATGAACCTTCAAACTTTTTTCAGAATTAGAGCAATCCTTACAATTCTTGACGTAATCAATAATCGTGTTGTCCATAAGGGGCCATAGGGTCCACCAAAAATGAATTTGAACTAACTTTTTTGACTCAATTTCACCTAAATGTCCTGTGTGAGAAAGTTTATTGTTATGGATTTTGGGCATTGTAGGGGAACAGGTCTGACAGATCTCAAAATGGTGTCCCCTCTCAAGCTAATTCGTCTTTAACTTTAGAAAAAGTGTGCACACTGAAAGATAATGACTGCTCTCTCTAGGCCAGCTACCAGAGATAAATTCCTTAACTCCTGCTATAGGCTTATTATCTGCCATTGCTTGTACCCAATCACCCTGATTGGTAAACCTTCTAACCAAATTTACAGCATTAAAAATGGAAGCAGCTAAACATGAATATTCATCACTTTAGATGACCAACCTTCACAAAGTATAGGCATTCAAGACAAGAAATCAGCTCTGAAATCTGCCCGAAATACATTGCACAATGAAGCTGGATTAATAAAATTATGACACAATTCTTACCAATCTCGGGGTTGTTTTCTCTGTACTATTTCCTGAAGGAGGAAAAAGTAAGGGTTTATTATCTGTCCAAATAACAAAGCGCCCCACCAAAAGATAAAAGTATTAAAATGTTCTACTGCTCACATGTAACTCTAAGGTGACTGTTCAATCATAAAGTATCTTTGCTCCAACTCAGAGAAGTTTCTTGTGGCCAACTCTTCCTCTGATTTTCTGAATAAGTACTGCTCCTAGATCTTCACTGCTTGCATTAAACACCATAGTAGATTCAGCATTCCAAATAGATAGTGTTAGTGCAGTGCATCGACTATTTATATCATAAGAGAAAGTTTTCAATTTCAGCCATTTAACCTGTCAATTTCCATCTAAAAGGCTGAACCTGAGTAGGCCAAGACATTAGCAGAGGTGCGATCAATTGAAACATCAAACAGAGGTACATAAAGTTCAATATCACTCGACTCCTGCTGTACGATATGAGTGGTTTCTGGCATATTATCTGAAACACTAAGAAACATATTGACTCTTAAGTCAGATTCATGCTTCTCTACTTTTTGCACAACATTGACATTTCTACTGTTAATCATAGTAACACTTTCATACGCTGGCAAAATGGCAGACTTTTTTCATTTAAAGCATTCTTTTCCAGCAGTAGGGCATTTCTTAAAGTTGACAACATGAGCGCTAATTCTGCATCAATAGTATTCGTTCTGGCTTGAAAAACTGCTTAGAATTTCCTATTTGTCCTTCATTTGGTCTTAGTGCACTTCAATTGTCAGCCCTGCCACGGACATTGCTCATCGTCATTTAATTCTTTCCAAGTATATATGGATATTTCATCACTGTGCCAATAATCCTTTTATGTACAGGGCGGAGCCACCTGGCCTAGGCGGCGACACCTCTGTAGGAACACTCCATACACATCCACATGATTCTAATTAACCCTATGACTTCTATTGCAAGTTCCTGCTGGCAAACAATAATACAAGGTGCAGAGGACTTGAGCCACCCTGCATTGATGATCTGAGTGGCTGGAGGTGGTCTCAATTTGATGACGGGAAGCTGAGGGACTGCTGAGAAGATAAAGGCAGAGAGGGACGCAGACAGAGGCCGTGGCTGGTGACAACTGAATGTGGGGTGATTGACTTGCTTTGAGCTCTTACAGTGTAGAAGAACAAAGCAGCGGAAAAGGCAGCAAAAACAAGACTAAGTAAGAAGGCAGGGCTCCCTAGTGCACTGCAGAGATCCATGCTGGTGAGCCTTGGGCAGTGCCGGTGGGCCTGGGCTGTATGGATAGCCAGGTATAGATATTGTTAATGTTGATATTGATAATGTTTATACAGCGTGTGATGGCCCAAAGGCATCTTGACGCTGATGTCTGCTAGATGTCATGTGTTCTGCTAGTTGAGCAGTGTAGCACATAAAATGCCAGGTTTTGAGTTTTTTCCTAAAGCAGAAAAAGTTGGGCTGGTCTTTGAGGTGCCAGGGCATTTTGTTCCAAAGTTTATAGGTGGTGTAAGTAAAGCTTCTGCCACCCTAAGTCGCTTTGTTAAATTTAGGAGTTTCTGCTATTCTTGATGTAGCTGAGTGAAGGGCTCTCCTAGGTGTGTACCATTTGAAGTTTGTTTTAAGGTATTCGAGCTCTGTATCATGAAGAGATTTGTGGCAGTGCTTAATGCCTTGAAGGCTATTCGCTTCCTAACAGGAAGCCAATGTAACTCCAACAATGCGTGTAAGGCTGATTTAAACTTTGAGATTCTCTTTAAGAGATGGGCTGCTGCATTTGGTAAAATTTGCAGCTTGTTTAGAATTCATTGTTGGGCGCCCATGCAAAATGTGCTGCAGTAATCGAGTCTGGAAAGCACCAGTGCAATGATTACAGATTTCTGCAAATCAAATGGAAGAAATGGGACAATCTTTCTCAGAGACATTAATAGAAAAAAGCAGGTGGAGGTGAGCTTGTTTATCTGGTCTGAGAAGGTCAAATTTACATCAAAGATGACTCCTAAGTTCCTGAATTTAAGGACCAAATGTTGAGCCCACCAGGATATATTCCAAAAGGAAGTCTCTCTCCCAAAAAAAGGACCTCAGTTTTCTCTGAGTTAAGTTTGAGGCAATTTTCACAACCAAACTAACTACCTCAATCATACAATTGTTGAAGCGTTTGGTAGTGTCAACATCAATTAAGACTGACACCACAATTTGCATATCGTCTGCCTATGAAATTGTAGAGAATTCAAAAGAGCGGATCAGCTTGGCCAGAGGAACAACGTAAGCATTAAAGAAGGTGGGACTCAGACACAACCCTTGTGGAACACCACACAGCAAAGAAAAGTGTTGTGATGTATACTCTCCCAGGGAGACGAACTGTTCTCTATCTGAGAGAAAAAGTGCAGCAGTTCAATTGCCGATCCTCCGGTGCCATGGCATCTAAGAGATCTAGTAGCACTGTATGACTCACAGTGTTGAAGGCTGCTGCAGATAAGTCTGACAAGATCACTGCAGCCTTTACTCCATGGCCAACAAATGATTTAATTTCTTTGGTAACAGCTATTAGAGCTGACTTCATGCTATAATTTCTCCTAAACCCATATTGTGCAGCATCTAATAATTCATTTTCATCTATGAAGCTGGACATTTCAGAATTAAGATGTCTTTCGAGAATTTTAGCTGGCATTGGTAAGCATGAGATAGGGCGGTAACATTTTGCCTCATAGGGGTCAATAGAAGTTTTTTTACCAGTGGATGAAGAGATGCCTTTTTCCAGACCTTGGGAAACTGACCCTTAAGAATAATACCATTCAGTAGATTGGTAAGAGGGACTGCTACTGTAGCTGCTGTCTCATGGAGAAATTTAGGGGGACAGGGATCGGAGTGAGTTCCAGACTTAGTGATTTCTATTAATTTGATCAATTCCTCTTGGAAACTCGTTGAGCTGCCTCTTTGTCAGAGGCACGCTACCCGAACTTCCACAGGAGCAGAATGAAGACCTTTCCCCATGCCCCTCCTGAAACCTCTCCATCACCCAAGTTAAAACTGTCTGACCGGAGAGCTCCAAGGGTGGAAAGGGGATGGGGATAAAGAAGAGACTGTCTAATCTTCGTGGGTTGTCTTCTCTCTTCACTGGAGTACTGCCATCTTACAGCTAGGGGTACCTTTTGTCTGCATCCACTCTTGTTGAGATTTCTGAACAGCTGAGGAAATATAATAAATAATATGCATCAAAACTATTCCCAAGAGCTCTAGTAAATATGTATATTCGATTTCCATGTGCAATTACATACCCCAAAAAGATTAGAACCTTGCCTCTCTTCTGATGATGTATAGGTGGTGTTTTATAATGTGTAAGTATTTTCTTGAGAATACCCAGGAGAATTTGATTAACCTTCTTTTATCTTTTCTCTTAGGCTCTATGGTTATTGATCTTGAGGGTTATGCTTCTTTTCTAATTTCTTCTCAGGTAAGTGAAATGATTAAGTTCTTTAGTTGGTTAGCTCTAGATCATAAATTTGTGGGTTCGAAAATTCTTTTACAATTGAGAATGAACCAAACTCTGTAAAATATCATGTAACACAGTTTGTTCTCTTTTGTTGGTACTTAGCTTGTGACTTCAGAGAAGTAGATGAAGGGATCCTCTAACAGAGGAGTTGCTGGAGTATCACTCTTAGATTCTCCGGTACTGACTCGGAAAGGCAACTCTACTTCCTTTTCCGAGACGACGCTGGAACACTGCTCACCTCGCCGAGCGGGCATGTAGCATGGTAGTTACCTTCTTCAAGCTGACGCGAGGAACACTGCTTATTCTTCCGAGCAGGCGTCTAGCTTGAACACTAATTTTCCTGACAGGAGGCTACAGAACAAGGATATTTGAAAGACGTCTAAGCGTCGGAAAAGGAGAACGCAGTGTGCTAGGACACTGAGGAGACTCCGCAAAAGAACACTACTCTCCTGACAGAATTTTATGCTCTGCCTAACTGCTCACGAAGAAACTAAATTGAAGAAAGAGACGCCACTACCCTTATCTAAAACTAACATGACGGAACACTATTGAATCCTACCTACTCACAGGAAAACTTGAGTGAAGTGCACAGTTTAGAATCATATCGCACAGGAGATTCTATTTTGAGCTTCATAGGGAATCTTTTCTGAAACACTAGAATGATTCTCAAATTGATCTTTGTTGGCAGCCATCTTGGAGTTCCTTGAACTCCACTTCAGTGTCCAATTATTAGTGGTGAGTCTCCTTTTCACGCAACCAACCTACAGAAGTGATTACATTAATCATTTTAACCTTAAGTAGTCGTGACTTAGGTACAGTCCTGACACTGTTCCTGGTTCCTAGGAGTTCAATATTAGACCCGACATGGATGATATTGCGACTGACATCAAATTCGCAATACACTTTCCCTACCTTAGTTAGGAAAATCTTTGCGAGTTTATCATACATGGATTGACTGGGAATCATGGATTTGGTGATAGTAGGAATAGAAAGAATCTTGACAGTCTTAAATAATTCCTTAGAGGTGTTTTTTGCTAAGGTGATTTTTTCCATAAAGTAGTTTGTTTTCTCTGAGATAATCATGTTTTTGTACTCAAAGATACATTTGCTATATTTCTTTCTTTCTTCAAGACTATAATTTTTCCTCCACTTGTTCTTCTGCCTGCAGAATTTTCGTTTTAATGATCTTAACTTGGGTGAAAACCAGGGAGCAGTGGGTTGATTTCTATGGTTTTTTAAAAATTTAAGGGGAGCTAGCTTCATAACTGACTTGATTGATCCAGCTGGAGTAACTAGCTGTTTCTAGGTCAGATCATTTACAATGTAGGGTTGCGATGTGTCTAAAATAGCAGTGAGTTCATCTTTATTAATTTTGTTCGAGGCTTGATATTTAATGGCCTGTGTGGTTGTGTCTCCTAATGTGCTGGGAAAGGAAGTTTTAAAATGAGGCTGACATCTATATGATCTGAGAATGTGGGAAATGTTGGTTCTGTCAGGTACAGAATGGATTACTGGTTTACTGAATAATAACCAATAAAACAATCAATAGTGCTCAGAACTTTTCAGTAATAAATGAAACAGGGAAGAAAATAGAAAACAAAATGAATGAATCAAAAAACACACCACGATTAAATCAATCAAAGTCTGTATTTAAGGAAAGATCCATATATTCTTTAACATTTTGTAGAATCGAAATGACATTAGAAGGCTGTCACAGTTCATGGACATACAATTAGTTCCAACGGCGCAAGTGATATAGGGAAAAAAGGTGCGAAAAAAGTGCTTAAGGTGAACAAGATATTTACAGTGATATACGAATTCTTGAAATTGTTCATTCAAAGGACATCCATCCCTTGATACATAAAGCTCCGCACCGCTTGGGATTTTAAATTTCCATTTCACATGGGGTGGAGAGAGTAGGGTCAGGATTATCACAGGCGCGTCGACGTTTCGACCCAATGAGGTGTGTGATTAAGTGATAGGCACGGCGGGTCTTCCTCAGGACAGTGTGATGCAAGGGACAGCCAAAATAAATGAAAGAAAATTCTTCAGGGAATGGTCCACCATAGGTTGGACTCAAAGTAAGGTCATAGAAGGTGATGAATCGCATCAATAGGACAGCATAGTTGTGTAGCTCTCTGGCTCTGCTTGGAAATGAAGAGGTATAGTAGCAGTAGAGTGTTGACGGAAGAGGCCGGCCATTCATTGGACCAAGGCTCCCTGCTCCCACAAGATAAAGTCAGTGAGGAGGTGAAAAGAAACTGAAGAGAGAACCCCGAGTGTGGGGTATGAGGTAGGACAATGGATCGCGGAGCCCAGGTCTAGGTATCTTCAGCTGTACTACAGGTGCTCAAGCCTCCCCAGGAGGGTCTTTAAAACATTGAAATTGCAGCCCGGTAGTGGTTCTAACCCAGCAGAGAAAGAGACCCTGGATGTTGATAGGGCCTGGTGCCCCAAGAGCAAGAAGGAAAACACCACCTCAGCCAAAATCGTAGAGGTTGGTATGAACCGGACACCCATAAACCATCAGAGCACAATGAGGGGAAATTATAACAATACTCATCCCCTTTGGGTGCCATTTAAAGAACCTATAGAATGGCGAAGGCCAACAGACCTCCCATGCCCCTCTTCATTTAACTGCTCCATAAAGTAAGGTTGCTTCGGTGCTGTTATTCCATGAAAGGGGTGACGTAGGTTTGTAACCACCATAAATGAACAAAGTCAATACATACCATAAATGTAATATGAGAGAGCCTCTTAAGCACCAGGCACAATACGCAAAATACCAAAATATTGCAAGGTAAGCTAAAGTCTGGTACACAATGTTAGGAATTGGGTTTCTGGTGGGCAGAGGTATCTTGTCCAAGCAGGAACCACAATCCTAGTCAAGGTAAGCTAGATGCATACCCTACATTAACCTGGGCTCACCTTCTAGTAGCTTGGCAGAGAGCAGTCAGGCTTAACTTGAGAGGCAATGTGTAAAGTATTTGTGTAACACGTCAAACAGTAAAATAGTGGAAACATCACACAAAAAGATACCACACCTGGTTAGAAAAATAGAGCTTAATTTAATGAACAAAACAAGACTAAAAAGCCAATTAGTATAACCGCAGTTATGAATTTGAAAAATTAATGGAAAAATAGCGCTTAGAAGCAGTAAGGGATTAAGGGGATATCTAGTCGCGCCAGACCAGGACAAAGTCAAGAGTTCAGGCTGACCACGATGGAGCACGGTCTAGATAAAGGGACACAAATACGGCTGCTGAACAAAAGTACCTTGATCCCTGGTTTGCATCACCAAAGATGCAGGGTGCAGCAGAAGGATGAGTCAGTGATCCCCACGAAGTTGGAGTGATTCGCTGGATTTCTCCATGCAACGACGGCGATGCGACAGTTCATAGAGAGCGATGTACTGGTTCTGTGATATGGTGGGTCCGAATGTGATGAGCTGGGTTTCTCCATGCTGTAGAGGGAATGCGTTGATCTTCTCCATGCAGTGGCGGCAATGTGTTGGTTCCAAAGAGGTGGTTCGGGAGGCGGTGCTCTGTTTCCAAGTGTGATGTGTCAATACTATTCCCGCCACAGTGGTGATGGGTCTATTCTGCTCTCACAGAAGAGGATGCATTAGTTACGCTGGGGAAAAACCTAGGCCCACTTCCAAGGGTCCAGGAGTGGGGTGACACCACTCAGCACGGCAGACTCACAGGCAGTAGAGTCCAAGTGTTGAAACATGTGGGTTGGAAGTCTTTTGGGTCCCCGAGACTTCACACAGGAGGCAAGTCAGCAAGCCCTTGGAGACACTTTGGTTCTGGGATGGAGAGATGCAGGTCTAGTCCTCCTCACTTGCAGACATTAGGGCAGCAGGTCAGCACAGCAAACAAGGAGTCCAGCAGAGTATTAGTCCAGCAGAGTGGCGGTCCTCGTAGCAGCACACCCATCCTTCTTCCTGGCAAAATATCCACAGGTACAGAAGTGTGCTGAGTTGGTGGTGTCAGGGGTCCAGTACTTATACCCAGTTGTGCCTTTGAAGTGGGGGAGACTTCAATAGAGGCCTTTGAAGTGCACAGAGTCCCTGCCATTCCTTCCCTGGCTACAGACTCACTACAGGGGTATGAAGCCCTTTGCGTGGGGACAGAACACATTCTATACAGGTGTAAGTGTTAGCTCCTCCCTTGCATCCTGCTCAGGATGGCCCATCAGGATGTGGTTTGCCCATCAGTCACACCTAACCTTCCTTTGTATGTGACTCTCTAGAGAAACTGCACAAATCCCAACTGTCAGAATTACAACTTAAAATCTAACTTCACCAAAAGTTGGGATTTTAAATTGGGATTCCAGAGACACTAAACCTGGGGGTCCCATCTCTTCCCAATTGGAAATTACACTTATAAGAGGTAATAAGGTGATCTCAATGTTAACCTAAGGGAGAGATAGGCCTTGCAGTAGTGAAAAATGAATTTAAAAGTATTTCACTACTAGGACATGTAAAACTCAAAAGTACTCACTCTACTTCTTTAAGTACACTGCACCCTGCCCTTGGCCTGTCCAGGGCCTACCTTAGGGGTGACTTATATGTATTAAAAGGTTTGGGCCTGTCAAGAGGGTTAACTTGCCACGTTGACATGGCAGTTTAAAACTGCACACACAGACTCTGTGATGGCAGGCCTGAGACATGTTTCAAAGGCTACTTACGTGGATGGCACAATTGATGCTGCAGGCCCACCAGTGGAAATTAAGTTATAGGCCCTGGGCACGTGTAGTGCACTTTACTAGGGAATTATAAGTAAATTAAATATGCCTATTGGGTAGATGCCAATGTTACCATGTTTTAAGGAGAGAGCACATGGACTTTAGCCCTGGTTAGCATTGGAAAGTGCCCAGCGTCCTAAAGTCAACAAAAACTATTTCAGCAAATAAAGGGGAGGAGGAATGCAAAAGGTTTGGGGCTGACCCTGCAGAAAGGGCCATTTCCAACAGAATCAGTTGAAAATTGATAAATATACCAAACAGACCACACAAACAGAAAAACCCACAAACACAACTAAAACATTATTGTCAAGAATAGAGGATGTGGAAGGACAATCATGTCGGAATAATCTCTGTCTAATAGGTTTCCCAGAAAGAGAGGAGGATACACAAGGTAAAATCATACACAACTGGCTCATATCCTGGATAACAGAGACTAAGTTATCAACTGGTTTTTGATAGAAGAACTCACAGATGCCTGGTGCACTGGCCGGCGGGGGCCCTCTGCAACCATTCATAGCCAAGACACTGAACGTGAAAGACAGGAACGCCATACTCCAAGTAGCCTGCACAAGGAATACGCTCACGTATTAATCCTCCTGGATATTGATTTTCCCAGACTACACAAAACTATCCAGCGACATTGGAAAACATTTGAGAAAGTCAAACAAAAGCTATGGGTTTTGAATCTTGATTATTAATTGAATTGCCCTGCTAAATTAAAAGTGATATTCTAGGGCAGGGCACACTTCTTTGACACAGCTAAGTCCGTTTGGTAATGGACTCAGAAAGGAAAGAACTAAACAGAGGCCAGGATGGGGAGAAGGAAACTAGTTCACAAAGTCTGAAAAAAGGGAAAGATACTTATGGCTAGGACCTAGGAACAGATGGGTGATGTAGAAGATCACAATACCAGGTAAAAGAGTGTCACGCCATACCATCAGGAAGGTGTATCAGCCCAACTCTCGGTCGTATGGCCAGCATACCATCACAAAGGTATATCAGCCCATCTCTCAGTCATACGGCCAGCGAGCCCATCTCTACTCCTCAGTCCGTATGGGTTATGCCCTCAAGGATGATGAGTCTTCTTCCATTTCAGGGCTGGCATTGTCTTTGTTCTGTGCTGCATTGCTGTGCAATGTGGTGTGCCGTTGTGCTTTTCCACTGCAGCGCAGCTGGAGTTCCGGTGTTGCAGCAAGATGATCAGCACACCCTGTATTCACCGACACAAATTAAATCATAAGAATCATTATTCTCATTGCAATCAGTTTCAAGAAATTTCATGGAGACATGTAATGAAATTTTCGATAATCCTTTATTCTTTTTGAATTCTTCACGGCGTAGCCAACGCGTTTCGTCCCTATCACGGGACTTCTTCAGGGCTACAAAACATAGATGATATATATACATTTAATATCACAATATATTACACAGCTCCATAAAAAACACATACACATCTATACACTAAAATATACAATATACAATACTACATATATACACTGCATGTTGTTAGAAAAAAAGTAATTTCCTCACATAATGCCCAGCAAGCCGATTTAATTGTAAACATACAGAGTTTCATTAAATCCAATGACACCATGCTTGGTTTAGATATGTGAATCTAGAACATTTTCTTTCTAATGGCATGTATTTAACATATAAGTCCATTTTGAGCATGAAGACTCCAGCCATAAAATATAACTCTATTGGCTGAGTACTTATGTGGGAGAATTTATTATGAATAAGCAAGAATTTCTAAGAATGGGGAGAAAGCGGGGGGAGAGCTTATTTCATTAACAGCAGTTCGCGCAAAAATTGTAACGCCAAGGTCAATATAAATTACCTTAGTCTCATAATAAATTTCTTAATATGATGTGTCGTCTCCGATGTATGAGGGAGTAGAATTCTTGTTCTATAAAAGAATAGGATAGACATGTATAAGCCCATCTTTCAATTAATAGGCTAAGACCCCTTCGGCCATAACCAAATGTGGATTAAATGCTAATTAGCATACCTGCTCAGTAAACTGGTGACTATCAAGTCCAGAGCTTCCGAATAGAGAAATTCTTTCTCGCTACAGTATATTAGGCCAATGTCGGCCACCGCATCTAAAGTGTTATAGTCCATAATTAAAAAGGGCATATAAACAATTTAACAGAAAAATCTATTCCTTTAGAACAGAAACATAGCGGAAAAGACAGTGTCTTCGAAACTGACAAAATGACTGATGCATCAGGTGGGCATTAATCAGATTAGATACATCCACCATTAACCATGGGTTCACGGGGGCCTTAGAGGGCGCCAGGCAAGATGGCCGCACCTTAGTGCCGCTCCGCCCGGCTGATCCACTATCCGCCCATTATCTGCATTAAATCGCGGCATCCACTGGATTCAAATACCCGCCCTGCCTGGTGTGCCGCTCCCGTATCTGGAGGGAGTTATTAGAACTGCTAGGGCCCCTTGGGTCACGGAGAAACCGGTATGAGGAGCCTTGCTTGCAGCGCGGCCAAAATGGCGGCCGCCATTGCGCCGTACTGAAACGGAGCCGTCCGGGGCTCCGCTGGGATAGCGTTAGTGGTGCTGACTGCACTGTGCCCAGTGTCCTACCTACTGATGGCTGCCTGCCTCTGCATCCTTGGGCTGTTGGCTGCGGGGGCTTGAGGCTGATCGGAGGCTCCGGAACGACTCTGTGCCTGTGCCTGGCTGATCGCTGTCTGTGGTCCCTGGGCGCGATATCCGACTGCGGCGCAGAGCCTGGAGGAGCCTGCAGAGCCCACCTGAGGTCCTAGTCTGCCGCCGCGGGACATCGTCTGCACCCGCTGCGGGCTCCGGTAGGTGGGGGGCGGCTCTCGCCTAGGCCTGCGGCTGCGGAGGTGGTGTGGGCCTGGGCGGTGGGTCACGGCCTGCCGGCTGCGGCCTGCGTGCATGGCGCACGGCGTGCGGGGACCCACCTGCCTTGGCTCCAGTCTCGATCGTTGCCTGTCGGGGAGGAAGGCCTCCCGGTGAATATTGTGCGCACTGCTGGCCCCGACAGGTGACTGCTGCCCAGGGGCCCATTTTCAAGTGACTGTTTTCGCGAGCTGACTGCTGCGTTCTCCCCGCGCCCGAGGCCTGAGAAGTTTGCGGAGTACCAGGAGGGCTTTGGTGGTGCGGTTTGGGGAGTGCGGGCCTGCTTTGCCATCAGTGTCTCCCCCCGGGGGGTCGTACCCTGGACAGAGGTGCCACCATGACCCCTCTGTGCCTCTGTGGTCCGGAGCTCTCTGCCTAAGAGTAAATATCTGCAGCCTGCTGTGAGGGCTGACCCTGCTGTTACATTGCTCTAACTGCCTCATATTGAAGCCTCTCCCTCACTTCTCTGCCCTGGCCTGGCCTTGATTGCTGGGGTGAGTGTGGGACATAACACCCAAGTGCGACATTTGGAGTTTTCCTGCCACCAGCCCATTGCCTCGCCAGAATCCTACTACTTGCTTGGTGCCTGGGGATTGCGGCACTAAGCTGTCGCGAGGTGTCGTCCTATGGTGGGAGTGCGCCTTGGATTGTAATTATAAGTCCGTTATTACTGAGCCCCGGGAGCATGGGGCTGTACTGAATGCACGAACATTTGTGGCCTGCTGGGTGGGATGACTCCAATGTAATCCTGTAGTATTGCCTTACACAGTTGCCTCTCTCACACTTTCTTGAATGGGCTTGGTTCTGATCACTGGTGTACTTGGGAGGCTGGTACCTCACGTGCTGCAGGGAGAGTCTATTGCTATTGGCTAATTGCACCGTTTTAGTCCTGCCCCGTGCCGGTTGCTGGAACCAGAGCCACAAGTGTCTTTGAGGGGTGCTGCCCTATTGTAGGCACTGTTGGTTTCTACCTGTATACTCCACCATCCACTATGGGGAAGCCGGACAAGTTGCAACCCCGCCTCACGTTTGAGGCGCGAAAGTCAGGTAGGACCCAGCACAGAGCGGCCTCGGACTCTGAGGCTGATGTATAGGGGGAGGGCCCACGCTGATGTACAGGGGGAGGGCCCACCCAATTTGGAATCTACGTTGCTGGCAATGCAAAAAAGCCTCCAGGCTATTGAACGCAGTATGTCAACTATGAACCATAGACGTGGCGCTGGGTTGGTTGTCACTTGACCAACGGGAATACCTCACGCAGCCATTTGGTGTCGACGATGTAAAAATGGCTATTATGTCGCTCCCCACTTGCAAAGCGGCGGGCCTGGATGGCCTTCCTAGCGAGTTTTATAAGGCTTATGTGGATGATCTGGCGCCGCGGCTGTTGGATGTCTTTTCTGAGGCGTACGATTCGGGGACATTACCTCCCTCCCTTAAGGAGGCCCTATTGGTCATGCTTTTGAAGCCAGATAAGGCGGCAAATGTATGTGACTCATACCGACCCCTCTCTATTATTAATATTGACGCCAAAATATTGGCTAAGATGATTGCCACCAGACTTCAGCCATTAGTCCCCAGCCTTGTCCATCCGGACCAGTCAGGGTTCGTGTCCTCCAGATCTACGACGCACAACCTCCGCACTATTTTCTCTACCTTACACTATTTTGAGCAGGATTTTCAGGCGGTGGCGGTGCTCCTAGATGCCGCCAAGGCGTTTGATTCTCTCCAGTGGGAGTATATGTTTACCGTCTTGCTGCGTATGGGCCTGACACCGTTCTTTTTAAAGTGGATCCATCTCCTGTACACTGCACCTGTGGCTCGGATTCGTATGAATGGCTGGGTCTCTGACGCCTTCCCTATCAAACGTGGCACGCGGCAGGGTTGCCCCCTGTCGCCCATGCTTTTTACGCTCGCACTCGAGCCTTTAAGCATTCAAGTTGCGTCAGCGGCATGCTCAGGCGGCGTTGCGGTTTCGACAGCGGCCCTTAGTGGTGTCGCTATATGCAGATGATTTGCTGCTCTACGTCCGCGAACCCGCCATATACTTATCAGAACTACTGCGAGAATACGTCAAATTCGAAAGATACTCAGGCCTGGGCATTAACTGGGCTAAGTCTACTGTGTTTCCGCTGACGGCTGGCACCAGAGAGATAGACCTAGATTTTTCCTTGAAGTGGTCGATTGACCCGGTGAAGTACTTGGTTATATGGCTACACAGGGACCCTGAGGTGGTGGTCACAGCTAACTATGGCCGTGCCGTTAACACAATTACTGATCAAGCTGCACGCTGGGCTAAACTGCCTCTTTCCCTCGCAGGTCGCATAGCGGTCATAAAAATGTCTTTTTTACCCAAGCTTCTTTATTTGTTCGTCAACATTCCCATCCGTTTGAATATTGCGATGTTCAATATGTTGCAGTCGACCCTGCTAACGTTTGTCTGGGGGGGTAAGAAGCCCCGTTGCAGTTGGAGTGTGTTGGTGCAGCCGTTTGAGCGCGGTGGTTTTGAGGCCCCCGACATGTGGGAGTATACTCATGTGCAACTACTAGGGTACTTTTCGACCCCACCGTAGTGTACTGACTACCATGGTTCCTTATGACCCTATTGGTAGCATTCACCTGTAAAAGGCTTTTAGTCTGACAGGGCAGTCCAGTTATTAAAGAATAGTTTGTGATCTCCCCTATCAGTTTTAATTCATATCTTCACACTTATCACACCACCCCACTTACAATCTTTCTTGCACTCATCAAACGGCTTTTCTCAACAAAAGATCTCTGCTAAAGTGACCCTTCGGGGGATCCGTTGGGCATTGCAGCGCTGGCCCAATGAGAAAAAAAACTTTAACCTGGCAGAAACACAACAGCAACCTAAGAGTCATTGGGACATACACCATGCAACACATGTTGAGGATAAAGAGTGAAGTAAGGAGTAGAAGAAATGCTAGTTGGGACACATGAAGTAATGGCTGTATCACTAGAAACTACTTCAACTTTCGTTTTTTTCCTCTTTTTTCTGTTTATATGACCCCTGTGGTTCAGTGTATGAAACCATAATAGAATGAAGATCTAAATGTTAAGATTAGGGCAAAGGACATGACATGAATGGGGAGGTAGAACATTTTATGACTGTTGCATGTAATGTGGGAAGGCAGGAAGTTGGGGGGAAAAATCACTAGACATTAGGCCTGTTGACACACATCATACACATAATCCACTTCTCCATAGATGCTGCCAAGATCATAAGAAAAGTTGAGTTAGTAACACATGCATACACACATTAACATTGGCAACATGGAATGTCAATGACTCAGGAACAAAATTAAACAAGGTTTGGTCTGTAGGGCACTGACACACTATAAGGCTGACCTGGTGTTCCTACAGTAAACATTTTTCAGTGGTACAAACTGTTAATTTTTAGGACACAGAAAGTACTTGGTACTGAGTCACTCTTAATATACAACTGGATCCAGGGGAGTTGTGATACTACCAAAAACATAACTTTTCATTCCTTCCAAATGTGGTTGGACTAGTACAGGAAATGCACAGCAGTATTAGAAGACTGATAGGGGAAAATTGTTTTATTAACGAGCGTGTATGTTCCTCCTGTTCTAAAGAACAACACACTACAAGTCCTTAGTTACTAACTGACCCACCCCAGGCATTGCCAATATTGGGGGATAAGATGGAAAGAAACAGTACAAGAAAGATCTGACATAGAAGACCTGTAAGTTATTGAACATGTGGCCGTAGAAACTTCACCACCAGAGATGATGGACAAATGGAAGAAATGGCCACAATGTTGCAAAATGGCAACTTGCTGGTTATACAATGCAGAATGTGTACAAACGTAGGGTGCTTCCTGAAAAAACGTTCTACAATATAATTTATGAGGTATCAAATATTGCAAACCACCTGTATGTTTAGGGAGTACTGACATTTTCTGTTTCAATATATATATATATATATATATATATATATATATATATATATATATATATATATTCTGACTCCTATGGTGGACAAATGAGCATATATGTACTAATCACACATCAAATTACTTTTGAGAAATGTGATGCTAAATAAAAAGGATTCTTTGTGACTTGTAATTAAGCCAGTGTATGGGAAAGATAAATATGTTCATGTAAACTTTCAAGCAAAGCATCTAGAAAGGTATGCAATGTTCCAGAAAGCACTCTACGATATGCTCCCAGCACCTGCTGCTGTGAGCTGCTAACTCCGAGATACAAGAAGGTGAAGGGAACTTAAAACCTGAATATGTTTAAGGTTAGCAACACTGCGCCAGGTTTACCTTCCTAAAACAAGCTCCAAATCATGAATTAAACTTATCATCACCTTCTTACTAAACCTGTACTCGCTGTACACCTTCTCATCTCTTTGTTAAACAAACAAACTGTCTGCCTAAAACTCTTCTCCTCCTCTGATGATGATCTCCTGGAATGCACATCCTCCTCACCATGGCAAAAAGTGCAGCCATTGTGAAAGATGGCAATGCTTTTTGGGTGGTTCTTTAACTATGAACCTGATTCACAAAGGTAAACTTACACGCTTGTGTAAGTTTATGATTGTTTTCTATTCACAAAAGTATTTTACTAGTAGTATCTTTACAACTGCTGAGTCTCCGCACATAAATAATAGGACTGTCCTACCTTCGTAAGTGCGGAGACTCCGCAGTAGTGAAGATACTACTAGTAAAATACCTTTGTGAATAGTAATCAATTGTAAACTTACACAAAAGTGTAATTCTACCTTTGTGAATCAGGCTTCTTGTATCTGGTTGAAGTTGCTGCTAATCGCACATGCAAATTGCTGTTTTTGCGAGCAATCTCAAATTGTAAATGCTTAGAAATTACGAACAGCAAACTAAGAAATGCAAACAGCAATCTCAAAATACGAAATTGAGCAGGCGCCCCCCGCGCCTAGAGGAGGGGTGCCCTTAGTAGCGCCACGGGACCAAGCATCCCATGGGGGGCTGGTCTGAGGAGGGAGACTGCCTAGTGATGTTACGGTTTTGGAATGTGCTAAGGAAGAAAACGAAACCGAATCCCAAGGGTTGGTTATTTAAGCCAGTGCCTTAAGGGTCTCGTCCTCTTTGTCTCCCTGGACCCTGAGATAGTGTTAAAATAAGGAAATAGCCACAAGAGTTGAGATGAAGGTTTATTCAGGTTAGGCGTGGATTCAGCACCGACAGTCCGGCACGATGTCCAACTCTGGAATGCGGTGATTCACGAAGCCTCGTGCATCACTGCATTCCATGACACAGTGACATTCCAATTCCCCTGCCCTGATACCACCCTAGATTACAACACATCCCCTTCTCAACAAAGTACAAATAATGATAAAGAGAATTGTACAACAGAATAACGACGCAGTAAAGAAATTGAAACAGATAAGTAGAACCCAGGGAGGGAACATAATGCACAAGAACATGTTCTAAGTAGAATACTTGTCTAAGGACTCCTGGAGCTACAACAAGGAACATGGCGTATGATACAGGCCGTATCTATATAAAACAAAAATCTCTAAGTTTCACACAATACAAGCAGTATCAATATAAAACATAGTCTCGAAGCTTCACAGGCAGGTTCCTACTCCTACCAGAGGAGGCGTTCATTTCTCTGCCATGAATATTCTCATTCAAATGGTCATTACCATTATTCAGATCTTTTTCACAGGGTAAACATACATTTGTAAATTTCCCAGAGCATTTCACCAGCCTAGACATGCTCCACATGCACCCCGTGTCCACCCTCACCACATTTTTCCTGATGGCAACAATGGTGAAAGGACCAATGAAACTGCTTTTGCCTTTCAGCGTATGTCTGGGATTTTTGACCATCACCTTGTCACCAACATTCCACTTCTTGTTCTTCACACACATCTTAGAGTCATAACTGATTTTATATTTATGTTGGTACTCCGAAACCCTAGAACGTCTTGTTTCGTCAGAAACACCTCCCTTCGTACATGCAGGCAGCCAAGATGGGTTTAACTTTGAAACGGCTTTCCTTCCCCTCAAACTCTCAAAAGGAGACTTCTGCGTGACCATATTCGGAGTAGTGCGGTGTGCCCACCAGGTGTCTCTCAGGATATCATTGAAAGACAATCTAGACTCGAGAGCGCGTTGAGCACAATCCTTGACAACCCGGTTCATCCTTTCACTCAAACCATTGGCTTGAGGCGCATATAAGGCTGTTTTCTGATGGATTATGTTGTGATCATTAAGAAATTTGCACATCTCATGAGACACAAATTGCACTCCATTGTCAGTAATCAGAAACTTGGGCACACCCTCCGAAGCAAAAACATCCCTAAGGAAATCAATGACAGTCTTTGTGCTCACACTAGGCACACACTTAGTAACCACCCATTTGGAGGTATAATCCACCATCAAAATAACAAACCGCTCACAGGAGGGCAAAAGTTCAAAAGGGCCTACAATATCCAATCCTAACTTTGTCCATACAGCATCAGGGACCTCAACTGGTGATAGCGGTGCATGATTGGGAACGTGAGACTTATCATTAGAAGCACACGACACACACTCCTTAACAACATTTTCTATCATGTGATCCATACCAGGCCACCAGTATCTTTCTCTCACCCGAGCCTTGGTGAGACTCCTTCCTAAGTGGCCCTCATGAGCTATGTTAACTATCCTGTCCCTAAATTCAACAGGAGGAATAACTCTGTCTCCCCTCATGAGATTTCCAGAAATAAACGACAACTCGTCCCTCACAGACCAGTACGCTTTCATTTCTTGGTCCAAAGTTTTATAATCCGGCCACCCTTGGTTTGTCCACACTCTGAGAGAAACAAGAACTTTATCTTTCTTCACACCATTCAACCACTCTTCACTGGACAACGTTGGTTCAGCAATCCAACACACACTCTCCGTTTCAATCTCACCATGTTCATCATCTATAGGTAACCGAGAAAGACAGTCAGCAGATTTGTTGGTTGAGCCAGGTATGTACTGTACCCGGAAATTGTATTCCTGAAGACCCTCACCCCAACGCTTAAGTCTGGGTGTGATATGCTCACTGTGGCGACACGAGAAAATTTGAACCAAGGGGCGATGATCCGTCTTAACTAAAAATGGAATACCCCAAAGATAAAATTTAAAGTGCTGTATAGCCCAAAACACACTCAGTGCTTCTCTCTCAACACACGAGTAATTCACTTCTGCATCCCTAAGTGCCCTAGAGGCAAACGCAACTGCTCTCTCCTCTCCTTCCACTACTTGGGATAGTACTGCCCCTAGCCCCTTGAGACTGGCATCTGTAGTCAACACAGTCTTTCGGTTGACATCAAAATGCCCCAATGTAGGCATTTTTCCAATTTCAGACTTAATTTTGTCAAACGCTTCCTGGCAGTCATTGGACCACAAAAATGCGTACCCTTTTTAAGGAGAGTCCTGATAGGTTCAGTCACACAGGCAAAACTTTGCACAAATTTAGAATAGAACTCAGCAAGTCCCAAAAATGACCTCACTTGATCCTTATCCCTGGGTGTAGGAGCTTTCATAATACTCTCTGCAAGTTCTAACTTAGGTTGAATCCCCTCCCCAGAGATCACATGTCCTAAATATGTAACCGATCCCAACCCAATACGACATTTTTCCTTCTTTACTGTCAGCCCTTTTTCCTCAGTTTCTCTAAGACACACGTTAGTGTCTTAGCATGTTCGGTTTCACTTTTACCATACACCAAAATGTCGTCCTGGAAGAACATGATGTTGGGCACGCTCTTCAAGACCATCTTCATGACCCTCTGGAAGCACGCCGCTGCCGATGCTAACCCAAAGGGCATTCTCAGAAAGCGGTAGGCCCCCAGAGGTGTCACTGAACGATGTAAGATGCCTCGAGTCTTTGTGTAAGAGAATTTGGTGATATGCAGATGACAAATCTAAAACGCTAAAGACTCGAGCTCCCTTAAGTGTGCTGAGGGACTCAGATATGTTGGGCAGAGGTTGTCGGTCCACCCAAATCCATTCGTTCAGACCCCTCAAATCAACACACATCCTAACGCTAGCACCACCATCCTTTGGGGCTAAAACGATGGGGGCCAACCATTCTGAGGCCTCTATTTCTTCAATGACCCCCAAACTTAACAGTCTCTTAAGTTCGACTTCTAATGGTTCCATCATCATATTGGGCACCTTCCTGACTTTATGTACACAAGGTATAGCTCTCTCCTTGAGAACAATACGGTGCTCGAAACCTTTGAGGCAGCCCAAACTATCCGTGAAGACCTCTGGAAATCTTTTGAAGTACTCGCAACCTTGGTCTTCATAGTCTACCAGCATAACTTGATCTTTGGGGTCTCTTGCACTGGGGTTGAGCATGATACCCAAATCACGTTGATGTCTCCATCCCAACAAATTGTCTCCTCTCTCCGCTACATAGACCTTGCCAATAGTGTGTCTGTTTTTAAATTGAATACAAGCCTCCACGTAACCAAGAACCTTAATCCTTGCACCACCGTAGCTAACCGGATTTATGTCAGGTGGTGATAATGTCATACTGTCTAAACCTACAACCTCATCCCATTGCTTGTTGCCGATCATGGTGAACGGGGAACCAGAGTCAGCAAGAACAATAAAGTCATGGTCATCTACTGAGATGTTGCACTCAGGCATCGCTATCTTCCCTCCATCAACCTTACCATCACTATCATTGATGCTCAGAACTACAGTACGCACAACCTCAGTACTTTTCTCTGGGTTGCGAGTTTTGGCAGGTGACTTACAAACTCGGGCATAATGCCCCTTGACACCACATTTGTTGCATACCGAATCCCTGGCGTAACAATGAGGATAATTTGAGAAGTGTGAGAAGCTTCCACATCTGAAACACTTAGGTTTAGGAAACTCCCCAAATGCTTTGTCGCTGGAATTACCACTAGTAGCAGTAGTGATATTTGGGCGTCGTTCAAAATCTGTTCTTGCCGACAAACTTTTGAGAGGACCACGCATGCGAGTATCCCTTTCAGGAGTTCTGTACTTCTCCACCGGAGAAACTTTGGCCACATTGTCGCAATCTTCCAGAAAATCACCATCCGCCAGAGTATGGACATCCCCTTGCCCCTCCTTCTTATCCTCACGGTTCCTCCTCATCTCCTTCACCCAAGTAGAAGTGTTTTCCACACCTTCTACTATGGCAACCGCTTCAACCAACGTTGGGTTCTTCGATAAGAGCTTTTCTTGTACTCTAATGCTATTGGTGCACCTCACTAATTGGTCTCTGACTAAAGAGTCAGACAGTTCGCCAAACTCACAAGTCCTCGCCAAAGTCTTCAGGGAAGCGACATAACTCCCTACACGTTCAGTTGGGTCCTGAACTCTGGTAAAGAATTTGTGCCTCTCCAAAACAACGTTAATGCGGGGACCAAAGTACTTCTCTAGCATAGTCATGGACATCTCATACACGTCAGCTGGTTCTCCTTCACCACTACCAACTGTAATGAGGTCCATACTATCGTACATATTTCTTCCCTCCACACCTAAGTTGTGTAGGAGAATTGCTTGTTTTCTGAATGCTGAGAATTTCTCTCCACCAATTGCTACAATATAGGAATCAAATAAATTCTTCCATCTTTTCCAGGGAAGAATGGGTTCGCCTTTTTCCGATAAGAAGGGTGGGGGCTGAGACATATTTGGTGCAGTAGCCATGGTGTAGTTAGGATGTAGTGTCAATCACTTAAAAGGGTTACAAGAAAAACTTTGTAAGCACTCTCGCTGTGTATTTTAAAAAAAATAATAAAATCTCTTTCACTATTAGAAATGATGAAATTAGCACACAGAAGTCGAGGTGGTAGGATACAGTCAGAAACGCTTGTTTCCTCCTCGATGCAATAAAGTTTTCCGTTTTTTTTTCATCAAAGAAAATGGCCGCACATCGCACGCTGCGTAATCACGCTGCGTGTAGATCGTCGTGCGTTCCAGGGTGCGTTGCAGGAATGCAGGCTGAGCGCGAGAGAACGCCGCTCGCGCCGTGGCAGTTAAACCGGTGAGTAGGGATGCTGAAGCTAGCTTTGCTCGTGGAAGCCAGGAAGACAAATGAAAGTCACTCACAGTTTTCTCTATGCGAAGACTGCCCAAGTCCTTTAAGATTCAAATTCTTCGAAGTCGAAGGCATGTGGCCACATTTTCCAACGGTGAAAGTCCAATTGTTAGGGGAGTCGGTGCTGAGGGTTGCCTGTCCCCAATCAGGCAAAAGCTCCTCGTCGCCAGTGTTAAAATAAGGAAATAGCCACAAGAGTTGAGATGAAGGTTTATTCAGGTTAGGCGTGGATTCAGCACCGACAGTCCGGCACGATGTCCAACTCTGGAATGCGGTGATTCACGAAGCCTCGTGCATCACTGCATTCCATGACACAGTGACATTCCAATTCCCCTGCCCTGATACCACCCTAGATTACAACACATAGCTGCTGGAGCGTCGGAAAAGGAGATCCGGTCGAGGCTCGCGGAGGGCAGCACGGTGGGTTTAGGGGGGCCGGCGTAGTGTCTGGTTTAGGGGTGCTAATTAGTCGCTCTGATAATATTTAATTATCACCTTTGTAATGCAGCTATTATTATTTATGTGCACAGACAGTGACTTCTTTGGCGGTAGGCGAAGGCGAATGGCTGGTCACCGTGGTTACGGTCTGACCTTCATTCTAAAAAATAGCCTTGGTCTTGCTTCGTGCAGGGGAACAGACAGTTGATGAGAGGCCCCGCTAATGCTTTATGTAAATATAGCGTGGTGCACTTTAATCATGTTGTCGATTGTGGGAATCTCGCTTTCTCCGAAGCACATGGTAAAATCAGCTCAACGGTCCACTTCATAATATTGCACATTCAAGTTATGGTTTCAACAGTGACGTTCATAATTTTAAATGACTTACAGAAGACGCTGAAGAAAGAAGGGATTTATTTTACAGGTCATGTATTCAGCGTGCGAGTGGTTTCATTGCATTTCTTTTCATTTCTAAAGTTATGATTTGCTTGAATACAACTCTGGGGTTTATAATCTTTTTTCACAAATGCATAGTCACGACGTGTAAAACAAGCTTGGCTAATGCAATAAATATGTCGGGCCTTTATTATCTGTGAAACGTAAACTTTATTTAGAGTTCATGTCGCTTGCGCGCGGCAGCTGAGGAGGGCACAAATGATTCCACTTAATGTTTAAACCTTGTTTAATTAATTAATTAATTACAAAGGACACATGATATAAGGGGTTTTCTGACTATCTGGGCTTGGTGGCTCAGAGGACTAATGCGTCCACTGCAGGGGCCTGTGTTCAACCTCCTGGCCACAGGTTCCTATCCCGGCAGGTCCTCGCAGCCCTTCATCCATCGGAGGTCAATAAAATGAGTACCATCGTGTTGGGTACCAATAAATCTCTGTTATTCAGTGCCAAGATGCCTCCGGTTGAACGTGTGCTTTACAATTATACATGTCAAAAATGTTCTGACAGTCTAATTTCAGGAAGCAATTTTTCCGCAGTCAGGGCCGCTGCTGTGTTATGCTAGTATCCTGTGATCCTGGGCACATCGCTTACTATCCCTGTGCTTGGATATAACATGTTTAATGCACCTAGTACTCGGGCAAAACACCACTGCTGTTCTGGTTGGCGATTAATGCGTTTAACATCCTTGGGCATAGGTCCATTTCAAGTTGGGAAAGAGTGGACGCCTGGGGTGATTCCATCCTGTGGGCAGGTGGTGTGGGAGGCGGAGTTGGCGCAGTATGGTGAGATTGGGTGTTTAACATGTTGTTTTTTGTTTCTGGCTAGCAGGTTTGTAACATGGCGCCTAAGCGCGCACGCCCCACTTCCGGGAAGTCTGTGACCCAGGAGGATTTTCACGCCCTGAATGAGCTTTGGAAGGCGGCTAAGCGGCATGGCATGGAGGCAGCGTTGCAGAAGTTGGCTGGTGAGCCAGAGCAACAGCCAGACGGCAGGGCACCAAAGCGGCAGAGGAAGGTCCCGGTTCGATATAGGGAGGGGCAACAGGACAAGCCGCGCACGCAGCCTAAATCAGTAGCCACTGTAGGGGGTGAGTCATTTGCTCAGGGCATGGCTGCGCGCAGCTCTGACCAGGCGGCGCAGGGGCCCGTACTTAATATGACGGTGGGCGCAGGGGGGCAGAGCATTATGGCGATCTCCACAACAACAGCATCTGTGGGGGCACCACAAGTGGGCGGTGCACCAGTAGTGACACAAGCGGCAGGTAGCGCTGCAGCCCCGCAGCCCCTGGGGAATATGGCTGGGGTAATGGTGCCGCCAACACATGGGCCAGGCGTGCCATCCGGAGCTCAAGGGGGGTTGCAAGCGGCAGGGACCTCTATGGCCCACCAGGTCCTGGTAGTATTGGGAGGGGCACCAGTCACACCACCCGGACCAGTTTCAGTAACAGGAGCACATGGGGGGGTGGCGGCACAAGTGTGGGCACAAACTGCGGGGACTCCGGCGATGGCGAGCCTGGGAGTAGCGCAGCATTCTACCACACTTACGGCAATGGGGGCGAGCGTAGTCCAATCGCCTTCAGTGGTGACCCCATTGATATTTGGGTCTACATCTTTGGTGTTAGCCCCCCCTTCAGCTATTGCATGGTACGTTCCGTCGGAGACGAGGGACAAAATTCACAGGGGGGAATTTGTGAACGTTTTTGATTTGATTAAAGCGGCTAAGGAGGGCGAGTTCAAGTCAAAAACGGTGTGGGTTGAGTGGTCTTTGAGGAACTGGGTAACAGGATTTTACATTTATGCGGCGATCTTAACTGAAAAAACACCATCGTTAGCCCCGCAGTTGTTTGGGTACATGTCCCTTATACACGGTGCGGCATCCGAGTTCCAAGGGTCTGCGTGGATGCAGTACGACATTAAATTTAGGCAGATGAAAGCGGTCAGGCCTGAGATAGCATGGGACCAGAGGGAGATCAATATTTGGCATGCAGAGTTCAATATGTCTCAGGCACCTGGGAGGGCGACTCAGTCCTTTCGATTCAACAGAAGATTGGGAGACAAAAAACTGGCCTGCTGGCAGTACAACAAAAAGGAATGTAGCAAAGGGGAAGCCTGTAAGTTTAAACACATTTGCTCTTTCTGCAGGGGACAAGGACATCTGGAGTTCAAGTGTTTTAAAAAGCAAGGCAAGCAAAGGGATTACACACCCTTTAAGAGCCTCCTGCCCAAACAATAATGGCGAGCGCCCTTCACCAATTTGCATGCACGTTCTCACGCACCTGCTCAGTAGATACAATAATCACAAGGATGCTTACATGCTGTATTACGGTTTCAAGGACGGGTTCCGCATTCCTTCCCGCGCACCCTCTTCAGCAGTCCCCCCGAAGAATCAGCAGTCAGTTCTGCAACGACGGGAGCTGGTCCGGGACAAGATTATGGGGGAGGTGCTTGCGGGGAGGGTGGCGGGTCCTTTTAGTTCTCCGCCATGTGAATCTTTGGTGTGTTCGCCCTTGGGGTTGGTTCCAAAGAAAGAGCCAGGCAAATTTTGTTTGATTCACAACCTATCTCACCCCCCTGGGTTATCAGTAAATGATGGGCTGGACCAGGCACTATGTACAGTGCGGTACACCACCTTTGACGAAGCCATTGCAAAATTGCAGAGATTAGGCAAAGGGGCTCTCATGGCCAAGTCAGACATAGAGTCCGCTTTCCGCCTTCTTCCCATTCACCCAGAGGATACTCGCTTGCTGGGTTTCACTTTTGAGGGACAGTACTTCCTGGACTTGTCTATGCCCATAGCGTGCTCAGTATTTGAAACATTCAGCAGATTCCTGGAATGGACAGTGAAGGACTTGGTGTCATCTGACGATGTGGTGCATTACCTAGACGACTTCTTGTTCATGGGTCCCCCGGGTGACCGGGCGTGCGGGAGGGCACTGCAAGGTTTCCGGCAGCTTGCCCGGGCATTAGGGGTTCCGTTAGCTGAAGACAAGACAGAAGGCCCCACGACCTGTTTGTGTTTCCTAGGGATTGAAGTAGACTCGGTGGCAGGGGAGTGTAGGTTGCCACAGGAGAAGGTGAGGGCATTCAGGGATGCGGTTAACGTCTGCATAACGGCCAGGAAGGTTACCTTACATCAGCTGCAGGTTTTGGTGGGCCAATTGAACTTCGCCTTAAGAGTGATTCCCATGGGGAGAGTCTTTTCAAAGAACATAGCGAGAGCGATGTATGGCCTACGGGCTAAGCACCATCACACAAGGTTGTCTGCAGACGTCAGAGAGGACTTGGAGACATGGAGGGGGTTCTTAGATAATTTCAATGGAACACTTTTATGGCAGCAACCATCGTGCAGCAACAGAGAGTTAGCCCTCTATACGGATGCGGCGGGCATCATTGGATTTGGAGCAGTGTTGGGCTCTAGGTGGTGCATGAAGCATTGGCCAGGGGATTGGTTTGCTGCTGGGCTCACACGCAACGTTACCTTTCTGGAATTGTTTCCTATCATTGTCTCCTTGCACATTTGGGGGGCTTCATTAGCGAACACAAGAGTACTTTTTTGGTCCGACAGTATGTTTGCGGTCATGGCCATTAATAATCAGAGCGCAAAATGTCTTTTGGTGCTGCGGCTGCTGAAGACTCTTATTCGCCTATGTCTCTTGCATAACGTGCATTTTTCTGCCAAACATGTACCTGGTGTGGATAATACAGTGGCTGACACTTTGTCTCGATCTAAGTTGGCAGAGTTCAGGGCACGGTGGCCGCAAGCGGACGAACTGATGGCGGAGTTCCCAGAGGAGCTGTGGAGGCTTGGTGCCCCATTGCCGCAGACCTAATTGCAGCAGCGCTGGCACCCCAGACAAAATGTATGTACGAGAGGGCTTGGGGGGTGTACAGCGCAATGTTCAGAGCAGGCGCGGAGCAAGACAGATTCACACCGGAAGGTGTACTGGGTTTTCTTGTAGGGCAGAAAGACCAGGGAAAGTCAATTGTCTGCCATTGCCTTCTTTGCTGGGTTGCATGGAGTCAGAGATCCCACCAAGGATTTTAGGGTGCGAAAGGCCATTAGGGGTTGGGAACGTTTGGTACCTGGAGGGCAGGACACTAGGCGACCTATAAACGTAGAGAGGCTGGGTAGGCTTTTGGGGGCCCTACAGTAGGTCTTCCGGTCCCAATATGAGGTAAAGCTATTCAGCCTAGCTTACGTGCTTGCCTTTTTTGGGGCTCTGCATATCTCTGAATTGGTAGCAGCATCCAAAAAGGGTGAAGGGGGGTTAGGACTGGCGGATGTCCTTCTGGAGGTGGGAGCGATCCATCTTAGGATCCAGTGGTCAAAAACAGACTCGCGAGGGAGGGGCACATGGGTGAAATTGTATGCGGCACACCAGGTAGCATACTGTCCAGTAGAATTGGCGAGGGACTACCTTAAGGGACGCCCCGTCGTGGCCTCAACGAGGCTTCTAGTGCACGAGGATGGTATGCCAATGACGCGATACCAGTTCACTC
Organism: Calotriton arnoldi; assembly: GCA_963921515.1. Lineage (NCBI taxonomy): Eukaryota > Metazoa > Chordata > Amphibia > Caudata > Salamandridae > Calotriton > Calotriton arnoldi. The sequence goes on along the minus strand of CAWUFW010001638.1, from coordinate 2,105,708 downwards.
AGGTGTGTAGGAAGGCGTTAACATACCTGGGCGAGGATTCAATGCAGTTTAGCTCCCATTCCTTTCGCATAGGGGCGGCCACCACAGCAGCGGCAATGGGACTGCCGGCAGAAGCAATCAAAAGGGTGGGTCGTTGGCAGTCGGCATGTTTTCAACGGTATGTCCGGCCCAGTCTCGTGTAAGGGGAGGAATGATGCCCAGGGAGCCCATCAGTCATGGTCTTAACAGCACTTCTTTCTCTATTTCAGTTGTTTCCCGCAAACCAGTGCATATATGTTGGTGTGGACATTCCTTGATTCGCAGAGCGGAGCAGCAATTTCATGGGTCTAGTTTGGAGGCAGCACAAGGGGCTGCTGGGTTTGCGCACCATTGGAATGGGGTGCGGGGTCTACGGTTACAGGATCTGTTCGTCCGGCTGCAACAAGCGATAGAATCCGAAGCGGTGCCCCGCCCGGTCATTTTAGTTTTGCACGTTGGCGGAAATGACATGCTGCCACTAGGCAGGCAAGGAGTTAGAGAGGCCTTGTTTTCAGTCCTGGCTAGGATTCGACATTACTTACCAACCACCTTAATATTGTGGTCGGAGGTGATACCGAGGGCGGTATGGGTTGGTGGGGCTCCGGCGAAGGCCATTAATAAATCTGTACACAAGCTGAACTCTTCAATACATAACATCTTGCATGGTTCTACAATGGGTACAATTCGGCACAAATTGCTCCATCCGGGGAAAGCAGAGTTGTTCCATCACAATGGGGTGCATCTGTCGGCAGAAGGGACAGAGATATTTATCCACACTATCCTAGGGGCTATTCTGGTGCACAGTCAGCGCCAGGGGGGGGGAGGGCGAGTGCGCCATGGAGCTTCTCACCCTGTGGCGGAGCGCTGACAGTTAACAACAAAGGGGCATGCACAACAATGGAGGTTCAGCGACTGGATGGACCCCAGGAGGGGGTAGGATTCAAGTGTGCAGTGGGACCGGCCTGCCGGTGGTCCTCGACTCTTCTGCCCTAACCCGCCACTTATGGACTGAGATGAATTTTGTGGAGGCTGCCTGTGTTCAGGTACCTCGGAGGGCCGGTGAGCTATGCGGTGCCCTGGATTTCAAGTAATGCAACTGTTTGCTGTAGCGCGTTGTGGCCTGCCGGCACAATGTGCGCAGCAGAGTGTCCAAGAGTATGGACAACTTAATGCTATGCTTAACTGTAATGACAATTTTAATTTCTTAGTGCCTTTGACATGTGAATGTCGCTAGAGTGTGAGGCCATGGTTCAGGTGCCTCGGAGGGCCGGTGCGCTATGCGGTGCCCTGGATTTCAAGTAATGCAACTGTTTGCTGTAGCGCGTTGTGGCCTGCCGGCACAATGTGCGCAGCAGAGTGTTCAAGAGTATGGACAACTAAATGCTATGCTTAAATGTAATGACAATTTTGATTTCTTAGTGCCTTTGACATGTGAATGTCGCTAGAGTGTGATGCCATGTATAATGATATATATATCCAAGTAGGATACTTGTACTCTCGTAGTGGTTTATGGTGAATTACCTGATTTGATGTGAATAAAATCTACGCCTTGGACAATATAACCTGATCATGAGAATTCATGGGCATGGCAGGGAGTGGGTGGAGATGGATGTTGGAAGTGGTGGGAGGAGAGAGCGTCACGTTGTGTGCGCACTATGCTAAATATTCAGCCAGTTATGCAATTTTAATGAAACTACATTTTCCCACTCATAATACTTATATGGAGGGAATCTCAGTTTGATATGTTCTCACTTATTTTGGAATTTGGAAGCAAGGAGACCAGATCAGAGTTTTCCTTACGAAAAGTGAAGGAGGTGAATATTATCAAATTGAGATTCCTTGCATACACATGGTGTTTAAAAAAATGGTGCAAAGACAAATTGTTGGCCAAGCATGCAGTAAAAATTTAAGGGGGAGTAAAGAAAACCCTTTATGGAGGAATATTTGACAATTAAGCAAGGGCGGCTCCTCTGCTATGGCGGAGGTGCGTCGCCCCACTGCTCCTACCCAGCAGAGGCAACAGTGAAAAATAAAATGATAATAAAACTATTTTATTATCATTCTAATCACTGTTGCCTCTGCTGGGTAGCCGAGTCACAGGGTGGGGCGGGGCAGGACCGGTGTTCCGTCGGGGAGGAGTGATGGGCACTGCTAAGTGCGCATGTCTGTTTGGCTGGCTGTCTTAGGACGGCCAAACTGACATGCGCAGCTAGCATTTCTCCAACCCGAGCTGTGCTGCACAGAAAAGTGGAGAACACAAAGGCTCCCAGGCCCTGTCCGAGCAGCAAACAAGGCCGCTCACACCAATCCCAGTGCTTCTCTCATACTGGGTTATAGCATTCCCAGTATGAGAGCGGCATCAGGATTGGCATCTGGGAGCCTGTGCAGTGTGTTCCTGTTGAGGATCGGGAGAGGAGCAAGACAAAGGACGCAGCGTTAGGTAAGTGGCAATTTTTAAATTTTTTGTTTTTGTTTGTATTTGTAATTTTGTATTCTCCCCGCACTGCATCCCTACTAGGTCGCATTGTAAGCAGACACCACTGCAATTAAGGAGACAGTATCACCATCTCCCCAAAAGACATAAAATAGTGGGTGATGAAGTATCCATGGGGTATGCGCCCAGTGTTTCGATTGCACTTACATACTCCCCTTTTTATAAAATGAATTTATTGTCTCTGTATACTATGTGTTAACTTAACTCATGGAAGACTAAAATAATCTAATGCCCTGAAGAAGGTGGATAGTATGAGATCATGCCACAGAAATGCGCTGACAATCTAGATTTCACAGTCTACCTCACTGAGCAATTTTACATGAGAAAGGGGTTCATAATTGTACAATCATGCATTATGGGAGATGTAGTTGTTTTAATTAAAAGATTAATGAATTTATTTTTAATTCTTTTGTGTTTATGTTTTGCTGAATTTAGCATATATATGCTTTTTATTGATAAATCATATATAAAAAGTAAACATCTTTTCATATAAATTTAATAAAAATGTATTTCTATATATGCGGTATCCAGGCTCAGGTTGGTATATGAAAGCGTGTTTTTGTGGATTGAATTACATTTTGTCATTTCAGTAGTACCTAGGGGAGCTTTGCTGTTGCTTCAGCGTAGCACACAATGTGCTCTAGACCTCAGTCTGAGTCTCCAAATCTGGGCCAAAAGGTTAAAAAGCGAGCTGGCCAGGCTGCAGCTCGTTCTAATCACACAGCCGCTTTCAGAAAAGACCTGCCCCTCCTTACTGAAATCGTTGAGATGGCAAGCACTGAGGCCGCTAAACAAGACCATCAGGGAGCAGCCTCAGTGGATCTGGACTCGACCATTAGCCCTAGTGGGTTAGCTTCCTTAAGGGCTGATACATCAATTTTTTCAGATTCGACTAAGTCAAAAAATCTTACATCTGACGGAGCAGTGGGGGAAACCAAAGATCTTAGAAAGTGCCCTCTATTCTTCAAAGCCAAGCCGGGTATGCTCTTGGGTGAAGTGGAGCAGGAGATGGCAGGTAACGACCTCCTATTAGTTGACAATTCATTGGACTTATGTCCGGAGACTCTAAATCCTGTGATTGGTAGCCATTCCTCCCTTTATCTTCAGATTTGTTAGGACCATTAGCTGGAGGGGGGCCCGTGGATCAATCTATTCCGGTGGTCCCAGCTGTGTCTGTTTTGACTATACCAGTGGAGTCTGTGCTTTCTGATCCAGAGGTTTTGCAGTCTGATGATAGGCCTAATTCAAGTCAGGTTAATCCTTCTCTGGACAGTAGCTCTTTTTCCATGCAATGGGACGCTAAGAGTCTTCTTAATTTGATTCTGGAAGAAGTTCGTGAACTGAAAGCTTCCCAATCTGCCGAGATTGCGGTAATCCATGCTCGCTTGACAAAAATCGAGGAAAATATGGCTCAGATCCAGGTACGGCTGTCGGAGGCCGAAACCAGGATTTCGCAATTGGAGGATCAAGTGTCAACTATGAATCTCAAAGTCGCCACTTTCCAGTCCCAGAGAACCACTCTGGAATATAAGTTGGAGGAGTTAGAGAACCATTCCAGGCGCTCCAATCTCCGTATTCTGGGCATCCCAGAGGGCATTGATGGCCAGCAGACTCTACAATGGGTTGATTCAATCATAAAGAAAAATGTCCTCCCAGAATTCAATGGTGATCTGACTATAATGAGAGCCCATCGCGTTCCAGCACATCTCCCTCCTAATGCTAAATTTCCACGGACTATCTTGGTTAACTTCGGGGACTTTAGGGTCAAGGAACAGATTTTATCAAAAGCCATTAAACAAAGACAGTTCTCCTCAGCAGAAGTCCCATTATGTCGCATTTTTCGGACATGTCAGCTTCCGCAGCGAAAAGGCGGAAAGAGTTCGTCAAAATGCTACATTTTTTAAGGAACAGGGGGCGCAGGCAATGATAGCCCAGCAGAGTAAGCTGAAGGTGCTCGTCAAGGGCAGATTCCACACCTTCTGCAGTGTCCCAGATGCACAGGAATTATTGCAACAGATTTCCATGGATAAATCCTAATGGCATTATGTTATTTTCTAGTTATGTGTTTGGGGTTTCTTCTTTTCTTTTCTTGGAGAGGCAAAGAGCTACTCGTTCATGGAGGACTGTCGTTGTTTTCTTTTCTCCTTTTTTCTCTTTTTTCTCTTTTGCTCTTTTTTGTTTGTTTAATGTAGGCTTATTTGTTAAAGAAGGGGAGGGTGGGGGGGGGTGGGCTGTCCGGCAGCACTAGGCACCAAGTCATTGTGCCTATAGAAGGGTGGGTGGGATAGGTTGTCAGGTTTTGAGCAGGTGCGGCCATCTGCTCAGGGTGACAATGGGTCAAGGGTGGGGCCACGGGGGTGGAAAGGGAGCATTGGGAAAAAACAAAATCCATATTCTAAGTTCCAATACATCCGTCCATTGTTATATGAAAGGGAAGAAGGGGGGATAATTCACTCTGCCTGCCTTTTGTTGGAAACCTTTCTCCGAAGTGGTAAATCTATATTCTGTATCAGATTATTGGGGTATCTAGAAGCTTGCCTCTTTTCTTGTAAATGGGAAATAAGGAAATATTGAAAGTGGTTTCTTTCAATGTGAATGGCCTCAATAATAATAAGAAAATGCGGGCCATTCAGGCTTGGATTAAGACAGAGAATCCCTCTGCCATCCTCATACAAGAGACCCATATACCAGCGGGGAAAATAGCAGATTTTTCAATGTTTAAATCCTGGGAAGCGTATAGGGGTTTCTCTTCATCTTCTGTAGCCCACAGGGGGACGGCGATTTTTCTTAGTAAAACATTTCAGGCTGAGGTAGTTAATTCCGCGAGTGATCAAAGTGGAAGATGGTGTTGGGTCACCTGTAATCTAGGACACAGACCTTTGACGCTCGCTAGCATATATGCCCCAGTAGAGGACAATCCCATCCCATATGAGGAATTTTTCCAATCATTAATCCAAGTAGCAGGTGATTTAATTGTGGGGGGGATTTCAATTTGTTAATGAACCCGAAAATTGATTCCTCATCTAATTCAAAAAAACAGTTAAAACGAAAAACTTTCAAAATTGTACAAAGCTATAGTTCGACGCTTGATATAGCCGACCCATGGCGGGCTGCATTTCCCACTGAAATTGCTTACACCTGCTTCTCAGGAAGATTTCATACTTTCTCGCGCATTGATTTTTTTTCTTATCTCCAGGCGACTGGTTTTTAGTTTTCAGAAAATTCTTCAGAATGGGTTCTCGGACCATGCATTGATCATTTTAGAGTTAGAGCTGGGTGAATGTAGTACAACCTCCAAAAGATGGCTGTTAAATCAACAATATTTATTAGAGGAGAATTGGGTGCTTTCTACTAAAATAGAAATCAGAGAGTTCTTTGAGCAAAATCATGACTCAGCTCCACTGCATGTGGTCTGGGATTCGTTCAAAGCCTTTTTCCGAGGGCTAGCTATCGGTAAAGATGCGGAGAACTCAAGGAATAGGAAGGAAGATAAGCGAACACTAGAGCAAAAAGTGCAAAGGTCTTTCAACATATTCCTTTCTAGCCCCTCGGTCGTTAACCGACGACAGTTGGATCAGGCTAAACGGAACTTGGCCGAAAAATATTATGCTAAAAGTGAATCCCTATTCCAGCATGATAGGCAAAAGATTTATGAAGAAAGCAATTATACAGGGAGATTTCTTGCATGGCAGGCAAGGGAACGGGCTGCAAGTAATCAAATAGTTGCACTGAGATGCCCCACTTCTGGTTCTCGTTCAGAGGACTTGGAAGCGATAGGAGATATAATGGTACAACATTATAGGAATAGATATGGCCAACAACAACCTATTGATATGACATCTTTGGGAGATTTTCTCCAGGAATATGAATTACCTGTCTTATCAGACTCTGAAAAAAGGAACATGGCGAGCCCATTTACAAAAGAAGAGCTAGGGGAGGTTATCAAAAATCTCCCGAATGGTAAAGCCTGTGGGCCGGACGGCCTCCCTGCCGAGTTTTTTAAAACATTTGCAAGTGTAATTTTGGATTATCTCCTTTTAATTGTAAATTCAATTCTTGAAGGTGGGTTTATACCTCTGTCGTTCAGAAAAGGGAATGTAGTCAGTTTTTAAAAAAAAAGGCAAAAATAGTGAAGATCCCAATTCATATCGTCCCATCACGCTTTTAAATTCTGACTACAAAATAATTACCAAACTTTTAGCCAATCGATTTAACGGGATAGCCTCACACTTAATCCATCCCGATCAAAATGGTTTTATAGCCGGGAGGCAGCTCGGCACTAATACGCATTTTTTAATGGAGGCACTAGACTATTTTGAGACCCGGAAGATACCAGCATTAGTACTTTTTTTAGACGCCGAGAAGGCATTTGATTTGGTGATTTAGGAGACTTTATTTTGTATTTTAGCGAAATTTGGCATACCCTCCAAAATCACGGGGTTGGTTGAGAAATTATATTTGAATGCGGAGGCTAATATCATTATTAATGCCACTGAGGTTGGCCAAGTATAAGTTGAAAGGGGAACCAGACAGGGATGTCCACTATCCCTGGTGTTATTTGCTTTTTTTATTGAGCCCCTCGCGATAGCCATCAGAAATAATGGGGATATCTGCCCTCCGCTTCCAACTATGGGTAAAGTTAAATTATACGCCGACGACATTATGCTTATTATAAAGCCGGAGAAGGAAGTGCAGGCAAAAGCCTTCCAGATTTTTTACCTTTATGAGTCGTTCGGCGGATACAAAATTAATAAAATAAAAACAGAAATAATTTTGTGTGGTTGTGCATCTAGGGATTTACACCCCGATATCCTTCCATGCTTATATACAAATCCCAAGAGATACCTAGGGGTTTATTTTTCGCCATTAATTTCGGAATTATATGATTTAAATTTTGTTCCATTGTTACGAAAAGTTCAGGACTTATTCTCTCGATGGAATTCTCTCCCATTAACCATTCTCGGCAGGGTTGCCTTGATCAAAATGTTGGTGCTTCCACTGTTTAATTTCCTTTTTCAGCAACTCCCTGTGTTTTAGTGAACTCCTTTTTACAAAATTAGAGTCAATGTTTACATCATTTCTGTGGGGCAAGAAAGTTCCTCGAATTGCACTTAGCACCTTATATGAGGAACTGGAAGATGGTGGCTTAGCCCTCCCCAATTTGAGGGAATACTATTTTGCACAATATATGTCTAGGTTTAGGCAGGGACCACATCCGGGTCTTTTTATTAACTTTTTCATGAATTTAATATGTAAAGAAAATCAGATCCACTGCCCACTATCAATTTTTAGATCTCCTAAATTAGTAAGATATAAGTGTTTACACTGGTTTTTTCATAAATGTCAGGCTTTTTTTAGAAGGTACTCCATCCCAGTAATTAATTTCGCAACTCCGATAGCTGGTCTTATTGTGTCAGCAGGAATTAGAGATCCGTTTTTAATTATACAAAATTGGACCAAGGCTGGTTTTCGGAAACTCTCCGACTTTCTTCGGAATGATAGATGGCTGAATATAAGTGAAATGTCTCAATTAATCCCCAGCGATTTCCTCCTCATTGGGTCATATAATATTTTCAGTAAGTTCCTTAGCAAACTTGATCTGCTCCAGATCATTGATCAGAAACATTTAGTACATGACTTACTGGAAGATACGGTAGCGAAAAAGCCTGGGGAATGGAAAAAATGTCTAGCCTCAATTAAGGGGATAGATCTTGAGGCCAAGGCCATAACAAAATGGGGTAAATATGAGGAGTTGGAAATTACAGCAAATATGTGGTCTACAGTTAATAATTTAAATTTTAGTTCGGTAAGAGGGGCTAATTGGCGAAGGATGTTATTTTTCAGCAAGTGGTTACTTTATAGAACCCCTAGCTTTGTAGCCAAGGTTTATCCCAATCAATCGGGGCAGTGTTTCCGGTGCCACATTAACCCTTCAGCCAATTGGACTCATATAATATTACAATGCCCCTTGATCCAGAAATTTTGGAATGATATATTTGATTATTTAGCAACAGAATGTTTAACAACGATTGGGCTGATAGTGTTGGGTTATGACCCAGACCTTCGGTTACCAGATAAGTTGATTAAACTATTATATATTGGAATGGCTGTCGCCAGAACACTTCTACTTCAAAGATGGCGAACGGATCTAATTCCATCTAAAAATGAACGGGTCCGGAAAATAGCACAGGTTAAAAGAAGCGAACGAGCCTATGCATTACGAATTGGTGGACTCAAGAAGTTTGAGAAGATCTGGGCACTGTATTTTGACTGTGATTTCTGAAATTTAGTATTTATCTTGGCGTATTTCTCTAATCTGTCCTTACTTTTATGAATCTTAGAGTTTGGCACTTTAACATGTACAGAATAGTTTATGTCGTTTTACTTGTCTTATAGGACAAAGTTACACGCTTTTTTACTATTTTACGTATATTTTAGGTACTTAAAATTTAACGATTTGTTTAATTGGTATTAATTTGAGGCAGTGGATATAAGTTTTAAGATATTATGCATTTTTTATCTTACGGTTTAAAATGCTTTTTTAGATCCCCCTGCTTATTGATTTCTGGATTTGTTGCTTTTTGATTAATTGGTGCTATTTATTACTCTTTCGGATGTCATTGATGAATTTTAACAGATGTATATTTGGATTCAAATGTATTTGTTGTATATGGATTTCAATAAAAAAATACAAAAAAAAAAATGTGCTCTAGACCTCAGGCATAATGAAGATCTACTGAAATTCAGGAGAAAACTGAAAAATCCACTATTCAGTCACTATGTGTGTAGCTAAATCTTCCTTTGGGCACCTTACATTGCATTTTCACTTATGTTGATAAACTCCATAGATAGTGCATAGCATCCCAATCCTACTCTCAAAAATGACTATCAAACATGTATTTGACATATCCTTGGCCAGTCTTACAATACCTTTTCCTCAATTTGATATTAGTGATGGTTGTGTTGTTCGTCTTTAAGATTTGTGATGACTTTATATGTAAAGAGTATAATTCATCAATGTGTGACCTTAGAAGCAAACTGACAACCAATATACAGGTAGAACAGCGCCATAAAAAATACCCACCATAACATAAATTAAATGAAAAATAGATGCACTCTTGACTGTCGTTCCAGATTGTTCCCGCCGACCTGTCCCACCAAACACCGGAAATCATCCTCCAAGAACAAACTGGCACTCCATCCTGCAAAGTTTAAACATACCGGTACGTCAATACACCAATAATGCTCAAACTCACTTCATTCTTCTATCCTGTAGAACAAGACTTTAGTAAGCACCAGAAAGATTCGGAAACACTCATTTTCTGGCTACCTACTGCTTGGGATAGCTGTCTGAGTTAATCTCCTGTCTGCCTCCACATTCCCTCCCCCTGACTCAAGCTCTTTGGAATGTCCTCCTTGGCATAAGTACTGCTAATAAGCACAATAAAATGAAAAAATGTAATTGGTACAATACTCACCTGCACTGCCTAACAGCTTCTACGTTAGATTAAATTGCCAGTGATGTTTCCATTGTTCTTCAAATTGACATTGCATTCTGAGCTCTACATAGAAAGTCCAAAATTGCATTACTTGGTTGAACACTGGAAACAGTTTCCAACATTTAATATGAATACAGGGTAAAACATGTGTGGTATTCAACCTCATTTAACATATTTGAAAGTCTGGTATGGGTGTGAGATCACCAAGTGTGCATGAGCAATATTCATGATTCCAAACTATGGACGAAAGAAATGTTCTAGTCCTTAAAATTAACGAGCGACCTAGACCTAGTGGTGTCAGTGGTGTCATCCAGGCTTGCCACTTGGCAGCCCGGCACTGCCTTTGCTTCCTCTTGCTTGAGAGGCAACGAAGGCAGCAGGAACAGAAAGTTAACAGGACTGTTATAGTCTTGTTAACTTTCTGTAAGTTTGAAACTTTACATTAGCTTCTCAGGAGCAACTACAACATGTGACGGCGAAATGGTGGGACAAGGGTCATCCTGTGACGGCATCGTGGTCAAAGATTGTACAAGTTGGCTGTCGCGTCCCGAGGCTTTTGGTGAATCAACGTCCATGCTTGAGGTTCTCAGGATTAGCTAGAGTTTCACAGATGAGGATCTTCTATGTAAAATCGGAAGCTTGATAAAGCTGTGTGACAACACTCTCTCACCATGCTACGTTTGTTAACTACCTAAAGCATTCTGGGACCTGAAGTCTTGTTCTTTTTTTGTTTGTTTTTTTATCAATTGACCCAGTTAGATTCTCATACCAGATTTTTATGGTTTGGATAGAGAAAGCACAGCCCTAGAGCTTTGACCACTCAATGATAAGGAGGCAACCAGTAATCCGAAAATCTAACACCTGAATATATTTATGAGGAGCGCCTAGTTTGCCTTGTGTAATTTTCTAATCTAACCTTTTTCAATAGTTCTCCGACTCTTTATTTTTTTAAGCAAATTGGGTTCATAGCATTTAACTCTCTTAATGTGCGTAAATTCCCGTGTTTCCTGGGAAGATTCTGCAAGCAATTCAAACAAATACAAAAAGAAAATACTAGTGAACCCTCAATCAATTTTTAAATGGTGGTGCTGAAGATTACTTTTCAGTTGGTATTTTATTTGGTGTATTTAATATGGCATGCCCTCTTGTACAAAGCACAACAAAAGAATGTTTTGTAGCAGACAACACAGCCAACATAAATGACAATTCGAACTTTTTTTTTCCGTCCCCGTTGCATTTGTCACAAACTTTCTTCCACTTGTTGAGTGATTGTTGTCTCTGGAACAAAAGCCATTCTTGCAGTGCCTGACTTGAATTATGTTGGATGTCAAACATAATTTTTACAAATTCAGTAAAAATGCTGTAGGAAATGGCCAAAATATACAAAATAAGCAAATCCTGATGTTTAGCAATGACTTACTGGAGCAACATTCCCAGCAATAAAAACATGGATAGATCATGATTCCTAGCTACCGGAAATTCAATATGTACATCTGTCAATAATATACGATAGGCCATACAAAATATACTGCATTCATGTGTTAACTTGAATTTTGGTTGCCTTTTTTTAAGTAGCCAGAATTTGACAAATGTGCAATTTCTATGTCTAGTTATCATTCATAAATAATGTATGTTGGTGTGCACAGAAACGTTTTGTGATACTAAGACGATCAGTAGCGGTTGATAATGTAATGCAAACATGTGAGTTTGAGGTGTGAACCCTTGAAACAGGTGGAAAAGAAAGAACGGCGATGGCAGACAAATATTTTACATATTTTCAAATTTTATTTCAGTTTTCATGTGCTAAACGTTTTCAGGAAGTCATGCAAGCCAATTATGCCACTAAATGGTATTCCTTTATATGAGGTGTGTTTTTAAAGTAATCTTGCAGGCGGAGAGCATGCTAGTAAGAAGCACTGGCAAAGTCAATAGGTTTCACCTATGCGAGAGCTAATGGCTTTGGCAATGTCTTATAGACGTGTTCTACAGAAGCATAGCTGAAAGTTGGAAAAAAAACGTCTTTGATGTGGACAGTGCTGACTGTTGAGGATCACTGGTCTGTTTTCTTTGTATGGGATTATTCTCTGCCTTCACAAAATACATCTTTTCCGGAGCATATGACAGTAACAACTTGTCAGCAAAAGTAAACCAGCAAGAAATTAAAATACTCTTTTCTGCACCAATTTTTGTTCAATGGGGGCAGGAGATGTGAACCCCGAGCTAAGGGTGTTGGGCAAAACACAAATTAAACAAAAACAACAAAAATAAATGATAACTAGCAATCATAAACTTGTGCGTCTAAAGTTGTCAAAAGCAAGAAGGATCATGGCACGGCTGCGATCTCAGAAACTCACAAATAAATAAAAGGTATTAAAGGAAAAAAACTCACTTATTTAATTATCTTACCTCTGAGCTGAAGTTTGCCATGTTGGCCCCATATGAAGACAGTGCCAAAAAGGGTATGCAGAACAGTGAGTGCAGCGCCTTCTGCATCTTAGTAACATCTTGAAACGTGTTGGCATGGATTTTGGGCACTTTTATCTTGTGGGACGGGAGAGGGCAAGAAAACGAAGAGGGAGCAGGATGGGGGGTGAGAGGGGGTGGAACGGGCAGGGCAAGTAACAACAGGGGTGGGGCTGGACAGCCAGAAAATTATCAATGCAGGAAGGGTGTGGAGGGGCGAGGGAAACAATAATGCGGGATGGGGAGGGAGGATGGGGGTGCAAGTAAAAGGAAAAAAGTACCTCTGAAATCGGCAAGCAATGGAAGGACAATGCCCAAGGGAGGCAGGACTGTGCACCACAGTAGGGAGAAACACAGAAAGAAGATGTGAAATCAACACTCGCTGATCAAAGAGAAGCAAGGAAATGAGAGTGACAATGAAAACCAAAGGTAAGCAAGAAGCGGGATCTTAGCCGCCTGTAAGTAAACAAAATGCCTTGCAAGCGACATGCATGCGATGTCTCAGGTGAGACTCAAATAATAGGGCATGGGGGAGTTGAAGGGGTTAATTGTCAAAAAGGCAAATGTGCTCACCAAACATACTGAAGGGCATATAACAACCAACAGTGTCCACGAAACATTTAGGGGTAGTAGGATGAAGGCAGGAGAGAGTTTAAAGAGGGGGTGGGGATCTATCCTGCCCGAGGGGAAACAGCCTTTACCACACAGTCTTTACCAGACAGTCTTTGCCATGCAGGTAAGTACCACGCAGGTTAGTATTTGTACCTTTACCATGCAGTACTTTATCATGCAGATAAGTATTGTTTTTTAAATAGCATAGTTCTAATGTTTTTTATTTTATATTTAAAAAAGTGATTTTAGGGCTCAGGTGTGGGTAGAGAAAAAGGGAGGTAAAGGTGATTTTAGGGTTTAGGGTTGGGGAGAGGGAAAGGGTGGTAAGGGTGATTTTAGGGTTGGGTAGAGGTAAAGGGCAGTGTTATCTGGCCTGGCTTCTGTCTAAAGAAAAAGATATGATAGACATGGCCAATATACAATCCAAAGACAGTTTCAAGACTTAACCTGCTTTCCTTTTATTTTGTTTCTGGTTATTTCAATCAATCAATCAATCAATCAATCAATCAGGGGTTTATATAGCACGCTACTCACCCGTTAGGGTCTTAAGGCGCTGGCGGGGGGGGGGAGTGGGGGCCTCCGGGTCAGTCGAAGTGAAAGTTATTTGTTAGTTCAATTTAATTAACTCAGTATGAACTTCTCTCACACTCTTTTCCAAACATTTGATTGTGCTCTGTTCCTCTTCACAGGTGCGGGCATCGTAGGCCCAGAGACTATCGGAGAAAGAGTGGGGTATGGTCATTTTGTTATTGTTAGAGATACTTTTTATCAACCCCCTGATTTATCCCCTTTAGGATTCTCTGTCTCTCTTTTTGCTTCTTTCGGGTTGGTCTCTCCCTCATTACAGTTCTTTGTGTACTTCTTGAGCAGTGGTTCTTAACCTGTGGATCGAGGACCTTTATTGGTCCGGGTGTCCTATTCAGGGGGTCCATGACTGTTTTACAAAATGTAATAATATTAAAATAAATACATTCAAATTTATAAATTATACAAATGAATAAGCAACATTGAAAATGTGAAACCTCTATGTATTTTATTGTTATTAAAAGAAAATATTTCAATGTTTGAGCATTTGTTTGGTTTATACTTGATTTTGTATTTCTGTAATTTATTTTGAGCTTGAAATCACAGAAATTGCTTAGGCCATGTGTCCTCGGCTTCCTGTAATGACTCTGTTGGGGTCCTCGTATTGCAGTAATAGTTCAATGGGGGTCCACACAAGTCAAACGTTTAAGAACTTCTGCGCTAGAGCACTCTCTCACTCATTCTTTTCTGTTTAAGTAGTTGCAAAGATACTCTCCTTTTTGGAGATCCTTCTTTGCCAAAGTACACTGGAGTCAGCTCTTTCATTTTGCTTGGATTTTCAGTCTCTCCCTTTTAGAATTTTCTATCTTCATCTTGTTTGGGATCTTTGCCCTGTATTTCTTTTACTGTCACTATTCCTTACTGATGTATGCCTTCTCAAAATACACCTGCGTTACAGAAGAAAATCAAATCCAACAGCCTTTGTCCAAGTAAAGCTTTACTCACTGCCAATAAACCTTCATTTCTCTGAGTTTGTCTTCTAATTTCCCTCTAGGGCCTAATCAGAGTCTGTTTGTCTGCCATTCTCCCCACCCCATCGGCAGCCCAATAACCCAGTACACATGGTCCTTCAAGAGAGTGGCGGGGGTCAGGTACCTCTCTGATCCGCGAAGTAGTTAGGAGATGCAGTGGCTCTGAATGAGGTCTCGTCTCGCTCTGTAGGGTCTTCCGACCCCTGTCTTCGTGCAGGTTCCAGGTTCCTGGGTCGAGGCTCTCTCCTGCTGAGAATTGCGGTTCTTGGTATGCTTCTCTCACGACGGGGCTTTCCTCTGGCTCCTCACACATGCTGTCTTTTTCTCCTTCTGGGATCATATCCTGGAGGAGTAACTGAAGTCCCTTTTTTGTTTCTGTCTTTTCTACTCTTCTGTTTGAACATAGTCCTTTCTTTGTTCTGACATCTGTTACTTTTTCCTTCAGGTCAAGGTTGGAGAAGAAGGCGGCTGGATTATGAGGTACATTTTCAACCTGTTCCTCCCAACTTTCAAATGAGGTAAGAGGGATTTTAGGATTCAGTGATGGGTAGAGGTAAAGGGAGGGGTAAGGGTGATTTCAAAGTTCAGCGATGGATAGAGGTAAAGGAAGGTAAGGGTTGTTTTAGGGTCCGGGATGGGTAGAGGTAAAGGGAGGTGTGGTTGATTTTAGGGTTATGGGGTGGGTAGAAGTAAAAGGAAATAAAGGTACATTTAGGGTTCAGGGGTGGGTAAAAGTAAAGAGAGGTGCAGGCGATTTTACTCTTAAGTGGAGGGCAGAGGTAAAGGGAGGGATGGGTGATTTTAAGACACAGGGTTGAGTTAAGGTGAAGGGAGGTAAGACTGATTTTAGGGTTCATGGGTGGGAAGAGATAAAAGGAAGTAAGTGTGATATTAGAGTTGAGGGATGGGTAGAGGTAAAGGAAGGAAAGGGTGATTTTAGGGATTGGGGTGGGTTGAGGTAAAGAGAGATGCAGGTGATTTTACTCTTAAGGGGTGGGCAGAGGTAAAGGGAGGGATGGGTGATTTTAAGACACAGGGCTGAGTTAAGGTGAAGGGAGGTAAGACTGATTTTAGGGTTCAGGGGTGGGAAGAGATAAAAGGAAGTAAGAGTGATATTAGAGTTGAGGGATGGGTCGAGGTAAAGGAAGGAAAGGGTGATTTTAGGGATCGGGGTGGGTTGAGGTAAAGAGAGATGCAGGTGATTTTATTTTAGGGTTTAGAAGTGGGTAGAGATTAAGGATGTAAGGGTAATTATTTTAGGGTTCAGGAGAGGTAAGAGGTAAAGGGAGGTTAGAAGTATATACACACACACACACATATATATACATTACCTACTGGCGGTCACCAGTAGGTAGTTATAGTTAGGAACATGTTTCCATAGGAAAAGCATTTTATGACTTGCCTTTAACTTTGGCGTCGTTTGACCAATCTTCATGAAATTTTCCCCAAAAAGTGTCAAGGTAGGATTTGGTTGTCGTGGAATGTTTGAGGGTGATCCGTGCAGTGGGTACCGAGAATTTGGAGCACAAAATAAGGGTGCATTGGTAATGTTAATTCCCGTTGGAACCTTTAGCCACACCTACAGCCCGAACCGCTGAATGGACTTACACCAAATTTGGCAGGGAGGAAGATGTTGGTTCAGGGAAGTGCCTTTTGCCTATTTGGTGTAAATCTGTTCAGTAATTTTTATGAAATTTAAGCCAAAAATTATAGTGATATCTCTGGCTGCGAAAATTTTGCGAAGGTTTTGTAATGAATCGCGAATGCACGCGCCAACGGGAATGCTCTGATTGGCTGGACGCAACCTGAACAGAAAGTTGCAGCCAACATTTTATCTAGCGGCAATGGTTCCCGGAGCTGAAAATTTGTGTGAAAGCCCACATAAGGAGTCAGAGTAGAGGTACTCTGACTCCAAGTTTGAGAAATGGGGGTGCTAATGACACCAGTTATGTGTCCAAAATAGTTTTTTTTAATCACGTGCGATATTCGCGGTGACAAAGGGACCGCCAATGTGCCTCCCGTGTACCGTCGCGGGGACATCGCAACTATCGACAACGTCGCGAATATTGGTGTGAATATAAAAAAATTATATTAGTGAATCATTAATACGCATTGTTATAGAGATTTTGATAAATGTTTTTATAGTTATTTATTTAGTGAGTTATGCACTGTGATGGTTAGAATTAATTATATAGTTATCCTTTTTGAATGTGGTGGTGGCTATTGAATTCCTGCTTTCGCTTTCTGCTTTCACTACGTAACCGCGGGGATCATGATGACCAATGTCCTCGCGAACTCCGTCCTCACCACGAAAACGGAAAATAGGTTTTAGAGATGCTTGTTCTAGAAATACACTTGAAAAACATGAGTTTGAAATGTACAGTAATAAACCCCTAGTGTGTAAAATGCAGTAATATGTGAGCATATATCTGTTTTCACTTTATGAAAAAAGCGTGATCGTCGCTGTTAACAACATCATTGCGACGTCCCGAATAACCGCAAAAATGGAAAATATGTCTGAAAGATGGTTTTTAAAGAAACTTAGCAGAGAAATATGAGTTTAAACATGGTTCGAAAGAAGTATGTATATAGTAATATGTGTAGTACAATGTTCAGAATGGATTTTTTTTTTACATATTATTTTTGGATGTGTTGGTGGCCATTGAATGTCTGCTTTTGCTTTCCATTTTGTGTACACGGGGATCGCGATTACCGATGTCATCGCGGTCTCCGGCATCATTGCGAAAACAGAAAATAGGTTCTAGAGATGTTTTTTATGGAATCTCTCTAGAAAACCATGACTTTAGAGAATAATGTAAGAACCCCTTAGTATGTAAAATATTGTAATATGTGTGTATATATGTGTTTTAGACTTTATTTGGAAAGGCGCGATCATTGCGGTTAACGACGTCATCGCGATGACATCGGTAGTCGCGAATATAATTTTTTTTTGTAAAGGGGGTTTTCTGCTAAATTGATAACAGAAAGAAAAGTTAAAACAATATTTTACTAAATATTAAGACTTAAACTTTATTTAAAAAATGTCTTTAAGTGTATTGTTCAGTATGTGAAATATATTTACTGATCACAGATTCTCCACAGTAAATGCAACAATGTTGTGCTGACTCACAAAATTGTTAAAAATAAAACCAGTTATTAATGTACTTTCTGATAAACGCATACAAAATCAAAAATGAGTGGTATATAATATAAATATAATACACAATATCCAATTATAGAAAGAAAATACGAAAGGCTTAGAGGTTCACTTAAAAAAATTGAGGTTAATTAAGAAATAGAATTTAAAAAAACCTTAGAAACTGAAAAAACCAAAGGTTACAGGGACGTTATAGTTAAGAATTAGCATTTAAAAAACCTTAGAAATTCACTAAAAAAATCAAAGGTTACAGGGACGATATAGTTAGGAAATACAATTTAAAAAAACCTTAGACATTCACTGAAAAACCCAAGGACGTTATAGTTTGGCTGACATTTTGCTCGTACAAAACCAGAGAAATTCAGCAGTTATAGTTAGCTGAGCTAACTATAACTCGAGCCCCTGCAATCCACTGCTTATGACATCAAATATCACATCACTCATGACATGGTCAGTGACATCACTGATGACATCTCAAATGACATTACTGATGACATCACTGATGACATCACTGATGACATCACACACAGAATCTCTGACGCACCCACTCACATCCCCATGTAACCTTTCATACACACACTCCAACTTCCACACTACCATTCTCGAAACCATTCACTCACCCATACCAGTACTTAGAAAACCCACTCACTAATTCATAGGTCTACACACACATTCACTCTGTCACCCATACAGCCACTCGTACAGCAACTCACTCACTAATATAGCCACTGATATATCTACACATACATCGACACAGCCACTCATACACTGTCAGTCACTCAAAGCGCTACTCAGACACCTACTCACTCAGCTATAGAGTCAATCAGGCAACCATTTACTCACCTATACAGTTATACACACACCCTCTTAATTATTCATACAGATACTAACACATACTCACTCACCCATACAGCCCCTCACACACGCACTAACTAACCCATACAGCCACTATCCCTCACTCGCACATACAGTCACTGAAATACTCCAACACTCACCTATACTGCCTTTCATATATCCTCTTCCTCACCCATATACCACTGACACATCCATTCACTCATCAACACAGCCATAGACACACTCAGTCACTTATACAGCCCTTCTCTTACACACTCACTAACCCATAAACCTACTGACTCACCTACTCACTCATCCATGCAGGCAGTCACATACCCTCTCACCCACCCACACAGACACTCATACACCCATACAGGTACTCAGGCAACCAATCAATCACCCATACACCCACACATGTACCCACTCACCAACCCATACAGCCACTTTGACACCAACTGACAGATACAGACATTCAGACAACCTAGTCAGTGACCCATACATTCACTGAGGCACCTAATCTCTCACTTATACAGTTAGTCACGCACCTACTGATTCATCGATACAGGCACCCATAACCCATTGATTCATCAATATACCTTGGTATATATAGTTAACACTCATAAACATTTTAAAAACACTCACAGTCACTGGATGATGTCATCAGTGATGTCATTTGAGATGTCATCAGTGATGTCATGAGTGATGTCACTGACCATGTCATGAGTAATGTAATATGTGAGGTCATAAGCAGTGCATTACAGGGACACGAGTTATAGTTAGCTCAGCTAACTATAACTGCTGAATTTCTCTGGTTTTGTACGAGTCAAATGTCATCCTAACTATAGCGTTCCTGTAACCTTTTCATAAAAAAAAAGGTAGGGGGGCCACGCGGCCCCATCCAGGGCCGATTTCAGCCCTGGGGACCCCATCCTTGGAGCCTGCCCTTTTTAAACAATATTTATTTTTAAAAAAACAAGGGAGGGGGGCCGCGTCGCTTCTGCTCCCGGGCCAATTTCGGCCGCGGGGACCCCATACACTGGGTTCCGGCCTGTAGTGTGGGTGCCCTGCTCTCAACCCAGGGCACCCACTGACAATCCGGGGACTGCGGGGGAGCCTAAAGACCCTGCAGTCCCTGCCGGCAACCCCACCTCCTGCTGGTATTGCTTTGAGACCCAGGGAGCTGCTAACATGCAGCTCCCTGGATCCCAAAGCAATGTCTGTTTCCCTGCTCGCTTCACAGAGGGCAGGAAAACAGACACTTGCTCTGCTTTCAGCAAGCGAGAGCACTTGTTTGCTATGGCTTGTATGTGCCCCCGGGAGGTTGCGCTCCTAGG
Source organism: Calotriton arnoldi (assembly GCA_963921515.1). Classification (NCBI taxonomy): domain Eukaryota; kingdom Metazoa; phylum Chordata; class Amphibia; order Caudata; family Salamandridae; genus Calotriton; species Calotriton arnoldi. Next base: position 2,085,741 of record CAWUFW010001638.1, on the reverse strand, counting down.
GGCAGTGGGGGGCCGAGCACATTTGTATATAAAAGTGCCCCATGGAGGTGGCAGTCCCCAGGGAAGCAGGGGAGCCATGAGGCTCCCCCACATATAATTAAGTTACTGCCCCAGGGAGGTGGCAGTCCCCGATGCAGCAGAGGAGGCCATAGAGCCTACCGCGCATTATTTTATTAGCACACTTGTGCCCCTGGGAGGTAGCGGTCCCCAGGCAGTGGGGAGCCGTGAGGCTCCCCCGCATATAATTAAGTTACTGCCCCGTGGAGGTGGCGGTCCCCGGAGCTACGTGGACGTCCCTAGGGCCTCTCCTGCATTATTTTATTAGCACATTTTTGCCCCGGGGAGGTGGTGGTCCTAGGTGCAGCGGGGGAGCCGTGAGTCACCCACTGTCCCTGTCGGCTCCCACCTCCTGCAGGAGCCGGTATTGCTTTGAGACCCAGGTAGCTGCTAACATGCAGCTCTCTGGATCCCAAAGCAATGTCTGTTTCCCTGCTTGCTTCACAGTGGGCAGGGAAACATACACTTGCTCTGCTTCCAGCAAGCAAGAGCACTTGTGTGCTATGGCTTGTATGTGCCCCCGGGAGGTGGCGCTCCTAGGGGCAGCGGGGGGCCGAGCGGCCCCCTGCATTTGTATATAAAAGTGCCCTAGGGAGGAGCAGTCCCTGGGGCCCCCGCATATAATTAAGTTACTGCCCCGGGGAGGTGGCAGTCCCCGGTGCAGCAAGGGAGGCCAGAGGGCCTACCCCGCATTATTTTATTAGCACATTTATGCTGCGGGGAGGTGGCGGACCCCAGGGCAGTGGGGAGCCATGAGGCTGCCCCACATATGATTAAGTTACTGTGCTAGGGAGTTGGCGGTCCCCAGAGCTGCGGGGGAGGCCATAGTGCCTCCCCCTCATTAATTTTATTAGCACATTTTTTACCCCGAGAGGTGGTGGTCCTAGGTGCAGCGGGGGAGCCGTGAGGCCCCCGTGGTCCCTGCCGGCTCCCCGACTCCTGCGAGAGCCGGTATTGCTTTGAGCCCCAGGGAGCTGCTAACATGCAGCTCCCTGGATCCCAAAGCAATGTCTGTTTCCCTGCTCGCTTCACAGAGGGCAGGAAAACAGACACTTGCTCTGCTTTCAGCAAGCGAGAGCACTTGTTTGCTATGGCTTGTATGTGCCCCCAGGAGGTTGCGCTCCTAGGGGCAGTGGGGGGCCGAGCACATTTGTATATAAAAGTGCCCCATGGAGGTGGCAGTCCCCAGGGAAGCAGGGGAGCCATGAGGCTCCCCCACATATAATTAAGTTACTGCCCTGGGGAGGTGGCAGTCCCCGATGCAGCAGAGGAGGCCATAGAGCCTACCGCGCATTATTTTATTAGCACACTTGTGCCCCTGGGAGGTAGCAGTCCCCAAGCAGTGGGGAGCCGCGAGGCTCCCCCGCATATAATTAAGTTACTGCCCCGTGGAGGTGGCGGTCCCAGGAGCTACGTGGACGTCCCTAGGGCCTCTCCTGCATTATTTTATTAGCACATTTTTGCCCCGGGGAGGTGGTGGTCCTAGGTGCAGCGGGGGAGCCGTGAGGCACCCACTGTCCCTGTCGGCTCCCACCTCCTGCAGGAGCCGGTATTGCTTTGAGACCCAGGTAGCTGCTAACATGCAGCTCTCTGGATCCCAAAGCAATGTCTGTTTCCCTGCTTGCTTCACAGTGGGCAGGGAAACAGACACTTGCTCTGCTTCCAGCAAGCAAGAGCACTTGTGTGCTATGGCTTGTACGTGCCCCCGGGAGGTGGCGCTCCTAGGGGCAGCGGGGGGCTGAGCGGCCCCCTGCATTTGTATATAAAAGTGCCCTAGGGAGGGGCAGTCCCTGGGGCCCCCGAATATAATTAAGTTACTGCCCCGGGGAGGTGGCAGTCCCCGGTGCAGCAAGGGAGGCCAGAGGGCCTACCCCGCATTATTTTATTAGCACATTTATGCTGCGGGGAGGTGGCGGACCCCAGGGCAGTGGGGAGCCATGAGGCTGCCCCACATATGATTAAGTTACTGTGCTAGGGAGTTGGCGGTCCCCAGAGTTGCGGGGGAGGCCATAGTGCCTCCCCCGCATTAATTTTATTAGCACATTTTTTACCCCGAGAGGTGGTGGTCCTAGGTGCAGCGGGGGAGCCGTGAGGCCCCCGTGGTCCCTGCCGGCTCCCCGACTCCTGCGAGAGCCGGTATTGCTTTGAGCCCCAGGGAGCTGCTAACATGCAGCTCCCTGGATCCCAAAGCAATGTCTGTTTCCCTGCTTGCTTCACAGCGGGCAGGGAAACAGACACTTGCTCTGCTTTCAGCAAGCGAAAGCATTTTGTGCTCTCGCTTGCTGAAAGCAGAGCACATGTTTGCTATGGCTTGGTGGGAGCTGTGTGTGTCTGCTTGTGTATGTGCACACGCACAGTAATATATATACTATATATCTAACCACAAAAATGAATGGTAAAGGTCCACGATGTAATGTCATGTGTTGTAAAGGTCAGTTTGTGGTATTACATGCGTGGTAAAGGCATGCATTGTAATGACACACGTGGTAAATTCATATATCCCTGCTGGAGATGTTGTTTTCCAAGAAGAGCTACCCTCACCTCTGCGTAAGCACTTTACTGTGCAGTTGTATAAAGCGTTTACCAGACCCAAAGGTGTGTCACAGCGTTTTAGACTATCACAATTGAAAATATCACAGACTGTACATCGGGGACTATCATAGTGAGAAGAAACAAACTCACACTTCATCAAACTGGCATTTAACCACTAAGCATCCTTTCCTCTGCTTAAGCAGTGTGCAAAATTAAAGATTAAATCAGAAAGGGGGCCTTTTCAGCGGGTGTGGGAATTGGTTTATCAGGCTGTATCAGCCCGTATACCTTGTTATCAATTGACCACATTAAGAAATTGTGCAGTGAGCACCCGCACTTGTGACTAAGCAGTTCACTGCTGTGCTCAAATCTGCACAAACTATTAGCCATCTGGAGCACTGCAGAGCTGCTATCTGAACATGAGAAAACCCATTCACAAGACATTGTCAGCCCAGTGGACCATAGAGTGTTGACCTTTCACAACAGTTTTTAGTGAGCCATGATAAATGTGCCCATTGTATAGCATCTTGACTAATGCAGGTCAAACCAAATACATAAAATAGAAGATACACAAGAATATCAAGCAGTTTTCCTCTTTAATTTTGCCCACCTGCTGGTCGTGTCTTACAACGTTGACCCTGTTTAATGCAATCGGGTGCTCATGTAAGGTTTCCCAATTCCCTTGGGCCGAGTTTGTGCTATATAAAACTGCAAAAAAAAGTTTGGAGTAGTTTTCTTAAGTCAACTATGGCACTCTTTTATGATTTTAAAGCACCGTTTTTAATTTTGCTATGTGTTTGAGATTCCATGTATTATGTTATCAGCTTAAGTTTTAGTTTAACTTATATTGTCTGGCACTGTGTTGCGTCACATATGTAGCATACCATTTAATATGTGTTATGCTGTGATATGGCATGTTATCACTTTCTTCTCCTACATTGCTTAATGCATGCTATGACTTTATTGTCTGACGTTGTTATGTATTTTTAGTTCAAACTTATATCCAAATCCAAAGCGCTATCATATTGCCCTAGCTTTTCCCCAATACACGCCAGCCCTCTTGCATTGTTTGCAAACTGTATTATTCTCATGAAAAGTGCCTCCTTTGAGATCTGTGATAACATTAGTAAAATAATTAAGAGTTGATAGAATCATACCTACCTTTTCACCCTCTTGGGGTAGACAGCAAAAAGTAGTAATTGTAAAAATGCAAAGCAACAAAGATGACAACCAAGGAGGAATGATAAAAAAAGTACTTCAATCCTAGAACAGTGGAAGGACCATAATCAAAATGAAGCAATCAGTACTTTTCTTTTTGCGTGTATTTATTGGATTTTCATAAAATGTGTTGCAAACACACCATGCAATTTGGAGCCCAAACCGGACCCCAGTACAAACACAGTGGAGTAAACAGAATTGAATGTTGTTGCCATAATCAAGTCACCAAGCAGCCGGAAGTATCAGTATTATACAATACAGTATCACAGCTCCAGAAAGCATTGTGCACTTTCTCAAATCTATTGGCTCAGGATAGTCAGCAGAGGTAGATCCCCAGCCCACTCCCCTTTAATCCACCACATACCCTTACACGGCCCACAAGGGACCCAGGCCCTCCGCTCGGAGCAGGGGCATGTGACCACAAGCACTGGGGTCCTGGTGGGCAAGTCTCCATGTCAAGCCGCAGTACCGGATACCCCACTTACATCCCCCAGGTCTAGAGCAAGCCCATCCGGAGCCCCACCAGCTCGCCACTGCCTGTACTGGGGTCAAACATGGTGTTCAGCATCCCACCCTCTCCAGGCACTCATAAACCAAGGGGAACCAGAGCAGGAGACAGTAGCCGGGTCATTCATGGGGCGCAAATCATCACTTACCTCCAAATTTCTAACATAGATGACCCAGATAACTCCTTGGTCCCATCCGCATCCTGTCTACGGGCCTCCACAAGAGCATCTGCCTTGATGTGCATCGATTTTAATAATGTGCGGTGCCAGCACAGCACCTCCGGGGGCACCTTTGACTTCCAGGACATGGCAATCAGGCATTTGAATAGCACGAATGCCAGGTCCACAAATCTGTGTAAATATGTATCCCCCTTAGCCCTGGGACTCAAAAGGTAATATTCAGGTTTAACCGGGATCACTGCGTCGACTAGCGTTGAGGTTATCCCCACAATCTCCTCCCAGGTCTGTTCCAGCACTGGGCACTCCCTTACCATATGAAAGAAGCCCACGTCCGGCATTCCACACCGAGGACACACCGACGATACAGCAGGAAACATGTGTGCAATACGTCGGGTACACAATTAAACTGCATGAAATGAAATCGCGAATTGCGGGACACCCCTCGAACCTGCTGCAGGGCCTGACCCCGTTGCTTGTGCAGGGGTGCCCGTACATCAAGCTCCCAGCACTTGAGCACAGGAGCATCCATTTGGGTATAGTCAGTCAGTAAAGCCCTGTAGAGGGCAGTTATAAGTCTACGCACCCCCCCCGTTAGATAAAGCTGTATCTAGCAAGAGAGCCATGGACGGCTCAGCACGTCCTCTCCCCCAATGTGCGGCAACCACCAAGTATATTGCCTTGTTCATTAGGAAGTGACCTGCTGGGATGCAGTCCGAGTCCCTGAGGTCCTGAAAGCATAGAAATGTCCTCTTCCAGAAGAGGTCCCTCGTGTTTACTATTCCCACTTCCCACCCGTGTCGGGAGTCTAGCAGGGACTTAGCAGGATGATCGATCAGAGCACAAGCAGGCTGAGACTGGGAGAAGATGGGATACTGGGTTTGTGTATGGTCTTTGAAGGGAATACAAACAAGAGAGTACCAGAAGGCGGGAAGGGAAGTGGGACAGAAGCAGAGGACTAAAGCAGGTTGGAACAGGCTGTGAATAGGACAATGGAAGCTAGCAGGGAAAACACAAGTACACACAACAGGAATATAAAGCAGTGAAACAATAGGCAAACTATCATAAATGATAGGTTGTCTGCTACTCGGAAATGATCTCTCTGTGAGGTGAAAAGGTCTTATAACAAAGCAATGAACAGATTAATCTCACAGAGTTCTGAGAGACACCCAGCAGCTCCTATGGAGAAGGTGCACTCCGTGGTTCTCTGTGCCAAAGGCACAAGCCTTGGAATCTAATTGGCACCCTTAGAAGCAATGAAAATCCAGATAACAATACAAGACAGAACAACAGGGAACAGAACAGGGAACTCCAAAACAGAAACCGGGCTCAGGAAAAAGCAGGACTGGAATCAGGATCAGGAACAGGACTGGAATTCTGAGATCAAGGCTAGGAAAGTTCTGCACTCAAACAAGGCAAGACAGAAATATGCAGACAAACAGGAACACAGAATGCAAGGCAAAGAGTCTGCATATAACAGGGCAGATCAAGAAGAGTGCAGACAGGAGACTATGAACTATGGCTAACACAGGAACAGCGATGCAGGAAAAACAAGGGACAGAACAGATACTACAAATAGCCAAAAAACAGGAACACAGGTACAGGGGAAAAATGACACAGTATCAAAGGACAAGCCTATAGTAACAGCAGTAGGAACACAGAGCACAAGGAGACTCAACAGAATTCAGTTGCAAAACCGGCGCACTCTGCTCTCACAGGGCTAAAATAGCTGCAGGCCCAGGGGAGGAGCACAGGTGCAGGGAGAGAACCAGGTGCATGGAATTAACCAGGTGTAGGGAATCAGGGAACCACCAATGAAGGGAATGCTGGACTGAAGCTTGTAGGGAGGAAGACCAAAGAAACAAGGAGACACAAGACAGGACACAGTAAAGCTTGGAATGGAGTGTGGATCAGAGCAAACAAAGAGAAGGGTCCAGAGTACAGACATAAAGGTTTTAAAATAACCATAGGATCCAGGAACAAATCTAATGAACAAGAAACCACCATCAGATCGTGATCTAGAAAGGGTCCGAAGACAGAGAAAAATACAAGGACCATGATGCATCAGGACAGTAGAGTGGAAGCTGGGACTGAAATACAGAGTGTAACTGGCAAGGCAAGGTGTAGAAATGTATAATGTCATATTTAGTGATAAAGGCAGGAGTCCAGATGGCCTTCATGAGTGCCACCTAGTGCCAGGATGCCAGAATCCTGACAGCCAGCACTATATCTCGTGATTTCATAGAGAAGCGCTGCCATGTGCCAGAGAGGGAGCAGTGGAGAACATAGTGGCAGGGCTGCCTTATCATGTATGTTCTTCCAACAGCAGTGATGAATGACCTGCATCTGATGCATCACATGAGGGTGCCAAGGTCCTGGCAAGGAGAGACAGGTGTATATGGGTGTCCCATACAGCACGCCTTTCACCATCACCCATTCCGAGCAAAGGGGCCTTCCCCAACCTTCGCACTAGCCATTGTAGCTGGGCTTCCACATAGTAGATATCATAGTTAGGGGCCCCATGGCCCTCTCTTGCATAGGTCTGTGGAGTCCAGTGAGCACCACCAGGTGCCTGCCAGTGCCCCAGATCAGTCCCACCAAGAGTTTATTGAGATCTTCAAAAAGGCGGGTGGTAGGCATAAGGGGCAGGGCCGCAAAAAAGTATAGCAAGTGGGGAAGAATGAGCAACTTGGAGATCGCCACCTTACCCACGGGGGAGAGCGGAAGTGATGTCCAGAATAGTAGGGATCACTGGATGGAGCTCAAAACCCTGCCCAGGTTCCCCTCAAGGAAGTCTGTGTCAGAGTGGAAAACCCATATTCTCAAGCACTAAAAAAGTGTAAACTGCCATATAAGCCTAGAAGAGGTTAACCCTACCTTGTCCTGTTCCTGAATCGTGCGAAGGCAGAACAAGCAAGACTTGGGCCAGTTCATTCTAAGGCCTGATATTTCCCCAAATTCCTCCAGTAGAAACATCAGATCCGGACTTCTCTATGGGCAATCCATCCATGCCCGGGGCCTTAGTATTAGCAATCTGCACCATAGCCATCTGATTTATAGTCAGCTGGATCTCTTCAACCTGCAAGGTAGCATGAAGTTCCACCTGCTGTAATGGAACTAGTTGGGGGAGCTCCCAGAAAAAGTCAGTGCGAAAGGAACAACAGCCTCTGCTTACATGGCCCAATAATAGGTGGCAAAGGCATCGTTGATATCTGCCTGAGTTTAACAATGTGCCCCTCATCCAAACGTAGTGATTCAATCAGAGAGCATGAGCGATCCTCTCAGACCAACCATGCCAGCAGCTGTACTGCTCTATCTCCCTCACCATGTGGGCAGGCCATGTACTGCTTGTAATCAAGTTTTCCCAGCCATTCATTGACATACCGGTATTCCGCCCTTAACTGATGTAGCCGGTCGGCTTCTGCGGCGCTCACTGGCAGTGTCAATTCAAGCTGCCTCAGTTCCCTCTCTTTTGTCAAATGCTCTCTCCTCAGTGTCAGTCAGACCCCCCCCAGACTATTGCAATGTAGTGACCTCTCATAACTACTTTGTAGGCTTCTTACTCCATAGAACCCAGAAAAAACACACAGGTAAAGAAGCTTGTAAGTGTGTTCTTCTTAATGCAAGATCCTTAGTGAAACATAGTATAGACTGTGCCTCTCTAATTGAGGAAGAGGAAATCAGCATTGCCTTTATCACTGAGTCATGGACGGATGATGCATCAGGCCCAGACTTGGTCAAAGCCACACCACCGGGTTACCTCTGCCATACCTTAAATAGGCCTCTTAAGAAAGGAGGTGGTTTAGCAGTGATATACCGAAATTCACTAAACGCATTTTTCAACTGCGCATCTAATACTGAAAGCGAAGCACTGGATTTTGGTTTCTATCTTTCTCACCACCACACCTTTAAAGGCACTCTCATTTACAGGCCACTTGGCCCCAGAAATCGGTTTATAACCCAAGTTGGTGGTATGTTGGAGAACGAGTTAAGTGCTTGCGCATATACGATATTAGGGGATTTCAACTTCCATTTGGATGTTCACACGGATCCAGATACTTCTGGCTTGCTTGATCTGATGAATAGTGTGGATCTAAAGCAATTGGTCCTTGGCGCTACACACAAGGCAGGTTATACATTGGATGGCATTTTTTCTAATAACACGCAGCTGGCTTTTATTGACCTTCTCCCAGTGGTTTGGTCAGACCACAAGGCGGTTTTGTTTGAAGTGCTTTTGCCTGACCGATGTATTAAAAAAACAACAAATAAACATTTGATCAGCAGAGCTTGAAATAAGGTAAATGCTGAGGAACTACAGGAACTGTTAACCTCTACTGCGTTTACCCTACCCTGTGATCTAGATGGAGCCACTTCGGCCTATACTAACTGGCTGGAAGCAGCAGGCAACAAGCTAGCTCCTAAAAAATTCCTCTGCCCCAACAGGGCACGACCCTCCGCGCCGTGGTACACTCAAGAGCTTAGAGGAAAAAAACTAGCCTGCAAGCATAGGGAAAGAACTTGGAGGACGGAGTACAATGAGACAGACAAAAATGAATACAAACTATGCCTAACTCAGTATAAGCAGCTGCTTCAACAAACAAAACGAGTTTTTTATAAATAAAATTAACTCGGCAAAAAATTCTACTAGGGAACTTTTTCAAACGGTCACTGCCTTAGCACACCCAACCCCCCCACCTATTACAGCTAGCCAAGAATTGTGTGACAAGATAGCAACTTTTTTCTTTGAAAAGGTTGAGGTGATCTTTTCAACTCTTACTGGCTCAACCACGAAGACACCCCGGATCGACATAGTTGATTCTAAGCCGTTACAAAGCTCCTTGCCACAGCTTGAGAACTTTGCTCCTGTTATGGTCACAGACACTTTTAAGCTTCTTATGACAACAAAATCGGGCTCACCATCGGATCCATGCCCACTCTCCATAGTAAAATTAGCACCTGAGCCAATCACACTAACGCTGACATCCATCATTAATGCTATGTTTGTCAAAGGATATTTCCCTAAAACATGGAAAAGTGCTTCCATATTGCCCCTCTTGAAAAAACCAAGTCTGGATCCTAATGATTCTAATAATTTTAGACCTATTTCCAGACTCCCACTTCCTGCAAAAATTACGGAAAAAATTATGAACACACAACTCAGTCTATTCTTGGAAGAAACCCAGGCGCTAGATCCTACCCAGTATGGCTTTCGAGGGGGCCATAGCACGGAGTCTGCTCTTCTTAAGTCCACGGAAGAAATTAGGACTATTCTGGACCACGGAGGAAAAGCTGTAATGATTATGCTGGACCTCTCCGTGGCTTTTGACACGGTCCATCATGTCTTATTGATGGACCGGTTGCAAGAGATTGGAGTCAAGGGCACTGCCTGGAAGTTAATCAAATCCTTCTTATCTAATAGAGTACAGACTGTTTCCCTGGGAGATTTCACTGCAAAACCTTTTTCGTTGCCCTGTGGTGTCCCGCAGGGGTCATCCATCAGTCCGACACTTTTTAATATTTATGTATCACAGCTGGCTCCCCTGGTTGAATCCTTCGGGTTTGATTTGACCTCATATGCAGATGACACCCAAATTGTGGTGTCACTACTACCGGATGGGGTACAGGAAACGGTGTTCCGTTTCCATGATTGTATGACAGCGGTGGGGAACTTGATGGCCAAAAACTGCCTTAAACTGAATTCCAGTAAAACAGAGGTGGTTTTGTTCGGCAATTATCCAAATTTTTGGACCCCGGCATGGTGGCCGGACACACTGGGTCCTCTTCCGACTCCTATCAGGAAGGTGAAAAATTTAGGAGTATACATTGACAACAAACTCAATTTTAAGGACCAAGTGAATGCAGTAGTCTCAGCTACCTCGTACACGCTCAAATCCTGTAAGAAGATTTTGCCTTTCCTACCTAAAGAAAGTCAACAAACTGTCATCACCGCCTTAGTTATGTCCAGACTGGATTATTGTAATAGTCTTTATTTCAATATCCAGGATGGTCTTATGAAAAAATTGCAATTACTGCAGAACGCAGCGGCCAGACTGCTCACCGGTATATCCAAATTTGCTTCAATCTCGGTTGAGATTAAAAAGCTCCACTGGCTGCCCGTCAAAAGACGCGTTCTGTTTAAAGCTCTTTGTGTGGTCCACAAATCCCTGATCGGAAGTGGTCCCCTCCACCTAAGACGGCAGTTCCAGTGGTATGTACCTAGAAGACCTCTGCGCTCTTCAGAAGCAAAGCGGATATCAGTGCCCTTTGTAAAGAAGTCCAACTGGAGCGGTAGAAGCTTTGTGGTCGGAGCAGCTAAAGCATGGAACGAACTCCCGATGCATCTCAGGTGCAAGACAAACCATCTGGATTTCAGGAGGGCCCTTAAGATGTGGCTGTTTACTGTCTAACCTCCTCCTTCTTCCAACCCAGTGTTTAGGCCTCTGTAGGACATCAGGTTTCAGCGCCAGGACACCCTCGGGTAACAGTTTGCGCTTTAGAAATATTAAATATTAATAACATAACACCACCCTAAGGGAAGCAGAACCTGCGTTCAAGGAAAAGTATTGTGTAATATGTGTCACCAAGGTGTCGCGAACGGGGACATCCCGGAGGGTCTACATCTGCAACCTCCATGTGCTAATACAGGGACAGGCCTTCCAGGGTCCTCCCCCAGCGCAGCATCAGCATGAGCGGACAGTGATCATACAGTGTCCGTGCCAAGTATTCCGTTTGAAGGATCATAGGGTTGAGCAAGGCGCAACAGAGAAAAATATCTAACCTGGTATGCAGGCAGTACAACGGAGAATACAAAGAAAACTCACTGTCCTCTGGGTCATGCAGGCACCAGATGTCATGCAATCTAACATTGAGCCATCCCTGAAATTGCTGGGTCAGTCTGCAAGAGCCAGCCTTCGCCAAGGGTGGAAAGGAACTATCTCAAGTGATATCTGGAATGCAGTTAAAGTCACCTCCCGAAACAACGGGAGCTTGCGGGTCAAGGAGAAGGGCCAGGGTGAGGCCATTCAAGAACGCGGAGTGGCCAGCATTCGGGGCATAAATAGCTGTCAACGCAATGGGCATGCCATCTAAGTGACCCTCCACTGCAAGATACTGGCCCTCTGAATCCACTCTGTGCATTATCAACTCCTTTAGGAGTCAGGGTGTCCCGATGATGAAGCATGACACCACTAGGGTGTGTGAGGGTATATAAATAAAAGAAATTATTTCCTTTCCCACAACCCGCTGGGTAATAACTAGGATACTTCATAACCTTCCCATACCTAACCAGGGTTAGTCAACGTTATCTCTATAGTTGTGGGGTACTTTTCGTGATTTAGTGCTTACTACGGGAGGGTGTACTCCCACCAGAGGTTTCCTCTCTGCCCTTACAACACATGAGGAGTTCCCTTCTCTTAGTGTCTTAGTTTTTCTGCAATATCGGGGTCAGCCAGATGTCATTCTTTGGGGTTCCCGTTGGTGGTGTTGCAAGCCGTTTAGCATGTAACCACATCCAGGCATTCACAGGTGAAAAGAAGCAAGTATTCTCCCCCTCGATAACCTAAAGCCTCGCTGCGAAAAGGAGCGCATACTGCAGACCGAGGCTCTGTAGCTGTTGTTTAACCGATGCATAGGTTCTGCAAAACCGCTGCACTTCCATAGTAAAGTCTGGGGAAGCACTGATGGTTGTGCCTTCAAACTGCCAAGAGCCTTTTGACCTGAAGATATGGAGGATCAGATCCCCATCTCTGAAGTTCAAGAGGCACACTTTCACTAGGCGCCGCAGAGCCCCTGACGGAGGGGGACGGCCCAGCAAGCGATGCACCCATTCAATCAAGAAGAACTTAGGTACCCTGCCTGCCAACACCGTGGATACCAACCACTGCTCCAGAAAAAGTTTAACACTGGGGCCTTCCGCGTGCTCCGTGAAGACCTAGGAAGCAAACAGTGTTCTGACGTGAGCCATCCTCAACATCCTCCGCCTTCCGTTGCCGGGCACTAATGTCTGCTTGCATCCCCAGTATTTCAAACTGTAGCTCCAGCACTGTGGATTGCATCGAGGTCAGAGCAGACTTCGTGTCGCCCACCCTCTCTACCAGTTTCTGGTGGTCCACCCTGAGCAGGCCTACATCCAGGGAAACTGCATCGATCTTCGACTCCAGGGTACTTTTAGTGTCCAGGATTGCCTGCAGTATTTTTTTTAACTGGCCCGAATGTCTGTCAAGGGTGACTTCCAGGTGTCGCAAAACACCATACTCATGTACCGGCCCACCGCCCCGGGGTGCGGAGTCCACATCGGGCAAGGAGGAGGCCTTGTACGGCTTAAGCTTTACCATTTTTGTAGGTAGGGACCCTGTACTCCCAGCAAAGTACCACCACTACACACAGTTGGCCTGCAGTTCCACCCAGACCCCATGATGCAAAGCTAATGCTGTCGCTGGTCATCAGGGTGCTCCACCACCTCAGAGGTACCTAGACTTCAACGTCCCATCCAGATCAGTCATGTTGTCCACTGGGCTTCAGGGGAGTGGAGACAGGGTGCAGTACTCCACCTCTGGATCCACCCTGCCTCTCACCACCTCTGCGTTATTCAATAATGAGCCAGTGGACACACTTCTGTTATCCGCTGCATATGTTGCAAAGCCAAATGCTATGCTGCTGTGAGTACAGTAAGAGGAGTGTTTATAAGTTATGTAGTGGTGCAAACCTAATGATTGGAACAACTCTATTGCGATACAGTTTTGGGAATGTTTTGGCTGAATTTCAAGGGGTGGAGTATCGATGAATGGAGGAGAGTGCAAGTCATGTTGAGGGCTCCCACTGATCTATTCCGCAACAGATGCTTCATGTTTGCGAAGTGTGGGGTGGGGAGAGGATCATAGTGAGGCTGTTTATTTTGGTTGTTTCAAATGGCAGTTCGTGACTCATGGTGATAGAGTGTAGGTCTTGTTAGAACAAAATGCAAGGTCCATAATACATCCCAATGTCCGACAACAGACAATATATTAAGCTTGATGGACTGCTCATTCTCACATGGACTGTGAATGGTCTCCGTTATCAAATTAACAGAGGTACAGTCCTCAAAATGGCTATGCGTTATGACTCTGATATACTCCTATTACAGGAGGTACACTTGATGGGGCCAAGCTATCAATTTCTGGCACAATATGGTTTTTCTGGGGTGTGGCATCTGGGTTCCCCAGGGTTTGAAGTGGTGTACCAGTCTTAATTGAAAGTCATGCACCCATCAAGATAGTAAAGATATGACATGACACTCTGGGGATATGTATCACACTTACTGGGACACTACACAGGAAACCTCTTTCATTGATAAATGTATATACACACTGCCTTGCTGTGGCATCTTTTAAAAACCATTGGTAAACTATTAAAACAACTTCTGTTCATCAGTTGGCTCCTGGGGGAGATCTCAATGGTGTTGTTAACTGGATGATGGCCCGCACTGGTGAATTGTGGCGCATGCAACAAGGGCGAACCGGCCTGGCTAGGTTTATAGATACCCTTTGGACAGTGGATATTTGGAGAAGGTTTCATCAAATGGAATGTTGTATACATTCTTTTCAGGAGCTAACAACTCCTTTCCAAGTCTCGAACTTTCTAATACCTCATGCTACAACTCGTAAGATATTAGATGTATGAATATGAACTATAGGCCTCAGGGATCGTTCTCCATTGTAACATAACATTAAATATGCGGCCTAAGACTAAGAGGATGAGTTGGTGCCTCATTATGGACTGTAAGTCCCTAATAATAGATGTCATGGAAAGATACATGGTACAGTGTATTCACCTGGAATATAATGGGACGCTTCGTAGCAATAATTAAAGAGGAATCATGAGCTTTATGGCAGGGAAAACCTGTCATTAACAAGAGGAGGTAGTGCACCTTGAAGCCCATTCACTTGACTTGGAAGCACAATTTTTAGTTACCCACCAGTGAACACAACAAAACAATATCACAACAGATTATCACAAATGAGGCTTAAGTGACGTGGCTAGCTTACTGAGACAATTCTATCAATTGGGCAACAAAGCCAGTAAAACTCTGCATTGGTTATGCCAAAATATGGATAAACAAGAACACTTATCAAATGTAATGGACCTTTGCCTCTTATTATGCCACGCTATATGAATATACCCCAGAAGAATCAAAGAGATTTATAAAAGATCTCCTGGTGAGATATCTGTGACAGGAAGAGAGGGAATCCCTCAAAGTGGATATTATGGAGCTAACAAATGTGCCTGGCCCTTTACAGTTTGTTAAAACCCCTGGTTTAGGCTGACTTCCTTAATCATATATCATTCAAAATCATAGATGCCCTCCAAGAACTATTTGAGAATTCAGTTGATGGGGGAAACACTGCCTGACTTGCAGCTAGCCAAAATGTTAGAAATACATAAGCCAGACAGACCCCCAACAGATCCTCCTTCTATCATCCTATACCTGCTAAATGCTGAGGTAAAAACCTTCGCCAAGGCACTTGCCAAATGATTAACAAAATAGATCCTGGTCCGATCAATGTGGCTTTATGCAGGGACGAGCAAGTAGACATAATATTAGACGCCTACATAATGCAGTCGTTCTGGCGAGTAAGTCGGAGCATCCTTTAACACTCATATGGCTTATCTTGAAAAGGCATTTGAGTCAGTGAGCTGGAATTGTTTATTTGTAATTGCCAGAGTCATGATGGATGGTGAGGTGTCAGAACCCCTTCCCAAAGGTAGGGGCACAAGACAGTTCAGCCCTCTCTCCCCCCTCCAATTTGCTATCGCCATCAAGCCTCTAGTTGAATGGATCTGTACGGATGGACTCATTAAAGCTTTTGAATGTACCCCGGGGTGGCCGATCAAGTGTGCCTGTATGCTGACAACCATCTTAAATGTTTGCCAAATTAGGATTTTTCTGGCCCTGGAACACTCCACATTCTTAATGCTTTCAGTAAATACACAGGCCTGAAAATTAACCAAACCATATCTATAGTTTATCCAAAACAATGGCAGCAACAAGAGCTTAGATGGGTGAGTGATTTGCTGGTGGCCAAGGAGTGATTTGAATATTTAGGAGTATAGTTATCTGAAACACGACCATCATGAGGGACCATCATGAGGCAGAGAAATGTGCAGCTCTAATTAGATAAACTGCAAAGTGAGACCATGTTCTGGTCCTGTTTCACTTCATCATTGCTAGGCCGAGCGGCTGTATTTAAGAGGATAGCTTTACAGTATCTGTCCCATCACCTCCAGAACTATACATTTATAATCACAATCGTTCTTTTTATACAACTTAATTCCTTTTTACATTTTTTTTTATTGTCAAATTGATCAAGAAACAAACTAGGAAAAAGGAATTTCCAAAATACAAATATGTTAAACATAGTAAATACATAAGTCAAAAGGCTATACAGTCGTGCAAGCACTTATCTATCACAGTAAGTCAAACTATAAGCCGTTACAAAAACCATGAGATAAGTGATAAAGACGAATTATAACTCAGGATACATCATTATTATTATTATTTCGTTTTAGGCAAAGTAAAATAAGTCAAATTACTTCGGATAAAAACCCAGTTGAATCCCAATTAAACCTGCCCCATATTCGGTCGAATTTTTTAATAGAGCATGATCTCCTGATTCTAGCTAAAGCAAATTCCCTCTCATATACTCCCCTTAAGATTACCCACCACTCTGCTGCTCTGGGGGTGTTGTCGAGACCCATGCCCTGGCTGTGCACAGCCTGGCGGAGACAATTATAACACTGAAAAGACTTTTTAGGCCTACATCTGCCAAACCACTATACTCCAGCATGATCACCTTATTTGTGAATTGCGGCTCTAAACCAAGGCAAATCCTGATATGATTACTCACATCATCCCAATACTTTCCCAATTCTGGGCAAGTGACAAACATATGTAGCAAATTAGCAGCCTTCAATCCGCATTAGGGGCACTTGTTTTTCTCCCCTCTATCACTCTCCTCATTGCCTAAACATTTAACTATTCTATCGGGCGTATAGTATAACATACAGACCGTTCTAAATTGCTGTAGTTTTAGGTTTACGGAGTGAACTGATCTCTCCATCGTATCTAATGCCGCAGTTATTTCCAAAGAGGTAATATTTTCTGAGAGGAGGTTACTCCATTTCAGCGCAAGCTTCAAACTGTTGTTAACTCTCTGCTGACAAAGATTCTGGTAAGTAGTTCTTATGAGTGACTTCCTGAATGCCTGATAAAAATCTCTCAGCAAATCAGAGCGCTCCAACATTTTTATACCCCGGCGTACCAGAAAAAAATCCCGGATTTGCAAGTATTTAAAAGAGCATAGGATCTTTGCAAATTTTCAAATGTGGAAAACCCATTCATATTGTACAGCTGTCCCAAGCACTCAATACCGTAATTTGACCAAATTTTTCAGGTTGAGTCATGAAACACTTCGGGAAGCCTCGGGTTTTCCCACATGGGGAGATACTCATGAAAAAGAGGTAAGGAATATTCATCGGTGATTTCCCGCCAAATATAACCTATATCTCTTATAGTCTTAAATTAAATATTACTCTTTGAAAGTAATTGGGATCGTTAATCCGGTGTAAAAAAATCTACTGACTGAGCCAAGCGCAAACCTATAAAAAAAGTCGTAATTGCCTTTGGCCAATAGTTTACTAAGACATCCGGCAAATGCTGCCCAATAATATAACTTAAAATACGGAAGCTGTAGCCCACCCTGATTATATGCAAACTTAATATGCTGTATTGCGTGCCGTGCTGTCTTATACCCCCAAATTAGACTCCCAAGAGCCCCGTCAAGTTTCTTTAAAAAAAGATTCGGAACCCGTAAAGGTATCGTACGAAAAAAGTATAAGAATTTGGGTAAAATATTCATTTTAATGATGTTGCACCTACCTATAATACTGATGGGCAATTTATTCCAACTTCTAAAGCTTTGGACCACCCGCTGTAAGAGAGTCTCATAGTTTAAAGCAACAATCCGTTCAATTTGAGAAGATAGCTGCACCCCCAAGTATAAAACGGATGAAGACGCCAGAGTCTGGCCTGGTAGATTGAAAATTAAGAAGAACTTCGGTTTTACTGACATTTAGTTTGTATCCTGTGAAAGTGCCAAATCTGTTAGCTTCGTCTCTAATATGATCCAGTGCGGATACTGGATCAGACAAATACATGGCCACATCGTCAGCGTAGGCAGTGACTTTCAACTCGCATATCGCTACCCTAACTGGCAAAATGTTAATATTGTAGCATAGAGAGCGTAAGAATGGCTCAAAATATACAGCGAATAAAAGAGGGGACAGCGGGCACCCCTGCCGACTTCCCCGCTGTATCCGGAAGGGAGAAGATACCAGCCCCCTATATGTCAGCTGAGCCCATAATTTTTTATATAGAGCCTGTACCCAATTACAGTAGCAACCATTCAATCCATAGGCCGAGAGTGTGGACCAGAGACAGTCCCAGATTACGCGATCAAAAGCCTTTTGGACATCCAACAATATCATCCCCATATCAATACCTATTTTTTTGCCACATCAAAAGCCACAATCGCTGTATTAACATGGGCCGCAGAGTCCCAACCCAATATAAAGCTGTGTTGCTGGCTAGATACCAGTCCTGGCATAAGAGGAGCCAATTGGGCGGCTAAAATCTTAGCAAAGATTTTGGCATCTGCGT
This sequence comes from Calotriton arnoldi, assembly GCA_963921515.1. Taxonomy (NCBI): domain Eukaryota; kingdom Metazoa; phylum Chordata; class Amphibia; order Caudata; family Salamandridae; genus Calotriton; species Calotriton arnoldi. Next base: position 2,067,558 of record CAWUFW010001638.1, on the reverse strand, counting down.
TTATAAGGGAGATAGGCCGATATGACCCACACTCCCCTGGGGCCTTTCCCTTTTTAAAAAAAAAGATATTTGTCATGTTCCATGAGCTATGGAGATCCCCGCTATCCCCTATAGATCGTACGACATCTCTTAACAGTGGCACAGTGTAGTCCTTAAAAACTTTATAGAACTCTACGGGTATTGAGTCATCGCAAGCTGCTTTGCCACTAGGCAATGCAGCCTAGGCCTCCAATATTTCTTCGCTGTTGATCTCCTTTTGAAGAGTCTACGCTTGTTCAGCGCTAAGCCTTGGAAGGGTGCACCCAAATAAGTATTGACTAAACCTCATTTCATCAAACCCACTAACTTGGCCGTTTAATTTCTGATAGAGCCCAGCGAATTGTTTCAATATTGCCTGTGTCTGTGTATGTAAGACTCCATCCTCACCTTTAATCGACTTAATCTGACTCCTTGCTCTCTTATCAGCCAGTTGGTGCGCCAGCACTTACCCTACCTGCTCACCATATTCATACTGAAGGGAGCGATGTTTATTGTAGCTAGCCGCTACCCTCTCCCCCTGTATACTTCCCAAGTGTAATCGTTTCTCAATCAAGGAGAAATATATATCCTGTTAATCTTGTCCCCCCTGCTTAATTGCACAAGCATGTGACACTTCTAGCTGTGTAACTGCCCGCCGAGTTGCCCTCATGTAGAGTTCCTTATTATTATTTTGTTGGTATATATACTGCTGGGTAATGCCTCTTCTAAAAGCCTTCATAGTGTCCCACACAATCTGTGGGGATGCGGAACCAGCTTAATTCCATGTTGTACACTCCTATCCAAATTGGTTTCTACCGCTCTTGCAGTCATTCATCCTCATACCTTTGTCTGCAAGCTTCAAAGCTGTGTGATGGTTAGCTCCTGAATTGTTGGATTGGCAGGCCACTGGTCCTGCAAAGATTTAAATACAGCGGTGTTCTTTCCTTGGATTTAATATTGGTGTTATTACTATCACTATCTGCTCTTGCAGACACAGTAAAGTCTGGTTCTTAGCGGCTTTTGCGCCACTAGAATACCATACCAATCTTGGGGGCCTCTTTGCAAGGTGAAACTTGCAAAAATATTAGTAGTTTCAGCTTAAGAAATTAGCAATAAGCCCAAGCTTAAGGAATCTGACATCAAAGAGGAAAGGCGGCTGCACCTGGAGTGTGGTGAGTAGAGCCTGTTTTGGTTTGTTTTGCTGCTAATCATTTTGTTCTAATTCCTGGTGCATCCTCTTGTTGAAGAAAAGAGTTACAAAATGTAATTTTCAAAAAAAAAGTGAAAAAATCACTAGTGACTGCAAGTCAAAGAAAATATAGGGGGCCAGAAGCAAAAGGATCTGCCTAGGAGATGTAAATCTTACCTGTGGAACTGAATACCTTGGCTCTTGCTACTCCATCTAATAATAAAAGTGGTATTCAAAAGTCTACATTAATGCAAGATATTGTCCCACTGCTTTAATCAATAAGAGAGTTTGTTGGGAAGCATCTTGGGAAAAACGATAAGGATTAAACATGTCTAGAATCACCATGTGCATCTGGAATGAAAAAGGAGGTTCTGATGGACACGAACCTCTCTTTAGATATAGAAAAACTCCACTTCTTTTAAGACTCAGCGCTGCATCCCCTTCAACCTCGGCTGTCTTCTTCACCCCGGATTGGCCCCTTTCAGTTATCAGATTATCCGAAAAATAGTACCTCAATAAATCAGGTTACAGCAGAAGAGGGGGAACTTCTGTGGGGACAAATAGGATATTTGAGTGAGGAAACTGAAAGGGGGAAGAATCCATATGAGTGACTCTGATAATCATGTGAGTCAGATAGCCTATTTAAATCAATATACTTCAGCAGCTCCAGCATCATCAATGTTGGATGCTGCCTATTAATGCAGAGAACTTTATAGGATCATTGAATTGTAATAAATAATTATGATGAGATTATGATGAAGGAAAAAAACAATCCGGGCTGCTGCGGAATATAAATGAAGTGTTAAATATAATTATGACATATATGGCAACAATAGTTCACCCTGTTGAGGAGCAAAAATCCAATAGGAGTGAATTAGATTATTCAAAGGAAAAAGGATGGAGGTTGAAGTTGTTCATGTATACATATTGAAGGCCCCAATGTTGTACCAAAGAAACAGTGACTATTTTTTTATAGAAAATAAACAATATCGTCTAGGAAGGGTTAGAAAAGCTATATTAGACATATAAGATATAAAAAGAATAAAAAAACAATCAAAAGCTAATAGAGGTAGTTAAAGGTAAACAAATCTCTATGTCGCTGAATAATAAAAGATATATAACCAACAATGATGATAACACTATACCAAGTAAAGTGCTGATGGCCCACTAGTTAAGCAGTCCATGTCAGGACAAAAATCCCAAAATAAGATTAAAGGGTAATAACCCACCCAGGGGAAACAACTCCAAAAGCAGTGCTAGCCCAAAGGTCCAAAAACAATGGGATTAGAAGATGTCTTACCAAGAGCATGAGGAACAAATCTGAAAACCAAATAAAATAGCACAATCTGAAGATAAGGAAGATAAATATCATTTAGAGGTAGATGAGGTTATTGACTTCCTGGTGCTATATGTAAGATTTTTATGACAGAAGGGAAAAAATGAAAAAGCTGACACTTTTAAACAGATCTTGTCTTTTGGGGGTATTTCATCACTGTCCCTCGCTAAAGGATGTATCCTCCAATGACCTAAAACTTGTGGGCTTCATAGAGGACAACTGGCTAAAAGAGATTACAAGTGTAATGCTCTTCTCTCTAGTGTAAAAATATCAAACATTAACATTCAAGAAAACCTAATTCTGTCAGGAAGAAATGAATGGGAATACAGAGTTAGGATCAGTGAGGTACAATAAAGAAAGCTTACAAATAATGTATTTAAAGATAAAAGGAGCAGTGTGGCCTATTCCTTGCATATGTCCAATAGATTTGAGTGTTTAACCTCCTATGGGCAAGAAATGCAGGAGTATAATCTAAGTGAAATCGATTAGTATAGAATTTGCCCTAATAACATGTATGTTCTTTAATGGAATGTTCAAGGTTAAGATGCCTGTTAAATATTGGTACACTAAAGAAAATCTTAGAAGTTAATGATATCATATGTTTCCAAGAGACATAGTTGTCGGGGAGAACCCAAAGTTTATTGGGTTTGCACAAATATGCTCTCAGGCCATATTAAATTGTATAGGTCTTAACTCATGGGGGTTAATAACGCTTATGTCGAAACATTTGTAAAAAGTATTTTTCAATTAGTAACAAAAAATGAATGGTTAGATGGATGTAAAATTGATCTTTATAATAACTTTAAAATGATTGGGAATATGGTTATTGTGAATGTATTTATATGTTTAGGTGAGAAGCCTTACAATGTGAATCAATTAATGCTATGTAGAAATTATTTGGGTTTCATCTATACAAGGTTACTAAAGTCACTTAAATTATTAATAGGAGATTTTAACCTTTGTTTGAAAACATTGAAAGAAGAATTATATCCAGGGGAAATGTTATCAGCTTACAGAATTCTAATTGCAATATTCCCAATGTGTCAAAGAACCAAACTTGTAAATGAAATGCAAAAAGATTTGGATAAATGGAGTATTTTATGTTTAAATGGTCATTTTAAAAGTGATAAGCTTGCAGGATAGACCTATAAAATAGGCATTCAAAGATGCCCAATATATTAAATCTTTGTCCAAGTTTGGCGGTGTGCGTTAGTCAATGAACTTAAAATTTTAAATAGAAACAACAGTGATCACTTCAGAATAAATGCAAACTTCAGGCTAAAAATGTTTTACATAGAAACATTTTTACAGCTAGATCTTAATTTTCCCATAACAATAACAGCTCATATAATTGACGATCATTTAATGTTATTAGCCAACTATTAAAAAATGTGGATTTAAATAGCTTGCTCAGCTATGAATTGGCAGTGATTGAAAGCTATGAGAGTCCAATAAATTATGTGGTTCAGTATTTGAAAGTAAACTGGCAGAAGAAAGATATACAAGGCAGTAATATCAATCGCCAGACCATTAAATAGGTGAAGTGGTTCGAATCACATTGTCTAGACTTGAAAAGCCAGCTGGCAAGCCTAAAATGCAGAGAAAGGGTAAATGCTGATGAAAATCCATAACAAGAATTAATGAAAGAATATAAGGAACGAATAAAGAAGAATTTAAGACCAATATTAGAAGACTCAGTGGCAGGAAATTACATCAGTAATTACATTAAGTGATATTCCTAAATTCTGCAATCTAGTTCATTCAGGATCAAGTGGGAAATCATGCATGTCCCAATGTATAATAACTGAAGAATCTTGGGTGGTGTATTTGTAAATATGTATCTGAATTAAGGGGCTGATTCCTCCAAAGAGATATATAAACCCTATGACAAGGTCCTTCCTAGGTTTACACTAACTGTTACAAAAACTACTATTGCTTCACTGAAACATTTAACAGCTGTAGGGCCGGATGACCTACCTGCAATTGTCATTAAATCTAATATTGAATGGTGGGCAAGATTTTTCTTCCAGGCATTCTACACATTTACCTTAACGGGAAATTATCCCTTAAACTGGAAAGGTGGGATTATAAAGCTTATCTAGAAAAACAATGATCAGTCCGACCCAAAAAATTACTGACTGATTAGTTCAACCAATATAGGAGCAAAAGTGTAAGCCAAAATAATTCTGTAAGCACTTAAAAATTTGATTGATGAAGAAAATCTAATTCCAATTGAACAGGGTGCTTTAAAGAAGGTCAATCCAGCCAAGATCATTGTTTTAGTTTGTAGTCAATGGTGCAAAAGTATACTGAAACAAGGGATACGGTACTGTTATTTTGTAGATTTTTATGCATAATTTGACCTAGTTAATCGAGATATATCGTGCGCAAAACTAAAAGATTTAAAAATACCAAGAGGACTTTTGACTGAACTAAAAGAGCCGCATAGAAATAATCAGGCAGGTCTTGAACTATACTTGTACAGCATTTTATGCAACAACATTAGTATAGCGAGTGGGTTGCACAAGGCTGTGTTCTGGCCCCTATTCTATTTGCATTGTATCTTTCCAAGACTTTACAAACTCCCATGCCTTTTCCCCCAACATAAGGGGGGGGGGCGCAAAGATTTTTCTTGTGTACTATATGTGGATGAACTAGTAATAATGGATAGAACACCAATTGGGGTAGAGAGAAAATCTAGCAAATTTTAACAAATATTGCCAAAGAAATTGATGATTAATTTGGCTAAAATCAAAATTATAGCATTAGTAGAAAACAGTACAGATATGTTTGGTTTATTTGGCAGACAAAGGTTGAAGAAGTATCAAGTGATAAGTATTTGGGTATGATTTTTAGTAAGGTGCGAACATGGACACTGCATATAGACAACATAAAAGCAATGGAAAGCTCATTAATGAGAGGGTAAGAGAAGTTTAAAAGAGATTATGGAGGACCAGGACCAATGCTTCAACTGGTTCTTATAGTCTATAATGCAATGATACCTCTTCAGCTTTTCTATAGGGCGTAGATGTAAGGCATGAGTGGACACCTAGACTAGGAAAAAGTATGATAATGTTTGAAAAATGTGTTACCGGTCCCAAATTGTTGTTCTATGATACAATCGGTCAGAGTGGAAACAAACATGCAGTCATGGTCTTCCGCAGCCTGTTTCCAAACCTTGTGGTTTTAGAATAAATTGCTAACTTCTAACCAGCCTAAAGTGGCTTGCTTTTGTAAAGATTAAATAAATACCAGTGAACTGGGTTGGGCTAAAAACTTAAGAAAAAAAATTAAAATCAAACTCAAACCATTCCAAGATCTTCAAAATAAAGTCGCCAATAGAATTATCTAAAAGGGAACTGACAGCACTAGGGATGGAGTTTTCAAGAAGAAGATATTTAAGGTATTTAACCTCAAGATCTCAACCACATAGTTGAGAGAGTCTTGGGGAAGTATATATTGTTTCCATGTTTAATCTTTCATCCCATATATGTGTAGAATTATGCCAACATTTAGAATAGGGCTACATCCTCTGTATGCCCATCCCCTAGGTTTAAAATCCATTGTCCGCCAATATATTAAGACTAATCAAAAGACCTGATCGATGGTGCTTATGTGGGCCCGGAATCCTGCCTGAAGAGGGCTAAGGATGGAGTTTTCGTCTATCTCTACTTGAGCCTTGGCCAGGACAAGCCGAGTCACCACTTTTTGTATAGAATCTATAAGGCTTATTGGCCTATAGTTACCTGGCAGGGATTTGTCTCCTTTTTTATATACTGGGATGATCTCTGCCCCCGCCAGGTGGCCAGGATGGGGGCACCGTGAGCAATGGCGTTAGCTAGTAACAATATATATTGGGTACATTTGGACTTATCCTGCAGGAAAATGTCAGTGGGAACACAGTCTATTCCTGGTGCTCGTCCTCCTGTGATAGCACTAAGGGCAGAGCTTACGTCTGCCTCATCAAATACTTTTCCACTAGAGTAAAGGTGAATCAGTAGGGGGCCACTATCCTGACAAACCCACACACCTGGATCAACATGATTTTCCGGGGGCGGTGCTACTCCTCCCCTGACCCATTTTACCAGATTCCAGAACCGTTGGGTATTGTTACTTCCACAGGATTGTTTTAAATCCAGCCATCTATTCTTGTCCCACTTTTTTTAACGCTTAGGATCACCTTCTTGTAGCTTGACCTAGCAGTTCGTACTCTAGCCGCGTCGCCCAACCTGATTGCCTCACCAAGGGCACCAGAGGCATGTCTACAATCTTTGTTGTACCAGTGGTGCCTTAACTAAGTACCTTTCACCCTGGCCCTGCTAGGTCTTTGGAAGTAGGTGCCATATTTGAAAATAATGTGTTGTGCATCTGTGTAATTTCGTTTAGCGGCTAGAGATTAAGGAGGGATATCGCCATCGCTTTTAACGTACTTTCCACCTCACAAGTTATAGAGGACAATATTCCCGGGTGTTCTAAAATCATGGGCCATTTAACTCACCGCATGTTATTTGAGAGCTGCAGATCGCTAGTGGTGGGTAAGTTATCAGTTTGTGCTTGTGCGCATAGTTCCCTGAACAAGAACCTAGCAAAGTGGGTCATGATCACTCTCTATACGTGCCTGCACGACCATGTCCTCTAGAGTGTGCCATAAGTTCAGGCTAACTAGGAGACAGTCAATGCGACTTGAGTGATGTCCATTATTAAACAGATTTGCCCCTTGTCTATCGGAGGTGGATCTACCGTTAGCCGCCCTTAAACCATATTCTAGACATAGGGCTTTCAGTTGAATGACAGCTTCAGTCCATCTTTTAATTGGAGTTAATTCCACGAGTGGAACACCCCACTGCTCGTCCTCCTCTCTCACCAAGTCAATATCCTCACTATCAAAGGGTTCAAACGTCGAGTTTAGATCCCCCACTATAACTACTGAGGCTTCCCATGAGAAGTTGTCTAAGAACTCGCCTAGGGCGAGGATGGTTTCAGACCTCCGCCCTCCGCTGTGGCCTCTTGCGTATACATTGTAGATGCCACTAATTCCATATGGGCCACACACCAGCCTGATTGTGAGGATATCGTTACTCTCTATGGGTAATACCAGTAACTTGAGGCCGATATCCTGTCTGAACCAGAGTGTAAGACCCCCCACCGGTCAACCTCTATCACCCTGGGTAGCTGGGATATGGTAGTTTAGGTATCCAGGGCGATGAAGTGGGTCTATAGACCAGGTTTCTTGAAAGGCGCAAATGTCAAACTTTTCTATAAAATTGTTCCAGTCTGGGGAGACACCCCTAGACCTCAACCCGGCAATGTTCCAAGATAGAACTGTAATAGTACGTGTGAGAAAGTGCCCTCTTTCTGCATGGTTGCTCCCACTTTTTGCTGAATTGCTGATGTGCTTTGACTGAGTGTGCCCTGGGCTCCTGCTAACCAGGTACCCAGGGCCTATGTTCTTTCCCTAAAACTGCATTGAAGCCTAAACCCAATTGGCATCTCTGGCCAGTGGTCAGCCCCTGGTAAATGGTACCACAGGTACCCAGGGCACTGTGACCAGAGAAGGCCTCTAAGGGCTGCAGCACTTATTGTGCCACCCTTAGAAGTCCTGTACCTTCACACTCACACACTGCCTTTGCAGGCTGCGTGTTTTGGTGCAGAACAAAGTGAAGAGTCGACATGGCACACATTCCTGTGTGCCATGCTTACAACCCACTGCCCTGCCATAGATCAGTCACCCCTCTAGCTGGGTGTCCTATACCAGTGGTGAGGGTACAGGTGCATGAGCCATGTACCCCTACAGTGTCTAAGTCCATTCTTAAACATTGTAAGTGCAGTGCTGCCATTAAGAGTATATGGTGCTGGGAGTTTGTCATTACGAACTCCACAGCACCATAATGGCTACACTGAAAACTGAGATGTTTGGTATCAAACATCTCAGCACATTAATCCCACACTGATGCCAGTGTGGGATTTAATGAAAAATGCATACAGAGGACATTTTAGAGATGCCCCCTGAAAACTAACCTACCACTAGTGTCCAGGCTGAGTGGCTGCTTTCAGCTGCCACCACCAGACATGTTTCTGGACCCCTGGGTCGAGAGCCGGCTGCTCTCGGGGGCCTGAAACAATGTACATCCTGGGACGAGGTGCCAAGCCTCCTCCCCCAGGATGGGCAGGGTCCACGAAGGGGTAAGCTTCGAAGGCTTGCCGCCTTTGTGAGCTTCCCCAGGGCACTTGCTGCTATCAGCAACTGGTCCCCACTGATTCTGACCCCCACTTTGGGTGGGATAACCGGCGGGAAAAACAAGTGAGGAAGAGAGGTGTGCCCACCTCTGCCAACTCCACCCCTCAGGTGGGGGAGGCGAGGTGAAGCACAACTCTGAGTCCCCGCCATCTTGCAGATGGGGGGACTCAGCCAACCAGGGAAAGGCGTATGCCCCCCTCCCACTGGAGGGTGGCATAATAGGGGGTGTACCCACCCCAGGGAAGGGACCCATTGGTCCCAACCTTTTACCTACCTGTAACGCCCCTAAATCTAGTATTTAGGGGCACCCCTAAACCTTGCTTCCACAGACCAGAAGAAACCACAAGAAAAGAAGAAGAAGGACCGAACAGCCGTACCGAAGCTAACAAGAGGAAGACGCCAAATGACTTGGCCCCAGCCCTACCGGGCTGTTTCCACCTCGAACCTGCTCCTGCGAAATCCCGGTGTGTCCTGCAGCCAGCAACCTTGAAAACCCCGGAGGACCTGCCTGCCTTCAACCACAAAGACTGTGTCTCCTGTGAACACCGGATTTGTTCATCTCCAACTTCTGGCTCCGGCCGGACACCGCGAATCCGAACCACTCTGCACCCGCCATCCAAGGCACGAGCTCGAGTGGGTAAATCCCTGGCAATCCTGACCCGAGTTCCGGCGACCCCTGGCCTGCCACAAACCTCCAGCTGATGCCTGCAGCCTAAATCTGGAAGGTCCCCCCAACCGCGACCAGGAGCTGGTAAGAAGATCCGAACCTAAAAGGCACCCCTGCACCCAACGCCCCACGGCCTTGGCTGTCCCAACCGACAGCACCAAACCAGCCCCCAGCATCCCAACTTACCTCTCAAAGTGGTGGTCACACCCAGAAGACCTTCGTCCCTGAGCCTGCAGTGCCTTTGCAAACCGGAGGTTCCCCATTGCAAACAACAGGGCGCCCGACGTCGAAACAGCACCCTGCACCGCGTCACCCTAGTGCCGCTGAGGGTGCAACTTTGGTGCTACTTTGTTTTCCCATTTGCCCTGAGCTAATGTCCAGGAGCTTTGCTTCCACAACCAAGTGGCCTGCTCATCAACAGCCACCAACCGTAGGCCCCCTATCCCCCATTGGATAACATTGGGCCTCAGCACTCTGCACCCGGCCGCCCTAGTGCCGCTAAGGGTGTAACAAGAGTGCCTCCCTGACCCTGGGGGACCCCTGAGTCTACCCCAGAACCTCAGCTCCCACTACCGAATACTTGCCCTAAAACCGATAACACTATTTTCCTCCATAAGATAACATTGACTGTTTTTCTTGGAAAAGTTTCTGTGTGGAGTTTGAAAACCTAAAGAAATTCTTTAAAATTGCACTAACTAACAAAAACGATTTTACTTACCTGTTTACAGGAAATGTCCCAGTGTAGTAACCAGGTATACTACACTGTGTAAGAAAAGTAATCTCAAAAGTAACTTACCTGTAATTTTATTGAAAACCCTACACAAAGTATATGTACTGTATTTACAAAGCATTGCATTTCTCAGAAACAATACTGTAAGTCAAAACAAAGTGCATTTACAATTACAATTCAAACTGTATTACAACTGTATATTTACTGCAAAGTATTTATCACTTACCTGTGCCAGGCTTGCTTGGTTCTAGGAAATAAAATAACTAAAAGAATATTTTTATTCAAAAACAATTGGTCTGAAGTTTAGTCTTTGAGTGTGTGAATTCATTTGCTGACTAAGTGTGTACAACAAATGCTTAACACTGTCCTCTGATAAAGCCTTACTGCTCAACCACACTACCACAAATAGAGAGTGAGGTGCTATCTACTTTTCCTCTGCCTACCTTTTGGGTTCCACTGGACTCTGTGCACACTATACCTCACTTTGGTATAGTAAAGACAGAGCCAGCTTCCTACAGTACGTGACATTATATGTATATCTGATGTCGCACCGGCCCTAGGAATAGTGGTTCCTGGCATCTGATCTAACTCACTCCCTGCTCTGCTGAAAGAGCTCATCTCAATTGGAAATTTTCCTTCGGAAAAAGGGATGATATGCTCGCTAGTGTGTGCTAATTTAACAGCCAGTGTGCTAGCAGCGGGGGTGGGGGAAACCTTAAATCTATCTCTCTAAGAGGGGATGCGGTGGATTGAAGTGCTGCAGGCTTGTTGGGGATCAGTTCACTGACCTTATCCGGAAGGCTATATTTGAGGAAAATTTTAGTTGTGGTGAGATGCTGGGTGCGTAGGTCGAAAGCTACCAAGTTTTCAACTAAATCTCGGTGTGACGGGGTAAGGGCAATGGCATCGGTGACAGTCCCCGGGATAGAGTGTCTTATAGCCCCGACTTTGTCATCCCTTATATAGACCGGCACCCTCTCACTTGCCGGATCCAATGGATGGACGTGTTAATCAGAGTAGCCTCATCTTTAATGTGTGACCTGGGTGCATTTGTCAGATATATTATCCGCTTTCAGGCGGGGGAGCTACCAGTACCAGGGGGGGGGTGGAGTACCTATTTGCCTGCGGGAGCAAGGGACTTGGTCGAGGACCCTGGGCTTGGTTCGGAATTGAAGTTTGTCGAGGGCCAGCCCAGTTAGAAATTACCCCGCCCTGATATCTAAGATCTCAGTGGTCACCCTTGGCACTCACCGGGATTTCACTACTGCCTCTACCGCCTGTGTTAAGCCACTGAGGTTCCCCTGTTATCAGACTGGAATTAACCAACCCCCCCTTGCCGAGCAGATTGGTTTGGATCCTAAATTTTTCTTAAGGAATTGAACGTCAGTATGTACCTTGCTAAAGGATTCAGAGAGACTACTCACAGCTACCTTGAGCGCTCTAATTTCTTCTGCTAGGTTAATTATTTGGGCTGATAATGATCTTTGCTTGGACATCTCGCCGTGTGTTAAATTTGTGTGGGTGGCTATAGATTCACTAATGTGGGCGGCTACGTTACTAGGACAAGAGACTGAACCTGGCGGTGGGTGTGCATCCTTGCCCCCTTTTTGTACCCCACTTCTCAAGTTAGAGTGCTTGTCTGGTGAGTCTGCATGGTCTATGAGTGGGGTGAAGCTATTACTACAAGGGAAAGCTGAGAGATCATCTGCAGCCACATGTGCCTCTATGGCTTCGCTATCGGTCTCACTATGACTTAAGCTTGGGGAAGCTGAGGGAGGATTCTTTCCCTTTGCTCTGTTAAAGATGGCTGGAATACGGTCATTATGAGCCCCCCCCCCCCGACAACAGGGCTCAAGGCCGGTATACTCTTCTTCGCCTTTTTGTTTGGTAGCTTCCTTCGGGACCCATTCAGTAACTTTGCGCTTTCCCATTGTGGGTCAGGTGTTCAGCGCACAGGATAAATGCACACAGGGGGATCAAAACGGATAGCGGAGCGGGGTAACCACTTTATAAAACCAAGAATTACTTGAGGAACAGTACCTTTATCAGGTTTTAGGTGACCGAGGAAGTTGAGGTGCTGGTGCAAGATGTCAGGGGGGTGGCCCAGCCCAGCCTCTTCCTGGCTCTGACGGGCGCAGACGGGCCCGCCCTTGGCCCGGGCATGCCCGCACACGTCCCGTGCTGCGGGAGAGAGAGGACAGTCTTGTGGAGTCGGGTGAGTGATGTCACCCCCGCGCCGCATGCAGGGCCTGCTGGGGGACTGAATCCCACCCCAGCGATGTGAAGGCACTGGAGATTGGAGCTGCCTGGGGCCTCGGGCGGCCTGTGGCAGGAGATGAGGTCTGTTGCAGCGTTAGGGCTGGAGCTGCCCATGGAAGTCAATTGCGGCGTTGGGGCTGGAACAAGTCTTGATAAGAGCATTGAAAGGACTGCCCATTCTCCATACGCAATAAAATCTGGGAATCATCCTCTTAATTAAAAATGGATCCCCTCGTCTAGCTAGCTCCATAATCAGCGACTGTATGTAGGTGTTGAATAAATGAGGTGAGAGAATGGATCCTTGAGGGACTCCACAAGTGACTTTACCCTCAGGGGCTGTGAACGAAGCCATGTATACTGCTTGGGTTCTATCACTGATGAAAGACTTTAGCCATTCATATGCAGCATCTGAAATCCCAGCCGCCTTGAGATGGTAGAATAAGATCTGATGATCCACCATATCAATGGCTGCAGACAGATCAACCAGTATTAGAGCCATTACATGTCCTCTGTTCAATTCCTTCCTTAAATCACCAATCATTGAAACTAATACTGCTTCAGTGTTGTGTTTAAGGCAAAAGCCTGCTTGTTGAGGATGTAGGAATTTTGAAACCTGAAAGTGTGTACATAGTTCCTGCACTACAAGTGATTCGAAGGTTTTAGTGCAGTAAGGCAGAAAAGATATTGGTCTATAATTTTTCTATATATCAGGCTCATTAGGTTTTTTTCAGTAGTTGAACTGCAGCTGTCTTTAACATGTCAGGAACCTACCTGACTGTAGAGACATGTTACACAGGGAGATGGGGTGCTCTATTAAGACTGGAGGTAAAGCCAGCATGATTCTGAGTGTACAGGGATCATTTCATGACCCTGATTATATTTTGGCCATCAACTGTAATAATGAATCTTCCTGCAAAGGGAAGAATTTATCTAGCATAATTGTATTATCTGTCTTTTGCTTCATTACCATTTCCATGTGTTTAACTTGAGGACTATCTACAAGGGATTCTTAGATCAGGCAAATCTGATCTATAAAAACGTATTTAACACATTGCAGGGGGTTTGTGAGATATTTGCCGCTTGTCTGAACGTGCTTATTGAGAAGAGATCCCACATGATTTTGAACATCTCCCTTTGAGGACTGTGGGATTCACAAATCCTTTTGAAAAATAGTTCTGTTTAGATTAAATAATTAAAGTCAGCTGTTATAAGAGTGGTATCTATCAATCTATGCTTGTCTTTTATCATGGAAACGACATACATAAGCAGTGCAGTCCTTTGAATCTTCACTGACATCCGAGCATGGGAAGAGAAGGATAGGCATCAGAGGCATCTTGGTTTTTCAGGATATGGAAGAGTCCAATGCTCATTTGATGTCTCCAGTTGACCCTAAGGTTGAATTTGTGTTTTTTCTTTGTCACCTTTCACCACTCAATCACCAGAACAAAATAGCTATGTTCTCTGTGCACACTAGTCTATTTAAGTTTTTTAAATTGCCACACCAAATATAAAAATAAAACAGTTGTTTTTCATTATTAATAGCATATGTTATAGCATAATTAATCAGGATAGTAAAATTCATCTTCAAATTCAGGAAGGTTATCTGGAGAATGAATACTCGCCACATTTGCAATGTCCAAAAAATTACCCTCATCCACTCATTGTGTCTTCTGAAAACTTGTAATTTTTGGAGAGGAAATGTTTATTTATTTTAACCATGGTCACTCTCGCCACATTTCGAGAAGAGAAACTGGTCCAGCATTAAACACCCGCTCCGAGGATACACTAGCTAAACGACAGGCTAAATGTTTTATTGCCAGCCTGATGAGCTCCGGACGCTGTCCAATGGCCAATGGCTCTTGATCTAATAAGACTTCTCTTTTGGTCATCCAAGTACTCTTGGGCAATGTACTCTATTGTCACCATTTTTTGACAATTACTATTTCTGAGTTTCCTGCTCCTTTGCGTTTCATTTATTCTTGGAATATTTATCATAAACCAATCCATTGCAGGGATTGGAAGTGAAAGTGATGTTGTTGGTGCTGTAGGCTTTGTAGCAACCTTGTCTTGGAATGGCAATTGTGCTCTCACTAGTAAGTGATGCTGCTGCAGTTGCGACATGTCTCTGGATTCAGTGCCAACAGTGTGCCCTCCAGAGTTTTAAGACACCACTTAAGTTATTCTCTGCCCTCGAAGTCACAATCTTTCATCTTCCAGTTAAATCGCTTTCTTGATTAAAGCCCTTTTTCTTCCTTGGATAGAGTACAGTAGCACAGATGTACTCTTTGTAGGAGATAATCGCTTTCGCAGTCTTTGATTCATATTCACATGAAGAATGAAGCTGTTGACCAAAGTTGCTGCTTCTTCATTGCCACTGGTACATGTTTGTTTCACCTTTTTCAAATGGTCCCATGGTATTTGCAATAATGGAATGGCTTGGCTTGTGGTACAATCCTCCTTGCTGACCTCCTGTGTCAAAATCTAGAAAAGGCACTAGCATTTGGATCAGGCACTCTACTAGCCTCCATTTGTCAACCTCCAGCGTCATCGCTTTGGCAGTTGCAACCCTCCTCCTTTGTACTATTTAATCATTGATAGATCTGTACCGCTCAATCAGACATTGTAGCATATGGAATGTAGAGTTGCAAATGGTTAGGGCCTCTTGTATGAGGGCTTTTACGGTGACAATATTAGCACGCTGAATGATTGTCCACTGCTTATGCGCTTTGAAAGAATGGCTGAAATTAGTGCAAATCCTGCCATAGGTGACCAGTATATGGTTGATCACTAATGTTTTGAGAAATTACTTCACAATTAGAATGATGTAATGGGCTAAACATATAGGACTCTCAAGTATCTTCCATCAGTCATGGTTTTGACAATACTACTGCCATTGTCAGTGGCAATTAATCCAATGATGAGACCTCAGGGTTGAAACCATTCATAGACTTTCAAACTGAATTATTTAAGGATGCTGGCAGCCTCTCCTTAACCCCCTGGAGGGAACACAGCATGCAGTGATGCACACAATGTTTATAGCTTGATAACTAGTCCATATATCTGTAGTGGGGTCAAGAGATTGAACAGCGGTGGCTTGTTTTATTTCCTAAGTTCTCTTTTGTTCAATGTTTTTAAAGTTGTGCGATCTGATGGGTTGGGGGCGTTGCTGGATCGGGAAGGGATGAAACATCATGGAGCTGTAATAGGAGTATTTATCCCTTGCCTAATGTTCATTTGCAGCTAATGACGAAATGGCTGGGACCCAATACCTGATTCCTGGAACGTTAGAGGGCTGGCTAGTTACATAAAAAGGTATTGGGTACATCTATATTTACGCCGCAGCAAGATTCATGAGGAACTCCACCAGGAGACCCATCTTTTCGCCCCAGCTCTGGAGAGTATGCGCAGGCACTGGCAAGGCACATTGGTTGGAACTACGTACTTCAGAGACACAAGAGCGCCCTCATCTGGGTGGCCTCAGGGGTGGTGCTGGAGGTGTTACATACTAAAAACTGATTTAGAAGGACGGTATGTGGTTCTGGAGGGAAAATTGGATGGACTCCCTGTGTCATTCATTTTGCTATATGCTCCCAACACCAAACAAGCCCTATTCTTGCACTCCCTCACTCCAGCACTGCTACACAACGCACTAGCCCCTTGCTATTGGGGCGGGGATTTTAATAGCATCCCCGAATTGGTCCAGGATTGTTCTCGCCCACCAGTACCAGGGGCGCAGTCCACAGCTCTCACTCATCACCTAAGATGCTGGGCCTTCCACACTCAGGTACTAGACAACTGGTGCAGCTTGCACCCCACAAGTAGGGAATACTCCTTTTGTTCTGGTTTGCATGACCTCCACACTAGAATAGGTCTCTTTTATTGTAGCCCAGAGGTTCTCTTGATGGTCTCACAGGCTGCATACCTCAGATCATTGCCCCTTACAACTTCAATTAACATGGGGTCAAGGTCGCCCATGCATACCCACCTGATGTCTACCCACAGTTGCACTGCAGGACACGGCGTTTCGCACCACTCTAACTGACCATATTACCCTATATTTCAAAGACAATAAGGGCACTGCCTCAAACACTGGCATAGAGTGGGACGCATTAAAAATTGTCCTCCGCAGGGACGCAATCAAGACGGTGTACAGCACCAAACTAACGTTGCGTAAGGAACTTCATACACTAGAAACAGATATTCAGAGATATGAGTGGATGTTGCCCACAGACTGGACAGCAGCTGCCCAACTGGCATGAGCGAGACTCGAGCACAGGACAACACTAGAGGCGTTAGGCAAAGTTGATTACAGAGAGTACCTGATGAGGAAAAACGTCGAAGGCTTTTTGACTGGCTCCTTCGTTCTACTTCCCCTAGGACTCCAATTACAGCCATTTGGGACGCGGTGGGTCTTTTGCTCAATACCCAAGTTTACATTAATAACGCTTTTCGATCCTACTATGACAAGCTGCATACGGCCTGCAGCGAGCAGACTCAGCCTTGATTGGGTCATTTCTGGACAATATATGCATCCATCAGTTGCAGGCTTCTGAGCGGGTGGATCTGGAGGCACCCCTATCCCAAGCTGAAATTTCTGAAGCGGTCAAACAGAAGGCACATGGCAAGACTCCCGGTGCGGATGGTTGGCCGGTCAAAATCTATTCTGCTTTTAACTCCCAACTCACCCCGCGCTGGTTAAGGGTCTTCAACTCGGCCTACTCTGTGGGTATCCTTCCCCCCTCTCTTTGGGAGCCGGTAATGGTGGTTCTGCCTAAACCAGATAGGGACACCATACAACTGGTATCATATCACCGCCTCTCTTTATTAAACACAGATTATAAGGTCCTCAGAAAGGTGTTGGCCAATTAGCTGCTACCCATAGCTCAACATGTCATCCCGATCAAAACAGGTTTATACCTGGCAGGAACACGTTCTTGAACCTGCGTCGCTTGTTCATGTTGATGGATTGGGTGGCGGTTGTCGGGAACGACCCCTGGGTTGCATCGCTGGACATAGAGAAGGCATTTGACTACCTGGGGTGGGATTACCTGAAGGAGGTGCTTGCAAGATTTGGGATGGGCCCCAGATTTCTCCAATGGATAGCTGTACTATACAATGCACCACTTGCCCGGGTGAAAACTGGACATGTTATATCTGATCCATTTAATGTTGAACATGGCAGCTGCCAGGGCTGCCCTCTGTCTACAATCATTTTTGCGCTAGCTATGGAACTCATTGCATGCGCATTCCGGATGCAAGCCCCGTAATAGGCAATCCAAGCAGAAGACAGCTAGCACATAATCTCCTTGTACGCCGATGATGCTTTGGTGTACTTCAGAGATGACACTATAGTACTCCCTTAATTCATGGAGCCCCTGCATCAGTTTGGCGAGGCTTCTGGATTGAGGGTGAATTGGGACAAATCTCATTTGTTCCCCCTTACAGCCCTATCCAAGGATCAGTGGAGAGGGCTACCACGTACTCTGCTTCCTTGGTCTTGTAACTCCTTTAAATACTTGGGAATCCATGTTTATCACTCTGACAAAGACTTGGCAGACGGCAACCTGGGCAGAGCCCTGACTAGTGATCAATCCTCCCTCCTATTCTGGACGTCCTTACCACTCTCCCCTGTGTGCCGGATTGCCATTTCTAAGATGCTGATATTGCCCAGGCTGCTATATTTTTTCTCCTCCATCCCCGTCCTGTTACCTAATAGACTATTCACAGATCTACGTTAACTCCAGACCGCACTGGCAGGAGGCGGGTGCCGCTCGCTAAATTATATGCCTCCTTAGAAAGGTGTGGACTAGGCACCCCAAATTATGAATATTACTACGCCGCTGCTCAGTTATAATGGCCCACTGGCTGGCTGGCTGGCGGGGCAAAATATGTCTGAACTAGGGCATTGGTTCGACAGGTTTCCTTGTGCTGTGTTGGCTCCTGGGCTCTGATGGGAAGGCCCCCAGAGGAGGTGGGAACGTCCCTATTTTTGTGACTAAGGCATGCTGGACTACATATACGATTAAAAATCACCCATAGCCCCCATATGCACCAGATCTACCACATTGGGCACTACTGGGTTGCTCCAAGCTACGATTGAGGCTGGATGCAACTTCTTGGGCAGATGCTGGCCTTACTACATGGGGCGATCTTTTCACAGACATGATTCTCAGCATGTTTGAGAGCTTGGTGGACGATTATAGTATGCCCCCAGGCTCCTTCCTTATTTACTCCGCACTTACGTGACAGCTGTACATGGTTTAGCATAAAACCCACAATCAGCCAAAGACCTCATTGTTCTTCTAGGTATTATTGATGCATGGGTTAGTCGTCTGGCTGTCACATATCTTTATAGCTCCCTACGCACTGATAGGGAGGAACCCCTCCACTCCCTTCAGGCTTACTGGGATGTCGCACTTGACACTACACTCACAGAAAAATAATGGTCACAGTGCGTAGGTGTACCGAAACTCATCTCCACAAATGCCAAACTAAAATATACACAATTGAATTACCTCCACCATACCTACCTTACCCTGGAAAGGTTAGCGCTTATGTACATGGGAGGAGCCGATACCTGCCCATGCTGCCAGGCCAATGCTGCAGATTTTATACTGATGGTCTGGACATGCCAAAAACTAGGCTTTTTCAGGAATGAGATGCTAGGGTTCTCTCTGAGGCTTCAGGCTCCCCACTCCAAAGGGAGGAACTACATTGCTTACTGGGTATCACCTCCCATTCCACAGCACGTAAGCCTGTTAATAAATTAATTGATTTATCTTTGGTTCTGGCTAAACGCAGGATACCCATGATCTGGAAATCTGCTCTTGCCCTCTCCCATTTAACTGTGGCTGTCAGATTTACGCTCTGGCATTTTAGCTGAGCAGCAAGCATTGCATAGTGTCAGAGTTGGGTGCCTGGTTCCGAACATGCACTCTGATTGGCAAGAGTACTTGAAGAAGGTAGAGGCTAAAACTGAAGAAAGGCCAACCTGAGCACATAATGTGCTTTACCCTCTTCAGGGGACACTAGACTCATGCCCTTCCCTCAGATGAGAATGTACACACTATTGGCTGCGGTCTAGGCGGAAATAATGACCTACGTGTATGACCTCTTTGGCGATACCCCCACACCAGCAAGTGAATAAACATCCTCTTTGTCCCCCCACCCTCTCCTCCTCCCCCTCCCTTATTTGGGTGCGGGCAAAAGCATACCTTAGTTATGTTGTTTTAAAGTAGCTCGTTGAGTGTTCATGATAATCTGTGTACGGAATATTCAGAATGTGAGTGCTACTGTTCATGTGAAGTCAATGAGATAGTTTGTGTGTTGCTATTTGTGCTAAACGCCTATGATTGCCTCAACATACGTTAAATCTCCTGTGTAACATGTTATAGAATCTGCCTAATAATAAATATACTGCTCGACATTGCTGCGTTATTGTTACTCAAACTAATAAAAAATATTATTTTTAAATCCGATTGAACAGTGTTTTATTGCCCCCCCCCCCCCAACCAATTCCAACACTTGATGGTGCAGCGCTAGCACAAAAACAGCTGAAAAATATGCATGGCTTGGAACATTCCATTTTGGATAGAGGGCCTCCACACACAAATTCCATAAACCTCTCTCATTCCTCCAAAGAAAAAGGGGGGAGGTAAATCGCTAAAATTTTGGCCCGCTTCTCATTGTATAACTGGAGTAGCTCATGGGTTCTGTGGTAAGGTGACTTCTTACTGGACACAGACTTCATAATGGATTATTGTGTTTGTTGTTTTCTGTGTAGCAATCCCACCTCATGTGGCCTATGTGGCCATGTTGAGTAGGTAGACTGCTTAGATGCTTCGAGGTGACTGTATTCCTCTTTTCCTTGTGCTGTGCCACAGTTTTTGTGGGTGATCACTACACTTAAGAGCAATGTGGCTGCTTTGTATGACAATTACATCTTTTTCCTCATCACCACCACCTCCTTCTATCTGTTCAATACCTTCTTCACTCCCAGCTGCAGCTATATTTTTCAAATGCTGATCCCTGACGGTTGTTTGCTGGTTTTTCAGATGAGCCCGTTGGCTCTGGTATCATAATGTCCATCCGATTTCCCACAATGTACAGGCCTACCCCAAACTATGCAGTTTTTAATGTCATCATTTTCTAGCCTCAGTAAAAAAAAGTCCCGCATGGGGGAGGAGTGCTCACCTTTATAGCCAAAGCCAAAATAACTTGTTGTGGTTGAGCTAGATCATTGTGTTCACCTTTCCCTCGAGCAGACTGCAGCTGTAGTAGGGAGTGTGGTTGGATGTCAGGAGTAGAAAGGAAGTTAAGGTATGTACAGGTAAAGGCCTTGGTTTTTACCAGCAGTACAATATTAGTAGAGGCCAAGCCTGGAAACTGGTAATGAGGTAAAATGAGAACTTCACATTCTCACTTCCAGCTAAGGGGCACAAATTCCAGGGCATGAGCAGTAAGCACCTTGATATGGGAAACCTTTACATCAACAAGTTGCCTGGCAACATCTCCCAGTTGTATTGGATTTGTTCTTCTGTTACTCGAATTCATAACCTATTACTGCTTCCTCACAATTTGTTATGTTCCTCACTCATTGGCTCCTTGCCTAATAGTTTCCCTTCTTATTCATCTCCCGGCCCACGCTTTCCCTCCTTGGTTTATGCACGTTCCGCCTTACCTGAATCCTCTGTGCTCTTCTCAAAAACTGCTCTTTTGTCACTCTCATTGGTATATGCGACTCCAGGCTCTTAGGACCAGGGCTATTCACTGCACTCTTCTACTGAGTGAGACATTAGATTTATTCCATCGTTTATTATAATATCTTTTCATGCATAGAGTGCTGAAGTCCCAACTCTTTGTTTCTCTGGGTGTTTCTCAAGATTACAGATCAGTGCTTCAGTGAAGACTTTAGTTGCTGCCTGTGCCATTCAGAAACAGGATTTCCAATGTTTCTCACCTTTTCCTCATTTTTCCCTAGATTCCTAATCAAAGTAATTTTTTTATACTTCAATTGCATGAGACGGGTATTTCGGGCTATTGGCTATATTTCATTTTGGCATACACTACACCTTACCCAATGCTGACACTGGTGCAGATTTGGGATTTAACAAAATATGAAACATGTGGTAATGGTGGTACTGGATAACTCAGACCAGATTTACTAGAAGCGATCTGCACTTCTTCTGTGTCACTCTCGACATGAACAATCCTCACTTCCAGTTATGCCTTCTGGAACCTTTCATTTCCCTTGTCTCCCATGGTGTGAAATGGGGTGCATTACATGACATTCGAATGGGGTCTTGGAGAAGATGGTGAGTATTCCTTCCTTTCTTTAGAGAAGACAGTAAAGAAAATATTTCAAATGGAAGAATAGTCACAACATTCTCCTCAGAAGAAAGCTTAACTTCCTGCTATTCTCCTACCTCTGTAAGATCAAGTGTAGCATGAGCTTGTTGCTGTTGGGTTTCCTGGGAAGATTTGGTTGGCTGCTGGGACAATTCGATTTGGTACTCACTATTCTCAGCCATGACTGCAATCACTGCAGTGCCAACAGACATATGCTTTGGTAGTGTTGGTGGTATCTTGTTGATACAGGGGTGATCCACCTTCTAGTGCCTTGCTGTCCAGAAGAGGGTGGAGCAGGTGCACCACATTGCACATCTTGCTGGAAAAAGGATGAGGGCTTGATGACAGTGATGGGAACAGACCTTCTCCTCTCTGGCCACTTTCTGGGCAGAAGCCTCCCACTATTGTGGCCATCTTCTTGTTTTTCTTGTATGAGCAGTAACATTTAATAAGAAGGAAAAGAGTGATACTTGGCCATTCTAATCAATTCAATGCAAGTTATCTTCACCATAACAATAATATACCCACATGTAAATTAATTGTTTTGTTAGACATGATATGTTAGATACAACACTACTTTAATTCAGGAAAAGCTACATAATACCTGGTATAGACCTCTTCGTGTGTCAGAATGCAAGGAAAGATCAGATAAATTAAGAAATAAATAAATGGTGTCCTTCCAGGGCCCATGTAACCCCTGTGGAAGCCAATGTAGGCAGGCCAAAATCAATTAAATTCCGAAATAAGGGGCCTATTACGATGGCGGGCGGACTTTGTCCACCCGCCACCGCAACGGAGCACGGGACCGACCGCCGAAGTTGCGGCGGTCCCGCCAGGCAAATTAGGATGCGCCCGCCACACTGGTGGCCGCATCCTCGACTTTGACATTGCAGCGGGCGGTGCTGTAAGCAGCACCCGCCGCAATGTCAAAGCCCATATTGTGCATTTCCATGCACAACGTGACAGGCACCGCGCGGTGCCTGCCACCTTGTGCATGGCCCAGTGCAGACACCCACCCCCTCACCCCCCGGGGGCCCGCAATGGGCCCCCACGGTGATTTCCCGCATGCCTTTCCATGGAAAGGCATGCATCCTAATATGGTTGGCGATGCCTGCAAGGCACTGCCACCATAACCTGTGCCTTTTCCACCCGGCCGGCAATCCGACCGGCGGAAATGCGGCGGACGGTCTTTCCGTCCGCCGCGGTGCCCCTCACCATACTAATATGGCGGGGGTGAAAATGGGTCATTTGGCGGGCGGATCGCCACCGCCGGCTCGGCGGTGGCGATCCGCCCGTGATCGTACTAGGCCCCTAAGTACCTGGTTTCTCAATTGGGCAAGTGGACCCCTGTAGGCACTGGGGGGCAAAAGTCAATTAATTAAAAACAATTACCATGCACTACAGACTATTACAATCAGCCACACACACAATTAAATATAACAAGAAATATATAGTAAAAAAGTAAAAATGAGCAAAAATAACATGGGTTATAACAATCAATGCTCCTAGAACAAGCCTTTTGAAAATGACACATAATAATTAATAATAAAACACACCATCAAGTGGTCTGTCACATCTCAAGCAAGGAAGAAGTCATGGATAATAAAGGCAATATGGCAATATGCCTGCCTTTGGCACATTCACACATTGGAAAGCAGTAGGCATGGAGAACAAAAACAAAATGCTTGACTATGACACACACACGAGCTACAAAAAATGGTGGTCATCCAAGTCGGAAGCAACGAAGGTGACAAAGAACAAAGATAAAATGTCTCCTGTGACACACACGATGGCTCCACCAAATGATGGTCACCCACATGGCATGCATAAAGGGAGGCATGGAGAAAAAACAGAGAACGTGGCTGCCCTAATCTGGATGGAGTCTGTTTCTCGCCAAACAAAAACTTGCAACATTTCAGGGGAAGAATTTAACTAACGTATTCACAAAATATACCGGGGTCCAGCAACAATAAGGTAAAAAAATTCATCCAAGATAAAAATATAATAACAGAACTGTAAAATGGAAACTATCACAAAAGATTAAAATAAACATTTAAAAAAACAGCCCAGGGCAACAACTATTCCTGCAAAAGACACATTAACCAACCATTTCACACATACACAGACTCACAAATAAAATGATGAGCATGCAAATGGGTAAGACGGTGGTGGAGAACAAAGGAAATATGCCATCAACATGCAGCAAAAAAACATACATTTGGCATTTATTCAAGGTCCCTAAAATAATAAAAAATATCTCTAGGACAGAAACAGTGAGAATGTGAAAAGTGCATTCAAAATGCATCAAAGGCCTACAGCAGACCAGGCCCGAAACACTAAAACACCACAGTATTATGACAAATCCAGACACAACAAAATTAATAAAAACACAAGGAAAAGAAGGAAATTTATATCCACCATCTCAAAACGTCCATTGCCCATATATGAGTTATTAAGTTCTTGCCTGTTTGACTACACCCCTACTCCAAACTCCAGGCCATCCAATAACAAACAAAAAGGGAGAAAAAGTAGTGGTTCTGAAACAAATCTTACAATGCCATGGCTGGATGATGCAGCAGAGATTGAATACAAAAGAAATGTAATGCTTTACCTTCATAATCCAAACCTAAAATGACCAAGGCTTGTACAAAGAAGAGACAGAAGTCTTCAGGACAAGACAAGGAAGTAGATGCTGTATGTAGGCTCTATGGAACTTCCCCAGTAAAACAAAGGGGCATATATACAAGCCCCTATCACCACAGGAACGTCACTTTCAGTGGCGATATGTGCTTCGCCTTATTTACAAAGGAGCGTTAAGCTTCTTAACGTGGGTAATGGGTTTTAAGGTGGGCGTTCCACTGCAACACCTATTGATTTTTATGCTGCCCCATATTTACAAGGGCAGCGTAAATATGGGGCAGCGCCAAAATTAAAACCAGGAAAACCTTGTGTTGTGCAGCACACATTAGCAAAAGGCCTTTGATTCTTTATGTGCAGGAAGCTGTCCCTTCCTGCACATAAACAATCAAGAAAAAAAATTACGTTTTGCAACTTCTATGTGTGCTGCATTAAGCAGCACACATAGAAGTTTCAAAACGTTATTTAAAGATTGTTTATGTGCAGAAAGGGACACCTTCCTGCACATATACCGGAACAGCAATCTAGAATACAGTGGCGGCTAGGTGACATTTGAAAGTGGTGGGCATAAACATTGGGCATGACTTTTATATAGCGAGCGACGTGAACAGGTTTAATGGACAAACCCGAAAAAGAAATGAAAAAAAGATTGCCAAATGGTACATTTCAAAGCAAATAAATGTAGCGATAAAGCAAGGCTTATAAAGTAGTGGAAAAGTATAGTCTTGAAATATTAAACACATTAAAAACTGCCCCATATCTTACTGCATTAATATGTTGAGCAGTTCATGTAATGTGTAAATTGTACAGTGTGACAACTTTTGCACTTAAAAATGTATGCTTGCCCACTGTCTTGCACTGCAAGCAGCATTAACTTTGGAACAAAATGCTCTAACCATCAGACTTCGGAAAGCACCCACAGCTGCTGGCTGCAACCAGTCATATAGAAATATGTGCAGACAGGTCTTTAAGTGGGATGAAAAAAGTAGGGGCTCTCTATAAAGGAACATGTCAAATTTCTGTGCTTCCCATAGTGTGCCAACCTACCAGTATTTTGGTTAACTGGTTTCTCTCGGAGATGTAATTATATCCAGATAAATGACATAACAACTGATCTACTCCTAAAACCTTTCACTACGATTGGCTTTGTCAATGGATGTTAGCTGTTTAAAATAAATAAGTAACAACAATGATTTGCTATAAATAATTTACATTAGAAATGATTCAATTCTTAAATAGTGAGTCTGTGAGTTAAATAGCATTGAGGCCTGTGGAAGGATTTTTGGCCTTCAGTCATGTGTGCTTTATGTTAGCTATGTAGCCTCTGCATATCATGTCCATCTGCACATCTTCAATCACCTCTCTTTCCTCTTCAACATCCTCTTTTCACTCTTCCCTGAATGCACTTCCTTGCATCTCTGTCACTTCACTGCCCCCAAGCATACACTGCACTCCCCCAAATTGAAGCACTTTATTTTCTCTTACTTTTGCCTTGCAAATATTTTGACATTTGTGTACCCCCTTTAAACACACATCCACAGAATTTCAGTTGCAAATGGAATACATAAATATTGTTCTATGTGCTCTGCAGGGAGGCCAACCCACTGACACACACTTTGTTTAGCTTCAGCCACAGCACCTGCGCGCTCAATCAAAGCCCCTCATAAATACCTGGCATCGCTCAGTCCGCCCGCCATTGCAATGGAGCCAGGGACCGACCGCCGAAGTGGCGGCGGTCACGCCATGAGAATTAGGATGCGCCCGCCACACTGGCGGGCGCATCCTGGGCCTTTTACATTGCGGGTGGATCTGCTGGCTGCAGACCCACTCGCAATGCAAAAGGTCTGTGCACAGCATTGCCATGCACTACATGGCAGGCACCACGTGCTGCCTGCCACGTAGTGCATTGCAATGAGGGGGGTACCATAGGTACCCCCCATGTGCACCCACCACCCCCAACACCCTGGGGGCCTGCAACGGGCCCCCAAAAGCAAGAACCGCTGCCTTTCCATGGCGGCAACGCCGCCATGGAAAGGCGATTCACCGCCTGCATCATAATATGGATGGCGGTGTCTTGCAGACACCGCCACCATATTATGCCCTTTTTCCGCCCGGTCGACGAGTCGACCGGCGGACCCCCCAGCCATACTAATATGGCGGGGAGTCAATCAGGCAAGGATGGCGGATCGCCCCCGCCGGGCCAGCGGTGGCTACCGCCGGCCCGGCGGGGGCGATCCCCCCGCCATCCTAATGGGCCCCTAAATCACTGAAATGTATTGCCTCAACATTTTTAACATTCATTGTTTGCAAGTATATCCATGTTTTTGGCATCAGTGTTAACTTAGGGGCATGAAGCCACTGGCAGTTTTAATGTCACACATCAGAGGAGTGCTTGATGTTCTGCTATTCATTGATTAATGCCAGCTCAGCTCCCAGGTGCTGATCCGGGGATCCAGAAACAAAGCCAACAGCTTCCCAGGAGATCCCGGGGTTAGCACCTGGGAGCTGTGCTGGCACAAATCCAAGAATAGCACAGCAGCAAGACCTGCCCCTCAAAGATTATCAAGCACGGGGGCGTGGCTTGACGCCAAAAGAAGATGGCCGCTGGCTAGAGGAGCTCCGTGGCAGCTCAGCAGGAGTGGCGGCTTTTCCTGCAGCTCCCCGCCGTTTTACCGCTTCCAAATGGAGTCCTCCGTGGGATAAAGGACCCTGGAACTCTCCTTCTGAGTTTCATATTGCTGATGAGCGTTTTTACACCACAGCGGTGGCGGGAGCGTTTCCTTCATGGGACCATTTTGTTTTCTTCCAAAACGGCCCGCATTTTCTACATGACTGAAACGGGAGCGTTTATGCCTCGTGTTCAAAGCCTGATTATATTTTAGCCCTGATACTACTTCTACTAATGGGCAATATATATAAATCCATGGAGGACAATGGAACATGAAAGATATATTTTTTAATAATAAACTTTTCACTCAGTCAGTCTTTCTCTCAGAGCTGCTGTATATGATGAAAGATGGACTTTTTACCACAAGTAAATTTCTGGCTTCGCTTTAACAGAATGTTGAAACTAGAATTATCCGTTAGAAGAGTACCAATTTACTTCAGATATTGCGCTTTTTCCCACATGGTTTTTGTCACTTGCCATTATATTTCATCAGGGCCTTCTGTCAAGCAGGAATGGACTACAATAAGTTGATTTAAGATTATTGTTCAGTTTATTGCTCTTAGTCCCTTTCTTCCAGGGGAGTTTCTTGTTGTTATTTCAACTGCGTTTCTCTTTTGGCTGCTACGACACTTCACCTTAGTGTTCTTACACAAAATTACATTTTTTACATCATATTTTGCACGCTGTCTTGCTATTTTCAGTGTTTCCATCTCTTATTCAGCATTTTATGGGGAGAACAAAATCTTCTCGTCGTGTTACTGGTTCTTCATTACCATTCTCATCTTTGGCAGACCATAATCCTTATTCTGTTCTCTCAACAAATATGGAGAACTCTGGAAGCAATTCATCACTTTCCAATAAGGAAACACCGGTAGCTTCATCTAATATCCCGCTCCCCACCAACAAGCTTACTCCTAAACCGACCACTTCATCTATATTATCTTCTGGGAAGCGCATTAAAAAGGATCCTCCTTCACCTACTACATCGTCTCCACCAATTACTATGGATGTGCTTCTTGAAGAGTTACGTGCTCTTCGGCCTTACATGGAGGAAACGAATGAAAGGCTCCAAGCTATGGACGACAAGTGGTCTACGATGGAGAATAGGGTCATGCAGATTGAACAGCAAGTAGACTCTGTTCAGGTTATGGTGAACCAAGTTCCTTCAATGAAATCCGAATTTGCAATACTCAAAAAACAAGTGGGAAATTTGGAGAACCGCATTTATGGTCTGGTAGAAGGCTTGGCAGGTTCATATGCCATTTCATTCTTCAAATCTTTCCTTCCACAAGTTCTTGGTATTCCTAACTCCCCTGTTTTAAACATTCAAAGAGCACATCGTCTGGGACGTATTCCAACAATGGCATCCTCTTCAGCCAAACCTCAAGGAGTTATCATATACTTCCTGGAATACACAGACTTATTGAAGATCTTGCAAGCAGCTAAACTCAAAGGCCGGATTTCATGGCAAGGCTCTAATCTCTTCTTTGCACAAGACTACGCCAAAGAAACAGGGGATCGAAGAAAGAAATTCCTAGAAATGAGACCGACTCTCCGTTCTCTTAATGCCAGATTCAGTCTCTTCCATCCCTGCCTTTTCAAAGTGACATACAAAAATAGAACAACGAATTATGAAGATCCTGCTTTACTGCAGCGGTTTCTGGAACAATGCAGAGATACAGATATGGATGTGTCCAGACACACAACTGTTTCATCTTGTGCAGTTATTTGGTCTAATTTGCTCTGTGTTTAGATTATGATGTCTTTTGTTCTTGTCTAGATAAGTTTCTCGGATTTCCCTATGTTATATTTACCTGTTATGTTTTTCTCTTTTATTAGGTACGGTATTCCCTTCGTACATATTTTTTGTTATTCCTGGTCTGCTTGGCTGATGCCCTCCCCTGCCCGGTCCGCCCTGAGTTGCCTGGTTAGTTGTGTCATTTTCCTCATATGGCTTCACCACCCTTATCTTGTTTGTGTCTTTTGTAGTTGGTTATTATGTTATTGGATACTATGGTATATGTTGTTTGTTTGTTGTATTTGTTTCTTCTTCTTTTCTCCACTCCACCTGTCCTTTTTCAGACATCTTTCTTCTTTCGCTAATGATTTTTTCTTTTATCTCTTCTTTCTTTATACTTTCTCCTCCTCCCATACTTATATTCTTTCCTCTTGCTCTTCCCTTTTTCATAACCACACATTTTCTCCTTTATATTAATTATCTTTGCTGGTTCAGTTTTGCAAATTGTTTGCTGATCATTATTACGTATATCATATTGTTAAGTTTTTAGTTGTTTTAATTATTGTTACATAAATTTTATGTCTCATCGATTAATGTAGATGGCTTTAAAAGTTGTTTCATGGAATGTTAAGGGCTTGGGTTCTCCTATAAAACGTCAACGGGTACTCTCTCATTTATCTATTTTAAAATGTGATATAGCTTTGTTACAGGAAATTCATGTGTTAGAAAAAGAAATCCCTAAACTTAAACGACAATGGGTTGGTCATGTTTTGCCTCTCCGGGTACGGGTAATCGTAATGGTGTAGCCATTTCATGCCATAAATGTCTTGACTTACAAATTCTCTCTCAAGATACTGATGATGTGGGTAGATGGATCTCTGTTTCACTGTTATTGATTAATATCCCTTTGACTCTTTTTAATCTGTATGCTCCTACTGCCCCAGACATTGCTTTTTGGCCTACAATATTATCTAAATTGATGTCTTTTCATGATGAATACCTGTTAGTTGGTGGGGATTGTAATTTGGTTATGGATCCGATTATTGACCGCAATTCTCAATCTAATTTCATTTTCTCACCTATACACTCTCAATTCACATCCACTATTCACCAAAGAGCTCTAGTAGATGCTTGGCGATTATGCAACACTACACTTCAAGAATACTCTTTCTTCTCTCCAGTACACTCTTCCCAATCTCGCTTAGATTACATATTCACTTTGAAAGCACTCACACAACATATCACTCATTCAGATATTGGCTCTATATTAATTTCTGATCATGCCACTGTTTCCTTAGATTTAGATCTTCTTACTCCTATTCAAGGTACACGCAGATGGAGATTCAACAACTCTCTCCTTGTAGACTCCAAGTTTACCCAACAATTTGATTCTTTTATCACCACTTTCTTTCTTGAGAATGAAACTCCACACATGTCTCCACAGATTATCTGGGATGCCTTTAAAGCTACCTCTAGAGATTTTATTATTTCCTTTGTATCCCAACGAAAGAAATCTTCTTTACTTACTCTACAATCACTTACGGCGAGTATTAAACAATTAGAACATTCCTTTTTCCATACAAAATCTAAAACCTGCTTGTTTGAGCTAGTCAGATCCAAATTCGAATTCAACAAAATATCTACGGAAAACGCGAACTCGTTTTTGCTCAAATCCTCAGCCAAATATTATGGGGGTCAAAACAAAGCAGGGAAACTTTTATCCAATTATCTTAAAGTTAAAAAGAACACACCAAGATTAGTTCTATCCTTTCTTCTAACAGTCACTTAGTTCACAAAAATGAGGACATTCTATTAGAATTTACTCAATTTTTTCAAACTCTTTACACTCCTGAATCTTCGGTATCTCAAGATGATATACTTCAATACTTATCCTCTATTAATCCACCTTCCTCTTCCGATCTAGACTTTTCAGTGTTAGAGGATGATATCTGAGAACTAGATATCATTTCTGCTATTCGTTCCATTAAACGCGGCAAAGCTCCAGGACCTGATTGTTTCACGATTGAATTCTATTCTTATTTTTCTCGAATTCTTATTCCTAAATTACATCAATTATTTAAATTTTTTATTTCTTCCAAAAAGTCCAGTGGCTCTTTTCAAGAAACTTTGATTTGCCTTCTGCCCAAGGAAGGAAAAGATCATACTCTCTGTAAAAATTATAGACCCATTTCTTTAATTAATTTGGACTATAAAATTTTTGCAAAAATTCTAGCTTTACGCTTAGAGAAATTTTTACCCCTATTAATTGGACGAGAACAATGTGGTTTTATTAAAGGTAGACAACTCTCAGATAACACTAGACTATTCTTTAATGTCCTTACCAAAGCCAAATCGTGTAAAGATTCCTTAGCAGCTATTTCTTTGGACGCTGAGAAAGCTTTTGATAGAGTCGGTTGGTCATTTATTTTCTCCACTTTGTCTTGGTTTGGTTTCGGTCACAAATTTCTAAATTATATTTCCTTACTGTACTCTTCTCCGGTTTCCTCCATTTTAGCTAATGGTCTTATCTCCTCTTCCTTTCCTTTATATCGTAGGGTAAGACAGGGTTGTCCTCTTTATCCTCTTCTGTTTATACTAGCTCTTGAACCCTTCTTAATTAAGATCCATTCAAATTCTCGGATTACTGGTTTTAAATATGGCTCCAATCAATTAAAACTTTCTGTTTATGCAGATGATATTTTGCTCTTTTTATCACATCCACAAACTTCCCTGCCAGCTTTCTTATCGGAAGTACAATCTTTTGACTCTGTGTCTGGTTATAAACTAAATGGCGACAAGTGTGAAATCCTCCCATTAAACAAAGTTTGTTTTTCGTGGATTACATTTCTTCGGGTTTTCATTGGGCCTCGGATAAAATCAAGTACTTGGGTTTATGGTTCAAGTCTTACATTAAAGAATCCATGTTAATAAATTTAAGAGAATTACATACACTATTGAAAAATACTACGTCCAGGTGGAATCCCATGTATTTATCTTGGTGGGGCCGTCTCGACACAATCAAAATGATGTTGGTACCTATAGTACTTTTTTATATTTCTAATCTTCCTATAAATATTCCTAAATCACATTTTAAAACAATTTACTCTAATCTATCGAAATTTCTATGGAATAATAAGAAACCTTATATGTGATTTCAGAAACTTAAAAGACCAAAACAATTAGGCGGTGTCAATTTCCCGGATTTTCAAACTTATCATACCGCGTTCTCTCTTATACAAGCCTCTCTATTACTCCAAGAAGACGACGACGATTCAACAGTACCGGTATGGACTATTATTGAAAAAAAAAATCTTCATCCTTTCTCCTTCCAAGAATTTTTATCCTTTACTCATCGTCCTTTGTCTTTTTCTCTTCCCATTTTTAATAACAGCTGCAGAATTCTCCAACCTTTACTTACTAACCATCTTTCTCCTAAAGATTGCTGTTTGCAATCTTCAATATGGTATAATAAGTATCTTAAAATAAATAATAGGGTTATTTTTTGGAAAGATTGGCATATTAAAGGGCTTCACTGGGTGCATCAACTTTACCAAGATGATGCGTATATTGCTTTTCCAGTTGCTTAAGCACGTTTTTCTTTACCTACCTCATACGCGTCTAAATATGCATCCTTGATTTCATTGATTCAGTCAACATACAATAGTTTAGTGCTCAATTCTCCCCTCCTACTATCCTTTCTGTCTTATCTCTTTCTCCATCTGCATCTCAAGTTTATAAACATCTATCCTCTTCTACAAATATCCGAGATAAAACAGAGGTGGAACTTTTATGGGAGATTGAACTCCAACTGTCCCTTTCTGTTCCTACTTGGAATAAGGTCTGGATTAAGATTAGGAAAACGTCCAGGGCTGCTAATACTACCCAAACTTTATTTTATACTTATAACAGACTTTTACTGACTCCTGTTTCATTACATAAAATAAATCCTACTCTCTCTCCCTCTTGCTGGTCCTGCAATGCATCCCCAGCTGACCTTCAACACGTTATTTTCTTGCCCTCATGTTCATAATTTCTGGAAACAAGTTTGGAGACAAATTAATAATATCTTTCATTCACAAATTCCCCTCACTTTTGTTAATATATTTTTGGGTAGTGTGTCTTCTGATTGGGATCCACACTCAAACAAATTTCATATTATAGATCTACTCCTTGCAGTTGCTTTCCAACAAATCACTAGGGCATGGAAGAACACCGCCAATATCTCTTATCAAGCTTGGTGGTATGGGATTTGTTATAATCACAGGCTAGATAGGGCGTATGTCCACCCCATTTCCCTTGCTATAAAACGAGAATATCTATGGTCACCTATTACTCATTTTCTAGATGTATCTACAAATACAGCACAAATCCATAATCCCCGAGTTGTAGAAGTGCCTAAACCTTCATGATTTCATTTTTGTTGTTTATTCATTTATCTGTTTCTTACATTAATATTATGTATTTGTTGCACATCTTCCGTTAACTATACAATTCAGTAATTATTAATAATTATATAGGTGGTTATGTTTAATATTAGTATCTCATAAGTGTTATTTTCATTCCCCCTCCTTTCCTCTCTTTTTTCTCTTCCCCTCCTTTCCCATATTACCTTAACAGAATTTTACAGTTAAGATTGTATTTCCTATTTCTGTATTTATTGAGATGTTTTATATTATATCAATAAATTTCCTTTTCAACTAAAAAAAAAGGATGATCAAGCACTGGACTGCACTTGACCATGCAAGCAACAGCATTCTACAGGCAGTAAAAGATAATTTGTGACTACAGCTACCAGCATGCATCGGGGAAGGAAGGGACTGTCTTGCCAGAGCAACGTAAAACCCCTTTTGTTAATAAATTCAACAGTAATGGAATATATTGAATTTGCATAAATGTGTCCTGTGTTTATGTGAGCAATATTGATGGAAAAATGCTTTATTAAATGTTTCATTTTGTTCTCTGAGGTTTAGAGACCGCAGAACAAATGTATCAAGGTTTAAGGAAATCCACAGGTTACACATCTGCAGAATTCAAACCGACCGCATGGTGCATATGTTAATGAACAGAAATGGCACATTGGGCACAGCACAGCTGAACAGACTGATTTGCATATAGCTGTGTCTGAACTGGGGTAGCGAAGTGAGCTAAAGAACGATGATGGATTCAACCCAGATCTGTGACTGGGGGTGAGTGTCTGAAAAGTTTCAGTGCACCGTCCATCATCTCCTTGTGTTTGCTTTGTTCGCCCTAAGTTGGCAGGGTATGCCCAGACGTGGGTCCCTTGCTCACTTTGCCACTGGATTCAAGCTAGCCTGGCTGATGAGGGCTGTGAGCCCGAAACCGGTCCCAGGATGCTTGTTTCCGGTCCAGGGAAGTGGCTTGGCAGTTCGGGCTGGACTGTTCCCATGAGGCACAGGGTCAAGACTGATTTGCTTATAGCTGTGTCGGAACTGGGGTGGCGAAGTGAGCTGAAGAACAATGATGGATTCAACCCAGATCTATGTGACTGGGGGTGAGTGTCTGAAAAGTTTCAGTGCTCTGTCCATCATCTCCTTGTGTTTGCTTTGTTCGCCCTAAGTTGGCAGGGAATGCCCAGACATGGGTCCCTTGCTCACTTTGCCACTGGATTCAAGCTAGCCTGCCTGATGAGGGCTGTTAGCCCGAAACCGGTCCCAGGATGCTTGTTTCCGGTCCAGAGAAGACATGGCTTGGCAGTTCGGGCTGGACTGTTTCCATGAGGCACAGGGTCAAGACTGATTTGCAGATAGCTGTGTCTGAACTGGGGTGGCGAAGTGAGCTGAAGAACGATGATGGATTCAACCCAGATCTGTGACTGGGGGTAAGTGTCTGAAACATTTCAGTGCCCCGTCCATCATCTCTTTGTGTTTGCTTTGTTTGCCCTAAGTTGGCAGGGTATGCCCAGACGTGGTTCCCTTGCTCACTTTGCCACTGGATTCAAGCTAGCCTGGCTGATGAGGGCTGTTAGCCCGAAACCGGTCCCAGGATGCTTGTTTCCAGTCCAGGGAAGACATGGCTTGGCAGTTCGGGCTGGACTGTTCCCATGAGGCACAGGGTCAAGACTGATTTGAATATAGCTGTGTCTGAACTGGGGTGGCGAAGTGAGTTAAAGAACGATGATGGATTCAACCCAGATCTGTGACTGGTGGTGAGTGTCTGAAAAGTTTCAGTGCTCCGTCCATCATCTCCTTGTGTTTG
Source organism: Calotriton arnoldi (assembly GCA_963921515.1). Taxonomy (NCBI): domain Eukaryota; kingdom Metazoa; phylum Chordata; class Amphibia; order Caudata; family Salamandridae; genus Calotriton; species Calotriton arnoldi. Next base: position 2,032,514 of record CAWUFW010001638.1, on the reverse strand, counting down.
CTTTGTTCACCCTAAGTTGGCAGGGTATGCCCAGACGTGGGTCCCTTGCTCACTTTGCTACTGGATTCAATCTAGCCTGGCTGATGAGGGCTGTTAGCCCGAAACCGGTCGCAGGATGCTTGTTTCCGGTCCAGGGAGGACATGGCTTGGCAGTTCGGGCTGGACTGTTCCCATGCGGCACAGGGTCAAGACTGATTTGCATATAGCTGTGTCTGAACTGAGGTGGTGAAGTGAGCTAAAGAACGATGATGGATTCAACCCAGATCTGTGACTGGGGGTAAGTGTCTGAAAAGTTTCGGTGCGCCGTCCATCATCTCCTTGTGTTTGCTTTGTCAGGGCCTGCGGTGTCACAGAGGGGGAGGATAGTGTGATGATGGGTCTCAGCACAATATGCATAACACATCTTTAGCTTGCAAACACTTACCATTACCAAGAACAAGGCACCGGATCAGACGTACTTGCATCCACTCTCACCTATGACGAAAGGGTGGGATCTACGCCTTTGAATGACGGACGTCTGAAGTCACGCAGGAATGAAGTCTCCCACGTCCGAAACCATGACTCTAATTGCGTCACTGGCCTACAGAGTGCATGCAACCATAGACCCAAATGCAATGAAGGGCTTTAAAACAGAAAGCCCTGTGTCATGCATCACAGTTCTGAAAGTTGATTTACTGCCTGGCTTCCGTCTTCTCCTGCTTCAGAGCAAGGCGGGGCAGGCTGCCTGAAACACACAGCTCAGCCCAGACCTAAATACATCGGTTTACTTAGAGATACAATTGTTTCTTTAAATAAATCGATCTATTTAATATATTTTTATGTAAATGTGTAGGAATTTCAGAGGGGCGCAGCCCTAATGGAGAAACCGCCAGAGGGCGTAATCTCAAGCATTGTGCATCATTTTCGCAACAGAAGATACCAGAGATTATGCAAGATTTTGCAGGCATAACACAAATTGCACCTTGGCCTACATGAGTTATAAAATATGTGCACAAAGGTAATTGAAAAGCACACCATTGCATTCTTTATATTTTTGTACTTTGTTTAAAAGAAAACATATAGCAACTGTGCTTCAGAGTGAGATTGTTTCTGTTGTACATTTTTATTATCAAAGTTAATTTCCGATTGCAGTTTTACTACGTCATGCAACTACTCCTAATTTTTGCTCATTTCCCTGAACCGATGCTGAGTTAGTTTGCAGGCATTTATTCATAAACATTACCATGTCCTTCTTCCATGGCTATTGCTGCTTGCCATGTAAAATCTTCAGCCTGAGCCCTGGCTATCAGATGGATAAGCATTATTTCAGACTGGCTTTGGAAACAAACGTTGAAATGATTGTTTTGTTAAACTTTTAAGCTAGTTACATGATCAATGTTGAAGAAATAAAGTTGGAATGACTGAAACAATATTACTTTTATTTTTACATTCAGTTAATAATTCATTAAGTTTTTTTAACTGGAGAGAAGTGACTTGTGCTTTTGCAAATTATACAATCATTGGCAAAGTCAATAGGTTTGGCCTCGGTATGCTTGTGTTTTTTTTACATATTTTATTGCAAGCACATGCCACAAGATAGAAAAGAAAACAAACAAAAGCCACCTAAAAGTACCAACTATATGCTTGCAATAAACATTTTATATTTAAAAATCTTCACTGGCGGACTTTTTTAACTAGTGCTGTTTTTTAAACACACCTTTAAGTTGTGCAATGAATTTTACCACGTATTTTTGTGTGAAGGGGACAAGATGAAATTGTCACCCAAACAAGCACTAAACCTGTAGTAGCTACAATGTCACAATGCCAGTTGAACACTTTTTAACAGCAACTTTAACAACCATTGGCAAAGGCAATAGGTCTCAATGTTGTAATGCAAGTGGTGTCCTGTTGGCTTTGCCAATGTTTATAAAGTATTGTTTAATAAAAGAAAAAGAAAAAAACATTTCAAAATACTAGAATAAAAACCAGACATATCTTATGGTATATCAAAACTGTACATTGAATTCAATGTTTTCAATCTTTATAAATGGCATGGTTTATTTTTCCAAGAACATTTCACTCAGGAAATTGATTAATAAGGAAGTGTCAGGATGTAAAGAATGTAACAGGAAATGCTTGCCAAAGCCAAATTTACTTCCCACAGGATTCAGCCATTTACCTCTCTGTGGTAGCCTAGGGTGGAGATTTATGGACCTTGAGGAGAAGTGCAACTCCTGCCTCAGACACCACCTGAGTGTGTGCAGCAGATGTGCCTTCTTTCGGAGCCATAAAAACCTTTGTGTGCCACAGCTTGTGTTTTCATGCAATATGTGGAACGCAAGAGATAAAACAACAACAAGTATCGATTTAAAAAACAATAATCTGGTGAAATAGTGCAAGCTGCCAAAAAGGGCAGACCAAAAAAGCAAATTGTTCTCAAACTGCGTATGAGCCAACGGGGCCCAAAATGTGTACATAATATATGTGAAGAGATTCTGTTTTGTTTTTTCCATTTGGAGCCTATGTAGGAAAACAGGTGAGGCTACGTAGAACAGCTATTATTTACCTGTGGTCTGCATACCAGAAATTATTTTGTGAATTGCAAATGTAAATTTACATTTGGAAATCATGCCATTTATGCACCTAGGTTGGACTTAGTGTGTTTACTATGCAAACACTGCAGACTTCAAGAACGAAATTTTCTCTTATTGTGCTAAATAGTGACTCGCATATTGTCAGTAAACATTTCCTATTGTCCACTGTTATGAAGTAGGAATGAGACGGTGGCCACAAGTGTGTCTAAAAATTCCAGCGAACAATGTGATGTCTCCATGTGAGGTCGCTTGACGTCATCCACATAAGTGACTACTTTGATTTTTTTTTCTTTTTTATCCCTTACTAAGGAGTGCCAAAAGAGATATGTATGTCTACTTACACGCATTGCATGACAATAACTATGAGAGACTCTGTAAGGGGGCATGGCCTAAACGCAGAAGATGGCAGCCACGAACTGAGAGAGCTTTGCGATGCTCGCCTATGGACCCTGCTGCATCCTTCCCACCATGAGGCTCCTTGGTCGGATCTCCCTTGTCATACATTAGAAGCTGATGGCAGGTGGCCCGTTCGGTAGTGGGAAGCCCACCTGAACCGCATTGGCTACAGAGGAAACCTGGAGCAGCGGCAAGGGAGCATGCGGCCCCCCTGCCCACCGGTATCGGTGAATCCCGGAGACATTGCGCATTCCTGGGCTCAGCAGAACCCTTGGAGGAGACCTGACATGGCCAGGCCCGCTGTCCATGAGAAGGGAGAGATGGTGAAGCCTAGTGCGGCTGCCCTGAAGGGCCTGGAGAGCCACGCGGGTAGACTCTGCCTGTAAGTCTGGAGTGAAGGGCAGGTTGACTGCAGGGTTGAGACCTGGGCTGTGCCAGAGGCCAGGGACCCAAAGAGGGAACACCTGATGGTCCACTGACCGGAGGGGACTGGGGCTGGGAAGATGTTGCAGGCACCTCAGACCTCTGGGTGTGGCAGGAGGTGTGCAGTGATCGCCCGTGCAGCCTTGCAGGTTGCTTGTCTAGGTCAGGGACCTGCGAGACGAAATTGAGAGACATACCAGATTGGCCTGGCACAGTTGGCACACCCTGCAGCCTCCCATCCACCACTTAGGCATCTTGATTGGTTGGGCTTGCTGGAAGGTATTTTGGCCCACTGGGGACCTGCTGACTGCTTATGATGCCCCGCTGGGCCAGGTGGCCATTCTGGGGGCAGGCAGGTTGGAGCAATGCGGGAGAGACAGATCGCCACCCTACAGTTAGACAACATCCAGAATGGCCAACGACAAGCACCCCACCGCCAAACAAAGTATGCTAGACAAATTTGCTCAACCCAGGGCACTTCGAAGTCGGCAGCAGCATCATTGGAGGCAGGCCCGGTGGGAGATGGTGGCAGTGTGGCGACAGACAGATCCAGGAGATTGGCGCCCATAGATCACTCTCGAGGTGCACCGGAGGCCAAGATTTGAGCAATGGGAGATGAATGAAATGCTGCTGCGCCAAGACCTCCGCCATACAGTCGAGTGAATTTCGGAAGCTGAGGTCAGTGTTTCGGCAGTGGAAGGCACAGTAGCAGGAATATAGCATGTTACAATGCATGCTATTACATTGCGTTCTATTACAACGCGGCTGTTACAAGGACCTCGTTGTTAGAACGCGATACCTTTACATCTCAGGTCATTAGAATGACTTGCTGTAGGGGGTGCGCTGGACTTAAGAATAGTATAATTTACTATTCCAACTCCAGCCTTCGAAACAGTAGGGAAGGTGTTGGAATAGTAAATTATACTATTCCTTAGGTTAGAGTGCCCCCTACAGCAAGTCGATCTAATGACTTGCGATGTAAAGGTATCGTGTTCTAACAACGTGGTCGTTGTAACGACCGCGTTGTAAAAGTAACGCGATGTAATGGCAGCGTTGTAAACGCTGTTTCCCCAGTAGAAGATATGAAAAAGACTATTCAGAGACTGACATCGGTTTCTAAGAAACTTGCTGCAAGGGTAGAAGACACAGAAGGTAGAGCCCATCAGAATAATCTCCACTGCATTGGCTTTCCAGAGGGATGTGAAGGTGCCTCGCCGGAGGGTTCACTGAGAGAATATTGACGCCCAATATATCGCAATACAAAAATCATTGTCAAAAATATCATCATCCTATACTTATAATGGTAAGTACAAATATATCGGGAACATAATATTGATCTCATTAATATCGTTGTATTAAATATCATTTTTTATATATATACAATAATACATTTTAAGTATATTAAATAATAACATTAATTTAAAAAATAAAATAGATGTAATATATATTTTCACAAATATAACAAATAAACCTAACTTTAAAAAACACACATATATAATAATTAATTCATATATTTACATATATCTACTTAAAAGCAATTTTTAAACAAATAGTTTTAATTAATATAATTTCAAAATTATTAAATAATATAACAAATAAATATATTTATATATTTATATATATATATATATATATAAATATATATATATATACTAATTAAATTAAATATTTGAAAAACAAACCTTTCTAATTAAAAAGTAGACACCTTAAAATTTGGTAAAACATATTTTACACATTAAAAACATCAATAATTAAAAATATTATAATTTAAAATAAATGAAAACATAATAATATAAATTAAAACAATATAAAATTAAATATAAAATGTAATACATATACTATTACTACTACAATGTATACAAAACTAAGGAAACTATTATAATAAATATATAAAAACATACAACTCTCACTTCACGCAACGCAAAATAATAAAACTTTGTAAAATTTACAAATTTCCCTCCAGTAAATGCAACAGTAGTGAAAAACTTTTATTGCCTATAGGTAATATTTACTATAACCATTCCAGCCAGTACAATAGTGGGGAAACTGTTCATTTGCAGAGAGGTAAAATGTTCTATTCCCACTCCAGTCAGTACAACAATAGGGGAAGTGTTGGATAGCGGAAAAGTAAAATTTACTATTCCCACTTCAATAAGTGCAACAGTAGCGAAAGTGTTGGCTAGCAGAGGGGTAAACTGTACTATTCCCGCTCCATTAAGAGCAACATAGCGTAAGTGTTGGATAGCAGAGGGGTCAATGTTACTATTCCCACTCCAATAAGTGTAACAGTAGGGAAAGTGCTGAATAGCGGAGGGGTAAAATTTACTATTCCAATAACTGCAACAGTAGTGAAAGTGTTGGATAGTAGAGGGGTAAAATGTACTATTCCTACTCCAGTCAATACAACAGTAGGCAAAGTGTTGGATTGCGGAGGGGTAAAATGTACTATTCCCACACCAATAAGTGCAACAGTAGCAAAAGTATTGGATAGTAGAGGGGTAAAATTTACTATTCCCACTCCAATAGGCGCAACAGTAGGAAAAGTGTTGGATAGCAGAGGGGTAAAATTTACTATTTCCACTTCATTCAGTGCAACAATAAAAACAAACAAAATATCTTGAATAAAATAAAATTACTTCAAAAACACTTAATAAAAAAGATATTTAACATAAAAATTACAAAAAATAAAAACATATTATAATGTTAAATACATAACACAAACCTACAAATATTATTATAAATAAAATACAAAAATAATTTTCATACAAATAATCTTTTTTATTTAAAAGTAATTTAAAAAAATATATTTATTACATAAATTATATTTAGTTACTTCCCACCCAATAACCCCACAAACCTTTACCGAAAACGTAACTTTATAAAAATATATTTACACTTTAAATATAAATATTTATAAACAAACCAAATTTTATTAATTAAATATTTGTTATTAATGAAATATATTTAATGTACGTCCCACAATATACCCCCATAAAACACACACCACACTGATAAAATTTTACATAAAGTTATTTATACAATTAACATAATTAGCTATCAAATTATTAATTCATATTAATTTAAAAATAATTAATAATTACTCAAAATTAATTTACTTCCCACCCCATACCCCTACAAAACTCACAACCCACTTATAAACTTTTTTACAAAAATGCACAATTAACATAATTAATTATCAAATAAACAAATATTATTTATTAAAAACTAAGGGGCCGTTTACGATTGCAGTGGGACGAGCGTCCGACCACCATTGTTGCGGGAACGGGACCGGCTGACAGGTAGTTGGTGGTCCAGCCCTCCAAATTACGATCCCACCACCGTGGAGGTGGTCGGAAACATGCCTCTTTGCATTGAGGCTTGTGCTGTATCCAAAAAGGGCCGCAGCACAAGCCCCAATGCCAAAAGTCATGTTTGTAATCATCCCTGCATCCTGTGGCAGGCACCATGCGGTGCCTGCCACACGATGCAGGGATGTTTACCCAGGGCCCATAGCGGAGAGCCACAGGGGACAGGGGCACTGCTAGGATCCCCAAAAAAGCTTTTCTGCCAGCCTTTTCACATCAAAAGAACCAACGTGAAATGCTGGCGGAAAGGTGGATCGTAACCCACATGGCGGTGCCTGAGAAGGCACCACCCCCATTGTTGGGAATGCGATCTGTCTGAATGCCCGACGGGCTTCTTGAGCCCGTCAAAAGCTGTTGGTCAGTCCCTGGGGCAATGCGGTCCGACCGACCGCATCATAAGGCAGCGGTCTGATCGCGGTTATAGATGTCGGTGGGACCGACAACCGACAGCATGTCGGTGGCGGTCCCACCGACATCATAATTGGCCCCTAAATATTAATTTTTCACCCCTATGAACCCCACAACCCGCACCTAAAATTAAACTTTAAAAAAGAATTAATTACACAATTAAAACAATTAATTGTCAATTAAATAATTAATATTATTTAACAACTAATCATTAATTAATTAAAAATAAATTACTTCTTACCCTTTACCCCAATATCCCCTCAACCCACACCTAAAAAAAAAAAAATTCACAATTAACATACTTAAAGGCCCATTACGATACCGGGCGTAAAAAAATCCGCCACCCATGAAAGCGGCAAAAATCCGCCCGCCTACACCGTCTGAATACCGACCCAGCAATCATGATGCCTCGAACCGAAAACCGCCAGCGGCGGAAAAAACACACAAAATACCGCCCGCCCTTGTCCGAGTTGGAGTCAAACCGCCCGCCACGGACGGAAAGACGCACGACAACACAAAACCGCCCGCCCTCACGGCCGAGACACCGCACGTGAAATTACGATCGCACCGACATAAGCGCGGAAAAACAACAAATACACCGCCCGCCAGCGTAAACAACACTGAAGAAAATGGACACGGCAGAAGCCATGGCGGCCACGTCCCTGCACAGAAACATCCGCGGACTCAAACAAACACACACAACATGGCAAACAAGTCCACACAGCAACCCACGCACAAATACACAGACACAGTACACATCCCGAAAACACACCACCCCTGGACAAACAAATAAACTACAAAGCCCAGAACACCAGCCACAACACACCTGAAAACAACAGACCATCAGGACACACCCACATAGGTAAGTACAAAAGCAGCCCCTCCACAGACCACAACCCCTTGCAACATTGCAAAGCAGAGAGGAGAGGAGAGGACACAGTGACACAGCAAGGACAGCAGCACACCACAGATACGCACACATCACACCCACCACCACCACCACCAAACACCGGCACCACAAACCCCCTGCACATCACACATCACACACCGCACCAGCACCACAAACACCATGGCATCACACAGAATGCCCAAGTTCACTTCCACTGAGCTGACGGTCATGGTCGACGAGATCGTCAAGGTGCACACACAAATCTATGGCAACCAGGTCCAGCACACACCACTAGCCACCAGAAACAGAATGTGGAACAGAATTGTAGACCAGGTCAATGCAGTCGGGACCGTACCCAGAAACAGAGGAGAGATAAACAAACGGTGGAACGACATCAAAAGCCTGGTCAAGAAGAAGGAGAGCAAAAATCGAGAGCTGGCTGCCACGACTGGCGGAGGGAATCCCGCGCATTACAAGACCTTCAAAGCGTGGGAGGAGAAGGTGCGAGTCATCATCCATCCGGAGATCCTCACCGGATTACCAGGGGGAGTGGAGGCTGGTAAGTACAAACAAATGTATACCAGCACACCGCTATGTACTCACATGCACTACCACCATGCCATAGCTCCGAGGGACAAACACCCCCATGTCCAGTACACAATACACAACACATCACTCACACATGCAACAGGCACCACCACACACACAGCCCAAACATATCAACTAACAAAACCATGGGGGCATGTGTACACCCAGCCAGCCACGTAACTACCAACAGGTCCCCTAGTACTCCAGAAGCGCCACAACGAGCACCCCCACACCCATGTGGCAGCCGTAGCTGCACCAACCGACAAGTAACAGGTAAGTAGCCGCAACACAAAGGCAGTGGGTGGGAGGGGGACAGCTGAAGTACAACACCCACCAGGCCCCTAGTCCTACAGCACAGCAAGGCGGAGCACCCCCCACACCCATGTGGCAGCCGTAGCTGCACTAACCGACAAGTAACAGGTAAGTAGCAGCAACACAAAGTGCAGTGGGTGGGAGGGGGACAGCTGAAGTACAACACACACCAGGCCCCTAGTCCCACAGCACAGCAAGGAGGAGCACAGCCCACACCCCACACCCATGTAGCAGCCACTGCAGTGCACACCGGCAGCCGACAGGTAGACATCCCGCCCCAGGACAAACGGTGTCAGTGGGTGTCCAGCCATCACCACGACCCATAACACCGCCCCCACCCCCACAGACCTGCAACATGGAGCACCCCCCGCCCATAACCATGTGGCATCCAGTCCAGTGCACGCTCAAAAACAACCTGTAGGTGGGAAACTGGACAGGGCGGGGTGACTGGAGGCATGAGGACTGAATTACGACTAACACATGGGACATGTCAAGTAGCAGAGGAACACGCAGCACTGCTCCCTGTCACAACCATGTGAACAATGTGCACACGGACATGAACCACAGAGTCACACCCCACATGACCCATCACAGACACAGCAACACCCAAGGAGACACGTCTGCATGCACAAGTCACACTGATTACAGAACCACACGGCAGGCACAGTGCAACCCATCACACACAACTGCAACACCATCGAAGTCCTGTCCATGTAGCCCCTACTGCCTGTCAACCACACATCCCACAACTACGCCCATGTAAGACATACCACACTAGACGCAACAGCGTGGAACAACATAAATGCACACGAACACCACTGGACCCATCAAACACACAGCACACAATGCACATACAACATACCATCCATCTCATCCGTCAGCCCCAGTCACATGAAAGGTATGTCATCCGAACAGCTGGTCCACATACAGTAGTCACGCAAAGAAACATGCCCATGACAAATCATGTGCCAGAAGTGAATGAAGCGCACGTCACACTGTGAGCAACAACACACATAACATGGGCCACACCCCCCGAGCACTGCATTGATGCACATGGCACAGGGCAGCACGCACACCAAGGAATTGGACCATCTGCAATACGTCGTGTGGCACACAACCATCACTCACTCATAACAATGCGTCCAATTACATGGCCAGAAATCACAACAGACAGCAAATATGCAGGGTATGTCAGACATACACACACCTCAGTTCATGCACTGACATGTTGCCACAACACATGTCACGTTCTGCACCCATGGCTCACAGTATGTACCCCAAAAGCATAGTTCATCTCAAATGCGTTTCAGGGGGCTGACCCCCATTTTGCCATCTGAGTTTCTAAGCGTTCCATTTGAACCCCAAGAGCATAGTACAAACCAACCTCCACGATGGGTCTGGAGTCCGCATACACCAGAGCCACAAAAAGTAGGAGCACAGCAACACACCCATCGGCATTGCCAATCCGTCCCATACCACATGTCCACAGCACACAGTCCCATTGGCATGCCCACACAACAACAAATAGCACAGCCACACACACGGCTCCGGGAAACCTGTGCACGACTGTGCACGAACTGTGGATGTCAGACAACCTATACATACTTTGTCAGGTGCAACACAATAACATATCTCATTCCCCCACAGGTGACGAACTGCTGGATGCTGGAGATGGAGACAGCAGCCAGCACAGCCAGCCTGCAAGCCCCCAACAAGGACTCACGGATGTGGAGGATCTGTCCTCCTCTTCGGACACGGACCACCCAGCAGGCCCATCTGGTGTGGCAGGGCCCAACCGCACCCCAGGCACCCTCCTACCCACCAACCCATCATCCAGGGCTGATGACCACTCACAGCCCCCTGCTGCCACTGTCGTTGCGGCCACTACCACTGTTGTGGCGGCCACTCCCACGGTCGTTGCGGCCACTCCCACTGCCGCAACCACCACCACCGCCGCGACCACCACCACGTCATCACTGGCCCCAGCCCCAGCGCAAGTGGTGGTCCGGCCGACTGGGTCCACCCTGGGAGCCACAGCGAGGACCGTGGTGAGCAATGTGGCTAGTGGGCAGGCCGGTGGCAGCAGTACTGGTGGGAGGAGCAGGGTCAGGCCAACGCCAGCCTCCCCTGGGAGCCATGCCCTGCCTCAAATGGCCAGAGTCCTTGGGGCCTATGAAGAGGCCCAAGGACAATGGGCCAGGTCTGCTTCCGACACGCGGGAGGTCCTGGGGGTGTTGAGGTCCATGGACGCCCATATGGGCCAATTCGTGTCCCGTATGGACCAACTCGTGGACCTCATGGGCCAGCTGGTGGTGGCGGTGAGGTCACAGGCAAGGCCAGCAACACCACCTCCGCCACCACCTGCTAGGGCGCAGGGTCGGGCAGCAGTGTCCAGTTCCCCTGCGTCCACAGCCAGTGAGCACACCTCACCCACCACCAGCAGGTCGCCACCACACCCCCCTCCCAAACGTGGAAGGGGCCGTCCGAAGTGGAAACAGATGTCCCGGGAGGACTTCGCACGCTCCAGACGCAAGTGAGGCAGCCAGCCATCCTTGACCACCCACTGCATTGACTTGGACTACGATCCCACCCCACACAGCCATCAGAATGGCATGTGTCTGTTGGACTAGGGACATAGAACTAGTGGGTACACCCTGAGCATCACGCAGCCATGGCCGACAGCTCATTGTCACTGCACGCAACACTCATGTCATCACCTTGCACACAATGACATGTCACAGTTGAAAATAAATGCACCTTTTACACAAACTGCTGTCTGTGCACTGTGTTTATTGAACGATGATCAACCGCCACCTTGAGCAGAAAAGCATCGGATGTGTGGCATGGCGATGGGACAGGAGGGGCTGTAGGGACCTAGGGGGGAAGACAGAACAGGAGCACATTCAATGAGTGTGTCACACACCCATCACACAGTACATGTCAACAACTACAAGCAATGTACACACATCGCACAGAGCAATAGGGCACAATGCCACAGCCACCGTCAGTGGCATACAAACCTGGACATGGACCATTGACACACAGCACACAGTGAACAAAAGGCCTCCGTGACACAGCACACAGACACCTGCACAACTACAGCCACATCAGCCGTCGTACATGGACACTCACCGTCAAGTGAAGTAGCGGGCGATGAGCTGCTGACGGACATTCACAGCTTCCTCCTCTCCGCTGTCTTCCTCACTCGAGCTGTCCTGGTCTGCAGGCTGGGGCCCTGGTTGATCTCCGTCATCCACAATTAGGGGGATCTGCTTTCGAATAGCCAGATTGTGCAGCATGCAGCAAGCCACCACTATCTGGCACACCTTCTGTGGGGAGTACGCCAGCGCACCCCCGGTGCGGTCCAGGCATCTGAACCTGGACTTGAGGAGGCCAAAGGTACGCTCGACCACACGTCTGGTCCTCCCATGTGCCTCATTGTAGCGGTCATCTGCTGGGGTCCGAGGATTTCGTAATGGACTGAGCAGCCAGGGCCCATTCGGGTAAGCCGAGTCACCTGGGCGTGAGGGACACAGAGAACCGTTGCAATTCAAACAGGACAGTAGACAGCATCCTTAAGCCAGCACGCTACACAACTCCACATACTCACCGACAATCCAGCCACGGTCCTGTTGCAGATTGGTCATCAGTCGTGGTAATATGCTGTTGCGCATGATGTGCGCGTCATGGGCCGAGCCTGGGAACTTTGCACACACGTGGGAAATGACCATGTCCGCAAGGCACACCACTTGCACATTCAGGGAGTGCGTGTGCTTCCGGTTGCGGAAGAGCTGCTCAGTGGCCTGTGGTGGGACAAGGCCAACATGGGTGCAATCTATGGCACCAACGACGTGTGGGATCCGTCCAAGGGCATAGAATGCACCCTTCACTGCCGCCAACTCACGTGCCCTGGGGAATCGGATGTACCTGTTCCTGTACAGCATCATGGCTGCCAGTACATCCCTCAGCACCATGCTGAACATGGGCTGGGACATCCCACCTCCACTGCCCACTGTGTGCTGGAATGACCCAGTGGCGAAAAAATGCAGTGCAGCCATCACCTTAGCCGTGGGGGTGAATGCTGTCGGATACACCCTGCGAGGACGGAGGTGGGGTTCCAACATGGCACATAGTCGATGCAGGGTTGGTCGGTCCAGACGAAATTTCCGGATGACCTCAGAATCCTCCATGTCCGCCAACAATTGGTAAGGGCGGTAAATGTTTGGTCTCCGCCTAGGAAAGATGGAAGTGGACACATGTCAAAGCAACACGCCACATGGCATTTTCACATACACATAACTGATATGACAGAGCAAGAACATGAGTCACAGAACAGCTGTCATGCAGGGACAGCACAGCCACAATACACTTACACAGGTCTCCCACCAATAGCAATGGGCAGTGACACAAACCATTGCTATGTGCATGCACATGGGGATCCAGGCCTCAATGACCTGTGAGGCGTGCTGATGGGGACTGACTGCATATTCGGCAAGCGGCAACACCACGGCAACATGACTGGCTGCTGTGCATCACACTGCTTCCGAGGCTGGATGAGTATGGCACACACCAACGACGATGTGGGCACAGGCTGAGCGGCCAAGACAAGTGGGACCTGTGGCACGAGGGGATATGAGACAGTCATTGGTGTCACCACTGCACCCTATGTGCAGCACTGTACGGATCACACCTCCAGAAGCATTGACAGGTGTACACATTGACAGCCCCATGCCAACACGGCTGTGTGCTTGCAAATACACATCACATGTGACACGTAACCTTGCACGTGCCAAGTGGCAGATGTACATAGTGAGAGATGGCATGCGTGTGCATATGCGTATACCATGCACCCATGCCAATGTGCAGATGATGACATGCTAACAGACATGTGGGGGCCGGCCACTGGCCGTCCCTGCCTATGCACACGGCATGTTGTGGCCCCGTCCATTGTGCACCTGCACCCACACGCACATCATGGCCACACCTGCAGATGCAGTGCGCACATCATACTGTGTGGTGCACATGGCATCAGCGGACTGTCACCAACATGGGCCAGGCCATTACGGCCAACTCCGATGACCCTCGCGGTTGCACCCTGCGTGTTCCACTATGGAGGTAGGCGTCCCGGGCCAGCTGGGAGCAGGCCAACGTCTGCAATTGCCAATGCAGGTCTCAGTGCACTTGTTGCTCGTGTGAATGTCAGGCTGGGCCATGCTGCCCCTCTCAGTCCCAGCAGGCCTGGCCTGCACATTGACTGCACAATGCCAGTAGGTGACAGCACCGACTGCCTAGTGGGTTGCATGTGTCTCCTGTTCAGGACCCTCCAGATGGGCGCTAACTCAGTACTGACTATTGGACACACCATGTCTCGTGATAGGGATGTGTGTGTGGGATGGTGGCACTGAATGTGACCTCCGTTGCGTGGTGGGCCATGCACAGGGCGAGTACGTCGATGATTGCGCAGTGTTGGTCACAGTGGGTGCACCCACACAGATGTGTTGCCCTATGTTCATTTTCTATGTCCGCATGATAATGGACTGTAGATGTGGGCAGACTACACATTGGTCGATGTGCTGTCAATATGAATGTGCCTTCACACCAGGCACAGCTGCCCCTGCACATGTGACCCCTGCTGCACTCGCTGCTGGGTCTGTGGAGCTGATGCACCATCTGTGCGTGGGGCGGACAGCTCTCCTCACTTCCGTCATTGCGCATGTCATCACTTTGCCGCAGGTGACATGGATCATGGAGGGCCCACATGTACGCGTGGGTGGCCTCCACAAGTTTGTCCAATGGTTGTCACCCCCAGTCAGTGCTTCGAATGTGAATGATGTTGTGCTGGTGCTAATTTCAATGTGGCGGGTGGGCGGGGCTAGGTGCGGGCTTACATGCAGGACATGGGAGGGTGATCGGATTAGCGACCAGTTGCAATACACACGGGGCACGTCTTTTCCTGTCCACATCAGGGTCATTCCTTGAACTCACTGACAGTAATACAGTCGTCTTTGTCCCTGTCCTCATGGCCTCCCCTCGCTCCCCCCAATATGCATTTGCACCTGTGGGGCTAGCGCATGCAGATGCAGCCCCAAGCTCGCCCCGGAGAGGCCAAGGAGTGTATGTGTGGGTCCAGTTGAACGAGTGGTCTGTCTCACGGTATGATGTGTGGCGGGACGCCGTCCACCTGCGTGGTGCCCCGACTCGAGACCCGGGCAACATAGACAATGCATAACAGTCTCCGCAGTCCGGATACACCACCTGCGACACACAGAGGCTGTAGCTGCCCTAGCGGCCCATGCCGCGTCCATCTGGGGCTGATGGACCCACACATTCACTCTTTTGCCTCACTGGGGCGGGCTCGGAGGTGCTTGCGCACGCGCTGGCTTCTCTGTTGCAACGGCATGTGACGTGTGTGGAGATGTAGGCAATGGGTGGGATGGTGCGAGCCACCTTCCGTGATGTCACTCCTGCTCGTGATGTGTGCGTCCCCCAATACTTCCATATGACTTGTGCCATGCTACACATTGAGGATGTTTTGCCTGCGTGATGTGACCCGGAGGAGCGCGCCGAGTCCTCTCCCCCACCATGCTCCACTGCCATCCCGTGCCCTGGATTGCCTGTGCAGGTTGACAATGTTGGGGATACACCTGGTCGACAGGGGCTGTGTGTGCCTTGTCAAGGGCCTGGCGGGCGCACAACAGGATCCAGCTTGTCCACAGAGGGTGGGCTGACGTGTACGCCTGATACCGCATTGTTCGTGTGCCCGGCTGCTGTGCACACACGTGTTCACATCCCCCCCGACAGGTGGCCTTTAACATTGCCCAGGGAAGCGGTAATGTGCAGTTCCGGACCCCTCCCGACACAGCGTGTTTCAACTTTGCATGTGCGCATCTACCCGTCACACCCACCCACCTGAGCAAAGCGTCACTCCCGCTTCACACGACACATGTGTGTCTTCCACAGTTGTGCTACTCATTTGCGTTGACATCCAATGACAGTGGACTACATGGTCATGTCACGACTGCCGTGTACATCACACACTCTCATCATCTCACATTCGTACTTGTGAAAGGAATCAGCAGAGACAGTTTCTTTCTTCAAACCATGTATTGTGACTTATGTCCTCTGTGATGCAGTATAGTGGACACTACTGGCAGCGGAATGCATGTGGAGGATATACTGAGCATGATTACACATAGCAAAGGGTGTAGGGGTACATGTGATTAGCTGTTGCATGTGGGATGTGGGCTTCAGAGTTACATCTGCTTGGCCGTTGCTGTGCTAATGTTCATTTGCAAATAGCTGCGGAGCTGCGGACTTTGACACAGACGGTATACATTTAGCCTACCAGACCGCTTAGCATCATGGGCACAGTCCATCTCAGTTCCATGTGACAGGTGTGCTGCTGTTGTTACTCATGCACGTGTGCGTGTGGGTTGACATCAGGGCATGGGCTTACGTGCATGCAACGGCGTCCCACATGTTGTTGCCATGTGGTGGCTACTGGACATGTCACAGTCACTGGGGTCGTGTTGTTGTTGTATGCACTTGTCGTCCATGCAAAGGTCCTGTTACGGGATTTCCGGGGAGGGGGAGAAGGGGTGCAGCTCTCACATACTCCAGCCGAGCGATTCCTGTCCACTGAGCGGTGCATATGTCCATGGGCGCAGGATCCATGTCATGGCATAGTTGTACGTGCAGTTCTGTCCATGTGGGTGCGATACACATATCCCATGCCACTGCCTCCCCCGATACATGCAGAGTTCCTGGATGTGATGGGGAACAGAGTGCATGTCCCGGACACATCCGATGTCATGGCAGTGTCGTTGATGGTGTGGTATCAGTTGCAGGTCGTTTGGTATGGCTGTTGTAGTGGTTACTGGCCAGTCCGTGCGGAAGCTAAGCATGGGTACAGTGTCGGACATCATGGCTCAATTGGGGGATTGCGTCGGGGTCCTACGAATTGACAGGTTGACAGGTATGCGATGGCTTCCTGCAGGGCTTCCATTTCATTGGTGGTATACATGTTTGCCAGCCAATGTAGCGGATGGTGGCTGTCACGGTGTTGTTCGTAAGTTGTCCCTTGTAGGAGCATGATGGGGCATGCTGGGTGACATTCGATGTAGCTGTGATCCATGATCCGTCGTGTGGAGGCACAGTGGTCCCATTGCAGTGTGGGTCCGATGTTCGCCACATACGCCATGCCCCCATAGGCTGAACAGACCCTGTCGTGTGCGTCCAGAGGGTGGAATAGTGGTAGCAGGTCCGCCCTTGGACATGCCGGGTTGGAGAGGCACAACTCCACAGGATGGTGGAAGGGACACCTCCGACAGTAGAAGACGGGTATGACGCAGCTGAACAATGCGATGCGGTAAGTCAGTCGGTAACTTACGTTCAGCAGGGATAGGGGTTCGCATCCCATTATCTGTATCAGGTTGTGTTTGTACAGCTTGACCTGTCTGGCGTAGTTGGGTAGGTGTGTTGAAGGTGCCATTTTGCTGCGGGCGATGTGGTGGCGTGCTCCGGCTGTGTGTGCAGTCTGCAGTGTGCAAGCTCCGAGGTTGCTGTGAGGTCTGTGATGGTCGTAGTGGGGCAGGACTTGTGTTCTGTTAGCTTGTGCGGAGGACACGGGCCCTCATCCCACTGCTTCTCTGAATGTTCAAGGTCAGTGGTGTGTGACTCCTTCCAGATAACTTGCATGGGAACGACATGGGGGAGTTTTTTCTTTTTTCTTTCCCGTTCGGTATGTTCTTAGGTGATATGCGCTATCTGCCCTGTGGTCGGTTTCCTCTGCATGCCTGTGTTGGTCTTTTTTTGGGACAATGGCTGTATTCTCCGGCTTGTTTAGTCGGGATGTGGTTTCGGAGTTGGAATGGAAGGTCATTCAGTGCTGTCTGCTCTCCCGTGTGTGGGCGGCAGGCTGTGTTTCCGCTATGCGTTGGGCCTTGTGTGTGGGTGTCATTCTTGGGTCCACCTGTTGTCGGTCCCCGGGCTCTTTGGTGTTCCGTTTTGTATGTCTGGTTCATGGGTGCAGGGTGGTATGGGTGTTTCTGTGTGGTACTGGCGTACCTCTTCCCGACGGGGCCCATGTTCTGCTGGGTGGTGTTGCCGCCGCTGTGTGCTTCGCCATGTTTGTCACACAGGGGTGTGTCCTGATGTTGCGTGACTTCACTGACATGTGGGCGTCGGTTGTGTGACGTTGGGTGTTGGCCGTGAATTGGGCGTTGGGGACATGACTGTGGCAGGCCTGTCACGTGTCATGTGCGTTCTGGGTGTGGCTGGTGTGTGTGGTGCTTGGTTGTGTCCCTGTGTTGTTTGTGTGCGACGCATACATGGCGTTATGGTTGGGCGCTGAGTTGTGCGCATGTGTGGCTGCGTCATCGCCGCTGTGCTGCGGTGCCGTGACGGGGTCGTTAGTTCCTGGTCCCAGGTGGTGTGCCCAAGATAGTTGCGAGATGTTGCGATTTGCCCTGTGTGACATTTGTGGGTGCAGTGGTGGATGTGTCTTGTCCACGCAGGGGTGTTGGGGGGGTGCCATGTCCTCCTTTTCCGCACTTGCACTGTGTGCGCTGTTTGCGTGCCCTTGTTGTGTGTGTGCCTACCTGCGTCTCCGCGGTACGTTGCCTCCTAGGTGGTGCATCAGGTATAGCATGGGGAGGGCCTGCAGTGCTGGATTCATGCTCGGGGGGTCGCCTCTTCGGTGTCTGTGCTCGGCGTTCGGGTTTCCGCCTCACTTTCACGTGCGGTGTCTCTTAGCCGTGGGAGCTGTTTGTTTGCGGCATCGTAATTTGTACGCCGGGCGGTACGTGATTTCGTCTGGCGGTGTGTCTCCATTGGGCTGCGCCGCTACGTGAGCGGGCGCACTTTGATGGCGGACGGCGTCGCTGGCTTGCCGGCGGTGTTTGGCTGCCTTTTCACATCGTAATTTGGCGGGCGTGTGGGCTGCGGCATGCGGGCGGTAACTGGTGGTTTTTGCATCCGCCAGCACGGCGGTAGTGCTTCCGCCCGCCATCCTAATGGGCCCCTTAATTATCAATTAAATAATTAATATCAATTAACAACTAATCATTAATTACACAAACCGTACATAAAATGTATTTTAAAAAGTAATAATACAATTAGCATAATTAAATCTCAATTAAATAAATAAGATTTTTTTAAATGTATCATAAATTTATCATAATTAAATTACTTTCCACCCTATACCCCTAGAAACCCACAACCCGCTATGGAACTAAAAACACAAAATTGAATTACCTTTAATTTATTAACTACTAAAAAAGTAACAAATATATACTAAAATACATAACAATAATTAAAAAACAATATTTTAAACAACTATGGGGGCGATTACGATGTCGGGCAGCCTTGCATACCCCTGACACCATCTCATAAACGGGACCGACCGACCTCCGGTCGGCAGTCAACCCTGCCTCATCAGGATGTGATCGAACACTGTTCGGTTGCATTCTGACATTTCCCTGTGGGAGCATGCATTACGGCCATAAACCGCCCATAATACATGCTCCCATAGGGAAATGAGAGGTGTTGTTCATCCCTGCACCCCATGGCAGGCACCTCAAGGTGCCTGCCACAGGGTGCAGGGATCAACAGGGGGGCACCATAGGTGCCACCTCAGCCCCCAACCGGAGGCCGCACACACAAGGGGGCCCTGCTGGGAGCGCCCAAACATGCCTTCCGACATGGTTCCCATGTCGGACAGGCCAGCATGGACATTATGCCAGAAACCATGCATCGTAATCCCAAGGGCGGAAAGGCCCGCCCTTTGGGATTACGAGCCGGTTCCGGCTGGCCTACGAGCCCGTTGGAAGTCAGCCGGAATGACCGACCGGTTTCAATTCTGACCGGATGATACATAATCAGCCAGTCGGAAGTGAAACCGATGATGGGGGTCGGAAAGCCTCTGACAGTAGGCCCCTATATTTTTTCAAAAAATATGAATGACTTCGATATTTTAAAAATCAATATTACTTACCTTAAAATCGATATTCTTGACATCGATATTCTGGCTGTCGATATTTCCATATTACAATATTTTAGACTCGATATTCTGGTATGTCGATATTTTTAACTCAATATTTTGTCTGAATACCTTGCCGGAGAAATCTTTGGACAGAAGGATATGGTCCTTTGTGCCTGCAAATTTCTTATTCCATGCTTTGTAATAGAAAGGACTCATAGGGCTCTGGAGCTGAGTCTGCCACCGGGGGTGCCGCCTAGACCTGTGATTGTCCTTTTTTTGGACCACGCAGATAGGGATGCCATCCTGCGTTGTGCATGGACTCAAGACACACCGTTGTAACATCATGATATTACCCTATTACACAAAACTGGTTCAATAGCAGCGAAAATCCTTTGAGGAGGCTAAAAGAAAGTTGCAAGACCTTAATATCTACTACCCGGCTAAACTCAAGATGATCTACAAGTAATGCACAAACTTTTTTGAGTCCCCTTGAAGGAAGTGTTTTGTTGGATGGAGAAGAGAATCAGCATCTGCCCCCCCCCCTGTTGTTTGGGGCTGCAGATCCAGTGGGGGTGGGCCTCAGGTCTCCCTGCAGGGTCCCCTTCTCGACGACACAGTAGGAATCAGTCCAGATTCTCATGGTACAGCAAGAAGCCTGTGATGGAGCACCAGTGTTGGTGGACCATGGGGCTGTGCCCCGGACTGGAGGGGACTGATAGGGGACGAGCCTCCACAGGGGAACAGGGAGAACAACTGACCTAATGGGATGGCGGAATCACAGAGTGGTTCATGGGTCCTCCACGGTCTGGAATCTTCCTGAGAAATGGCTCAGAGGTCTGTTATAAGCCGGACTGATAGCTCTACTTGAGATGGGACTTTACAATGACCAGATATAGGCGAATCAACAAAGAGCCACTGATGCTTAACAAAAGCAGGGGCACCCCACCACTGGTTCTTGGCTCTCTTGGGTTACCTTTATTTTCATGGTGTGTGACAAAGGGACCCACACGGACAGTTGGAGACACGACCCCCAAGTTGGGCATCTTACGTTGACACCATAGAGTTGGGGGGATATGATTAGAAGTCGCTCTATCTGGTGCCTGGTTGTTGCTATGCGGAGCTGACTTCCGCGGCAGTTCTTCAAGTTCTCGAACTATGGGGTGGTTGGAGTTGGAAAATATTATTTTTGTTACTTGGGTTCATGGTTGACTCAGATGGAGACCTCCATGCTTCTATCATCCCAGTATCTGGCAAATGGTAACCTTTACCTTGATGGCTGTGTTAGTGTTTATTCACAAGTAGATGCTGTCGGCCTGGTCTCCTATAATGTGAATGGCCTAATCGACAAAATAAAGAGAACAGCAGTGTTGCCCCAGGCTAAACGACTGCAGGCTGCATCTTACTCCTCCAAGAGACACATTTAATAGGTAACATAATTCTGTTTTTGGCCCAATATAGTTACTCCAAGATCTTCCACTCTGGATTCACCAGGGGATCTAGGGAAATGGCTATCCTGATAAAAAGCCACCTATCCTTTGTACCTCAGAAAGAATGGACGGACAGACTGGGCTGGTATGTGGAGGTGAGTGTGTGAGTGCATGGACTAACACTGACCCTGGTTAGTGTCTATGCCCCACCACCACTGACTGGGTCATTCCTAGATACAATGACGTCACTAATGGGCAAGCTACCAGAGGGGGTGATTGGGGAGGACTGGGACATTTTGGGAGAAGAAACCCGGGACAGGTCCAAGGGGGTAGGGGAGTGCTAGGAGCTGCACTCTATTGGACCCTTTCTGATAAATGTGCGCTTTGCAGATGTTTGGCGACTTAGCCACCTGAGGGATGAGCGGTATACCTACCACTCAGGGGAGAACAACACATTCTCCCAACTTGATGATTTTCTCCTACCATCAATGGAAGCACAGCATATTACCCTGGCACACTTACATGCATGAGGGTTGTCAGTTCATGCCTCAGTGAGAATCAGATTGTGGTTGGGTCCGGCTAGGTCGAGGATGAGATGGAGGTTGTCTCCATGGTCTCTCTGGGACAAGGCACGCAGAGCCAATGTTGGCGACAGAGCGGTGCTTCACCCTCATTCATGATTCGGTATCCTCCCCTGGTATACTCTGAGAGGCCTTCAATGCAACAATTAGAGGGCACATCATAAGTTACACCACCTGGGAGAAATGCAGATGGCTCCAGTTGATTACAGACCTCGAGTCGCGAGCCCAAGACCTAGAAACCTGATATTGCATGGATCAGAAATGGGAACTGGGCCTTGACCTTGAACACACCCAAGCACTTCTTCACCAAACTCTAGTTAACGAGGAAGAGATGCCATGGATGGCATCTCGGTCCTGCATTTTTTAATTGGGAGACACGTCTAGAAGTATACTCCACATGCTTTGTCACAATTTCTAGCATAGTCCGCAGATAGTGTCCCTGGTTACTCTGGAAGGACATTGGCGTACAATATGGGTGAAACTTCTCTTGTCTATACATGCAGAGTAATACTATTTTGCATAAACTTATGGAGGACTTTGTGCACAATCTCTCCTTAAGTCCCCTTTTGCATGCAGAATAACAGTCCTTAGAAGAAGACCTCATGGTCGGGGGAACTCTCTGCAGCTGTAAGCAAGTTGAACTCTGGTAAGGCCCCAGGCCTGAATGGCCTCCCACCAGAATTTTTTAAGGCCTTTAGGCATGCACTGGGGGAACCCCTCATGCACATAATAGAAGAAGCGGTGCAGACTGGGAGCCTGCCCCCAGATTCTCAAAAGGCTGAGATCATGGTGATCCCTAAGCCAGGGCGACATCCTGACTGTTGTTCCTCCCACTGCCCCATCTCCCTCCTTAACACGGAGGTTAAGATTATTGCCAGTCCAGGCAGGGTTCATGCCGCACAAGGCGCCTTGGCATAATTTCAGATGATTATACAATGCTTTAGCCCTGGCAGAAATACTATAGCACCTAACGGTGGTATTTCTGGCAGAGGCTGAAAAAGCTTTTGATTCGGTGGGGTGCGAATACTTATTCATATTGCTCAGATGCCTAAACTTCAGTCCGATATTTTTAAAGTATGTGCGACTCCTGTACAAAGGCCTTTCTGCCTGAGTTTGGGTGGAACGGGAGGTATCGGAGCCTGTGGGGGAATATGGTTGGGCTGCCCCCTATCCTTGCTACTCTTTGCTATAGCCATAAAGCCGCTTGCAGTCTGGTTCTGGATGGACGCCCAGATCAAAGGTTTTGAGAGGGGAGAGGGAATCTCCAATAGCATAGCCCTCAATGCAGACAACATCCTTTTGTTCGGTATGGACCCAGAGGAATCCAGCCTGGGGTCACTCCAGCTCCTACAAATCTTCAGGGAGACATCCAGCCTGCACATTAACGTGTCTTAGTCTGTGATATTCCCAGTTAATACTCACACACAGGACCTAGGATGGACAGCAAAACTGCAGGTAGTAACACGGGGTTTCCAATATCTGGCAGTTTAAATTACTCCAACGCCCATATTGGCATGAGAGAAGAATACTGTACTGCTGATAGAGAGGCTTGCTATGGATATGCAGGCCTTGATGGTACTCGCTCTTGGGTAGATGTGCCATATTCAAAATAGTGTCACTGCCGAGATTTTTATATAAATTGCAAAATTAAGCCTATGAGCCCTACCCCCTTTCTTCTGCAAAATCAACTTCATGCTGTAAAGTTTTCTATGGAATTAATGCCTCCCACATATTGCCCTGGTTAAGTGCTTTTAAATCCACATTCGACCGGGGTATATCACCTGCTGACATTGAGTCCTACAGTACTTCACACCTGATCATAGTGAATGAATGGTGATGCGATGCTTCAGGGGATGCCACATATGCCTCTGAAAAATGGGCCTTAGGTGGGATGTTGATTTTACATTTGTTAAATGGGGGGCAGCCATGCGCTCCTGTTCCGCTGGACACAAAGTGGTGTTCCAGCTGTAGAGGCTCATGCTGAGTCAACTAGGGTGGCAGGATACATTGACGGGACTGACTCCTCTGTGGAAGGGCACGCTCCTGAAACAAGTGGTGAATTTACCGGGGTTCCAGAAATGGGATACCATAGGGATCTTGATGCTAGGGGATGTAATGTAGGGTACAACCCTCAAGTGCTACCACATGCTGCAGGAGAAATACGGGCTCCACCAAAGCCAATTCCATTGGTATCTTCAGCTCAGGCATGTTCTGACCCCATACATCTCAGACTTAGAAGATCATAACCCATTAGAGGCAAGACTCCTCAAGGGGGGAGCTCGTAGACCACAAAGTCACACAGATCTATCGTAAAATAACCAATAACATGACTGATCCCCTTCACTTTCCATCGAGCCTCATGGGAGCGAGACCTGGTGGCACTGATGGATGAGGGGTGAGCCGAGGCCAAGGCAGCTCCACAGCATTCAACAGTTTCCTCCAGACTTTGCTTGATACAATTGAAGATCCTCCATAGAACTTACCTCACACCACATAGATTGTGGAGGATAGGGGTGATAGCCTCCCCACCCTTTCACCGATGTGCGGAGCCAAAGAGAGTGCTTTCCTTCCTGGGAGGGGTCCTGGGGTAGTCCATACCGCAGGATCCAAAGTTAGTCCTATTACATGTCAATTCTAATGTAGATGATGGCAGACACAAACTAACACTTTTATGGCTCAAGCTTATGGTGACCATCAGCGATATCGCATTTGAGTGGAAGGGAGAGTGACCTATGGCAGTGGAGGAGTAGAAGAGAAGGATAGACAACTGCATAAACATGGAAAGACCGGTCTATGAGGCCAGATGTTGTCCCTAAAAATACCCCAAGATATGAGGGTCTGGGCAAGATATAGATAGAGGGGCGGGAATCACCAGGACAGACATGCTCGAGACTGAATTACGCACATACAGGGGATGATGTCTCAACAATCGGGAGGGAGGGTCAGAAAGTGAACCATTTCCGGGACGATGTGTTTGGCTATGGCCGGATGGAGGGGAGGGACTAGCGAGCAAACTGAGAGGGAACAGTATGTTATGCACCCTAGTTGTACCTTTTCATGATTTGAAGTTTATTTAAAAGGCTACATTGCATTACCACGTGTACTGTACCTTACAAAATTCAATAAAATGTGTCATTAAAAAAAGGGGCTCTGCAAATGCAGCAGATGTCACTTGTGATCACTTTTGGCGTTGCAAGTGCTCACAATAACTTAATGAAGCAAGAGGAGCAAATGTCTAGATAAATCCCTTGTGTGAATTGCATTAGCCAAGCTCACTGGCTAATGTTAATCATAGCGTCATTACACAGGGCTAGAAATACCGCATGCCACAGTATCTCAAATGTGTGGTATTACCGTATCATTTAAGCCTGCATATTTGCATCAGTTTTGTTCTTATTTTTCCAAATTTACATATAAAAATAATCCTGTAAAGTTCGTAGTTTTATAAATTACACTAATCTTTGCCAATATATAGATCGCCTACTTTTCCAGTGTATGTTCATGGGCACAAACTCCATTTAATAATTGGATTCATTTCTCTTTAATTTGAGATTCACTAACGTCTGCTAACAGCGCTGAGAAAAGAGGATATGTGTACAACTGCACAAACAGGAACAGTAATGTATTCGTTTTCAATATGCTTTTATGGTTCTGCCATCTTGGATTTATTAGGAGTGTCAGAAGTAAAAGCCAACAAGCCTTTCTTTGTTTTCCCAGTGATTTCAGCATAGCACAATACTTGGAATAGCAGTGGATTCTCGGATAATGACCTTATCCTGCATCATTACCTTGTAAGTAGGAGCATGTGCAGATTATTGGGTTGGGGTCCTGTGCCTGGTTTGCTACTATAGCATTAATGGCCGTTCTAGTTGGCATTATCATTAGATAATTGCCCGCCACCCAAGTTATTTGGGTAAGGCAAGCATTTTAATGGTAATACTCACTTGAAATTCCCATTAAGAGGCGCGCATAATGAGCAGCAGAGATTTGAAAAACTTATTTTGACTATATATTTGAAAAAAAAGCTCATATAAATTGTGTTTTTCCGAATTGTTGTGTGTTATCCTGATGTCACATCCTGTGCTGTCAAAGATCTATTTTTGTTAAGAATCTGTCTTGGAATTTAGGGCCTGATTCACATTGGTAAACTTACACTTTTGTGGTATTCACAAACTAGGAGTTAACTGTAAGTTTAGGACTACAAAGACTCCGCAGTTGGGGCGGAGAACTCCGCAAATAAACGATAGACCTATCCTATAGCTCTCTGAGAGGGAGAGGAGATTGACTTTGGGACAAGCATTCCATGTCTTCAAATCCGTCAGTGGAAACTAGCACCCTTCTTCTTAATCCGGAATCATGCTGGAGTTTAGAAATTCGAATAAAGGAGTTCAAGGACTCCATTTAGAGAGACCACACTCATGAAGGAGTGTAGAGACTGCAATCGAAGAAAGAGTACAGAGACTGTTCACATGAACAGAGTTACATGTGACTGCTTCAGCAGATCAGAGACAGGATCCAGTTGCTTAGTAAGAGAACCAGTAATAAGTAACAATAGAAACTACTCTTCACAGATTTAGACAACTACAACGAGCTGGACTGTTTCAATCCACATCCTCTATGAAGCAAGCACGGTGATGCCCACAGGGGTTCCAGGCACGACTTTGGAAGTTTTTCCATAAGTAGAAAATCTCGAGCGCTGAGGCAGTACTTTTGTTGCAGAGAAGGACAGATGGGACCAAGTGCTAAAATATTGTTGTCCTTTTTACACTGTCCGAGGCCCTTAGCATAAGCAAAAAAAATACAGGGAAACTCGTTTTTCACAGGAAGGAAATGGCAACAAGAAAGATTAAAGCATAAGAGATTTCTTAGGAGTGGCTAGGAAAGGTGTACAGGATGAGACAATCTGTTAGACGCTCTCTCAATAGGTGCATAGGCCAGTGAAAAATTCATTAAAGCGAGACAAGCAAAGTAGAAGTAAGATAACCTAGATGTATAGCTTAAAGGCAACACGCATTCTGTGACGGCAGGAGCATCTGTTTCTCTTCCCTTTTCCCCAGGTGATTTCACTCCTGTGCTTGTTTCAGATGTTGTTGAAGTGTGACTGGGTCGAGGTCTGGACTGCCAATTGGATACATGGTGCGCCCCTGAGGTGGAGATAAGGTACTTTGTCGATCATCCATTTTTCTTTAAGCATTTGTTGAATTATTCTTTCTAATTCTCTTTCTCAGAGACACCTTAGGTTTGGGAGTTTAATGAGCCTCCGGTAAATGGCAGTTGACAGTGTCTTTTTTTATTTTGGTTGTTTCTTGTTCATAACCTCTGAAGGTGGTGGGTTTTGCCGTGGGATTGTATCTATTGTTTAGAAATTCCAGGAAACTAATAATAATATTCCCAAGTTGGGTCTTTGTAGATGTGATTGAGACCTTTGGTTCACATTGGATGGCATTTTCTCATCTTGTAGCTTAATAGAAGCAGAGCTACATGAGCACTAGACATGATCAATCAACTACAGTTTAAAATTCTCTTGTTCAGGAACACTTACTTTAGAAATACAAATGGTGCCTCTCAGATGAAAATCTGTGGCTCGTAAAAGGGAAGGATTGCCTCTAAGGAGCTTGCCTCAGCACAAAGACACCTAATCAAAGGGATTGGGCCCATATTGTCCCCATGTTAGTATAAGAAAGCTATCAACAGTGTGGATACTGTGGTCTGCCAATGAAATTGAACAACAAAGACTTCTAGGAATGGCTTAGAAGTCAATATCTTCTGCAAAAAAGACACATTACATCATGCTGCCTTGTAAATCTGTTTTAAAAGATATCTGGTAATATTCAAAAACTTTAGACGTCAAGAGCATCTTCCCTTTGTTGCTCTCTGTGAAGCTCAATCTACCTTATTTAAAATTGCTGAAACACAAATATTCTAGCTACCTAGTCTGCTACTACCTCCATCGTCACAGTAAATCATTTGCATACAGAAATCCGTCAGAGTTCCCCTTACTTTATTTTATCTTTAAGGTGCTGAAAGCTTTGATATACTGAAAATCTAAGCACATCTCCTCTTCGAAGATGGTCAGACAGGATGGCTACCTGTTAATTAACCATTTGGTGGTGATGATCAGTTCATCGCGTCCGGGTCCGCAACACACAGACATCAGGAACTTGTAGCACGATTAGGACACATTATCAACCTTCAAGGGAACCAGGCCCCACGCCTTTTCAGCTAACCATCTCAGTAAGCCTGAAAGAACCTTTATTATATTAAAAGCAGAACTCATTATCAATTACCAAGGGAGCCAGGTCCCACACCTTCCCAGCAAGCTATTACAGCAGGCTTGAAAGAACTTGATTATATTGAACGGAATCAACACAGATGGAGGACTTCTGAATCTCCAGATGCCTCCTTGTGTCCCCGGAAATACGTATAAAAGACCCTGCTTCATACAGGATATGGATCTTTTATCTATAAAACAGATCTGTTTCTGTTAGATATTCCATACTATTCACAGAGAAAAGTATTCTTTACTCTTGGTTTCATCAGCCTCCTGCCAAGACAAAAATAGAGAAGGTTGAGACGGTCCCCTGATGAAGGCACCTCAGCCGAAACGCGCGTACCTTCCATCTACCGCTAGCCTTCTATTGTTTATGATTCATCTGGATCCCTTTCTTTATGTAGATATATGTATAATGAAACAAACTGTTTGATTATCTATATACATGAATTATACTGCTGTCTTTTGAATACATGAATGTATTGGATTATGCGTTTTATGTATGGAAAATAATACTTTGAAAAGATTTATTGCAAATTGAAAAACCATACTGATTTGATAAAAGAAAAAATACCAAAATAAAAAAGTTTTTTGTAAAATAATTAACACAATTTGGTTGAAGTCATTATCCTATATTTATGCACAATGTTGTTATGTATCATTATTGTCATGTCCTGAAATCTATGATTACTTGATTAATGTACACTTGCTTCTAGCAATTCTTTTTCCCCTTTTGAAGTTCATTTCCTTACAGCTAGCAAGTTCATTTTTGTTTGTAGGGGTCCCCACTTTCCTAAATCACGATGATCAGTTCATCCTCTTGGGAAGACGTCTACCTAGTGAGCTAAATGAGAAGACAGACTCTCAGCAGCATAATAAGTTGTCCCTTGACAGCATACACCTTTCCAATTGTTAACACATTAGGCAACTCCGGTTCTCCATGAAAGCAACAGACCAAGCAGTAATTTGACAACTTTCAACACTTTGTTGAAGTCAACGACAGAATGGATTCTTATCGGATTCCTTTTCGCATGCAGAGTGGGGTGGAATTAGTTGGGTGGTGGCCTTGATTGATCTGGGTTGCATATGAGGAGGCTACAGGAAAACTGAATCTATTACATCTGTCACTGTTTTTAGGTCGAGCCTAAACAGCGCTTGCGCTGTAGGCGATCTGTTGTATCTACTTTGTGGAGTCTGACTCCTCCTTTGCTTAGGATTGGCTTATCTGTATGTCATTTATAAAAGAGAGTGTGGTAATGGCTGATGGGTGTTGCATGTCCCACCTTTTTTTTAAAGTTAATTCCCATGGAGTATTGCGTTGGGAGCGTGCAGCAGCGCGCACGCTGCATGCGTGTGATTGCTTCTAGAAACACAGGCACTACTTTCCAATTCGTTGGCTTTTTTTCGTCAGTGTGGAAGTCGCTTGTCTAATGTGCTTACAGACTTCCACTTGCCAGTGACTCGCAGGGGTTCAGATAGGCGATTGTCCTGAGATGCTTTTATTAGGAAAAACAAGCAACATCGGCGTGGCAGATCAAAGCTCCTCTGCACAGAAGGTGCTGGTGTGGAATATAAAAGGTTTACCCTGAGCTGTTTGTACTTCAGGCCCTGGCTTTGTTCGACAGGTGGGGGATGCGGTGGGGGGGGGCGGAGCATTGATGTCCCTATTGTTTCTTTTTCCTCTAACTTATCCTCTGTAATGTTGTTGTTTATGGACCCCACAGAGTGAGGTGAGACCTTGATCTCTTTACAGGCCCCAGAGGGGGGCAGGTGCCCATTGCAAACACCTCCCACCCCTTAATCTTGCTTCCACGCTGACACTGAGCCAGGAAGGACTGACTCCTAAGTTTAGAGTAGCTGAATGCACAGGCAATAAATGCCATGCACTCCCAGCAGAGGCGCCATGCTTCAAACTCTGTTCAGTCCCTATTCCCTCATAAAAGGCTCCACCTCACTTCCGTGTGAATTTTACTTCTTGCTTCGAGTATTGTAATTGTATTTATATAGTGCGTACTGCCCATGCCGAGGAGTTGGAGTCCATGCGTCCACTTCTGTTCGAGCTGCCTAAATTGCGTAATCTTGCGCTAATGTAGAGCGCTGAAATGGTCTCGGGCAAAGTTGGTGCTATATAAAACCGCGAAAATTAAAATGAAAAAATTAAATAATTAAATAAACTTCACCTGTAGCTAAGAGGCCATTTGTCACCTCCCGCCTGACCTCTAGCTCCGGCTCCATTTGTCACTCTCCACTAGGCAACCATGTGTGACCACCAGTTCAAGCTCTACCTCCAGCTAAGAGACCCTACCTTACTCCCCTCTCTTGTTCCAAATCCGCTTCAACGTGAGGCCCTGCCTCACCCTGACCCCATTTCCAACTCCACTCGTACCTTTGAGGCCCTCCATCACCTCGCGTTAGAACTCTACCTCCACCTAAGAGGCCATAAACTATAATTCGAGCTAAAAAAAAAAAACATAATCGGTGGGCCCTGCATGCCACATAGCTCTTTCCAGCGCTACTCCCAGCTGGGAGGCCTCTTCCCGCTTTGTTGCACCTGCATGAAGACAGAGGCTGTCTCTGGCTTCGAGACTCCTCTTACGGAAGTCGTCAGAGGCCTTCTCCTCTTCGAGCACCTCCAGGACTTTCAGAAGCGGAAAGTTTTAATTCCTCGCCCTCCCGGGCCTAACTACATTCGGACGCCACAGGAGGCTGGAGTCAGAGCCTGACATATCTTGCATTCTTCAGGGAGAGGCCCTGGCGAAGAGGCACGTCCTCACCAGCAGCTCCCAGCAGAGAGGCCAAGAGAGTGATGGTTGCGTGAGATTAGGGGGCATATTATCAAGGGCCGGCGATAAATATCGCAAAGCGCGCTTAGCGCTTGCATATTTATCGCCGGCCATCTCTGTAATTTATCGCCCGGTTAGCGCGTTATTAACAACGCGCATCGCCGAGGCGATAAAAATTTCAGAGATAGCGTGGATATCGCCGTTTTCCATGTGGAAAACGGCGATATCCTAGATGATAGGGCCTGTGGTCTTAGCCACAGAATCCACCCCCATGTTAAGTATGCCTTAGTCAGGAATTTAACAGACGTTAAATTCCTGCGTTAAAGCATACTTAACGCGATTAAATAATCGCTTCCCCGCATTGTAAATATCGCGAAGCTGCCTTCGCGATATTTACCCATGTTGTTTCCACAGACACGCCTACTTTGCATCTCATTATCGATGCGAAGTCAGGCGTGCTGGAAACGGGAGCAAAATCAGCAAAACACGCGATAGCGTGTCTTTGCTGATAAGGCGATATAATTATCGCCGCTTTTCGGCCGAAAACGGCCGCAAAGCGGCGATAATTGTTTATCGCCGCCTTGTTAATATGCCCCGAGGTTTCGAGTCTCACGCACAGCAGTGTTGGCCATGTTCTGATATTGTGTGCAATCCCAACACAGTTTCGGGGTGTAGTCTGGCACAGTGCGGGTGCAGACTCAGTTACTTAGAATGGATGTCACATAGTGCGCTTCAGTCTCATCCTGAACTGCAGAGTCAGTAACTGAGATGCAGGCTGAACCACAAGTTGTGGGGTGCACTCACTGGGTTGTCGCCTTAAACACCGGTATACCAGAAAATGAAAATGCCGCCCACTTTGAACCATATCCCAAATAGCAATGAGCGACCATTGGAGGTGAGCGAGTCTGGCAGCCATTTAGGGGATTGCTATCCCGATGAAATGTTGACATTCATTCAGTCTCTCCGTCCTTCATTCTTTTTCCTTCTTTTAGTCCTTCATTCTCTCAATCATTATTTCTGAGTTTTTATCATATTTCTTTCCTCCTTTTCTTCTGCCTTGTCATCCATCCTTCCTTCTGCCTTTTTATCCATCCATGCATGTTCTCATGTACCATTTGTTCTCCCACCCCACAGTGCTATCATTCTATCTACTTGCTGTGGCATTTATGCATGTCCGATTGGAGATCAGCGTATCCAATCGAAGTCAAAAGAGATAAAAACAAACATTTAAATGTTTTATATCAATCAGAACTTCCAGATGTCACCCCCGCTCAAGCTGCTAAAGTGGGGGGTTCATGATGCCCTTGTCCTAGACAGGGAGTGCAGTCTCACTCACTAAGCGTGTAGTCTGAAGTGCGGTGTCAAATCTCCTACAGTAAGGTGTAGTCTAATACATTAGGGTGAAACCTTACACAACGAGGTGCAGCCTTACTCAGGGTGTGAGTATTATACTGGGCGCTGGTTAACTCACTATCTGTCAGACTGGGAAGCAGTCTCACAAAATGATTGTGAGTCTGTGGCAGTGGGATATAGACTGATTCTTTGAGGTGGAGTCTCATTCACAAAGGTAACTTGCAGTTTTGAATAAGTTTACACTTTTAAGTAAGTTTACTACCTTTCAGTATTTACAAACTCCGAGTGTAAATTGCTACTAAAAAACACAGTAGTAAGTCCAGCACTACACATGGCCAGCCACTGGTTCCGCAACACCCTCCCTTAGAAAATAATGGCGATTGCAGCACCAGTGTGAAGCCACATGTAGTGCTGGACTTACTACAAAAGTGTAAGTTACTACTAAAGTGCAGTTTGTGAATACCAAAAAGTAGCAAAGATACACAAAAGTGTAAACTTACCCAAGAGTGCAGTTTGTGATTCAGACCTTAAGTGTGCAGTCTCACTCACTAAGGGTGTTGTAATCTCAAGTTAGGTTCCGTCCCATGCAGAGTGGTGCAAACTGACATCCCAGGGTACAATCTCACTCGGAGTATAAGTCTGCAACATTGGAATACACTCTCACTCACTGAGAGTATTTCCGTTTCACACTCTGAGGTTCAGTCTCACAATCAGGTGCAGTTTTACTCACTGACAGTGCACTTTCACACACCAAGGTTGCAGTATCATATCGAGGGGTAAAACCACACACACTTGGGTATAGTTCCACGCTGGATGTGAACGTGCAAACACTAGGGTTCATTCTCACCTACCGAGGCTGCAATTTCGCTTGCTGGGGTGAAGCCTAGCACACATCTACCTACTGGGTAAAAAATTGCAGTGTGAGGATGCAGTCGGCACAATCGGGAGGAGTTGCATTCTCTCATACTGGAAGTGCAAACTCACAGACTGGGAATACAAACTGACACAGCGAGGATGCAAACTGACACAGTGAGGATGCAAACTGACACAGTGAGGATGCAAACTGACACTGCGAGGATGCAAACTGACACAGTGAGTATGCAAACTGACAGAGTGAGTATGCAAACTGACAGAGTGAGGATGCAAACCGACACAGTGAGGATGCAAACTCACACTGCGAGGATGCAAACTGACAAAGTGAGGATGCAAACTGACACAGTGAGTATGCAAACTGACAGAGTGAGGATGCAAACCGACACTGCGAGGATGCAAACTGACACAGCGAGTATGCAAACTGACACAGTGAGGATGCAAACCGACACTGCGAGGATGCAAACTGACACAGCGAGTATGCAAACTGACACAGTGAGGATGCAAACCGACACTGCGAGGATGCAAACTGACACAGCGAGTATGCAAACTGACACAGTGAGGATGCAAACTGACAAAGTGAGGATGCAAACTGACACAGTGAGTATGCAAACTGACAGAGTGAGGATGCTGTGTCACACACTGGTGAGTAATCTTGCCCCCAGAGTTGCAATATCACTCTACACATGTGATTGTACTACTGAATATCGACTCCAACAATATCGTGATATACTAAGATCAAGGGCAGAAAATTAAGGGAGAAATATTGAAAGGTAAGTGCACAGACGGAAGTACAGATTTACTATTCCTTACGCCACATCTAAGCACCTTAAAGATATATACCGCATAGGTACATATATACAGACCTCTGCATAGAAAATCTAGACTGTTGATATTTTATTTTAGATATTCTGTTCCATTAATAATGGTGAAACGATATCCAGTAGGCACACCTATGCATGTGAATCTGTCACACTGGTTGAATCTCTGTCACTCCAGAATTATGATGTGGTGTTACACCTGGCAATTATCGTTTTTCTGTGAAAATCTAGTTATTTCTCATTTTAGAAGGGGCGTAGCTCGTCTGTCACGGAAGACAGCATGGGATTATTTTTCTTTTCCATCGTTTTTAGTAAAAACAAATTGAAGTTCCTGTTTACTGTTCTTAATCTTCTCCTTCCTTTGCTGAATTTATCTGTGAGGGGCACAGGAGAGCAGCATTCAGGGCCGGACTGGCCGTAGCGGGCACCAGGCATTTTCCTGGTGGACCGGAAAGGTGGGGGCCAGTTTTGGTACGGAGGGGGGCGGTTTTGCAGCAGTGCTGCAATATCGGTCCCCTGTACCAAAAGCAGCAGCAGTGTTTCCCTCCAGCACCCGCGCGGCCAGTCTGACTCAATTGCCAGGGCTGATTTGCCCTGGAAGGATTTCCTGCAGATATGTCCAGCACAACTCCTGATGATTATCTGAAAAGTTTGTGCAAAGTACCACCGTAGACTAATCATTTTAAAAATTGCATTTGTGTTGTTTTCCACAGAACAAACTTAAATGTGAAGAAAGCAGACCACTCCATTTCGAGGTTCACACTGACCCAGGCTTGCCTCACAAAACAATTTTTTATACATTTTATTGGTTATGTGGTATGCATTCAGCTTAATAATAGCATACACATCCTAGGGTGCATATAACCAACTTGCTCAGATCTTATTGACTATAAATCTAATTTCATATTCTATACTCTCCATCAAATAATACATAGCAAATCCATTACTTTTTTCATGTCTATAACTAAATAAATCAGGGTGATCGCGATACGGGAAGACTTCTATCTTCCATTTGTGCACAGTTCAAGTCAGCAAGCTGTTAGAAGTAAACATCAGCACACAAAACTATTTTAGAAAAAACACAACCGAACAGAGACCATAAAAAAAGATTATCAAGTCATGCTAAGGCTAGGGAATGTGGCTTGGAATTTGCACTCGGGTTTGCAGGACAAAGTTCGACTGTCTGTAGTCTGCATGGCACATTGTAATGTTCTTCTGAATTAAATTTCAACATCAAACAAGCATTTGCAATACAATAAGTCTCGCATTTATGCAAGTTTGAGCTATTGGCATTGAAAATGACAATGCCTTTCATTTATGTTTTGGGTTATAAAACATAAACAAAAGACATTGTCATTTACAATGCCAATAGCTTATACTCGCATAAATGCGACACCTATTGCATTGCAAATGCTTGTTTACCATTGATAACTTGAGCCAAGCCAATGATTACACTGATTGATTGACTTGAATACAAGCCAACAGTATCACAGGTCCAGCCCTCTGTTGGATCCAATCATATCTCATGGAGTCAGCCTGTGGCATTTCCACATATGAATTGGCAAAGCAGTAACTGATCTCTAAAAAACCCATAAGGGTCAAGGAACATGTATTTAAAACCCTACATATGACCTCCGCAATTTTGAAAGAGGTCCCATCAGGCTGTAAACTGCTGTACATAGACACTACTAACTCCAGTACAGGGAGGGACGTAAACCATTAAAATATTAAACCATTAAAGTAAAACAATAAGCCAGTAAACATTAAAAGTCATTTTAGCCACAAACCCCATGTTTTATTTCTGCAAGTTAGAGCAGATTTTCATAGTATTAAATGTCCCTTTATACCAAATATCATGGTAGTCCTTAAATCGGTATTTAGGCTGCCCTTGTTCAGTGTAATTTCCTGCAGATATCATTTTTCACACTGATTTTTTTAATGCTTCAACTTGCTTTGGTGGAAAGCTCAGTTGTGGGTGGAGGAATGACTCGTTCCTTTTTCTGAAGTGTAGGCCCAAATTTTGAAATATTATGACTCTACACGGTTGCTGGTCTAGTACAAAATGCAGGACAAATTCTTAATCTTGTGTTTGCCATTGAGAATGTAATATCGATCTCAAGGCCTGGCTTTTTGACTGAACCCCAGCACCCAGATAGATCAGCGCCTTGAGACCCTCACGGGTGTGTAGTCGCACTATACAAACCTTGATTGAGTGATTCCTGAAAAACTGTTTGTTACACTAATCTGGAAATTCAGTGCCAAAAGAAGCAATGCTAGCATCCACACTTTGCTGAGACCTCTGCAAAGATATCTATTGTCAGAATTCCTGCCACAGCTCAGCTCTCTTGACTATCACAATATACTAGCATGACTCATTTGATTCCTCCCAACACTTATGAATGCACAAACATCTTGTACCCTGACTTTTGACCATATTACATGCTGTTGGTAATAGCTAGCTGCAGCTGGAGTTCCCCGGTTTGTTTGAAAAGGCTTAATAGCTTTTACAAATGTTTTACCATGCATATGCAAGGTCAGGTTTCTGGCACCACAGAAACATCCAGATAATCCACCAGAATAAGCATCAAGCAACCGACATAGATGACCTCAATGTGAACCTTCCGTTAGACAGCCTTCATCAAATTAATCCCCTGCACCTGTGCCTTGCTATAAGCAATTAGAATGCAACCTTTGTGAACATTCTAAAACACCTTCTAGAAGACAGCCTCATCAAATTAATCATCTGAACATGTTCCTTGCTATAAGCAATTAGAACATGACCTTTGTGAACATTCTAAAGCACCTTCTAGAAGGCAGCCTCATCAAGTTAATAATCTACACCTGTTCCTTGTTACAAACAGTTAAAATGTGACCTTTATGAACATTCTAAATCAGCCTTATTTAAAGACCGTCCACACTCCTCCCCTTCGCTTAGCCTCTTCGCCTGCCACTTACCTGTTTCCCGGCTTCCAGGACTCTGTCTTGCTCGCTTCATTGATCCTCCCGCTTCGACCTCACTGCAAAGAACGTCCTGCATTAGTCTCTCACTGGATGGAATAAAGAACAAGAAGAAAAGGAGAGACGCATTAACATGCTTGATTTTACTACGTGCTGAGCTTAGTCGCAACATTGTGCTGAGAACAAAGGTAGCCAGTGCTTTTGTTCAACTTGTTCATGCTGTTGGCAGGGCTCTGCCAGAGACGGCTTTGGTGAAGCTAACCCCATCCAAATTTGCTTGTGGGTTTAATGCTGAAATCATACTCATTACAGTTTCAAATATTTTGATAAAGGAGCTTCTACGGACAATCTAAATGAACACAAAACAACAACAAAACTAAAGGTATCATATCTGCTGGTACCATTCATCAGACTGGTGTGCATGGCTCCTGCAGTGTTGGTGTGGTGTAGAGGAGTCATAGCATTTTTGACTCTACACGCTCTCTCCATCCTAACTCTCTTCCCCCTGGGATTTGCCACCAGAGCAGTGTCTCCTCTTGTAAACCAAGGGCAAGTCTTGGGAGGATTCCGGAACTAGCGTTGCCGCCCCATTGGAATAATATGGGATCCAGGTAGGTGGCATATGACAGAAGGCTAAGCCACACACCTAATATTCCTTTTGGTCAGCACCATGACCTATCAAGACCATATATTCATGGACGATCCAGCACGTGCCTTGTCAGAAGACCTCAATGACAATAACAATCTGTCTGAGTTAATGCAGCAGTTGCAACTAGATCTGAGCAGGTTAAAAGCAGAAAATGCAACACTTAAGGAAGTGTTGCAATGAGAGAGAACACATTTCACACAATGGAGGGATACTAAACCCAAGGATAGTTGCCCAGTTTTGACCCAGCCTGTGTTTGGAGAACCATGTCAGAGAGGGGCGTTTACAACTACTGGCCAGAATCTGCTTGTATCTGTCTCTACACCCAGACTGTGCCCTTAGCAGCTCCAGAATGCTTTCATGGCGACTGTACTAAATTTGCAGCCTTTATGAGTCAATGCCAATTACATTTCCTATGCAAATCTCAGGCGTTCCCCAATGACGCTGCTAAAGTAGCGTTTGTAATCTCTTATTTGGGAGGTGTATCTGCTAACTGGGCAATTCCTTTAATAGAAACCAAAGAGCCCCTTTTGTTCAACTAATCTGCTTTTAAGGCTGCCATGACTATATTTGCAAAACATGTTTTTATCCAAACAAGTGACAATGAGTTCTTAAACCTACGTAAAGGTTCTAAGGACCTGCTGACATATATCATTACTTTCAATCAACTGGTGGCAGAAACACGCTGGCCGGAAGAGAAAAGAACATCCTTATTCTATCAGGGTTTAGGAGATGATCTTAAAGATTCCCTCTCGCACAACGTTGATCTGCCTGACAATTGTGCAGAATTTATTGATCTTGTGGTTAAGCTAGATCACTAATTGGGCAAGCAAAAGGGTGACCGATCTCGCAGTGAAACAGGGTAATTGTTTTCAAAACCGAGAAGAAGGAGTCAGACAGTAAGACTCTTGATACTGAACCTATACAGATAGGAGGCATAAGGGGTCCACTATCTAATGAGGAAAAGGAACATTGCTGCAAATTAAGCCTATGTCTTTATATTGGCAAAGCTGGTCATTTCACTAGGGAATGTTCAGCAAAATAAAAAAAGACTAAGGCTGTGACTAGTGTAGGGGTCAATTAAGAACCAGGAAAACTAAGGCACTCGACCAGAAGGGTGATCGTCTCATTGAGAGAAGTCATACAGATCTCACAATATCTGACCAATGTAGGAACATGAATTCCGCGGCATCTGACTACCGAGTCACAGTAATCCTATGCCCACAGTGGAAGCACATAATATCCATGGTTATAGACTCAGGGGCCACAGGCAATTTCTTTGATCTGAACCTAGCTACCAAGCTCGGGCTCACAAAAGTTCCCAAAGAAAAACCTGAGCTTATGCGAGCAGTAGATGGTTCAGAGTTGTCTTCCAGACTAATTTATTTTCAGACAGAGGCTTTAGCCTTAGTGTGCGATAATGGGAGTACTGAACGACTTGCCTTTGATCTAATAGACACTCCCACCTTTGGGGTAATTTTGGGAGTACCTTGACTAGAACAACATAATCCAAAAATCAATTGGGTACACAACTCCACAACTTTGGACTCACCATTCTGCACTACTACCTGCTACCAAGAGGCCCCAGAGATGGGAATACCTCTGCTTGCGCCTTGGTCCAATGAACAGAAAACGTTAAACTACCCAAAGAATACCTGGACTTGTTAAGAAATGTTTGACCCCGTAAAAAACCACCCACCTGCCCCCACACAGAGCCTTTGATTGCTGCATTGATCTCCTCCCGGGAGCAATGCTGCCCTGCAGTAGGGTTTACACATTGACAGGACCTGAAACTCAATATCTATGCAAATATCTGGATGAACTACAAGAGATAGGTTTTAAACGCTACTCCACGTCGCCTGTGTTTTTCCCACTCTTGTTTGTACCCAAGAGGAATGGGGAGTTGAGGGCATGGGTGGATTATAGGGTGGTCAATAAGGTGACTATTAAGAACCGCTATCCTCTCTCGTTAATCCTGGTACTACTTGATTAGGTCAGAAATTCCACCATTTACACAAAACTAGATTTATGGGGAGTTTACCACTTAATCCGTGTATGAGAAGGTGATAAATGGAAAACCGCATTTAGGACTACGTTCTGGCTGTTTGAGTATACTGTTATGCCCTGCGGGCTATGTAATGTTCCGGCAGCATTTCAATATTTCATTAATGAGATTTTGGATGTTTGTGCAATCGTCTACATAGACGACATTCTGAGTTACTCAAACTAAGAACAAGAAAATGTACCACATATACGCTCCATCTTGCAGCGCCTTAGGGAAAGAGCTCTCTTTGCTAAATTAGACAAATGTTCCTTCCATGTACCGTGAGTAGAGTTTCTGGGGTATCACTTATCTCTGACAGGCATTACTATGGACCCCAAAAAGGTAGAAACCATTACCAATTGGCCAACTCCAACAACAAATGTAAAGGAAATTCAACAGATACTTGGCTTCAAAAATTTGTGTTGCCGTTTCATTCCTCATTTTTCAGAGATAGTGGCACCCATAACACAGCTGCTAAAAAGGGGCAATTATTTGTGTGGTCTCCAAAAGCCAATCAGGCGTTGTAACTGTTAAAAACTAAATTCACCACTGCACCCATTCTGCAGCATCCCAATCCAAACCAGCCCTATTACGTCAAAGCCGATGCTTTGCAGGTAGCCGGTGGAGGAATTTTTATCTCAACAGAACTGGCCACATGAATCCCATAGCCTTTTATTTCCAAAAACGTCTACCAGCTGAGAAAAACTATACGGTGGCTGAAAGAGAGCTTCTGGCCATCAAACTGGTGTTCACTGAATGTAGGCATTACTTACAGGGGGATAAACATATAGTCACAATATTCTCAGATCATAACAATTTTTAATTCTTTAGCTCCGTTAGAGCTCTCACCCCCCATCAAATACGATGGCTGCATTTCTTTAGTGGGTTAGATTTCATCATCACCTATCGCCCAGGGACCAAGCAGTTACAGTCTGATGTTCTTTCTAGACTGGGGTATGTTCAGTCTTCCCATTCCACATCAGACTCTCCCACTATCATTCCAATGAAAAGATAGTCGCAGTCAGCGAGGGTGACACATTTATGGTGGCCTTACATGAAGAATATTAAAAACTAAAGGCCAAAGAATGGATCAAAACACCTAACCATACTATTACAGACAAGCTGCTCCTTCATGCTCAGAAACTGTACATCCCTACCATAGAATTAAGACTTCACATACTTCAATGGAATCATGACACAGCATTAGCAGGGCACCCAGAAAAGGATATTCAAGAATACATATATGGTTGCCCAACTTGTGCACGAAACAAGAACACTCACTTCGCCTCAGGCTTATTACAGCCTCTGCCTATACCCCTAGTACCTTGGCACACCATTAGTCTGGATTTTATTACTAACCTTTCAGCACGCAATACCTTCACTACCATCTTAGTAGTTGTTGACATCAAAAATTGCACATTTCAACCCCCTCAAAAAAGATACCCACCACTGCAGAATTTAGTATTAATTGATCATTTTGTTAGACTGCATGGTCTACCGACTAAAATCATCTCAGATCACGGATTCAGTTCACATCTAAATTTTGGAGACCACTCTTTGATAAGTTAGGAATAGTGGTAGCCTTGTCATCTGCCTTCCACCCACACACCGATGGGCAAACTAAACGGGTTAACCAATGCCTAGAAACTACACAAAGATACTTACTATCCACGTACACAGGATAATGGGATCAGGCCTTACTCCTGCCTGAATTCACTTATAATACCAGCACTTACTCAGCCACAAACTACACACCCTTCTTCATGTCAGGACAACATCATCAGGCCCTTCCCATTGATATATCAGTAGTTTCAACTACGCTACCTTCAGTCACAGAAAGATTAGAACAAGAGCATGAGATTCAAAAACACGCTACGACAAGTTTAGCAAAAGCCAAATTGGCCATGAAGGCACAAGCTGACTAGCATAGAACCCCAGCACCTATATACAAGGAAGGCCACAGGGTAGGGTTATCAACACAACATCTACACCTAGAAGGCCCAAGGAAACTACGAAGCAAACACAAGGAGATGATGGACAGAGCACTGAAACTTTCCAGACTCTCACCCCCAGTCACAGATCTGGGTTGACTACATCATCATTCTTTAGCTCACTTTGCCACCTCAGTTCAGACCCAGCTATATGCAAATCAGTCTTGACCCTGTGCCTCATGGGAACAGTCCAGCCCGAACTGCCAATTCAACCCAGATCTGTGACTGGGGGAGAGTGTCTGAAAAGTTTCAGCGCTCCGTCCATCATCTCCTTGTGTTTGCTTTGTTCGCCCCAAGGAAACTACGGCCACAGTTCATAGGTCCTTATGACATTACCAAGATAATTAATCCAGTCACTGTCAAGCTACAGCTTCCCCCTGAATACACTATCCACCCAGTGTTTCACGTTTCACTGATCAAGCCTACCACCCCACCACACGAAAAGATACCCAACCCACCCATTCTGATTAATGGCCAACAAGAGAACGAAGTTCACCGTATCCTGGACTCTAAACGATCTCTGGGAAAACTATATTACCTTATATTTTGGAAGGGTTATGACCCTTCTGAGAATTCCTGGGAACCGGCCTCCTTGGCTCATGCCCCCCGTCTGGTGAGACACTTTCATGCCCTCCATCCCACCACACCACAACCTGTAAGACTGCGTTTGGTAGGGGCGACTGTCAGGATTCCTGCCGCAGCTCACCACTCTTGACTATCACAATATACCGGCATGACTCATATCATTCCTCCCAACACTTATGAATGTACAAAGATCTTGTACACTGACTTTTGACCATATTACATGCTGTTGGTAATAGCTAGCTTCAGCTGCCATTCCTGCCGGTACCATTCATCAGAAATAATTCTTATAGTATTTGGTCAATGATATTACAGTTCACTATTTCTAATGTAGCATCTGATATATCTTGCAGCAATCTCTGCAACCCACTCCCTGCCACGCTGATAACTCCATGACTTTATAAAGCTGAAAAATATAAATAACCTTTATAAATGATGTTTGACTTAATCTGAACTGTAATACACATTGTGGGGGTGGTGGGCACCCGTACCAACTCAATAAACCCACTCTGGTTAGGTCAAAACACAGCTGTGAGAGAATCTCTCCTCAAAACGTGGTAGCTATGGCACAAAGAGCAGGTAATCCCCAGATAATTGTGGGCTATCTTTAAGCAGTAACAACAATTTGAAAGAAACCAACACAACTCAAAATCATTTCCAATTCTGATTTAAAAAAAAAAGAAAAATGAACAACTAGACACCAAGATCATTAAAACAAATTAGGGGGAACCTGAGATATGGAAGCGTAAAGTTTTATAGTAAAATGCACCCAGCGAAAAGTCAAGCAATATGGAAAAACACTAGTTCACTGTGAACCTGGATCTAACTGCAATTTCAAGCTGACTGCAATGGAGCGTAGCCCTTGTTTCAAGATGGCGGGAGCCAGCTGCCACCAGGCAGGCTTTCCTTTAGCTTCTTGGCCACTCCCATACTTTATAGGGTCAAAACTGTTATCCCTCCTGCTGTGGCTGATGCCTAACTGTCTAGATGGGTCATGAAGATGAATAGAAGGAGCCCTTTTCAGCATCTCTAAGTCGAAAGAGGTAATGTTAATGCTTCTCTTTGTTCTGCCAGATGTTTTTATCCATTCTCAGAAAGCTATTTCCTGCTAAGTGATCAGCAGTTAAAATCCATTAACCTTTCCTGGGTCCAGAGGCAAGGCATTGTCCTCTGAGACAGAGTTGTTACCTCTGCAAGGTAAAGATGTGTATTTCAGCTCTAGGAATGTGATAAATTGCAGAATTGGTGTTCCCTCCTACCGTGACTGGGGAGGGTTATCTAGCAGGGTCCTGGAAATTAATAGGAGAAGCCCTCCCTGGCATTTCCATATCAAAGCTCTGGAGGTGTGATTAGTGTCAGAACTGCTTTTAAGCCAGTTTGGCTCATGCAGCCTAAAGTACCTTTTTTACAAAGTTACTTTCCTGATTTAGGGGCCGATTTATATTATGGCTGAAGACCTATCATCCTGCCAGGGGGACAGAGTAAATTAATGGGGGTGGGGAACATTTCCCTGTCCCCCTGGTGGAGGGGCTGCCCGCTAAACTTATGAATGACCACCAAGCTGGTGAACATTTATACAGCACTGGCAGGACCCGCTGTCATGGTGGTGTCTTTCAAACCATATTGCTGTTTGGTGTAGGGTTTCATCAACCCTGCTCCAAACAGCTTCTTTTTTTCATTTGAAAAAGAAAGTTCCAAAACAGGATTTTCTTTCTCAAAATAAAAAACAATGCTCCCCTCACTGTGGGGGTTGTCTCCCATGGTGGGCGGAGCATTATTTACATTTTACTGTCTCTCACACCAGGGTTTGTCTGGTGATGATGTTCAGTAAAAAGATGGCTACATGTCTGCCAATCTCAATTGGGTGGGCACACATCTAGCCATTCCTCCGATGGCCCTTACTCCGTTGGGCCATTGGAATAGTTTGGCTATGGCTGATACAGAGTAGTAACCACCATAGCCAAACCTATGGTCTGCCCGCAATTAAATCAGGTAGGCGGATCAATATGTTGACATTATGTATACTCCGTTGCCGATGCTAATTATAACATCTTATCAAAACCATCTTCTTGCAGTAATGCTTGATCTCCTAAATATTGGTATCTGATGCTGCTGTTCTGTCTGTCCATCTGGATGAGGATGATGGCTAGTTGGCAAACTTTTATATCCACTTCCTTACACAATGCAAACTTTTAGTTAAATTGAGAACTTCAATCTATTAGCAATCTTGT
Organism: Calotriton arnoldi; assembly: GCA_963921515.1. Classification (NCBI taxonomy): domain Eukaryota; kingdom Metazoa; phylum Chordata; class Amphibia; order Caudata; family Salamandridae; genus Calotriton; species Calotriton arnoldi. The sequence continues at coordinate 1,988,021 of CAWUFW010001638.1, read as the reverse complement.
AGTGCAACATATAATCTAAGGACATTATGGCTATAAATGTGTGCTAATTCTTTGGATGAGGCAACCCAGGCAATTTAGTCAAGTGTTCAACAATAACAAGAATGACAGTACAATTTTGAATTTTGGGTAAACCAGCGATAAACTCAATGGATAGAGTGTGCCATGGTCTGGAAGGAACATGTATTTTTTTTTTTTTAACAGACAATGCAGCAAATATTGAGATACGAGCATCTTATGCACATTGCCAGGTGCCCTGCGGCAAACAGTCTCCTACATATAAAGTTTCAAGGGACAATGAGGTAAAGTAAAACATTACATTCGTTGCATGCAATCAGGGAATGTCGCACGACTGTCCTGTACATATTTGCTGCTCGCCGGACCCATTATCATCTCCACCAGGCCTACCTAGCTCATAGCAGACTCATGCTGGTCATTCTCAGGAATGTCAGAGTTCAGGGCACAGTTGCACAGTTCCCGCCACTCAGTCAAATCTGCCTGCAGCTTATCATCCCTACGATTTAATTTCATATGAGCTTCTTCTGCTAGCGCCCACTCTCACACATCTCTAAGCCATACCTTTATGTCTGGGCCTTTCTGTCCCATCCAGGTGATGGCAATTCTATGCCTAGCTAACATTATCATCAGTTGTAGCAGTTTGTACGCCATTTTCTGAGGGGGGGGGGCAGTCGAGTCCAACCTCATGGCTTTATACAGGAGCTAAATCAACCTGTGCCCAGATCCACTTGTGAGTAGTATGTCTCATGTGTGAGTCATTTGTGGAATGCTAGGGTACGCGGGCCAAGTTATTCTAGCAATCACCAACAGCCCCATGTAGTAAATGTAGTGAACCTGCCCCACGGTAAAGTCTTCGCAGGCTTGTTCATATGAAAGAAATGTTTTGTTCAGATAGAGGTCTGCTAGGAGGCTGCAACCCCCCTCCTTCTATGCCTGCAAGGACATATATGAGCTCATGTCTCTTACGGGGGCTAGTATCCATATAGGGAGCTCCCTGCGAAATAGAGCGTGTCTCAGTACCTTTTCCATGTATTGTTGCCATACATTCGCAGAGTGGCGTACTACATAGGGCAGATTGTCAATGACCTTGCTGCCCTGCTTCAGCACAATCGGAAGCATGTCCGAGTACACTCTTCCAGCAAGGAGTCATTTTTCCCAGTTGTCTTTATCTTCTAACCAACAGGACGCATGCTGGAGCTGCGCAGCAAAGTAATATAGGTCCATATGCGGAGCCTCCAGACCCCCTTCTTCATATCTACGTGTCAGTGTGCTCAGTGCTACTCTGCTTCCTCACCCCGCCCATAGTAAGGAGACGAGGAGAGAGTTCAACTGCTTGAAAACCTGGGTAGGAATCGGGCAAAGTGAATTCTGGAGCGCATAGAGGCAGCAAGGCAGCATCACCATTTTAGACACTGCAAGCCTGACCATCAATGAAAGTGACAATAAGTTCCAGAACGCCACAGAGCGTCTCAGCATATCTATGACCCTATACACATTCAGAGATATCAACTGGGCATTGTCGAGGAATATATACCCTTACAACGCATGCAAATACATCGCATGCAATTACAACGTGGTCGTTACAACGACCGCGTTGTTAGAACGCATACCATTAGATCGCAAGTCATTACTACGACTTGCTGTAGGGGGTGCACTGGACTTAGGAATAGTATTATTTACTATTCCTACTCCAGTTTGCGCAACAGCAGGGAAGGTGTTGGATTCTAAATCCAACACCATTGTGCCCCCTACAGCAAGTCATACTAATGACTTGCAATGTAATTGTATGTGTGGTAACAACGCGGACGTTGTAATGACCATGTTGTAATGGTACTGTGTTGTGGAGATAGCATTGTAAACGCTGTTTCCCATTGTCGAGTGCTACCTGGATGCCAAGGTACTGGAAATGGGCCTGTTCCCACCTTATCCCCAGGTCGGGAAGACTCTCTAGGGGCAATGTGGCCATGTGAGCCAGGGGAAAAATCAGGGATTTGTATTGGTTAAGTCACAGTCCTGAGACCTGGCCAAACTCCTCAAGATGCTGCAGGAGCCTTGGTAGGGCCAATCGGGGAGATGCTATATAAAAGAGAGCACTGTCCTTGTATAGGGATATCACATGAGTCGTGTCTCCTACCCGGATACCCCACTGCCCCATTTCCTCTCGCATCCGCACTGCCAGGGGCTCAATGGCCAGGGCAAAGAGGAGGAATGAGAGCAGGCATCCCCGGCGTGTGCCCCGCTCCAAGACCCACTCCTCCAAGCAGGCCTGTCCCACCTGTACTCATGTGCTTGGTTCTGTGTACAGTATTTTAACCCAGCGGCAGAAATTGGGCCCAAATCCCACTACCTTCAGAACTTCAAGCAGGTTACCCCAGTCAACTGTGTCAAAGGCCTTTGCCAGGTCTATTGACAATAGAGCGAGCTCTTGTCGCAGTGTTTCACTTCCTGCATAATGTGGGTTAACTGACGCAGATACATGCCAGTGTGGCAGTCAGGTATAAGGCCACACTGGTCTTCGTGTATAAGGTGTGGCATATGTGGGGCTAGGCGAGATGCGAGGAGCTTGCACAGTATTTTAGCATCGGTATTGATCATAGTGAGCGGGCGATAAGAGGCAGGGTCACAACTGTCCCCACCTGGTTTTATTATCATACAGATCTCTCTCTGTCTCATGGTGGGGGGTAAGATTCCTCAATCAAAGGAATCTGTGTAAACCTGCAGTAGTACCTGTGTCACAGTGGCAGAATACGTGTGATAAAATTCAGGCGGGTACCCATTTCCTTCAGGGACCTTGTCCCCGGGGGGCATTAGAAGTGCTCCTTGTATTTCCTCGAGGGACAGCTATACTTCCAGGTTTTCAGATGCCTGCGTGGAGAGGCGTATCAGGGTCAAAGCTCGCAAGTATGGTATGTATCCATCCTCCCTTACCTCCGGGTCCGCATTATATACTGTCTGTAGGTGTCATTGAAACACCTGCAGGATTGTGGCCCTAGTGTGTACTGCCTCACCCGTCTATGTGTGGAGAGCAATAATTAGTGCATGGGTCCGCTCTCTGTGCAGGGTCCAAGCCAGGAGCCGTCCCGACCTGTCTTCCTCCCTGTGCAAGCGCTGCAGATACTGACGGAGTGTTTACTTATCTAAGAATTCATATCCTGAGCAAGAAATGTCCATGGTAATCAAAGCAGTCCACACAGGTAGTTTCCACAGAATTCTTCTTCTGTATTTTATTCTCATGTGCAAATGTTCAACATGGATATGACTTCTAGCCAACACGTGTTTCGTCTATGTGGAGTGAATCACAGACTTCTTCAGGGCTAGAAACATTAAATATGAAAAAGCCCAATTTACAACTCAAAGTAAGCTAAAAATGTAATCATCAAAAATAACAGAACTCATATTAGGAATTTGTGAGAAGGCCGATGAGCAGAGACCCATAACTTGAGGCACCATCAAGGTGTTGAAAAAGAAGGAGTGAAGATGACATACGTTAGCACAGGAATGTGCAGGCAATCCATCTCCATGCCTACCCGAAAGAAAAGAAGTGCATCTCCTAATCAAAAAACACACCATCGTGCACCAAGTGTCAGAAAGACTAGAGAAACAAAGGAAAGATGGTCAGTTATGTCTAAGGACAAGAATGGTAGGTGAATAAGAAAAATAGAAAGATTATAAAAAACAACCCGTACGTTCCCTTAGCCATGTAAGGAAAAGCATATAAACTCACCAAACTGTATATGAGGCTTGGTAACAATCGTAGAAAGTGAAATATCTGACGGGTGCATAACCCAAAAAACAACTCTGGTATCGTATGCCGCGTTCACAAGCAAGATCTATACCACAAATGGAGGAAAAGCACAATCACCGTTATAATATCTGGGGAATGTAATATAGCCTGGACAGAATATACATAAGAATGCACTACTCTGTGTACCTAGGTGCCAAGATTAAGAACCGTACTCACACGAGTTGGTGATCAAACTAAAGTATTAGCGTATCCAAAATTGGTTCGTAATTCATCGGTCGATATTCATGAAATCTCCTAATAGTTATGGCAAGAATTAAATATGTATTAACTAGATATAAGAATCAATCATGCTCATAGTAATAAAATATTGACAGTCAATAATAAGTAATCCGCCATATGAAACTATAATGTGAAATAAAAGTAATGATAAGGTTCTCTATATATATAGTGAGGGAGCGTATGCCCTCCGCATCATTCAGCCCAGCGATAAGCGTGGGTGTCAAAAATAGAGAAAAATGTAATCACCCTCCATATGAAACATCCATTGTGGTAATCATAATCGAAAACACCATGTTGCTGTGTAATATTAATCAGTCCAATACAGAACGCAATAGTCACAACGAAAGGGATAGATCAAAGATAAATGGTATCCCAGACTTAATACTGAAAGGGGTCTGTTGAAATGGCAACAAGTAAGTTACAATTCAGAGTAAAAGTCAATTGTCATTACGGGCCGTGTAAGAAACAAGAATGAGGGTGCGGGAGACACGCGCCTCATGTGTACAGTACCGTTATTGTTATACAAAAGCCTATATCTATTACGAGTTCACAAAGACATAGACATAGTGCAATAAATAGCGTAAGGCATAAAAGGTAATAGTACAAGAACTAGTTACAGGTCCCGGGGTGCGAGTCACCGCGCACCATGATATTATACGCTCGTAGTCAGTGGGACTTGTAACAGAAACAGAAAAAAACCCAGTGGCGTGTGCAAAACATACCTAATCATGCAGCAAGTCTCCGTGGAGTGTATTCCTCATGAGAGTTCGGCGTCTCGCAATGGCGCCATGTTGGAATGCCCTTATAAAAATAGGGAAGAAGCCACTAGGGATGGGATTGTGCTGATCTAATAACTCTGCTAATTCTCCTTAAGATGTTCTTTTTCTGATTCTGTGTATATGCATGACTACAAGTCATAGTGGTCCCAGATTCTAGATCAAACTAGAAATCATAGTTTCAATGTTAAGTCAATGCACACACTCTCTTCTCACTAAGCACATCATGAAATTTCTTATTACAAGAAGTCCAGGTAAATGCACAACCATAGATAGAAGCACTCTATATCACGACAAACGTTCTCACTGGCTACAAGGTGGATGGCAATATTCAGAAAGTCCAATGTCACTATGAGAAGTGTAGCTAATCTTACATCTACCTGTATTTTTTGTGTAGTGCAGGTGTTGCAGTGGTGAAGCCCCACACGAAGCAGCACCTAAATTCTGGGTGCACCTCGGGCCTCCTCTGCAACAGAAGAATTGAGCACCATTGAAGTTCAGAGGATTGCATCGGCACATCCTACCAGCATACACAGGTAAATGGAGACCACAGAGCATGACAAATAACCCAGCAAACATGCCTGACGATGCAACAAATAGTGTTTCTTTTTTTCCCATTATCTCCAACCAAAATCTTAACATGAAAATTGGAGGGAATAAGTATAGCTGCATTTGGCTCTATCATAAAGAGTATAAACCATATAGCATTAATAATCATCACCAGATATTCATAATCATGCTTAAACTAAAAAGGAAGATGTCCAGGTCCCATCTGCCCCCATTAATTAACTTCAAGCTTGGCAAGTTAAAAATTGTGGCAAGCACTTGTACATAGCCAGTGGTGGAAATCCAATTATTTTCATGGCAGTCTTTTTTCAGTCTTGCACAATGCTTAAGGAACACTTCTCATGGTGAACAAGGGAGTAGCCAGAAAATGTAAATGCCCCCCACTTTGAACCAAACCTCTAATGACACTGAGCGAGTGAAGAAAGTAAGCCTGGTCCTTCTTATATTTGTTTGCTTCACCCTTGCATCCACTCATCTGCCCATCCATCCTGCTACTCTCCCACCTGTCGTGTAGTTCCTATAGTACCCATGCAGGACCTGCGCGTTTGTGTAACATAAGCTGTGGGCTTGGTGGCAGACTGACTCCGTGCACCCCCACCGCTTATGTTAGATTGTTTTGCATTAGCTAGCTCGCAGTGCCACTAGTGTCTCCTCTTATCGGGGAGAGATTAGTTTCTGGCAACCTTAGAACATGACAACCCTGATTCCCTCAGAATCGTGGAAACAATGTACTACCTTTCGCTCAGTCATTCGTGCTCACTTATTCGGTTTGTCTCAGAGAGTTACACAGAATAAACAGTCGGGCGTTTCAATAAGTATTTATTGAACAGTTGTTATTCTAGTGTAAAATATATGTGCTGCAGAGACCAGCAGGCAATAGCAGAGATATAATATTAGCAGTACCACAAAAGCAAAGGGATAGAACAGTTCTACCATATTGCGATAATCATGGATACATACATGAATATAAAAGCATTATGCAGAGTGTGCCTACTCCTTCGATGCCTACCTAGATGTACCTGTGTGTACCTAGCATATGTGTGTAGGTTTTAGAAGCTAAGAGCCAAGAATCCTCCTAGGATTTAGTCAAACCCCCATACCTGAATAGAGAGAGGGTGGGACCCCGTCCTGGTCTCGAGTTGGACACCCCGTCCGGGTTGTGTCAGACCACTGTCAGCTGGAGCGACTGCATGCAGGAGCCTCAGCGTCTCTGGTCAGTGTGTCAGCATGGAAGTCTCGGTTCCCTCTGTTTTACCGGTGCAAGCTGTGGTGTATTTATACCCTAAAGAGTCTCGGTCCTCAGTATGGTTTGTATTGGACATGAGGAAGACGTCAGGGGTGACCTTTGTACATACATTATGCTGGTGGTGTATTCTTAGAAAGCCATGCATAATTAATGAGTACAGTGTGGGCCTGTGTTTGGAAGAACCCTGCTGCATTCAAAACCACAGGATAGATAACGTTCAGCCCTCAGAGCTCGTTGTGTACTAGCTGGGACCAATGTAGGTGAAAGATCATGCCTATATAAGGAATCATACTATAGTAGGACATGTACAGTTGTGACCATAATTGGGCATATGCGGCCATGACCATAATTGGCAAGTACGAATATGACCATATTTGGGTAAATATGAATACGTCCATTTTAGGGCATGTACGAACGGATCTACATTAGGGCATGTATGCGGGATATAACACCCACTCCACTTCCGAACTGGATAATAAATGACCATACTTAAAATCTGGGCAATTTAAAAACATTTTTAAAAGCAAGTAAAAATATGGGTCTAAAAAATCGTGAAAAATTTTTGGTGCGTACAAAAATAATGTTTAAATTCAGCTTTTTCTAGTTTCTAGTTGCCACTGAAAAGTCAATATCGTCTCTCTATAGAAGTTGTATTACCATAAGCAGGAGAAGGCCATACTTTTCTCAAGCGAAAGTGTCAATGCAAGAAAATGTTCCAAATTTAGATTGTTTTATTTTGAAACGAGTGAAGAAGCCGAATTATTTCTTAGGACACGATGAGCCAATTCAAGATTACGCGTCCTGGCTGGGAAGCTCAATATTATTGTTTTCAGCCGCTGTAGATGACAAATCCAACGCCTCGCAGAGAACGTCAATCGCACATAGATGGAATGTAGTACTGCCAACAGTCGGTGCTGCGGCAGCTTTTCGCGGCAGTTGTAACTTGGGCGCCTGTGGAGGAGTCACCTAACCCAGCAGGAGCGAACGGCACCTGTGGATTCTCCAGGAATGCATTCATCAGAATTGGAAGCCGCTGGGCACAACGCAGAGCATGGGCCTTTATGGGGTCCAGCATTGCATCCGTGTCCGGAGGCGCATCTGATGAAAATGTTAGACAAAGATCCAACGTGCATTCTTCTCCGCAGAACAGGCATCGAAGCACAGGTAAGATGCAGTCTATCCAGACTGGTCTAAATGATAGAAACCAGTAGGCATTGAGTTCTCGCAGGCAAGAAATGCCCAGAAGTTGTACCATGCGTTCACGGTATTTCCGCTCCAGGAGCGTGTTCACCATTCCCTCGGGAAGTGGGCCGTCCATTGCGTAGCAGCAATATTACAATCAGGATTCCTGCGATTAGAAACAAGATGAGCGGGAATCCTCCAAATACGCTTCCCAATACGAAGTGTATAACATTTTGGATTACTCCGAGGACTGTCTGAAAGGTGCTTAACAGTCCGGACCCTATGGTCTTAAATAGGTGTACAATTCCGCTCGTATCTGACATGTTAAAGATACGTCCCACCATTTCTGCGAAATGAATGGGGCAGTTTGTACGTATGAGTGCCTGTATCTCGGTCGAGGTCCTTGCAACTTGAAGTTCATAGGTTTCTCGAGCGGAGGTTAAGGGCACGGGTTGCTGTAAAAGCATGGCTTTCAATCTGCTCAGAGTATCAAACTGTATAAAAGAAACATTCAGCGAAGGCCATAGCGGCGCCTCCCCGAGTGTTTTCAGTGGCGGGAACAATACTTGCATGCAGCAAGTAACCCTGGAGTTAACAGTTACTAGATATGCGACGCCCGGAAGCATCCCACAACAACCTTGATCATTTAGCATTAAGTAACTCCCATTCAAGAGCAGCTGGAAAACCGGCGTGATCATGGCCGCTGGGGTCCCTGACATGTGACAAGATAAGTTCGCCACTGAACCACTGCAGGCTCCGTGTAGAGAAATATCCTGACACATGAGAGAACCACTCAAAGCATTCTTGCAGTTTGTACCACTCAGATACACTTCTCGATCCCCATTCCGGCATCGGTATCTATATGGTAACTCCCAAGTTTCCTTGATGTATCCCTTACCCATGTTTACATATTTGCCTGCCTGCCTTTGCTCAAGGCAATATTGAAACTGAAACTCAGTGACAGGCAGAGTTATTTGGCCATGAATGAGCCATTCTGTTGATGGTGATTCGGCTACAGTGAATGGTAACCTTTCCAGTTTCTCAATACGCAGCATTGTATATTTGGCTCCCCTTTGTGCCATTTCTGTCTGTTTATCAGTTAGATTGTATTCTGAAAACATAGACGTGGTGCTTATAAAACGCCATGGCACATAGCCTGCACGCAAAGATTGTAGCGTCCAGCTTAACATCATAATAGAACGTAGTTGAGATTGCCCGTGTTGTAACAAGGCCAGATCTTGTTCTAATATGTCGATTGCCGAGGACACAATGTTGCCTAAGGAGTAAATCCTGGAGGTCAAAGTAGTTAACCCATTATCCACTACAGCTAATGCTTTTTCTAAGTTAATACAGTCTATTTCCCGTATCCTTTCTGCGGCCTCTTGTTGGGATATTTTCAAGTTTTCATTATAGTAGTAGATATAAAGGCCTGCATATATGAAACGTTTCTGACGTCGTTTATTGGGTCCTAGTAGAAACTCTCTAAGATCCATGTCAGGTGTGAGTAGGGTCAAGTGGTGCTTTACTTCTGTCAGTGTTGAGGTCTCTAGCCAATCAAGGCACAACTTCCCAACACTATACGATGTCACTACCCCTGGGTGTTGCCTTTGTACATAGCGTGGGTCTGGCCTATGGATACTAAACCCTGCGGTTGTATTCATAAATCTCTGTTGACATTTGTTCGTGTCAATGGGCCAAACCAGCCATTCTGTCCAATCAGGATCTGATCTGTTGTACTGGAAAATGTCATCTAATCCTACCCCTTGTGTAGCTGAATTCTGCCCCCCACCCATCTGTGATGGTGTTGGAAACCCCGGTGTGTTCATTTCCTTGCCTTTGGCTAATCCAAGACAGGATGTCCGTTGCACAGATTCATTCAGAAATAAAATCTGCTGCGGAATGATGCATGCTCTAAAAAGTGCTTCTATCCCCTGGACTTGCCAGTCCCTAGAACCCCAGATTGATTTGGAATCTATTGTCTCTTTCCATAGATCGAAACCCTGTTTAGACAACTGGTTCAGAAAGGATGCAGAGTAAATATGTTTGGTGTTTGTTAACACAATTTTCTGAGCTGAAATTTTCTCCATTTTATAATAAAAATGACTTCGGGTCGGATGTGTTAAACCCTGAGAAGTATGTGAATTTCTGTGCAAATGCTTGTGAACTACCTTTTGGAGGTGTTGGGCAATGTTCCCACTGGTGGTATTCAAATACATTTCTAGGTGTTATAGACTTGTGTAAGAAATGATCACCAAAATGTTGGTAACAGTACAATGTATCATAGTCTGAAGTACCTTCTAACATTTCATTGTTTGGAAATGCAGCTGTTTTTCTAAATCAGACATCATAGCATTTACAGTTTCAGTGTCCCAATCATCAGAAAATGTACTGGAGGTAATGAAATCACTTAAAGAAATTTTAAATACATGTTTTAGCTTCAAAAGTTCAGTTGGACCTAATATATCATAATCAATCTTGTCCCATACTATACCGTCCGGTATAGGAACTGCTGTAATGTTCACTGAAGACAAGTCTCTTGGTTCACGATGTGAAGACTGGTGTGGTTTTAAAATCAAATTGACTCTTTGGGCTGTGGAGCTTGGCTGGAGGTATCGTCCATTAATAAGCATACTAAAAGTTATTATTAAACCTAGCCAGAAAATGAAAAATAAAATCCCAGTGATATACCATAGTTCTATCCAAGGTGACACCAGGTAAGTCTTTCTAAAAAAAGTTCAAAAAGTCAATGAGTTTCTGTTGGAGTGATTGTTTGGCTGGCGTCGTTTCCGGCTCACTTGGGTCCAGTGAAAATGTATCAAAGTTCATGAAATAGCCAGAAGCAGTTCGATCAATTGTTGGAATTGCATCGGGATTTGTTGAAATCGGATTTTGCTCTTGACGAGGCATGTTGACGTAGATGTCTGTATGAGGTCTGATTGCAACTTGGTTGTTAAATTGGTTTTCATTTTGAAGATGAATTTCTTGTTGAAGTGGAGCGAGTTCCATAGCATTGTTGCTTAGTCCTTCATTCCGTACAGGTGGCTCTTCAAACGTGATGAGTCTTTCTGTTTGAACTTCTTGGATTGTAGCGAGAGGAGGGCGTCTGCTACTGTGGAGTCCACGAGGCCTACTGTTTAGTATCGGCCACATAGTGTGGTTTGATTAAGTCGATTGAGACGAATCTTTTCTCCTTTTTTCCGGCAAGAGACGGCAGAAGTACAGTTCTTGTGCTGTGCATTGCAAGGACCGGTACAGGCTTTCTGTAGGATGGCCCAAATTCTTTCTTGTCAGCAATCTTCTCTCTGACCAGATCCACGAGTTTAGGGATCCAGATAGGTCTTGCCGTTACTGCCTTGACTTCCTCAGTGGCGGCCTGTTTCTGGAGCACGTTACTTTGTTGTGTCCTGGATTCATTTAGATCCTGTAAAACAGCCAAACGGTCATGGATATCAAATGGTTTTTCATCCGCCACTGTGCCTTCACAATCAAGATCAGGTACACACATTCTTGTCCCAAATAGGACCTCATAAGGAGTGACACCTCCTAGAGAGCTTCTTGGCTGGTTATTGAGCGCACGTTGTACCCCATAAAGGTGATCGACCCATCTACCGCCCTTGCCTAATACCCTAGCTGTTAAAGATTGCTTTAAGTCTCGGTTTTTCCTCTCCACAACAGAATTTCCCTCGGGATGATACGGAGAGGAGTACCGCAATGCTACGCCCATTCCTTCCATGGCCTCTTTGTAAGCCCGAGAGCTAAACGCCGGACCACGGTCAGAATGTAACGTGCCAACTGCATATGTGCCGATAAAGACTCGCAAATCTTTTATAACAGTTTGAGCGTCAGCCGAGCGCTGTGGCCAACCCCATAGGAAACGTGAGCAGAAATCCACTGCAACCATGATATATTTCTTGGACCCATCAGATTGTAGGGGTCCGCAGTGGTCCAAATACACACATGCGAGAGGTTTGTCTGACTTCAGCAATGGTGTCTGCGCCGGGCGTGTTACGGTGGAGCCTTTTATCTGCTGACAGATGTCGCATTTCAAGACATAGGGGTCGATTCCGATACGGGCCGGAAGCGCACCTAACACTATTCGTCCGGAAAAAAACCCAGCCGAATGCGTGTTTCCCGACCGATTCGAACAGTCGTCCCAACGAGCAAGTACGATGCGCATAACAGCCCAGATTCCAAGCGAGCCGTACTTACCCATTTCAGCTCCTGTTCCCCGCCCGAGCCGGATCCATAAACGCCGAATCGAGTCGCACGGAAGCAAATACACAGCACCTTCCAGCCGGACTAGTACGATGCGCACTCCGTACGCGCCGAACCCGTCGCTACGTCCGGCACGTCAGAGCATCCGGGAGAGCTGTACATAAGCTCCGATTCGCGCCACAAGACGATCCACGGCTACGAGACGAACAAGCCAGCGACAAGTGCGAGTCGAAGCCACGAGAAACCCGAGCAGAGACGAACAAACCATGAATCCCATCGCGCAGGTCCTACCAATACTCTACATCTATTACCTGAACAGGTACGGACTCGTACGGCGCAGACGGTAAGTCAAACACCCACTACACAAAGAAACGACAGGTACCCAACTTATGTCACACACACATAGGGATGCAGAAATGACGTACACTAGCAACAGCAGAACCATAGGGGCGGGATGGCTACCACCAATGCCATACACACCCATAGAGTGCTGGATGCCTACCACTACCACCACCCCTACTCAGGGGGGCCTGGATGCCTGTCACTACTACCATCCCCACTCATAGGGGGATGGATGCCTACCACTACCACCACCCCTACTCATGGGGGCCTGGAGGCCTACCACTACCACCACCCCTACTCAGGGGGGCCTGGATGCCTGTCACTACTACCATCCCCACTCATAGGGGGATGGATGCCTACCACAAACACCACCCCTACTCAGGGGGCCTGGATGCCTGTCACTACTACCATCCCCACTCATAGGGGGATGGATGCCTACCACTACCACCACCCCTACTCATGGGGGCCTGGATGCCTGTCACTGCTACCATCCCCACTCATAGGGGGATGGATGCGTACCACTACTACCATGCCCACTCATAGGGGGATGGATGCCTACCACTACCACCACCCCTACTAAGGGGTGCCTGGATGCCTACCACTACCACCACCCCTACTAAGGGGTGCCTGGATGCCTACCACTACCACCACCCCTACTCATGGGGGCCTGGATGCCTACCACTAACACCACCCCTACTCAGGGGGGCCTGGATGCCTGTCACTACTACCATCCCCACTCATAGGGGGATGGATGCCTACCACTACCACCACCCCTACTCAGGGGGGCCTGGATGCCTACCACTACCACCACCCCTACTCATGTGGGCCTGGATGCCTGTCACTACTACCATCCCCACTCATAGGGGGATGGATGCCTACCACTAACACCACCCCTACTCATGGGGGCCTGGATGCCTACCACTACCACCACCCCTACTAAGGGGTGCCTGGATGCCTACCACTACCACCACCCCTACTCATGGGGGCCTGGATGCCTACCACTAACACCACCCCTACTCAGGGGGGCCTAGATGCCTGTCACTACTACCATCCCCACTCATAGGGGGATGGATGCCTACCACTAACACCACCCCTACTCATGGGGGCCTGGATGCCTACCACTACCACCACCCCTACTAAGGGGGGCCTGGATGCCTGTCACTACTACCATCCCCACTCATAGGGGGATGGATGCCTACCACTACTACCATCCCACTCATAGGGGGATGGATGCCTACCTCTACCACCACCCCTACTCATGGGGGCCTGGATGCCTACCACTACCACCACCCCTACTCATGTGGGCCTGGATGCCTGTCACTACTACCATCCCCACTCATAGGGGGATGGATACCTACGACTAACACCATACCTACTCATGGGGGCCTGGATGCCTACCACTACCACCACCCCTACTCATGTGGGCCTGGATGCCTGTCACTACTACCATCCCCACTCATAGGGGGATGGATGCCTACCACTACCACCATCCCCACTCATAGGGGCCTGGATGCCTACCACTACCACCATCCCCACTCATAGGGGCCTGGATGCCTACCACTACCACCACCCCTACTCATGGGGGCCTGGATGCCTACCACTACCACCACCCCTACTAAGGGGTGCCTGGATGCCTACCACTACCACCACCCCTACTCATGGGGGCCTGGATGCCTACCACTAACACCACCCCTACTCAGGGGGGCCTGGATGCCTGTCACTACTACCATCCCCACTCATAGGGGGATGGATGCCTACCACTAACACCACCCCTACTCAGGGGGGCCTGGATGCCTACCACTACTACCATCCCCACTCATAGGGGGATGGATGCCTACCACTACCACCATCCCCACTCATAGGGGGATGGATGCCTACCACTACCACCACCCCTACTCATGGGGGCCTGGATTCCTACCACTACCACCACCCCTACTCATGTGGGCCTGGATGCCTGTCACTACTACCATCCCCACTCATAGGGGGGTGGATGCCTACCACTAACACCACCCCTACTCATGGGGGCCTGGATGCCTACCACTAACACCACCCCTACTCATGTGGGCCTGGATGCCTGTCACTACTACCATCCCCACTCATAGGGGGATGGATGCCTACCACTAACACCACCCCTACTCAGGGGGGCCTGGATGCCTACCTCTACTACCATCCCCACTCATAGGGGGATGGATGCCTATCACCATCTTCACTCATAGGGGGATGAATGCCTACCACCCACACCACCCCTACACAAAGGACGGGTAATGCATGACACAACCAGCATACTCCAACATAAGGAATGTCTGAAAATACATCCCACCAACACCATGACAAGCGTGTGTAGTCTGTGTCAAATGCCTACAACACTGAACATGACATTGAGCATACAATGTGACCCCCTATCACATGTGTCACACATAAATGTGTGTGGCCTCCACAATGCAAGCAGACCATGACCACTGTGGCAATGGGGTATTACACCCCATCATCACAGTGACCAAAAGGTAAGTGTGGGGTCCATAGCTGAAGCCCAATTGAACATTGTGGCAATGGGGTCTAAACCCCCATCACCACAGTGACCAAAAGGTAAGTGTGGGGTCCATACCTGAGGCACATTTTGAACATTGTGGCAATGGGGTCTAAACCCCCATCACCACAGTGACCAAAAGGTAAGTGTGGGGTCCATACCTGAGGCACATTTTGAACATTGTGGCAATGGGGTCTAAACCCCCATCACCACAGTGACCAAAAGGTAAGTGTGGGGTCCATAGCTGAAGCACATTTTGAACATTGTGTCAATGGGGTCTAAAACCCCATCATCACAGTGACCAAAATGTAAGTGTTGTCATGGGAAAAGCTGCAAATGCCAAACAGCATGGATGATTCCTGGTCACAGAACAACAAACACATCTGTGGCATAGTAGTGCTTGTGTCCCTTAGCAACATACATTGGGTGAGGCAAACAGTGCAGTGCAAATAAGATATACCTTTGGCCATGTGCAGACAAACATCACCCATGGGGGCTGACATTGTCAACATTCGTCAATAACACAATGACAGAAGTGACCATCATAATGCAGCCCCACATATCTGCACCAATGGACACACAAATGTAGATATCCTGTGGAGACTGTAGATGTCAGGTGAACAAATACCATACCATGGCAGCAATGGGACATACAAACCATGATCATTGTGCTGACTGATGACCTAGGAGTCCCAGGGACAGCAGGGGAAAGCTACCAAACAACATACAGCCAATGGCACACTAAAGATATGCCAATGCAGTGGTGCAGATGCACAAACACAAACAGGCAGCCTCACACTGCATATCAAACACAACAGGTGATGGGGGGGTGTGCCAGTGTCCCCAGGCAACCACACAACACATGAGGAGGCCTGAATCACAATTACACAGATGTGTATACAGTGCCACACAAAAGTAACTCATGGATCGGATTCCCCTATGTGGGCAATCAGGCATTGTTAGATGAGAGGGAGCCAAAATTACACATGTCACACAAGCTTGTAGGAACAGCAAATAACACAGCAAGAGACAGACCCACCACAGCACTACCCCCAGGGACCCCACATTGTGCTGACCCTGGCCTGCATCATAATCCCACTGTGATGACAAAGCTAGATGTCGTTCACACTGTGAACCACAGTCATGTGTCCTGAGCAACAAACTACCATCACACCTACACAAGCACAAATCAATCAGCACGGCCTGTCAGCCAAGGCCAACATGGAGGTAGGGGTCTAGCCGTGCAACAACTCCCGTTTGCACACACTCAACACCACACACCTTGATCTCCACCAATGTGCAGCAGTGAAGCTCACATGGACTGGTGACATTGCACATGCACCCATGACAATCCCAGGGGTGGTGGTGGGAACTAAGGTGCAGAAACCCATCACACATGGCCAGTCAACAAGACTCGTGAATGTCTGACACACTGCACAGTACGCCGTACATGGGCATGACGTGAAATCCACCACAATCAATGGGATCCCGGACACAGTCACACACCAATGGAGAAGTCAAGGTCACCCACAAAGAACACACATAGACAACTTCCAACATTGCAGCTCTGACCCTGAGGAGTGGCAGCAGTCACACACACAACGTGTCACAATCACTGAAAGCTAACACAAACTGTAAATTACATGACTTGTGTAACCAACAAGTGCCAAGGGGAATACTGACTGTGTCTCATCTGCGTTTGCCCACAAACTCAGCCCTGACGGCAAACACACCTATGGATGATACCCTGATGAACAGTAATGTGCCATGCACCCACATCCCAGAGAACCCAGTGCGAAGATTTGGGGGGAACATAGGTCAACTCAGCAAGCATCACAAACAGGAACATCACTAGGGATCCCAGCCGGCGTTGCAAAATGGAAGTGAACACACACAGACATGCTCACACAACACACACTTTGGGCTCAGGCAATGTCACGGAATTACACACTGCCATGAGGGGACTCCACTCCTGTGTAAGGAAAGCTGTGCCATACGTTGTCTCTGCAGGGCCCTATCATGTCAGCAGTACACTTGTTCACTCAGTCAACAATTAGCACAAAATGAAGGCTCTCGTCACATCAGCCTGGTCATGGGAGTGTCACCGAAATCATCTGCACAGATCCAACACACATGTATAGCAAGTTGCACTGATAACACAGATGAGTCCTTCCCCATTGATGCCCAAACTTGCATGTCCAGTGGAGATGGTCACACGGTCAGGGAAATAGACAAATTGAACAATGGCAAGTACAACTGATGTGCAGGGGTGTAAGCCACAGATGTGATATTGCAAATAAATGTAGGAAATCCCATTGGCAAATATTGAAAACATGACACCCTCACATTGCTGCAAAGAATGACATGGCTACACACCAGGATAGGACACATTCCCCCTGGACCACATGGGGTCCTGCACAGTAACACTTCATTTTCATGATATCAAAAATCACCATCACTGCAGCAAGGGCATGGTTAGCATCATCAACATCATGTACATCTGAAGCAAAACCACCAGAGAACAGAAAGGAGCTTTATTCAGCATATGTGTGTGAAATAGAAAAGTCCAGAAAAAGACAAAGGCCAATGGCCAGTGCAACAGTTAAGTCCGAACAGGGTGACAGTGGCAGATGTCACCCTTTGCTTGCCTGCACTGATACGGACCAGGGACATTCCCCTCGGAGGGGCATACAGGGGGGCAGGCCAGGCACCGCAGGGACAGGATCAGGGCTCACCAGAAGGAGGCAGGGAAGGGGTGGCTGGTGCTGGAGAGTCACTGACAACTGCAGTGGAGGTGTCTGACATGGTGTGTGCCGGCACAACTGGGGGACTTGAGTCAGATGGTGTGGTTGCCGGCACGACTGCAGTGGTCTGGCCAGATGGAGTGGACAGGTTCCCCACTGCAGTGCCCAAGTCAGACGGGGTGGTAGTGGACTCCATTGCAGTGCCTATCTCCAGGGGAGTAGAATGGGGTTCAGGTAAGGTAGGCAGGACAGAGGGGGAGGACACGGTCTCCACACCAGTGGCACAAACATGTGCAGCGGGGGGGTGAGGCTGGAAGAGCAAGTGGTAGGGGGAGAAGGCCGGATCATTTTGGGGATGGTGTATCTGTGGGTGGGGGAACCTGGGGCAGGGTGTGGTGGGGGAACCTGTGTTGTGGGGGCCTGAGGGATGGAGGATGGAGACTGTGTGGTTGAGCTGCAGGGCGGTGGCAGGGTCTTGCTCTTCCGGGACCGGGGGACTTGCGTGTGGGGGCCTTAGTTTGTCTGTGCCTGGGGGAGGGTGTCCGGGGGTGAGGGCACTCCCCTCTGTGTGGGTGGACTTCCTCTTCCCCCTGTATGCTGGATCAGCTGGATCGGAGGGGAAGAGGCCGAGGTCACAGAGGAAGAGCTGCTGTTTAGGTGGGGTTGCAGGTGAGGCAAGGGAAGGGGTCTTGGAGGGAGAGGATTTGGAGGACTGCGGAGTGACTGTGGATGCCTGTGTGTGTGTCTGTTCCCCATCCCCTGTGGGTGTGGTATCAGTCCCCTGAGGATGCTTGCGTGCACGTTTTGCCTTTGTTTTGGGTGTTTCTGTGCTGCTTGTGTCTGTGTGTTTGGGTGATTGTGCAGGTGTGCATGTGCTTGGGACAGGTAGGGTGCCAGGAAGTGTGGATGGGGCAGAGGTAGGAGGGGTGAGGGACTGTTGGAGGAGGGACACTGCTGCCGTCAGGGAGGAATCCATGGACTTATTGCTCCTCTGTAGGGCAGACATGCCAGATGAGATGCCCTCCATGAACGACACCAGCTGTGTCAACAGAGTGGTGTGTGCATGGAGGACACTCAGCATTGCTGTCTGCCCTACATGGAGCTGGCGAAGTAAGTACACAGACTCCTCACTCAGGGCAGCAGGGGACTCAGGGGCAGGGGTGCGGGGCCTGGCACTACGGAGACACGCTCCCGAACACGGGAGCCTCCACGGACCTCTGGAATGGGAGCCGATGGGAGGGCGGTGGTGGTGGTGGTGGTGGCGGGGCCAGCCATACTAGCTGGGGTGTGGTGGCTGCTGACACCCGCCTCCACAAGGGAGTCATCCTCCGAGCTGCTGTGGTCCTCAGCTGAGGTGGATGGTGCTGAGGACTCCTCGGTGTGGCTCCCCTCGCCCTCCGTGCCACTGGGTCCCTCCGACCACTCATCGGCTGCTGACCCAGTCTGGCTCTGCAGCTCCTCCTGGTCCGTGGAGCTGTCCCCTCCTGTGGCCGTGGATGTATCTGCAAACAATTAGGGAAACAGACAAACATCAGTCACCTGCACTGACCGCACACACCACAGTAAGTACAGCACATTACAGAGCAAGCCCTGGCATCCTTAGTTGAACATTGCCAAAAGTGCTCACACAGATTAGGAGAAGCCAATTGTCAGTCTGATGGTCAACCATGGCACTCACACCCCTCCTGGCCTTTGTAGTAGGGTTCTGTTCTACCATATAACACAGACCTATGTACCTTTCTGCTCTGCCCATGAAACATGGCACTCCCATATAGGCCTCCACCAGTCAGGCCCTGATAGATGACCTAAGCTGTCCATTTTTCTTTTAGCCTTTTAGTACCTGTCACAGTGGTCCACCCCCCTTAGATACATACACTTAGGCCCAAGCCCTCACAGTGGTCCACACCCCTTAGATACATACACTTAGGCCCAAACCCACCTCCTTAGATGCACACACACATGTAGGCCCAAGAGGCCACTGCCTCTTGCTATCATTTTTTAATACAACAAATCTTGTAGGCCTTTCTGACCTGACAGCAGGGACCTGTGCCATCCACCGCGGCACCAGCCCCCACCTTGTAAATATCCACAGTCACAAGAATAAGGTTAGCCCACACGTATGTGACACTCTGCTGGTACATCTTGCTCTTTCACAAGCAATGTTTGCAATATTTTAACTTATGAAACTTTCCACGCTTGCTCCACTGAAACTGAAAAGGCGGCTACGTGACAGAGAAATAATATATAAAATCTCAATTTCTGAGCATCTTACGGTAAAAGTTATCTTTTTCTTATGTTTGCGGTCAAGAGCACTGACCACCTGCTAAAAGCCCCTGTTTTCACCATGATACCACTTCTCTGTTCTTCAAAAAACTTTCCACAGTTACTGTAAGCGTGTGGTCAAGGACCCACGTCAGGGCCCACGTCAACTGTGGGTAGGAGTTCTGCATTAAGCCATATAAAAGGTTTGCACCCATGTCCACGCCCTGAACTCTTCATACCAGTGCATTGCATGGGGAGGGTTCCCGGTCGGCCGTTCTCCTGATCTTGGGCCTAGAACTTCTACTCTCAAGGTGGTAATGCTCTTTTCTGATTGCTAGCCTTTTGGCTTTGTCAGCCTCTCTAATTTAGCTCATCCACACCCAATTCATTGCATTTATCCTAGATTAAACTGTGTAGCCTTGGATGGTTCTTGCTCTCTTATGTAAGATTTGCCTTCTAGGCGCTTGCCTATTCATGATCCCTCTTTTAAGACTTGCCCCATAGGCTGTAGCTCACTGATAGATAATTACATAGATCTTTGTGCTTCACTTAAAATATGATTTGTAATATTGTTGATGCTTTCATTTTCATCCTGCTCATGTGTTGACGAGCAGCATTAAATGAACAGTTCTCAGTGTTACTGAATTGCTTAACAAAGTGCCACTGTATTTCACACCGTTGTTCCATCTTTTCAAGTGAACGAGCAGAGTGCGGGTCGTGCTCTCATGAGCCGGTAAGCAGAAGGGTGTGACCACCCATTTACCCTCAAACAGCTTGCACCCATCTGTCTGGTGCCTGCCGGATGGTAATACCCCAGTGTGGACACATGCACCACCTACCCAGTTGTTGGACATTGCAGGTAACACGGTGAAGTATGTGAACATGCACACATCACATCTCTTGCCACTGAGTCAGTACAGGTGTCCGGATAAAGGGATGGCCAGAGTCTAATTTGAAATGCATGTGATGCATACCAGCACCAGACACCATGATGCACCCATGTCCTCATAGTCAATGCCCCAATGGGGTGCATGTTGCACCTGTCACTCCCCTGCAGGATCACTCTTAGGAAGTTTAATGCCATGGCACATGCATGCCTGCAAAGTCATACATCACTGTCTCCAGTCACATGGGCAGGGCAACCAGCCAACAACAGTCTGCACTGTGTCACTATCCTAGGTCATGGGGAATGCAAGTTCTGTAGCTGACAAGTGCACATGTCCATCCCCCCCACACCACATCATCTGAACTCTTATTTGTCCACGTCATACCAATTGGACATATGGGAGACATGAAACACAACTCTCTGAACCTGAGCACCTCACAGTCTGCTGTGAATGAAAAACAGCTGCCTGAACTTCTCAGTCGCATGCACCAGTCTGTACAGTCAAGTGATCAAACACCTATATGTCACCCAAGTATCGTCTCTCATGGTCACATCTCAGATGGCATGCTGAGCCATAACCGATAAACACCCCAGTAGTCCTGACAACGAAGCCACAGCACAATGACACAGAGGCAGACACCTGAGGGAACATTTCACTGAGCACAATGTGTCAGCTGATACACGGGAGTGGGAGTACAGAGTGTATTGTATGCCCTGGAGTAGGCATGACTGTCCTGCTCCATGTGAAAGAGGGATGAGCCCTGGACAGTAGGCATGTGGCTAAGCATGTGTGACACACTTGAAATACATACTCCTGAGGCCCAAACATTGTTCCCACCCGCAGCATGGGGGTGTGCCAAATACCCCAGGCACATGTGGTGAGTCAGATCAGCAATTGGAACACATATCAAAGTTACACGCAGATTACATGTCAGAACTCAGGCATTGTGTAAGCAATGGACCCACCCATGAAGCCCACCACAAAGGTACGGTAACAAATGCTGTCCCCCACCCTGAGCTAAGCAAAATGCAAGGACACAGTACCCAAGTGACACAATTTCCATAATGTAAGGGCCACACCTGGGTATCAGATGAGGAGTGGGCATGTCACAATTGAGGGACATGGGTCCTGGACCACAAGACTGATGTACTGTGGAGGTTTAACCAGGCCAGAGGAGGGCACATAGCATGTCAGACAAAGTTCACAGTGCAGTCATGGACTCACCCCCTCCTTGCTGCTGTCTGGCCTTCAGCTGCCCATCCAGGTCAGGGAAGACCACCGCCAGGATCCGGAGCATGTGGGGGTCAGGGTCCGGTGTCCGCCCCTCATGCGAGGAGGCGACAGCTTCAGCTGGACCCTTGCGATCCTCCGGGTCCAGCCCCAAAGGTCCTGCCACCTCTTCTGGCAGTTGCGGATCCGGCGCTTGTAGTCCCCCACGGATCGTACTGCCCGGACAATGGTCAGCCAGATCTCCTGCTTCTGGTGGGCATCAACCTGTGAGGATGACAAAGTGAAAAAGGCCATTACTACACATGCAACATATCCGTGCATCACACAGTTGGATATACATGTCTCAATCACAGGGGCATATGATGTACACAGGCAGTGCAACTATGGCTATGAACAGTTTACCAGCAGTTACTAAATGGTATCATTGCCTGGGAAGTAAAACCTTGTTGGAATGCACTGTTACTGCACTATACCTGTTCAGTGCATGTAACTACACACTTTGGGGGTGAGAACTACTCAGTGAGCATGCTAGCCAGTGGTGTGCACACTGGAAGTCTTGCTAGTCAGACAACATGCACATTTAGTAAGGCAGTGGACAGCACACTCACCTGCTCCCCTGGTTTCCCATACAGCTTGCTGTACTGTGGAAGGAGGCTGTCCAGCAGGGCCTGGTTCTCCTCAGCGCTGAAGGCTGGGGCTCTCTCCACAGTACGTGCCATTGCAGTAGCCAGAGGATGCAGAGACAGCAGCAGTGTTGGTGGCAGATGTCGTCCTGGAGCATGTAGTGCAGGCAAGTGAGCTCTCAGGGGAACAGCCAGCATTATATGTGTGCTGCAGAGGCAGATACTGTCCCATGTGTCCAAAGTGATAGGTCCAAGTCGTTTGCATCTTCTGAATCTGGCCAATCCATGGAATTGCACCACTTATACACGCCCACAGCATCCTTCAAAAGTTAAACTTCATGACACCCATGAATTTGCAACATTGTTGTGGCTGGCCAACTGAATTTACTGCATCAGACTCGTTAAAGCTTCGAAAACGCGTCCGTTGCAATGCCAGGCCCTAGCCAATGCGTGCGCACCGATCGGACCATTGCTGTACAACGCGTATTTCAAAAAACAATGCGTACCCGTTCACATCAAATGCAATGTCCAATGCATGCGCACCGATCGGTCCATTGCTGTACAACGCGTACCCGCTCACATCATATGCAATGGCCAATGCGTGCGCAACGATCGGTCCATTGCTGTACAACGCGTACCCGCTCACATCATATGCAATGGCCAATGCGTGCGCACCGATCGGTCCATTGCTGTACAACGCATACCCGCTCACATCATATGCAATGGCCAATGCGTGCGCACCGATCGGTCCATTGCTGTACAACGCATACCCGCTCACATCATATGCAATGGCCAATGCGTGCGCACCGATCGGTCCATTGCTATACAACGCATACCCACTCACATCATATGCAATGGCCAATGCATGCGCACTGATCGGTCCATTGCTGTACAACGCGTACCCGCTCACATCATATGCAATGGCCAATGCGTGCGCACCGATCGGTCCATTGCTGTACAACGCGTACCCGCTCACATCATATGCAATGGAAAATGTGTGCGCACCGATCGGTCCATTGCTGTACAACGCGTACCCGCTCACATCATATGCAATGGCCAATGCGTGCGCACCGATCGGTCCATTGCTGTACAACGCGTACCCGTTCACATCAAATGCAATGTCCAATGCGTGCGCACCGATCTGTCCATTGCTGTACAACGCGTACCCGCTCACATCATATGCAATGGCCAATGCGTGCGCACCGATCGGTCCATTGCTGTACAACGCCTACCCGCTCACATCATATGCAATGACCAATGCGTGCGCACCGATCGGTCCATTGCTGTACAACGCGTACCCGCTCACACCATATGCAATGGCCAATGCGTGCGCACCGATCGGTCCATTGCTGTACAACGCGTACCCGCTCACATCATATGCAATGGCCAATGCGTGCGCACCGATCGGTCCATTGCTGTACAACGCGTACCCGTTCACATCAAATGCAATCTCCAATGCGTGCGCACCGATCGGTCCATTGCTGTACAACGCGTACCCGCTCACATCATATGCAATGGCCAATGCGTGCGCACCGATCGGTCCATTGCTGTACAATGCGTACCGGCTCACATCATATGCAATGGCCAATGCTTGCGCACTCGATCGGTCCATTGCTGTACAACGCGCACCCGCCACATCATATGCAATGGCCAATGCATGCGCACCGATGGGTCCATTGCTGTACAACGCGTTACCCACTCACATCAAATGCAATGGCCAATGCGTGCGCACCGATCGGTCCATTGCTGTACAACGCGCACTCGCTCACATCATATGCAATGGCCAATGCGTGCGCACCGATCGGTCCATTGCTGTACAACGCGTACCCGCTCACATCATATGCAATGGCCAATGCGTGCGCACCGATCGGTCCATTGCTGTACAACGCGTATCCGCTCACATCATATGCAATGGCCAATGCGTGCGCAACGATCGGTCCATTGCTGTACAACGCGTACCCGTTCACATCAAATGCAATGTCCAATGCGTGCGCAACGATCGTTCCATTGCTGTACAACGCGTACCCGCTCACATCATATGCAATGGCCAATGCGTGCGCACCGATCGGTCCATTGCTGTACAACGCTATACCCGCTACATCATATGCAATGGCCAATGCGTGTGCACCGATCGGTCCATTGCTATACAACGCATACCCGCTCACATCATATGCAATGGCCAATGCGTGCGCACCGATCGGTCCATTGCTGTACAACGCGTACCCGCTCACATCATATGCAATGGCCAATGCGTGCGCACCGATCGGTCCATTGCTGTACAACGCGTACCCGCTCACATCATATGCAATGGAAAATGCGTGCGCACCGATCGGTCCATTGCTGTACAACGCGTACCCCCTCACATCATATGCAATGGCCAATGCGTGCGCAACGATCGGTCCATTGCTGTACAACGCGTACCCGTTCACATCAAATGCAATGTCCAATGCGTGCACAACGATCGGTCCATTGCTGTACAACGCGTACCCGCTCACATCATATGCAATGGCCAATGCGTGCGCAACGATCGGTCCATTGCTGTACAACGCGTACCCGCTCACATCATATGCAATGGCCAATGCGTATGCACCGATCGGTCCATTGATGTACAACGCGTACTCGCTCACATCATATGCAATGTCCAATGCGTGCGCACCGATCGGTCCATTGCTGTACAACGCGTACCCGCTCACATCATATGCAATGGCCAATGCGTGCGCACCGATCGGTCCATTGCTGTACAACGCGTACCCGCTCACATCATATGCAATGGCCAATGCGTGCGCACCGATCGGTCCATTGCTGTACAACACGTACCCGTTCACATCAAATGCAATGTCCAATG
Organism: Calotriton arnoldi; assembly: GCA_963921515.1. Lineage (NCBI taxonomy): Eukaryota > Metazoa > Chordata > Amphibia > Caudata > Salamandridae > Calotriton > Calotriton arnoldi. Next base: position 1,962,536 of record CAWUFW010001638.1, on the reverse strand, counting down.
CGTGCGCACCGATCGGTCCATTGCTGTACAACGCGTACCCGCTCACATCATATGCAATGGCCAATGCGTGCGCACCGATCGGTCCATTGCTGTACAACGCGTACCCGCTCACATCATATGCAATGGCCAATGCGTGCGCACCGATCGGTCCATTGCTGTACAACGCGTACCCGCTCACATCATATGCAATGGAAAATGTGTGCGCACCGATCGGTCCATTGCTGTACAACGCGTACCCGCTCACATCATATGCAATGGCCAATGCGTGCGCACCGATCGGTCCATTGCTGTACAACGCGTACCCGTTCACATCAAATGCAATGTCCAATGCGTGCGCACCGATCTGTCCATTGCTGTACAACGCGTACCCGCTCACATCATATGCAATGGCCAATGCGTGCGCACCGATCGGTCCATTGCTGTACAACGCCTACCCGCTCACATCATATGCAATGACCAATGCGTGCGCACCGATCGGTCCATTGCTGTACAACGCGTACTCGCTCACACCATATGCAATGGCCAATGCGTGCGCACCCGATCGGTCCATTGCTGTACAACGCGTACTCCGCTCACATCATATGCAATGGCCAATGCGTGCGCACCGATCGGTCCATTGCTGTACAACGCGTACTCGTTCACATCAAATGCAATGTCCAATGCGTGCGCACCGATCGGTCCATTGCTGTACAACGCGTACCCGCTCACATCATATGCAATGGCCAATGCGTGCGCACCGATCGGTCCATTGCTGTACAATGCGTACCGGCTCACATCATATGCAATGGCCAATGCTTGCGCACCGATCGGTCCATTGCTGTACAACGCGTACCCGCTCACATCATATGCAATGGCCAATGCATGCGCACCGATGGGTCCATTGCTGTACAACGCGTTACCCGCCACATCAAATGCAATGGCCAATGCGTGCGCACTCGATCGGTCCATTGCTGTACAACGCGTACTCGCCACATCATATGCAATGGCCAATGCGTGCGCACCGATCGGTCCATTGCTGTACAACGCGTACCCGCCACATCATATGCAATGGCCAATGCGTGCGCACCGATCGGTCCATTGCTGTACAACGCGTATCCGCTCACATCATATGCAATGGCCAATGCGTGCGCAACGATCGGTCCATTGCTGTACAACGCGTACCCGTTCACATCAAATGCAATGTCCAATGCGTGCGCAACGATCGTTCCATTGCTGTACAACGCGTACCCGCTCACATCATATGCAATGGCCAATGCGTGCGCACCGATCGGTCCATTGCTGTACAACGCATACCCGCTCACATCATATGCAATGGCCAATGCGTGTGCACCGATCGGTCCATTGCTATACAACGCATACCCGCTCACATCATATGCAATGGCCAATGCGTGCGCACCGATCGGTCCATTGCTGTACAACGCGTACCCGCTCACATCATATGCAATGGCCAATGCGTGCGCACCGATCGGTCCATTGCTGTACAACGCGTACCCGCTCACATCATATGCAATGGAAAATGCGTGGCGCACCGATCGGTCCATTGCTGTACAACGCGTACCCGCTCACATCATATGCAATGGCCAATGCGTGCGCAACGATCGGTCCATTGCTGTACAACGCTGTACCCGTTCACATCAAATGCAATGTCCAATGCGTGCACAACGATCGGTCCATTGCTGTACAACGCGTACCCGCTACATCATATGCAATGGCCAATGCGTGCGCAACGATCGGTCCATTGCTGTACAACGCGTACTCCGCTCACATCATATGCAATGGCCAATGCGTGCGCACCGATCGGTCCATTGATGTACAACGCGTACCCGCTACATCATATGCAATGTCCAATGCGTGCGCACCGATCGGTCCATTGCTGTACAACGCGTACCCGCTCACATCATATGCAATGGCCAATGCGTGCGCACCGATCGGTCCATTGCTGTACAACGCGTACTCGCTCACATCATATGCAATGGCCAATGCGTGCGCACCGATCGGTCCATTGCTGTACAACACGTACCCGTTCACATCAAATGCAATGTCCAATGCGTGCGCACCGATCGGTCCATTGCTGTACAACGCGTACCCGCTCACATCGTATGCAATGGCCAATGCGTGCGCATCGATCGGTCCATTGCTGTACAACGCTGTACCCGCTCACATCATATGCAATGGCCAATGCGTGCGCACCAATCGGTCCATTGCTGTACAACGCGTACCCGCTCACATCAAATGCAATGTCCAATGCGTGCGCACCGATCGGTCCATTGCTGTACAACGCGTACCCGCTCACATCATATGCAATGGCCAATGCGTGCGCACCGATCGGTCCATTGCTGTACAACGCGTACCCGCTCACATCATATGCAATGGCCAATGCTTGCGCACCGATCGGTCCATTGCTGTATAACGCGTACCCGCTCACATCATATGCAATGGCCAATGCGTGCGCACCGATGGGTCCATTGCTGTACAACGCGTACCCGCTCACATCAACGCGTACCCGCTCACATCATATGCAATGGCCAATGCGTGCGCACCGATCGGTCCATTGCTGTACAACGCTGCACCGGCTCACATCATATGCAATGGCCAATGCGTGCGCAACGATCGGTCCATTGCTGTGCAACGCGTACCAATTCACATCAAATGCAATGTCCAATGCGTGCGCAACGATCGGTCCATTGCTGTACAACGCGTACCCGCTCACATCATATGCAATGGCCAATGCGTGCGCAACGATCGGTCCATTGCTGTACAACGCGTACCCGCTCACATCATATGCAATGGCCAATGCGTGCGCACCGATCGGTCCATTGCTGTACAACGCGTACCCGCTCACATCATATGCAATGGCCAATGCGTGCGCACCGATCGGTCCATTGCTGTACAACGCATACCCGCTCACATCATATGCAATGGCCAATGCGTGTGCACCGATCGGTCCATTGCTGTACAACGCGTACCCGCTCACATCATATGCAATGGCCAATGCATGCGCACCGATCGGACCATTGCTGTACAACGCATCCCTGTACAAGTCACTCGCATATGTCACCATGCCTGTCACAGGTGAACGTATGCCAGCCACATTCACTTTCCAGGGACTCAGGGGCACACCTTCGACACCACAGCCTGTCCACACTGTATCCTAAGGCATGTAAGGCTGCATTACCTTTTCTGTGTATGGGGGTCAACATGTGGTTTTTTGGGTGGCACTTGGGGCAGCCACTCCCAGGCTGTGCACGTGTTCCTGGGGACAGATTCCTTTGTGTGTTGTGCACATGACCACTGTGATGTGCAACTGTTCATTTCAGAGCATGTGACATGGTCACATTTCCAGGTTGTGTATGTGTATGTCATGTCACATACCCCCTGAGTCCCATGTGGGACGGTATGTACGTCACAGTGTGACCCATTGCCACAATAGTGATGGCCCTCCACAGTCTGTGTGCATGTTGTGTTTACAATGTCTCTGATTTCATGTGCACAATGGGAGACAGTCTCCACATCCACGTTGTTTGTGCATGGACTTTGATGTTGTGCGTGTGTGTGTGTCACAGACGTCCATGTCTGTTCTGCAGAGGCAACAGGGACCACTACCTGTGGGGGTCATGGTTGTTTTGCTGTGGCGTATTCATGATACGCCATGTCATGCCAGTGTCCATGTGGCAATACAGGGTCCCTGGGAATCTACCTGTCAATGAGTTGTGATGCCTGGGGCACATGTGTCCTCACATGTCACTGTGGTGTGTGTTTGGAACGTGACAGCAGTACATGGGTACTGTGACACAGCCTAATGATATCCCATAGCACAACCTGGAACTTGTTGTCAACACATGTTGAACTGTGATGTTAGATGTTGGCCATGTAGGTGCCATACATGTCCTTACAGAACGGCACACACATCAGGTACTTGTGTCCCGTAATGATGTATCATGTGATATTGAGTATGGTCTATGCCACATATGTGGGGTGACTGACAATCTTTCTTTCTTCACCTATGCACTGCAGGGCACCAGCTGTCCATAGACCATTCCCTGACCTTGCAACGATGGTTGAACGGGACTGCATCCGACGGTACCGCTTCAACAGGGCGCTGATTGAGGAATTGGCGGTGCGGTTGGCCCCACATTTGGAACCTGGCCGGCCATACCCTACAGCACTGACCCCCAAGGTGAAGGTGATGGCAGCCCTACACTTCTTTGCCACCGGTACCTTTCAACACACTGTGGCGTCTGCTGGTGGAATGTCACAGACCATGTTCAGCCGTGTGCTCCGCAATGTTTTGGAGGCAATGTTGAGATACCTGAACCAGTACATCTATTTCCCTAAACGTCAACAACTCACTGATGTCAAGAGTGACTTCTATGCCCTGGGGAGGATGCCGCATGTCATTGGCTCCATTGATGGGACACATGTGGCTTTGGTACCACCACAGGCACATGAGCAGGCATACAGGAACAGGAAACATTACCATTCGGTCAATGCTCTGGTGGTATGTCTTGCAGATATGTGCATCTCACACGTGTGTGCCTGTTTCCCCGGTTCTGCACACGATGCCTACGTGATGAGGAGTAGTCGCATCCTGAGGATGATGTCACAGATGCAGAACCAGCGTGCCTGGCTTGTCGGTGTGTACTGACTTTGTACCATTGTGTGTGTTCTGCAATGTTGTATTCCACCCTCTTTTCCAACTCAGCTAATGTGCAATTGTCTGTATGTAGGTGACTCGGGATACCCCAACATTCCGTGGTTGCTGACACCCTCAGGAACCCAGTGACACCAGCCCAGATGCGCTACAATGAGGCACATGGTCGGACCAGGAGAGTGATCGAGCGGACATTTGGTCTCCTGAAGAGCCGCTTTCGCTGCCTGGACAAGACAGGAGGGGCCCTCCCATATGCCCCAGCAAAGGTGTGCAAGATTGTCATCGTCTGCTGCATGCTACACAACCTGGCAGTGCGGAAGGAGTTGCCTCTCATCATGGATGACGATGATCAACATCCGCCACCTGTGGAGGATCCTGGCCTGGACCACGATGCCAGTGATGATGATGATGATGAGGGTGATGTCCGCGCACAGCTCATCACCAACTTCTTCAGCTGAATGTGAGTATCCAGAGATGTCATGTCAATGATGTGAGTTTGCGTGATATGTGTTGGTGGTGCTCTGGTGCTGTTTGAGTGTGGCCATGTGCTACTTGACTGGAAGCGTGCAGCGATGTGTCCTTACAGGTCGTCTGTACTCCCCAACAGTGTTGACATGCTAACTTGGTTTTGTGTAGGTATCTTGTGACATGTATTGGGCATGAGTATTGCAGTTCTGTCCTGTTCTTCAGTGCTTTTGACTGTGTGTCATGTCTGTCCTTCACAGGGTGCTTACAGAGTTGTTTGGTCAACTGTGATCCCCCGACACCATGATTCAACTTCCAGGGTGGAAGCAGTCATTTCCCTACAGGTGATGTGCCACACACCCCTGGACTTTCTTTCTTCTACACTTGTTGACTGTGTGGCCACTGCCACGTGGGATTTCCTTGCATCTGTAGTGCAAACAACATGTTGCAAATGTGTAATAAACCTGTGCTTCACTTTGGGATGTGCGTTGTCTGTGGTCACACATCTGACTGACATTTGCTTACTGCACCTATGGGCTAGTTAACACAGACTCTGAATAGGTGTGTTGTCTGTGCATTCCACTGTATTTCCTGGCAACATCAGTGTAGGCGATGAGTCTGATGGCCCTGGTGTGTATGTGTTGTGTATCCCTAGTGGTGTGTCTCCCTCATATGTGTCACGTCGCCATGACTCACATGACAGTGTTGTACTTGCTGTAGCAGTTAGCATGCCCAGTGTCATTTAGCAGATCATCATCTCCATGACAGAAACCACGTTGGAATCACAACAGAGGCAAGTATGGTGTATTAGTGAGTTTATTTACATACATGTGTGAGTATAGTGCACAGGATGGTGGGTGCTGTACATTGGGATTGTAATCCAAAGTTCCCAGATGAGTTGGAAGTCTTGGTAACAGAAATGTCCTGAGTAAAGTCAACAGTCATCTGATACATTGGTCCAACTTAAACTCCCCATGTCATGTGGGAGAGTTGGGTTGCATTCGACAGGGTGAACAGTTTGCACACAAAGGAGAATTTCCAGAACAGGTGTTGGGTTCCTGGGGGATGTACATGGCCATCGGCCTCTCAGTTTTCCTTCCTCGGACGACCCCTCTTCTTTGGGGGGGGGGACCCTCACGTGCAGGCTGCTGCGGTGCAGGGGACTCTCCGCCAGAGTCCTCCTCCCTCCCTGTGGCAGTTGCAGTTGTTGCGGCACCAGATGTTGTGGGCACACAGGGAGGTGTGGCCATGTTGGTGCTAATCTGGCGGAGGCATGTCAATATGTCCCTATGCACCGCTGTCAGTTCTTCCAATGTGTCCCACTTGGACTCCATGCCAGACATGTGTGTCTCCACACGGGACATGTGTGTCTCCACACGGGACATGTGTGAGTCCAAGCGGGCATGATGGGCAGCCTGCTGCTGTTGAATGTCCTTGAGGATCCCCACTACCTGGCTGACCTCTCCGGTGCTATTCTGGTACGCATCAGCAATGCGTACCAGTTGTGGGTCATCATGCAGTCCAGACCCCTCTGCAAACAGTGACCTATGTCTACCACCCCTCCCACCACCCCTGGCGACACGTGCGGGACCTGCGGTGGCACGCACAGGTGATCCTAGGCCCCCTTGGGGGTTGTTACTGGGGTCGTTGTCCGTTGCTCGACGTTGGACCGGGGTCCCTGTGCTGTTGTCATCGGTGGTCCTTGGTCTGTCCGTGTCGGCGGGGGTGGTCTGTGTGTTGGCAGTTGTTGGAGGGGTGGGTGCAAGGGGTGCAGATGTTGGTCCTGCTGGTGCTGCATGATGACTCACACCGGAGGAGCCAGGTAGGTCTTCGCCATCCGAGGAGGGCAGAGGCTGTTCCACACCAGTGAGCTCAGTGTCCCCCGGAGCCTGGGACAGGGACTCCTCATCGTCTGCTGCTGTGTCCCCATCATCACCTGTTTTTGGAAGAGACACACAATGTATGTTATGTTTCTACAGGCATCAATGGTTCACACACCTGACAGTTGTGACTGTACCTCTGGATGCGGGCCTGTACATTGCATTGTCCTAAGTTGTCACAGTAAGAGGTTGATATTGGTGTAGCACATTGTCCTGCAAACCTGAGGCATTTCAATGTGAATGTTGAGGTGTGTGCATGGCCAGCATTGGTTGTATTTGGTGGACATCCGGCCCTCCTTCTCCCCCCAGCCCAGTTATCCCACCATGAAGCATGCCACCCTTGCAGTGGGTTCAGGTTGACTCTCAGGATGTCAGTCAGTGGTGTCCTGCTGTTGGTTGGTGCCCAGTTCCCAGCAGGGCCTGGTACTCCCCACAACAGAGGACCATTGTCAGACATCTTAGAAGTGGCTTTTCACTCCCTGTAAGGTGTGCATGCTTCAGTGTGAGCTTGCTGGGCCATGTGGGTGGGGGATGTTGAGCTGTGACTTCCACTCCCATCATGCTATTGCCTACACCCCCCTTCCCAGCATGCCCATACTTCCTTCCTTTTGAGTGGACTTCACTGTGTGTGAGTGTGACAACAATGGCAAGATGGCTGACAGTGTGGTCCTGTTGTTTGTTGTTGCCCAGTTCCCAGCAGGGCCTTGTGCTCCACACAGCAGTACCCAGTTTCAGCCATCTTGTCAGTTCTTTTCCACTCCCTGTGAGGTGTGCATGCTTCAGTGTGAGCTTGCTGGGCCATGTGGGTGGGGGATGTTGAGCTGTGACTACCACTCCCATCATGCTATTGCCTACACCCCCCTTCCCAGCATGCCCATACTTCCTTCCTTTTGACTCTGCTTCCCTGTGGTGTAGTGTGCCTGTGCTGACAGGATGGCTGACAGTGTTGTCCTGGCGTTTGTTTGGCTACAAGTCCCAAAAGTCTCCCTGTGCTCACCACAGCATAACCCAGTGTGGTAGTTCTTTGTGTGATATTTAATTAGAGTGTGAGGCAATGCATACTCCCAGGTGAGTTGTGTGGAGTTTGTGTTAAGGGGGTGTGTGAGTAAAGCTGCTGGTAACTATGGTCAGAGCTGTCAGTTCTCCTTCCTTCCCACCCAGCCAGATATCCCACCATGGAACGTGCTTCCATTGCAGGGAGTGCAAGTTGGCTTTCAGGATGTCAGTCAGTGGTGTCCTGCTGTTGGTTGTTGCACAGTTCCCAGCAGGGCCATGTGCTCCCCACAGCAGTACCCAGTGTCAGCCATCTTGTCAGTTCTTTTCAACTCCCTGTGATGTGAGCATGGTTCAGAGTGGTGTTGATGGGCCAATTGTGAGGGTGACCAATATCTGTGACTACCACTCCCATCATGCTATTGCCTACACCCCCCTTCCCAGCATGCCCATACTTCCTTCCTTTTGAGTGGACTTCACTGTGTGTGAGTGTGACAGCAATGGCAAGATGGCTGACAGTGTGATCCTGTTGTTTGTTGGTGCCCAGTTCCCAGCAGGGCCTTGTGCTCCACACAGCAGTACCCAGTTTCAGCCATCTTGTCAGTTCTTTTCCACTCCCTGTGATGTGAGCATGGTTCAGAGTGGTGTTGATGGGCCAATTGTGAGGGTGACCAATATCTGTGACTACGACTCCCATCATGCTATTGCCTACACCCCCCTTTCCAGCATGCCCATACTTCCTTCCTTTTGAGTGGACTTTACTGTGTGTGAGTGTGACAGCAATGGCAAGATGGCTGAAAATGTGGTCCTGTTGTTTGTTGGTGCCCTGTTCCCAGCAGGGCCTTGTGCTCCACACAGAAGTACCCAGTTTCAGCCATCTTGTCAGTTCTTTTCCACTCCCTGTGATGTGAGCATGGTTCAGAGTGGTGTTGATGGGCCAATTGTGAGGGTGACCAATATCTGTGACTACGACTCCCATCATGCTATTGCCTACACCCCCCTTTCCAGCATGCCCATACTTCCTTCCTTTTGAGTGGACTTTACTGTGTGTGAGTGTGACAGCAATGGCAAGATGGCTGACAGTGTGGTCCTGTTGTTTGTTGGTGCCCTGTTCTCAGCAGGGCCTTGTGCTCCCCACAGCAGTACCCAGTTTCAGCCATCTTGTCAGTTGTTTTCCACTCCTTGTGATGTGAGCATGGTTCAGAGTGAGCTTGCTGGGCCATGTGGGTGGGGGATGTTGAGCTGTGACTACCACTCCCATCATGCTATTGCCTACACCCCCCTTCCCAGCATGTCCATACTTCCTTCCTTTTGAGTGGACTTCACTGTGTGTGAGTGTGACAGCAATGGCAAGATGGCTGACAGTGTGGTCCTGTTGTTTGTTGGTGCCCAGTTCCCAGCAGGGCCTTGTGCTCCACACAGCAGTACCCAGTTTCAGCTATCTTGTCAGTTCTTTTCCACTCCCTGTGAGGTGTGAATGCTTCAGTGTGAGCTTGCTGGGCCATGTGGGTGGGGGATGTTGAGCTGTGACTACCACTCTCATCATGCTGTTGCCTACACCCCCCTTCCCAGCATGCCCATACTTCCTTCCTTTTGACTCTGCTTCCCTGTGGGGTAGTGTGCCTGTGCTGACAGGATGGCTGACAGTGTTGTCCTGGCGTTTTGTTTGGCTACAAGTCCCAAAAGTGTCCCTGTGCTTCACACAGCACAACCCAGTGTGGTAGTTCTTTGTGGGATATTTAATTAGAGTGTGAGGCAATGCATTCTCCCAGGTGAGTTGTGTGGAGTTTGTGTTAAGGGGGTGTGTGAGTAAAGCTGCTGGTAACTATGGTCAGAACTGTTAGTCCTCCTTCCCACCCAGCCAGATATCCCACCATGGAACGTGCTTCCATTGCAGGGAGTGCAAGTTGGCTTTCAGGATGTCAGTCAGTGGTGTCCTGCTGTTGGTTGTTGCACAGTTCCCAGCAGGGCCTTGTGCTCCACACAGCAGTACGCAGTGTCAGCCATCTTGTCAGTTCTTTTCACTCCCTGTGATGTGAGCATGGTTCAGGGTGGTGTTGATGGGCCAATTGTGAGGGTGACCAATATCTGTGACTACAACTCCCATCATGCTATTGGCTACACTGACTTCACCAGCATACACAGAATTCCTTCCTTTCAGTGAGCTTCCCTGTGAGGTGGTGTTCTAGTGGTGGCAACATATCTGACTGTGTTTGTTTGTTATATTTGTGCCACTGCCTTGCTCTATTTGTTGTTAGGTTTGTACATGTCATGACACAGTTACATATCACTATGAGATGGCAGGTATTGTGTTTCTCTGACTAACATACACATCTTTGGATGATTATCTTTTGGTTGCTGTGGATTTGCTAAGGGTGCATGGTTTGACTATCCCTTGACAGTGATGTGTGTGTATTGTCACACAATATTGGGTATATTAGTTGTGTACTCACCAGGCTCTGGGATGTTTGATAGTCCATATACGCTCACTGGTGGTAGGATGGCCCGCACCTTCTCCTCCCAGGGCCTGAGGTATACTGGTTTGGCAGGAGGGCCACTGCCGGTGCGCTGACTCAAGATGTAATCCTTCTTTAGTAGGTCCTTGACCCTCCTGCGCACATCATACCACCTGTTCTGGATGTCTTCCTTTGTGCGCAAACATGGTGATTGTGCGTTCACCCTGTCGACGATCCTCTCCCACATCTTGGTTTTCTGCGACATGGGGGTCTGTTGGACCAATGTACCAAACAACTGTGGCTCTACCCTGAGGATCTCCTCTACCAGGACTTCCAATTCACTGTCTAGGAACTTTGGATTCTTCTTTGGGGGCATGGTGATGGGTGGTGGTGGTGATTGATGTGTGTGTGTGTGCAAGTGAGGGTGTGTGAGTGTCGGTTTTGCTAGGGGTATGTGAGGGTGCTATTTGTTGAGGTGCTAATGGTGTGTGGCTTGTGTGATGGATGAGCTGTGAGTGTGTCTGTTGTTGCTGTGTGATGGTGTTCTGTGCTGGCAGGTCAGTTGAATTTGCAAAGGATCATGGTAGGGATTTGTGGCCTTTATATGGGTGGAGTTGTGGGTGTGTCTTTGTTCCATGTTTCCCCCCCCCAGTATTTATTGGCTTTGTAATTGCTTGTTTGGCCCTTTTTTTTGTATTTTTCCCTTTGTACTTTTTTTGCATGTAGGAGACGTTCTTCTGACCGAGTAGGACGCTGCAGTTCTCGTGCGATCTTCTCCGAGTCGTTCACGCTGTGTTTCTGCTAGGTTTCATGTGCGGCGTACGCGTCGGTCGCGGAGTATTGGGTTGCTTCGGCTGGGTTTTGTATGCGTGTCGGTCGTACGGCTTGGGCTCCGTGCGACTCGGTCTGGTTTTACACGCATTGCATCGTACTGCGCAGGTCGGATTTCGCGGGTACGTTTCGGTCGGGTTCATTCTTGGTGTGTGTCGGTCGGTTCGATTCGCGTGGTTTCCCGGCCGGATAGCTAGTTTCCGTGCGGTTCGGTCGTTCGGCTTGTGTTCCGTACGAGTCGGTCGTGATTCACATGCATTTCATCGTACTACGCAGGTCGGGCAGCGCCGGTACGTGTCGGTCGGACTATATTCCCGTACCGAGTCGGTCGGTATGTTTTCTGGCCCGAATCGGAATCGGCCCCATAGTCTTTAGTCTGCTTTGTTAATCCTGGCCACCAGTAGCGCTGTTTCAGCAAAGAAATAGTCGCTGTAACGCCTGTATGTGCAGAACCCAAACCCTTGTGTGCCGCTAAAATCAAACCTAGCCTACGATCCATATTTGGTATTACTCTATCCCCCACTCGAGGAATCTGAGCATATGGAAAGTTTTGTGCATCTAACTTGTAGGAGTACTTGAGTGGAATTTTTTAGGTACTTCTGTGCTGCCTTTGCGTGAAGCATTGACAGCTACCATAATCTCGTCTACCCTCGTCTTTGAACGAGTAATTGCAGCTACGGCGGCTGTGCGAACAGCCCCCTTTGCGGCTTCATCAGCCAATGAATTCCCTTCAACGTGAACGCCATCACGCTGATGACTCAGTGTATGTATCACGTGAGCCCTTGGTAGTTCGTTTCTCAACTCCACTACCTGTTCCCATAGCATTTTATGCTTTATTGTGCCACCTTTTGCATCTTTGAACCCGTTTTGTTCCCAATGATGTAGATGTTCATTGTACGACTGTACACAGTAAAATGAATCACACACAATAAGTGTGGGGAATTCGTAATCCGTATTTATAAGTGCCAGTATTAGTGCTTTGAGTTCTGCCAACTGAGCCGTGCAGTCTCCTAGAGATTGCGTTTTTGTACAGCTTGGATGGAACTTGCCATCGTGCATGCGACCTTTAACAATCGCACACGCTGCGCTGTAAGCTTGCTTACTCCCTGTGGCAGGTTGAGCAGAACCATCAGTGTAAATAATGTATTCATACTGATCTAGAGGCAAAATTTCATTTGGTAGAGGATATTCTTGTTCGTATTGCAGGAATGCCTGTGTTTTTAAACTTGGATCAAATCTGTATTCAACATCCGTTGCAGTAAGAGAATTAGCCCATTGTATCCATCTCGGATGTAAGGCTTTAGCATTTGGCATGCTCGCTTTCGTGACAGCTTCTAAAGCTGGTACTGGGGTCACCAAAATTATGCATTTTCCCTGAGCCAGAGCTCTTTCTCTTGCTACAGCGGTCTGCACTGCTGTCAGGATTTTTTCTGTGGAAGTGAAACGCATTTCTGCGTTTGTATACAGGTGTGATTTGTATGTGATTGGTACTGTTTCACCTTCATTAAAAGTTAAATATGTGTACCCGCATTGACCCGCTATTACTCGGATCACCAAGTTGCGTACGTTTACGCGTGTCTGTAAATGTTTAGAAGCTATCATGTCTTCCTGTAGGGAACGCAGGATATTCGTGTGTTCCTGTGTCCATTGTTTGACTGAAAAGTCAGGTTTTATTAAGTCGTAGAAAGGTTTTACTCTTTCTGCGTAATCCAAAATGTATGTTCGACCAAAATTTAGGAATCCCAGAATTGATTGTAAATTCTTTAATGATTTTGGAGGTTGGAGCAGGGCACACTTTTCTAAAAAGTTAGCTGCTAGGCTTTTTCCCTCACTTGATAGCTCGTATCCTAAAAACAGGACACTGAGGTGGGCAATTTTTGATTTTTTGAAATTAAATTTATAGCCCTCAGAGGCGAATCCCATAATAATGGTGCTCACCCTGGTCAAGTGCCTCTTTAGGTCATCGTCCGTCAGATAAATATCATCCACATAGGACAATGCTTCTTCATCCAAATTTTGGAGTAACTCCGTTACTCTTGCTGAAAATACCCCCGGGCTGTTTTTATACCCTCGGGCTAGGCGACAAAATTGTTGCTGGGACCCTAACACACTGAAGGCGGTCAGATACCTGCTTTCAGGTGCTATATTTTGGCAGAAAAATCCATTTGAGATATCAAGTGTTGTTTTGTATTTTTCCGCACAATGTTATTCATTAATGCGGCACTGTGTGCATTTTGAACTGCAAATGTCTTTGTGCAAGTGTTTAAATGTCTGTAATCTAAAACTAGACGATATGTGTTGTCAGGTTTGGCTACGGGGAACAAAGGATTGTTCATAGGTGAAGTGCAATTTTCTATCACCCCCTGGTATTCTAGTTGGTCTAGAATCTCCCTGACTTGTTTTTTAGCTTCCTGCTTTATAGGATATTGCCTTTGAGCATTTGGGGAAACTTTTAACGGGATCACGTGGTGGGTTGAATCCTCATCCCAACCAACATAATTTTTATACAATGCTGGAGCTAGGGCAACCGCCCACTCCTGCGCATATGCATGTTTTAGGTGAATGGGAACGAGGTCGGAAAAGGCTGGAAAAATTACCATTTCTCCCCTAGGGCACTCCATGACGAATGCTGGCGGCCAGTCTTGTTCTGCTAATAGAATGTCATAACCAGATGAAAGATTTTTCCAAAAGAGACCTTTAATTTTTCTGGGCTTGTCCCCCTCCATCCGGAGTGTTATCTCATGTAACTTATGTGGGACACTTACCCGAGTATCAGGTGTTTCCACCGTGATATACTCACTCAACTCCGCTGTCACCAGAAATTCCTTCAGGTTCTGGCGAGCTATCGTTACTTCTGCTGCGCTGTCTAGCATCGTCAGAGCCCATTCCCCATTCAGAAGCTGTGTCCTCCGAATTCTGGGCTTGTCTGATCTTGAGACCTGCTACCTTCTTCTTTTTGAACTGAGGTTTTGATTTTTGTTTATCCTCTTTTTTAGGTGCGTAGTCCGCAGCGTGTTGCGTGTCTCTGGACTTTGTATGCTCCTTTGATCGTCCTTCCCTCTCGGAGTTTCGTGATGAACCCTGAAAGGAACGAGAGGAACGAGTATCAGTATCCTGATACCAGTCAGGGTTTTTAATGTTATCCCTATTCCTGAGGTTATACCTCTTTTCAGAGGGCTCCTGTTGAGGAGACCTACCTCTGGACTGAGATCTGGTGTCTTTAGACTTTTGTTGTTTTTTATTTTCCCACTTCTTTTCAGAAGAAGTAGGTGTCTGCTTTGTAGTGTCCTTTTCAGGACTGCCCAGTTGTGGTTTTAATGCTTTCCCACCCAAACTGTCTCTGCCTAGTTCTGCATATGCAGTTTCAATTATTTTGGGTAGTTCATGTTGTTGGTCTTCTGGACCGAACTCCCTTAGGCATTGGCGGATTGCCACAGAAGCTGCTTCCCCCTTAATGTTAGCTAGTATTATGGCTGAGACCTGTTCAAAGTTGTTTAGCAACTTCATCCCTAAGTTAAGGGCAGGTTCTGCTCTGTACTCATTTTGTATCTGTTTCACTACGTCAGGTACTACGGCTAAGGATGGGATACCATGTGTTCTGGTATATATGGCAGCAAAGACTGAACCCCAAGAGGTGCAGTCCTCTACTTGCGGTGTAAGACCCATGGGCAAGCAGATTGTTAGAATTCTGTGTTTATCACAGGTGGTAGTTTTCTGAGCTATCCAGAATGGGATTTGTTCGCGTTTTGCTGGCATTTTGCCCATTATCGCGTGTAATGTTTGTGGAGTTATTTTATTAACTGTACCTTGGACTGGAGTGTCTTGTGCTGCAGCTGGTGCAGGCTGAACTGTTAAAGTCCTCATCACAAATTATGTGAGGTTTCTGTAGATTTTAATTAAATCTCTGTGCTGTACGAGTAAGTCTGGCTGTGGCATTGTGTCAATGTCAGGATGCGGTGTGTACGCCGCTAATATGGGCCATGTGGCTCCTGCTCCTCCGAGCGGGCCTAATCTTGCTCTTCCTCGTACGTGGGGTAGGGCGCCTTTAAACCAGTAATTATGCTCCTGGTAAGTGAGCGGGACCTCTACTTCCTCAAAGGGAGTATAGTCTGCTGGTGTTTCACCTTCTAGGTAGTAGTGAAACACATTTGTAATTCCATTCGTTGCCTGGAATGTAACCCACGAATAGAACACCTCTGTTTTATTAGATTCGTGTGCCTCAATCACGAAAATTACTGTACCACCCCTGGCTCTTAAGCCATGTTCTAGAAGTTTTATGGTGACTGCCCTTCTGAAATTTGGTGCAATTTGTATTGCATCTTCAGGGTCTTCTGTTCCGAAGAGGGCTGTGTCAACTCTCCTTGTTGCGCTTGTTTCTTCCACCATTTTTAATTGGAGGAAGGGAGATTAAAGAGTTCTTAAAATAAGGTGTAAGTGCACAATTGTAGGAACTAAATGTCCTTCAAGCTTGAGTAACCAACAGCCAATAAATAGTATTCTCGTACTACTCAGCTGCGGCGGAGTTTGTGCCCACCCACTCCAGACGTCTCTGGGGTTTTGTGAGTAGGTTCTCTGAGAATAGCACGACTGAACTACTCAGATTCTACTGTTAAATAAGTACCAAACCAACGTTGGTGGCGCCATGTCGTGTAGTTCCTATAGTACCCATGCAGGACCTGCGCGTTTGTGTAACATAAGCTGTGGGCTTGGTGGCAGACTGACTCTGTGCATCCTCACCGCTTATGTTAGATTGTTTTGCATTAGCTAGCTCGCAGTGCCACTAGTGTCTCCTCTTATCGGGGAGAGATTAGTTTCTGGCAACCTTAGAACATGACAACCCTGATTCCCTCAGAATCGTGGAAACAATGTACTACCTTTCGCTCAGTCATTCGTGCTCACTTATTCGGTTTGTCTCAGAGAGTTACACAGAATAAACAGTCGGGCGTTTCAATAAGTATTTATTGAACAGTTGCTATTCTAGTGTAAAATATATGTGCTGCAGAGACCAGCAGGCAATAGCAGAGATATATTATTAGCAGTATGACAAAAGCAAAGGGATAGAACAGTTCTACCATATTGCGATAATCATGGATACATACATGAATATAAAAGCATTATGCAGAGTGTGCGTACTCCTACGATGCCTACCTAGGTGTACCTGTGTGTACCTAGCATATGTGTGTAGGTCTTAGAAGCTAAGAGCCAAGAATACTCCTAGGATTATTCGAACCCCCATACCTGAATAGAGAGAGTGTGGGACCCCGTCCTGGTCTCGAGTTGGACACCCCGTCCGGGTTGTGTCAGACCACTGTCAGCTGGAGCGACTGCATGCAGGAGCCTCAGCGTCTCTGGTCAGTGTGTCAGCATGGAAGTCTCGGTTCCCTCTGTTTTACCGGGGCAAGCTGTGGTGTATTTATACCCTAAAGAGTCACGGTCCTCAGTATGGTTTGTATTGGACATGAGGAAGACGTCAGGGGTGAATTTTGTACATACATTATGCTGGTGGTGTATTCTTAGAAAGTCATGCATAATAAATGAGTACAGTGTGGGCCTGTGTTTGGAAGAACCCTGCTGCATTCAAAACCACAGGATAGATAACGTTCAGCCCTCAGAGCTCGTTGTGTACTAGCTGGGACCAATGTAGGTGAAAGATCATGCCTATTTAAGGAATCATACTATAATAGGACATGTACAGTTGTGACCATAATTGGGCATATGCGGCCATGACCGTAATTGGGCAAGTACGAATATGACCATATTAGGGTAAATATGAATACGTCCATTTTAGGGCATGTACGAACGGATCTACATTAGGGCATCTATGCGGGATATAACACACCCATCCATCAGCCATTCACCTTTCCATCCATCCTTTCATTATTCTAACCAGCTACTGAAATTGCATCAATCTGTTCACATATTCATCAATCCTTTTGCCCAATCATCCACCTTTTGACCTTTCCATCCAATCAATGACCATTCACTTCATACGAAGATCTGTCATCCTTTCACTCTTCTAGCCATTCATCTTTTTACTCTTCTGTCCACCTCCCCATCCACTTATCCGTCTCTCTATCAATCCTTTCTTCCATCCTTGCACCAGCTGAACCTTTCCCCTTCTATCCATCCATTCATCCTTTCAACCATCCATCCGTGCACTCACTATTCATTTTTTCTTTTCAACAACCATTTCGTTCACTTTGCTATTTCCTTCCTTCTTTGCTCCTTTCATTACTTTCACCTTCTGCATTCTCCCATTTTTCCTTTACAGTTTCTAACTACCACAATTCTTTCTTTTCTCATATTACATTTTTATTACATGCCTTTACAAAACACTATTTTCTGCACCCTTTGTAACTTTTGTCTTTGTTTGCAACATTTATTTTCCTCTCTTTTGCTGAACGTGTCTCACAGCGTTCATCCCCACTTTTTAGCCCTGCCCTGGCTTTTGTCTGAAGCCCTGCAGAGGCCATTGTAAAACTCTTAAACTTTTAGTAGTTACCCTCCACTTAAGCTGCCAAAGCGAGGGGTTCACAACACCACTGATGGTAAATGCATGCGGTTACCATTCCAACAGAGTTCAAGTCTTCAGCAATAAACAAAAAAGTATTCAGAGCCTTTATTGATGTCACCCCACCACAGCAATTGTACAATAAACTTGCATACTAAATTAACATTTTTCTATTGAAGATTTCCACAATTAATAATACCATTTCACAGCCTAGTTTTCAGGGGGTTAAACCACCTCACCAGTTTTCAATGTGTACTGTGGTCACAGTAGACCAATTCTCTCAGACGTTGATTATAAAAAAAGAATTATGTTAGACCTTGTCCCGATTCATCTGGTAAAAGCCATATGGCTTGCTACATTTCCTGTGCTATTTATTTGCTTATAAGAGGTTTCTGTACAGCTCTATATGTCACTTCAGCCACTTCAGAGCTCGTTGTCATGGGATTTAGAATCAAAGATGAGACATTTTGTTTGAGTGGTCCTTGATGATGTTTAGAAAAAAGGTAAACTTTTCTCTCCCTCTCGCTCATTTTACCTCTAAATAACACAAAATATAAGACAATAAGATAGGAAGATACATAAAAAGATAAATAGCTTTAAACTTGAAACCTCAGTACAATGTAAATAATGCATCATACGTGCTGATATAGTATAAATGTGCTTATTTAAAGAACTCTGTTACTCATTTGAGTCCTGACCTCCTATCTAAAACTGCAGAATAAATGATAGATAGATATATAGATGATGGATAGATAGATGGATAGATAGAGAGATAGATAGATAGATAGATATAAATAATAGTATTGTGTAATAAAAGGAGTAATCAATGCAAAACCCTTTTACATTTCATTTTTGCTAAATTGGCTACAGTGTGACACAAGATACCCCCAACAACCATTGAGAATTCAGAAGCGAACTAAAGACCTAATTTTTTCACAAAATCTGGAACCATTTGACTCTTGTTCAAAACCGTGATTGGTTGCTGCTTGTAATCCTATCCCCACTTTCATTTTGCTTACAGTCACATGTGAAGGATGTATGGACGTGCTACACCACCAAGCCCATAGCACACTTTGCAGACCTCACAGACGACACCAAAACTCAGCAGAATTAAATTACTCTTCAGTCAACATCTTCTACCATCCATGCAATACAGAAGCAGTAATTATTTACCTGAACATCTGGTGAACTTAGGGTCTTGAAAAGAGGGAGAAAAGTGCTATGGAAATGCCACAATTCAATATTTGGTAGCATATATGTTTGGGAAATAACACGTGGGTGTGGGTGTGCATGTGTGTGTGCATGAGTGTGTGTGTGTGTGTGCATGTGTGTGTGTGTGTGTATGTACATGTGTGTGTGTGTGTCTGTGTGAACATAGCAAACACAAGGAGATGATGGACAGAGCGCTGAAACTTTTCAGACACTCACCCCCAGTCACAGATCTGGGTTGAATCCATTATCGTTCTTTAGCTCACTTCACCACCCCAGTTCAGACCCAGCTATATACAAATCAGTCCTGACTCTGTGCCTCAGAAAAAACCTAAAAAAAAAGAAAATGTTGGGCTACTGACAATCCACATTTGCTGCGCACGGCTTTGGCTCTGTGCAATGTTGGATCTGGTGCAGGGCCTGCCCTTGGACCAGGCCTTGCAGCCCACCCCACCCTTTCGCCACTTTGAAATATTACTTTATATTTAAAAAACATAGAAACTCACTGCAAAAACAAAAGGTAAAATGGGAAATTCGCCAGTTATATGTAACTGACATAAGTATAACATGCATTGCTCTGATTCACAGCTTATGATCTCACATATTACATCACAAATGACATCGGAAATCTATAGCGATGTAAGTTATACTTATGTCAGTTACGTACAACTGGTGAATCCCTGGTTATATGATTTTGAAATTGGAGTGCTTTTTCAGTAGAGTTCTAAGGTCTTTTTTAACATAAGTTAAATCTTACAACCTTCCTCATGTATAACTCCACTTTCACTTTTGTTTTTGTCTTTTTAGATTCTTGCCCTCCTTTGCTGAACGCATTTTTGTTGACTTTTAGGACTTCGTACACTTTACTCCTGCTAGTCACTAGTAAAGTGCTTGTTTTCTTCCTTGAGAACATGGTAAATTTGGTATACCCCTGATTGGTACATTTCATTTACTTATAAGTGCCTAGTGTATTTACCCAGGGCCTGTAAATTAAATTCTACTAGTGGGATGCAGCACTCATTGTGCCACCCGCTAAAGTAGCACTGTAAAGAATGTTTCAGGCCTGCTTTTTCAGACTGTAGTGCACTTTTAAACAGCCATTTCGACCTGGCAAAATAAACCTTTCGCCAGGCCTAATCCTTCCTTTTTAATTCTTATAAGTCACCCCTAAGGTAGGCCCTAACAACTCATAGGGCAGGGTGCATGGCATTAAAAAAGTGGACATGTGTATTTAAGTTTTAAATGAACTCCTAAAGTTGTTTTTTACTGTAGCAAGGCTATCTTTCCCATAGACTATCACTGGGTAGCCTTATTACACTTAATGAGGAATATACGACGTAACTCTGCATACAAACACCCCGCATACCATTACCACGCATTTTTCTCAACGCAAATGCAATGACCCGCATGTTTTTATAACGAAGCAAATACAACGAATTTTGTATTAAAACTATTAATAGTACATTTACAACGCATTTTTAAACAACGCATGCCAGTACAACGGAAAAAAAAGGGTCAGTATGTTTTATTTTTATAAATTAGTCTCTTACCTACTGGCACGGGATGCCAGTGAAACAGATGTTTTGGGTGGGTAAGTACTTTAAAAATGACGGTATTTAAATGTTTCATTTAAAAAAAAAAATTAATACTCGAGTATTAATTTAATAGTGTACATCTCTTATTTATTTTTAAAAAAGTGTTACTTATCCACTGGGATGGGATAGCAGTAAAACAGGGGTTTTGGGTGGGTAAGTATTTTAAAAAATAATGTAATTTTAACTAATTCTCAAGTATTAATTTTAAACTGTACATTTCTTAATGCACTACCCTACACTACACAAACACCACAACACTACCCTAAACCCTAATACCCTACCCCCTGCATGACCCTGCCCCTACCACCAGTCCCGTACCTACACTGAAACACTACCCTGCACGCCCCCGACACTACCCTAAACCCTAAAACACTACCCTACACTACACAAAGACCACAACACTACCCTAAACCCTAATACACTACCCCCTGCACGACCCTGCCCCAACTCCCAGTCCCGTCCTTACACTGAAACACTACCCTGCACAACCCCCCGACACTACCCTAAACCCTAAAACACTACCCTACACTACACAAACACCACAACACTACCCTAAACCCTAAACACTACCCCCTGCACAACCCTGCCCCTACCCCCAGTACCGTTCTACTCTGAAACACTACCCTGCACGACCCCCCGACACTACCCTAAAACACTACCCTACAATACACCAACACCACAACACTACCCTAAACCCTAATACACTACCCCTGCACGACCCTGCCCCCACCCCCAGTACCATCCTTACACTGAAACACTACCCTGCACAACCCCCCGACACTACCCTAAACCCTAAAACACTACCCTACCCTACACCAACACCACAACACTACCCTAAACACTACCCCCAGCACGACCCTCCCCCGACTCCCACTCTGCTCCCTACACTGAAACACTACCCTGCACGACCCCCCGACACTACCCTAAACCCTAAAACACTACCCTACACTACCCCAACACCACAACACTAGCCTAAACCCTAAACACTACCCCCAGCACGACCCTCCCCCACTCTGCTCCCTACACTGACACACTACCCTGCACGCCCCCCCCGACTTTTCCATAAACCCTAAAAAAGTTACTCCCACCCCAGGCCCAATCCCCCTTACCTCCCTCGCCTCATGGTTCCTCTCTCCTGGTTCCTGCTTCGTCTGAGGGGCGGTGGACGGTGCACGTCGTTGTGAGGAAACGGAAGAGCCTCAGTTTCCTCACAACGAGGTGGATCGTCATTACATCGCATGCGGTGTAAAAGCGCATGCGATGTAATGACATGCGGAGTAATGGTATGCGGGGTAGGTGCATCATGTGGAGTGATGGTATGCGGGGTGAAAGTATTCGGTGTGAAGGATTCGTTGTTAAGGAAATTTACCCTTAATGAGTGATAACCTCAGTTTGGGAGCAGAATGAGAGATACATCTTCCACTTGTTTGAAATGTAAATTAAAATTCTCTTTAATGGTCAAGTCAGATTTTAAGTTACTATTCTGAAAATGCCACTTTTAAGAAGTTGTCATTTTTTCTGCCTAAGCAAACTCTGCCTTTCTGCCACTGTCCAGGGTCACATGACTGTGAATGGCTCTCCTGTGGTGTGTTGTTTATTCCTTCCAGACAGGGGTACAAAAAGGGCCTGGGTGTAGAGGGAGTGGATCTTCCTGACAAGATGGCTTGGGAGGAGCTGTGCCCTGCCATAATTACACTTCAAAGGACCCTACCTGAAACCCACACAAAGGATCCTGACACCAGGTGTGTCCTTGCCTTTGCTCCTATAGAAAGAATGGAGCCAAGCTGAGGGAAAAGGGAAGAACTGGCCAGAACTAGTTTGGAAGTCAGAGGATTGCCCCAATACAAAGGCTGGCACCGGGTATAAGAATGGCACCCTCAGAACCTTCATCACAACACTTCTGGACCTGTGGAAGATTTAGAAGAAGGACTTTTCTGCTGTCTGAAGAAGGAACACTGGATCTGCTAGTCTTACACCCAAGATCCCCAGACGTGACTTCTAGGGCCAGTTGGCTGACCTCCTGTTTGAGCTACATGGACACAAGCTTCCAGAGGCCTCCCTGAAACTGCCAAGCTGACCAGTACAAGTGGCCCTGCCTGAGCCTTCTGCTGGCCTTTGCTGTGGTGTGTCCTGATCTCCAGGTCCTGGACCCTTGGCTGGCATGATAGGGAATGCCTTCTGAACTCTAGGTGAAAATCCAGGCCAGATATTTTGGGCTCTTTGCGACCACAAATGGCTCCAAGAGGCGAACAACGACCGTCCATGACACCCGCCAACGAGAAGCTCCAGCGATACCTGATCTTCACGTCTGCCCCGACAGACCGCGTCAGCAGTCACAGTCTGCATCAACCGCCAACATAAAGCTCCACTGACGACCAGCTCTTCGCCACACAACAGTGCCCGTCCCTGACACCTGACCTGCTCATACCCACAAAGAAGTCCTCGTGGACCCAGCCAATTCAAAACTCCTACTTCTTCCTGCTTATTTTAATTTTTTTTTTTTTATTTCAATGATTAGTTTCTTTGGGAAAACCATGACCGATCATCACAAATCACCTCTTAATGAATTTGGAATTTTATCTACTTTCAGAAATGTCTAACTTTCTGGTTTCACTAATGAGTTTCATGCCTGTTTCCACCACATACAACAAGTAGGTCAAAACCATTAACAAATGAGAAAAATAGACTACCAAAGTGCAAAATGTGCTAAACAAATTCCTTTTTTTACATCTCTGTTTATTTCTAAAAACTGGAACAATGGCGATCTTAGCACAGCAAACCTTTTGTTGATGTTTAAGAAATAAACATACTCCCTGGCTCAGCACTTTTTCACATTTTCCCAACCAACCTCAAAATGTTGCTATTTTTTAGCTATTTTCTCATTTGATCTTCAGGGGAATCCTCAAACTATCGGTACCTTAAGAATGTGGGTAAAAGAACATATATTTAACCTGGGAAACAGCCATTACAATGCGTCTATTTCCACGCATGCCGTTACAACACATGCTTTACAACGCATGCTCCATTACAATGCGTAGCCTTTACTATGCATTTTTTTACTACACATATGCTTTTAGGTTTAAATATTTTTTATTGTTATCATCACAAATGTCATGGCAAAAGACATAACATCGCATTTCAATAGTAGGAAAAGAAATGGAAAAAACAAGCATTAAAACAAACATGAAAACAAACCCAACCTCCCTCCCTCCACCCTCTCCCCCCTACTCCCTCCCAGGGCTCATTCAATACCCTTCTGGTCTGTTGTCCCCCTGCTCCCCCAGGGGACGCCCTGATGCAACATTGTCCCGGTCCTATTACAGCCCACCGATCCCAGTGTCATTTGACATCGATGGAGTGGGCTCCTGTGGGGCCTCCAGGAGTTGCAACATGCGCAGGTACTTTGGACAAGTAAGCTCCCTCATCTCCGTACTAAGCAATGAAAGGAAGGGGCACCACATTTCCGAGAATAAAGCCCCATCCCCCTGCAATGAAAGAGTTATACGTTCCATACCCAAAACAAACCAGAGTTTATGTAACCACCCCTGATATGTGGGTGTCTTATCCGTTCCCCAATGTGTCAGGATGTTCTGCAATGCTGCCCCCAAGGCTATTCCCATTTGCTGTCCTCTACGTGACTTAAGGGGGAACGTGAGCTTATTAGGCAGGCCCAAAACAACGTACGCCGGGAAGCGTTGTATCTGCGTATTGAAGTGGTGATCTATATCTGATAACACTTTTTCCCAATACAGGGAAATAGCAGGACCCTCCCATAGTATGTGCACCAAGGAGCCCTCCGCTCCGCAGTTTCTCCAGCAGAGCGGGGACCGATTGGGGCTGTATTTATGTATTCTGGGGGGTGTTTAGTACCAGTATGAGACTATCTTGGTTGCTGTCTCAATACTGGAGACGTTCCTTGCAGTATGGCGCATGCGGAAAAAGATGTCCCTCCACTCCTCTTGTGTTAACACCCGTCCCAGCTCTGCTTCGAAAACGTCTCTGCCCTGCCATTGGGGATGCAACTTCGGGGGGCCGCAGCTGATGATAAAGTTCGGTAATGAGGTGTGTATTAGATGTCTTAATGTGCAGCCATTTCTCATAGGTGGTCAGGGGTCTCTGAGCACCCGGTCGCACCAAGGGGTGCCTGACCCAGTGCCGAATCTGGTGAAAGCTGTACTGTTCAGATTCCGGTAGAGTGATCGTAGAGCGCAGATCCTCAAAGGTCAGGGGTCCATCTACGTCAAAGAGGTGGCCGATAGATCTACACCCCTCCTTTTCCCACAACTGATAGGACCTCTGATCCAGACCTGGGGTGAATTCTGGGTTCTTAATTATGGGAGTGAGAGGTGACGGAAAGGTAGTCAGCCCGTATTTGATCGCAGTGGAGTCCCAAGTCTTCAGGGTCGTACGGATGATTGGCGAGCCATATAGCCCGGTGGGGCACTGGGCCTTGCGAAGAAAGGGGATGCCCCAAAGCGCCTGGCCTGCAATCGCTCGCTCCATAAAAAGCCAATGCTTTTCCGATTCCCCACGCAACCATTTAAATAAGGTGTGTAACTGGGTTGCTTGATAATACCGGGCTATATTAGGGACTCCCAATCCTCCCTCCTGAGGGGGTCTATAACTGGTCTCTTTACTCATTCTAGGTTGTTTATTGGCCCACACAAATGAACAAAAATTCCTATTGGAGTGCTTTAAGAACCCCAGGAAGGGCTCCACAGGGAGTGTCTGAAACATGTATAAGATTTTGGGCAATGCGTTCATTTTAAGTGCTGCTACTCGTCCGAGCCAGGAGAGGGTATGCGGCTTCCAATGATTTAGGTCTGCGCGGACCTGGGAGAGAAGGGACTTGTAATTTAGGGTGACAGTGGTACGCGTGGATGGGGTCAGCTTGATCCCTAAATAAGGGATCGCCTCCGTGTCCCAACGAAGTGGGACTGTGCGTGCAAGAGCCTCTATGGTATGAAGCTGTAGGGAGACCCCTAAGGCCTGTGATTTAACTACATTGACTTTAAAGCCCGAGACCTTTGCAAATTCTCCAAGTTCCTCAAAAAACGCAGAGATAGAGGTGCATGGGCTCTCAAGCGTGACGACCACATCATCTGCATACAAGCTGATAGTGTGGGTGTCCCCCACAAAGCAAACTCCTGAGATTAACGGGCTCTCTCACACCCTCTGGGCCATAGGCTCCATATAAAGTGCAAATAGGAGCGGGGAGAGCGGACATCCCTGCCTTGTCCCTCGGGTGATTGGAAAAGAATCGGAGGAATGGCCGTTCACCCAGACAGTGGCTGTGGGTCGACTGTAGCAGCTGAGCACCCATTTGCGAAAACGATCGCCCATCCCAAACCGCGCCAGGGTATCCTCTAGGTATTACCAGTGTACCCTGTTGAATGCTTTTGCAGCATTGACCGATATTACCATCCGCTCCACTGTCTGGTGCTGTGCCTTGTCAAGAAGGTGAAGTAGCCTGCTGGTATTATCACTGCATTGCCTGGTGACCACGAAGCCAGACTGATCTGGGTCCACCAGCCCCGGCATCATCGGACCCAATTTTGCCGCCAGGATCCCGGTAAAGAGCTTTAAGTCAATGTTCAACAGGGATATCAGCCTGTAAGAGGCGCAGTACCAGGCGTCTTTCCCAGGCTTCGGGATCACCGCGAGTGAGGCCATGAGCATCGTGGGGGGAAGGTCGAAAGTGTCACCGATCTGATTGAAGAGCCCAGTGAGGATAGGGGCCAGAGTGGTGCAAAAGGTCTTGTAGAGGATGGCCGAGAGGCTATCAGGGCCTGGGGATTTAAGGAGCTTGAGGCGGGTGATCGCCGAGATCACCTCCTCTATAAGTATTGGACTATCGAGACTGTCTCTCTGATCTATTGTTAATTTGGCGAGAGTGGCCTCCTGTATGTAGGCAAGGGAGGCTGATTCTGAGAGTTGCTGGGCCGTATATAGTTTTGCAATGAAGTCGCGGAAGGTCTGCGTGATATCTGAATCGGTAAAACACTCCTTGCCAGTCTCATCATAAATCATATGGACTGAAGCAGCATGGCGTTGGGCCCGGAGCTTGTTGGTGAAGAAACGTCCACATCGATCCCCCCCTACATAAAATGAATGGTGCAACCTCAGGGCAGCATACTCTGCCCTATCCAGATCTAGCCCTGCTAATTGCCGGCGCGCTGATTCCAATTGTCGCCACACCCGAGGGGCCCCAGTCCTCTTATGGATGCGTTCCAGCTCCTGCACCTGCTTTGTGAGGTCGTCCCTCTGTTCCCTCCTGAGTTTATTATCCGCTGCAGAGGTAGCGATAAATTCTCCCCTTGCAAAGACCTTTAGTGTTTCCCAAAGTGTGGCAGTGGAAATCTCAGGTGTGTCATTAAGAATAAGGAATTCTTTTAGTGCTGCTTCTAGGCATTTTATCACCTCTGGGCGGTGCAGGAGCGTGTCTTGTAATCTCCACGAATATGTTGGTCTGCCTGGGGGGGGAGCGTCAGTATGTGTGTTATCGCGGCGTGATCGGAGTGGGGACGAGGCTCGATATCTGAGGCCTTTACATTTGGAAGCAAGGAATGGGACCCGATAAAGTAATCAATCCTAGCATGCATTTGATGTACGTGTGAATAAAATGTGTAATCTATTGATTGTGGGTGTAATGCCCGTCAAAAATCGACCAGCCCCTGTTCCCTCAGCCACTCCCTTCCGATCTGTGTAAGTGCGCCTGCCTGCCCATATCTCAGCGATGACCGGTCCAGTTGATTATCAAAGACCGTATTAATATCGCCCCCTATTATTAGTTGGCGTTCGGGTGAGGCAGATAGGTCCGTCACCGCAGGAACAAATCCTGCCCCTCATTTGGCGCATATATAGAGCCAATAGTGTAGGATTGAGCACCCACAATAACTGAGTAAGCCAAGAATCTCCCCTTGATGTCAGCCCACTTCATGCCCACTTTGCCTCTGAAAGTACGTGAGACAAGAATTGCGACCCCCGCAGTCTTAGTAGAGTATGAAGAGAAGTATTGTTGCGGAAAAGCCATCGATCTAAGCCTGTGCACGTCCCTATTCAATAGGTGGGTCCCCTGTAAAAGGCATATTTGAGCTCTGGAGTGTTCTAGATTAGATAATATAGCCATTCGCTTGATTGGGTTATTTAACTCCCTTACATTCAATGAGAGTAATTTAATATTAGCCATTGTCATAATGTGTCACCAAGCTAAAGCCACTCAGAAAGCAACCAACCCTCCGGCATCCGCCCCCCCCACCCCCATGCACCCAGGGGACCGCGAGGACCCGTCTGATAGGGAACAATGGCGACAATCAGGACTGCAGATCTGTGAAGCCCGGGAGGAAGAACAAACAATAGGAAAAAGATATAGGCCCCAACGAGTAAACTTACAAAGAAAAAGTCCAACATCATGGTGTTAACCAGTGTCCGGAGCTGTCTCCAAAGGGAAGTAACAATGAACGGGTACTTGTGGCCAGTGTCTCCCCGCCCCCACCCACCCCGGACCCCTCAGATTATGACAAGAAGCTGGAGATAGGTCTGCTATAAACATCTACTATTTCCTCCCTTTTTCACCACCTTTATTCACTGGAGGGATCCTTTGCAAGAGTCTCTAAAACTGCTTGACGTTCTCTACCCATAATGGGCTGATCAGGTCGTAGCGCGCTCGCCGGAGGTTTAATCGTGGTCCACCCATGGCCGCTGCGCCGGTTTCTGCTGGCTTTGCTCTGTTGCGGGCCTTCCTCCGAAGGGACCTCTATGCTCAGTAGTCTACAGGCCTCTGCCACCGACCGGAGCTGTCGTAGTTCACCGTTATAGGAGAAGATTAATCGGAAGGGGTGACCCCAAGCGTAAGAAATGCCAGCTGACCTCAAATGTGTAGTTATTGGTCGGAAAGCTTTACGTTTCAGCAATGTGGAGGCAGCCAGGTCTTGGAATAGGATTGGTTTCTGGCCCTTATATGTGAATGAAGGATCATCTCTGGCGGCGCGCAGAATCCTCTCCTTTAGTTGATAATCGTGCACACAAGTTAAGATATCAGCAGGAGGGGCCGGGGCCGGCCTCCGGGGGCCTACTCTATGCGTGCACTCTAGCTTAATATGAAAGTCCTCTGACTCCCCCAGTAGCGTACGAAAGAGGTCCGTTACCATGGTCTCTATATTAGTGTCCTCCGTTCCTGATGCAATGCCTCGGATGCAAACATTATTTTGCCTAGACCGGTTCTCAAGGTCCTCCGTGTGTGCCTGGAGGTCTAGGTTCTGCTCCCTCAAGTGGAAAACCTGTTGCTGCAAGCCCTCGATCTCCTCTGCCCTGCTCGTCTCCTGGTCTTCCAGCGAGTTCACTCTCTCCCCTGTGGAGTCTATGTCGTGACGCACTTCCCTGAGGTCCGCTGAGAGGTCATGCTTCATGGTGGTGAGATCCTCTCGGAGGGAAGCAAAGAGGGCCTCCGGGAAGGAGCGACTGACCGGGCCCTCCGCGTCACCCGGCCCTCCCGGTTCTATCGCTGGGCCCCGGGGGAGTGGGGCGCCATCCGAGTGCGTCTGAGGGGTCCTAAGGAGCATGTCTTTCACAGATCTGTCCTTTTTATTTCTGCCACTGGCCATATCCGAGGTCGCTCCTGCCCGGGGTAGCTCTGTGTCACCCACTTCCACAGGGAGTGGCGATAAGGTTCAGTCTCTCTGTGGTTATCCCCACCTTGTCAATGGGGTCAGTATGTGTCTGCCTGTAAACCCAGTGCTTGCCGTTCATTTGCTCCCCGTCACTGATGGAAGATTCTAGCTACCCCCCGGGGAAGTGCTGCTGCGATCCTCAGGCTCCCTAGTCCTCTTCTCCCTGGTCCAGTGGAGTGCTACTGCCGGCCCAGCGCGGGACTATGAACTGTCTGACATGGGGCCCATCTCCAGACACTCAGACACTCTCCAAACGTCGGTACGCCAGGGCTGCTTTTTGCCAATCTAGGCCGCTGCTGCGCACGTGGCCAAGCCACCTCCAGGCGTCCTCAGTGCTGCATGCTTATTTCACTTCCCAGCAGGCTCCTGGGCCATCCGAGCCACCATTCAAGAGTTCGAGCCCGAGGCACCGCTGGTCCGAGGGGGCCCAGCCAAGCGCCAGCTGCCCCGATCTCGTGGGGGCCCACCTCACCAATGACCTCAGGCCAGGCCGCTCCTCCCCCGGGTCTTGCCGCCGCACTCACCCTCTAGCCATGGGGTAATCTCTGGATCTACCGGAGTCTGTGGATAAAGGCTTGTGTCCTCCCCTTGTCTTTTTTCGGTCCGCCGAACCAGGACCAATCGCCGTGCCCTCCAAGCCACGGGTCTCCGGCCGCCCCACACAGGTTTGCGCCTCTCCCCCGGTTGAGTCTCCGAGACCCATCTCTGGCCTCGCACCTCCCGCTGCAGCAACACGGGGAGAGGGAAGGGGGGCGCCGGGTGCCTTTCCAGCCGCTCTCTGATCGACTGTTGTGCCCGCAAAGGGTGCCGTGTCGGCCCACCACGCTGCCGCTCACGATTCCCCTCTGCTCCAGGCCGGGTCCGGCAGCTCGCGGTCCCGCAGCTGTTCTCAGCCGTCGCGCACTGCAGTCACCAATCGAGCGCTACTCCGGTTGCTGCTTTGGCGGGGGGAGGTTTCCCCACTAAATTCTGCCTCTTCCAGTCACTAAATCGGTGCCTGTTGCTCGGGGCCCAGACGGGTGAGAGCGGAGAGACGAAGGAGCGCGTCTTACACTCCGCCATCTTGGCCACGTCCCCCACATATGCTTTTACAGCACATGCTTTTACAACAAATTTCGTTGTAAAGGTATGTATGGTAAAGGCATATGTGTAGTAGTAAGGTAATATGCGTGGAAACAGTTGCGTTGGTAGGCAATCCACATCGTTTGAGGAAACGGTAAGACTATTCCGCTTCCTCACAACAACATGCACTGCCCATCAGATGAGCTGCCTGCATGAGGAGAAAGGTAAGGGGGCTTAGGCCTGGGGCGGGGGACTACTATTTTAGGGGTTTTGGTTAAAGAAGGCCTGAGGGACTGGGGAGCATAGGGGTAGTATTTTAGGCTAGCGGAAGAGCTGGGGGCTGGGAAGGGGAGCGTAAGGGCAGTGCTTTAGGGTTTAGGGTTTAGGGTAGGGGAAGGGCTGGGGGCCAGGGGGGTTTTGCAGGGGTAGTGTTTTAGGGTTTAGGGCAGGGGAAGGACTGGGTGTTGGGGGGGGTCACACAGGGGTAGGTTTTTAGGATTTAGGGCAGGGGAAGGGTATTTGTTTTAAAAGGGTTGGGGGCCGGGGGTGGGGTACACCAGGGACCGGGATAAGGGTTTAGGGTAGGGTCAGGGAAACCTTTGCCACACATATGCCTTTAACATACATGCCTTTGCAACAAAATTCTTTGTAAATGCATGTGTGGTAAAGGCATATTAGTTGAAATAACATGCATGTTAAATGTTTGCACTGTAATGGCATTCACGTTGTAACGCATGCGCTGTAAAGGCCTCCGTTACAACGGAATGCAATGTAGCATCATGCATCCATTTGACCTGGATACCTTTTGTATTTTGAAGGCTTAAGTGCCACAAACATCATAAAAGGATGCAGCACTGGCCGAGGGGGAGGCTCAGCAGCTAAGGGGTTAAGTAAATGTATTAGCCCTGGTATAGGTGACCGTCAAACATCCCTTTAATAAGATATCCTCAAATGAAAGATGTGCGAAGTCTGCATCATGTGAGTCTTGTTGTGGGTGTTTGCAGTTACAAACTGCAGTTTATAGTGTGGAGTGAAGTTCCATAGTCTCCTACAAACACCATGCCATAAAAAATGCATGTAGAATAAAATATATATGTTTCCTCAAGCAAATACATTTTCTTCATTGTCAATATTTACTCTGACCAGTCCTTTCTGCTGCTAAAGTTGCTGCTATGTTTTCTCTCGATTTCTAGCAATTCATTGAGTCTGTTCATAAAAGCCTCAGTGATATCTACATCAATTATGTCTATGCAAGGTTGATTTTTCTCAACGGTTTCCCCTCAACTATGCAAAGCCATTCCAAATTCATTTACTGTGCCTTGCACCGGCTGATTCTGGGCAGGGAACTTAATCAATGATCAATCGACCCTAAATAAGGTGGCCAACTGTCACTATGACCTGGCAGTCCAGTAGCGTTTACGCCATCAGGTCCAGGGTTTCCTACTGCAGTCCTAGAACTGAGAATCTCAATGATAAGAATGTTTCTTAGGAAATTAAAGCCCACACACTTCTTTAACATCTAATTTCACCAGCAATTACCAAAATGTATTCAAACCTCTAGTGAATGAGAACTGAGTGTGCCTGCTATGGAGCCTTACCTCCTAGGGCTTAAAAGTATTTACAACCGTTTTTTATTGACGAGGTTCCGGCTTGACCTCTTTCACTATTTATTGGCACACCCCCAAGGCTCTCATAGAGGTCATTGCCTTATGCCCTGTGGCTGCGACGGAGAGTCTCCTCAGGACATGATGCACTGTTTAATGTTTGGTACTTTTTATGTTGTACCCAGAAAGTTATTTATCATTCCCATTTTTAAAAAAAAAAAGGGTTTTAGGAGGGTGAGACCAGCTTTTATCTTTTTATAACTTCTCTCTAGTGATACCGTTTTGCACACTCTTAGTTTTTTACGGGTCGCCATCAGACTTAGGACAAGCTGCAATTAATATCTGTATTGTAAATCATGTACTTTTATCTTGTGTTGATTACCCGGATTTTATCACATTTGGTAATTTGTAACCTGTATGATGGTATATTGTAGGATGTTTGGCTTTTATGGTTTTATTCTTAAAGCCGAATAATGTTTGTTGATGATGAATGAGAATAAAAACATATAAACATGTTCAAAATAAGACTTTATTGAAGCCAGAATTGGCTTTCCTTAGCTCCCTTTGTAGATCTCGCTTAGGCAGCGCATGTGGTGTCTCTTTGAGACATGCTGTATCTCATCTATGGGCTTCAAACATGCCTACCATTTTCATTGGTTCTTTTTTCTGCTGTTTGGAAGTCCGTGCTTTTTAGTGGGGTATTGGCTTTATTTGTCCTGCCTTTGGGTGTGTTTTTCCCTTCATGGCTAATGCCCCTGTTACATGTCCCCCTATTCTTTTGTTTATTTATGTGTTTTTCGGCGTACTCTTTTTTCTTTAGGCTTGTTTAGACTAGCTGTGTTTTTAGAATGTCAATTTAAGCAGTGATTGTGTAGTGCTTATATCTGTATTGTTCTTTTAATTCTGATTGGCATGTTTTTTAAATCATATTGGAATTTGCTATAGGCATGGAGACACATTTGTTACATTCAATTGTATTTTTTGTTCTGTTTAAGCCACATGCGATTAGGTAATTTACTCACAACCGCAGGATGTTGAACCGAGGTTCAAACCTGGCTGGCCGTGCAAATTTACAGCATTGGCTTCTGATCTACTTTTCTGTTTACAGCATTTTATTATCATTAATTGATTTAGACACAGAGATACATTTGTTATTTTTTTAAGCCGAATGCGATTAGGTGATTTACTCACAGTTGCAGGATGTTGAGCCGATGCCAAGACTCCACCCTGGCCGGCTGTGATTTTACAGCATTTGGTGCTTTGAACAGACTTAAGCAACCCGACCTGTACTCTGTCATGAAATACATCACTAACTGCTTACATCACAGACTCTGACTCGGTGGAAGCTTGCATTATAGCTGTTTCTACATTCCTCTCAAACACATACAGTGTGGTCATTTACAGGCTCTACATCTCCCAAAAGCACGCTTGCAAAGTATCCAGAAAATACCTGTGCAATGGGTAAGAATTTTGCTACTCCCTCCCACATCGGTTAACACTTTCCTGTTCCAACACAACAGCTGTTGATCATTAGTTTCCAGGTTCAGCCACGCCAGCCTCAGTCAAGTATTCCGGTGCAAATGCATGGGCAGTTATATGGAATCTGTGGTCAATCGGATTTTTTTAGGTCTTGCCTGGCGTTAGCAGCGCGCATGCGCTGCTCTCGCCATGCGAGGGCTTCTTGGAATCAATACGGTTCCAGAAGTCGTGTGTCCGCTCCGCCTGCAGTTGTCATATGCGTGCGTCGTTTCTCGTCAGTAATTATGCTGAACATACTTCGTTGATTGCACTGGAGGGTTTTTTGTCCCTCCTGGTTGCCACCCTGTCCGCTTTAGGCCACGCCCACCGGGATTGGATGTTTTACTGGCGGCGTGAGACGGCGGCTTTAATATTTACTCGTGGCACTTTTTTTTTTTACTATTGCTTGCATCTGCGTGTGGGGTGCATTTACCACTATTGGGTGATGTTTAACTGAATGTTTTGTTTGATATCGGCTTTGTTATTTGAAATCTTCTTTTTATACGCTTCAGTTGCTTTATATTTACACACAAAGCGCTCGCTGCATGCCGCGCCATCGCGCTTTAACTTTAAATATTGTAAAGCTTTATATTTACAAAAAGCGCTCATGCACGGTTGCGCTTTAATTTTAAATATGGTGGCAGCACCTCTTGTGCAGTTGCTTTATATTTACACACAAAGCGCTCGCTGCGTGCCGAGCCGTCGCGCTTTAACTTTAAATATTGTAAAGCTTTATATTTTCAAAAAGCGCTCATGCACGGTCGCGCTTTGATTTTAAATATGTTGGCAGCACCTCTTGTGCAGTTGCTTTATATTTACACACAAAGCGCTCGCTGCATGCCGCGCCGTCGCGCTTTAACTTTAAATATTGTAAAGCTTTATATTACAAAAAGCGCTCATGCACGGTCGCGCTTTGATTTTAAATATGGTGGCAGTACCTCTTGTGCAGTTGCTTTATATTTACACACAAAGCGCTCGCTGCATGCCCCGCCGTCGCGCTTAAACTTTAAATATTGTAAAGCTTGATATTTACAAAAAGCGCTCATGCAGGGTTGTGCTTTAATTTTAAATATGGTGGCAGCACCTCTTGTGCAGTTGCTTTATATTTACACACAAAGCGCTTGCTGCATGCCGCGCCGTAGCGCTTTAACTTTAAATATTGTAATTTTTTTAAAATAGTGTATAAGAAACCATGGAGCAGGGCGCTCGATCATCCAACCGGTTCATCTGTCTTGCAGTGCGTATAGTGGCTCGTAGAAAGCATTCCAGCAGTGTTGGGGGATGGTGACTGCTAGGGAGACACAAGCATGGTGACCGCTAGGGAGACACACGCATTCCAGCAGTGTCGGGGGATGGTGACTGCTAGGAAGACACAAGCATGGTGACCGCTACGGAGACACACGCCTTGCTCCAGAGGGGTGGTGACCGCTAGGGAGACACAAGCATTGTCCTGGTTTTGACTGTTTTCCAGGAGTTTATTTGAAGGCACCAGCGTGCACTGCCCGGCTACACATGACAACATTTTGTGTGCTGAAGGTGGTAGCCTTCACTCTGTAGGTAACAACAACTTTAATATAGCACTTCATGCCACATTTCTGCCATTTCTAAGCACTGTGAATAATATGTGTTACCATATTGATATCGACCTCAAAAAGAGGGAAGGCTGAGTTGGCCCTGCTGAGATTGGTACTTGTGACCTGTAGACGTCAGCCACAAGCTTATGACTCACTGAGATATCTTACCAGCTTGCACGGCCCACCTGTTAAGTGTATCAAAGTCTGGATTTAATTAATCCCCTAGGCCGTTTATGGTGACTACAAATTAATTTATTTCCGGGAACAAACATATTTAACAAGCATTGGCATAGCCAATAGGTCTCACCATGCAACAGTTGATGTTGGTGCACCAAGGATATTGTGCTGCATAACTAAATACTTACAAGGCCCCAAAGGCGAGACCTATTGGCTATGCCAATGCTTGTTTTAACTCGTTTTAACGCAGTGCATTTGATTCTTAGGAGTAACCTGCCAAGCCGCATTCCTGTGTTTGTCGCCTCAGTACAGAAATATTCTTCAATGCTCCAAAGAGGGCTGTCGCACACGTTCCCTTTTCCATAAATGACTGATCAGTCAGAACACCCATTCTTCTACCTATCAAAAGGGGCCCTACGGGAAAAAAGCCATCACGCTAATATTGTATTGTAATTGCATTTGTATAGCGCTTACTACCCCTGACGAGGCGTCGAAGCGCTTTGTCGCGAGTAGCACGCTACTCCGGGACCCATAGAGGATTAGTGTTGAATTAGTATAGTGAAATATGAAAGTAAATTTTAAGTGGTGGATATGTTAGTCAGTTATTTGGATTCAGAAGGATAGCGGAGGGATAGAAGAGGGAAAAAGGTTTGCATATATATAGCGCTTCTAACCCCTGATGGGGTGTTGAATTGCTTTTTTTTGGGCGAGTAGCACGCTACTCCGGAAACCCATAAAGGATTAGTGGTGAATTAGTATGGTGAAATATGAAAGTAATTTGAGTGGTGGATATTAGTCAGTTATTTGGAGTGAGAAGGATAGTGGAGGGATAGAAGGGAAAGAAAGGTTTGCATTCATATAGCGCCTGTTACCCCTGGTGGGTGTTGAAGCGCTTTGTTGGCGAGTAGCACGCTACTCTGGAACCCATAAAGGATTAGTGGTGAATTAGTATAGTGGAATATGGAATTAGTGAAGTGAACATGCTAGTCTGTTATTTTGATTGAAAAGGATAGTTGTGGGATAGAAGAGTGAAGGATTTCTTTTTGTAGGTCATAGCAGTAGGAGGAGGCTTTTTGATGAGTAAAAAGGGTTTTTGGAGGGGAAGAGTCAGAGGCAAGAGTTTAGAAAGGTTTGTCTTGGGCATTGGTACAGTAAAGGAGGTGTCAGAAGATACAAGGAGGGGTAGAGTAGGAGAGAGTCAAGAAAGGGTTATTTTGGGGAACATAGTAGTGGTATGGCGTTTGCGATAAATGAGAGAGTGGGTGTAGAGGATATAGTGATAGATGTATAGGGTGAGATAGGGTAGTGAATTGGAAAAAGTAGTAGAAAGAAGTTTGAGATGAGTCAAAAAGTTGGGCTAGAAGATATATTGAGGGAAGTATAGGCTGAGAAATAGGGTAGTGCATTGGAAATGCTAAATTAGAAGAAAGTGATAAATATATAGATCCATAAGTACATTGAGAGTATATAGATGCATAAAGGAGGTAAGTATATGCAGATTAAAAATATTGATAGAGGTAGTGGATGTGAAATAGGGTAGTGCATTAGATATGCTTTTTCAGGAGAAAAGTAATAGACACATTAATTAATGGGATGATGGGCAGCATTCCTGGCCCTGGCCCGTCTCGAACAGGCTCAAACAGGCACTCACCCTTGTCCTCTCTGCCCTTAGCCTCGACGCCCGGGCTGAGACGCCCTAACCCTGGCCTTTGATACCCCTAGTAATCAGGTGACCCCGTCAGCCAATGGGAACCCTAGCCCTAATACTATCCAATCACAACACTAGCCCTAAAAGCTAGAACCAATAGGAGATCAGGACCTTACAGCCAATCTTAGCCCTACTCCAAGCATCCAATCAGTTAAAAACCCTGATCTCTATGTCCAATAGAGGCCCTAGCCCTACCAGTAGTCCCAACCCTAGTCCAAGCAACCAATGGGACGGGAAGCCCTAGTCACTACTTCCAATAGAAAGCCTAACCCTACTCTTAGTCCCACACCTAGTCCAGCAACCAATAACACCAGAAGCCCTAATCGCTACTTCCAATTAAAGGCCTAACCCTAGTCCTAGTTCCACCTTAGTCCCAACAACCAATAAAACAGGAAGCCCTAGTCCCTGCTTCCAATAGAAATCATAACCCTAGCCCTAGTCCCAACCCTACGAGTGCATCCAAGTTTAAGACCTTGACAGAGAGGCAGAGTGTCTCTAGTCGATTGCATATAGGTGTGTGCATGTTGTGATTCATGTTGTCAGTTTTTGAAGGAGGCTTTTCAGTTGTCATGGACTTCAGACTTCTGATTTTTCAGCTGTGGACGTCAAATACATAACTTTGCTTATCCTACTAACACATTTTTAAAAAGATGTACAAAGTGTATCAGTGAATGGATAGGGTGCTTTACTGTACATTTGAGCTGTGGGCCAACCAGTGTAAGGAAAATTCCATGGAGCTGTTATGAAACTTATTAAAAAACAAAAAAACGTTTGCGGCTATAAATCTCAAACTATGATTCTGAGATAAATACATACCTCTTTGGACAGGATGTTAAGTGTAAGCCGTTGTGCCTTTTTCACATTTCTGTTGATATTAGTTGTAATGTTATTGAAGCTAAACATTTGTTCACTAATTTCTCCCACTCTACGTAAATGAAAAAATGTAACTTCTTGTTATGTTTTCTTTAGGTCTAGAGACATTTATCTTTGAATTGTAGACTTGCACCCAAGAGTCAGGATGGTTCTATTGTGAAATATTAACTCTTCCCCAAAGTAGAGATACTATTGATTTTAAAAGCCCACTTTGACTATGTGATTTGCACAACATGATAGATACCTGGGGAAAAAGTTATCACAGCATCCTCCTTTCAGCACAATTTTGACATGTTTATGGAAAAAGTTTTTGCAGTAAGTAATTGATCCTATTGCTGCTCAAAATTAACTTGTTTCTGTCATACACACTTCCTTTGTCCCTGAATGCCTTTTCTTAGTCTCATTAGATGAATAGTGTAAGTCTTGCCCTGCAGGATTGTTGTGATGCATTCACATACATTTTAATAACCAAACAAGAACACAAATCCACTCTACACCACACAATTCCATCCCGCACAATTCCACAACTAACAATTCCAATCCAACCCACATAATTCCACTCTACACCACATACATCCACTTCACTCCGAACCAAAACACATGGGTAACAGACAATGGGCTACATGTATCAAGCTATTTAGTGCTTTCAAATGGGCCGATTCACAGAATCGGCCTGTTTGTGAATGCTAGAAAGGCTTTTTACATGTATCAAAACCCATTTTGCGATTCGGTAACATGTTACTGAGTCGCAAAATGGGTTTGCGATTCGCTATTAGGAAGGGGCGTGTTTAGGGCTTCGCTTCCTAATACCGAATCGCATCAGAATGTTGGAATGTTTTGTGAACGAAATGCCGTCGCAAAACATTCACATTTTACCACCTACTTCAAGTAGGTGGTAACCCATTCGCAAATGGGTAGGGAACCTGGAGGGACCCCTTCCACTTTGTGAATGTTTGTTACAGCATTTTATAAGAGCAGGTAGTGGTCCCATGGACCACTGCCTACTCTTAAAAAATGCCAAGAAAACTTTTCATTTCTGTTTTTGAAACGAAGCCCGTTTCCCTTTAAGGAAAATGGGCTGCATTCCAAAAAAAAGATTGCTTTATTTAAAAGCAATCACGGACATGGTGGTCTGCTGTCCCCAGCAGGCCACCATCCCTGTGATTTTAGCGATTCCTAGGGGGTCGCAAATTGCGATCTACCTCATTAATATGAATGAGGTGAGCGATTTGCGATCCCTTTGGAATCGCTATATGAAACTCTTTGAGTTTCATATATTGTAAATTGCGATTACCTAATGGCGATTCTCAGAAATTCGCAATTTGCAATTTTGATACATGTAGCCCATTGTCATTTACAAAGCCAATAGCTCTAGCTCTCACAAATGCGAGAACGATTGCATTGCGAATGCTTGTTTTGTTAGCAAAGCTGAAGCAATCTACTTCCAACACGGGCGTAACACAGATCCCTGCAGCCCCTGCAGGGTGGGGTGTACCATCAGGAGGCGCCCATTCAGCCCAAAGCCTATGAATATCTCTCAAATAGTCTGAGGGACCGGTCACTCCATTCTACGGTGAAAGGGGGGGAGGGGTGGCCAGCACATGCTCTTAGGTTCTATTTAGATAAGGAGTCACATCAGCCACCAGTGATATGGCGCTCATACCTGCAGTCAGCACCACCGCCTCTCCTAAGTTCCTAAATTTCCTTCTATTAAAGAAGGACTTTAGCCAGAAATACTACTCTATGAAGGAATGTTCCAATTATTTGACTTCCGTAGAAACTTAGGGGCATATTAGCAAGGGCACTATCGCCGCTTTAGCGGCACTTTTTGCCGCTAAAGCGGCGATATTCTTATCGCCCTATCAGCAAACTGTCTCTAACAGCAGTTAGCGACAGTTTTCGGGCATTAGCGCCCGTGTTTTTACCGGTTTGCATGTCAGCGATATTTATCGCTAATGACATGCAAAGTGGGCGTTCCCGATGAACAAACCTGGGAAACACCCGCTAACAGGCCTATCGCCTATTAGCAAGGTGGCCATGGCCCCAGTTAGCGACGTGAAAAGTCACGCTAACCGAGGTCATCGCCATTTATTTAACACCTGCAATTAGCAGGTGTTAGCCATATCTAACATGGGGGGGTGGATTATGCTGATACGACCACAGGGTCGTATCAGCAAGGTTATCGCCGTTTTCCATGAAACATCGCTGGAAAACCAGCGATGTTTCATGGAAAACACCGCTATGGCTGGAATAATTATCGCCATAGCGCTAAATGTCGCTAATACAGCGTTAGCATGGCAAATTATTCCGACGATAGCCGGCGATAAAAAAGTGCTCGCTAAACACGCTTTGCGATGTTTAGCGCACTTTTTAGATAATATGCCCCTAATTTTGTAAATATATGGTTTGATTTTTTTTTTCCGTTTGATACGCGTTTTAATAGTTGCTCATAAAATCGAATTTAAACATGCTTGCGAAATAATTTCCTAATAAAAATTGTTTGATGTTATTGCTGAAATATGAGCACCCTTTATAAAAGATCACTTAAGTTTATATAATTCTACCTGTTAGCGACAATATGAAGAAAATGTATGTTGTACTTGTAATGCCATACACAGATCTCCTTAAATGCGCTCGGCGATATCTCTGTGTTCTATTTCCAGTCTTGTGTATAGAAACTGAGAGCTTGTTTTATGTGAACTCTCACCTAACTCAAAACACATTAGTTGTTGAAATGCCCGCACAGATGGAGCACTTAACTATTAAAATGTAATCTAATTGATCACTGCAGAATTTGACGAAGATCGGGGTGGGGGGGGGGGGCTGCATTAAAGGGCCCTTTAAAGCAGAACTTGTCCTGACATGTATCAGACATATGAGCTGAGAAGGAAGCTGCCTTCTGGCATTCTCCGATTTCTCCAATTTTTTTTTTCATGCTTGAGTTTATCCACCATGGTACAGCGCCAATATGATAACTCAAGCCATTCTTTTGGCGCGCTGTAAAAGAACGGGGGAAAGGGGAACAAAATGCTCGCTAGTCAATATTTTTTTCATTTCAATTTTCTGTGATTTTTTTTCTCTCCTTAACAGTTAAGGTCTGGTAGGCTTTTCAGGTTGGAACCAAGAACAAGTGGTTGTTTGAAGCATGATGTTATCTAACAAGACATGTCTGTGTTTATTTAGATGTAAAAGCCAACTTTGTGCAAACATTTCCACATGACTTTAGAAGCCTATTTTTTCTGTTTATCTAACGATTCAAAGGATTTGCACTGGCTTAGCAGACTTTCACTTCTAGGTCAGCAGCGAACATGGCATCTCTTTCGTGGCTTATGTGGCCCGATTTGGTGTTCTAAGAGCACGTGCCACAATCACAGTTCTCTGTCTGTGGTTTTCGTCCTAGCTTTTATTTAAAGTATAAACGTAAAAGTACCCTGTAATGTAAATTACCAGCAGGACTGAATACATTTACCACCACCCAGGGAACACTATACTAGTACCACAACGGTTTTCTTGTAGTAGTAGGTTTTACCACCATTAATAGGTGAATATTGGTGCAAGGCAGCAGCTAGGTATGTGGCATTTTTTTTTTGCAGATTCATACAGCGCGAACTGGACCCGAAGGTATCGGAGCGCTTTACATGAGCACCAGTTGCGTTATACAAGGATACATTCATTTTTTGGTAGGCGCGGGGAGATTAAGTGATTTGTCCAGAATCACAGGATGTGAGCCGACCCGAGGCTTGAACGCGATTCCCCAGCTCCCAAGTCAGCAGCTCTAGCCGTAAGGCTACCTCCTCTCCCCAGGGAACAGGTCGAAAGGCAACGGATATGGTGTTGTTTACAACAGGTGGTATTCACTACCATTGCTCTTTCACCACTTTTCTCCTGCTTTACCAAATCTCCCGTGGCATCTGGTTTGGTAGAAAATGTAGGGTCATATTTATCAACACTGATACAACGCTGTGCAAAGCAGCGTTAGAAAAATCTGCACTGTGTTGTGGCATTTCCTTGTCCCGTGGATGTGCCGTATTTATGAGACAGCACACAGTGGCGCAAGGACCAAAGATGCATCACAAATTCCAACAGAATGTGTCAGGAATGACACATGGTGCCGCAGCGCAAGTCCCCTACGCGTTGCAAAGCTGATTTGCGTGTTGTAAAGCACCTCTACGTGCCGTACATCAGCATTGTGTCACGTAGAGGAGTGCTTTGCATTGTGGAAGTGTTTGAAAGAGCAATGCAGTCATATCAGCAATACTCCACAATACTGAGCAGAATGGAAGGAGCCTCAGGGAGCCAGGAGGGTACCAACACAGAAGACTTGCCAGGGGAAGAGGAAGTTTAACTTCAATGAGAAGGAGAACCAGATATTACTAAGTGAGGTGATATAAAATAAACCTCTCCTATTTGTCACCTCAAAATTGCCATTATCAAGGAAGGATGCCATTTGGCAATCCACAGTGGACAAAATTAATGGTGTAGCACAAACAAAAAGGACCGTCCTGGAGT
Organism: Calotriton arnoldi; assembly: GCA_963921515.1. Lineage (NCBI taxonomy): Eukaryota > Metazoa > Chordata > Amphibia > Caudata > Salamandridae > Calotriton > Calotriton arnoldi. The sequence goes on along the minus strand of CAWUFW010001638.1, from coordinate 1,920,251 downwards.
GCAAGACGAGGTGGCATGATTACAAGCGCAGGACCAAAGATAAACTGGCAGAGAATCTTAAGGCAACCATGAGGACCGGAGGAGCACATGATGTCCAGGAGGAGTTGGATCTATTGGAAGAGCCGGTGGCATCCCTCATTCCAACAGAGTTGGTAGCTGGTGTAGAAGGGCAGGACAGTGCTGAAGTGGAGGACCAGCAAGAACTAAAGGGTGAGTCAAAACAAGGGACCATATATTAGCAAACCGTCATGCAGGGCAGCTCAGCAACACACTTCGCTGCACTGTGCTGCGCTGCGTGAAAGGGAAAGGGCAGGAATGCCCCACATGTCAATTCATCCTTCTCATAACTGTTCTTTCCTTGAGCAGTACCAATTTTACCAGCCCAGTCCAGCCCTGGCAAGTTTCCCAGGTCCATGTGTGATGTGCTGCCCCAGTCAAGGTGATACCTCTCAATACTGGGACTTGTAGTGTCATTTAGCCCATCACAAAACAGGACTACAAGTTACAGAATACAAAGTACAAAACCTGGACTGGAGAAGCACTATATACATTGACCTGGGAAACTTGGCAGATATGCCAGTGCCAATGCAGGCACCTTTGCACCATCACGTAATTGTACTTGTGTTGGAGCCAAGCCGCTAAAAGTGTACTGTAATATAAAATTAGTCAATGTGTCTTTGTAGAGGGCCAATGTGTCACCGGAGAGGGTCTCCAGGTGCTGAGGAGGTGTAGGCACTGCAAGTAGTATCACTCAAAGAGTCAGGTGTAAAGTTTCTAGTACAAATCCATATTTGACACAGCTGAACTGATGTGCTGAGGGAGGTTGTCCCAGGTGTAAGCTGCAATGTATGAGAACATCCTACTCCTGTCTTGCTCATATGGATATTAGGGGTGTGGTTGAGAACATATGATGCAGAGCGGAGGTTCATGATTGGTTGGTGGAAGCGTAGATGGTGCGTGAGCTAGGTGGGTACATGGTAGTATAGTGCATTGTAGGTGTGGCTGTGCATCTTGAACTGCCAGCTTGTTTGAATTTTGGGCCAATGTAATTTTCTGAGGTGACGTGTGATGTGTGTACTGCAAGGTAGGTTGAGTAACAGTCTGGCAGCAGTATGTTGGATAGATTACCTCTTGTGCAGCAGGTGTGCAGAGATGCTATAGTAGAGGTCATTGGTGTACTATAGTCAACATGTGATGATGGCCTGGGTGATGGTCGTACAGGTGTCAGGAGGGAGCCATATGAAGGAATATCTGACCATGCAAATAAAGTGAAAGCAGGTGGAGGTGATTGTGGCAATTTTAATTTCTCATGGTGAAGTTGGTGTCCAGAATAATGGATAGGTGTCTGCGGTGGTTGGAGGGTGAGGGTTTTGGGCCTTGTCATGTGGGCAACCAGAGTGAGTACATGCTGCAGAATGGCATCACTTCTATATTATCAGGGTGAGTATGAACAAAGAATTCCACAAACAGGTAGACATGTTGGTCAATGACATAATGTGACTACTGTTGGTGGTGTTCGTGTCTCTTGAGAGTCATTGTACGATCTGGGTGTCATCAATGTAAGAGATGATGTACAGTCCCTGGGTCTGAATGATGATTGCAAGAGGAGTCATGTACATGTCCAAGAGAATGTGGCAGAGTGAAAAGAATTGCTGGACTCTACAGATGAGCTTCTTAGGTTATAAGGGAATGGAGTGTGCTTGAGCTGTTGCATACTTCTATTTGGGAAGGAAGCTATCCACTTCAGCGAAGCCCCTTAGTTCTAAGTGTTGCGGAGTCTGGAGTTGATGGTCTGTGTACTGTGTGGTCTCAAGGAAAACTGGGATTATGGCCAATACAGGCCCTTTCCCTTACACGCAGTGCAGCAAGGTGGCTTGCTGTGCATGTTTTGTTGTGTGGATATATGTGAAATTGAACCCTAGGGCCCAATAATGCACAAATCGAATGCAAGACAGTACAGCAAGTGTTTAGTGCTGTGTGAAAGGTAGAGCGCAGGATTGTGTGAGGTATAATAACATTTGCTGTGTCTTGGCTAGTGCTGTGCTGCAACCAGATGGCTAGAACAAATGAAATCACTCCTGGTGCAATGATCTCTGCAGTGGTAGTAAGACGCAAACTTTGCATCAATGCAGGCAGACAGCTGAAATGTACCATAACAGGTAAAATGAGGCCCACTACTTTACGCACTCTTTCGGGCAGGGCAACAAGCTACCTAGCTGGGTTGCGTTGTGTGAAATCTAGACAAATATTCCCCCTAGTGTATACAGAGGTTGTGTGAACAACGTAAATGTATTGCCATGTGAAAAGCAACAATAGTACAACATGGCCATATAGATTTGTAGAAACATATATTCCACATATCCCTGTGTATTTGAAAGTGTAGAAAAATACTGTCCGATTGTCACAGAAATCGCTTAAGTCATAATCAATCATGGAATCTTCGTAAAATATATCTACTTTTTCCAGAGGGACAAACAACACCTCCTGGAGATTAGTCTGTCTGTGATGGTCAAACTCATGAGGACCCCACCCTGCCCCCCATGGATAAAGACACCTTCCAACAGCTTCAGGACACTTTTGATACTTCTCCTCCGGAACTGGCAAGGGAAGAAGATGTTGTTGGGTCTCCAGACGAACCAATACACACTGGACATGGACCATCAACTCATGACATCACAGCTGAGAATTCCGAGGACCCCCAAGTTGCCTTTCAACAGCGACAGTGGTAGGAGTCCAGCAGCGAATGGCTGATGAGGTCTGGTTGGGGATGGAGAACATAGAAGGCACACTTGAAGGAGTCCGTAGGTGTCTCAGCCCTAATAAGGGGTTGACAAAGGCTTGATGAGTCCCTAGCTTACATCACTGGTATCATGATGGAGAAGGAACAACAACAACAGCCGTCTACATCTGACACCAGTGGCGTTGTCAGGCAACTGGGTGCCATTAATACATCCATCCAGTCCCTGTAGGCCAAGCTCGACTCCTTCATAGCATCAATAAGTGCCCTTAATAGAACGTTATTGCTGTGTTGGCTAACTAGCATACCCTTGCCAGGGACTACCTTGCTGCCCTTCTTGCACTCACAAATGTTGTTTGAAACATGGAATTTGCATCTTCTGCCTCTGATATGTGTGTGTGCCTGAGGCTTGTAACATCTCTCAGCTGCCTCCCATCCAGACACCACAACTTTCAGGGGAGACAGAACACGCATGAGAGAAGGAAGATGTAGAGTTCTCCAGCTTCTGATAAAGAACATCCTGATAAACATTTGTGAATGCCTCCTGGCCAGTTTCCCTATCTGTCCTGTGTAGGACATATGCCACCCTCTTTGGAACCCAGGACAGTCCTCTTTGTTTGTGCTGTACTTCATTTTGTCCACATGTGCTCCTAAATACTATGTAACACTTGACAATGGCAATCTTTTCCTCCTCATTGAAGTTCCTAAACACATGTAAATATGTTGTAACATGTGTAAACAATTATATATATTTATATACACAATACCTAATGATTTGTGTTTGTAAACTTTCCTAAAACAAATCTAATCTCATGTTGGATTGTGGAGATAGGAACCTCGGGAAGAAAATAAATATGATTTAAGAGAGCATCATGAGATTTGTATGGTTGTGCCTCAAACATTTATAAACCTAATGTAACCAGAAGACCCAACATCACTTTTTTGAAGCTGAAGAAGAGTGACTTCAACATAATTGCACATGCTGTCTTTGTATGTGCACTTACACCAATTACATCTATTGTAAAGTTATGAATGGCAATGTGTACCTAGTCAATGTAATTTTAGAGTGTATCAACAAGATGCTTTTTCTTTACAGACACACAGTGAAAAGGTTCTTGCAAAGTACACACAAACCTACCACCTATAAATGGGATGTGTGAGGCATGTAAGGACAAAACACTGTAACAAATATCAACATAAGTGTTGCAATGTAAAGATTACCACATAATTCCCAAATGTGAAAAAATCACTGGTTACACACAACATTATCAACAATATATAACTCTGGATGGTTGTATCAATACTAGCCAGATACCCTTGCCCATAGTCCTCATTGATTAGTATTGTACTAGTGCCACAAGGGCAACCCAATACCTTGAATGACAGTAACAAAGACATGCAAGTGCACCTTGCCTGGCAATGTGTATACTGATAATTGTTGAGTAAATCAAAACCAGCAAATATTGCCAAATTATGTAATTTTCCCCAGAGAGGCCTTACATGTGTTGAGTGTGAGTGCATCCACACATGACATCATTTGTACATTTCATTTTGCATAAGTGGCAGACCACAGAACCTATAACAATGCTATACTTCCCCAGGGGAGGGGAAAATGGGGGATATGTGGACACACTTAGCAAGTAGTAAATGCCAATGATGGATATTGTCCAGGCAGGTGTGACTTCATGCACATTTATGAACCAGCCAACAAGATAGACCTCTTGCACAATGGTGGAAGGCTGTCTCCGTTAGTTCTAGGGAGCAGTTTGTGTGCCAGCGAAGCCAGGGAGAAGCAATCGGTAGTCAAATGCCAAATCCTACACTTACCTGCCCTCTTCCTTTCACACAGGGCTTTACAGTAAGGAGGCTACCTGTATTGTTCCCTGGGGAAGGGATGCGTCGGATACGGACTGTGAGGAGAAGCGATGTGTCGAAATCCGAAGGTGATTCTGTTCTGCAGGTGATGCTGGAGTCGATGTGGCGGCGGCGGCAAAACAGTCGCTGTGTCCATTCTTCCAGCCACAGACAGGTGATGCGTCAATTCTTTCAGCTGCACAGCAGGGCCTGCGCCAAAGTCTGAGTAGGGGTCTCGAACGTCAGAGACTTGCTGCGTTGGACTTGGGCTGCAGCAGTTTCTTTAGCCTCAGACAGGCGCTGCATCAATTTCTTTGGCCGCATGGTGGCATGTGTGGAAATTTCTCCCACACAGCAGTGCTGCATCAGAAAAACAGGCACTGGAAGTCCATGACAGGCTAACCCAGCAAAGCAACACAGCAAAGGGCCAGTACCCCTCCTGACAGCAATAAAGCTCTTCCTCTTGGCAGAGTCTCCTCGTGATGTACAAGTCTGGAGTTTTAGGTCCAATAGTGATACTACTTTTGGCCTTTGAAGTAGGTGTACTTCAAAGGATAGTCTGTCTAGTACACAAATTCATGTCTTGCCCTGCCTTGGCTTCAGACACACTACAGGGGGGAAGAGACAGCATTGTGAGAGGCCAGGCACAGCCCTATTCAGGTGTCAGTGGCAACTCATCCCACCACTGTAGCTCAGGAAGGCCCATCAGCCTGGTGATGGGCCATCAGGATATGCAGGGCACACCTCAACTTCCTTTGTGTGACTGCCTAGAGTGAATGCACAAACAAACTAGCTGTTAATCTAAACCAGACGTTGATTCCACAGGCAGGCAGTGGCGCAGGATGGTAAAGCAAGAAAATGCCCACTTTATAAAAGTAAACACAAGGAGATGATAGACGGAGCGCTGAAACCCCTCAGACACTCACCCCCAGTCACAGATCTGGGCTGAATCCATCATCATTCCTCAGCTCACTTTGCCACCTCAGTTCAGACTCAGCTGTATGCAAATCAGTCTTGACCCTGTGCCTCATAGGAACAGTCCAGCCCAAACTGCCAAGCCAGGTCTTCCCTGAACTGGAAACAAGCATCCTGGGACCAGTTTCTAGGTAACACCCTTCATCAGCCAGGCCAGCTTGAATCCAGTGGCAAAGTGAGCAAGGGACCACGTCTGGGCATACCCTGCCAACTTAGGGCGAACAAAGCAAACACAAGGAGATGATAGACGGAGCGCCTAAACCCCTCAGACACTCACCCCCAGTCACAGATCTGGGCTGAATCCATCATCATTCCTGGGTATGCCCAGACGTGGGTCCCATGCTCTCCATGCCACTGGAGTCAAGCTATCCTGGCTGATGAGGGGTGAAACCCCGAAACCAGTCCTAGGATGCTTGTTTCCAGTCCAGGGAGGACCTGGCCTGGCAGTTCGGGCTGGACTGTTCCCATGAGGCACAGGGTCAAGACTGATTTGCATATGGCTGGGTTCAAACTGGAATGGCATGGTGAGCAAAAAAACGATGGATTTAGGCCCAGATCTCTGTACTGGGGTGAATGTATGACATTGTTCTGCATTCTGTCCATCAATTGTTCTTTTTGCATTTGTCACCCCAAGTTGGACGGGTATGCCCAGACGTGGGTCCCGTGCTCTCCATGCCACTGGAGTCAAGCTATCCTGGCTGATGAGGGGTGAAACCCCAAACCGGTCCTAGGATGCTTGTTTCCAGTCCAGGGAGGACCTGGCCTGACAGTTCGGGCTGGACTGTTCCCATGAGGCACAGGGTCAAGACTGATTTGCATATGGCTGGGTTCAAACTGGAATGGCATGGTGAGCAAAAAAACGATGGATTTAGGCCCAGATCTCTGTACTGGGGTGAATGTATGACATTGTTCTGCATTCTGTCCATCAATTGTTCTTTTTGCATTTGTCACCCCTAGTGGGATGGGTATGCCCAGACTTGGGTCCCGTGCTCTCCATGCCACTGGAGTCAAGCTATCCTGGCTGATGAGGGTGAAACCCCAAACCGGTCCTAGGATGCTTGTTTCCAGTCCAGGGAGGACCTGGCCTGGCAGTTCGGGCTGGACTGTTCCCATGAGGCACAGGGTCAAGACTGATTTGCATATGGCTGGGTTCAAACTGGAATGGCATGGTGAGCAAAAAAACGATGGATTTAGGCCCAGATCTCTGTACTGGGGTGAATGTATGACATTGTTCTGCATTCTGTCCATCAATTGTTCTTTTTGCATTTGTCACCCCGAGTGGGATGGGTATGCCCAGACTTGGGTCCCGTGCTCTCCATGCCACTGGAGTCAAGCTATCCTGGCTGATGAGGGGTGAAACCCCAAAACCGGTCCTAGGATGCTTGTTTCCAGTCCAGGGAGGACCTGGCCTGGCAGTTCGGGCTGGACTGTTCCCATGAGGCACAGGGTCAAGACTGATTTACATATGGCTGGGTTCAAACTGGAATGGCATGGTGAGCAAAAAAGATGTATTTAGGGCCAGATCTCTGTACTGGGGAGAATGTATGACATTGTTCTGCATTCTGTCCATCAATTGTTCTTTTTGCACTTTCTAAAAGTGGCATTTTCAACCACACAATTTAAAAATCACATTCACAGAAAGGTGGGTTTCTAAATCCTGAGTTCAGTGACCCCAAACTCCTAATCTGCATCTCATCCTAATTGAAAGTCATACTTGTAAAGAGTTACAAGGCAGCTCCAATGGAAACTTATGGGAGAGATAGTTCTTGCAATAGTGAAAAACAAAAGTGGCAGTTTTTCACTATCAGGACATGTAAAACATACCAGCACATGTCCTACCTTTCACACACACTGCACCCTGCCCATGGGGCTACCTTGGGCCTACCTTAGGGGTGCCTCTCATGAAGAAAAAGGGACGGTTTGGGCCTGGCAAGTTAGTGCACTTGCCAGGTCAACATAGCAGTCAAAGCTGCCCTCACAGACACTACGGGGCCGATTCACAGAACTAATCTGAGATAAAATCCTAAATTTACTACTTTTGGTATTCACAGAAGGCATTTAGTAGTAGTAAGTTAGGACTCCTAACTTTACTACTACTAAACTGAGACAAAATCCTAACTTTACGACTTTCGGTACTCACAAAGGCATTTAGTAGTAGTAAAGTTAGGAGTCCTAACTTTACTACTACTAAATGCCTTCTGTGAATACCAAAAGTAGTAAGTTTAGGATTTTATCTCAATTTAGTAGTAGTAAAGTTAGGAGTCCTAACTTTACTACTACTAAATGCCTTCTGTGAATACCAAAAGTAGTAAGTTTAGGATTTTATCTCAGATTAGTTCTGTGAATCGGACCCTACAATGGCAGGTCAGAGACAAGTTTACAGGGCTACTCAGGTGGGTAGCACAACCAGTGCTGCAGGCCCACTAGTAGCATTTAATTTTCAGGCCCTGGCACACACAGTGCACTGTACTAGGGACTCACCAGTAAATCAAATATGCCAATCATGGATAACCAATCATAATTACATTCTACACACGGAGCACTTGCACTTTAGCACTGATCATCAGTGGTAAAGTGCCCAGAGTACATAAACAGCAAAAACGAAGTCCAGTATACGATCAAAAATACAGGAGGTAGAGGCAAAAAGACAGGGGAAACCATGCCAAGGATGCCTGGTTTAGCATGTGTCCCCTCCAACTGAAAGTAGGGAGAACTACCCAGCCTCCTAGGTGTTCTCATCACTAAGGTGGAAGAATCTGGACGGACCAACAGCACTGGTGTGTTCTGTAGAAGGGCGTTGTTCCACCGTAAAGTCCATTCCCTGTTGGGAGATGGACCACCTCAACAGTTTTCCGTTCTCACCCCTCAACTGCATTAACCACCTGAGGGGCCTGTGGTCTGTCTGAACCCGGAAGTGAGCCCCAAACAAGTAGGGCCTTAGCTTCTTCAGTGCCCAGACCACAGCAAAAGCTTCTCTCTCAATTACACTCCACCTCTGTTCCAGAGGAAGTAAATTTCTGCCAATGAAGGCTACACGTTGGTCTAGGCCCTCTTCGTTTAGCTGTGCTAGAACTGCCCCCACACCGCGCTCTGAAGCATCTGTCTGCTCAACAAATTCCTTGGAGAAGTCAGGTGCCTTAAGCACGGGTGCCGTGCGCATGGCGGCCTTCAGGGCATGGCGGCCTTCAGGGCATCAAAAGTGATCTTACAAGCCTCAGTCCAGATCACTTTCCTGGGCTGCTTCCTGAAAGTCAGCTCAGTCAAGGGGGCAACAGTGGTGCCAGGGCCTTTGACAAGTCTCCTGTAATAGCCGGTGAGACCTAAAAAAGGCTCTCATCTCTGTCTGGGTCATGGGGGCTCCCAAGCCAGAATGATGGCAATCTTGGGTTGTAAGGGCGCCACCTGGCCGCTTCCTACCTGGTGTCCCAAGTACACCACAGACTCATGCCCTATCTGGCACTTACTGGCTGTGCTAGTGAGGCCTGCCTTCTGTAGGGCCTTCAACACTTCCTAGAGGTGGTGCAAGTGATCCTCCTAACAGGAATTGAAAACTGCAATTTCATAAAGTTAGGCAGCGCTGAAATACTCTGCCCTAGCCAAAACCTGGTTGACCAACCTCTGAAAGTGGCTGGGGCGTTCTTCAATCCGAAGGGCATGACACAGAATTGGAAGTTACCCTCCAGCATTGAGAATGCTGACCTTCCTTTGGCCCCATCAGTCAAGGCAATCTGCCAGTACCCAGGCATCAAATCAAATGTACTGAGGAACTTGGCAGCTCCTAGCCAATCTATGAGCTCATCAGCTCTGGGGATGGGGTGTGCATCAGTCTTAGTGACGGCATTGAGCCCACGGTAGTCCACACAGAACTGCCGTACAGGTGTGGCACCGGATGCAGCAGCCTTTGGGACCAAGAGAACTGGGCTATCCCAAGCACTGTTATAGGGCTCTATGACCCCTAACGCTAGCATCTTGGAAACCTCTTCCTTGATGCTGGGTTTGACCTTGTCAGCCAACCTGTACATTTTGTGACAATCTCCAATAGCCACATCATGAGTACACCAATGGGTGACTCCTGGGGTAAAAAAAACCAGAGAGGCAAACTGTCCCAGTAACTGGCGACAGTCACTCTGCTGTTCCAGGGTCAGTGTGGGGGACAGGTTCACAACTTCCACAGACCCATCCTGCTCCTTGGCAGACAGGAGGTCAGGAAGAGGCTCATTCTCCTCCTCCATCTCACTATCTGTAGCCAAGAGTGTAGTCAATTCAGACCTCTCAAAGTGCTGTTTGATGTGGTTCACAGGTAGGACCCTTAAAGGTTCCTTGAGGTCTATATGTCCATCAGTTAGGTGACAATGCTCTTTCACTCCTTCATCTCAAAAGGCCTGGACCACTTGTCCTGTAGAGCACAGGGCTCCACTGGGGCCATGACCCACACTTTCTTGCCAGGCTGAAACTCAACCAGAGTGGCCATGGTCATACCAGCATTTCAGGTCCTCCTGGCTTGCTTCCACGGTCACCTGAGCGAGTTTCCTGAAGCGAGCAGTCTGGTTTCTAAAGGCCAGCTTGAAGCTAAATACATCCTGGGGGGCTTCTTGGGAGCTTTCTCCCAACCTTCCTTCACCAGACTAAGAGGTCACCTCACAGGGTACCCATACAGCAGCTCAAAGCAGCTAAAGCCAACCTCTTTCTGCAGTACCTCCCTGTAAGCAAAGAGAAGGCATGGCCAGAGGACGTCCCACTTATGCCTCATGGAATTTGACAGACCCACAATCATGCCTTTAAGGATTCTGTTAAACTTCTCAACCAACCGGTTACCTTTGGGGTGGTAAGGTGTGGTGAAGTTGTAGTTCACCCTGCACACTTTCCACATGGCAGTCATGTACTTGGACATGAAGTTGGTACCCCAGTTAGATACCACCTCCTTGGGGAAACCCATGTGGGGAAAAATCCCCATCAGTGCTGGCCCACCATGGGTGCCGTCACTGTCCTCAGAGGAATAGCCTTCGGGTACCGGTGTCATTGTTCATCAAGACCAGGATAAACCTGTTGCCCATGGCTGTCTCGGGGTCCAGAGGCCCCACAATGTTGATGCCCACACGCTCAAAAGGGGCGCTCACAACAGGGAAAGGATGGAGTGAAGCTTTACATCTTCCTCCACTCTTGCCTGCCAAGTCTGGCATGTCCTACAAGGAGTATCAGACCTCTTGCACATTTGAGGCAAAAGAAGTGGGTAACAAGCCATTCAAAGGTCTTGTCCTTCCCCAAATGTCCTGCCAAGGGTACCTCATGAGCCAGCCCCAGTAGGAAGGCACTGAAGTGCTGGAGTACTGCCAGCACACAGGCTGCACCAGGCTCAGCAACCTTAAGCTTACTATACAGGAGAACATTCTCCCAGTAAATCCACTGTGATCCAGACTCCTTGCCAGCTGCCTGGTCTTCAGCTATCTGCTGCAGACCCTCAAGGGAAGGACATTACTTCTGCTCCCTGCAGAATACCTTCCTGGTGGGACCTCCTTCTTGCTGCAAATGGGTAAGCTCAGGCAAGACTCCCAGTTCGGCCACTTGCTCCCCTGTAGGTTCTGGGGCGTCCACCTCAAGGTCAGCCTCCTCCCAGACCACGGGAACTTCTGGGGTGAGTTCCCCATGCCTCCTACCCCTCCTCTTCCTGGCAGGGACCTGGGCCACTCTTTCAGGCTCCAGGTCCTTCTGATCACCCTTACCAGCTGCCATAGACCGGGTGGTCACGCACGCCCACTCAGGCAACCCTATCATCTCTAAGTGTGACTGGCGTTCCACCTCACCCAAAGGAGAATCCTCCGGGTCATTACCCAGCAGACAATCAATAGGCACGGATTGGCTTACAGCTACCCTCAATAAACCTGAGACCCACCCCCCCACTCAAAGGGAACCTGTGTCACCTTGTACTGGCGCTCAGAGTTGTCTACTACAACTACTTGGTGGTACACATTGGGGACTACCTGCTCCTCAGACACCAGATGACACTTTACCGTAGTCACACTGGCTCCTGTGTCTCTCAGAACCTCCACCCACTGTCCATTGATGGTCACCCACTGGCTGTACTTCTTAGTGCTTTCAGGCACGAGGGTTCTCTGGACCATATCACTGTCTCCTAGTGAGACAAGAGTCAACTCAGCTGACTCCCACCCTTCTCCTGGGAACAACTCCTCCCCAAGCGCGACACTGGCCAACCCCCATGACTGCCCACCAGTGGGTGACGGTTCCCGCTTGGGACACTTGGGAACCCCCTCCATGTGACCCTCCTGATCACATGCATAATACCGGCGGGTCCCCTCACTGCAAGTTTCCCTGTAGAGATCCATGGCTTCCTTTCACCTGGGGGATGGGAATCCTTACCCTTGGAACTAGACTGGGGCCCTTTAGAGAACTCCCTCTGTTAACCTTTGTCCCCCTACTCTTCTGCTGAGGACCCTGCCCACCCTTGGCGGAGTCTCCCACATACCCCTTGTGGACTTTGGTGCTCATCCAGTGGTCTGCCTCCTGAGCAAGCTTCCTTGGGTAAGTCAACTTGCTGTCAATCAGATGCTGGCACAGCTCTGGCAAACAAAGACTATACCAGTGCTCCCATGCAATCAAATTTTACAGCCCTTTATAGTCTGTTACTTGGCTGCCCTTTATCCAACTATCCAGTTCTCTGCAAAAATGATCCACACATTCCAACCAAGTATTGGAATAAGATTTTTTGAAAGACCTAAACTTGTCCTTGTACTGCTCTGGGGTGAGGCCATACCTAGTTATCAGGGCATCCTTCAAGGTAAGGTAAGTGAGACCCTGGGGTGGCCCTAGGGCTGTCAAAGTGTCCCTGCCCTCCACCTCAAAGTGTTTCCACAGGCCCGCCCTCCAGTGTATGTCTGTGACCTGGATCATTTGGAGAGCTGCCTCATATGCCAAAAACCAACCATGTTTGTCATCTTTCCTCTTGTAATCTTTTACCAATTCCTTGGGAATGTACACCCTCCCCTCAGCCTGCACTGGTCGTACGCTGCCACCATTTGAACTGGACTCCACCTGCTTGGACTTGATGTCCAGTTTCTTCAGTCTCAACTCATGAGCTAAAAGCAATTTCTTTGCCTCCAGAGCAAAGAACATCTCCTTCTCTTGTTGCTTTTGCTCCATCTCAAACTTTTTGCTCTCCAATTCCAAATTTTGTTTTCCATTCTGAGCTTCTCAAGCTCTCGCTCATGCTCTCTGGCCTGTCGCCTGTCCTCTAGCTCCTCTGGAGACAGACTCCTGGATAACACACTCTTGCCACGCCTGGAAGATGCTCCCACAGACAGTGCCTGAACTCCAAAATCCCCTTGCTGGCTCTGTACCTCCTGATCCACATCCTCATTCCCAGCTTCCCCAGCTTCTCTTGGTCCCAAAAGGCCCTCAGTGCCTTTTGCAGTTCTTCTTTCCTAAAGGAACGTTTCACAGGGCAATTAAGATTCTTGCAGATCTGCTTCAGTTGAGACACTGAGTAGGACTTCAGCCTCCCAATCTCAAACTTACGCAACTTCAACTATCTCACCAAGCTGAGACACGACTTGTGGATAACTTGAAGGGTTGTCACAAAAACAGAAAAAATCAAAAAGCAGTATGTTGTCGCGTAATGGTCTGCACTATGCCATAGTGTACACCAATCACTGTAGGTCAAAGCACAAACATAAGTCCTATCCTCACGGCAGACCACCAATGTTAGAAATGGGGGTCTCTAGTTGGCAGTGGTATGCACCCTGTCCAAATAGGGACCCTTCCTTCTAGTCAGGGTAAGGGAGTTACACACCGAAGATAACCCCTGCTCACCCCCTTGGTAGCTTGGCAAGAGCAGTCAGGCTTATCCCAGCACCAATGTAAAGCATTTGTACTACAAACACACAGTAACACAGAGAAAACACTACAAATGGACACCATACCAGTTTAGTAAAATAACCAATCTTTCTCTAAACCAAACAAAACCAAAACAACAAAAACCCAACATACAGAACTCAAAATATCACTTTTAAAAGGTTTAAGCAATTCTGTCCAGAGGATTCTATGGCTGCTGTGATTTTAGTGCAAAGTACCTTTGATGCATCAAAATCCACAGGAAAAACAGCAGCAGAGGAGAAAAGCATTGGAAAACACAGCAATGTGTTGGTTCATGGGTCCCTGGTGAAGCGATGCATCAGTCCTGCTGCACGCTGGAGAAGTGTTGCGTTATTTCCAGACTGTAAGGAGAAGTGGTGCATCGAAATCCGAAAGCGGCTCTGTTCTGCGGGTGATGCAGTGCAAAACTTGGTGCACAGTTGCAATGCTTGGAAATCGATGCGGTGGCAGTAAAACAAGCGCTGCGTCTATTATTCCATCCGCAAACGGGTGATGCATTGATTCTTTCAGCTGCACAGCAGTGCCTGCGCCGAAGTTGGAGCGGGGTCGCAGTCTTTTGCAGCAGGAACCACCTCCAAAGGCCTAGAGCTGGAATTGGCATCACTTGGCAGGTCAAAACTCCCAGCAGTGGAGTTCAGAGATGCTGCAGGTGAAGTATTTGATGTCTCAGAGACTTCTTAACAGGAGGGAAGCACACACAAGCCCTTAGAGAATCTTCTCAAGTAGGATACAAACAGCAAAGTCCAGCCTTTGTCCTCTCCAAGACAGAAGCAGCCACTGCAGGACAACCCAGTAAAGAAACACAGCAAAGGGGCAGTACTCTTCCTGACAGCACCCCAGCTCTTCCACTTGGCAGAGTCTGCTCTTGATCCAGAAGTGTTCTACAAGTCTGGGGTTTTAGGTCCAATACTTATACCCCTTTTGACCTTTGAAGTAGGTGCACTTCAAAGGACAGTCTTTGTAGTTCACAAGTTCCTGCCTTGCCCTGCCATGGCTCCAGACACACTACAGGGGAGGAGAGACAGCATTGTGAGAGGCCAGGCACAGCCCTATTCAGGTGTCAGTGACAACTCCTCCCACCGCTCTAGGTCAGGAAGGCCCATCAGCCTGGTGATGGACCATCAGGATATGCAGGGCACACCTCAGCTCCCTTTGTGTGATTGTCTAGAGTGAATGCACAAACAACCCAGCTGTCAGACTAAACCAGACGTTGATTCCACAGGCAGGCAGATGCACAGGATGGTAAAGCAAGAAAAGACCCACTTTCTAAAAGTGGCATTTTCAAACACACAATTTAAAAATCACCTTTGCAGAAAGGTGTGTTTTTAAATCCTGAGTTCAGGGAACCCAAACTCCAAATCTCCATCTCTTCCCAATTGAACGTTACACTTGTAAAGGGTTACAAGGCAGCTCCAATGATCACCTATGGGAGAGATAGTCCTTTCAATAGTGAAAAACGAAATTGCCAGTATTTCACTGTAAGGACATGTAAAACATACCAGTACATGTCCTATCTTTAACATACACTGCACCCTGCCCATGGGGCTACCTTGGAGTGCCTCACACATAGAAAAAGGGAAAATTTGGGCCTGGCAAGTGAGTGCACTTGCCAGGTCGACATAGCAGTTTAAAATTGTCCTCACAGACACAACAATGGCAGGTCAGAGACAAGTTTACAGGGCTACTCAGGTGGGTGGCACAACCAGTGCTGCAGGCACACTAGTAGCATTTGATTTACAGGGCCCGGGCACTCACAGTGCCCTGTACTAGGGACTTACCAGTAAATCAAATATGCCAATCGTGGATAATCAATCATAATTAAGTTTTACACGGAGCACTTGCACTTTAGCACTGATCAGCATTGGTGAAGTGCCCAGAGTACATTGACCAGCAAAATCGAAGCCCAGCATACCATCAAAAATACAGGAAGTAGAGACAAAAAAACAGGGGAAATTGCACCAAGGATGTCAGGTCTAACAGGTCCATACATAACTCAATTGTGAGGAAGCCTTACAGTTGTCCAGAGGACTCTGACAATACAACAAATTCCAATAATGTACTCATGACAAGTTGAACATCATGTACTCACCTGACACAATAGTACCAATTCATGACAAATAAAGATTAGCCAACTAGAGAACATGAATATTTTATTAAAATAAAACAACTTAAATCTAAAAAAATTAACTAACCCTATCTAACCTACACTATCTTCAAAACCTGTCTATACTACCTAATCTAAAACGTAACCTATTTTAAACACTACTGACACTTGACATGTTAAACATCAATCCCATCCGTTAAAACACATAGTTCAGTACAATACAACATCACCTACATCCTAAACTTATACTAACTACACATAGAAGCCTAAACGAAGATATCTTTTTTTTGGTATTATTATTCTTTTTTTGTGTGACACAAACCATCAAACCCCTCCCCACCCACTTAAAATCCTAAAAAAATTAAACTTACTAGAAAAATACTACATAAAAACTACTTACATATCTAATACTAACCTAAACTATTCCCAAACCTACACTATACCTATAACTATGCCCACTAAAACAACTATATAAAATGTAGATTAAAAAAGTAAGGGGGTGTCTATGGGAGAGTCTATATTTGTGCCTCAAAGCACCGCAGTCTCTCATGGCGCTTTTGCAGAAGGTCCCCTGCCGGTTCTGCTCCTTCTTAAACTTTCAAGTTCGTTGTCCATTTTGCGCATCCTCCTCACCAGCAGAAGCTTCAATCTGTCCCGTGAAGAACCTCCTACTTGGCCTTGCCCAGTGTCTTGTAGCTGCTGTGCTCCTGAGAGTCCAAGGGTGCTGTAGGATGGGCCTGTCTGCTGACTTCCATGATGGGTAACTGTAATGGAGGTGGTAGTAGGTGCCTGTTGGGATGAGGGTGGCTTCCAGATACCAACAGACTTTGCCTTGTAATACGTGGGGCTCATGTTGCGGAAGGCATGTACTAGCTTCCTCAGGCGAGATTAGAGTGCCCATCTCATGGCAAACATTTGTGCCATTTCTAGTGTCATGTTAGCTAGGGAGTAAATTGTACCTCATATTAGGGCAAGTATAATATGTACATCACATATCAGAAAACAGAACTGGCATTGTTGTGCAATCATAAGTGCTTGACCATGCCTACTATTCTTGGTATGTAGAAATGTCTAATATACCTTCATTACAATGACTACTCCAAGTGCAATATGTCAAAGTAACCCAAGTAAGGTCAGTGTAGATGTAGAAAACATCTATTTGGGCATAATGGAGACCGATGTGTTTTACTCATACCAGTGATACCCACTCATTCTGATGTGTCAATGCTAAATAATACCAATGGGTCGGATCTGCTAACTTTTGCTGTTGGTCTTGCATCATGCAAGTGGGGCGGTGAGTTCAAGGCAAATCCTAAGTGAGATGTGTAAAAGTAACCAACATCATTGTGTGGTTCTGCATGTCTTAAGTAATTTTGAGTTATGTAAGGCAGCACGCATTGCTGACTTGCCGTCCATCAATTGTTTCTTTTGCATATGTCGCCCTAAGTGGGAAGGGTATGCCCAGACGTGGGTCCCGTGCTCACTACACCACTGGATTCAAGCTAGCCTGGCTGATGAAGGGTGATGCCCTGAAACCGGTCCCAGGATGCTTGTTTCCGGTCCAGGGAGGACCTGGCTTGGCAGTTCGGATTGGACTGTTCCCACAAGGAACAGGGTCAAGGCTGATTTGCATATAGCTGGGTCCAAACTGGGGTGGTGTGGTGAGCAAAAGAATGATGGATTTAACCCAGATCCCTGTGACTGGGGGTGAATGTTTGCATTGTCCAGCATTCCGTCCATCAATTGTTTCTTTTGCATTTGCCTTACTGTACAGCAGTGAGCAATTCCATAGATAGAAGATAGGTGTCTCACTGCATCAAAACCCTTATTTTGTGCAATTCACAGATTTAGCATCAGTGCTATACCTGGAACTTGTCATGATGCATCAAGTCTAACGGTGTACCTAAACCAGGAGAAAAAAATCAGATTTCAAGTTTCTGTCACCTGATTTTTCCTGTGCTGCATTCTGCAGCACACACATATAAATAGCAAAAAGCCTCTTAGGAGTGTGTTTAGGCAGGCAGCTGTCCTTACCTGCCCAAGAACTACTTTGCCTACAATGCAAGCCCTCTTGCACCATGATGCAAGGGTGCCTGCGTTAGTGCTAGGCAAGCAAAATTATGCCACCAGAAGGAAAGGAAGGGTATGTGTTGTATCATGAAAACACTGTGCATTGATGCCCTTTCACGCAGTGCAGCAACATGGCTTACCACGTTGCACTGCATGACAGCTTGACATAAATGCCACATAGGTTAGATACTGCCCATGAGGCTGGCATTGATATGCCACTATATGCGAAATCTAAAGCATATGTCCTGCTGGGCAAACGTAGGCCAATGACGATGTATACATACAGTGAGGCCTTGTGGGGCTGCATAGATATTACAACAATTCTATTGCAACTCTGTAGTCAACAGATACATAAATTACAGAGGTATGCAGGCTGCTATCCATGGTACAATTGCTAGACCACAGCGCAAGTTACCCTCCGTGGGCATCAGTGTAATGGGGCCACTGTCACTCCATTCTACATCGGTCTGACAATGACACCTCTAATGTAGGCTAAGTAACCCCGCAATCAGCTATACCTCATGTAACTGGTAATACTGACAGAATATTAAGATGTCATACAAATGACTCACACCCGTGTGGCAACACGTTGAGATGTCAATTGTACGTTTTCATGGGTTGTTCCAGGATACAAGCAAGCAAAGTTGGGATGTTACTGGCACATTTCCAGCATCCATCTGTTGTGCAATGTAATGGCTAAACTGGTAACACTGTAATGGATGTTTATACAAAATGTCGCTAGGAATGGCACACAGGTACTGTCACAGGTATACCATCCCTATATCTTAAGTGGGGTTCTGCAGTAAACATTTACCCACATCTACCTTCACATGAACATGCTTCCTTGTTTTTCTTGACATCTATTGACATGTGATGTGTTTGCTTACTGATTCTGAGTGATTTGTTGGCAGGTGGTGTATACCTCCCCAAACACATCACACTGTTACAAATATCATGGATCACGTACACACATTACAGGGCTATGGCCATGTAGTCATGACACTTATTTGCCGCATTAGTATCCTCAAAGCTGTCAACTTTGCCCTGGGTGAGTAGGAGATGCCCAATTGCAAAACAAGAATTGAGACTTTGCATTACATGTAGAGCAACTGCACACACGTCCAATTCTTCACTAAGCACTATGACATTCCAGTGTCAGGACTAATTTAGATACCCTCACACACACACATGAATACATTGTCAGACCATGGAATGCAACTGGTCACCTCACAGGGCTGATCTGCTGATCTGCTTGGAGGTGAAAGGTCAGAAATGTCTCAAATTACATGTCAAAATATTGCACTATGCATGTGATGTTGTCAGAACTACTGGCCAGCTTCAGCACAGTCCCCCTTGCAGCGTGACGCAAGGGTGCAAGCACTGGCAGATAGCCAAAAGTGGGCCAGCGCTAGGAAAGGACAGGAATGCTCTGCAATTTGTTCAATATGGCGATTCCTGCCCAATCCCTTTCACGCAGTGCAGCGCAGCGCAGCACAGAAAGGCGACAGGCATTTCAAAACCTTGTGCATTGTGGAAAATGATCTGCATTGGGAATCTAGCCATAGGGGCAGATATAGCCACATATTGCGCAGTGTTATCATCACATGAGTGAGGAAAAACAGCAATAAATCTTTTAATCCTGATACATTTACACACCCAATCCTTCTTCAGTACTGGTTATTGCTAAATAGAAACCATCATTTGGACAAAGGGCTGCTTAGCATTACTTAGCTTCGAGAGCGGTAGCTCCTTGGAAGGCAACACTGCATTTATGCCTGGTTTGCTGCTTTGTGTGACAATTTGATATATCTGCCACTCTGTTTTGCCTTGTGTGTCACAAGGTTTCTACACAGCGCACATACATTTTGACATTAATATGTACCTTAACAAAGTTAACTACATTACCACATGCAGATGATACATTACTACATACCTACGGGCCCTCCAATCTCTAACCCCAGGTGGGCCACGACTTCTGCTTCACGGGCTATGACATCTGCCCAATGATGCTTGGTCTGGGAGGTGGTGCAGATGATCCTCTTTGACCGGCTTGCTCAGGTACCATCGCACCCGCTCCCACTGATCCTTCCGATCTCTCAGTCGATACCCCTGACTGACAGTTTCCCCTGCTGCCAGCATCATCGTCATGAAGTGCTTCATCAGCCAGATGAGAAGCCCAGCCTCTCTGGCACTCAAGTTTCTGCCTCTCCCTGACATGGCCACAATAGCACAAGCCCTATATAACCCACCACCTCTAAACAAATAAAATACCGCTAAAACACCAAATTATGCATAAATTACAAATACCCCTAATAGGACAAACACCTGACAATATAGACAAATGCCATTACAAAAACACCAACAAAGACAAAAGACACAAGTACACAATATATTGGTAACAGGGGCAGACCAGACACAGACTACAACACAAATCTCTTCAAAACTCTCCACTCCAACAACATCCAGCTCCAACCAACCATTTACACTTCCTAATGTGAAGCCTGGGTGTAACCAGCATGTTTTCGGCATTTGTGTACATTTTTCTGATACATTGCTATGCAAATGTACATTTTGTGATGCACTGTGCAGATGCACCTTATGCACCAACACTAAGGCACACGCAATGGTGGTGATGCACTGGTTTTTAGCCGCACAACAGGGGTGATGCGCAGGTTCCGGCCCATGCAACAGAGGCAATGTGCCATATCTACAGAAGAAGCATGGCATCTGCTGGAGCAGACACCCTAGGCCCAATTCCATGAGTGCAGAACTGGGGTGGCACCACTTGGCAGGGCAGACTGACAGACGCAGAGTCCAGTTGCTCAGGCAGGGTGGTTGGAAGTCATTTATGTCCCTGAGACTTCATAACAGAAGGTCAGACAGATTGCCTTTGGAGTCACTTTGGGTTCGTTCAAAGGATGCATGTGCAATCCTTATCACCCAGCCAGGGGAACAGCAGGCAGCAGACAGCACAGCAAGGCAGGACTCCAGAGCTCATTGCACCCACATCAATATTCATATAAGTTACCAAGTTACACACCTGGATGCCAGCCACAGTAATATGTGCATTACAATGTTGATCCTGGACCCTCTGCCCCACTCATTCAGGTCTCCTATTCAGCCCAATCTCTCTCTTCCTGAGATATGTCCAGGCCCTGCCTTGTGAAGTATAACTGATTCAATACACAAAGACAGGATGGCTCTCCCATACTCCAGTGTATGTCCCCCCCATCTTGCAGCTGTGGTGGACCATCAAGCCTAGTTTGTTGGGATTCCTTTACTCCTCATGTTTCCCAGGCATCCATGACCTTACCCACAAAGGAACCCACGGTCCTCTATGTAATATAGTGGTGCAGCCACTTCTGCACTCAATGTACAGTCACAGCACATTCAGTGACCAGTACTGTAACCCACATGTACCATGGTACCACGAGCATACTGACATACAACACTCACACTCTGCGCACACTGTTCAGTACTACAGTCCCTTTGTACTGTACTAGAGTGTGTCACTTTGAACACGCACTACCAGCACACACACACATTAACCATATGCACACTGTTCCACATTTCAACCTCTGCGTTGTGTATGTCTTGCACAGTCACCTGCATTCTGCACGTGATTTTCTCACGCACAACTTCCAGATCAACCTGATGTTGGGCAGGGGTGAGTGAAACACACAGCAGAAGAACTTTAGAACAGGTGAATAAGCCAGTAGACCTAATTCCAGTGACCCAGGGTTGAATGGCCAACTTCTCTACTATTGATCACTACATGGTATGCTGCCACCCCCAAGCTTGCTCTGTGTTACTCCTGGTGAAGACAGTAGCGTACCACAACTAAGAGGGTAGCTTTCTGGGTGGCCCTCCTGGTCAATCCATGACACAGGTCTATGTCTTGGCACACATGTATATTCCATGTTCCCCCATGGAAATATACCAGCATTAGTGATCCAGACAACAATACAGTGGGGTACTCTGGGAAGAAGTACACAACCCTTTCCATGCAGGGGAAATTTCCCACCTAGCTCCACCATTGCACCATATTTAATAAGTTTGTCTATGTCCACAACTATTTGTGCTTGCATTTCAACATACATGCTTCACATATTAACCATCTCTATCTTCCTGAAGTGATTTCTCCCTGGTTTTACTTTCCAGATAAATGCCACGCATTGCTACTTCAGCAGTTTGGTAAGTTTTGATACAGGCCTTCGAGCTTTTGTGCATTGCTCTGCAAAGCATGGCAAATGTTTATTGTATCATGTTTGGGAAAATGTAGACCCGCCATCAAGCAGCCCGGGAAAGGTGTTAGATTTGTGCTATTTTGTGGATCCCCCCACATGCACGAATGCGATCTTTACTAATGTCATTTAGACATCTACACCTGAGACTAGGCCTTTGTCCATGACAGTAACTAAAGTACCGATCATTGTATTCACGGATGATACTCTGCTGATCTCCAAGACACTGAGCGGATTGCAGACTCTTCTGACTCTCTTCGATGAGTTTTGTCTTGCTCGTGGTCTGGAGATCAACACATCTAAACCTAAACTAATTTTGTTTAATCCTCACAGATCATTTAAAGGGAATATTGCCTTGGGACGAATCCCTATTAAGTTGGTTGACTCTTTTTCTTGTTTAGGAGTGACGATTTCAGGATGCATGATATGGAAATCACATATTACCAAGGCGCCCATTAAACTAAAATAGATCTTGTGTGCCTAAATTAAGGAATACTCCTCTTCTTACACCAAATCAGTTCAACCAGCCCTGCAAATTTACGATGCCAAGACCTCGGAATTTGCCCTTTACCGTACGGAATTGTGGAGTTTCTCTAATGAGTAGTTATCCAGAGCTGAAAACAAATTTGTGAGAAACTTAGTTTTTCTTCCACCTAGTACTCCGTTGTATCCACTCTTTATGAACTTGGGCATAAAAGGGTTGTTGCTTAAAGGAAGATTGTTTCCCCTCTTGTTCTGGAGGCGACTATGGACCACCCCTGAGTTAGCTCACTATGTAGGAGCCCGCCAGAACAAAATGAAAGCTGATCACTTTAGCAAAGTTCCCTGGCTCAGGAGCATTAATGGCATGCTGTAAACCCCTGGGCTGTCTAAGCTGTGGGATCACCCAGATGCTTCTAACTTCCCATCTAAGAATGCTTTCAAAAAGCATTACTAGATGGATTTTGCTGCTAAAGAGTTAACAAGTGCCCCCTGTTCCAATCTGCCAATGATTTAATTGATTTTAAATGTGTGAGTGAGTATGAGGCATTTTGGGATCAGATTATGGTCACTTCGGATAGGAAACTTTATTATCAGTTTTGAGTGGGTATCTTACTGCTGAGACGGTTCACTTCTAAATGGGTCAGCAGGAAACCAACTGAATGTCCAGCCTGAAACTACCATAAGGAGAGTCTGTCCCACATCTTATTTGCTCGTCCAACTTATTCCTCCCCTCGTAGAAAGTGGCTGGCCCCAGCATGAAGAATCGTAGGTGTTCGCAGTCACTTAGTTGCCCTTCACTTCCTTGCCAAGTTTCTTGGTGCAATAAGGCTTCTTAGGAGAAAAACTTTCCAACATCCCTAGCAGTTTGAAGCTTCTGGTCAAGTCTAATTGTTAGTATGTCGTTCATCCAAGTAATGCAGTCTTATTCTGATATTAAGTGATGTTATTAATTGTACTTTTTATATTTCATTTGTTTGAAATGATGTGTCACCTAGTTTTAGACTATAATTATGGTTTTATGAACTATTTATGTCTCATTGTCTAAATTTGACTGTCATACTTATATTTATAATTATTCTGCCTGTGTTTGTCCTTTAATGGCCCTGGAAGTCGAAAAAAAGCTTTTGAACTTAACTGACAGATGTCTCCCTTGATCTGTGATGATATCTGCTGCTGCATATGTATGAGCAAAGTGCTGCCACTCTGCATGCAAATCCATATGAGAAACACATATCAATTTGAAGATTGCCTCAGGTACTGACTAATTGGGAGATTTGTAATCCATCATACACTGAGTGCCACATTTTACACACTTTGATGCAGCAAAACACAGCAAGACACCTTCCCCTTTCATGCAGCGCACTGCATCACATTGGCTTGCTGCATTGATTTTTTCTTGGTTGGAGATATGCCCCCATGTTTATCAACAGCTCATAAATCTAATTTATACATGTTGAGGCCTGCATCTAGTTGAGGAGATGTGAGTAACTCTATGGGTACCTTGGCGTTCACACATACACTACACAATGGATGAGTTCAAAACATTTTTATTGTATGATAAGTTTACATAGTTTCTGTCAGTATTGACATAATTTGTTGAGAAAACAAAATTAGCCACAATTTGGTCCTGTCTCTGCCGACCTGCCTCTGTGTGCTCAATGCCAGCATCATTTTCATCCTCCTCTGCCATTTCATGTGGAATTTCTGCCTCATTGCACCACAGCACATTGGTTTGCCAACAGATGGTATGCAAAATTGCACATACTAGTATGATCATGTAGACCATAGGAGGCGAGTACAGCATTCTCCCCCGGACTTATCTAGGCAGCAGAACCGGGACTTTAGGACCCCAAACATCTGTTCAATGACATTCCTTGTTCTGTTCAGAGCAGAGTTTAACTTTTGTTGGTCCTCGGTCTTTTGGAATGGCGTCAAGAACCACGGCTGCAAACCATACCCTTGATCACCTGAAAAGTGTAAAATACCAACAGTCAATGATTTGGTACATTGTTACTTAGACATAACTAACTATGTGTCTTATGTATGCAGGCATACTCATACACATTTCTTTCACTTTTAATAGATATGTCTTAGGTACTGTTGACCATTGGTTTACACATGTATGTTCAACTTATATGTGAAATTGCACATAATGTCCATGGTGTGAAACATAAAACCCATCATCATGCCACCTTTCATGTTTAGGCAGTAGATTACTTCGATAAGTACTTTAGAATGATGTTAACAGCTATATGAGATTTGCATTCAATATGTACGCAAAGTATCAAACTTATGATCAGATTATCTCGGATACATTTAGCTATATATAGGTAGCGACAGTGACCACATGTTTGACACTCACACATATGTTTGTCCTTTTATCATCTATGATGTCCTTGCTTGCTCACATGACATTTGCACAGCCTTTTATTTGTTTACTTGTTTTAGCATGGCTATTCCTTAGTATGTGTAACCAATTTTCAACATGTGACATGGATATTTAAATTTACTTTATTAATACGTCAGCTAATGATATGTGTATGACAAGTTGTCTTGCTGAATTTAGACTGTAGTTATTGCAATGTAGGCTTTTTTATATGGGACAACATGATACTACAGACTTGTACACAACACTTTCTATATTCAGATGTATGTATGCTATTTTTCCTTGTAGGTGATTCTGTACTTATATGTCTTGATTCTGTCATCATTAATTTAGCATGAGAAGGTTCAGATTTGGATCATAAGCACACTGTGATACCTTACCTTGGTTGCATTTCACCTAGGTTATTTCCTAGTGTATGACATCTTTCTCAGCCTATTGACTGACTGTGTCAGTATGACATTGATGGACTGAGATGCAGGAAATGTAGGGAACATGAGGCACTAAATTGTTCATCTATCACATTGATGAGGTCTGTCAATGGGGCTCATTATCTATGTGTATGTTTGGACATAGAATGTTGGAATGCACTTTGTACTTTTGGTATTAAATATGTACCTAGAGTTGACATTTACACAAGATTTGATGCTACACTCAGTGCATGACATTCATGGAATTTAGGAGTTGTTTTTCCATTTGAGCTCCTGATACTTTGGTCAGCATACAGATTAGCTCCCATATGCTTAGGAACACATAATTTGTTCCACAACCGTTAATTTAGTGGACATTTGACTAATAATCCAGGCATGAAACACCATTGCACATACACATATCTCATGCTTACCTAAGATGTATCCTTTCTACTCATATAGAATTTAATTGTGGACCACATGATTTGTGGTTTAATTTGTTTGACATTACATAAAATGTGGTTGTGTCCACTCACACAGTGTGACACAATACTTCTGTCTGTGGGACTTTTCCTACTTCTATTACAATCACACAATGGGACATCATTGACTACATGTTGGAGTAAGTTCTTCCCACTATGTGCACATGACATAGGATCCAGACACAAAGATAAATATGCAATTATGTCATACGTTAGAAGTTCTTAGTTTATTTGTGCTTCCCTTACCAAAGACTAGGGCATTCCCGTATCTGCAATCTGGAAACCGCTCATTGATGGTACAGTGGCGGAAGATGTACGCATCATGTGCACTTCCAAGGAATTTTGAAAGTACATTGATAAATATTCCGTGATGATCCACTATTGCTTGCACATTGATGGAGTTGTTGTGCTTGCGGTTTCGGTACAGGTGCGATGTTGCTGCAGAGGAGACAAATTGCACATGTGTGCAATCAATCGCACCATGCACATTGGGGAATCTAGCAATTGTGCAGGAGTCTTGCTTGGTATCCAGTTGTTATTGGGTAGCTTTTTGTAAGAGAAGGTACTGGGTTGTGAGTTTTATGATGGCATGCAATACAGATGGGAAAAAAGAAGAAAATGCTCCCTGTAAGATGCCTACCAATCTGGCCACTGTTTTGGAAGGATCCTGATGCCAACATGTGTATCACAGTCATCAATTTAACATGTGCTGGAATGGCAGGGGTCCTTGTAGTTGCTGTCTGGAGACTTGGCTCTATCTTCTCAAGCAATTCCATGATGGACTTCTTCCTCAATCTGTTAAAGTGTATGACCTCCTCCTACCTGGGGTTAATGAGGGATATGTTTTGGCGGAAAATGCATTCCTTCCTCCTTCCCTGCCTATGCGGTTGTCTTCGAGGTACTCCCAGTTGCAGTATAGCAATTTTCATGGCGTAGTTGAGCTTGCCAAAATGTTCTGTGATGGTGGTGAATTTGTACTAGAGCCACTGCATCATTTCCTATGCCTGTATTACCAATGTGCAGCAATTCTGGTGAATTTCTAGCTTTGCATTGCGATTATACACAGTGTGTGACACAGGGCTACCACTGTGCTACAGTTGCGTTGAATTTTGTGAGGGAACGCCTATGTTGCATATATTAATTCCTGCATGACGCAACAGTATTCGAGGCAGCTTTACTGCCACGCAATACTTAAAAAGCAATGCATTTGTGTAGATGTGTATTTTTTTAAAATATGACTTACTGCTTGCACCGGCTTTGCATCACACTACATGACGCAAGGCCGGTGCAAACCCTTGTTAAAAATAGCCCTTAGTTTCAGTCCCTGTGATTGGACAGTTATTATGGCTATTCATTTTTATTGAAAATGATTTCTCCTTGTGGTCACTTTCTTAAACTTTTCACTTATCTTCTAAGATGAGGCTTCAAATGCACTATCCAAAAAAATCTAAAACAGGTGGTAGATGTTTTTAAGTTTAAGAGACTCCATTGGAGAGATTTTTCCTGAATGTACTGAGAATGCAGCAGCAGTACTTCAGATGTAATAAATTACTCACAACTATGGGTGTGAAAGGTTTTTAAATATGCCTAGGTAATCAGAAAGCTTCAGTTCTGTTTGATGAATCAAAGTTTCTCTGAGTGTGGCCAATTATGCCAACTCAAATTTGAAACCCAAGTGGGCAGTCTGCAAAGTGCACACCTTATTTCATGGTGCAGGTTGTGCTGTGAGAAGGAGCTTGGTTGATGGTGTTGGTGCACAACAGAAAATGAAGCACTCAGTGGAGTGGAAGCTCTGCCCACTACTGGGGGCCAGACATGAGGAATGGGGAATTACTGCTGATTAGCACCAGGCCTTCAGTGTTGCAAAGAACCACTGAAATGATTCCTTTTTTAAAAAACACTTTGTGAGCTTTACACTTTGCAAAGAAGTTATAAAAAAACAAAGGTGTGATTTGGAAGACTATGCGCACCCTGCTTAAAATCTGTCATTTCTCAAATTATGTGGTTCAGATACCTGCTGGGGATATGCTATTCCTCAGATTCACATATTATGGTGACTCTTGGGGTGATAGAGTGCTCTATAATTACACTACTGCTGCTAGTAATTCAATACAACTGATTGTAACAAAGTAACATTTACTGTCATAAGATCCCACTGGTGGTAAAAGACAGAGGGCCTGAATTAGAAGTCAGCGGAGGAGAACACTCCTTCACAAATGTGACAAATATCCCGTCCGCTGTATTACGATCACTATCCTATGGGGATCGTAATATGGCGGACAGGATATCCATCACGTTTGTGATGGAGTATTCCTTCCGCCGACTTCTAAACCAGGCCCATAGTGCCAAGAGCAAAAACCAGACAATAGTAATGTGTTCTTGTAGCAGGACATCATAGAGGCTCACAGTCTCACCTTCAAGACACACAGCACTAGGACAGAAGATCTCAGGGGCTGGAACATCACCTCCATCTCATCGCAGAACCCAAGAGTGTGATGGAGGAGCACTCTATGAATAAGTGGATGGACATTCTGGCATTATAAACCATCTTCAGGTTCAATTTCGCAGAAGTAGTTCATTGCCCTTTTGCTTGCCAGTTGTCCTAATTTTACCACATATTTGACCATAGTGAGCTGTACAGGTAAGCACCATGTGAGGAAGATCTGACAAACAGATGGAAAGTCTTATAGGTGTACTTTCTAGGGTGATTCAATGCTGGGAATATTGATTCAGATTGTTCTTCAATGATGTTCTTTGTCTACATTTTGTATGGTTGACCCTTCTCTATAGCCTAGTATGTTTTTTTGTGTTATCATCATCATGTATTGCCTAAGTGATTGGCCTTGCTTCTCATGGGTTTGTGTTGCCCATGGATACACAAGCCCAGTGGACCTTGAGACCACTGCCTACTCTTAAAAAATGTCTTTATCAACATTCACACATGGGTTACCACTACCATTATGTAGTTAGTTAAATATTATTGTTTTGCAACTGGATTTAAGTCACAAAACTTTATTAAATCCCGTTGTGAATCACTATTTGGAAGGGATGCCCTAAACATGATCTTTCCAAATAGAGATTTAGTATGTCCTCACAAACCCAAATTGAGATTTGGAAACATATGACCAAATCGCAATTTGGGTTTTGTACATATCAAAAAGTCAATTTGCTGTGGCAAAGGCTTTGATTTTGCAAATCAGAGCCTTTGCAACTTTAAAATCTCTTTGTACATCTGGCCCTTTATTCTTACTGTGTATGGTAAGTTTTTGGCCAATCTCTTTTTTAGTTTTAATACTGTAAGGTTACTCTTATTGTCTGAGTGATATATTTAATTTCTTTGGTGTACCCAATGAGTTAAAGCACATGCAACTTACAAAAATGTAATGCAGAGAAAACAGTTACTGTGAATGCTGCCAACAATGACAAATGTACAGAGGAAGATGACTGTTCAGGGGTTTTAAAATAGCTCAACCTCCATAGTTAGTTTTTTTTCTGGAGTTTTATAAAGCGCAAACTTGACCCGAAGGTATCAGGTATCAGAGCGCTTTACATGATCACCAGTTGTGTTACTCAAGGACACATTCATTTTTGTTAGGCACGGGGAGATTAAGTGATTTGCCCAGAATCACAGGATGTTAAGCGTCGTTGCCGAGACTCGAACCCTTTTCCCATTTTTAGAGGCCGACCACCCAAGTCGTTAGGCCACATTCTCTCCCATCCTCTCAGTTTTCAATGATCTATTGGTGCTGCCGGACGTTTCTCAGCCCAGTGATTGGGTGGACACAACTCGAGGGGTTCTATTTTGACTGGCCTGGGTGTCTTCAGTGAAAACTTTATCTAGCACTCTGGTGTAAAGTAACATCTTCTGTAGTTGCAATCTACACCAACACTAGTAAAGGTCTTGTTTAGCTTTGCATTCGCTACAATGTCTAATAACTGCTAGCCTTCACACCCAACAAACTTTGCTTTCCACATATCATCATCATTTCCTTAACTTTCACCCATCATTCTAATATAGCCTTTGAGCCCGCCATAGCTGGCTCTACTGGCCATTAAAGACCAGCTCCAGCGTTAAAGGCCTGAGCCAAAGGCGAGGGCCTTTAACAAGGGAGCATGCCTTTAATGGCCAGTAGAGTCCACTACGGAGGGCTCTAAGGTTATTAGAACATTCCGCCCCTAGAGGGCAGAATGTTCTAATTTGTAAAACAAAGGCCTCACAGAGTCTGAGGGGGTTGAAATACCCTCAGGCTCCGTGAGGCCTTTGTTCACAGCTGTTGCTGTGAGCAAACACTGGAATGTTGAAGCTCTACCAGCCATTAGAAGCCCGGCGTGCTCCATTGTCTGCAATGGAGCACTCAACATTCCAATGCTCTAAAAAAAGCATATGTACTACATATATAGTCCACTGTCTGTTTCCCTATCATTACAACAACCAAACAAACTGGCAAGAAACAGGCAAGAAGGCTAAATTATTGTGGCAAACAAAAGTAAAACTATTGAAACATATAGTCAACTGCATACACATAATAATTCCCCAGGATTTACTGCATAGCTACCAGTGATGGAAATACGAGAAGTTAGTCTTTGCCTTTTCCTGATGAAGGTCTTGTAAAGTAATAAGATAGGACTAGCAAAACACATAGACTGCCCACAAATATAACTCCCAGTGCTGTTAACCTAAATTGTTAATTGATATAAATGCCAAAGAGGAAAGCACATTAAGAAAAAATAGCTCTCTCCCTCAAAGAGGCAGTACAAAGAGATGTGAGCAAAGAACTGTGGGACAACAAATGTTAAGTTACACACCTGTGTTTTGCCTTTGTCAAAATGGAGCAGCAGGGTGTTAAGTAGGACGCTGTATCCAATTTCATCAAGAATCCTTTAATAGTATTGAGGAGCTGCAGGACGCATGACCACAGCTACAAGTCTCCAACAGTAAAACCACTCACTTGAAAACATACATTCTTAAAGAACACAGATAATTCTAAATGACATAGAGGAATTCCAAGACTAAGATCACGTCATGTAAATTCTAATAAAGAATGCAACACAACACATCCCCCTTTCTTCGGAAAGGAGAGGAAAGGTGAAATAAATTAAAAAAAATAAACAATAAAAAATAAATAAACAAAAAACATAAATTTACAATGTAAGCAATACTCTTACTAGTGATAATGTAATCCTTCTAACAATGTAAGCAATTTACTTATTACTGACAATGTAATCCTTCAGTCACAACGGAACCATCCTCTTCCTCAACGAATGACGAGAAACATTCTCATTGAGTGTAGATGAACCAGAAAATGGCTCTTGAGGTGGCTGTAAAATGTCCGCAATGTCGCTACTGGAATGAAAAGTAGGAACAATATTTTCCAAAGTTTCATTAGAGTTATTACAACTAGAAGGGGTAGCTGAATCAAGGTTAGCCCCACTGTTTTCTGAAACAGCCTCGCCAGTAACATTACCATTGGGTTCATCAAACAACCAATCATAATCCTCAGCCTGTTCAGAAGGAAGAGAGTTGCTTCTAGCAACTCTGTATAAATTCCAAACTTTTCCATCACTTACTCGTACAGAATTTAATAGCACTTCAATCACTTGAACAGGCTCAGAAAATTGGCTTACACCTTTAGGAACCCAACCAGGCTTTTTGATACGTACCCAATCTCCAACATTTATAGTAGGAGTTTTGGCCCCACGTTTGGCATCATAATACGCTTTGCTTCTACTATGCATAGACTCCATTTGTGCCTGAACATCACTTTTAGACCAAGGCTGGACATCAGAAGGAATTAACCAGGCTGGAGTGAATTTAGAACGAGGATTCCGACCTCTCATATGTACGAAAGGAGAGAAACCTGTAGATCATTGCACGTGATGCGGTAAGCCCAAACAGTCTTTCCTACCTGAGTGAACCAATCTAAATTGCTGTTGCATACTAACTGAATGGTGTTTTTTAGGACCCTGTTAAATCTTTCCACTATTCCATTTCCGCTCGGGTTGTAAAGGGAAGTGGTTTTATGGGTGATACCCAGTTTCTTAAAATATGTTTTAGCTTTTACAGATAAAAACTGTACACCATTATCACTAAGAATGCATGAAGGAATACCTTCAGTAACAAAGATTTCATCCAAAAATTGTAAAACAGTATCAGTATCTGCATTTTTGACAATTTTAACCACAGGCCATCTAGAGAACAAATCAATAAGGACAATGAGGTAGGAATGAGATTCACCAACAGGCCCCATAATGTCAACAGCAACAACTTCCCACAGGTTTTTAGGTAACAACCCTTTGGACATGGGTGGACGAAAAGTTTTGAAAGACTTATCAGACGTGGTACAAGGAATGCAGTCCCTTACAACTTTTTCAATCTGGGAGTCCATCCCTGGCCACCAAAACAGTCTTTTTATAATTGATTTAGTTCTAACGATGCCTGCGTGACCCTCGTGACAAAGTTCAACAATACCTTTGCGAAGATTTTCAGGAGGAATAATCCTCTCACCTCCAAAAAGAGTATTTTCTATTATGGTCAACTCAAACCTGATTTCCCAAAAAGGTCTGTCGGAGGAGCTTAAAAGTTCTCTTTTTTTAGGCCAACCCCCAAGGACATAAGAAATAACAGCTTGAAGAACACCATCCTTCTTGTTCTCACTGCCCCATTCTGTTTTGTCAATTGCTGCTAATACATTATCATGGATGAGAGCCACCTGTAAGTCATTCCATTCACTGTCTTCACATTTCTCAAGCATGACTGGCATTCTGGACAGAAAATTAGCGACTACATTATTTTTGCCATAAATGAAATTTTGCTTATAAATGAAATTTTGCATTCTCGTGAAATTCTTGCAAGTCTAGCAGATGCAGTGATTGCACCATCTGTGGTTAATATTTTCACTAATGGTTTATGGTCGCAACGAAGTGTGCAAGCCTTACCCCAAATAAAAGATTTAAAAAGCTCCAACGCCCAGGCGCACGCCAAAGCCTCCCTTTCAATAATGGGGTACTTCTCCTCACAAGGGGACAGAGATCTTGAAGCGAAAGCAATGATACTTTCCTTCCCCTGTTTATCCAATTGCGACAACACAGCACCTAGACCCTTGTTGCTGGCATCAGTGGTAATAACACTGTCCAACAAAGTGTTGAAACTGCACAATGCAGAAGCTTTGGCAATGGCTTGTTTAATAGTTATAAAGTCACTGTCACAAGCAGCGGACCAAACAAATGGACAGTTCTTTTTAAGCAGCTGGCGAATGTTAAATGTTTTTTCTGCAAAATTGGGCATATACTTAGAACAATATTCGGCCATACCTTAAAAAGAACGGACATCATCCTTACTGGTAGGTACAGGGGCTCCTGAAATGGCTGAAACAAGGGTAGGTTTTGGTTTAACACCATGTTCGTCAATGATATGACTCAAATATGTGACGCTTCTCTGTGCAAATTTGCACTTGAATGTTCAACAGTAAGTCCCTTTTCTTCTAGAATGCTAAAGACTCTTTTTAATCTTGAAGTGTGCTCTTCCTCACTGGTGCCAAAAACAAGAATATCATCTTGAAAAAATGTGACGTACTGTTCTTTCTTGAATAATTGGAACATTAAACGCTGAAAAACGGCGGCAGTCGAAGCTAACCTGAATGGCATACGCTTATACTGAAAACACCCAAAGGGGGTGATAAATGAAGTAAATTTCATGGATTCAGGGGACAAAGAAATCTGGTGGTAAGCAGAAGACAAATCTATTGTGGAGAACCATTTAGCATTATTAAGACATGTAACCATCTCATTTATTCTAGGCAAAGGAAATTTGTCTACCACGATATTATTATTTAAATGCCTCAAATCCACACAGAGCCTATTCTTACCATTGCTCCGTCTGGCCACTGCAATCGGAGAAACCCAATCAGAATTTTCAATAGGCTCAATGATATTAGCTGAAACCAGTTTGTTCAATTCACTAGAGACCTCATCCCTCACTAATATAGGAATATTACGGCATTTATGTACTTTGGGAGAAGCATCATGTTTGAGAATAATCTTGTGCTCGAACCCCTGAAGATTCCCCAAAACTTTGTTAAAAACCTTTGGAAATTGTGCTACGATTTGGGCACCAACAGTACATCCTTTATCTACTACAAGAACTTGTTCGCTACTGTTGGGATCAAGGATAATATGCAATTGTTTTTGGTCAAACCATCCTAAAACAGGTGGACCATTTTTAGCGATGTATAATTTGCCTCTACATTCTCTCCCTTTAAATCTGAAAGTGAACCAACGAAAACCAAGAAGATCTATCCGTAACCTTCAGGATGTATGTCAGGCTCTAACAGGCTCTAACAATTGACTTCCTACTTTCTGCACAAAAGATGACTGCCAAAGTTCGTCATTAATAATAGTATAAGGAGAGCCTGAGTCCGCGTAAATTTTAATTTCCACACCACCTATATTCATCAAACACACAGGTGTGTTTTTACAAGATTCCTCGCGAATATTGAGCACAAAATTGTCTCGAACATTCACTACTAAACCACCAATCTCCCCAGTGGTCTCTTCGTTATCATCATTCGCAGTATAATCATTCTCCGTTTCCTCTGTATTAGATACAAATCTTACATTTGTTTTTCTTCTATTACAAACCTTGGCTAAATGGCCTCTAATACCACAGTTTGTAAAATTGTACTTGATGGCAGGACAGGTTTTACTATAGGCCAAATGCTCAAAACTACCACATCTGTGACATTTAAGTTGAACTCTAGGTTTGGGTTTGTCTTGAAAGGGAGGGAAAAAAAATGTTCCTTTCATTTGGAACATTCACTTTACTCACCACTTCACTAGAATTGTGGTCCTGCTTAAGGATATTGGCACATCTACCAGAAATTTCTGCCTTCCGAACAATGGCCAGGACATCATCTAGAGGCGCATTGCCATTTATCCAAAGTCTGTCTTGTATAACAGGATTGCTAGTATGCATGACAACTTGATCTCTTATCAAATCATCCTGAATGACACCAAACTTACAATCAACTGCTAGTCTTTTAAGATCAGAAACATACTGATCAACTGTCTCATTCTTATTCTGTTTTCTAGAGAAAAATTTCTATCTGGTTATGCCAATACAAACGTTTGGTGTGAAGTACGTGTCCAAGTGGAGTAGTGCTAAAGCATAAGCATTTAAATCACCTGGAAAGCAAGGTTTGGTCATTTCATTAAATACTTTTAAACCAATTGGGCCTAAAGGATGTAATAACAACCTTTTCTTTTGAGCAGCAGACATTTTGCCATCCTCATCTAAGGCTTCAATGTAATTTTGAAAGTACGCCTTCCATTCCAACCACTTTAAGGCAGGCTCCGCACCAGAAATCCAAAAAGGTTGGGGAGGATTAATATTGTAGCTTTGGTGGCTCATAGTGTGGGCTTAACAGTGTCCACACTTCACCTTAAAGGACTAGTTCACTGTGCTTCACCACAATCAGGAATGCCCCAACAAAAAAAAAATACAAGTATAACTCTTACCCAGAAATGAGCAAAAGTGTGATAAAGGTAGAAGTATCAACGTCGTACAACTTTCAAGCAAACAGGAAATAATTCCAGAAGAACAGCTGTCCTGAAACGATCTCCGATGAAAAATACAAAATGGCAGCTGCGTAGGGTCACGTAGCGTGACCTTTGTAGAAATGCGTTGTGACGACAGGAAGGTTCCGGGAAAGGAACGTCGCAAGAAGAAGGCAGAATGGCCACGGAGTACTGTAAGCGTCGGAGGTTCTGTAGAATGGAGGGAACGTGAAGGAATCTCGAGCCAGCTGAGAGCGCGAGCCGGAGTGTAATGAGCAATGGCGGTTTGAGCAGCAAAGTTAAGCGATGACGGTAAATGCGCTTAAAAGTCAAAAATATGCAGAAAAAAGTTGTAACAATGCTGCGCAGCTACTTACTCACTCAGTAACGCTTCCCTTGAAATCCTAGTTCAGAACAAAGCGTAGAAATCAAAATGTGTAGAAATGAAGGCTGAAATTGCAAAAATACCCAAATATTTTCGTTGTGTGGGTTCTTAGCTCCTCAATAACTCGTCGCCAGTGTTAAGTAGGATGCTGTATCCAATTTCATCAAGAATCCTTTAATAGTATTGAGGAGCTGCAGGACGCATGACCACAGCTACAAGTCTCCAACAGTAAAACCACTCACTTGAAAACATACATTCTTAAAGAACACAGATAATTCTAAATGACATAGAGGAATTCCAAGACTAAGATCACGTCATGTAAATTCTAATAAAGAATGCAACACAACATAGGGCCATTTGTAGGTCGAGCCTAGCGGAAGTGCGCATGCGCTGCTCGCTCTGCAAGACTGCTGTAGTAGAGTATTCTCTCCTCCCATATTTTTCATTGGCTTGTGTCATTGTCTTTCGTAAATGCTGCCTTCAGATTCGTTAGGCTTGTTAGTCCCTCCTTAGTATGGCCTTGTCTTCATATGTACCCTCCCATGGCGACTGGCCCCTTTACTTCGGTTGTTTCACGGGACCTGTTATTTAGTCTGTAAGCACTATTTAATTTGTTGAGTTTCTCTTACTGCAGGCCGGACATGTGCTGTTTCAGCTGAAACCGCTTGTGTTTTTTTAAGCAGTACTGCCGCCCCCCAAGTAAATGGATTTAGAAATGATTAGCGAATTAAGTCATGTGAATTCCAGATAGCACATAATCCTATGCTAATGGGCTGAAGTTGACAACAGCACATCTGTGTTACATGTCATCTGTACTAAAGCCACCTGACGGGTTGTTTTCAAAAGCCTGTTTTATTAACAACAACACCACCACCAATACCACCACCACCAATACCACCACCATCAATACCATCATCTCCACCAATACCACCACCACCAATACCACCATAACCACCAATACAACCACCACCGCCAGTACCACCACCACCAATACTACTACCACCACTACCACCAATACCACCACCAATACCACCAATACCACCACCACCAATACCACTACCACCAATACCACCAATACCACCACCACAAATACCACCACCAATACCACCACCACCAATAATACCACCACCACCGCCAATACCACCACCACCACCATCAATACCACCACCTCCACCACCTCCACCACCAACAATACTACCACCACCACCACCACCAATACCACCAACACCACCACCAACACTACCACCACCAATACCACCAACAATACCACCACCAATACCATCAATACCACCACCACCAATACCACCAATGCCACCACCAATACCACCAATACCACCACCACCAATACCACCACCAATACCACTGCCAATGCCAATACCATCACCAATACCACCACTAATACCACCACCACCAATACCACCACCACCAATACCATCACCAATATCACCAACCCCAATACCACCACCAATACAACCACCACCAATACCAATACCACCACCACCACCAATACCACCACCAATACCACCACCACCAATACCACCACCAACACCAATATCACCACCAATACCACCACCACCACCAATACCACCACCACCAATACCACCACCACCACCAATACCACCACCACCACCAATACCACCACCACCAATACCACCACCACCAATACCACAACCACCAATACCACCACCAATACCACCACCACCATTAATACCACCACCTCCACCACCACCAATACCACCACCACCACCAATACCACCACCACAAATACCACCACCACCACCAATACCACAATTGCACCATCACCACCACCACCAATACCACCACCACCAATACTACCACCAATACCACTACCACCAATACCACCACCACCAATCCAACACCACCAATACCACCACCACCAATCTAATACCACCACCACCAATACCAATACCACCGCCAATACCAATACCACCACCAATACCAATACCTCTACCACCAATACCAAATACCACCACCACCAGCACCACTAATACCACCACCACTAATACCACCCCCACCAGCACCACCACCAATACCACCACCATCACCAATACCACCATCACCACCAATACCACCACCAATACCACCACTAATACCTCCACCACCACCAATACCACCACCACCACCAATACCACCACCAACACCAATATCGCCACCACCAATACCACCACCAATACCACCAATACCACCACCAATACCACCACCAGTACCAATACCACCACGAATACCAATACCACCACCAGTACCAATACCACCACCAATACCACCACCAATACCACCACCACCACCAATACCCCACTACCAATACCACCACCAATACCACCACCAATAACAATACCACCACCACCACCAATACCAGTCCCAATACCACCACCAATACCAATACCACCACCACCACCATTACCAATACCACCACCACCACTAATACCACCACCAACATCAGCACCACCACCAATACCAGTACCACCACCATCACCACCACCAGTACCAATATCACCACCAATACCAATACCACCACCACCAATACCACCACCACCAATACCTATACCGCCACCACCAATACCAATACCACCACCTCCACCAATACCACCACCACCCATACCGCATATGCCACCAGCACCACCAATACCACCACCATTACCAGCACCACCAATACCACCACCACCAATACCACCATCACCAACACCACCATCTCAGCGCCTCCTGCTCACTAGTAATAGCAGGGGCACTGTACGAGTCCGGAGCTGCAGCCAAGACCATCCCTCCCTCCCTCCATGCCTGCCATAAAACACAGCCTGCCCTGCACCAGGAGGTGAAGCCAGGGCTCTACTACAGCTGGAGTGTTTTTTATTAGGCCAAAGATAGCAACGACATTACGCAATGCCACATTGCACACTCAAATCACGGAGAGGGCAAGAAATAGCACCCCCTCCCGCTCTTCCTCCTGAGCCGCGGCAGTGTAATTACAGAGCGAAAGGTGTTGGAGCGCTTTGTTAGTGTTTATAGCTCGGATCATATGTAACTCTCACTTCACACTTTGTGTCTGTGTAATTTACAACACTTACACATCTTCTTCACTGCACTATTTATCACTACTTTGAAGACGTCGCAGGCCGGTCTCTTCCTCTGAGTTTTACATTCTAACAAGCGGTCGAGACGGCCCTTTATTGCAATGCAATAGGTCTCGCATTTGCAAGAGTTTAAGCTATTAGTATTGTAAATGACAATGCCTTTGATTTAAGTTTTAAATCCAAAACATAAATAAAAGGCATTGTCATTTACAAACTCGTGTGAATGCGAGACCTATTGCATTGCAAATACTTGTTATAGCAAAGTTACCATCATATATCTTCATAATTTAGGTATAGAAAATGTTAGTATAAACATAGACGTCCACAGAAAAACTATTTGTCATGTAAATATCTATCTTCCTTACTGAATTATAAATGAAAGCCGATGGATAGCCTTTGTCCTCTGGGTGAGTAGTATATAATGATTTCAGAAATCAAAACATGTATGATTTAAGGAAGAAGATACTCTAGAAGAAGCATAATTAAGGGTACGCGTTTCTTTCAAAATAAATATTAATTAATTCTTCGCTGGGGCAAGCACATATAAATATACACATATTTAGGAACTCTATACCCTGTGTACTGCACTAATACACTTTACAAAGACGTCCATCACGAGCATTGCTTTAACTGCCACTCTTGAATATAGGCAGAGAAGACGTATTAGGACTAAAAGTATTCCTCGATTTCTTTGGAGGCTCTCGGAACAACATTGTTCAAAGGAATTGTGGATACATGCAAAGCCAGTTTTGGTTCTCTGCGTAAGTTATAGAGCACCCACAAACGTAATTAAATTTGCTTTCACCAGCACAATATCTGAAACCTCAAATGTAAAATGAAACTAAAAAAATCAGATACGAAATACAAGACAAGAAACAATGCTATTGGATATAGCTGCATAGATATAGATGTATAAACTGCGAACACAACTTTACTTAGGTAATCAAATATTAATTGCTTTTGGAAGATGTTTGATTTTAGCAGATTTATCTCGAAACACTATGGGGCCGATTCCGATCTCGGTCGGAGGCGCACCCAATACCATTCGGTCGGGAAAAAAGCCATGCGAATGCCTGTTTCCCGACCGATCCGTACAGCACACCGAACGAGTAAGTACGATGCGCACAACAGCACAGAATCCGGCCGAGTCGTACTCACCCAATCCAGGTCCTGTTCTCCGACCGAGGCGAATCCGGAAACGCTGAATCGAGTCGCACGGAAGGGAAAATGCAGCTCCGTCCGGCCGAACAAGTACGATGCGCTTTCCGTACGCGCCGAACCCGTCCCTACGCACGGCACGTCAAAGCATCCGGGAGAGGCGCACAAAAGCTCCGATTCGCGCCACAACACGATCCACGGCTACGAGGCGAACACGCCAGCGGCGAGGACGACGCGAGCGGCGAGGATGACGCGAAGCAACGAGAAGGACGAACGACACGAACCAACCATGAATCCCTTCGTCCCGATCATACCAATATTCTACATTTACTACCGGAACAGGCACGGACGCGTACGGCGCAGAAGGTAAGTCAGACACCAACCACAAAACACATACAACACGTACACGACACATCACACACACACAGAGGGATGCAGAATTTACTTACACCAGCAACAGCAGCACCATAGGGGCGGGATGCCCATCACCAATGCCACATATGCACACAGGGTCCTGAATGCGCACCACCACCCCTACCCAGGGGGGGCCAGATGCCAACAACCACTACCACCCTTAGCCAGGGGGGTGCCAGATGCCCACCACCACTACCACCCTTACCCAGGGGGCTGGATGCCTACCACTACTACCACCCTTAGCCAGGGGGTGCCAGATGCCTACCACTACTACCACCCTAAGCCAGGGGGCTGGATGCCTACCACTACTACCACCCTAAGCCAGGGGGCTGGATGCCAACCACCACTACCACCCTTAGCCAGGGGGTGCCAGATGCCCACCACCACTACCACCCTTAGCCATGGGGTGCCAGATGCCTACCACTACTACCACCCTTACCCAGGGGGGCAGGATGCCTACCACTACTACCACCCTTAGCCAGGGGGGTGCCAGATGCCTACCACCACTACCACCCTTACCCAGGGGGGCTGGATGCCCACCACCACTACCTCCCTTAGCCACGGGGGGCTGGATGCCTACCACTACTACCACCCTCACCCAGGGGGGGCTGGATGCCTACCACTACTACCACCCTTACCCAGGGGGGCTGGATGCCCACCACCACTACCACCCTTACCCAGGGGGCTGGATGCCTACCACTACTACCACCCTCACCCAGGGGGGCTGGATGCCTACCACTACTACCACCCTCACCCAGGGGGCTGGATGCCTACCACAACTACCACCCTCAC
The DNA here is from genome assembly GCA_963921515.1 of Calotriton arnoldi. Classification (NCBI taxonomy): domain Eukaryota; kingdom Metazoa; phylum Chordata; class Amphibia; order Caudata; family Salamandridae; genus Calotriton; species Calotriton arnoldi. The sequence continues at coordinate 1,879,232 of CAWUFW010001638.1, read as the reverse complement.
CCAGGGGGCTGGATGCCTACCACTACTACCACCCTTACCCAGGGGGCTGGATGCCCACCACCACTACCACCCTTAGCCAGGGGGCTGGATGCCTACCACTACTACCACCCTAAGCCAGGGGGCTGGATGCCTACCACTACTACCACCCTATGCCAGGGGGGCTGGATGCCTACCACTACTACCACCCTTACCCAGGGGGCTGGATGCCTGCCACTCCTACCACCCTTACCCAGGGGGGCTGGATGCCTACCACTACTACCACCCTTACCCAGGGGGCTGGATGCCCACCACCACTACCACCCTTAGCCAGGGGGTGCCAGATGCCCACCACCACTACCACCCTTACCCAGGGGGCTGGATGCCTACCACTACTACCACCCTTAGCCAGGGGGTGCCAGATGCCTACCACTACTACCACCCTAAGCCAGGGGCTGGATGCCTACCACTACTACCACCCTAAGCCAGGGGGTGCCAGATGCCAACCACCACTACCACCCTTAGCCAGGGGGTGCCAGATGCCCACCACCACTACCACCCTTAGCCATGGGGGTGCCAGATGCCTACCACTACTACCACCCTTACCCAGGGGGGGCTGGATGCCTACCACTACTACCACCCTCACCCAGGGGGGGCTGGATGCCTACCACTACGTCCACCCTTAGCCAGGGGGGTGCCAGATGCCTACCACTACTACCACCCTAAGCCAGGGGGGCTGGATGCCTACCACTACTACCACCCTAAGCCAGGGGGGCTGGATGCCAACCACCACTACCACCCTAAGCCAGGGGGGTGCCAGATGCCCACCACCACTACCACCCTTACCCAGGGGGGCTGGATGCCTACCACTACTACCACCCTCACCCAGGGGGCTGGATGCCTACCACAACTACCACCCTTACCCAGGGGGCTGGATGCCTACCACTACTACCACCCTTACCCAGGGGGCTGGATGCCTACCACTACTACCACCCTTACCCAGGGGGCTGGATGCCCACCACCACTACCACCCTTAGCCAGGGGCTGGATGCCCACCACCACTACCACCCTTACCCAGGGGGCTGGATGCCTACCACTACTACCACCCTTAGCCAGGGGGTGCCAGATGCCTACCACTACTACCACCCTAAGCCAGGGGGCTGGATGCCTACCACTACTACCACCCTAAGCCAGGGGGCTGGATGCCAACCACCACTACCACCCTTAGCCAGGGGGTGCCAGATGCCCACCACCACTACCACCCTTAGCCATGGGGTGCCAGATGCCTACCACTACTACCACCCTTACCCAGGGGGCTGGATGCCTACCACTACTACCACCCTCACCCAGGGGGCTGGATGCCTACCACTACTACCACCCTTACCCAGGGGGCTGGATGCCTACCACTACTACCACCCTCACCCAGGGGGGCTGGATGCCTACCACTACTACCACCCCTTACCCAGGGGGGCTGGATGCCTACCACTACTACCACCCTTACCCAGGGGGCTGGATGCCCACCACCACTACCACCCTTAGCCAGGGGGTGCCAGATGCCCACCACCACTACCACCCTTACCCAGGGGGCTGGATGCCTACCACTACTACCACCCTTAGCCAGGGGGTGCCAGATGCCTACCACTACCACCACCCTAAGCCAGGGGGCTGGATGCCTACCACTACTACCACCCTAAGCCAGGGGGCTGGATGCCTACCACTACTACCACCCTAAGCCAGGGGGCTGGATGCCTACCACTACTACCACCCTAAGCCAGGGGGCTGGATGCCAACCACCACTACCACCCTTAGCCAGGGGGTGCCAGATGCCCACCACCACTACCACCCTTACCCAGGGGGCTGGATGCCTACCACTACTACCACCCTCACCCAGGGGGCTGGATGCCTACCACAACTACCACCCTCACCCAGGGGGGCTGGATGCCCACCACTACTACCACCCTTGCCCAGGGGGCTGGATGCCTACCACTACTAACACCCTTACCCAGGGGGCTGGATGCCTACCACTACTACCACCCTTACCCAGGGGGCTGGATGCCCACCACCACTACCACCCTTAGCCAGGGGTGCCAGATGCCCACCACCACTTCCACCCTTACCCAGGGGGCTGGATGCCTACCACTACTACCACCCTTAGCCAGGGGGTGCCAGATGCCTACCACTACTACCACCCTAAGCCAGGGGGCTGGATGCCTACCACTACTACCACCCTAAGCCAGGGGGCTGGATGCCAACCACCACTACCACCCTTAGCCAGGGGGTGCCAGATGCCCACCACCACTACCACCCTTAGCCATGGGGGTGCCAGATGCCTACCACTACTACCACCCTTACCCAGGGGGGCTGGATGCCTACCACTACTACCACCCTCACCCAGGGGGGCTGGATGCCTACCACTACTACCACCCTCACCCAGGGGGGCTGGATGCCTACCACTACTACCACCCTTACCCAGGGGGCTGGATGCCCACCACCACTACCACCCTTAGCCAGGGGGTGCCAGATGCCCACCACCACTACTACCCTTACCCAGGGGGCTGGATGCCTACCACTACTACCACCCTTAGCCAGGGGTGCCAGATGCCTACCACTACTACCACCCTAAGCCAGGGGGCTGGATGCCTACCACTACTACCACCCTAAGCCAGGGGGCTGGATGCCTACCACTACTACCACCCTAAGCCAGGGGGCTGGATGCCAACCACCACTACCACCCTTAGCCAGGGGGGTGCCAGATGCCCACCACCACTACCACCCTTACCCAGGGGGGGCTGGATGCCTACTACTACTACCACCCTCACCCAGGGGGGTGCTGGATGCCTACCACAACTACCACCCTCACCCAGGGGGCTGGATGCCTACCACTACTACCACCCTTACCCAGGGGGCTGGATGCCTGCCACTACTACCACCCTTACCCAGGGGGCTGGATGCCTACCACTACTACCACCCTTAGCCAGGGGGTGCCAGATGCCTACCACTACTACCACCCTAAGCCAGGGGGCTGGATGCCTACCACTACTACCACCCTAAGCCAGGGGGCTGGATGCCAACCACCACTACCACCCTTAGCCAGGGGGTGCCAGATGCCCACCACCACTACCACCCTTACCCAGGGGGGCTGGATGCCTACCACTACTACCACCCTTAGCCAGGGGGGCTGGATGCCTACCACTACTACCACCCTTACCCAGGGGCTGGATGCCTGTCACTACTACCACCTCTACCCATGGGGGCTGGATGCCTACCACCAACACCACCCCCACTCATAGGATGGACAATGCATGACACAACCAGCACACCACAACCTAGGGAATGCAAGAAAAGACATCCCCCAACACCATGACAAGCGTGTGTAGACTGTGTCAAATGCCTACAACACTGAACATGACTTTGAACATACAATGTGACCCCCCTAGCACATGTGCCACACATATATGTGTGTGGCCCCCACAATGCAAGCAGGCCATGACCATTGTGGCAATGGGGTCCAAACCCCCATCATCACAGTGACCAAAAGGTAAGTGTGGGGTCCATAGCTGAAGCACATTTTGAACAGTGTGGCAATGGGGTCCAAACCCCCATCATCAAAGTGACCAAAATGTAAGTGTGGGGTCCATAGCTGAAGCACATTTTGAACAGTGTGGCAATGGGGTCCAAACCCCCATCATCACAGTGACCAAAATGTAAGTGTGGGGTCCATAGCTGAAGCACATTTTGAACATTGTGGCAATGGGGTCTAACGCCCCATCACCACAGTGACCAAAAGGTAAGTGTGGGATCCATAGCTGAAGCACATTTTGAACATTGTGGCAATGGGGTCCAAACCCCCATCATCACAGTGACCAAAATGTAAGTGTTGACAAAGAAAGAGCTGCAACTGCCAAACTGCATGGATGATTCCTGGTCACAGAACATAAAACACATCAGTGGCAAAGTAGTGCATGTGTCCCATTGCAACATAAATTGGGGGAGCAAATACTGCAGTGCAAATAAGACATACCTTTGGCCATGTGCAGACAAACAACACCCATGGGGGCTGACACTGTCAACATTCATCAATGACACAATGGCAGAAGTGACCATCAGAATGCAGACCCACATATTTGCACCAATGGGCACACAAATGCAGATACCCTGTGGAGACTGTAGATGTGAGGTGAACAGATACCATACCATGGCAGCAATGGGACACACAAACCATGATCATTGTGCTGACCGATGACCTAGGAGTCCCAGGGACAGCAGGGGAAACCCACCAAACGACATACAGCCAATGGCACACCCAAGATATGCCAATGCAGTGGTGCAGATGCACAAACACAAACAGGCAGACCCACACTGCACATCATACACAACAGGTGAGGGGGGTGCCAGTGTCCCCAGGCAACCACACAACACATGAGGAGACCTGAATACCAATCATACAGATGTGTATACAGTGCCACACAAAGGTAACTCATGGATCCAAATCCCCTATGTGGGCAAGCAGGCATTGTCAGATGAGAGGGAGCACAAATCACACATGTCACACAGGCACGTAGGAACAGCAACTGACACAGCAAGACACAGACACACCACAGCACTACCCCCAGGGCCCCCACAGTGTGGTGACCCTGGGCTGCATTACAATCCCACTGTGATGACAAAGCTAAATGTCGTTCACACTGTGAACCACAGTCATGTGTCCTGAGCAACAAACTACCATCACACCTACACAAGCACAAATCAATCAGCATGGCCAGTAAGCCAAGGCCAACATGGAGGCAGGGGCCTAGCCGGGCAACAACTCTCATCTGCACACACTCAACACCACACCCCTCGACCTCCAACAATGTGCAGCAGTGAAGCACACATGCACTGGTGACATTGCACATGCACCCAGGACTATTCCAGGGTGGTGGGTGGGAACCAAGGTGCAGAAACACATCACACATGGCCACTCAACAAGACTCCTGAATGTCTGACACACTGCACACTACGCTGTACATGGACATGACGGCAATACCACACCAACCAATGGGATCCCAGCCACAGTCACACACCAATGAAGAAGCCAAGGTCACCCACAAAGAACACATATAGACAACAACCAACATTGCAGCCCGGACCCTGAGGAGTGCCAGCAGTCACACACACAACGTGTCACAATCACTGAAAGATAACACAAACTGGAAATCACATGACAGGGGCAAACAACAAGTGCCAATGGGAAACCTGACTGTGACCCATCTGCGTCTGCACACAAACTCAGCCCTGACAGCAAACACACCTATGGGTGACACCCTGAAGACCAGTAATGTGCCATGCACCCACATCACAGAGAACCCAGGGAGAAGACTTTGGGGGAACATAGGTCAACTCAGCAAGCATCACAAACAGGTACAACACTAGGGATCACAGCATGCACAGCTAAACGGAAGTCAACACACAGACATGCACATACAACACACACCTTGGGCGCAGGCAATGTCACAGGAGTACACACTGCCATGAGGGGACTCCACTCCTGTGTGAGGAAAGCTGTGCCATATGTTGCCTCAGTAGGGCCCCATCATGTCAGCTGAGCACTTGGTCACACAATCAACAATTAGCACCAAATGAGGGCTCCCGTCACATCAGCCTGGTCATGGAAGTGCCAACAAAATCATCAGCACAGATCCAACACACTTGTATAGCAATGTTGCACTGACAACACAGATGAGTCCTTCCCCATTGATGCCCAAACCTGCATGTCCAGTGGAGATGGCCACACGGTCAGGGAAGTAGACGAATTGAACAATGGCAGGCACAACAGATGTGCAGGGGTGGAAGCCACAGATGTGAAATAGCTAATCTAAGTAGGAAATCCCATTGCCAAATACTGAACACATGACACCCTCAGATGCTGCTATGGATGACATGGATACACCACAGGATAGGACACATTCCCCCTGGACCACATGGGTTCCTGCACAGTAACACTTCATTATCATGAGACCAAATATCACCATCACTGCAGCAAGGGCATGGTTAGCATCATCAACAACATGTACATCAGAAGCATAAGCACTAGAGAACAGAAAGTTGCTTTATTCAGCATATGTGTGTAATGAAAACAAAGTCCAGAAAAAACACAAAGGCCAATGGCCAGTCCATTGTCAAAGTCCAAACAGGGTGACAGTGGCAGATGTCACCCTACGCATGCCTGCACAAAACCAGGGACAATCCACTAGGAGGGGCAACCGGGGGGCAGGCCAGGCACCGCAGGGACAGGATCAGGGCTCACCAGGAGGAAGCAGGGAAGGGGTGGTGGGTGCTGGAGAGCCACTGACAACTGCAGTGGAGGTGTCTGACATGGTGTGTGCCGGCACAACTGGGGGGCATGACTCAGATGTTGTGGGTGCCGGCACGACTGCAGTGGAACCTGCAGATGGAGTGGACAGGTCCGCCACTGCAGTGCCCAAGTCAGACAGGGTGGTAGTGGACTCCACTGCAGTGCCTACCACCAGGGGAGGAGAATGGGGAACAGGCAAGGTGGGCTGGACAGAGGGGGAGGACACCCTCACCACATCAGTGGCACAGACAAGCGCAGCGGGGGTGTGGTGCCGGGAGAGCAAGTGGCAGGGGGAGAAGGCCGGATCCTCTTGGGGATGGTATATCTGTGGGTGGGGGAACCTGGGGCAGGGTGTGGTGGGGGCACCTGTGGAGTGGGGGCCTGAGGGATGGAGGAAGGAGACCTGGTGCCTGAGCTGCAGGGCGGCGGCGGGGTCTTGCTCTTACGACTCCGGGGGACTTGCGGGTGGGGGCCTCAGTCTGTCTGCGCCTGGGGGAGGGTGTCCGGGAGCGAGGGGCACTCTGCTCCGTGTGGGTGGGCTTCCTCTTCCCCCTGAATGCTGTATCAGCTGGATCGGAGGGGAAGAGGCCCAGGTCACTGAGGAAGAGCCGCTGGGTCTTTGGGGTTGCAGGTGAGGCAAGGGAGGGTGCTTTGGAGGGAGAGGCAACTGAGGACTGCGCAGTGCTCGTGGATGCGTGTGTGTGTTCCAGGGCCCCATCCCCTGTGAGTCTGGTTTCAGTCCCCTGACTGTGCGTGCGTGTGCGTTTTGTTTGTGGCGTGTGTGTCTGTGTGCTGGACGTGTGTGTGCTGGTGTGTGCCTGTGCCGGTGTGTGTGTGCTTGGGACGGGTAAGGTGCTGGGGAGTGTGGATGGAGCAGAGGCAGGAGGGGTGAGGGACTGTCTGAGGAGGGACACTGCTGCCGTCAGGGAGGAGTCCATGGACCTATTGCCCCTCTGTAGGTAAGACATGCCCGATGAGATGCCCTCCATGAATGACACCAGCTGAGTCAACAGAGCGGTGTGCGCATGGAGGACACTCAGCATGGCTGTCTGCCCTACATGGAGCTGGCGAAGGAGGTACACAGACTCCTCACTCAGGGCAGCAGGGGACACAGGGGCAGGGGTGCGGTGCCTGGCCCAAAGGAGACACGCTCCCGAACATGGGAGCCTCCACGGACCTGGGGAATGGGAGCCGATGGGAGGGCGGTGGTGGTGCTGGTGGTGGCGGGGACAGCAACACTAGCTGGGGTGTGGTGGCTGCTGACACCCGCCTCCATAAGGGAGTCATCCTCCGAGTTGCTCTGGTCCTCAGCTGAGGTGGATGGTGCTGAGGACTCCTCGGTGTGGCTCCCCTCGCCCTCCGTGCCACTGGGTCCCTCCGACCACTCCTCGGCTGCTGACCCAGTCTGGCTCTCCGGCTCCTCCTGGTCCGTGGAGCTGTCCCCTTCCGTGGCCGTGGATGTATCTGCAAACAATGGGGAAACAGACAGACATCAGTCACCTGCACCAAACGCACACACCACTGTGAGCACAGCACATTACAGAGCAAGCCCTGGCATCATTAGTTGTACACTGCTAAAAGTGCCCTAACTGAACAGGAGAAGCCAATTGTCAGTCTGATGCCAACCATGGCACTCACATCCCACATGGCCTTGCACCCATCTGTCTGGTGTCTGTTGGATAGCAACACCCCAGTGTGGACACATGCACCAACTACACAGTAGTTGGACAGTGCAGAGGACACGGTGTAGCATGTGGACATGCACACATCACAACTCTTGCCACTGAGTCAGTACAGGTTTCCGGATGAAAGGGACGCCCAGAGTCAAATAGGAAATGCATGTGATGCATACCAGTGACAGACACCATGATGCACCCATGTCCTGATAGCCAGCGCCACAATGGTGTGCATGTAGCACATGTCACTCCCCTGCAGGATCACCAATAAGTAGACACATGCCATGGCGGAGGCATGACTGCTAAGTCATACATCACTGTCTCAGTGATGTATGACTTGGCAGCCAGACAACAACACTCTGCACTGTGTCACAATAGTAGGTCATGGGGAATGCAAGTCCTGGAGCTGCACAAGTGCACATGTACATCCCCCACACAACACATCATCTTAACCCTCATCTGTCCAGGTCATACCGATTGGACATATGGGAGACCTGTGACACTACCCTCTGAACCTGAGCCCCTCACAATCTGCTGTGAATGGGGAACAGCTGCCTGAACTTCACATTCGCATACCCCAGTCTGCACGGGCAGCTGATCAAACACCTCTGTGACACACAAGTATCGTCTCCTATGGTCACATCTCCAGTGGCATGCTGAGCCCCTACCGAGAAACACCCCAGCAGTCCTGGCAACAAATCCACAGCACACTGACACAGAGGCAGACACCTGAGGGGTCAAATCACTGCGCACAATGTGTCAGCTGATACACAGGAGTGGGAGTACAGAGTGCATTGCATGGCCTGGAGTAGGCATGACTGTCCTGCCCCACATGAATGAGGGATGAGCCCTGGACAGTGGATAGCTGGCTATGTATGTGTGACACACGTAATCTGCACACTCCTGGGGCCCAAACATTGTTCCCACCCGCTGCATGGGTGTGTGCCACATACCCCAGGCACATGTGGTGGCTCAGCTCAGCAAGTGGACCGCATATCAAAGCAACACGCAGATTACATGTCCGAACACAGGCGTTGTGTGAACAATGGACCCACCCATGATGCCCACAACAGAGTTAGGGAAACAGATGCTGTCCCCCACCTTTAGTGAAGCAAACTGCAAGGACACAGTCCCAAGTGACACAATTCCCTGAATGTAAGGGCCACACCTGGGTATCAGATGAGGAGTGGGCAGTGCACAATAGAGGGACATGGCTCCTGGACAACATGACTGCTGTACTGTGGCAGTTGAACCAGGCCAGAGGAGGGCACATAGCATGTAATACAGAGTTCACAGTGCAGTCTTTGACTCACCCCCTCCTTGCTGCTGTCTGGCCTTCAGCTGCCCATCCAGGTCTGGAAACACCACTGCCAGGATCTGGAGCATGTGGGGGGTCAGGGTCCGTGTTCCGCCCCTCCTGCGAGGAGGCGACAGCTTCAGCTGGACCCGTGCAATCCTCCGGGTCCAGCCCCGAAGGTCCTGCCACCTCTTCTGGCAGTTGCGGATCCGGCGCTTGTAGACCCCCATGGACCGGACAGCCCGGACGATGTCCTTCCAGATCTCCTGCTTCCGATGGGCATTAACCTGTCAGGATGACAAGGTGAAAAGGCCATTACTACACATGCAACATATCCGTGCATCACACAGTTGTATATACATGTCTCAATCACAGGGGCACATGATGTACACAGGCAGTGCAAAGCTGCCCATGGACAGTTTGCCAGAAGTCACTACATGGTATCATTGCATGGGAAGTAAAACCTTGTTCAAATGCACTGTCACTGCACCACACCTGTCCAGTGCATGTCACTACACACTATGGGGGGTGACAACTACTCAGTGAGCCTGCTAGCCAGTGGCGTGCAGACTTTCAGCCTTGCTAGTCAGACAAAATGCACATTCAGAAAGGCAGTGCACAGAACACTCACCTGCTCCCCTGGTGTCCCATACAGCTTGCTGTACTGTGGAAGTAGGCTGTCCAGCAGGGCCTGGTTCTCCTCAAGGCTGAAGGCTGGGGCTCTCTCCACAGTACGTGCCATTGCAGGGTCCAGAGGGGCAGAGACAGCAGCAGTGCAGTGGCAGATGTCGTCCTGGAGCATGTAGTGCAGGCAAGTGAGCTCTCAGGGGAACAGCCAGCAATATATATGTGCTGGAGAGGCAGATACTGTCCCTTGTGTCCAAAGTGATAGGTCCAAGTCGTTTGCATCTTCTGAATCTGGCCAATCCATGGAATAGCAGCACCGATTCACGCCCACAGCATCCTTCAAATCTTCAACTTCATGACATACATGATTTTGCAACATTGTTGTGGGTGACCAACTGAATTTCCAGCAACCGACTCGTTCGAATTTCGAAAACGCGTCCGTTGCAAGGCTAGGCCATTGTCAATGGGTGCGCCCCGATCGGTCCATTGCGGTACAACGCGTACAGGGGTACAACGCGTACCCGCACACATTGAATGCAATGGGCCGGCCGAGGGCACCGATCGGTCCATTGCGGTACAACGCGTACAGGGTACAACTCATACCCACACACATTGAATGCAATGGGCCGGCCGGGGGCACCGATCGGTCCATTGCGGTACAACGCGTACAGGGGTACAACGCGTACCCGCACACATTGAATGCAATGGGCCGGCCGGGGCACCGATCGGTCCATTGCGGTACAATGCGTACAGGGGTACAACGCGTACCCGCACACATTGAATGCAATGGGCCGGCCGGGGGCACCGATCGGTCCATTGCGGTACAACGCGTACAGGTGTACAACGCGTACCCGCACACATTGAATGCAATGGGCCGGCCGGGGGCACCGATCGGTCCATTGCTGATCAACGCGTACAGGGGTACAACGCGTACCTGCACACATTGAATGCAATGGGCCGGCCGGGGGCACCGATCGGTCCATTGCGGTTACAACGCGTACAGGGGTACAACGCGTACCTGCACACATTGAATGCAATGGGCCGGCCGGGGGCACCGATCGGTCCATTGCTGTTCAACGCATCCCTGTACAAGTGACTGGCATATGTCACCATGCCTGTCTCAGATGGACATATGCCAGCCACAGATAGCTGCCAGGGAGTGAGGGGCACACCTACAACACGACAGCCTGTCCAAACTGTATAATAAGGCATGTAAGGCTGCATTTCCTATTGTGTGTATGTTGGTGTACATGTTGTCCTGTGGGTGTCACCTGGGGGCAGCCACCCCCAGGCTGTGCACGTGTTCATGGGGACAGGATCCTGGGTGTTACGTGTACATGACCACTGTGATGTGCAACTGTTCATATCTGTGCATGTGCCATGGTCACATTTCACGGTGGTGTATGTGTATGTCATGTCAGATACCCCGTGAGTCCCATGTGGGACGGTATGTTTGAGCCAGGGTGTCCCAGTGGCACAATAGTGATGGTCCTCCACAGTCTGTGTGCATGTAGTGGTTACAATGTCTCTGATTTCATGTGCACAATGGGAGACAGTCTCCAGATCCACGTTGTGTGTGCATGGACTTTGATGTTGTGCGTGTGTGTGTCACAGACGTCCATGTCTGTCCTGCAGTGGCAAGTGGGACCACTACCTGTGGGGGTCATAGTTGTTTTGCTGTGGTGTATACATGATACTCCATGTAATGCCAGTGTCCATGTGGCAATACAGGGTCCCTGGGAATGTACCTGTCGTTGAGCTGTGATGCCTGGGGCACATCTGTCCTCACATGTCACTGTGGGGGGTGATTGTGACACGGCAGCAGGAGATGGGAACTGTGACACGGCCTCATGATATCCAATGGGCCAACCTGGGACTTATTGATGCCACTTGTTGAACCGTGATGACAGATGTTGGCCATGTATGTACCATACATGTCCTTACGGAACTGCACACTTCATGTAGTTGTGCCTCATAATGATGTATGTTGGGATATTGAGTGTGTTCAATGCCGCATATGTGGGGTGACTGACAATCTTGCTTTCTTCTCCTCTGCACTGCAGGGCTCCTGCTGTCCATCGACCATTCCCAGACCTGGCAACGATGGTGGAACGGGACAGCATCCGACGGTACCGCTTCACCAGGCAGCTGAATGAGGATTTGGCAGTGCAGTTGGCCCCACATTTGCAGCCTGGCCGGCTGTATCCTACAGCGCTGACCCCCAAGGTGAAGGTGATGGCAGCCCTACACTTCTTTGCCACCGGTACCTTCCAACATACTGTGGCGACTGCTGGTGGGATGTCACAGACCATGTTGAGCCGTGTGCTCCGCGATGTTTTGGCGGCAATGTTGCTATTCCTGAACCGGTACATCTATTTCCCTAGACTGCAATGACTCACTGACGTGAAGAGTGACTTCTATGCCCTGGGGAGGATGCTGCATGTCATTGGCTCCATTGATGGGACACATGTGGCTTTGGTACCACCATAGGCCCAGGAGCAGGCCTACAGGAAAAGCAAGCACTACCACTCGGTCAATGCACTGGTGGTGTGTCTTGCAGATATGACCATCACACACGTGTGTGCCCGTTTCCCTGGTTCAGCACACAATGCCTTTGTGATGAGGAGTAGTCGCATCCCCAGGATGATGGCACAGATGCAGAACCAGCATGCCTGGCTTGTCGGTGTGTACTGACTTTGTGCCATTGTGTGTGATCTGACCTGTAGTATTCCGCCCACTTTTCCAAGTCAGCTAATGTGCACTTGTCTGTCCGTAGGTGACTCGGGATACCCCAACATGCCGTGGTTGCTGACACCCCTCAGGAACCCTGTGACAGCAGCCCAGATGCGCTACAATGAGGCACATGGTCGGACCAGGAGAGTGATTGAGCGGACATTTGGTCTCCTGAAGAGCCGCTTCCGCTGCCTGGACAAGACCGGAGGGTCCCTCCCATATGCCCCTGCGAAGGTGTGCAAGATTATCATCGTCTGCTGCATGCTCCACAACCTGGCAGTGCGGAAGGAGTTGCATCTCATCCAGGATGACAATGACCAACATCCGCCACCTGTGGAGGATCCTGGCCTGGACCACGATGCCAGTGATGATGATGATGATGATGAGGGTGATGTCCGCACACAGCTAATCACCAACTTCTTTAGCTGAATGTGAGTATCCTGAGGTGTCATGTCAATGATGTGAGTTGGCATGATATGTGTAGGTGGTGCTCTGGTGCTGTTGGAGTGTGTCCATGGGCTACTTGACTGGATGTGTGTAGCGATGTGTGCTTACAGGTGGTCTGTATTCCCCAACAGTGTTGACATGCTAACTTGGTTCTGGGTGGGTATCTTGTAACATGTATTGTGCATGAGTTTTGCTGTTCTGTCCTGTTCTCCATTGCTTTTGACTGTGTGTCATTTCTGTCCTTCACAGGGAACTTTCAGATTCGTTTGGTCAACTGTGTCCACCGACGACGTGATTGTACTTCCAGGGTGGTAGCTGTTGTATCCCTACAGGTGATGTGCGCCACACCCATGGACTTCCTTCCTTCTACAGTTGTTGACTGTGTGCCCGCTGCCAGGTGGGATTACCTTGCATCTGTAGTGGTTACGACATGTTGCAACTGTGTAATAAGCCTGTGCTTCACTTTGTGATGTGCGTTGTCTGTGGTCACACATTTGACTGCCATTTGCTCACTGCACCTGTGGGCTACTTGACTACAACTGGGAATAGGTGTGGTGTCTGTGCATTGCACCGTCTTCCCTGGCAACATCAGTGTAGGCAATGAGTCAGATGGCCTAGGTGTGTATGTGTTGTGTAGCCCTGGTGGTGTGTCTCCCTAATATGTGTCACGTTGCCTTTACTCACATGCCTGTGTTGTACTTGCTGTTGCAGTTCGCATACAGAGTGTAATTTTGCAGTTCATCATCCCCATAACAGCACCCACGTTGGAATCACAACAGAGGCAAGTATGGTGTATTAGTGTGTTTATTGTGATACATTTGTGTGAATAGTGCATAGGATGGGTAGTGCTGTACATATATCTTGCAATCAGAAGTTCCTAGGTGTATTGAAAGTCCTGGTAGACAAAATCCCCGGTATCGGGGCCACAGTTGTCTGAGACATTGGTCCAACTTGTACTCCCCATGCAATGTGTGGGAGTTGTGTTGCCGTCAACAGGGTGAACAGTCTGTGCACAAAGGTGAACATCCAGAACAGGTTCAGGCTTCCTGGGAGTTGCGCTTGGCCATCGGCCTCTCACTTGCCCCTCCTCGGACGACCCCTCTTCTTTGGGGGGGGCCCCTCAAGTACAGGCTGCTGCGGTGCAGGGGACTCTCTGCCAGAGTCATCCTCCCTCCCTGTGGCAGTTGCAGTTTGTTCAGCACCAGATGTTGTTGGCACACAGGGAGGTGTGGACTGGTTGCTGTTCATCTGGCGGAGGCATTGTAAAATGTCCCTGTGCACCGCCGTCATCTCATGCAGTGCGTCCCACTTGGACTCCACGCGGGACATGTGTGAGTCCACGCGGGACATGTGTGCGTCCAAGCGGGCATGATGGGCAGCATGCTGCTGTTTCATGTCTCTGAGGAGCCCCACTACCTGGCTGAGATCTCCGGTGCTGGACTGGTACGCATCAGCTATGCGTACCAGTTGTGGGTCATCATGCACACCAGCAACCTCTGCAAGCAGCGACCTCTGTCTCCCACCCCTCCCACCACCCCTGCCGACATGTGCAGTGCGTGCAGTGGCACGCACAGATGACCCTGGTCCACCTTGGGGGTTGGTGGTGGTGGTGGTGTCCATGGCCCCACGTTGGTCCAGGATCCCTGTGCTGGTGTTGCTCCTTGTTCTGTCCATTTCGGCGGGGATGGTATTTGTGGTGACAGTCGTTGGAGGGGTGGGTGCAGGGGGTGCAGCTGGTGGTCCTGCTGGTGCTGCAGCTGGTGGTCCTGCTGTTGCTGCAGCTGGTGGTCCTGCTGGTGCTGCATGTAGACTTGCACCGGATGTTCCAGGTTGGTCTTCTTCGTCCGAGGAGGGCAGAGGCTGTACAACACCAGTGAGCTCCGCATCCTCTTGAGCCTGGGACTGGGACTCCTCAGCGTCTGCTGCTGTGTCCCCATCATCACCTGTTTTTGGGAGACACACACAATGTATGTTATGTTTCTGCAGGCATCAATGGTTGACACACCTGACAGTTGTGACTGTGCCTCTGGGTGCGGGCCTGTACATTGCATTGTCCTAAGTCGTCACAGTCAGGGGTTGATATTGGTGTGGCACATTGTCCTGCATTATTTGGGCATTACTATGTATTTGTTGGGGTGTGAACATGGTCTGCATTGGTTGTATTTGGTTGACAGCCGGCCCTCCTTCCCACCCAGCCAGTCAGTTATCCCACCATGGACTGTGCTTGCATTGCAGGGAGTGGAAGTTGTCTCTCAGGATGTCAATCAGTGGTGTCCTGCTGTTTGTTGGTGCACAGTTGCCAGCAGGGCCTTGTGCTCCCACAGCAAATTGTGAGTCCTTCTCCACTCCCTGTGATGTGAGCATGGTTCAGGGTGGAGTTGATGGGACAGTTGTGGGGGTGAGCTATGTCTGTGACTGTGACTCCCATCATGCTATTGCCTCCACCCCACTTCCCGGCATTCCCATACTTACTTGCTTTTGTGGGGAGTTCAGTGTGTGTGGGTGTGAGGGCAATGGCAAGATGGCTGACAGTGGTGTCCTGCTGTTGGTTGGTGTGCAGTTCCCAGCATGCCCTTGTGCTCCCCACAGCAGTAGCCAGTGTCAGCCATCTTGTGTGTCCTTCTCCACTCCCTGTGATGTGAGCATGGTTCAGGGTGGTGTTGATGGGCCAGTTGTGAGGCTGAGCAATATCTGTGACTACTACTCCCATCATGCTATTGCCTCCACCCCCCTTCCCAGCATGCCCATGCAGTCAGTGGTGTCCTGCTGTTGGTTGTTGCACAGTTGCCAGCAGGGCCTTGTGCTCCCCACAGCAGTAGCCAGTGTCAGCCATCTTGTGAGTCCTTCTCCACTCCCTGTGATGTGAGCATGGTTCAGGGTGGTGTTGATGGGACAGTTGTGGGGGTGAGCTATGTCTGTGACTGTGACTCCCATCATGCTATTGCCTCCACCCCACTTCCCGGCATTCCCATACTTACTTGCTTTTGTGGGGAGTTCAGTGTGTGTGGGTGTGAGGGCAATGGCAAGATGGCTGACAGTGGTGTCCTGCTGTTGGTTGGTGTGCAGTTCCCAGCATGCCCTTGTGCTCCCCACAGCAGTAGCCAGTGTCAGCCATCTTGTCAGTCCTTATCCACTCCCTGTGATGTGAGCATGGTTCAGGGTGGTGTTGATGGGCCAGTTGTGAGGCTGAGCAATATCTGTGACTACTACTCCCATCATGCTATTGCCTCCACCCCCTTCCCAGCATGCCCATGCTTCCTTCCTTTTGACTCTGCTTCCCTGTGGGGTGGGCTGCCTGTGCTGACAGGATGGCTGGGAGTGTTGTCCTGGCAGTTGTTTGGCTGAAAGTCCCAAGAGTGTCCCTGTGCTTCACACAACATAACCCAGGGTGGTGGTTCTTTGTGGGATCTTGAGTTAGGATGTGAGGCATTGCATTCTCCCAGGTGGGTTCTGTGGAGTTTGTGTTGAGGGGGTGTGAGGGGAGGTGCTTGTGACTATGGTCAGTGCTGCAAGTCCTCCTTCCCACCCAGCCAGCCAGATATCCCACCATGGAACGTGCTTCCATTGCAGGGAGTGGAAGTTGTCTCTCAGGATGTCAGTCAGTGGTGTCCTGCTGTTTGTTGGTGCACAGTTCCCAGCAGGGCCTTGTGCTCCCCACAGCAGTAGCCAGTGTCAGCCATCTTGTGAGTCCTTCTCCACTCCCTGTGATGTGAGCATGGTTCAGGGTGGTGTTGATGGGACAGTTGTGGGGGTGAGCTATGTCTGTGACTGTGACTCCCATCATGCTATTGCCTCCACCCCACTTCCCAGCATTCCCATACTTACTTGCTTTTGTGGGGAGTTCAGTGTGTGTGGGTGTGAGAGCAATGGCAAGATGGCTGACAGTGGTGTCCTGCTGTTGGTTGGTGTGCAGTTCCCAGCATGCCCTTGTGCTCCCCACGACACAGCAACAGTGTCAGACATCTTTGATGGGCCTTTCCACTCTCTGTGGGATGTGCATGCGTGAGTGTGAGCTTGCTGGGCCATGTGGTGGGGGATGTAGAGCTGTGACTACGACTCCCATCATGCTATTGCCTTCACCCCCTTCCCAGCATGCCCATCCTTCCTTCCTTTTGACTCTGCTTCCCTGTGGGGTGGGCTGGCTGTGCTGACAGGATGGCTGGGAGTGTTGTCCTGGCAGTTGTTTGGCTGAAAGTCCCAAGAGTGTCCCTGTGCTTCACACGACATAACCCAGGGTGGAGGTTCTTTGTGGGATCTTGAGTTAGGATGTGTGGCATTGCATTCTCCCAGGTGGGTTATGTGGAGTATGTGTTGAGGGTGTGTGTGAGGGGAGGTGCTTGTGACTATGGTCAGTGGTGCGAGTCCTCCTTCCCACCCAGCCAGCCAGATATCCCACCATGGAACGTGCTTCCATTGCAGGGAGTGGAAGTTGTCTCTCAGGATGTCAGTCAGTGGTGTCCTGCTGTTGATTGTTGCACAGTTGCCAGCAGGGCCTTGTGCTCCCCACAGCAGTAGCCAGTGTCAGCCATCTTGTGAGTCCTTTTCCACTCCCTGTGATGTGCGCATGGTTCATGGTGGTGTTGATGGGACAGTTGTGGGGGGGCAATATGTGTGACTACGACTCCCATGATGCTATTGGCTACACTGACTTGCCCAGCATACACAGAATTCCTTTCTTTCAGTGGTCTTCACTGTGTGTTGGTGTTGTAGTGGTGGCTACATGTCTGGATGTGTTTGTTAGTTCTATTTGTGCCACTGCCTAGCTGTAGTTGTAGTTGTGTTTGTACATGTGATGACACGGTTAAATGTAACTTTGAGATGGCATGTGTTGTGTTTATCTGACTGACATACACATTTTGGGATGATTCTGTTCTGGTTGCTGTGTAATTGCTATGAGTGCATGGTTTGACTCTCCCCTTGACAGTGATGTGTGTGTGTATTGTGGCAGAATATTGTGTACATTTGTTGTGTACTCACCAGGCTCTGGGATGTTCTCTAGTCCATATACGCTCACTGGCGGAAGGATGGCCCGCACCTTCTCCTCCCAGGGCCTGAGGTATACTGGCTTGGCAGGAGGGCCACTGCCGGTGTATTGGCTCAGGAGGTAGTCTTTCTTGAGCAGGTCCCGTACCCTCCTGCGCACGTCATACCACCTGTTCTGGATGTCGGTCTTTGTGCGCAGACATGGTGATTGTGCGTTCACCCTGTTGAAGATCCTCTCCCACATCTTGGTTTTCTGGGAGATGGGGGTCTGTTGGACCAGTGTGCCAAACAGCTGTGGCTCTACCCTGAGGATCTCGTCTACCATGACTTCCAATTCACAATCTAGGAACTTGTGATTCTTCTTGGGGGGCATGGTGATGGGTGGTGATGGTGAGTGATGTGTGTGTTGGTGTGCAGGTGAGGGTGTGTGGGTGTGTGTTTTGCTGGGTGTATGTGAGGTAGGTATTTGTTGGTGTGCTGATGGTGTGTGGCTTGTGTGAGGGATGAGCTGTGGGTGTGTGGTTGCTGTCTGTTGGGTGCTGGCAGTAGAATGGCATTTGCAAAGGATCATGGTTGGGATTTGTGTCCTTTATATGGGTGGAGTTGTGGGTGTGTCTTTGTTCTCTGTCCCCACCCCCACAGTATTTATTGGCTTTGTAATTGCTTGTTTGGCCTTTTTTGTGTAATTTTTCCTTTGTACTGTCTGTGCATGTTGGAAACGTTCTTGTGACCGAGTCGGACCCTGCATTTGTCTCGTACGGTGTTCTCCGTTTCGTTCACGCTGTGTTTGTGCAGTTTTCTATGCTGCGTACGCGTCGGTCGCGGTGTTTTGTGTTACTTCGGCTCGGTTTTGTATGCGTGTCGGTCGTACGGCTTGTCCTCCGTACGACTTGGTCGTGGTTTTCGCGCCTTGCATCGTACTTAGCGGTTTGGAGTTCGCGTGTACGTTTCGGTTGGATTTGTTCCGGGTGCGTGTCGGTCGGTTCGAGTCGCATGTTTTTCCGGCCGGATTGCTGTTTTCCGTGCGGCTCGGTCGTTCGGCTTGGGTTTGGTACGTGTCGGTCGGATTTTGCACGCCTTGCATCGTACTTGGCGTGTCGGGCGCCACAGGTACGTGTCGGTCAGAATAAATTCCGGCTCCGAGTCGGTCGGTGCTTTTTCCGGCCCGAATCGGAATCGACCCCTATGTATAGTCTTTTTCTCTTGTCTTTAATTTTACTTTTAAACAGACCTGTTTCGCAATTGGCCGCATGGTTTGTATTTCCAGCAAATACAAAGTCAATAACTCACCTATATTTAGATAAACTTTAAACAAACCATGCTATCTGAGTGGGAACCATGCTCAATTGACATGGTGAGTATACAATGGGCTAAAAAAGCAGACCTTGCCTGGCCTTCACAGCAGGCTGTCTTCTACATTATGCAGCAATCCAGAGTTAAATAAAACATTTACTGAATGTAAATTTAAATCTTTACTGAAGGAATCTTTAAATAAACATCCATGAGCTAGTATATTTAAATAAATCCACGAAAAAATAATAGGGCATTGAGTTTAATATCCACAAACAACACAGCCTGTCCATGACTATGCTGTAATTGAGCTAATTGACAGATGCAATAATAGAAGTAAACTAACAAGAATGAAAGAAAGGTTTATGGAGTGGGCTAATATTCAAGAATGTAAAAAGGTGAGAGGCTTGCTTCTCCAGCCAAACACCCACACTTTTTAAACAATCACTGGAAAAGCTGATAGGTTCGAGTTTAATGTGACAATGCATGCTAACGCAGAAATTAATGTATGTACGTGATAGCACATAATGAACAGACACATTGGATTTGCCAAAGCTTCGCAATAGTAGTGGTGGTAGAGATGCAGGTGGTAGTAATATTAGTCTTGGTAAGATTGGTGCTGTAATGGTGGTAAAATTGCTGGTGGTAGCGGCATCAGTGATGTTGGCAAGGGTGGTATTAGGGGCAGTATTGTTGGTGGTGTGGTATTGGTGGTGGTATTGGTAAAAGGGATGCTCGTGATGAAGATGGTGGCAGTGTGCACTTTCTTGGTGGTGGTATTGCTAATGGCTAATTATGGTGGTTTTGATGGTGCTAATATTGCTGGTAATGGTGGTGGGGCATTGGTGTTATATTTGGTGGTGTAGATGTGGCATTGCTGGTGGTGATATTGCTGGTGGTATTATTGGTATTGTTGGAAGCGTTTGGTGATGTTTTGGTCATGATTATTGGTATTGTTGGTGATGCTATTGGTGTTATTGTTGGTAGTATTGGTGGTGGTGGTATTGTTGTGGATTTATGTTGGTCATTTTGATTGTGGTGGTGATTTTGATTCAATTACTGGTGTTGATGGCATTTATGGTGGTGTTATTAGTGGTAGTATGGAGTGTGCTGATACTTGTAGAGGTATTGATGGTGATGATGTGTTATTAGTGGGGGTGATACTGTTGGTATTGATGTTTGTAGTATTGGTAGTGATGGTGATGTGATATGGGTAGTGGATTTGGTGTTAGCAGTATTGGCGGTGTTGCTATTGGAAATGGTGTGATATTAGCTCCGGTGTGATATTGAAGGTGTGTTGTTGGAATGGGCTTGTTTGGGCGTGTTTGTATTGGTGGTTCTGATCAAATGCCCACAAATTATTGTGTACATCTCATAACCACACCTCGTAATTGCTATTTGTTTATCACATCTAGATTGTCTGATCCCAAGGTGTGATAAACAAAAAACAGTTAGGAGGCCATGTTAGGATCAGGCTCACATAGTATAGCATCCAAAAAATTCAGCTGAAGTGAAAAGCTTGATATATACAGTACATTAAATTAATTTTAAAAAAAGACAAATGGTATGATTTTTGCGAGCACATTTTAAATGCAAAATAGTCCCTTATATATTGCAATGCAAGCACTTCATAGGAGGTGGAACGATACACCAAAAAGTCAATAACGCAAGGAGCAAGAGAGAAATAATCCTCTGGGCGGATCTAAAATGTTTCTGACAATGTCTCAAGTCAATGGCTGAAAGAGACTGAATTAGGTAAGCTAACGGCTGAAGGTGGCTAACCTAAACCACAATCACCATAAGCAATGTAAGCAACAGCAGACAGCCATGCTAAAATGTGCAAAATTTCTGAATGGAATGCAAAATGATTTACTTTATTCCTACTGTATACACTACATATCAATGTCCATCATCAAAATTCCAGTTGCCCAGCTACAAATAAGTTTGAATGAATTCTCACACAGCATGCTTGGCTTGGATTTCTCAGTAGAAGAGTATGGCTGTAGATCTTTTTTGAGCCCGTAAGTTCAAAAAAGGTGCACAAAAACATCTGCTGCTGTTAATCCACATAAACCATTTATGCACACAAGTGCTATGGATTGGGGCACGACCATGGATGCTCCACAAGAAAGGTGTACAGAGCCGTCATTTAAACGGTCACAAAAACATATACAGGAAATATTTTCAAAAATGTTCCACCACATTTTCACCTGAAATAGTACTCAAGAGTAAAAATTAAGTAAACAGCGAACAAGGTGGAAATGTTTCCAAAACACCCTATTTTTCAAGGTGACCTGGGTGTTCACCCGAAGATAAAAAGATTTTCCCTTTCAGGAAATAAATCAGTGTGTTCACGCAATATTCTGCTTTACTTTGTAAAGGTATATGTGCTTTGATTGATCAAGACGGCGCACATTCCTGGGGACAGACATACAATTTAATCAACATTTTGTACCACACCATGCTTAGGTCAGGATTGGAGGATTGGACTATCCAGGCCCCCTGAGAGACCTTTACATAAAATGTAAACTTCGACTACTGTGTCTTGCATCCATAAATTATAATTGGTCTGGTAAAGTTCAAACATCAATCTAATGTAATGGAATATTCTATGTCTCTCATGTGAGAAAGAACATCATTTTTGTGATGCCCCCACATACACGTCACACATATTTTCCTGTCTAGTTTTGTTAGTTTTAGTACTCTGGGTACTATGACACTGCTAACCAGTGCCACACCACACATACTTTTCCTGTAAATCATGTAATGTATACTTGGCTTATTTAACTTTCCAATAAGACCATGTTAGTTTGCACAGATAATGCACCAGTGGTGTACATTTTAAATGCTCTGTGTATGCTCTGGCTGGGCTACAGTTTAAAAGTAGCGCATGTGTCACATGGTAATGAAAAGTGTTTTGCCATGTAGAAAAAAACATTTTTGTATATTTGCTAAGTCACTACTGAATTGTGCCCAGTGCCACATGGCTGTGTAATTAATACATAAAAATGTGGCAAACACTGAATGTTAGAAAAAATATACCACACAGTAAACAGTAATATAAAGCTGTTTATCATTGTGTAGGTAAAGCTACATTTTCCATGAACAGGCCTGGTTATACATAATATAAATTTTCTTATCTTGGCTTGTGAAAATACTTATTTTCCACTTAGCTTTCAAAAGCTGAATTTTGATAAATTTAGTGGAAAAGTAAAATTAGAAAAGTGCATGTTGTACTGTCTGGAAATGACATGGTTTACAATTGACACTCATCTGTACTTGAAATGCTCTTCTGCGCAAGATGTCAGTTGCCTCAAACACTGCTTGCATCTCATTCAGACTTGGATGCACAGCACATACCTGTAACTTCACCCCTTCAAAACAGAATTCCAGCTATTAGCTAGGAACAATAAGCATACACTAGTCCAAATCAGGTTCACAGCTCTTTCTTTGAAGTGGAAAGCTCAAATGGTCCTGTCATAAACTTCAGGAGGAGTGGAAACCAGTTCTAGTGCTGACAGTGTGGAGGGCACCCCATCTCTCGAGGAGAGTATCAAGAGGGATAGATTAGGCGACTGCAGCTACCCATAAATAGGGTAAATTTGGTTGAAGGTTTTGAGGAGGTCTGCAATAAATTGAGAAAGAAAGTGCTGACAAATTGCATGAGAATTCTGTAAGAATGTAGCCAAGAATGGGTGTGAGGAATTCTCTAATCTCTAGCGAGTAAGACTGACAGTTCACCAACACCTCTCTAGAGCCTTCTACCGGAAAAGAAACATCTTGGAAAAAAAGAAGGCTCTGCCTGGCTTCTCGAAGAGTGAGAATCCAGGGACTGGAACTGCTCAACATGGATCAACTGGATCACCTATTGCAGTTGCTTCAGTGAAACAAAGGTAGATAGACTCCTGATTTCAAGACGGCCCAACTGACCTCTGTGGAGTGGGCACTGCAGGAGCTCTGGCTAGAGAGAGATCAAGTGGCTTAAAACCCATAACCCATACTAACAACTATAGGGCTGCAGGAGTTATCAAGATGAACTTTCCCAACAGTTGAAGAAATGTGAGACTTAGTTGCATTTTCCACCGCTTGAGGTCCAATACACAGTACTAAGACTCCCCCAGCAAAAGTGCACCCTCTGTAGGTAAGAAATCCTGGTTCATCCCACTTCATTGCTACAACTTTCAGCCATGGCCCACTGGTGGATTTTGAGAACTATCATAGTGACAAAGTATGAAGGTTAAACCTGTCAGGATGTTAAGGTGTTGGCCGACTGGTTCTGATGGCAATCCATCTCAGCCCCATAATGGGGTTCTATCCCATCACGAGTCAAAAGCACAAAGCAGAATGTGATCGGGAGCCCCACTCGCCTGGAGCTCTGATACAAAAACCCTTCTCTTCACAGGCTGCCACTGGTCCCTTTAATGATGATCCTCCTGACACTTGGGAGACGGGCCTTACGTTTTTGTTTTGGCCTCAGAGACAGCTCCAATGCAAAAGATGGAGGACACACCATTGGAGGTACAGTCTGAAGAGTGAGAGTCCAGAATACAGAAGGAACCCGGGAGAGGCACGAAGAGGATGAAACCACAAGACCGGAACCAAAGCGAGAGCAGCAAGAGATTGGGAGAGCCCTGCCAGCTGGCCAGCTGACTGAGCCTTGCTCAAAGAGAAGCATGGCTTTTGCAGGGAATATCCGGAACCTGGACCTGTAAAGAAGAGAAAGACGGAATTCACTTTGGCGGACTTTACCTTATGCAAAAGACTTCCTATAAAGAAATAAAAGAACACATAAAATTATCATGCGCCCTGTGCTGTTTGTTACATACTCATAAGGCATAAGGATCATAAGTGGTGGCGAATGCGGGCAAATTGACATCTGAAACAAGATGGAGAATCTAATAAACCAACATCAATGAGGCTCTCACCTGTGAAGAAAAAACTGACCTAACCGAAGTTCTTAGAACTTTCTCCAACACCTTTTCAGATTTATCTGGTAGGACTCACCTTGCTGTACATTCTAGTCATACCCTAGAGGGAGTAGTAATCAGACAACATCCCGATCCATGCCAGAAGCCCGTCGCAAAGCACTCCAAACAGAAATTGAGCAAATATTGAAAATGAGGGGGGTCATAGTTCCCTCCACAAGCAATTACTGCTCCCCGATAGTGTTGATACCAAAGTCAGATGGAAGCTTGCACTTCTGTATTGACTTCAGAGCTATCAACAAGGCTTCTAAGCTAGACGGTTATCCATTGCAGAGGGTTGCTGAATTGATTGAGAAATTTGGTGAGGCACACTATTTTACCACAATAGACTTGACAAAAGGCTATAGGCAGGTCCCTTTGCATCCCAGTGACCAAGAGAAAACAGTACTCCTGATGGTCTCTGTCACTTTACTGTACTCCCCTTTGGCCTTCATGGGGCCCCAGCCACCTTCCAGCGGCTTATGAATTCCCTATTACAACAACATCAGGGTTATTCATCAGCTTATCTAGATTATATTGTCATATGTAGTAAGTCTTGGGAGGAACATTTACAACATCTTCACTTGATACTCACGGAGCTACAAAAGGCAAACCTCCACAATAACACAAAGAAATCCAAATTTACACATAGCAAATTCAAATATTTAGGATATCTCCTTGGGGACGGAGTCATTGAACCCCAAATTTACAAAGACAAGCTATAACGGATATCTCTTTTCCAAAGACTAAAAGAGAAATGAGGGCCTTCCTTGGTTTGTTAGGTTATTAAAGGCATTTTATTCCCCAGTATTCTGATCTATCTGCACCTCTAACAGACCTCTTGAAAAAGTCAGCCCACCCAAAACATTTTGAGCAACCTTCGACTGCAGCCCTCATAGCTTTTCCTAAGCTAAAGACAGCCCTCATGACTAGCCCAGTTTTAATATCACCTGACTTTAAAAAACCCTTCAATGTACAAATGGATACATCTGATGTAGGTATTGGGGTACATTTATCACACACAGATCATGAAGGCAATGAAAGACCAATTGTTTATATCGGTAGGAAGTTATTCTCTTGTGAATAAAAATATTGAAAAGCAGTGTCTTGCCCTTAAGTGGCCGTAGAAAAACGTTGATACTAATTAGAAGGTCAACCCTTTGTTCTTATATGGACCTTGCCCCTCTTATGTGGTTGTACAAGAATAAGGGTAATAACGAGAGAGTTCAGCGTTGGTTCATGTCCCTACAACCCTTTCATTTTGAAGTCAGACACAGGAAAGGCAAGGAATGGGGCAATGCTGACTTTCTCTCGTATTTTCCCATTTTCCCCAAATGGGAAAGTCATATGGAGGGGATATGTAATCGGGAGCCCTACTCGCCCGGAGCTCATATACAAAAACCCTTCTCTTTGCAATCTGCCACCGGCTCCTTTAAAGACGATCCTCCTGAGACTGGGAGGTGGATCTCACATTTTGGCCTCAGAGAAAGCTCCAATACAAAAAGATGCAGGACGTGCCATTGGAGGTGGAGTCTGAAGAGCATCAGTCTGGAATGCAGAAGAAACCCGGGAGAGACGCCGAAGAGGATGAACCGCAAGACCAGAAAGCTACAAGAGCAGCGAGAGACCGGGAGAACAGTGGTGACTCCAGAAGAAGGCGGAGGAGAGGCGGGATGACCCAACAACTCTGAAGGAGCCAACAACAGTACACAGAAGGACCATGTACTTTCTTCCAGCCACGAACCCCACCGGCGGGCCAGCTGTCCGAGCCACGCTCTAGGAGTGTGGCTTATGCAGGGACCAATTTCCAAAGCTTGGGCCTGTAAAAGAGAAAGACAGAATTCACTTTGATGGACTTTACCTGATGCAAAAGACTTCCTATAAAGAACTAAAAGCACACATATAAAATTATTATGTGCCCTGTGCCATTTGTTACATACCCATAAAATACAAGGATCTCACAGAACTCAATACTGGAGGGAAGGGACAATGGGAGCAAGAGAGAGAAGAAGACATCTAAAATATCACAGTCGTCTTTTTAGACACCACTCTCTCAGGTTTAATTCTCATACCACATGAGGTTTATGTGTGAATGTTCCCCAATAAATGAATTATTCACTAAGATTTTAGTATCATTGATAAGCATAAGGATGTTCTGCAGCAATGATATTGTTTTAAAATGTTTATTCACCGGCTTCAGGATGGCTACAGTGAACCCAAGCCAAGCTGGATGGAAACAGGTAAGTCAGCAATAACACAGTAAGCCAGGGAAATTATGCAAGGTAAAGAGGGAAGGTGAAAGATACATCAATTCAACAAATCCAAAACGAAGTTCAAAATACAAAATCAGTCAAACAGGCAGAGTTCAGGAAACTGGGCAAACTGTAGAGGGAAAAAAGTCAGGGGACAGGAAACAGAGCTCATACTAAACAGCAAGCAAAATACTTTTTGCCTGATCTGATTTCAAACTGTAATTGAACCGGGTCCCTGCTAACCAGGTCCCCCGTGCCAGATCTTTTTCCCAAAACGCTGTACTAAGATTGACACAACTTCAGCTACCCTGTAAGTCCTTAGTAAATGGTACCCCTGGTACCTAGGGCATGGGCACTGAAAAGGGTCCTCTGGGGCTGAAGCATGGGTTGTGCCACCCCAGGCCCCCTCTCCAAGGCTATGGCAGTGTGTCTTGGTGCAGGAAAATCTGGAGAGTCGACATGGCACACAGCCCTGTGTGTCATGCCACCCATACACTGCATAAGATATAGGTAAGTCACCCCTACTGCAGGCCTCTAGCCCTAAGGCAGGGTGCACTATATCCTATGTGTGGGCATATCAGCATGAGCAGATATGCCCCTACAATGTCCAGTCCATTCTGTGATGCTGTAAGTGAACAGGGAAGCCATAAAGAGTACATGGACTGGACCCTTGTCAACATGAGTTTCCTAGCTCCATGATGGCTTCACTGATTTCTAAGATGTTTGATACCAAACCTCTTGTCTTAATAAATCCTCACTGATGCCAATCTTGAATTTATTAATACATTCACACAAGAGACCCTTTTAGATAGTCCCCTGAAACCTACCCAAACACTAGAGTACCAGCCTGCCACAACCAGACATGTTTCTGACCTCATGGGGTGAGAGCCAGTGCTCTCAGAGGACAGAAACAATACCTGAGCTGAGCGGGGGTGAGTCACATCTTCTCCAGGACAGGAGAGCCTTAGGGAAGTTTCAAAGGCACTGCCACCTTTGATGTCCAACCCAGCAACCCACGGATAGCGGGGAAGGCCAAGCCCCTTTCCCTGCTCCA
Organism: Calotriton arnoldi; assembly: GCA_963921515.1. Taxonomy (NCBI): domain Eukaryota; kingdom Metazoa; phylum Chordata; class Amphibia; order Caudata; family Salamandridae; genus Calotriton; species Calotriton arnoldi. The sequence continues at coordinate 1,851,599 of CAWUFW010001638.1, read as the reverse complement.
CTTTTGGCTGGAGGAAAGGTGGGGAAATTAGTTAGATGAGGATGAGGGCCCCCCCCCCCTAAGCCTGCACCACCCCTAGGGTGGGGCAGGCGAGGTGAATCTCTCTCCTGAAATTCCACTATCTTGAGATGGTGAGAAAACCTCCAATCAGGGCTAGGGTAGTGCCTCTTTCCACAGGAAGTGGTCACTAGAGGGTGTAGACACCCAAAAGGTAAGTAGCCCATTGGCTACTACCTGTCTCCCCCTGTAACACCTCTAATGTCATGTTGTTCCTACAAATCTATATAGGATCTGCGCGTTTAGACAACATAAACTAAGGGATTGGTGTCCAGACTGCTTCCAGACACCCCCAAAGGATATGTTAGTCTGTAGACCAGCTAGCTCACAGTGCCACTATAAGCCCCACAACCTTACCAAGGAGCGAATAGTTTCTGGCAACTTCTCCGAACATGACAACCCCCTGACCCCTCAGGGATCGTGGAAACAGTACAGTGTTTTTCGCTCAGTCACTCGTGCTCAGTCGGTCTCAGAGAAATATACAGAATAAACGGTGGGGACGTTTTCAATAAGCATTTATTGAACCAGCGTCATTCTAGTATAAAATACGTGTGCTGCAACAACCATTAGACAGAAACAGATGTATACGGTTATAAGCACCAACAGAGTAAAGAAAAGGTAGAATTCTATCATGGTGCTAAAGCAATGAATATATGCAGGCATATAGATACATGGCACTATTCATGAGTACTCCTAAAATGCAAACCCTAACTAGATATACGTAAATGTACCTTGCATGTGTGAAGGTGTATAGCCAAGAATTCCCCTAGGAAAGAGCCAACCTCATTACCTGATGGGAGAGAACGAAGGACCCCATCTTGGTTTCGATATGGACACCCCGCAAGGGATGTCAGACCACTGCGTGCTGGAGTGTCTGCAGGCAGGGACTTCAGCATCTCACATCAGTGTGTCAGCATGGAAGTTGTTCTCCTCTGGTTTGCCCAGCGAAGATGTGGGACATATATACCCGAAAGGAACCCTCAGAGGTTCTACCTACATGTGTCATAGTACTGCGAGCTTGTCGGCCAAAGATGACGATAGTGGTGACTTTTGTACAGAGTTAATATGCAGAAGATGGTAATCCTGCTGTGATACTAAGAATCCTCATGCATAATAAATGAGGCTAGATTTCGAAGAAAACCAAATGACATTTATTCGGCACCTAACTAGGTAAAAAGTCAGCACCAGAGCCATTATGTAGAGCAAGGTAGGACAATTGTAGGTTAAAGGTCGTGCAACTACCTAGGCCTATTTTTGGGTACATCGGGGCTCATAACACCCACTCCTCATCCGACTGGACGGCAAAATTAACAAGTGCTAAAATATGCCTGTTTAAAATCATAAAAAGACCTTGCTAAAATATGAGCATAAAAACATCTAAGAACATGGTATGTGTTAAAAAACGATGTAAAAATTAAAAATGCTCCATAAATCCTCTAAATAGCCAATGTACTGTTAGACCAACTAAGCCACGCTGAAATCCATAGTGCTCATTGAGAGCGAAAGAAAAACAAAACAAAAAAACAAAACAATTTGGGTTGTTTTGGAAAAAGGCTGAATTGTTCCCATCACACGGAGAGCCAAATGTTTATGTGTCCTGTGTGTGAGACGCAACATCACTGCTGCTTGCTTTCTCAGACGACGGTCCCTGTAACACCTCTTGAATGGGGTCAATAGAGCAAAGGTGATCCTCTCCAGTTCCCACAGCCGTTGCTGAGGAAGTACTTGAAGCCTGTGATAAAGCTGGTGTCCATTCCGACAAAGGCTGAAGCATCCCATGGACCTCATCGTATTCCAATGCCGACATCAACATTGGAATACGATGAGGACACTGCAATACGTAGGCCTTTAATGGGTCCAGTAGGACATCCACGTCCGGTGGTGCAACAGATAGAAGTGTTAGACATATGTCCAACACGCATTCGTATCCGCAGAATAGGCAGCAGAGCACAGGCAGGACGCAGTCAACCGAGTCTGATCTGAACGATAGGAACCAATGCTTGCTGTACCCATGCGTTCACGGCATCGTCGCATAAGGAGTGCTTTTTAAATCTCTTTGGCAACTGGGACGTCCATTGCGTAGCAGAAAAATTAAAACCAGGATGTTTGCTCAGTGAATAAATCCTGGATGTCAGTGTGGTCATACCATTGTCGACCACTGCCAAAGCCTTTTCTAGATTAATCCTGTCAATCTCACGCAATCTCTCTGCAGCTTCCTGTTGAGAGATTTTCCATACTTCAAGAGAAGCGTTTCTGACGTGGTTTCCGGGGACCTAACAAAATGTCCCTAAGATCCATGTCGTCTGATAGAAAGGACAAGTGTTGTTTCACCTGGGACAGTTTTGGGGTTTTTAGCCACTCTAGGCATAACTTCCCAACACTGTAAGATGTCACCACTCCGGTGTGTTCTTGTTGTATGTAATGCTGGTCAGGCCTATGGATACTAAACCCTTCTGTGGTACCCTTGAATCTTGACTGACACCTATTTGTGTCGTTAGGCCAAACCAACCATCCCTTCCAATTGGGTTCTTATGAATTGTATGAACCATCATGTATAATGTCACTATGTTGTGTATAGTTGTGCCACCCCTCTAAGTGTGTAAGTGAGGGAATCCGAGGTGTGTACCAGTTCTTAATCATGGCTAGTCCAAGGCAAGAAGTCTGTTACACGGTGTTGTTCAGGAAAATAATTTGCTGTGGTATGAGGCATGCTCTAAATAAGTAATACACTAATGTAGCGAAAGAGGATCCTCTCACTATTTGAAGGGCCGAGAGAAACTCTGAAAGAGGAGTACACCCTCCCGTTTTATAACACTAATCCACAAAAAATACTCCCCTTATATCCTAAACGTGTAAATTGGTTATTGAATACAAACAGATACTGAATAACCAATGGTGGAATATCCCTAAATGAAGCTAATGATTTTGCACCACTCTAAAGTGGCAAAGGAGGCAACTCCTTTTGTTTTATATTCCCTCACACACACTAGTGGTGTCATGCTTCATCATCGGGACACTCCGACGCCTATAAGTCGGGGTGGGCTCGACCATATTGCAGGGAGCTCTTGAAGAAATGTTTGGCCAGGGGTTAAAGATTAAAAATCCACTGGCAGATTCCGGTTTCCCTTTATTCTTGGATCTGTCAGGGATATTAAAATAGATTAGAATAGGGTCAATGGGATATTGTGGTCCTAGGACCCTAATAACCACCATTGGTTATTCAGTATCTGTTTGTATTCAATAACCGATTTACACGGTTAGGATATAAGGGGAGTATTTTTTGTGGATTAATGCTCTAAATAAGGCCTCAGTTCCCTGAACTTGCCAATCTTTACTCCCCCAGACAGATTTCGTATTAGTGAGCATATTTTTCTTTGCAGGTGTTGGTGCAATGCGATAATAATAAGAGGTTGGATCTGAGATGTTAAACCCTGAAAAATAAGCAAACTTCTGTGCAAACGTTTGTGAACTACCTTTCGGAGGTGTTAGGCAATGTTCCCATTGTTAATAGGTGAAAACATTACGTGGGATAATTGCGTGGTGTAAGAAATGATGACCATAGTGTTGATAACAATACATGGTGTCAAAATCAGATGTATCATCATACAATTCGTTACTGGAAAATGCAGCAGACTGTTCTAAATCAGACAGCATAGAATGTACAGTTTCAAAATCCCAATCATTAGAGAAAGTACTGGAGGTGATGATATCATTCAAAGAAATTTTAAACAAATGTGGCATTTTTAAAAGTTCAGTGGGACCAAATGCATCATATCAAACCCTATCCCACACTATTCCTTCAGGAATGGGAACTGCTATATTGTTCACAAAGGACAAGTCTCTTTGTTCACGATGAGATGATGTATGTGGTTTCAGGAGCAAGTCCACATGTGGCACTGCAGAGCGTTCTGGGAGATAGTGTCCATTTAGGAGCAGGAAAAAGACAGTCACTACACCTATCCAAATGATTTGAAATAGTAAACCAATTGCAATCCAGAGATGTGACCAGGGAGAAACAAGGTACGTCTTTTTCAGCCGAAGGTAGAGATCATATATTTTTTCTTTGTGGGAAACAGAAGCCGGCGGTGACTGAGGTTCACTTGGGTCCAGAGAAAAAGTATCAAAATCAATGAAGTAGCCAAACGCAGTTAGATCTATCTTTGGTAGCTCAGCAGGTTTCATTGAACTGGCAGATGACTCTTTTCGAGACATATTCACATAGATGTCGGTATTAGGAAGAATTAAGATTTACGTTTCATTTGTGCTTTGTTGCTGTTCAATTTCAAGAGGCACGAGTTCCATTCCTAAGTTGGTAATTCCATTACTTCGTATAGTAGACTCTTCAAACGTACTAGTCTTTCTGTCTGAACTGGTAGCGAGAGTAGATCAACGGCTACTCATGAGCCTACGCCCCTTTCTATTCAGTAGCGGCCACATAGTGTGGTTTGATCAGATCAATGGAGACGAATCTCTTTTAGTTTCTTGCCGGCAAGAGGCCGAAGAAGTACTGTTCTTGTTCCTTCGACAGCCAGGACAGGTACAGGCGTTCTGTAAGATAGCCCAAATTCTTTTCTGTCCACAATCTTTTCTCTGACCAGGTACTCAATCTTTGGGATCCAGGCAGGTCTTGCCAGAACAGCTTTCACTTCCCCAGTGGCAGTGCGTTTTACTTTGACGTTGCTTTGTAATGCCTAGAATTAATTGAGTTCCTGTAAAACAGACAAACGATCATTGATGTCAAATGCTTTTTCATCCGCCACTGTGCTGCCACAATCGAGGTTGGTTACCCACATTCTAGTCCCAAACAGACCTCATATGGAGTACGGCCTCCTAGGGAACTTCTTGACATGTTACTAAGTGCCCTCTGGACCCCATATAGGTGATTGACCCAACTGCCACCCGTACCTAATACCCTTGCTGTTAAGGATTGCTTTAAGACTTGGTTTTTCCTCTCCACAATACCCTCTGGATGATATGGAGAGGAGTACAGCAAGGCAACACCCAAACTTCCCATAGCTTCTTTGTAAGCCCGAGAGCTAAACGCAGGGCCATGGTCAGAATATAATTTGCAAATTACGTATGTCCCTATGAAGACTCGCAAACCCTTTATAACAGTTCGAGCGTCAGCCGAGCACTGGGCCAAACCCACAGGAATCTAGAGCATGAATCCACTGCCACCAAGATGTACTTGTAAGCCCCGTCAGATTGTAAGAGGCCGCAGTGGTCCAAATAGACACATGCAAGAGGTCTGTCTGATATCAGTAATGGTGTCTGTGGTGGACATGCTACGGTGGAACCCTTCATCTGCTGATAGATGCCGCACTGAAGGACAAAGCCCCTGGTCTGTTTGGTAAGACCCGGCCACCAATAACGTTGTTTCAATAATGAAACTGTTGCAGTAATACCTGCATGTGCTGAACTCAGACCCTCATGTGCAGCTAGAACTAAACCTAATCTGTGATCCATTTTTGGAGTTACACCATCCCCCACTCCTGGAATTTGAGCATACAGAATATTTTGTGCATCTATCTTGTAGGAGTACTTGAGTGGAAAACCCTTTGGCAAGGCTGAGCTGTTATTACTGGTTGACAGCTACCATTATCTGTCTGTCTATTCTTGTGCTAGAACGAGTGATTGCAGCAACAGTAGCAGTTCGCACTGTCGCCTTCAGGGCCGGACTGGCTACCGGGCGTTTTGGTGTCCTGCCAAGCTGGGGGCTAATTTCACTGCGGTGGGGGCTGATTTCGTTGATGGGGACCTGCGTGTGCTTTTAAATAAACATTGCAAAACACATTTTTTCAGCACACGCAGGTACCCATCAGCGAAATCAGCCCCCAGCTTAGCAGCACACCAAAACGCCCGGTAGCCAGTCCGGCCCTGGTCGCCTTGGCAGCTTCATCAGCCAATGAATTCCCTTCAACGTGCATGCCAACACGATGACTCAGCGTATGAATCACATGAGCCCATGCAAACCTTTTTTAGCTCTGCCACTTGTTCCGAAAGCAACTTGTGCTTTATTGTGCAACCTTTTGAATCTCTAAACCCATTTTGGCCCCAATAGTGAAGGAATTCATTGTAAGACTGGACACAGTAAAATGGATCGGACACAATGAGGGTGGGGAATTCTCGATCCGTATTTTTTAGTGCCAGTATCAAGGCTTTTAGTTATGCCAGCTGTGCCGTGCAATCTCCTAGGGACTGTGCCTGCGTATAGCTAGGACAGAACTTGCCGTCCCGCATACGTCCTTTTACAATCGCAGATGCGGCGCTGTATTGCTGTTTACTCCTATGGCAGGCTGAGCAGATCCGTCAGTGTAAATTATGTATTCATACTGATCTAGAGGCATTATTTCATTCGGAAGAGGATATTCGTGCTGGTACTGCAGGAATGCTTGTGTTTTTGATGTAGAGTCAAACTTGTAGCCTACATCTGTTGCAGTGAGAGAATTAGCCCACTGTATCTATCTTGGATGCAGTGCTTTTGCATTTGGAACGCTTGCTTTTGTAACAGCCTCTAAGATTGGTACTGGAGTCATGACAATTATCCGTTTCCCCTGAGCTAGTGCTCTTTCTCTCACTACAGCAGTCTGTACTGCTGTCAGTATTTTTCTGTGGATGCAAAACGCATTTCAGCGTTTGTGTACAAATGTGATTTGTATGCAATTGGTACAGTTTCACCTTCATTGAAGGTCAGGTATGTGTATCCTGATTGACCTGCGATTACACGGTTCACCAAGTTCGTGGTGTTTACACGTGTGTGTAAGTGTTTAGAAGCTATCATATCAGCTTGTAAGGAACAAAGTATTTCTGTGTGTTCCTGTGTCCATTGTCGAGATGAGAAATCAGGTCTAATGAAGTTATAGAAAGGTTTTACTTTCTCTGCGTAATCCAAAATGTATGGTCTGCCAAAATTTAGGAATCCTAAAATGGATTGTAGGCTTTTCAGAGTCTTCGGAGGTTGGAGCAGGGCACATTTTTCTACAAAATTAGCACTGCTAGGCTTTTCCCTTCACCTGAGAGCTCATATCCCAAAAATAGGACATTGAGGTGGGCAATTTTTGATTTTTAAAAGTTACATTTGTAGCCCTCAGAGGCGTTCCCAGAATTATGTTGTTCACCCTGTTCAAATGATCTAATAATTCATCGTCTGTCAGATAAATATCGTCTACATAGGACAATACCTCCTCATCAATATTTTGAGGTAACTCTGAGAACAACCATGGGCTATTCTTATACACTTGGGGCAGTCTACAAAAATTGGCATTGAGAACCTAGGGCAGAAAATGCTGTCAAATATCTGCTTTCAGGTGCTATATTTTGGCACAAGAATCCATTTGAGATATCTAGTGTTGTTTTGTATTTTTTCCCCAAAATGTTATTCATTAGTGAGGCACTGTATGCATTCTGCACTGCAAATGTTTTTGTGCATGTGTTTAAATGCCTGTAGTCTAAAACTAGATGGTATGAATTGTCTGGTTTCATTACGGGAAACAAAGGATTATTCATAGAAGAGGTGCAATTCTCAATCACACCTTGGTATTCAAGTTGATCTAAGATCTCCCTAACTTGTTTTTTCGCATCATGTTTAATTTGGCACTGCCTTTGTGGAGTTGGAGTATTTTTTACTGGGATTTCATGGTGAGGTGACACAGCATCTTACCCTACATGATTGCGGTATAATGCAGGAGCTAGTGCTACCGCCCACTCCTGCGCGTATGAATGTTTCAGTGATTCTGGAACACCTCGGAGAAAGCTGATAAAAATACTGTTTCTCCCCTTGGGCAGTCCATAACAAACTCAGACGGCCAATCTTTTTTCAGCCAAAAGGATATTGTATCCAAAAGTCAGGTTTTCCCAAAAAAGACCTTTCACTTTCCTTGATATGTTCCCATTCATTTGGAGCGTTATTTCATATAACTGATGCTGGACACTTACCCGAGCATCAGATGTTTCCACCGTTATATGCTCATTCAATGCCGCTGTCACCAGAAATTCCATCAGGTTCTGGCGAGCTATTGTTACTTCTGCTGTGCTGTCTAACATCATCAGAGCCCATTACCCGTTCAGAAGTTGAGTCCTCAGTAGCCTGGGCATTTCTTATATTAAGGCCAGCTACTTTCTTCTTTTTAAATTGAGGTTTGGATTTTGGTTTATCTTCTTTTTTGATATTATAGTCTGAAGTGCGATGTGTATCTCTTGACTTTACTCGCTCTTCCGATCTGTGTTCTGACCGTCCTTCCCTCTCGGATTGTTTTGATGAACCCTGAAAGGAACAAGAGGAACGTGTATCAGTATCCTGATACCTGTCAGGCTTTTATTATTGTCATGATTTCTAAGGTTATATTTCCTGTTAGAGGGCTCCTGTTGAGGAGACCCACCCCGTGATTGAGTCTTCTTACTTTTTGATTGTTTACTATCCCATTTCTTTTTAGAAGAATCAGGTGCTTGCTTGGAGATATCCTTTTCAGGATTACCCATCAATTGTGGTTTCACATGTCTAGCTCCCAAATGATCTCTACACAGTGAAGCATAGGTCTCTTCGATAATTTTAGGTAATTCCCGCTCCCGTTGTGCCCTTGTAGGTTGAAGTGTGAGTGTTCTCATAACGAACTGTGTAAGATTTCTGTAAAGTTTTATTATTTCTTTGTGAAGTGGACGTAAGACTGCTACTGGCATTATGTCAATTTCTGGATGCGGTGTGTAAGCCGCTAGGACCAGCCAAGTCGCTCCGTCTCTGCTGAGCAGACTGAGCCTCACTTATTCTGTGGTGTGTGGGAGGGTGCCTTGAAATCAGTTTATATGTTCCTGGTACATTAACGGGACTTCTATGTCCTCGTATGGATTGTATTCATCTGGTATTTTATGCGCAATATAAGAATGAAATGTATGTGTACCTGCATCTGCAGGTGGGAACTTGACCCAAGAATAGAACACCTCTGTCCAGTATGCCTCGTGTCTCAATCACAAAGGTAACAGTCACAGCTAATGCTGGGACTCCAAAATCTGCTAATTTTAAAGTAATTGCATTTCTGACATTTTCTGAAATGTTTATAGCACCTTCCTGCTCTCCTTCCTCTGCTGCATTTGCATTTAATGCGGCCGCAGCCTGATCTTGCACCAACATTTTTTCAAGGGATTTTTAGTATGGGAAAGAGATAAGGTTTTATGCACAATGTAGGAAACTATAATCCTTCAAGCTTGAATAACCCTACAGCCAATACATAGGGTATACCTACTCAGCTGCAGCGGATGTTCCCTCCCCACTCAGACGTCTCTGGGTAAATGTAAGTAGGGGTCTCTGAGAAAGCACGACTGAACTACTCAGATTTGACAGTTAAATAAGAACTAAACCAACGTTGGGCGCCATGTCATGTAGTTCCTACAAATCTATAAAGGATCTGCGCGTTTACACTGGTGTCCAGACTGATTCCAGACACCCCCAAAGGATATGTTAGTCTGTAGACCAGCTTGTTCACAGTGCCACTATAAGCCCCACAACCTTACCAAGGAGCAAATAGTTTCTGGCAACTTTCGAACATGACAACCCTGACCTCTCAGGGATCGTGGAAACAGTACAGTGTTTTTCGCTAAGTCACTCGTGCTCACTCGGTCTCAGAGAGATATTCAGATTAAACGGTGGGAACATTTTCAATAAGCATTTTTTGAACCAGCGTCATTCTAGTATAAAATACGTGTGCTACAACAACCATTAGACAGAAACAGATGTATACGGTTATAAGCACCAACAGAGTAAAGAAAAGGTAGAATTCTACCATGGTGCTAAAGCAATGAATATATGCAGGCATATAGATACATGGCACTAATCATGAGTACTCCTAAAATGCAAACCCTAACTGGATATACCTAAATGTACCTAGCATGTGTGAAGGTGTATAGCCAAGAATTCCCCTAGGAAAGAGCCAACCCCATTACCTGATGGGAGAGAACAAATGACCCCGTCTTGGTCTTGAGATGGACACCCCGCAGCAATGTCAGACCACTTAGGGCTGGAGTGTCTGCGTGCAGGGTCTTCAGCGTCTCACATCAGTGTGTCAGCATGGAAGCTTGTTCTCCTCTGGTTTTCCCAGCGAATATGTGGGACTTATATACCCATAAGGTACCCTCAGGGGTTTTACCTACATGTGTCATGGTACTGTGGGCTAGTCAGCCAAGGGTGACGATAGTGGTGACTTTTGTACTGAGTTATTATGCAGAAGATGGTAATCCTGCTGCGATACTAAGAATCTCATGCATAATAAATGAGGCTAGTTTTCAAAGAAAACCACACAACATTTATTCGGCACCTAAATAGGTAAAAGGTCAGCACCAGAGCTGTTATGTAGAGCAAGGTAGGACAAATTTAGGTAAAAGGTCGTGCAACTACCTAGGCCTATTTTGGGGTACATTGGGGCTCATAACACTAATTTCAGTATTTAGGTGGTTCCCCGAGACCTGAACCTCAGATTCATTGGACCAAAGAAGACCAGGACAAAGAAAACCTGATACACGCGAACAGAAGCCCTCCTGCAGAAAGAAAAGGCGCAACACCCTGCCAGCTGCAAAAAGTACTCTGCAATCACTACTGCTGTGTCGTCCTGAAACCTGAAAGGACTCCAAGAACCCTGGCGCACCTCCAGCCTTTGAGAAATCACTGAGAAGCTCCCTTGGAGTGAAGGTATCACTCCCCTGCACATTGCAGGCACCGATCACGTGAAGTCCGGTTTGTCAACTTGCTGCTCCCCGATGACTTCGACACAGCACCAAAGCAAGAAGAGGTACAACAGCTCCGGGCTTTCAGATCTGCGTGGCCATCAAGACCTACCGCAGCGTACCAATACCTAGGGTACCGGACCCCCAACTTAAAAACCAAGAAGAAGAGTCCACTCTGGACTCCCAAAGCACCAGAAGCAAGCCCCTATCGAGGAACATCGAGACACCCGAGACCCATTTCCTGAGTGGCCCAGCTGTCCCAAGATCGCCTCTCCAAGTTGCCTCCTCCTGACCGCAAGGACCCCAAAGACGCACGACGCCCGGCTGACCAGCTCGCTCTTCTCCTGGTGCCACCGGTCCCAGCACCGACTAACCAGCTCTGCTCCTATGGTCCCCAGGCCCTTGTGACCGCCTCCCTCCAAGGAGAGCCGCCGTACTCACGTGTAAGTCCACCTATGCAGTGCATTTTCAAGTGGCCCCCTTCGTCTTTGTGCACCAGTTTCCAAGACCCTCCGCCTGATCGGATGCTCCTGAACTTCTCCTGCTGTAACTTTGGACCTGGTCCTGACATCAGCCTAAAACGAGAAGATGAACTTCATGAAAGCATTGCCTGATTTTATATGCATTTTTCCTCTTGTTCCCCATTGATTCCTATGGTGCATAGTTGCGCACAAAAGTGATATATTTTCCGAAAAATGGTAAGTCCGAAAGTACTTACCTTAGAACTGTATTCTTTGTCTTAAAAAATACATAAAAATCTACTTTATTTTTACAAATTGCTCTCAGATTTATGCTTGAGTTTTAGTCTCATTTATTGCCTCTACGAGTACAACAAATGCTTAGCACTACCCTCTGATAAGCCTAACTGCTCGCCCACACTACCACAAAAAGAGCATTAGAATTATCTGCTTTTACCTTGGTGTACCATTTGGGGATTCTCTGGACTCTCTGCACAGTGTACTTCTTTTTACACACTATATTCAAAGCCAGCTTCCTACAAACACCAATGCAACAAGGAAGATTGACAGGCAACTTCCAATCATCTTTTGACAGTTTAAATAGAGTTGCGTCTAGGGTGCCCCAGATGTCAACACCTTGACCATAAGTGCCCTGCTAGTCACACCACCCTGGCTTCCAGAGGCCAGTATGCAACAGCCTAATAGAAAAATACTTCAACTGTTTCCTTGAAGCAATACTTTATCTCCATTACTCAAGCTGATTCCTGACAGTAGCCTTCATTATAGGCAACATTAATTGTGCTGGGTAATCAGTGAATGTTTGATAGAAATAATTCACTAACCCAGAGGCATGAACAAAAATGCCGGCCTCATGAATACTCCACAGACCCTTACAAGCCATCAGATATTGTAACTCTCCTCTGACTCTCCTGGAACCTAGTATGGCCTCTATCTCAAACTCTTGAGTCTGATCTTTTATGACGGTGCTGGAGGGCCAGTAATTGTGGATGTTAGAACTCGGAAAGATGGGATGGATTCTCCACCCCTTCAGAAGTGTTAAGGCTACTGCTTCTTGACTCAGCAATCTTATTACTGGGAAGGGACCTTTAAATTGAGGCATGCATTTAAGTTGGAAATCAGGTAAGAGCAGAAAGCATGTAGATAAACAAGCCAACCTCTCCTCTTTATACTTTGGCGAGCCCTGACAATGGCAATCATACAGATTGTGGAAAGTAATACTGTGACTGACAAGACAGAGGTTTGTAGAACAATGTCTGGAAATAACTGAGGATTAATCCAAATGAACAGTTAAAGGGGTAATTTCAAAGAGCTGAGTGTACTGAGTTCTGCTAATGGATAGCTGGTAAGAATCCCTTTAAACCGTTTCTCATTTCCTCCTTTGGTTTATGCTAACTGTAGGAATAATCATCTTTTGCAACATTTATTTCTGGCTGTAGAACTCTGTGCACTTTGACCAGTGATAAAGTGCCTGTGGTCCTCTTTTCAACTTGATAAAATTGGTATACCGAAAACGGACATATTTAACTTGCCTATAGGTCCATTGCAAATGGTACAAATTGTACCCAGTACTTGTAAGTTAAATACCACTAGTGGACTGCGGCACCCATTGTGCCATCCACTACAGTGACTGTGGAAAAACTTTGTTTCGGGCTTACCATGGTAGCCTGACTAAAGCATCTTTAAAACTGCAATTCAACCGGTCAAATTAAACCCCTTTGACAGGTCAAAACCTTCCTTTAAAAATGTATAAATCAACCCTAAGTAGGCCTTACTGCCCAAATTCAGGGTGCATGGCATTTAAGAATAGGAAATGTACTAATTTAATGTTACACATGTTCTTACAGTGAAAAAGCCCCAAAAGCTACTTTCACTGTACCAAGGCTAGCTGTTCCATAGGGAAGCATTGGAATCCAATATTACATTTAATAATGTTATCTCCGGTTAGGAAACATCAAGAAATGTCATTCTTGGACTCCTGGAAATATTTATTAAAAACCCAATTCACTAGTATTAGGGGAAAGGTACTTTTAGAAAGGTACCTTTTGCCTGAATAAAGCATCTTGAGGCTAATTTGCCCCAGACGCAATACGTAATCATGAATGAGGTGTGAGGACTGACCCCAGAGTAGGAGGCAAAGGCTTGAGTATGGGGAGGTATTTCTGTTCCTCTGGCAGGATGACTATTTGGGTTGGACCCACAATCCTGATTAACTTCAAAGGCCTACCCTGTCACAGGCAAATGTTAGCTGCCACCTGGGCAATGCCCTTCTTTCTTCACCCAGCTAGGCAGGCTCCAATAACAGTGGGAGAGTAGCTGCTTCCGGATCTGGTTTAGAGTGTTCATAGAGGAGGACTTGCTAATTTTCCCGGCCACATCACTGGGTTGAACACACAGGTGCTGCACAAGGGAAGAATGGTTTCACTATCTTGAATTTAGCCAGATAGGGGCACTGTGGGATTGTTTGCAGTAGAGCACACAGGAAATGCTCCAAAAGTGGGTAAGGTTATCCCTGGGAATTTTTACTCTATTGGGTAGGGAGATGCCAGGAGTCACCCTTACCGACAGGCATAAATGTGGCACCCACAGTACCTACTACTGGACCTGTGAAAGATCATAAGAGGTTTTAACCTGCTGTCTGAGACCTGGGAAAAGCCTAGAAAACTGGACCTGTGCTCCTTCTTGTACCCAGAACAAAGAAGTTGAATCCAAGGGTCATATGTCTGAACACCTGTTCAAGCTACAGAGACACAATAAGCTACAAGATGCATTTCCTGCAACTGCCCAGCTGGCCAGTTCCAATTGGAGCTGCCCTGGACCCTGCTGGAGGCTTCTGCTGGAGTGAGTCTTGAGCCCCCAAGTGCTGTTCCAGAGGTCCTAGAAACCTGGGCTGTGTCAAAGTGCACTCCTCCTAATATTCAGAGAAACCCTGGACTTAGAAACTTTTTTGCTCCAAAGAACCCAGAGGATCAGGATAAACCTATTAAGTTGATCTGACAAAAGTCGTTGCCAATGAGGTAATGATTCAAGTTTTCCCCTCTTGCAGCTTTTTATTCACAGCAGCAAATCTAATTCAGTGGGTTCTTGCAGGGAAGGTATCTGGCCTCGCAGAGATCCTCTCTGGCTCCAGCCTGCAGCCATGTCCCACTGGAGGAACCCGAGCTCCAAAAAATGAAGAAACCCAAAGGTAGAATTCTTCACTGGGCAGAGGTGCCAAACATACCCAGCCTATGAGGGACATTCCTTGGGCGTGAAATATATATTTCTCACACTTCACGTCAAAACCGCTTCATTTGGACCTTGTCTAACAGCTATGTGACCTTGTAGAGCACTTTTTGGCCATGGCCTTTCCCTGATGAAGATTTTGTATTACATTTGAGAGACTAAGTCCAAGGGCAAAACTTCTGACAAGGTCGAACCTGGTTTCTGTAGACGACCCGTGCTCCATCACGGTCAGCCTCAAATCACGCCTATGTCCTAATCTCCTGTGACCAGCTCACCTCAGTTGTTGCTTAATGCTTTCTGGTGCTATTTTTAAGCTTAAACCTTTAAAAAACACATCTGCAATTCCCCTTATTAGATTTTTATCATTTTGCTGTTTCTTATTTATTAAAGTTTAAATTGTTTTGGAACTTTTCTTGTGTGGTGTTTTAGCTTTCTTACTATTTTGGTACTGCATAAATACTTTACAGCTTGCATCTAAATTAAGCCTGTACTGTCTGTACCATAACTACTAGGAGGTTGAGCTCAGGTTAATTTAGTGACTTTACTGATCCAACCTAAAAAAGATTGTGGTTATTTCTTGAGGTTGGCACCTCCCCTCAACTATTACCCCAATTTCTTACATTTGTGTTTAGTGGTAGGATCCAGGACTTTTGTTTTACAGTTCCACTCAGATATTTAAGTTGAAATCAAACATTTCTTTTTAATTTGACATAAAAACGTTTAAGAATTTTTAGGTTGAGGTTTTTTTTTAATTAATTTTTGCACCTGTGATTTTTGAAAGAATGGAAGTGGATCTTTGCAACATGGAGGGTCTCAGAATGGCAGAGTTGAGGAAGATGTGCAAAGAGAGAGGGCTGAAACTGGTGAGAGTGTTCCGGAAGGAGGACTACCAGATTGTTGTAGGAGCATGGGAAAAAGTATGTCTGTTTCACTTCACCTTCCAAAAGGAAGAAGAAGAGGAGTAGGTAGAGGAAGAAAATGAAAATGAGAGCAGGGAGGTTCCAGTGCCAGAGGAGAATATGCCCCAGGAGCTACATTCCCTGCCTAAGCCACAGCAGGGAGTAATGGGACAGCCCACAGTTTGACCCAGTCATATCTGGAAGGCAGAGAGACAGAAAAAATCTGAAGCTACAACTGGCTTCCCTGGTCCTGGAGGGAAAGAGGCTGGTTACAGAGAAGAGGAAAGTAGCTCTGGCTGTAGAAGAGAAGAATCTAACCCTGGCCTTATAGGAGAAGAAGGCCCTCCTAGCTCCTGAGAGGAGTCATCGAGAACTGGACATGAAGGTAAGGACAGCAAATGAGTTCACTGATGCTGGTTGCAGGAACAGTGAAGTGCCTAGAAGATGTAAAGAGTCCACATTCCATAAAGACCTGGTGCCTAGCTACATGATGAGGGATGAAATTGATATGTGGTTTGCAGCCTATGTTGTGGCCCTGCATATGCATAGAGTCCCAGAGGAGAACTGAGTACTAAACTCTGGAAGCACCCCAATGTGGGAAGATATACCTTATTGACCCTGCAGGTACCTGATGAACTCCAGTATTCCCGCGAAGGAAGCCCTTATCTCTAAGTTTGGTTTGACCCCTGGGAAATATTCCCTGAGGTTCAGGGATAGCCAGAAGCTGTCACACCAGTCATGGGTAGATTGTGTGGATTTTTCCAGTCAGGAATTGGATGGTTGAGTGAAGGGCAAAAAAGTTAATGGTTTTGATGGGTATTATAATTTGTTATGTTATGTTATGTTATTATAACTTCTATAGCGCATGATTACCCGGAGGTGTCTTGGCGCTGAACTGAACCAACTCTGCCGCTCCTGCGTATCTTAATTCTGGAATAGCCACGTCTTTAGCTTTTTCCTAAAAGCGCCCAGAGAGTTGGAGGCTCATATTTCCTTTGGTAGAGTGTTCCAGATTTTAGCCATGCCATATGCTATGCTTCGGCCGCCCCAGCTCGCTGTTCGAATCCTGGGAACTACCATCAGCCCGACATTAGAGGACCTCAATAGTCTGCCCGGGTTATACCATGAGTATAGGCTTTTCAATGAAGCCGGTCCTATGTTATTCAGGGCTTTATAGGCTAAGCAAAGCGCTTTGAACCTAATTCGTTTTATCACTGGCAACCAGTGGAGTCTTCTGATTTCTTCCTTAACTGATGCATATTTTGGTATATTCAGTAGGAGCCTAGCTGCCGCATTTTGCACCATCTGAAGCTTTTTTTAAAGTTGTTTTTGTAGTTCAAGATAGAGGCCGTTACAATAATCCAGCTTTGATAGCACCATGGTGGTGACCACTGTTCTCCTTGATTCAGGGGGAATAAAGGGGAGAACCTTCTTTAGTTTTTATCAAATAGAAAGATGCTGAAACTGTCGCATTCGTTTGTTGGTTGAAGGTTAGTTTACTGTCTATCAGAACCCCTAGGTTTTTGGATTTTCCTACTGGTTTTGGTGTTTTTCCAATTTCTGCCGGCCACCAGTGAGCGTCCCAGCCCGGCTGGAGGTTGCCGAAGGTTACCACTTCGGTTTTATCCGAATTCAGCTTGAGGCAATGCCCTCCCATCCATCCGCTGATTTCTCTCATACATTTTTGGAACTGAGTTGCTGGGGAGGGGAATTTTTGTACGCCGCGATCACAATCTGGGTATCGTCCGCGTATGATGTTAGGTTGAAACCAAAGTTTCGAACCAACGGAGCCAGTTCCGATACATAAATATTGAATAAGGAAGGGCTCACAGAGGAGCCCTGGGGAACCCCACATGGGAGCACATAGGGTGTTGCTTTGAAATGGTCAAGGGTCACTGTCTGTCTTCTATTTTTCAGAAAAGATGATATTAGAGACAGTGCCAGCTCCTTGATCCCTAGCTTTTCAAGGCTCTGGAGCAGCGTGTCATGATGTACGGTATCGAAGGCCGCTGACAAATCCAAAAGGATAAGTACCGCCGCACCTCCTTTGTCCATCACTGCTCTTATCTCCTCTGTTGATGATGAAGGAGCACATGCTGAATAAATGTTTTACAAAGTTACACCAGCAACTGATTGATAGCAAGGTCAGTGTGCCTAGATAGCTTGGGAAGGAGGCTGGCCTCTGGATTAGTACCAGGGTGTTAAAGAAGGCACCTTGGGGGACTTCAAGAATGGTGGCTAGAGTCCCTACCAACAGAAGGATGGGAGTGACAAAGATAACAATAAGGAGTTCTCCAAAGGCCCCCAAAAGAATTTCCAGTGAAAGGAGTCCCATTGCTCTTCTGATCATCTGGAGGAGGGGGATTTAGGGGTAAGAACCCCAAAGGGCCTTACTAGACCAGGTGCTATGACTGTCTTCAGTCAGTGCACAGGAGGGAGATACCATCTGTTCCAAAAGAAGCAGCCCCCCACTGGTGGGCTCACACCAGTGGGGAGATTGTCCCAGGCAGTTTCGGGAGCTGTGCAAAGGTTACCCTTGTATCCCTGGGTTAAAGGGAGATAGTACCAAAAGGCCTGATAATATTAAGATATGTAGACAGTGGATTACCATCAAAGGACAGCGGGTGAAGGCTCTGAGACACAGTAGTGAGTATGACTACTGTTAGGTGGCATCTGGTGTCTTCAGAGCTGATAATCCCAAACACCGCTTACCAAGTTGTGACAGGTTAGCCAGTATCCTGTGACTTTGGTTTCCCCTGAGTGGGATGGGGTCTCTGGTTCTCTAAGAGTAGCTGTGAGCCCAGCAATGCCTGTATATTGTCTGTCGAGGAATGACCACCTGGAGCATTTAATCTGGAAAGAGTTGGAACTCAGGTCAGATCTTGAGATGTTAGGATTGCCTGAGTGGGTGCTTATGGCCACACTGTCCATGGCAGCCTGAAAGAGAAGTCAGAAGAACCAGAAACCTGAAATAGTGGTCCAGGTGCCTGCCAGAAAGAGGAGGGGTGGGGTGCGTGGGAACCCCCCCACCCACTCTCAGAAGTTCCCACAGTCTGAGAGGCTGACTGATAATGATCTTACAGTGAAAGATCGGAAAGATGGTTCTGGCCTGGAAAGCCAGCTGAGGCCCATAAAAAGATAACACCTCTGGTGATCACCACATCTATTGGGAGAACGGAGAATGATCTCCTTTATAGTGAGCCTACGGTGCCTGAGCTTGGGTCAACAACAGTGTTGGTGTTCCTCCATTGCTATAGGGTCTTTCTACTGGAGTTGTCTCAGGACATATCCTTTGAAAGACATCTTGGGCAGACCAACATTTTTAATTGTCTGGTCACCTGCTATTATTGGCCCCTTTTGAGGACCAAGTCAGATGCATTCTGTAGGTCCTGTGTGACTTGTCAGGCCAGTGGCAAGTCAGGAGTGCAGAGCAAGGCCCTCCTTCTTTCCCTTTATTTTTATTATTATTATTGAATTTTTGTATAGCGCATAGCACCCGTAGGATTTCCCAGCGCTTGAACTCTTTAGGACAGTGACTGCACCCGTGATGGCTAGAGAACTGATGGGGATTTTTACCTGAGTGGGTTTTCCAAGGAGGTAGTGTCTGACTGACGCTCCTACTTCATGTCAGCCTACAAGAGGGCCATGTAGGATGGGTGTGAGTTTACCTACAAGATCTCCACACCATACCACCCACAGACCAATAGACTTAAAAATTCAACAAAATCCTAAAAGGCACGGTTATGGGCCTATCAGAGCCCCCGAGGAGTAAGTGGGACTTCCTGTTACCGAGGATATTTGCCTACAGGGAGGTACCACATAAGTAAACAGGCTTCAGCCTCTTTAAGCTTATGTATGTGATAAGACCTCTTAGTCTTGTAACAGGGGCCAAGCAGCCCCACAAGACTTTGTCAGTTGCATGCTAGCCCTTATAGCCAAGATGGGGTGCTACATAAAGAGCCCCTGAAAATGTTGAGGCCAGCCAGGAGATGACTAAACAATGAACCAGAGGACACTCTGGGATAGTACCAACCTAACCAAATAGTGTGGGCCAAGGAGCACGTTAAGCCCAAAGTCCTCCAGGACTGGTGAAAAGAGCCTATGGGATCAAAGAGGAAGAGTGAGGTCACATACTTGGTGGACCTCTAGACATCCAGGAACCCGTTAAAGGTCCTGCAGTCGACAGACTCAAACTACACTTTGAGAGGTCTGAAGTCACAATGCTCATGATGACAGATGGTGGTGAGGAGGATTAGAGTGAAGCCTCTCCCAAACCTCCTGTCTTCCAACGAGCAAGACAGATCAGTAAAGAGGGTATAGAGGTTAAGGGCCAGATGTATCAAAGGTTTTCCCGTTCGCAAACGGGCCGATTTGCAGAATCGGCCCGTTTGTAACAGCTATATCCTTTGGTATGTATCATCTCAAAAGGCCATCGCAAAATAAGGAATCGCAAATTTTGCGATTCCCTATTTTGCGAATGCATTTAAGGAATTGCAAATTGCGATTCCTTAAATGCAATTCTGGAAGCACTCAAAATTTGCAATCTGGCCTTAAGGAATCGCAATTTACCACCAACTTCAAGTTGGTGGTAATTTGCGATTTCCTAGAAAAATGCACTTTTTGCATTTTCAAAGTGCCATGTGGCGCACATACATGCCCTTTGGGCATGTATGTGCGCCACATGTGCACACATGCATATTTCAGGGGTGCAACAGGGTGTCCTTTTGGCACCCTTGCACCCTTGAAATTGCATGCGCAATTTGCGAGTACCTATTGGGTACTCGCAAATTGCGCATGCAATTCCCATTCATTTCTATGGGCCTCTTGGCCCATAGAAATGAATGGGAAGCCATTCCTTATTTGCGACTCGCAATTTGCGAGTCGCAAATAAGGAATGCGTAGGAATCGCTATTTAAATTGCGAAACCTACATAAATTGCATTTTGCGAGTCCTTAATAGCGAATCGGTAAAATTCGCTATTAAGGACTCGCAAAATACAATGATGATACATCTGCCCCTAAATCTTTCTCACACACTGACAGAAGAGCAACAGAGTGACTGTCTCCGGTTACTGGAGCAGTTCTCTTCCCTTTTCTCACTGGCCCCAGGGCTCACCAATTGGTGTACCCATGATATTGACACAGGGAAAACCATTTATGTCAATAATGAGATCTACAGGCTGTTTGTAAAGGTGAGAGCCAGCATCAAGGAGGAGGTTTCCATGATATTGGAGTTTGGGTTGATTGAGCCTTCCTGTAGTCCCTGGTCCAGCCCTGTGGTACTGGTACCAAAGGCTGCCTCATCGGATTGCTCCCAGAACTCAGGTTCTGTGTGGACTGTAGGTGCCTCAGTTCAGTCACAAAGACTGATGCCCACCCTATACCAAGAGCTGATGAGATCATTGATTAGGGGCTGCCAAATCCCTCAGTACTCTTGATTTTACGTTAGGGTATTGGCAGATTGCCCTTCTGAGGGGACCAACTAGAGGTCAGGATTCTCCACTCCAGAAGGGCACTTTCAATTGAGAGACTTGCCCTTTGAGTTGAAGAACTCACCTGCTACCGCCCAAAGGTTGGTCATCCGGGTCTTGGCTGGATTGGAGAACTTCAGTGCTCCCTATCTGGAGGACATGGCATTTTTCAGCTCCAGCTGGAAAGACTACCAGTACCATCTGAGGTAAGTTCTTCAAGCCTTACAGCAGTTAGCCCTGACTATAAAGGCCAATAAAGACCAGATAAGGCAGGGTTCTATAGTGTACCATGCACAGCCTCTCTAACCCAAAATTCAGACCCTTATGGCTTGGGAACCTCCCAAGACAGAGACCCAAATGAGGTCCTTTTTAGGCCTCACTAGATATTACAAGAGATTTGTCAAGGGGTATGGCACCATTGTTGCCCCCTGATTGAGCTGACTTCCAAGAAGCAGCCAAAGAAGGTGATCTGGACACAGATGTATCAGAAGGCATTTTGAAGGCAGCTATGTGTTCAGCATCAGTGTTCAAAGCACCTATCTTCAGTAAAGACTTCGCTGTATAGACAGATGCTTCAGAGCATGGAACTGGGGCTGCACTCTGAATGCTGAGAGCTTGGACCATCCTGTAGCGTTCATCAGCAGGCAGCTACTACCCAGATAACAAATATGGAGTGCAATGGAGAGGGAAGCATTTGCAGTGGTCTGGGCGTTGAAGAAACAGAGAACATACTCATTACCAGTTTCAGACAGACCAGAGACCCTTCAAATTTCTGATGCAAATGCAGGGTGAGGATCCTAAACTCTTGAGGTGGTCTATCTCCCTACAGGGTATGAACTTCACGGTGAAACATCGCTCTGGGACTGTTTTTGCTGGTGGTAGAACTCTGTGCAGTTTACTTCTGTTACGCAATGGTAAGTCCCTGTGCTCCTCCTTTCATCATAATGAAAGTGGTATTCCCGTAATTGACATATTAAATTTACCTTTGAATCTCTACTATATGGCACCCAGAGCCTGTAAGTTACATGTCACCAGTGGACTGCAGCATCCACTGTGCTATCCACTACAGTGACAGTGCAAAACATGGCTTCAGGCCTATCATAGTAGTCTGACACAAGCAGCTTTTAAACTGCAGCTCAGGCTGCCAACATAAACCTGTTTATAGGTCAAAACCTTCCTTTGAAATATGAATAAGCTACCCATACATAGTCCTTACAGTTCATAAGGCAGGGTTGCATTTAAAAGAAGGACAAGTAAAAATGTAATTTTACACATGTCCTTAAAGTTAAAGTGAAAAAGCCCCAAAAGCAATTTTCAATGTAGCAAGATTGGCTGCTCCGTAGGAAAGCATTTGGATGTGATTTTACATCTAATAATGTCTCTGGCTAGGAAACACCTCAAAATGTCATTTTACACACTTTTTGGTGCTATTTTAACCATAAACTTTAAAAATTCATATCTTTGGTTCCCCTTATTACATATTTGTCATTT
Organism: Calotriton arnoldi; assembly: GCA_963921515.1. NCBI lineage: Eukaryota > Metazoa > Chordata > Amphibia > Caudata > Salamandridae > Calotriton > Calotriton arnoldi. The sequence goes on along the minus strand of CAWUFW010001638.1, from coordinate 1,829,271 downwards.
TGGTGTCAGTGTACTTAATAAAATGCACTCTAGTTTTCTAAACTGGTTTGTGATTTTTCTTGTGTTGTGTTTTAACTTTGTTACTGCTTTAGTACTGCATAAATACTTTTGCATCTAAATTAAGCCTGCCTGCTCTGTGCCATAACTACCAGGTGGTTGAGCTCAGCTTAATTTAATAACTTTAGTGATTTACCCTAATACGGATTGTGTTTATTTCTTGAAGTGGCCACCTACCTCCCTCAAACAATACCCCAATTTCTTAAAGCAACCAGGTGATCCGCTGTTCCATCAGATTCATGTTGTAGCAACAGAGCTATTGGTGTAATGACTGATTGATTCTCTCTGACTGACTGTCAGATTGAGGATGATGACAGGCTGAGTTAAGTTTTACAGAACCCACTCAGTGTATTTGTCTATTCCATGATTTTGAAATGAATTGGGAGCCCCTGGCAGTCACAATTTCCAATGATAACCTATGCAATCTAACAATCTCTTTCATAAACACCATTGGCTAGTTCTGGGGAGTGGGTAGCTTGTGCAATGGTGGGAAATGTGTACATTTATTGAAGGAGTCAATGAAGACCAGCATCAGCTTTACGTTCCCAGTCAAAACGTTATCTGATACTGAATTCTGGAGAAGAATAACATCAATCTAGTAAGCCAAGAATTGGAACACTTCATCAATTTCATAAATCCTAAGCTCTTGTGGTCCGTCCATACCATCACAGCATATGCAGCTCCTTCCAAATGGTGATGCCAGTTAGAAAAGGATTTCTTATTGGCCAAAAAGTATTGGTCAAGGATGGTGTAGGTAGATTCTATAGATGTCAAAGTGCATGTTGAAAAGGGCTCTGGGTGGACAGTTTCTGTGATGGGATATCACTGAAATAAGATTATACCCATGGCAAATGAAGAAGCATGTGTCTCAACAATAAATGGGAGGCTATGACTGGCATATTTGAGAATTTGGGTTGTTGTGAAAAATCTTGCTGCACGAACATGATCTAATAGGACAGAGATTAAGGGAAACAGATATAGATTTTTTTACAGAAACAGCATTTATTTCCTATTAGCTTACACATAGTCTCAAGTCTCCATTTGCTTTTGGGAGGACAAAAACAGGTGCCCCTGTTAAGAAGAAGGAATGTGTAATGAAGCCTTTGGTCAGATTTTCATCAGTATAGATTTCCAAATGTTCATCCTCTTTTCTGGTTTATGGAAAAATTCAACCATGTGTAATTTTCGCATCAGGAATTAAATTTATGGAACAATCATATTCTCTGTGAGGGTGTAAATTGTCTGTATTCTTTTTGCTGATTACCTCTAGGAACTCAGAGTAGGCTTCTGGAGTCTTATGGTTACTGTCCATCATATTCACTAAGGAAAACGCTAGCAAAGGGTAATTTAGGGGTACAAATGTCTTTAGTAAAACAATTCTCCTTACAATTAGCCCTAGACAAAATGTAAATTACATCAGCATAATTTGTGTAATTTATGTTACGCTTGTTATTGGAAATGCCTGAAATTACTTCACTTTGCATTATTATGTGCCATTCACTGTTAAAATTTGCACTCTGCTCTGTGCCATAACTACCAGGTGGTTGAGCTCAGCTTAATTTAATAACTTTAGTGATTTACCCTAATACGGATTGTGTTTATTTCTTGAAGTGGCCACCTACCTCCCTCAAACAATACCCCAATTTCTTAAAGCAACCAGGTGATCCGCTGTTCCATCAGATTCATGTTTTAGCAACAGAGCTATTGGTGTAATGATTGATTGATTCTCTCTGACTGACTGTCAGATTGAGGATGATGACAGGCTGAGTTACGTTTTACAGAACCCACTCAGTGTATTTGTCTATTCCATGATTTTGAAATGAATTGGGAGCCCCTGGCAGTCACAATTTCCAATGATAACCTATGCAATCTAACAATCTCTTTCATAAACACCATTGGCTAGTTCTGGGGAGTGGGAAGCTTGTGCAATGGTGGGAAATGTGTACATTTATTGAAGGAGTCAATGAAGACCAGCATCAGCTTTACGTTCCCAGTCAAAACGTTATCTGATACTGAATTCTGGAGAAGAATAACATCAATCTAGTAAGCCAAGAATTGGAACACTTCATCAATTTCATAAATCCTAAGCTCTTGTGGTCCGTCCATACCATCACAGCATATGCAGCTCCTTCCAAATGGTGATGCCAGTTAGAAAAGGATTTCTTATTGGCCAAAAAGTATTGGTCAAGGATGGTGTAGGTAGATTCTATAGATGTCAAAGTGCATGTTGAAAAGGGCTCTGGGTGGACAGTTTCTGTGATGGGATATCACTGAAATAAGATTATACCCATGGCAAATGAAGAAGCATGTTTCTCAACAATAAATGGGAGACTATGACTGGCATATTTGAGAATTTGGGTTGTTGTGAAAAATCTTGCTGCACGAACATGATCTAATAGGACAGAGATTAAGGGAAACAGATATAGATTTTTTTTACAGAAACAGCATTTATTTCCTATTAGTTTACACATAGGGGCCGAATCCGATTCGGGCTGGAAAAAATACCGACCGACTCGGTACGGGATCATAGTCCGACCGACACGTACCGGCGTTGCCCGACCTGGGAAGTACGATGAAATGCATGTGAATCACGACCGACTAGTACGGAACTCAAGGCGAACGACCGACCCGGACGGAAACAAGCTATCCGGCCGGGAAACCACGTGAATCGAACCGACCGACACGCACCAGGAAAAAATCCGAACGAAACGTACCCGCGAACTCTGACCCGCGCAGTACGATGCAATGGGTGCAAAAGCAGACCGATTCGCACGGAGCCCAAGCCGTACAACCGACACGCATACAAAACCCAGCCGAACAAACACAATACACCGCGACCGATGCGTACGCCGCATATGAAACTGAGCTGAAACACAGCGGGAACGACTCGGAGAGGCGCGCACGAGATAACTGCAACGTCCTACTCGGTCAGAAGAACAACTCCTACATGCACAATAATCACAAATGAAAAAATACAAAAAAGAGGGCCAAACAAGCAATGACAAAGCCAATAAATACAGGGGGGAAATGGAACAAGAACACACCTCCAACTCCACCTACATAAAGGCCACAAATCCCTACCATGATCCTTTGCAAATTCCACTGACCTGCCAGCACAGAACACCAGCAGACAGCAGACACACACACAGCTCATCCAACACAAAAGCCACACACCATTAGCACATCAACAAATAGCACCCTCACCCTCACACAGCAAAACCTACACACACACACCCTCACCTGCACACACACACACATCAATCACCACCACCACCCATCACCATGCCCCTAAAGAAGAATCCAAAGTTCCTAGATAGTGAATTGGAAGTCATGGTAGACGAGATCCTGAGGGTAGAGCCACAGTTGTTTGGCACATTGGTCCAACAGACCCCCATGGCACAGAAAACCAAGATGTGGGCGAGGATCGTCGACAGGGTGAACGCAAAATCACCATGTTTGCGCACAAAGGAAGACATCCAGAACAGGTGGTATGATGTGCGCAGGAGGGTCAGGGACCTACTGAAGAAGGATTACCTCCTGAGCCAGCACACCGGCAGTGGCCCTCCTGCCAAACCAGTATTCCTCAGGCCCTGGGAGGAGAAGGTGCGGGCCATCCTACCACCAGTGAGCGTATATGGACTAACAAACATCCCAGAGCCTGGTGAGTACACAACTAATATATACAATATTGTGTGCCAATACACACACATCACTGTCAAGGGGATAGTCAAACCATGCACCCCTAGCAAATCCACAGCAACCAAAAGATAATCATCCCAAGAAGTGTATGTCAGTCAGATAAACACAATACATGCCATGTCATAGTGATATGTAACTGTGTCATGACATGTACAAACCCAATACCAAATAGAGCTAGGCAGTGGCACAAATCTAACTAACAAACACTGTCAGATATTTAGCCACCACTAGAACACCACCTCACAAGGAAGCTCACAGAAAGGAAGGAATCCTGTGTATGCTGGTGAAGTCAGTGTAGCCAAGAGCATGATGGGACTCGTAGTAACAGATAATGGGCAGCCTCACATTTGGACCATCAACACCACTCTGAACCATGCTCACAACACAGGGAGTGGATAAGGACTGACAATATGGCTGACACTGGGTACTGCTGTGGGGAGCACAAGGCCCTGCTGGGAACTGTGCACCAACAAACAACAGGACCACACTGTCAGCCATCTTGCCATTGCTGTCACACTCACACACAGTGAAGTCCACTCAAAAGGAAGGAAGTATGGGCATGCTGGGAAGGGGGTGTAGGCAATAGCATGATGGGAGTTGTAGTCACAGATATTGCTCACCCACACAATTGGCCCATCTACACAACTCTGAACCATGCTCACATCACAGGGAGTGGATAAGGACTGACAAGATGGCTGACACTGGGTACTGCTGTGGGGAGCACAAGGCCCTGCTGGGAACTGTGCACCAACAAACAGCAGAACACCACTGCCTGACATCCTGAAAGCCAACTTGCACTCCCTGCAATGCAAGCACGTTGCATGGTGGGATATCTGGCTGGGTTGGAAGGAGGACTGACAGCACTGACCATAGTTACAAGCAGCTCTCCTCACAAACCCCCTCAACGCAAACTCCACATAACCCACCTGGGAGAATGCAATGCCTCACACACCAAATGAAGATCCCACAAAGAACCACCACCCTGGGTAATGCTGTGTGAAGCACAGGGACACTCTTGGGACTTGTAGCCAAATAAACGCAAGGACAACACTGTCAGCCTTCCTGTCAGCACAGGCACACTACCCCACAGGGAAGCAGAGTCAAAAGGAAGGAAGTACGGGCATGCTGGGAAGGGAGGTGTAGGCAATAGCATGATGGGAGTTGTAGTCACAGATATTGCTCACCCTCACAATTGGCCCATCAACACCACTCTGAACCATGCTCACATCACAGGGAGTGGAAAACAACTGACAAGATGGCTGACACTGGGTACTGCTGTAGGGAGCACAAGGCCCTGCTGGGAACTGTGCACCAACAAACAACAGGACCACACTGTCAGCCATCTTGCCATTGCTGTCACACTCACACACAGTGAAGTCCACTCAAAAGGAAGGAAGTATGGGCATGCTGGGAAGGGGGTGTAGGCAATAGCATGATGGGAGTTGTAGTCACAGATATTGCTCACCCACACAATTGGCCCATCTACACAACTCTGAACCATGCTCACATCACAGGGAGTGGATAAGGACTGACAAGATGGCTGACACTGGGTACTGCTGTGGGGAGCACAAGGCCCTGCTGGGAACTGTGCACCAACAAACAGCAGAACACCACTGCCTGACATCCTGAAAGCCAACTTGCACTCCCTGCAATGCAAGCACGTTGCATGGTGGGATATCTGGCTGGGTGGGAAGGAGGACTGACAGCACTGACCATAGTTACAAGCAGCTCTCCTCACACACCCCCTCAACACAAACTCCACATAACCCACCTGGGAGAATGCAATGCCTCACACACCAAATGAAGATCCCACAAAGAACCACCACCCTGGGTAATGCTGTGTGAAGCACAGGGACACTCTTGGGACTTGTAGCCAAACAAACGCAAGGACAACACTGTCAGCCTTCCTGTCAGCACAGGCACACTACCCCACAGGGAAGCAGAGTCAAAAGGAAGGAAGTACGGCATGCTGGGAAGGGGGGTGTAGGCAATAGCATGATGGGAGTTATAGTCACAGATATTGCTCACCTTCACAATTGGCCCATCAACACCACTCTGAACCATGCTCACATCACAGGGAGTGGAAAACAACTGACAAGATGGCTGACACTGGGTACTGCTGTGTGGAGCACAAGGCCCTGCTGGGAACTGTGCACCAACAAACAACAGGACCACACTGTCAGCCATCTTGCCATTGCTGTCACACTCACACACAGTGAAGTCCACTCAAAAGGAAGGAAGTATGGGCATGCTGGGAAGGGGGGTGTAGGCAATAGCATGATGGGAGTGGTAGTCACAGATATTGCTCACCCTCACAATTGGCCCATCAACACCACTCTGAACCATGCTCACATCACAGGGAGTGGATAAGGACTGACAAGATGGCTGACACTGGGTACTGCTGTGGGGAGCACAAGGCCCTGCTGGGAACTGTGCACCAACATACAGCAGAACACCACTGAATGACATCTTGAGAGTCAACCTGAACCCACTGCAAGGGTGGCATGCTTCATGGTGGGATAACTGGGCTAGGTGGAGAAGGATGGCCGGATGTCCACCAAATACAACCAATGCTGGCCATACACACACCTCAACATTCACATTGAAATGCCCCAGGTATGCAGGACAATGTGCTACACCAATATCAACCTCTTACTGTGACAACTTAGGACAATGCAATGTACATGCCCGCATCCAGAGGTACAGTCACAACTGTCAGGTGTGTGAACCATTGATGCCTGTAGAAACATAACATACAATGTGTGTCTCATCCAAATACAGGTGATGATGATGGGGACACAGCAGCAGGCGAGGAGGAGTCCCTGTCCCAGGCTCCGGGGGACACTGAGCTCACTGGTGTGGAACAGCCTCTGCCCTCCTCGGATGGCGAAGACCTACCTGGCACCTCCGGTGTGAGTCATCATGCAGCACCAGCAGGACCAACATCTGCACCCCCTGCACCCACCCCTCCAACAACTGCCAACACACAGACCACCCCTGCCGACACGGACAGACCAAGGACCACCGATGATAACAGCACAGGGTCCCAGGCCCACCGTGGAGCAACGGACAACAACACCACTAACAACCCACAAGGGGGCCTTGGGTCACCTGTGCGTGCCACCGCAGGTCCTGCACGTGTCGCATGGGGTGGTGGAAGGGGTGGTAGACATAGGTCGCTGCTTGCAGAGGGGTCTGGACTGCATGATGACCCACAACTGGCACGCATCGCTGATGCGTACCAGGATAGCACCGGAGAGGTCAGACAGGTAGTGGGGATCCTCAAGGACATACAACAGCAGCAGGCTGCCCATCATGCCCGCTTGGACTCCCACATGTCCCGTGTGGAGACACACATGTCTCGCATGGAGTTCAAGTGGGACACATTGCAAGAACTCACAGCGGTGCATAGGGACATATTGACATGCCTCTGCCAGATTAGCACCAACATGGCCACACCTCCCTGTGTGCCCACAACATCTGGTGCTGCAACAACTGACACCGCCACAGGGAGGGAGGAGGACTCTGGCGGAGACTCCCCTGCACCGCCGTAGCCTGCACGTGAGGGTCCCCCCCCAAAGAAGAGGGGTCGTCCGAGGAAGGAAAACTGAGAGGTTGATGGCCACGTACATCCCCCAGGAAGCCAACACCTGTTCCGGAAAATCTCCTTTGTGTGCAAACTTTTCATCCTTTCGAATGCAACACAACTCTCCCACATGACATGGGGAGTTCAAGTTGGACTAATGTATCATATGACTGTGGACTACACTCAGGACATTTCTGCTACCAAGACTTCCAACTCATCTGGGAACTTTGGATCACAATCCCAATGTACAGCACCCACCATCCTGTGCACTATACACACACACATTTCTGTAAATAAAATCACTATTACACCATACTTGCCTCTGTTGTTATTCAAATGTGGATACTGTTATGGTGATGATGATCTGCTAAATTACACTGTGTATGCTAACTGCTACAGCAAGTACAACACCGTCATGTGAGTCATGGTGACGTGACACATATGAGGGAGACACACCACTAGGGCTACACAACACAGAGACACCAGGGCCATCGGACTCATCGCCTACAGTGATGTTGCCAGGAAATACTGTGGAATGCACAGACACCACACCTACTCAGAGTCTGTGTCAACTAGCCCACAGGTGCAGTAAGCAAATGTCAGTCAGATGTGTGACCACAGACAACGCACATCCCAAAGTGAAGCACAGGTTTATTACACATTTGCAACATGTTGTTTCCACTACAAATGCAAGGTTTACCCACGTGGCAGTGGCCACACAGTCAACAAGTGCAGACGATATGAAGTCTAGGGGTGTGTGGCACATCACCTGTAGGGAAACTACTGCTGCCACCCTGAAAGCTGAATCATGGTGTCGGGGGATCCAAGTTGACCAAAGTACTCAGTAAGCACCCTGTGAAGGACAGACATGACACACAGTTAAAACCACTGAAGAACAGGACAGAACTGCAATACTCATGCCCAATACATGTCACAAGACAACTACACAAAACCAAGTTAGCATTTCAAAACTGTTGGGGAGTACATACTACCTGTAAGGACACATTGCTGCACGCATCCAGTCAAGTAGCACATGGCCACACTCAAACAGCACCAGAGCACCACCCACACATATCATGCAAACTCACATCATTCACATTACATCTCCCTGGATACTCACATTCAGCTGAAGAAGTTGGTGATGAGCTGTGTGCGGACATCACCATCATCATCATCATCATCACTGGCATCGTGGTCCAGGCCAGGATCCTCCACAGGTGGCGGACGTTGGTCATCGTCATCCAGGATGAGAGGCAACTCCTTCCGCACTGCCAGGTTGTGTAGCATGCAGCAGACGATGACAATCTTGCACACCTTTGCTGGGGCATATGGGAGGGCCCCTCCTGTCTTGTCCAGGCAGCGGAAGCGGCTCTTCAGGAGACCAAAGGTCCGCTCAATCACTCTCCTGGTCCGACCATGTGCCTCATTGTAGCGCATCTGGGCTGGTGTCACAGGGTTCCTGAGGGGTGTCAGCAACCACGGCATGTTGGGGTATCCGGAGTCACCTACGGACAGAAAAGTGCACATTAGCTGAGTAGGAAAAGTGGGCGGTATACTACAGAGCAGAACACACACAATGGTACAAAGTCAGTACACACCGACAAGCCAGGCACGCTGGTTCTGCATCTGTGCCATCATCCTCGGGATGCGACTACTCCTTATCACGTAGGCATCATGTGCTGAACCAGGGAAACGGGCACACACATGTGTGATGGTCATATCTGCAAGACATACCACCAGAGCATTGATCGAATGGTAATGTTTCCGGTTCCAGTATGCCTGCTCATGTGCCTGTGGTGGTACCAAAGCCACATGTGTCCCATCAATGGAGCCAATGACATGTGGCATCCTCCCCAGGGCATAGAAGTCACTCTTGACTTCAGTGAGTTGTTGACGTGTAGGGAAATAGATGTACTGGTTCAGGCATCTCAACATTGCCTCCAAAACATCGCGTAGCACACGGCTGAACATAGTCTGTGACATCCCACCGGCAGTCGCCACAGTGTGTTGAAAGGTACCGGTGGCAAAGAAGTGTAGGGCTGCCATTACCTTCACCATAGGGGTCAGCGCCGTAGGGTACGGCCGGCCAGGTTGCAAATGTGGTGCCAAGCGCACTGCCAAATCCTCAATCAGCTGCCTGGTGAAGCGGTACCGTCGGATGCTGTCACGTTCCACCATCGTTGCCAGGTCAGGGAATGGTCTATGGACAGCTGGAGCCCTGCAGTGCATAGGTTGAGTAAAGAAAGATTTTCAGTCACCCCACATATGTGCCATTCACCATACTCAATTTCACATGATACATCATTACGAGACACAAGTACTTGATGTGTGTGCCGTTCTGTTCGCACATAACTCGCACCTACATGGCCATCATCTAACTACTCAGTACAACATGTGTGGACAACAGGTTCCAGGTTGTGCTATGGGAAACCATTAGGCTGTGTCACAGTACCCATTTACTGCTGTCACGTTCCACACACACACCACAGTGACATGTCTGGACAGATGCGCCACAGGCTTCACAGCTCATTGACAGGTAGATTCCCAGTGACCCTGTCTTGCCACATGGACACTGGCATTACATGGCGTATCATGTACACATCAGAAAAACAAACATGACTCCCACAGGTAGTGGCCCCTGTCGCCTACGTAGGACAGACGTGGACACCAGTGACGCACAACATCAAACTCCATGCACAAACAACGTTGATGTGGAGACTGTCTCCCATCGTGCACATGGAATCAGTGACATCGGAAACACAACATGCACACAGACTGTGGAAGGACATCACTATTGTGGCAATGGGTCACCCTGTGACGTACATGCCTTCCCCCATGGGACCCAGGGGGTATGTGACATGTCACACACATACACAACCTGGAAATGTGACCATGCCACATGCTCCGAAATGAACTGTTGCACATCAAAGTGGTCATGTGCACAACACACAAAGGACCCTGTCCCCATTAACACATGCACAGCCTGGCTGTGGCTGCCCACAAGTGCCACCACAGAAACCACATGTTAACCCCCATACACAGAAAAGGTAATGCAGCCGTACATGCCTTAGGAAACAGTGTGGACTGGGTGTGGTGTTGTAGGTGTGCCCCATGGTCTCTGGCAGGTATATGTGGCTGGCATACATTCACCAGTGACAAGCATGGTGACATATGCGACTGACCTGTACAGGTACGCGTTGTACAGCAATGGAAGGATCGGTGTGCCCGGCCGGCCCATTGCATCTGTTGTGTGCGGGTACGCGTTGTACCCGGAATACGCGTTGTACAGCAATGGACTGATCGGTGTGCACGCACTGGCCATTGAATCTGTTGTGAGCGGGTACGCGTTGTACAGCAATGGACCGATCGGTGTGCCCGGCTGGCCCATTGCATCTGTTGTGTGCGGGTACGCGTTGTACAGCAATGGACCGATCGGTGTGCCCGGCCGGCCCATTGCATCTGTTGTGTGCGGGTATGCGTTGTACAGCAATGGACCGATCGGTGTGCCCAGCCGGCCCATTGCATCTTTTGTGAGCGGGTACGCGTTGTACAGCAATGGACCGATCGGTGTGCCCGGCCGGCCCATTGCATCTGTTGTGAGCGGGTACGCGTTGTACAGCAATGGACCGATCGGTGTGCATGCACTGGCCATTGAATCTGTTGTGAGCGTGTACGCGTTGTACAGCAATGGACCGATCGGTGTGCCCGGCTGGCCCATTGCATCTGTTGTGTGCGGGTACGCGTTGTACAGCAATGGACCGATCGGTGTGCACGCACTGGCCATTGAATCTGTTGTGAGCGGGTACGCGTTGTACAGCAATGGACCGATCGGTGTGCCCGGCCGGCCCATTGCATCTTTTGTGAGCGGGTACGCGTTGTACAGCAATGGACCGATCGGTGTGCCCGGCCGGCCCTTTGCATCTGTTGTGAGCGGGTACGCGTTGTACAGCAATGGACCGATCGGTGTGCACGCACTGGCCATTGAATCTGTTGTGAGCGGGTACGCGTTGTACAGCAATGGACCGATCGGTGTGCCCGGCCGGCCCATTGCATCTGTTGTGTGCGGGTACGCGTTGTACCCGGAATACGCGTTGTACAGCAATGGACTGATCGGTGTGCACGCACTGGCCATTGAATCTGTTGTGAGCAGGTACGCGTTGTACAGCAATGGACCGATCGGTGTGCCCGGCCGGCCCATTGCATCTGTTGTGTGCGGGTACGCGTTGTACAGCAATGGACCGATCGGTGTGCCTGGCCGGCCCATTGCATCTGTTGTGTGCGGGTACGCGTTGTACAGCAATGGACCGATCGGTGTGCCTGGCCGGCCCATTGCATCTGTTGTGAGCGGGTACGCGTTGTACAGCAATGGACCGATCGGTGTGCCCGGCCGGCCCATTGCATCTTTTGTGAGCGGGTACGCGTTGTACAGCAATGGACCGATCGGTGTGCCCGGCCGGCCCATTGCATCTGTTGTGAGCGGGTACACGTTGTACAGCAATGGACCGATCGGTGTGCACGCACTGGCCATTGAATCTGTTGTGAGCGGGTACGCGTTGTACAGCAATGGACCGATCGGTGTGCACGCACTGGCCATTGAATCTGTTGTGAGCGGGTACGCGTTGTACAGCAATGGACCGATCGGTGTGCCCGGCCGGCCCATTGCATCTGTTGTGTGCGGGTACGCGTTGTACCCGGAATACGCATTAGACAGCAATGGACCGATCGGTGTGCCCGGCCGGCCCATTGCATCTGTTGTGTGCGGGTACGCGTTGTACCCAGAATACGCTTTGTACAGCAACGGACCGATCGGTGTGCCCGGCCGGCCCATTGCATCTGTTGTGAGCGGGTGTCTTGTGGATTGTTACCTGCCTTGTTATGTTGGCCTAGGCCTGGCTGCCATGCTGCTTTTCTTTGCGCACGTTACACTGAGCCGGGCCTTCCTCGCCCTTTGCTCGTGCCAAGTTCTTTTGCACTGTCTGCATTTTCTGTTGTTCACCTTTTTGGGCTCAGTCTGCACAAACATGTACAAGGTCACATAACAATGTATTCTGGTTCTTCCTGATATGGCCAGTCTCGCGCACCCAGACATAACATTATGTGCAATTGCCATGAAGGATTTGATATGCTTTTAATACTGTGGTTTACTAGCGCTTAAACACACTTGGAGAAATCCCTTTCAGTGAGAAGAGCTATGATGTTCTGCTGATGTAATTCTGCATCTAGAGACTGAGGTATGGGGGTTCGCTAGTCAAAGCCCAGAGGTCTTCTATTATTATAATAAACTATCTTACTGCAAGGGGAGGGTGGTAATGTTATTTAAACGTTTATCCACTGAGCTCTGAGATGCTTTCCCCGTTTGTATTCTATGGAATTGTAACCATGCTGCTTATATTAGTCATATGCATTATGCTATTAGTGCTGACACGTATACTGTACATTAGAGCACGTAAGTTGGAATAAACATTTTAACCTATCCAGTGTCTCTTCCTACGCACCTTGTGAACAAGTACGAGTGAGTGGCGAAAGAGTGTTCTTGCTTCTGTGAGTCCTGAGATAAAGATACCGTGTTCTGGGTTGTCCAAACATTAGTACTTGGGTGCTAATGGGATGCTAAGCTAGTTGGGTTGGGGTTTTTGGGTGCTACGGTATATGGTGGCAAACCACTGTATTCCGGGGTCCCATTTTCCTGTGCATAGCTCTGTGTATGTGCAGAAACCTTATGACATGGCGCGACCACCGTGGGGCTGCTTAACTGCGAGACGCTTGAGTAGTACTTGTGCTTGTCCACAAACCCCTCGCGTACGCTTCCGGAGGCGTATGTGACGGTGATACCTCCTATATTGAATGTTTTATAGGTTCTTTCAAGCTTGATATTATTAAAAAAGGTTAGTTAATAGACCCATTTTTGTGCTCCCTGTTAGGTTGTCGAATATAATTGTTTAGTCATGGCTGGTGTGGCGATAGCTGCACATAGTCGAGAGCACTCCGAGACCACTTAGCTGTGTATGGAGTGCCCGATACAGGGGTCGAGTTGGTCTTTGTGGTTCAAGCCGATGCGGCTTATCACTTTGAAGTGTTTTACACTTGGATCACTTTTGAGGCGGTGGATGCAGGTGATAAGCTGTTTCATGAATATAAACCCACCGTTGTTCCTGCTGCCTATCGACCCTATACTGCTCTTGAAGTGCCTCTCACGGCTTGGCAGCACCGTGTTTGGTTCAATGGCGCCCTACCACAACCAACTACCGCAGTTCGTTTAGGCCCCTTATCAATTCAGGGGGCCACTTGGCCTGTATTGGCCGGGTATACCCCGCATCCAAATTATCTGGCATTACCGCTTGCGGAACTGCGCACTATGCATACCGAATTGGTGCGAGTGCATCGAGCCTTGGTGACATACGTTACAGGAAGCCTCCATGGAGCTGCTCCTGTAGTCGCAGGCCAACCAGCTATTGCAGCTGGAGTGACTATAAGTCCTGTCATGGTAAATTCTGTGATGGGCAAACGTCCACAAAACAAGGACGACTATCCTTACTGGCTTGCAGAAAAGTTCGATCAGATAGAAGCAGTGTTTCCACATACGTCCCCAGTGGATAAACATCGCATCCTTACGATAAGTTTGCCAAAAGACATAATCCCCGATTTGACAGCATGTGAAAACTGGGGTAAGGTATTCGCAGCAGTTTATTCAAAATGTTTTGGAACTCCTTCCATGACGGTTCTACCCTCTGTAATTAAAAAGTACAGGATGAACATGGCCCTGAAGCGGCTGTGGAATTAGGGATGAGACTAGTGGGAGTGTTTGATGTAGTAGCTGAGCTGATCCTTGGAAATGTCAAGGGCGATGCTATGAACTTTCAAGTAGCGAATGCTTTGGCTTTAGTCCCAGAGTTTGACAGGCCTCGCGAATTACCGAAAATAATAGCCCGGGCTTATAAAACAATTGGAAGAAATAGCCTAGGCAACAAGCCTTTTGTAAAAATGCAAACTCAATCGCAAACACAAGTTATACAAACAAAAAGTGCATCTGAGAAAGATGATAAACCAGTCTTCACTAAAAAGAGTTGGAGGCAGAAAAAACAGGGTAAGCAACAAAAGAAGCCGGGGTCGAGAGGCGCTTCCCCAGTTTCGGTTTCTTCTGAACGTACTTATGATTTACGTGATAGGTCAAGGATTAAATCACCAGAAAGGTTTCAGAGCTCTGATACGCGTTCTCCTCGTTCTTCACAGGCCCAGACATCGTCACAGGCTGGTGGAGGAGGACGGCAAGATAGAGGAAGGGGCCGAGAGGCTCCCCAGGAGCGAGACCAACCTCGACAACAAGTCAGAGGGAAAGCAGAAGATTTTCATCTTCCTCGACCGCAATTTCAGAAGAAAAAGGTTGCCGCTGTCACAGCGAAATATGCCTCAGACCGTGAGAACGAGACTCCAGAATTGGACGTGGGCAGTGACCCTCCTAGACAGCGCCGCGGAAGTTACCATAGTGCGGGAGGCGCTACGTCCTCATATGGAGGCGACAGCAACTGAAACATTCGTTACTGTAGAGACAGCTGACACGAGAGTGGCACCCCCTGACAGACTATATAATATAGTTATACAAATTGAAGTTGACATACCGCGTGAAATAAAAGGGATTTTTTGGGAAAATCTAACCTCTTCATATGACATTTTGTTAGCAGAGGTGGATTGGCCACCCCCATTCGTTTTAGCTGCACATAAAGGAGAGGAGGTAATCCTTCCAAGCTTTTCAAAGCATGTCCCAAAAGACAAAGCTGAAGCACTTGCAGCTGAGTGGGCTGTGTACCTGGCACCAGCGTTATACCGCAACCATGTGGGATGGGATGAAGAATCACCTCCTCATGCAATACCTTTGCGGTCACTACCGCAGCCACAACCCCAATATCCCATCAAACGGCAGGCAAAAGGCCCCGTCTCCGAAATTCTGACACAGTTGGAATATCAGGGAGTAATTGAACCATGCGTATCACCTATGAACAATCCCCTTTTCGTGGTTTCTAAACCCGATGGATCGTACCGCTTAGTTTTGGATTACCGGCATTTAAATACTCATTGTCGGAACTTTGCGGTGCAAAATACACACAGTTCTGCGCTTGTAGACAGTCTTGTTCGTAAAAAATACAAAACGACACTTGACCTTTCAAACGGTTTCTACACGCACAACCTGGCCCCGGAGAGTGGTCAATGGACCGCATTCACATCCGGTGGTAAATTATTCCAGTTCCGGCGTTTACCCATGGGCTATAAAAATAGTCCGGGTATATTCGCCGCCCGTGTTGTTTCTTTGTTAAATGACATTGATCAAGACGCATGTTCGTATGTAGATGACATCTATCTGACAGACGACGAGTTATATCAGCATCTGTCCCGTGTGGACCGCATTATTCTTGAATTCGCGGAGCAGGGTTACAAATTTAACTTTGCTAAATCACACATTGCTGAATTTACCGTTCTGTTCTTGGGCTATGAGCTCAATAACGAAGGTAAGGGCTTAGCCCCCATTTCTTGGAAAAATGTGCACATTTGTGCCCCCCAAATACTCTGAAGAAACTTCAGTCTTTGCTGGGTTTCCTGAATTTCGGGCGTACTTACATTCCCGAATATGCCCAGCGTATCAAGCCTTTGTATGCTTTGATACAACCTACTTATTCAAGGTCTTGCTGGCTGCCTGAGCACACCTCAATTCTGCAGTCTTTGCAGAAAGACCTTTTAGAGTCTAAATATCTTTTGACTCGTGATAACCACACAAACCTGGTGATTAGAATAATTCCGGGGGCGGTGGGATTCACCTACTTAACCTTTAATGAAGGTGATACAGTACCTATCGCATACAAGTCACATCTGTACACTTCCGCTGAATTGCGCTTTACATCTGTCGAAAAAGTTCTAACTGCAGTGCAAATGGCGATTCTAAAAGAACGCGCACTGGCACAGGAAAGCGGATTCTAGTGGTAACACCCTGTCCTGCCCTAGAGGCAGTAACAAAGGCAAGTGTACCGAACTCAAAAGCAATGCATCCCCGTTGGATACAATGGGCTACATCTTTGACGTCTTCGGACGTCACTTTTGTTTTTGATTCTTCTCTTCAGACTCAGGAGTTTTTGCAGTATGAATTCGTTCATCCTCCTCCTTTGTTTTTATTACCGCTTGAGGATTACAAATGTGTGATCTACACAGATGGTTCGGCGCAACCGGCCACTGGGTCCAAACACGCTTATTCTGCTGCATGTGCTATTGTTGCGGGATCCTTTGTGGATGGAAAGTTCAAATCCACTGTAGTGCACACTCGCACACTTGGAGATAGTACCGCACAATTGGCCGAGCTGCATGCATTGCTACTTGCACTTGAGTTCGCTTCTCAGGATGAGACCACTCTTATTGTATGTGATTCTTTTTACTGTGTACAATCTTACAATGACAATCTGTTTTTCTGGTCGAAAATCGACTACAAGGACGCAAAAGGGAGCACAATTAAGCATAAGATGCTTTGGGTTCGAGTGGCAGAATTGCAACAACGTCTGCCCCTCACACAGGTGGTTCACACCTTAGGCCATCAGCGGGTGGGCGCACACGCTATTGGTAACGATCTGGCAGATGAAGCTGCCCGTTCAGCAGTAGTCACGTGTTCAGTAGCAGCGGTTACCAGGTCCATGTCGAAAATAGACCCTGTTATATTAGCAGCTATTGCTGCAACCAAGGAAGGTAATAATTACCCTACAGGTTTCCCTTCCAAGTATTCTTACACATTAAGTCCCGATCAGGTTCCTTATGTAACTATACCTGACGTTGGTGATCGGCTGATCCCCAACGCGGACCGCAGGAGTGCCTTGATATCAGCTGCACACGAAGGCATGGCTTCGGCTCATGCAGGTGTGTCAGCTACAGTTTCCATCTTGCAGCAGCGTTATTGGTGGCGTGGGTTATATAAAGACACCCGTGCTTTTGTGCTTTCTTGCGACGTTTGTCAACAGATTAAGCCTTCCACGGTAACACGTCCACCACAAACACCGCTCTGCATTGCTAACAGACCCTTTGGGTGTGTTTACTTGGATCACTGCGGTCCATTCTCATCAGACACTGCTTATAAATACATCTTAGTGGCAGTGGACTCGTGCACACGGTTTCTCTGGGTCTGGCCACAACGGAGTGCTGACGCCCGAAATGTAATCAGGGATTTGCGTGTCTTTGTGGGAATTTTCGCATGCGGCACCTTCCATTCGGACCAAGGTCCAGCGTTTGCCTCTAGGGCTTACAAGGATGCAATGGCTTCGCTTGGGGTGCGGGTGAAATTTTCGTCTCCGTATAGGCCTGAGGGCAACTCTATCGTTGAACGAATGAACCGTGACTTAAAGCAATCCTTAACAGCTAGGGTTTTAGGTACTGGCAGGAACTGGCTGGCCCATTTGTATACCGTTCAGCGTGCACTTAATAATCTCCCTAGAAGACCTCTGGGTGGGCGGACCCCATACGAAATGCTCTTTGGCATAAGAATGTTTGTGCCTGACCTTGAGGGTCCAGACATCGCGGCGCAATCCGCCAAGTTTGATGTAGATAACCATTCTGCTATGTTACAGGACTTACAAGAAGCCCGAGACAAACTTGCAACTACACATTTGCCTTCAGCCACAGATCCTGCGTTGCAGATTCCGGTAGCCGGCTGGCTTCCGAAATTTGGAGAACTGGTTCGAGAGAAGGTTGAAAACAAAAAAGAATTTGGCCCCTCTTTTCGTGCACCGGTTCCAGTTCTTGGCCTGAAGGGAACACGTACAGTCATTTTACCACCGCTTCCTGGTCGCAAAGAGAACAGATACATCTCAGTTGAAAATGTCAAGCTACAGCGCCTGGCCGATCCTGAATAGTGTCACACCAGCGATCTCTTGTCCTGCCATTTATCGGACATATGTTCATAGTCCATCTGCACGAACGATCGCTGATGCTGTAATTGAGATGGTTGATTTGCCTGAAACTATAATTGATCCCCAACTCTCCACCAACATCGACGAGGACGAGTATACTTATCCTGCATCTGAATCGGTGGCACATCAACCAATATCGCCACTAAGCCCGACTCGTTATTCCTTTGATTCGGATTCCACATCTTCAAAAGTTCCATCCAAGTTCAGTATTTTTATATCCTGGTTTAGAGACAATTTTTTGATTCCCCCTGGACATACATCTGGTTGGTACTTTTCTTGATATTTTTGTTCATGTCCATTGGCTTTGTCACAGTGTTTTTTCTACTAATCAATGGTCACTATTTACCTGAACGCTCTGCTGTAGACTATGTTTCTGGAACTTTGGCTCCTCATTCCTCGTCTCACATCATGAAGCGTGACCACACATTTGTGAACATTTCAGCTTTCCCAGTTGCTGATGGCATCGTATGGGATGCAGTGAACTATCAAATCCATGGTCCGACGGAAATTATTAATGTACCTAATGTCCTTCGTGTTTCAATGGGTGATGTAGTACAAAATAATATTCATTCTGATGATTGGGATGTGCATGCCGTTGAAGCATTGTTTGCCGATTTAAAATATTATGCATCTTTTAATGCTGAAGATCTATATATGAATTCTGCTAATTATGCCGATTTGTATTGTTACCAACATTGGGGTAATCATTTTCTCCATAAGCCCAGTGCCATGCGTATTTCTGTTAACTATACCCAATGGGAACATTGTCCAAACCCCTTGCCAGGGAGCTCTCAAACTCTTCGAAATAAGTTTAATTATTTTACTGATTTTAATCGGTCGAACCCTGCATCCTATTATTTTAGACTTAATAACACATCAACTCAGAAAATTATGTTAACACACACCAAATTGCTTTATTCAGGTTCCTTTCTGAGTGCCCTAGCTGTGGGAGGTTATGAGTATTGGGATAATACAGTGGATTTAAAATCTATTTGGGGCTCCAAGCCATGGCAGGTACAGGGAACCGAGGCGTTGCATCGTGCTTGCCTCATCCCTACCCAAATTATGTTCATAAATGCTTCCATCTATCAGACTACATGTTGGGGCTTAGCAACCACTAAACAATTGAATACTCCATCAATCCCATCCCTGTCGAGTTTTCCCAATGAAAGCTCACGATTCAATATGTCCCTCGTGTCCCTGCAGGCAATGTTACAAAATAATTCGTTTAATGTTTCTGAGCTGGTTCAGTCACCCTGGTTAATATGGCCTATATCATCTAATGCATGTCAAATGCGTTTTCATGATACTGGCTACACACAGAATAGGCCTGATCCGAGGTTTACTGATGCCCGTACTGTCACTACATACTCTGTTGGTAAATTATGCAAACAATGGCTGCAACATTCGTCCCTTGATTCTGTTAAACAACATTTGTCCCTCCTTACAGGCAATATTGATCTGTCCGACTTTGTTTTGGGACCTCGTGGTCCCCGACCTAAGAGATTCATTTATGAAACATATAATGAACTCTGGAAGCTATCACAAATGGAAGCTGCTTCCCGTCTTCGGGAAATAGATCAAGCAAATATGGAAAAGGTGCTTGCTGTTGTTGACAATAGTTTTAATACCCTGTCTTCTCGCATTTACACCTAAGAGAATATTGTGTCCTCTGTTGTCGATATTGTACAAGATGATGTTTCTGTGTTATATCATGGTCAGAATCAATTGCGCTCAGTTATGCAGTTTGCATGGACTTTACAAACGCTCAAGTTAGGTAAAGTGCCTTGGCAATTTTTGAACACCTCTGCCTTATTTCTACCTTTTAACTTAACTGACAAACAGCGATTTATGTCCATGAAGGATGCAACTTACACTCTATTACATATCGAAAAGGTGGATCCTTTGCCGTTCTCTGTTGCAGAACTCGATTCTGCTGTATGGCTAGTCCATGGGGTTATAGCTTTACCATTTTCCTTGTTTGAATTTGACTCGTGCATGAAACATTATCCTGTGGGCCGTTACCGGCCATTGGGCAGTGCTTTCCTGCATGAACTCTGGTCCTTGCCTTTCATGTATAAATGCCTTCGGGACGGCAAGGAAGTCTTTCTCACGGGGAGTACTGCGACTCGACTATAGGTCATTCGCTTATTTGTAAACACATTAAATTGCATGGCTCATGTAGCGTTTCCTCTCCTAATCTTGCTTGTGTGCTGAAAGGTATTCCTGCTCCTGTTATTTCTCCTACTTTCACTCTCCTTTCCAATGGTAGTTATTTACTTTTAAATAACGAAAACTGTTGTGGCCTGCAGGCTGGCATTCCTTACATTGTAACAGTTTCGCACAGGGTTGTCTGCTGCAAAAATGTGCTGTTTCCTCCCCCTCACGGCAAGGTTGATATCTCTATTTGGCCTTCCATCCCTACCATGGAAGCAGATTTCAATAGACTGAGCAGAATAAAGGCACTATTATTAAACGAGGAAGTTATGCTCACGTCCGCCCGGGAGACATTCATTCTCCAGGTGGCGAGTACCCACAGTGAAATACAGGCCCTTTTAAACACTAATCTCCCCCAACATTTTGGGGAGTTAATACATCGTATTTTTAACGCATCTAACACTGAAGGCCTAGTACACTTTTTTAAGGTCGTGGGGTCGGGCTTGGTGTCCTCCTTCCAAACTATTTTTGGTGCCATCCCGGCTTTCATACATTCTATTTTTTCCAGTGTCTTTGGCGGTTTCCCATTGATCCTCGCTTTAGCGGCTGGTGTCTTGCTCTTAATTTGCTTTCTGCGCAATGGCTGCTCCCCGATGGGACCTGCTCGATCCAGAACGCCTCCAGCTGCTCCGTGAGCGCCTTTTGGCTGGTTTTGGTGTCTTGCCATTGGCGACACTGAGTGTGTCATATACTCTTTCATTTCGCTTTGCGTATTTCACTTGCGTGCAACCTGTGATGACTTGTGTCCGCTGTCCTTTCACCTGGACTCTGGATTATTGCCTCTCCAATTCGTCATTGTCTGTTCCGGATTTTGTTCAGTTGATGGGTCCCTTAGAGGCCCATGAGCAGGACTGTTCCGTCGCTGGCTGTATGGCGCGTGCGGCTGCACTGGGGATTTTGGCGCAATGGGATATCTGGGCGGCTGCCCAGGATCTCCTACAACGAAGCTGTTTTAATTATCACGCAAGCTGTCCCGCATTGCTTCTGGATGCTCCCTTTGCTGAGGAGCATTCCTGCTCTTTGAACTCATGGATTGGATGGCATCTATGTTTTTTGACGATTCCAATGATGAACTCTTGGAGGGTATGGCTTTTTTCTGCACTTTCACTTTCATGGATTGACCTGCCCTTCGCCGTTTGGGCGCTCCCTGTGCTCCGACGTCAATTTTCTCCTCTGATGGGCCTCTGTCCTGGCCGCCAGACTGTCCAGGGGAGGGTGTCTTGTGGATTGTTACCTGCCTTGTTATGTTGGCCTAGGCCTGGCTGCCATGCTGCTTTTCTTTGCGCACGTTACACTGAGCCGGGCCTTCCTCGCCCTTTGCTCGTGCCAAGTTCTTTTGCACTGTCTGCATTTTCTGTTGTTCACCTTTTTGGGCTCAGTCTGCACAAACATGTACAAGGTCACATAACAATGTATTCTGGTTCTTCCTGATATGGCCAGTCTCGCGCACCCAGACATAACATTATGTGCAATTGCCATGAAGGATTTGATATGCTTTTAATACTGTGGTTTACTAGCGCTTAAACACACTTGGAGAAATCCCTTTCAGTGAGAAGAGCTATGATGTCCTGCTGATGTAATTCTGCATCTAGAGACTGAGGTATGGGGGTTCGCTAGTCAAAGCCCAGAGGTCTTCTATTATTATAATAAACTATCTTACTGCAAGGGGAGGGTGGTAATGTTATTTAAACGTTTATCCACTGAGCTCTGAGATGCTTTCCCCGTTTGTATTCTATGGAATTGTAACCATGCTGCTTATATTAGTCATATGCATTATGCTATTAGTGCTGACACGTATACTGTACATTAGAGCACGTAAGTTGGAATAAACATTTTAACCTATCCAGTGTCTCTTCCTACGCACCTTGTGAACAAGTACGAGTGAGTGGCGAAAGAGTGTTCTTGCTTCTGTGAGTCCTGAGATAAAGATACCGTGTTCTGGGTTGTCCAAACATTAGTACTTGGGTGCTAATGGGATGCTAAGCTAGTTGGGTTGGGGTTTTTGGGTGCTACGGTATATGGTGGCAAACCACTGTATTCCGGGGTCCCATTTTCCTGTGCATAGCTCTGTGTATGTGCAGAAACCTTATGACACGGGTACGCGTTGTACAGCAATGGACCGATCGGTGTGCCCGGCCGGCCCATTGCATCTGTTGTGAGCGGGTACGCGTTGTACAGCAATGGACCGATCGGTGTGCCCGGCCGGCCCATTGCATCTGTTGTGAGCGGGTACGCGTTGTACCCGGAATACGCGTTGTACAGCAATGGACAGATCGGTGCGCACGCATTGGCTATGGCCTGGCATGGCAACGGACGCGTTTTCGAAAGTTTAACGAGTCTGATGCTGTGAATTCAGTTGGCCACCCACAACAATGTTGCAAATGCATGGGTGTCATGAAGTTGAACTTTTGAAGGATGCTGTGGGCGTGTGTAAGTGGTGCAATTCCATGGATTGGCCAGATTCAGAAGATGCAAACGACTTGGACCTATCACTTTGGACACATGGGACGGTATCTGCCTCAGCAGCACACATATAATGCTGGCTGTTCCCCTGAGAGCTCACTTGCCTGCACTACATGCTCTAGGACGACATCTGCCACCACCACTGCTGCTGTCTCTGCATCCTCTGGATCCTGCAATGGCACGTACTGTGGAGAGAGCCCCAGCCTTCAGCACTGAGGAGAACCAGGCCCTGCTGGACAGCCTCCTTCCACAGTACAGCAAGCTGTATGGGAAACCAGGGGAGCAGGTGAGTGTGCTGTCCACTGCCTTACAAATGTGCATGTTGTCTGACTAGCCAGACTTACAGTCTGCACGCCACTGGCTAGCAGGCTCACTGAGTAGTTCTCACCCCCATAGTGTGTAGTTACATGCACTGAACAGGTATAGTGCAGTAACAGTGCATTTAAACAAGGTTTGACTTCCCAGGCAATGATACCATGTAGTAACTGCTGGCAAACTGTTCATAGCCATCCTTGCACTGCCCGTGTACAACATGTGCCCCTGTGATTGAGACATGTATATCCAAATGTGTGATGCACGGATTTGTTGCATGTGTAGTAATGGCCTTTACACTTTGTCATCCTCACAGGTTGATGCCCACCAGAAGCAGGAAATATGGCTGGACATTGCCCAGGCAGTAAGGTCTGTGGGGGTCTACAAGCGCCGGATCCGCAACTGCCAGAAGAGGTGGCAGGACCTTCGGGGCTGGACCCGGAGGATCGCAAGGGTCCAGCTGAAGCTGTCGCCTCCTCGCAGGAGGGGCGGACACCGGACCCTGACCCCCCACATGCTCAGGATCCTGGCGGTGGTCTTCCCTGATCTGGATGGGCAGCTGAAGGGCAGACAGCAGCAAGGAGGGGGTGAGTCCATGACTGCACTGTGAGCTTTGTCTGACATGCTATGTGCCCTCCTCTGGCCTGGTTTAACTTCAACAGTACATCAGTTATGTGGTCCAGGACCCATGTCCCTCAATTGTGCACTGCCCACTCCTCATCTGATACCCAGGTGTGGCCCTTACAGTCAGGAAATTGTGTCACTTGGGTACTGTGTCCTTGCATATTGCTTAGCTCAAGGTGGGGGACAGCATTTGTACCCGTAACTCTGTGGTGGGCCCATTGCTTACACAATGCCTGGGTTCTGACATGTAATCTGCGTGTTACTTTGATATGTGGTCCTATTGCTGATCTGATTCACCACATGTGCCTGGGGTATTTGGCACACACCCATGCTGCGGTTGTGAACAATGTTTGGGCCTCAGGAGTATGTATATCAAGTGTGTCACACATGCTTAGCCACCTGCCTACTGTCCAGGGCTCATCCCTCTTTCACGTGGAGCAGGACAGTCATGCCTACTCCAGGCCATACAATACACTCTGTACTCCCACTCCCGTGTATCAGCTGACACGTTGTGCTCAGTGAAATGTTCCCTCAGGTGTCTGCCTCTGTGTCATTGTGCTGTGGCTTTGTTGTCAGGACTACTGGGGTGTTTATCGGTTAGGGCTCAGCATGCCACCGGAGATGTAACCATAGGAGACGATACTTGTGTGACATATAGGTGTTTGATCACTTGACCGTGCATACTGGGGTATGCGACTGTGCAGTTCAGGCAGCTGTTTCCCATTCACAGCAGATTGTGAGGTGCTCATGTTCCGAGGGTTGTGTTTCATGTCTCCCATATGTCCAATTGGTATGACGTGGACAAATGAGAGTTCAGATGATGTGGTTTGTGGGGGATGGACATGTGCACTTGTCAGCTACTTAACTTGCATTCCCCATGACCTAGGATTGTGACACAGTGCAGACTGTTGTCGTCTGCCTGCCCTGCCCATGTGACTGGAGACAGTGATGTATGACTTTGCAGGCATGCCTGTGCCATGGCGTTAAACTTCCTAAGAGTGATCCTGCAGGGGAGTGACATGTGCTACATGCACCCCATTGTGGCATTGACTATCAGGACATGGGTGCATCATGGTGTCTGGTGCTGGTATGCATCACATGCATTTCAAAATAGACTCTGGCCATCCCTTTATCCGGACACCTGTACTGACTCAGTGGCAAGAGTTGTGATGTGTGCATGTTCACATACTTCACCGTGTTCTCTGCACTGTCCAACTACTGTGTAGGTGGTGCATGTGTCCACACTGGTGTATTGCCATCCGACAGACACCAGACCGATGGGTGCAAGGCCAGGAGGGATGTGAGTGCCATGGTTGACCATCAGACTGACAATTGGCTTCTCCTACTCTGTTTGGGAACTTTTGGTAATGTTCAACTAAGGATGCCAGGGCTTGCTCTGTAATGTGCTGTACTTACTGTGGTTTTGTGCGGTCAGTGCAGGTGACTGATGTCTGTCTGTTTCCCTAATTGTTTGCAGATACATCCACGGCCACAGGAGGGGACAGCTCCACGGACCAGGAGGAGCCGCTGAGCCAGACTGGGTCACCAGCCGATGAGTGGTCGGAGGGACCCAGTGGCACGGAGGGCGAGGGGAGCCACACCGAGGAGTCCTCAGCACCATCCACCTCAGCTGAGGACCACAGCAGCTCGGAGGATGACTCCCTTGTGGAGGCGGGTGTCAGCAGCCACCACACCCCAGCTACTATTGCTGTCCCCGCCACCACCACCGCCCTCCCATCGGCTCCCATTCCAGAGGTCCGTGGAGGCTCCCGTGTTCGGGAGCGTGTCTCCTTCGTGCCAGGCACCGCAGCCCCTGCCCCTGTGTCCCCTGCTGCCCTGAGTGAGGAGTCTGTGTACCTCCTTCGCCAGCTCCATGTAGGGCAGACAGCAATGCTGAGTGTCCTCCATGCCCACACCACTCTGTTGACTCAGCTGGTGTCGTTTATGGAGGGCTTCTCATCAGGCGTTTCTGCCCTACAGAGGAGCAATAGGTCCATGGACTCCTCCTTGATGGCAGCAGTGTCCCTCCTCCAACAGTCCCTCACCCCTCCTACATCTGCCCCATCCACACTTCCTGGCACCCTACCTGTCCCAAGCACATGCACACCTGCACATTCACCCAAACACACAGACACGAGCAGCACAGACACACCCACTACAAAAACAAGACGTGCACGCAGGCATCCTCAGGGGACTGATACCACACCCACAGGGGATGGGGTACATACACACACACAGGCATCCACAGTCACTCCGCAGTCCTCCGATACCTCTCCCTCCAAGGACCCTTCCCTTGCCTCACCTGCAACCCCACCTACACAGCAGATCTTCCTCTGTGACCTCGGCCTCTTCCCCTCCAATCCAGCTGATCCAGCATACAGGGGGAAGAGGAAGTCCACCCACACAGAGGGGAGTGCCCCTCACCCCCGGACACCCTCCCCCAGGCGCAGACAGACTGAGGCCCCCATCCGCAAGTCCCCCGGACCCGGAAGAGCAAGACCCCGCCGCCACCCTGCAGCTCAACCACCAAGTCTCCTTCCTCCATTCCTCAGGCCCCCACTCCACAGGTTCCCCCACCACACCCTGCCCCAGGTTCCCCCACCCACAGATACACCATCCCCAAAATGATCCGGCCTTCTCCCCCTACCACATGCTCTTCCAGCACCACACCCCCGCTGCGCTTGTTTGTGCCACTGGTGTGGAGAGTGTGTCCTCCCCCTCTGTCCTGCCCACCTTACCTGAACCCCATTCTACTCCCCTGGAGATAGGCACTGCAGTGGAGTCCACTACCACCCTGTCTGACTTGGGCACTGCAGTGGGGAACCTGTCCACTCCATCTGCATGGCCCACTGCAGTCGTGCCGGCACCCACACCATCTGACTCAAGCCCCCCAGTTGTGCCGGCACACACCATGTCAGACACCTCCACTGCAGTTGTCAGTGACTCTCCAGTACCCACCACCCCTTCCCTGCCTCCTTCTGGTGAGCCCTGATCCTGTCCTTGCGGTGCCTGGCCTGCCCCCCCGTATGCCCCTCCGAGGGGAATGTCCCTGATGTGTAGCTGTGCAGGCATGCAAAGGGTGACATCTGGCACTGTCACCCTGTTTGGACTCTTGTTATGGACTGGCCATTGGCCTTTGTTATATTTCTGGACTTTCACTTCTTCACACACAAATGCTGAATAAAGCTACTTTCTGTTCTCTAGTGGTTTTGCTTCTGATGTACATGATGTTGATGTTGCTAACCGTGCCCTTGCTGCACTGATGGTGATTTTTGATATCAGGGAAATGAAGTGTTACTGTGCAGGACCCCATGTGGTCCAGGGGGAATGTGTCCTATCCTGGTGTGTATCCATGTCATCCTTTGCAGCAATATGAGGGTGTCATGTTTTCAATATTTGGCAATGGGATTTCCTAATTTTTATTTGCAATATCACATCTGTGGCTTACACCCCTGCACATCTGTTGTGCTTGCCATTGTTCAATTTGTCAATTTCCCTGACCGTGTGACCATCTCCACTGGACATGCAAGTTTGGGCATCAATGGGGAAGGACTCATCTGTGTGATCAGTGCAACTTGCTATACATGTGTGTTGGATCTGTGCAGATGGTGTCGGTGACACTCCCATGACCAGGCTGATGTGACGAGAGCCTTCATTTTGTGCTAATTGTTGACTGAGTGACCAAGTGTACTGCTGATATGATAGGGCCCTGCAGAGACAACGTATGGCACAGCTTTCCTTACACAGGAGTGGAGTGCCCTCATGGCAGTGTGTAATTCCGTGACATTGCCTGAGCCCAAGGTGTGTGTTGTGTGAGCATGTCTGTGTGTGTTCACTTCCGTTTTGCACCACAGGCTGGGATCCCTAGTGATGTTCCTGTTTGTGATGCTTGCTGAGTTGACCTATGTACCACCCAAATCTTCGCACTGGGTTCTCTGGGATGTGGGTGCATGGCACATTACTGGTCATCAGGGTGTCATCCATAGGTGTGTTTGCGGTCAGGGCTGAGTTTGTGGGCAAACGGAGATGAGACACAGTCAGGATTCCCCTTGGCACTTGGTTACACAAGTCATGTAATTTACAGTTTGTGTTAGCTTTCAGTGATTGTGACACGTTGTGTGTGTGACTGCTGCCACTCCTCTGGGTCAGAGCTGCAATGTTGGAAGTTGTCTATGTGTGTTCTTTGTGGGTGACCTTGACTTCTTCATTGGTGTGTGACTGTGTCCGGGATCACATTGATTGTGGTGGATTTCACGTCATGCCCATGTACAGCGTACTGTGCAGTGTGTCAGACATTCACGAGTCTTGTTGACTGGCCAGGTGTGATGGGTTTCTGCACCTTAGTTCCCACAACCACCCCTGGGATTGTCATGGGTGCATGTGCAATGTCACCAGTCCATGTGAGCTTCACTGCTGCACATTGGTGGAGATCAAGGTGTGTGGTGTTGAGTGTGTGCAAATGAGAGTTGTTGCATGGCTAGACCCCTACCTCCATGTTGGCCTTGGCTGACAGGCCGTGCTCATTGATTTCTGCTTGTGTAGGTGTGATGTTAGTTTGTTGCTTAGGACACATGACTGTGGTTCACAGTGTGAATGACATCTAGCTTTGTCATCACAGTGGGATTATCATGCAGGCCACGGTCAACACGATGTGGGGTCTCTGGGGGTAGTGCTGTGGTGGGTCTGTCTCTTGCTGTGTTATTTGCTGTTCCGACAAGCTTGTGTGACATGTGTAATTTGGGCTCCCTCTCATCTAACAATGCCTGTTTGCCCACATAGGGGAATCCGATCCATGAGTTACTTTTGTGTGGCACTGTATACACATCTGTGTAATTGTGATTCAGGCCTCCTCATGTGTTGTGTGGTTGCCTGGGGACACTGGCACACCCCCAATCACCTGTTGTGTTTGATCTGCAGTGTGAGGCTGCCTGTTTGTGTTTGTGCATCTGCACCACTGCATTGGCATATCTTTAGTGTGCCATTGGCTGTATGTTGTTTGTTGGCTTTCCCCTGCTGTCCCTGGGACTCCTAGGTCATCAGTCAGCACAATGATCATGGTTTGTATGTCCCTTTGCTGCCATGGTATGGTATTTGTTCACCTGACATCTACAGTCTCCAAAGGATATCTACATTTGTGTGTCCATTGGTGCAGATATGTGGGGCTGCATTATGATGGTCACTTCTGTCATTGTGTTATTGAGGAATGTTGCCAATGTCAGCCCCCATGGGTGATGTTTGTCTGCACATGGCCAAAGGTATATCTTATTGGCACTGCACTGTTTGCCTCACCCAATGTATGTTGCTATGGGACACAAGCACTACTTTGCCACTGATGTATTTGTTGTTCTGTGACCAGGGATCATCCATGCTGTTTGGCAGTTGCAGCTTTTTCCATGACAACACTTACCTTTTGGTCACTGTGATGATGGGGGTTTAGTCCCCATTGCCACACTGTTCAAACTGTGCTTCAGCTATGGACCCCACACTTACCTTTTGGTCACTGTGATGATGGGGGTTTAGAACCCATTGCCACAGTGTTCAAAATGTGCTTCAGCTATGGACCCCACACTTACATTTTGGTCACTGTGATGATGGGGGTTTAGACCCCATTGCCACAATGTTCAAACTGTGCTTCAGCTATGGACCCCACACTTACCTTTTGGTCACTGTGATGATGGGGGTTTAGACCCCATTGCCACAGTGTTCAAAATGTGCTTCAGCTATGGACCCCACACTTATATTTTGGTCACTGTGATGATGGGGGTTTAGACCCCATTGCCACAGTGTTCGAAATGTGCTTCAGCTATGGAACCCACACTTACCTTTTGGTCACTGTGGTGATGGGGGTTTAGACCCCATTGCCACAATGTTCGAAATGTGCCTCAGGTATGGACCCCACACTTACATTTTGGTCACTGTGATGATGGGGGTTTAGACCCCATTGCCACAATGTTCAAAATGTGCTTCAGCTATGGACCCCACACTTACCTTTTGGTCACTGTGATGACGGGGTGTTATACCCCATTGCCACAGTGGTCATGGTCTGCTTGCATTGTGGAGCCCACACACATTTATGTGTGACACATGTGATAGGGGGTCACATTGTATGCTCAATTACATGTTCAGTGTTGTGGGCATTTGACACAGACTACACACGCTTGTCATGGTGTTGGTGGGATGTATTTTCAGACATTCCTTATGTTGGAGTATGCTGGTTGTGTCATGCATTTCCCGTCCTATGTTTAGGGGTGGTGTGGGTGGTAGGCATTCATCCCCCTATGAGTGGGGATGGGGTAGTGGTAGGCATCCAGGCACCCCTTAGTAGGGGTGGTGGTAGTGGTAGGCATCCATCCCCCTATTAGTGGGGTTGGTAGTAGTGACAGGCATCCAGCCCCCCCTGAGTAGGGGTGGTGGTGGTGGTAGGTATCCAGGCCCCCCTGAGTAGGGGTGGTGGTAGTGACAGGCATCCAGCCCCCCCTGAGTAGGGGTTGTGGTAGTGGTAGGCATCCATCCCCCTATGAGTGGGGTTGGTAGTAGTGACAGGCATCCAGCCCCCTTGAGTTGGGGTGGTGGTAGTAGTAGGCATCCAGGCCCCCCTGAGTAGGGGTGGTGGTAGTGGTAGGCATCCAGCCCCCCCTGAGTAGGGGTGGTGGTAGTGGTAGGCAGCCAGCCCCCCATGAGTAGGGGTGGTGGTAGTGGTAGGCATCCATCCCCCTAAGGGTGGGGATGGTAGTAGTGACAGGCATCGATCCCCCCCTGAGTAGGGGTGGTGGTAGTGGTAGGCATCCAGCCCCCCATGAGTAGGGGTGGTGGTAGTGGTAGGCATCCATCCCCCTAAGGGTGGGGATAGTAGTAGTGACAGGCTTCGAGCCCCCCCTGGGTGGGGTGGTGGTAGTGGCAGGCATCCAGCCCCCCCTGAGTAGGGGTGGTGGTAGTGGTAGGCATCCAGCCCCCCATGAGTAGGGGTGGTGGTAGTGGTAGGCATCCATCCCCCTAAGGGTGGGGATGGTAGTAGTGACAGGCATCGAGCCCCCCCTGAGTGGGGTGGTGGTAGTGGCAGGCATCCAGCCCCCCTGAGTAGGGGTGGTGGTAGTGGTAGGCATCCAGCCCCCCCTGAGTAGGGGTGGTGGTAGTGGTAGGCATACAGCCCCCCATGAGTAGGGGTGGTGGTAGTGGTAGGCATCCAGTCCCCCATGAGTAGGGGTGGTGGTAGTGGTAGGCATCCATCCCCCTAAGGGTGGGGATGGTAGTAGTGACAGGCATCGAGCCCCCCCTGAGTGGGGTGGTGGTAGTGGCAGGCATCCAGGCCCCCCTGAGTATGGGTGGTGGTGGTAGGCATCCAGGCCCCCCTGAGTAGGGGTGGTGGTAGTGGTAGGCATCCAGCCCCCCATGAGTAGGGGTGGTGGTAGTGGTAGGCATCCATCCCCCTATTAGTGGGGATGGTAGTAGTGACAGGCATCGAGCCCCCCCTGAGTAGGGGTGGTGGTAGTGGTAGGCATCCAGCCCCCCATGAGTAGGGGTGGTGGTAGTGGTAGGCATCCATCCCCTAAGGGTGGGGATGGTAGTAGTGACAGGCATCGAGCCCCCCTGAGTGGGGTGGTGGTAGTGGCAGGCATCCAGCCCCCCTGAGTAGGGGTGGTGGTAGTGGTAGGCATCCAGGCCCCCTGAGTAGGGGTGGTGGTAGTGGTAGGCATCCATCCCCCTAAGGGTGGGGATGGTAGTAGTGACAGGCATCCAGGCCCCCCTGAGTAGGGGTGGTGGTGGTGGTAGGCATCCAGCCCCCCCTGAGTAGGGGTGGTGGTAGTGGTAGGCATCCATCCCCCTATTAGTGGGGATGGTAGTAGTGACAGGCATCCAGGCCCCCCTGAGTGGGGGTGGTGGTAGTGGTAGGCATCCAGGTCCCCCTGAGTAGGGGTGGTGGTAGTGGCAGGCATCCATCCCCCTAAGGGTGGGGATGGTAGTAGTGACAGGCATCCAGGCCCCCCTGAGTAGGGTGGTGGTAGTGGCAGGCATCCAGCCCCCTATGGGTGTGTATGGCATTGGTGATGGCCATCCCACCCCTATGGTTCTGCTGTTGCTAGTGTACGTCATTTGTGCATCCCTATGTGTGTGTGACATATTTCGGGTACGTGTCGTTTGTTTGTGTTGTTGGTGTTTGACTTACCGTCTGCGCCGTACGTGTCCGTGCCGGTCCCGGTAATAGATGTAGAGTATAGGTAGGACCTGCGCAATGGGATTCATGCTTGGATCGTCTCGTTCGGGTTTCTCGTGTCTTCGAGTCGTACTCGTAGCAGGCTTGTTCGTCTCGTAGCCGTGGATCGTCTTGTGGCGTGAAACGGAGCTTATGTACGGCTCGCCCGGATGCTCAAACGTCCCGGACGTAGCGACGGGTTCGGCACGTACGGAGTGCGCATCGTACTCGTCCGGCCGGAAGGTGCTGTGTATTTGCTTCCGTACAACTCGATTTGGCGTTTACGGATCCGGCTCGGGCGGGGAACAGGAGCTGAATTGGGTAAGTACGGCTCGCTCGGAAACTGGGTTGTTATACACATCGTACTTGTTCGTCCGGACGAATGTTCGAATCGGTCGGGAAACACGCATTCGGCTGGTTTTTTTTCCGGACGAATACTGTTAGGTGCGCTTCCGGCCGGGATCGGAATCGACCCCACAGTCTCAAGTCTCCATTTGCTTTTGGGAGGACAAAAACAGGTGCCCCTGTTAAGAAGAAGGAATGTGTAATGAAGCCTTTGGTCAGATTTTCATCAGTATAGTTTTCCAAATGTTCATCCTCTTTTCTGGTTTATGGAAAAATTCAACCATGTGTAATTTTCGCATCAGGAATTAAATTTATGGAACAATCATATTCTCTGTGAGGGTGTAAATTGTCTGTATTCTTTTTGCTGATTACCTCTAGGAACTCAGAGTAGGCTTCTGGAGTCTTATGGTTACTGTCCATCATATTCACTAAGGAAAACGCTAGCAAAGGGTAACTTAGGGGTACAAATGTCTTTAGTAAAACAATTCTCCTTACAATTAGCCCTAGACAAAATGTAAATTACATCAGCATAATTTGTGTAATTTATGTTACGCTTGTTATTGGAAATGCCTGAAATTACTTCACTTTGCATTATTATGTGCCATTCACTGTTAAAATTTGCACTCAGAAACAACAGAATGCAAGTAGCTGTTGTTTGCAGTGCTCTTGTTTAAATGCATCCTCATGCCAATAATTGATACAAGGATGTAGTTTGTGCTAAAACATAGTGCAGAATTATATGTGTGCATTTTGTATAATTTCACATAATTCTTCTATAATTTTGCCTAATTACACAAAAGCAAATTACGTGAATTTCGCACACCCCTCCATACAATACTCTGAAGTAAACTGCACACTGGGGGGCATATTCTCAAGGACTTATCGCCGAGTTAGCGGCACTTTATCGCAGCCAAAGTGGTGATAAATTCATCGCACCATTCACAAGCTGGTGCTAACAGCCGATATCACCAGTTTTCCTGCGATAGCAGCCGCAAAAAACATCGCCACGGATGACACCGGCAACTAACGCTAATGATATGCAGAGTAGGCGTTCCCATGCAAAAAGCCGCGGAAACACCACTTCGCAACATTCTCAACGACCAGCCAGATCGGCGATAAGAATCAAAAACATGCGATAAGGCACGTTAGCAGCAGGGAATTAACACCTGCTCCTACCTGGTGTTAAGTCGGATGACAACCTGCACCATGAAAGGGAGCCCAGCCCAGAGCCACACCTGAAGAACAACAGATGCCATGGAGCCACTGATCATGCAACTCGGAGCCCCAAGAGGGCGCCACAACACCCACCGCCACCACACCAGGCCCCCCACCCCCCCAGGCACCCCCCCCAGGGCCCTACCCCGGGCACCCCCCCCCCCGGACAAAGATATTCCACATCTACCTTACAAATTCATGAACACAACAATTCGCCTGATGTCGCACAAGTACAACAATTAACATTCATGTGCGGTCAGAAAAAGGAAAAACATTCATACATCTTAGAATTTCAAAAATAATTATTTTATTCAAATTTAACTCAACACTAATAATTGGAAGAGTCATGGCGGGTCTTCTCTGGACAATCTGCAAGTCAAAGCCTGCAAGACAAAATTGAAGATAAGAAGGTGCGTCATGCACTCAACAAAGGACAGAGAGAGAGAGAGAGAAAGAGAGAGAGAAAGAAATAGAGAGAGAGAGAGAGAGTGAAAGAGAGGGAGAGAGAGAAAGAGAGAGAAAGGGGGAGAGAGGGAGAAGGAGAGAGAGAGCAACAGAGGGAGAGAGAGACAGTGAAAGAAAGAGAGGGAGAGTGAGAGAGAGAGAGAAAGAGAGAGAAAGATAGAGAAAGAGAGGGAGAGAGAGAAACAGTGAAAGAAAGAGAGTGAGAGAGAGAGAGAAAGATAGAGAAAGAGAGGGAGAGAGAGAGAGTGAAAGAAAGAGAGGGAGAGTGAGAGAGAGAAAAATAGAGAAAGAGAGGGAGAGAGAGAGACAGTGACAGTGAAAGATAGAGAGGGAGAGAGAGAGAGAGAAAGAGAGGGAGAGAGAGAGGCAGTGAAAGGAAGAGAGGGACAGGGAGAGACAGTGCCGACACTGCGCACCCAGGCCTCACAACTCACCTGCTGCTACCGGTGTGTCTCCAACCACGTGCCGGTATACACTGCAGTCCACCAGGTCCCTCATCTGAAACAGAGTCCACAGCTAATGATGGCAGAGTACATATCATTGCACACGGCAACATCGCTTGGCTGCCCCTGCGCACACAGGCTGCTGCACCCCAGCCCCTCCCGACGCCCAGCGGGGATTGCCCGCCCATGCGCACCCAGGCCTCACTGCTCACCTTCTGCCACCGGCGTGTCTCCAAGAGGGCCCACCACGTGCCGGTGCAAGCTTCAAGCCCGGGGCCCACGACCTTGGCAGCCTCCACATCATGCAGCCCCGCACCGCGGTCCACCAGGTCGCACACTTGATTCTGGGTCTTGATTTTGCAATGGCAGAGATCATATCAGTGCACACGGCATCATCGCAGGCTGCACACCCGCTCAGCTCTATAGGTGCCACTAACTCTGTGAACTGCGAGGCAACGCCACGTGGCGGTAGGCCCGCGCTGCCCGCTGGCTCAGGCCTACACTGCGGTCCACCAGGTCGCACACTTGATTCTGGGCCTTGATATTGCAATGGCAGAGACCATATCAGTGCACACGGCATCATCGCAGGCTGCACACCCGCTCAGCACTTTAGGTGCCCCTACCTCAGTGCACAGAAAGTCACCGTTCCATGGCGGTAGGCCCGTGCTGGCCGCAGTGTAACCGGTGCCACCGACTCCGTGCAACGCAAGTCATGGACCCTAAATGATTCAGTCTCGTCATAGGCCAGGCGGACGCAGCCATGTCACCTCAGGCAGTGGGGAAGAACTGGGACACGTAGCGTCGTCGTGCCCCCCCTTTATACGTAAGCCGAGTGGGCTGGCTCGGTGTCCGCCAGGCCAGTGTAGGGGCGTGAACAATTATCCCTGGCCTCTGGGCGTGGTTCATATCTGGGCTGCACAGGAAACCAACTGATGCGTGTGTCTCTGTTGCAATGTTGCATGCAGCCGGAGGGCGTCCGCGCACGAAGGGATTGTACAAGGAGCGCAAGGCCGCTCAGGGTCTTGGCTCATACATGCCAACTGTTGTGTGTGTTCATAGCTTTTGGTGCACCATAAACCCGAGGCCTAGCCTCAATTGCAGCGCGAAAGCCACATCACAGTCCCAGGATACAAGCAGTAGTCTGACTAACATTAGGGATGAAAGCCCCTTTGTCTCAATACAGAAGGCGGAAGGACATCTGCACCTCCGACCTTGGAATTGCATGCGGCAGGCACCCCCTGAGAGAGATACCATGGCAGATGATGACGACTCCCACACTACACACAGCGCTAATGAAAGATCAACGTATCCACACCCCACACACAGAAGTCCTTGCTCTAGGTACTCCAGCATGGAATGGCCTTGACACTTACGTACAGTACAACCCATACGTCCAAACTTTGCATACTCATGCGACTCATTGCTCCGAGCTGTGGCATATCATCCACATAACAGCCACAGGTCAGAAGAGTGCCGGTTCTACGAGAGTGAACAACGCAATGTCAGAACATCCCGGGCACATGCACAACCCCTGTCACGTGGAACTGTACCGTGACCGAATGCTGCATTTGTTGGGGGCACAGCCACTGGCAGTGTTGTGCATCAGTTACCATCTGAGCTTCCGTCTTGCGTACGTCACCTGCGTCCAGCCCTGGTTCCACTGTTGATCATGCATATTCGAGTGGCCCATGGATGTCTGCCTATCCAACACAACGGTAGCTGAACTGGATTATGACATGTGTGTGCGCCCCCTGTTGGACCACGACCAGGAGTGTAACCGTGTTACCCGTTCATGGGATGCCTTGGTATTTGGCGTATGTGCTGGCAGTTGGGCATGTGAGATTGCACAATTCCTCGTGTGCAGTGACCACATCGAAGCGCTCCCCTATTGGGCTGTGTTGCAGATTGGTGAAACGGCGTGGACGGAGCACATCTGTCCGGACCAGCTAATGGATTGGCTCGCCCCCGTGTTCGTTGAAGTCGACAACGACATACTCCTGGAACTGATTGCCCATGAAGCTGCGCTCGCTTTCATGGATGAGTAACTACGTTCCTGCAGCCACAAAAGATTGTGACCCATAGGACAGGTCCCAACACCCTTTTGCATCTTGGAGAAATGGACACATATCCCACCATAACAGTGGACATGGCTGCATTCGCCCGGACTCAGAATGCATGTGCGTGCAAGACTGCGGGTTGACACACACCTGTGCAAGGTGAGTGGACAGCGGGGCCTGGCAACGTTCCTCAACCTGACACAACGCTGGAGGGAGAGTACACACATGGCAATGTAGTACTACATGTGACCTTGTTGGACTCCTACACCTGCTCACTGTCAGCAGAGCAGACAGTCAGCGCAGTCCGGTGGTACAGGACTATGCAGATCCCATGGGCTGTGAGTGGTGTCCCCTGACACGGTGCAATGAGCATTCGCCAAACACCACATGACTCGTCCAGCAAGGCAAGGTGGGCTGAGACCGTTGGCATCCGTAATGATAGGTGTTCCATTGTGCCTCCCCATGTCTTGCACCTCTACATGTTCCTTTGCTGCCTGTTAGTGTATGATGCATTGGTCTGCATGTTGTGGCCCTTGTCTTGCCCGTACTGACACGCACATGCTAATAAAGTGTGCGCAACTTCACTAGTGTTCAACTGCGATGAGTGTTGATTAGCATGCCAAATCGTGTGCCTCAATGAGCATTGTCCGTACACAGGGAGGGACTGAATGATGCATTTCACTTAGGGGTGAGTCCCTATTGCCAGCTCCACCTCTGTGAGCCAGACATTGTGGTTGGGAGAGTTGCTGGTAGACCTGTGCGCTTACGTGTCTTCAGCAATGTGAGTATGGTGTCCAACTTCTTGCCATGTGGATCAATGTGTTCCATCAAACCAGGCTGTGTCCACACAGTTGAGTGTGTGTAGGTATGCGAAGAGATGTTCTGTTGTCACATGTGATGTGGGACACTACTTTAGGCCTCCTACCAACTTTGACATTTTTACACACAGCCCTATGTAATACATGGACGTGGGGCTACGTTGGGGGGTTGCGAGATTGTTGTTCATGATCAATGAGGCCACAGCTAGTTCACACCTTCACAGTCAACTAATTGGCCATGTGTGTCACGGTCAGACATGCGCATTGATGTCATTTCCCAGGGTGTACCTTTTTGTGCAATCAATGTCCCTACAGTCATCCATACTGTTATACTTGATTGAACATAGACATGACACATCTGTGTGATTAGGAATGTTTTATTCACATCCTGTGGAGTGTCAGAGCTGGAGCAGTACATGGCCATGCACACCCCACATTACATGGTTGCCCAGTGGAGGGCCAAACAGAGTCTTTTAGGGAATGACAAGTTAATCGGTAGAGGAAGGGTTGAGTCCGCAGCCTGTTTGCTGTGTCATTGGTAACCAGAGCAGATATGGCAGTCCATGTCGGGGTCCAGGTGAATGTCGCAGAGTGTTTCGGGGGACAGTGGAAGGTGTTGTACCAGGGCATGATGCAGAGGGCTGTACCAAGCCGAAACAGGCCATATGGCGGGGGATGAATGCTACAACCTCCTTTTTGACACAGAGTCATTACCATCCAGATCTTCGTCCTCTGATATGTCTTCTGTGTCAGGTGTGTGTGGTGGTGTTATGGCTGCATCACTGTGTGCCACTGACACATCAGGGGGCGGAGGTGGTATGGCTGCATCACTGTGTGCCACTGACACATCAGGGGGCGGAGATGTGTGTGTCGAAGTTCCTGTAGCAGTCATCTGGGACAGGCTCTGTGGCAGCAATGGCAAGATGAGGATCTGCAGGGCATGGTAGATCCCAGCTACATCTCGCTGGTGTTCAGCCTTGGCAGCCATCCTTCCTGCCTGCATCCGCTCCATGTTCTCCATTGTCATCCGCATTTGTGCCAACTCTGTGCTGTCGTCGCTGGAGCCTGTCTGACTAGACAGTTCTTGTATCCGACTAATGGCTCCAGCGAGGTCAGCCAAGGATTGTTGTAGGGCATGGAGTGGACTGTGGGTGTCCGTTAAGGACTGTAAGTGGTCCCTGATGGGACTAAGACACCCACGTATGGCATCTAGTTTGGCTGCCATGAGGTCGAAACCCACCCGCACCTGTTCAGCCAGCCCCCTCTGGCAGTCTGACACACGGCGTTGGAATACCCATGTGTTCTTCGGTGAAGTGCTGGGAGCCAGCCGTGGTGGTGGGTGCTTCCTGCTGTGTGGTCTGTGCAGGGGGTGGGATCACCTCGATGCAGCTGGGCTGCCCTGCTCCTGGAGGTGGGGTGCAGAGGCTGTCCATGAGCTGTTGGAGGGTGAACAAGGCAATCACAAGGAGATGATGGACGGAGCGCTGAAACTTTTCAGACACTCACCCCCAGTCACAGATCTGGGTTGAATCCATCATCATTCTTTAGCTCACTTCGCCACCTCAGTTCAGAAAGGGTGTCGGAGCAGATGGCCAGGGGGTCCTCCTCATCATCACTGAAGAGATGTCTGGTCT
The DNA here is from genome assembly GCA_963921515.1 of Calotriton arnoldi. Taxonomy (NCBI): domain Eukaryota; kingdom Metazoa; phylum Chordata; class Amphibia; order Caudata; family Salamandridae; genus Calotriton; species Calotriton arnoldi. The sequence goes on along the minus strand of CAWUFW010001638.1, from coordinate 1,790,211 downwards.
GCTCTGCAGGAGGTGTTGATTGTCCCTCTGCAATGTGAAGGGGAGATGCAGGTTAACAGTGTGTTCCTTGTATGTTCACGCATTGTACATGTTTACATACAGACTGCATGACAATGTACATTGTGACTGTTTTGGAGGAGCTGGGTATTTGATGGGAGACAGTGGACATTTCGACTACATGACGGATGTGAGGTTGTACTCGTACATTATCATCTGACAGTTTCCTGCTATGCCTGATGTGATTGGCCAGTTTCTACGCACATGCGGCACCAGTTGTGTCCTCTGTTCTGTGGTGTAAGTGTAGCACTTTGTACCACATTGTCGTCAATGTTGATGTGCTGTGATTGCTATGTGTCTGTGCTGCATTGTGGGAGAGTCGCCCCTGTAGCTCTGATTTAGCGGCCCCTTATCCCTTTGAGTAGGGTGACCAGATCTTGAGAACAAAAAACCGGGACATTTCGGAAAAATAGAAGGACTACAATTTTTCATCCACGGAATGGCACAGAATGACAGCTCTCATCAACATAGGATAACAAAAGATGCATTAAGAAAATAAATAAAATGTAATTTCTACAACCAACTTCATACCTATTAATCAAATTGCTTACTTATAACAGCTGCTAACTAGCTCAGCTTTAGAATACCCAAAAAAGTGCCTCTCACTGTTTTCAGTCGACCCCCTCTAAAAACCGGGACAAGAGCTAAAATTGCCGAAATCTGCCGGGACAGCAGGTGAAAAACCAGGACTGTCCGGGCAAATCCGGGACGTCTGGTCACCCTACCTTTGAGGCGGTGTGCCTTTGACTTGTGTGCTTTTACGGTGCTGAGATGTTGGCGACTTGGGTCATTTGTGCTCTTGGACGGTTTTTGTACTCTTGTGCATTGTTTGTCTGCAGATGTGTTGTTGACGTCAGGGGTTGTATGTGCACGTGGATGTGTCAGAGTGTGACCTGCTCCTTTGAGGATGTTATCCACACTGGGCCACCTCAGTGTTGTGGCGTGCACCATGTCATGTATTTTGACTGCAGCCATGCTATTGGTCATGCAGTGTCACTTGCATTGTCAGTGTGGTTTACAGAGCCGCTGCTTTGCTGGGTTCAGCACATGTGCATGGGTAGGTTGTGAGATTGGTGAGGGGGGGGCATTTGTGCACATGGTGGACGGGGGCTTACTTGGTGTTTCTATGTGTGCTGCAGTGTGCCAAGGCCATCAGGGACATGTTCCACAGTCATTGTGGGTGTGCAGTGTGCTACACATAATTGTGCATGTGTGCCATTGTGCCCATCTCCCCCCATCCCCCCAGTCCCTGGTCGTTACTCACCCTGTTGCGTCAGGTCATATCGAGCAGTGTCTGGACCCCCAACTCCTTGCACCGTCTCCGCACTGATGACTGTGGCCACCATTTCCTCCAGCTCATCCAGCTCCTCCTGTGGCGCAGGACTCCCACCTCTAGTCGCCGTTGCTGCCTTCCGGTTGGCAGCGAGTTTCTGCTTGGTTTGGCTTTTCACATCATGCCAGCACCTCTTGACCTCCTCCATTGATCTCCTCAACACTCCGACTGCATTCACATTGTTCACGATGGACTGCCATATTTCCGTTTGTGTTGCCGATGACACAGTGGAGGTGACGAACAGTTGTTGGTAGTGTTCTGTCACCTCCGTGACGATGATCCGGTTTTCCTGCGGACTGAACCCCGTCTTTCTCTTCCTCTTCTCCTTGCTCTTCCCCGGCCCCAGGGTTCCTGGCTGGTCGTCTGTGGGGCTTGTGGGGTTCGCGTTGTCCTCTGCACTCGGTCCGGGTGCGTCCATGGTGCTACGCAGTTAAATTTTTTTCTCTGCTTTTATAGTGCATTCTCACGCATGACGCGTGGGAATCACAGGCCTGTCGCTGGTTATCGCTGATTTTTGTATCGCCACTGGGGACATCACCACTTTTTTCGCGTTCGCGTAAATTTTTACGCAGGTATTTGGCTCGTTATCGTGAGACTATCGCATGGTGCCGCCGGGTTGAGAATACTACGTTAACACAGTATTATTTTCCCGCGATAGACTGCGATGTGAGAAGTTGCGTTAAGCGAATTTGGCGATAGTTAACACACGTTCTTGAGAATATCCCCCTGGGTGATTTCCAATCCACCAAGGAGGGGGGTGTTGTCGCAACATTGAAGTTCACAAAACATTTTGAAAATTAGAGGTATCAGTAAGTCAAACCAAATGTTTTCACAATGCAGCTAGTCTTTAGTTTCTTCATAACCTTTCCTGAAGAAAGAGGTGGGAATTGATCCCTTTAATAGGCCTTGGTTTATCTTTGTTTGTGTCAGGATATGATGATCTTCAGGAACTTTAATGTCCATGAAACTACTGGCAGTTCCAGAATTTAACAGCACTCTAGGGGCCAGATGGAGTTGCTAGTGTCGCTTTAATAAAAAAAATGCGCTCTACTTTTTACAGGCATTTGAATACCATTTTCTCCCTATCTTGGCCTGTTCAAGACCAGGAATTCTTGTTTCTCTGCAACTGAGGGTTTTTTCTCAGAAACTCTCTTGACTGCCCACAATATATGCACAACCCAGGGGCATATTCTCAAGAACGTGTGATAACCATCGCAAAAGTGACTTAACGCAACCCTCAACATCGCAGTCTATAGCGGGACATTTACGCCGTGTTGACCAAGTATTCACAACACGGCGGTACCATGCGATAGTCTCCAGATAACGCGTCAACTGACCACGTTAAAATCAACGCCACGCCACAAAAATGCGAAACCCGAACGCCAAAAAAGCTGCGATGAGGCCAATCGCGATACAAAAAGCACGAAAACCAGCAGCAGGCCTGTAAATCCCACGCGTCTGGCGGGAAAATGCACCATAGAAGCAACAAAAACAACACACCAGAAACAATGCAAAGTGCGTAGCAACATGGATGCACCCTGACCCAGCGCAGAGGCCAACGCGAACCCCACAAGCCCCACAGACCACCAGCAAGGACCAACGGGGTCGAGGAAGGCCAAGGAGAAGAGGGAGAGGAAGACGGGGTGCAGTCCGTAGGAAAACAAGACCAGCGTCACGGATGTGACAGAACACTACCAGCAACTGACCCACAGTCAGACCACCCTGAGGAGGCCACTGGAGGAGGCCAAGAGGCGCTGGCATGACGTGAAAACCTAAACCAGGCCCAAAGCCGCTGCCAACAGGAAGGCAGCTACGGCGACAGGAGGTGGGAGTCCTGCGCCACAGGAGGACCTGGAGGAAATGGAGGCCAGTCATCAGTGTGGAGACGGTGCAAGGAGGTGGGAGTATGGACACAGCTCGAGAGGACCTGACACCACAGCAACAGGGTGAGTAACGAACAGGTCCTGGGGGGACGGGGGGAGATGGGCACAATGGCACACATGCACAACGACGTGTAGCACACTGCACACCCACAATAACCCAGGGTCATGTCCCCCATCCCCGTGGCACACTGCAGCACACACACATGGCAATCACAGCACATCCCATGACAATGTGGCACAAAGTGCAACACTGACACTGCAGAACAGGGGACACAACTGGGTCCGCCCATGCGCAGAAACAGGCCAATCACATTTGACAGAGCAGGGAACTGTGAGATGCATATGTACGGGTACAACCTCACAACAGTCATGTAGTCCAAATGTCCACTGTCCCCCCTCAAATTGCCAGCACCGCCCAAACAGTCACAATGTACATTGTCACACAGTCTGCATGTCGACAAGAACAATGCGTCAACATAAATGTCAACACAATGTCAACATGCATCTCCCCTTCACATTGCAGAAGGACAAACAACACCTCCAGCACGTCAGACCAGGCAACCCATCAGTGATGCAGGACACGACCAACACACCTTCGACACCCACGCCCTACAACAGCCCATGGACATCCCACGCAACCCACCACCAGGACCAGGGCAGACAAGCTACTTAGAGGAGAACCCAGCCCCTGCAACAGACCACACAGCATGAAGCACACGCAAGCACGGCTGGCCCACAACACTTCACCGACCCACACATGGCACCCCAATGCCAGGTGTCAGAACGCCAAAAGGAGGTGGCCGAACAGGTGCGGGTGTGGTCCGAACCCATGGAAGGCGAACTAGATCACATACGTGGGTGTCAATTACCCTTCAGGGACCACCTACACCCCACAAAGGAGACCCACACTGCCATAGAGACACACGCAGACATTATGTTGAACTGGCTACGGGCACGTGCGCCCGGCCCCTTTATTGGCAGGGCCACATGTACAGTGACGCCTGTGCTGGATGTGTGTAGGGTGAGCATAAGCCAGCCCGCTCGGAGTGCTTGGTGCTGGCAACAACTTGAACAGTGGACACCAGTGCAATGGAAACAGGAAACACCAGCATAACAGAGTCAACTGTTGAGCAACATGGAGGGAGCCGGAGCAAGTACAGAGGTCACCCAACATACAAACAGAAGTGTCCATGAGTTACAGTGCACTGAGGTTGGGGCACTAGAGCTGAGCGCGCTCATGTGATGGAAATGACTAGGATTGTGTCCATTCGGGATAATCCTGATGCAGATGCAGTGGGGTGTGTTAGACCTGCATCAACTTCCTCATCAACGTCCCAGGTCTCCCACACTGCTGGAGGTGACATTGCTGCGCAACCTCTCCACAGCACAAAACTCAATCAGTAACAGTCCATGGGTTGCGGTGCACTGAGTCAGTGGCACCTGGAGTGCTGAGCAGGGGATCAGGCAGATGATGGCATCCACGACAGGTCTGAGCAACTCCGTTAGTCTGCCAGTACCACTGTTTCGACTCTGGCAGATGGTCGTTGGAGTTGGCCCTGGCAATGGTGGTGTGTGCCTCCTGCGGTGATGCGATGTCCGGGCCAGTCAGGACTTGATATGATGTGTGAGCCCTGGTGGTCCACAGTTGAGGCCGGAGGCAGCGGACAGCGCAGGGCCACATGCACATGGCGTCGATGACCCCAAGACCACCGTCACAGAGGTCATCCAATATTCATTCAGACAGGGTCCCTGACTTGAGCTGCACAGAGTTGGTGGCCCCGGATGCACAGCGGCAGGCACAGGCACACCGCCACGGGACGGTGACTTGCGGTCCACTGAGGTAGGGCCACGCAGACTGAGTGGGTCCCCGTCGATGTCGAAGGTGAATGTGGCGGAGGGTTGCGGGGGACAGTGGAAGGTGTCCTCCAGGCCATGATGCAGAGGGCAGAAGCTATCCGGAAGCAGCAAATGGAGGAGTGGAAAGCGACTGCCTCGTTGCCACCACCAATTCGGCATCAGCTGCATGAGGATGAAAACTACCCCCTAGTCCATGGACTCAGACGCCACCAATGTACGACCAGAGAGTGTCCATGAATGTCGGGGAACAGACTTAGTGGCACAGGGGCTGAGAGGGGATGCAGTCTGCGATGATGCCGGTACACTGATATGTACTCCGGCATTGCCGAATCAAGACTCTGTGACCTACTGGACCGCAGTGTAGGCCGGAGGCTGCGGTCAGCAGTGGGCCACAGCCACGTGTCGTAGGCTCGTGATGCACAGAGTTAGTGACATCAGGGCAGTTGTCGGTAGTGTTCGATCACCTCCGTATCGATGATCCTTTTTTCCTCCCAAATGCAACGCATCATCCTCTTATGCCTCTCCTTGCGTACAATGATTCGTACTCTGCCTTTGAATAATCGATGTTCAGTTCCAATTCTGTGACCTATTCGAGCGCAGCGTAGGCCGAGAGCAGTAGTCCGCGTGGACCCACAGAATCTTGCGGCTGTGATGATACACTAAGACCTGTTGGCACCACATCGAAGGGTGTATAGTGACATAGACTCAACCATGATCTATGTGCTCTGCCATGGTGTAATCAAGACTCAGTTCCAAATGTGTGACCTACTTGTCCGCTGTGCATGCCGGTAGAGTACGTCAACGTGAATGGAGTACTGCGGGCCTGTGTTGCGGAGGCCGTGATGGTCTGAGGAGGCTGCCAAGGTCGCATGCCTCAGGCTTGGAGATTGCACCGGCACGTGGTGGGCCCTCTTCGACACACGCCGGTGTCGGAAGGTGGGCAATAAGGCCTGGGTGTGCAGGGGCGGGCAGGACTGATTCGGGGACCAGCGTCCCGGGGTGCAGCAGGCGCACAGGATCTCTGGCAACACCGCTCACGGCGTCTGCCTCGTGGCGGGGTGAGGGGCTCCGCCCTGGCAGAGACGTTGGGCATTCCGGAAGAGGACCACGCCCAGGGTTACGTGCCTTTTATTCACACCCCTACGATGGCCTGCCGTACGTCGGACCAGCCCACTCCGCTCACGCTTATGGGGGGGACGTCACAAGCTACATTTCCGTGACTTCCCCACTGGCTGGGGTGACATGGTTGCGTCCACTGTCCACTACACTCCAAACACCAGCGGTGGGTGTCGATATGGATATGTGTGTGGTCTGCATACTGCAGGCTGGCCAGCACATCCACGCCACACTTGGCATTGTGTACATTCTCATTCATCGGTCCCTTGCCTCCTTCGCACATGCCTGGTCCCCACCTCTTCCGACATTCTGCTATTGTGTGTCCGAGGTGCCATGCCGTTGATGGCTCATGTACATGGCTGGCCCAGGTTCCCACAGTGAGTTGTGCTGTCATATCTGGTGGGTGTGCATGTTGTTCGTGAGCTTGTGACGTGTGCATTTCCTGTGTTGTGTGTTGCATGATTGTGGAGTTGAGGTGTGTGGTGTGTGCATTTGGTATTGGCCAACGAGCAGTGCATTTCTGTGGGTGCCATCCTGGTGGCGCAGGTTGATGATGGACTGTCGGGAGGTGCAGGTATCATGCACACTGCCTGGGTGGTTGGCGAAGTCGTTGGCGGAGATTCCACGGTGGTCCACTATTGCCTGCACATTGGTGGGATACGTGCGCTTTCTGTTGCGCTTATAGGGGCCACTAGTAGGACATGTGTGCAGTCAATTGCCCCCTGACATGTGCGGAAAGCCAGCTGTGGCGTACACGCCTTGCTTGGTCTCCGGCTGTTCCTGCGCAGTGTGTGTGAGGTATGGATAGTGGGGTACCAAGCTGATGGTGTCATCCATGACCGTTGTGGGGGACTTGGATTGGCCAGGCTGTGTGACACCTCGGTCTCAGGCGGAGGTTGGTTGTAGGGTACCAGAGGCCAACACGCGCAGCACGGCCAGCAGCTTTGTCTGAGGTGGGATGTTGGTTGTCCGCAGTGTTGGTACCGTCAGCCTGTGGGCTATGGTGGTCAGGATGCGGAGGAGGGTTGTCCCTTTGGGCATATAGTGGGCAATGACATTCTCTGGTGTTGGGTCTGTGGGGTTGGTGCATTTTCGGAGGGTCGCTGTCTTTGTCTGCACTGCCTCAGCGTTGGTCCGGGGAGGTGGGGGGGGGGGGTGGCTGTGGGTGTTGTTGCCCTCTCGGGGCTCCGGGGTGCATGGTGAGTGGCTCCATGGCATCTGTTGTTCTTCAGGTGTGGCTGTGGGCTGGGCTCCCTTTTGTGGTGCAGGCTGCCGTCCGACTTTACACCAGGTCAGAGCAGGTGTTAATTTCCTGCTGCTAACGCACATTATCGCATGTTTTGTGGTCTTTTCGCTGATCTGGCTGGTCGTTGATAATGTTGCGGAGTGGTGTTTTCGCGGCTTTTTGCACGGGTACACCTACTCTGCATCTCATTAGCGATAGTTGCGGGGGTCATCTGTGGCGATGTTTTTTGCGGCTGCTATCGCGGTTAATCTGTTGTTATGGGCTGTTAACACCAGCTTGTGAATGGTGCGTTAAATTTATCGCCACTTTGGCTGCGATAAAGTGCCACTAACTAGGCGATGGGTCCTTGAGAATATGCCCCCCAGTTTTTTTGTCTCTGGACCTTCTTTTGTTATTAGATAGACTAGCACAAATTAGCATTTTCATTTGAATATTTTCTATTAAAGACTGGATGAGAGGAGGTTCCAATGGAGCACTAGGAATCCATTGTTGTGGCATTGTTCTTTTTTCTGACCTTTCTTTCTGTTCATGGTCGATTTGTAGAACTAAATCAACTATCTCACTAGTGGTAGTTAGACTATTAGCCATTGCTGACAGAGCATCTTTTAAATCTTCTCAAAGCCCTTGGTAAAACGTGCAGCTGATGCTTCATTCTCCATGTTTCTTCCGCTTTTAATTGACTAAACAGGGCACTGTAGGAAATTATATCCGTGCTGAAGGAACAGGATTCCCGCGTGAGCTGCTTGAGCAGTTGGTTTTCGTCTGAAGACTGCCTAAAATTTCCTCAGCGAATACCTCATGTTGCACCCAAGGGTTTTTGTTCAAAATCAGCGGTGTCAAGACCAAAGGGTATTTTGTTAAATATGAAAGGATGAGCCCATTCTCTGCGGAGCCTGTAGGAAACCGCAGAAGTCGTGAAAAGAAATCCAGACAACATTGTGCTAGGACATATTTAAAGCATTGTTGATCTCTGCAGAGCTTATCTGGAGGCGCAATCCCTGCTGGTGGTCTACCATAGATCGGCATTTGACAAGAGGGAGTAGGATCATGCCCTGATTGACTAACAGCTCGCATAGAGGAACAGTTACTACCCTGTCTGAAACATTGGATTTAAATGATTCAACAGGTACAAATTGAGGTCTTGTTTCAGAAAGCTACTTTTAGTTGGTATAAACTTTACCCAGGCCAGGCCTGAGTTACTGTTTGTACAGTTACTTAGCGATGCCCCGATTTGTTGGTCTGTTGACTGTTTTTTAAACTATGCCCTTAGACTAAAGGACACTATCATTACTGATTGATGATGCATTGTTTTTATTCAGCTTGTACGTGACTTATTGGTTTTTATCTGTATTTGACTTTTAAGGTTTTAATATTTTGAAGTATATTTGAATGATTGATTCAACAGGTAAGCTTACTCACTGCTAGAAGGGGCATATTTATCAAATATTTGCACAACCGAACAAGCCCCCTTGCTGAGCTGTGCTACGTAAAAGGGAAAGGGCATGAATGTGCCGTATTCAACATTTCTTCTCGTTACGCCTCCCCTGGGGAGGTGTAACATTTTGACGTATTCCCAGGTCTACCACTAATGGTAAATCTGGGAATGTGGCAAAGTCCATGGGTGGTGCATGGGAGCACCCAATCTCCACCCATGGAACGCCTCATTGGGGCAGAGTAACGCAAGATAGCGACTTGCACTGCCTTGCGTTTCTCCACATTTACCAAGCCAGGCAGGGCCACACAAGGTGGCCTTGCGTGGCTTGGTAAATGTCATTCCAGGTTTCGCGTCGCCCATGTGTGAGCCAAAAGCGATAAAGCCATGATAAATATTCATGAATTGATAAAAATACATGATGGGCTACTTCATAAACTGTAGTAGATTGGGATCAGAACTCAAGTCTGTGTGGCAGGCTGGCAAGCTGTCAAGATTTGCAAGTACAAGCCAGCAGGGTTTCACGACAATCCACCCCACTCCTGAGAATATGGTCCTGCATGTGCACACAAGAAAATAACAAGCATTTGCAATGCAATCGGTCTCGCCTTTGGGGCCTTATATGTATTTAGCTATGCAGCACATTAGCCTGGGTGCTGAAACATCTCCTGTTCTTTAACATGGAGGGAAAGTAAGCACCAAACTGCGTGACACGCCAGGTATGGGAACACATGAAGAGAAATATTGCCTTTCAGCGGGAAATGGTATAGTCAAAAGCTCTGTTTTTAATATAAAATCAGGCCCTTCGGTGGTCATATCACTGAAAATACAAGATTTGAAAAAAATATTATTGTCTACGGGTGCTCGTGGAAGACAATTTCTATGGACTGGAATCTAGAGAATGCTAAAATGATTCTGGTAATTTGCTGACCTCTGCTGGTCGTTTTCTATCAAGAAAGTTAAATAGCGGCAGTTGCCAGAAAAATTTAAAAAAGAAAGTCCCTCAGCAGAAAGCAATTCTGGTATTTTACTGACCTCTACTGGTCGTTTCTATCAAGACAGTTAAATAGAAGCAGTTGAACAAGCAGAAAGCAATTCTGGTATTTTACTGACCTCTACTGGTCGTTTTCTATCAAGACAGTTAAATAGAGGCAGTTGAACAGACAAAAAGTCCCTTAACGGAAGCAGACACGTCCTAGGGCTGATCTCCATAGCCCACAAAGTACATACACATATAAGTATATACTAAAGTATATACAAGAGGTCTTGAATGCTCGACCTAAAAAGTAGCACTAAATACAGGAAAGAAGGGGAAATAGGAATGAGGGAGAGGGCAAATGACAGTCTAAAAGCCACAGTATTCTTAGACACCATTCTCTCAGGTTTTAAGTGTTGTACGATGACATGTACATGAGCGGATGATCCACAATACATTATGAATCACTAAGGGCGAACGGAACACAGGATTTTAGTATCAATGAAAGGTATTACGTTTCTGCATTAATGATATTGGTGTAGTGAGTTTACACACCCACTTCGTGGGTCTGTAAACTCTGTAAACTCTGTAAACCTACGCCAAACTAGAAGGAAGCCAATATGTCAGCAGTCAAATAACAAGCCAAGGTACTTACACAAAGTGAAGACAACAGGGAAAAGGCACAGCCATACAACAAAGCCAAAATAAGGTCCAGAATGCAAAGCCGGTCAATCAGGCAGAGGTCAGTTAACCAGGGGAAATATAGAAGTGAAAAAATACCAAAAAGGTGAGAGATGGGAAATGGCGCTTGAACTAGACAGCAAGTGATATTTAATACAACAAGGAAAATTGCAAAGCAGTTTCCATGAGCTGTTTGGTTGATTTAAATACTGCTGATGTCTGGTGTGCCACAAAGTTCAACCCTTGACCTTAGCTCGCCTGCTAGTTACATCACCATAACCTCCAGAGGCTTGTCCACCACTGTCTAATAAGAAAATGTTTCAGTATTTTCCGTAAAGATGTCTTGAACTCTAAGATCCAAGCTGATTCCTGACAAAATCTTGTGCCAGGATGAAGTAGCAAATCTTCTACAGCAGCTAAGTAACCTTGGCCTCTACGGAATCCTGCTTTGTCCCACATAACGCTTTTGGCATCAAAACTGAAGTTTTCAGCTGTAGCCTGTTAATGATGTATCTGACCTCAAGGGATCCTTGCCATTTTCAGCTTCTTGACTTTTCCTGCAGGAGGACTTGGGGCACCAAAACGTATGCCAAGTCAGAAGGTAAATATTTTGCCAGGTGGACCCACTTGGCTGTGCAAATCTCTGTTCCATTGCACTTGTTCTAAAATCGTATGTAGGTCCTTGTCAACCATAATTGTGACTTCTGTTTGGCTCTTTGTATTTTCTAGTTGCTTTTACTTCAAAACGTCATAAATTCATGTCTGCAGTGCCCCTTATCTGATTTTGATTGGTTTGGTGTTTATCGTTTATTACAAGTGTTTGGTACTGCATGAATGTGACACTTTTTTCTGGGGAATTGCCTGCTTCAATTCCTTTGCTACCTGGGGTTTAGCAGTGAGTCCTTTAGAACAGTCTTGTGACCTAACCAGATTAATTTTTTATTATTTTGTTAAATGTACTCCTTCCCAAATTAATAGCCCTATTTATGACACTTCCCTGTGCAAAAGACCTGCTGGACCATTCATCCTGCTTAGGGTACAGATAGGTATTGCAGCTGAGCCAAGTTAACCTCATGTGTAACTAGGAATGTGGCCCTCTCTTCCAGTGATCATACCTTCATAGAGGAGCTTTCTCTCATTTCCATTGCACTGTTGGCCCATACAAATGAGGACATCCTTTCCCACGTACATGCTCCCTGTTATCAAACATGTGTCAAGCAAATAGGCCGCAGGGACGCACTTAACCTAAGGATAATCCATAGGTAACCTTATTGACAGGTTCACAACTAGTTTTCATAAAGCATTTACTAAGTGCACAGGTTCCAATTATTGTGATCAATATCTTAAGCACCAACCAAAAACAATAAACACAATGGGGACTCATTTTATGCATACCTCTGGACTTAATTTAAATGGGGAGCATAGTATGCATTTCCCATAGTTGCAAGTACTGCACCCAAAAATCTATGAAGCTATATAATGTTTCCACCAGTCAATGCCTGTGCAGAGGCTCTCACGTGGTGATGGCAGAATGCCCCTATTGAAACTACAAGGTGTTCACACAAAAAGGGGACTGTTTTTGGGTCCCATAAAAGTTTGCCAATGGGCAAAAAGGGAACTTTTGGAGACACAGAAAAAATGGCCAAATGGTACAACTGCAGATGTGAGGGATTTTCATCCTCACATATAACCTCCCAACAGACTCAAGCTGTCCTGATATTAAAATCTGAATGGAAAAACTTTAAAAGGTGCTGTATTTTCTTTACCAATTGAGAAACTCATGCTGCCAAAGATGTGATTTACCTTCAGGAGCTCACGACTTTAATTATCCCTTCAATGACAGCTTGCAAATAAAAGTAGACATAAAAACCTAATCATTGAGAAGAATTGTACACTATCAGAGGTTAGGATTAAGTTGGGGAGTGTTGATATGGTGGCTTATGTTTTCAATAATTCAAAACTCTGATATTCAATGTAGCACTTTCTGGCTTTCTAATGCAAATTTTCCACCTAGTGTACAATCCACATGAGTTAATACTTTGCTAGCACAGGTACGTCTGGAAATTACTAAGGAATCACAGACTTTCAGGATAACTAGTGGCAAGGCTTATGAATCCCTCAAAATGTGGAAACTTACCCAAATTATGAAGGAAAAGATCATTAGCTGTTAGAATGTCCATCTCTGTCCGTTTTTCCTCTCGTGCCATTTTCCTTCGCCCCCAGCTATGCGAACTTGTTCTTAGGCTGATGGGAGAAGCGGGTGGCCTGGTCAGATGCCTATGATGACTGGGTTGAAATGATAATAAGTTGGAGAAGATATATTGATGATTTATTCATTATTTGGCGGGGGACTTAAGAGTCAGCTAGACACTATATATCATGCTTGAACAGAAATTACATTAATCTTAGGTTCACCAGTGAGATTAGTTCCACACAGGAGAACTTTCTTGATTTAAAAGTATTTGTGAGTGACATTAAGATCTGCACAGCTTTATACAGGAAGCCGACAGCAGGCAATTCGGTATTATATGCCGAGAGCAGTCATCCCCCAAATTTGATAAAGAGTATTCCTTACGGAGAACTACTACTCATCAAAAGAATTAGCTCCAGGGATATAGATTTTCAAAAAGCGGCTAAGGAAAGTATGAAGAGATTTGAAGTGAGAGGCCAACAAAAGGGGGTATTAAACAAAGCAAAGAATAGAGTAGATAATAAAGATAGGGCAGACCTACTGAAAGAAGAGCCTAAAGTAAAGGACAGAGTCACACACAACTATTTTAGAATGATAACCAATTTCTCCAGTGCGGCTAGTAATGTAAGGAGAATCATAAAAGGGAACTGGTGGATACTTTAATCCGATCAGGTCATAGGCCAAGACCTCCCACATTACCCTTTACTGACATTTAGAAAATCAAGATCCATTAGGGACCAACTAGTAGAAAGTCACCCACCCCCAGTGAAACCACTCACATCACTGAAACAATTGCAAGGATTCTTCCCTTGTGGGAAGTGTAAAGCCTGAACCCACAGCAACAAAGTTTGTACTTTTCCAATTCCGGGTTTCCCAGAACCCAAGAAGATACTAAAATGTATGAACTGCAACGTGACAAATACAGTATACTGCTTAGTATGTCCCTGTGGCTTGAGGTATGTGGGAAGTACCATTCGTCCCACTAAAATATGTATACTGGAGCATCAAAGGGCAATAAGTAACAAAGATGCTTCCTATCCAGTCGCAAGGTACTTCGAAACTCATCATCAAAGCAATAGAAACTTATTAAAGTTTTTCTGTTTGGATCATGTACCTCGTGACATTAGAGGCGGTGACAGAGAGCTGAAATTGCGCAGGCTAGAGTCTAGATATATAATAGACATGCAAACAAAGACACCATCCGGGCTAAACAGTGGAGAGGAGTTAGGGGTACACTTATGATCATAACCAATGTAGAGGAATAAAGTTTATGAACTAGCAACATGAGATCTGTCAAAATCAGTGAATATATTTGAGAGCCATAAGAGGAAGGAGCATGAAATTATAAGCCCATTCAGGGCGAGATGATCTGTTAGACACAGTGAATATGAATTGAGATGCAAAATGGGAATCGTAATAATTTACTAACTGCATTTCTATTGTGAATGATTTAATCTTGATTACTGGAAAATTGCATCTATGATGTTAAGTGTAAAGATGGCGACCAAGGGGAATTTGATGCTAATAATGATGAATTATATCAATTGTATCTCTATTTCACACAGAACAGGGATGTGTGGAAATTCTGTCTGTTTTTATACATTTAAAGATGGCGCCCAAAAAAGCTATGAGGAAGTCTGTTGCCACTGTCAAAGAATGTGTAATTGACATAAATATGGTAAAAACATGGCGGCCGCCGACATTGAAAAAGGCGCATTGCCGAAACGCGTCTGTGTGCACAAGAGTCCGAAATAAAAGGATTATCCTCTCCAGTGATTGCTGGTGTATGTACAGTGAGCAGGGATATATATATATATATATATATATATATATATATATATATATATATACACACACACATACATATACAGTTCCAAATGTTTAAATCCACAAACAAAAGGCACACACTCTCTGGAAGGTTGAACCAACGTCGTTTTTTATCCAGATATCCCCAGCCCCTGCAATGCGTTTCGCCCATGCTGGCCTTGCTCACACATATCAGTTCCCCTGATACCACTTCCTTAAAATAAAGTGCAATGTGCTAACATTCAAAATAGGACTGACAAGCAGAATATAAATTGGGTGCCAAATTGGAGCAGAGTGTTCTCGCACAATATTACATCATGCTGACATTTCAATATGAATACATATTGAATCACAAAGTCTTATTTGGTGCCAGTATCTAAGTACATACATTTTAGCATTGTCGCATCAATACAGATCAGCATGTCAAGAGGAGTATACCTAAGAGTACAAGTATTAGCCCAAGTAAGGCCAAATGAAGACGCAATTTTGACTTGACACACTAATGTACAGTACTGCTATGGTATTGGGAAAAAATCAAAAACAATTAGATAATAGTACAATTCAAAACACAATACAAATGGCTACAAGAAAATGTGCTTAGATCAAATGTGAAAAACTGTAAAAATCATATCACCCTGTGTTCATTCTGCATCACACTGCAGAAGAGTAGGGTAGGGTGCCCCAGCTGGAGCATTCTCTTGTAACACCATTGGAGCCAGGTGTAGAGAATACCTCCCTGAAATTAAAACAGAAAAAAACATCAGACACATTAAAAACACTTCTCATTATAAACTCAGATATCAACTGAACATTACGGATATATCTACACATATTTTAATATGGAGCTGCTTTAACAAATTGATCCAAATGGACATACAAGTTTTCATCAGAATTGAGGTCATTAGGGGATTTTGTGTTTAAGTCAATTATGAAACATGATTCCCTTTTTCTTAACCTGGTTACTCTGTCCCCACCTCTGGGATCAATCTCTACTCTTTCTATGTCAAAATAACTCAAGTGTTTGCGGTCACTAAAATGATATTGTTCAAAATGTCTGGCCACTATCATGGCTGGTGATAGCCTGCATATGTTCCAGCACTCGTTTATACACTGGGTGAATGGTACTTATAACATATTTCAGTCCTCACAGGCATTGTAGCACATAGATAACCAAACTGGTACAGCAGGAGCTAAAGTTTGAAATTTCTCTCTGTTGTGTAGTATGTGGTAAGTCATACCATTTTCAATTTCTTTAAGTTCAAACAGGCCTTGCAGTTCCCACATATGTAAAAACCTCAGAGATCATTATTCTGCACTACAGTTGCTCCCTCACTTCCATACCAAGATGTCCCTTAATGATCTACTTCTGCAGTAAGTAACTGCAGGTCTGTTCCCCACCACATCGCCTATGAGAGGATCGCATTGCAACAAATTCCAGTTTTTGGTTAAGATCTTATTAACTGCAGTAGACTTGATATTAAAAGTGATAATCATTCTGACTGGGCCATCATCTACACACTCATTCTTCCTCGTGGGGCCAAATACAATCTCTGTTCTAGATCTCATACTGATTTGTTTCACTAGCTTATCAAGTAACCATTAAGGGTCACCCCACTGGAAGACACTTTCAATCATGACAGTTTGTTCAGCTAAAAAATCTGTCTCATTGCTGCAATTGTGTTTGACCTGCATCAATTCCCCATGGGGAATACTCAATTTGAACTGGTTGGTGTAACTACTATTGCCTGCAGTGGGTTTTCTATGCAATCCTGATGTTACTTTATTGTTAGAAATCACAATTTCCACATATAAAAATACAATACATTATCTACTCATACTGAATGTCAACTCCAGATTCAGGTCATTAGCATTGAGACATCTCACAGAATCATTGGCATCATCTTCTTTACTGTGCCAGATTATGCCTGGGTCGTCATGAACCTAACCCATAATACCACTTTTTCCATATCATTGGCAAACCCGTGTGCAGTGCACACCTGCTCCTCCCACCGGCCCATCTGCAGATTAGCATAGGTGGGAGCGAAGCAGGTGCCCATCACAGTCCCCTGAGTTTACCTGTACAGGGTTTCTTTGAATAGGAAGATGTTATCATTCAAGCAGTACGTCATAATGTCAAATAGCATGCGAGTGTGAGCATAATAACAAATAGGTTCAGCTCTAAGAAAATGTTCACAAGCACTGACACCATCCTTGTGGTGTATGCTCATATATTACATCTACTGTCATCAACAAAAAGTCATCTTCCCAATTGATACCCTCAATTCTTTTAGGAAAATCTTTAGTATCTTCAATATGGGATGGTAAGGCGCACACCAATTGTTTTAGAAAGTGATTAATATATCGTGAAGTATTCTCTAGGAGACTGTTTCTCAAAGACACTATGGATCACCCATTTTAAAAAAAATATGATTTGTGCACTTTCGGTAGCAGATACAATACTTGAATTCTAAGATGGTTATTCTTAAGAAATTGGTATTCCTCACTGTCTATCAGACCCTTGTCTTTCCAAATTATCAAAATTCTCCCAGAATTGCACAATCATGTTATTATACTCAGCCTGACTAATCACCTCATATCACCCCTCATCATCGAGTTGTTTTTGCACTTCGTTGATGTACTTTTCCATTGGCATAACAACAATATTACCTCCCTTGTCAGCAGAATGTGTCACAATGCTGTTATCCTTGGCCAATGACTCTATTCCTTTGCGTTGACACCATTAATAATATTCCTTCTAGTTCTCTTTTTTTTGGATCTCAGCTTTTCTTAGACCACAAACTACACCTTCTTGAAAGGCGTCAATCATGTCAAAATGAGCATGGTAGAAAATGTGGACTTTGGTTTGAAATCACTATTAACACAGCAAACATTCATTATTTCCAAATCTTCAAATATCTGTTCAACAATTTTGGGTTGATTGTCATCATTTTGTTGGGGTTCAAACAAAGTTGCTAAAAAAATCCATAACCCCTACATTAAGATTCTCAACTAAAAGGGTCTCATTGTCAATATTAGAATTAACTTTAGATTTAACAACTAGCTTAAACACTTTCTTCAATTAAAAACGTCATATGAGCTTGAACAAATCAATCCTTATCTCAACAAAATAGAATTTCTCGTTGGGACAAAAGGATAAATCATAGCATAGGACGTTTATCTCTGTTTCAGTTAATTCTCTCTTAGAGAGATTCATTATTGTGCTGTTTTCTTTATTCATTGCCACCTTATTATACCTGACTTGCGAGTTCCCATGGGGGTCATTTTTCAACCTCCTTCTTTTCCTTTGGTTGTTCTTTTTTTGCCTTATTTGCCTCATCCGTGACCTCTTGTTCCTTTTCTTCTGATAGATTGTTGGTTAATCATTAGCCCCCATTCTTAGGAGGCAAAATTGTTCTAAAAAAAGTTATGCTTCTGTTTTCCCCTTCTGAGGTGCTTGCTTCGCCTGTGCCTGATGTATCCGTATGATTAGCTGTATCCCTGCTAGCACTCATCATTTACTTAGTCATCACATCAACGTCACTGATGTCACCCGTTAGATTACCGTAGATGTTATCAAATTTCTTGTTGAATGTTAGAATGCAACCATTTTAATAATCCACAATATCACTGGCATATTTGTTTTGCTTACACATCTTCATCTCATTCTCCAATTTTCCCAGTCTCTGCTCCAGCTTCTCTTTATATTTGATAATCTGGTCCTGTTCCTTCTGACTTGCCAGTCAGGTCTCAATTGTTGCAATTTCCTTAACTGCCTTTTGACGATCAGACCATGCATATTTGATAAGAATGTTCAGCATGCTTTTCGAGCACCCGGTCAGGTTATGCACCCACTCAACTACCATCATCGGTTCAGCATCATCATATGTGGGCACTTTAAAAATTCTACGGCCCGGAAATATCTTGTCTGGATATAACTCATTTTGAGAGATGTCGCTTCCCACCATTTGGACAATTCTGTTTTAGATCATTTTCCCAATCTTCCTAGTTGGCCAGACAGAGTTATGTTCGACTTGGCCCCTTTGTTGATTATATTGCTCTTAATATAAAGCTTTAGCAGCTAATGTCCTTTGGGCATCTTGTTCTGACGCCATATTGAGGGCTAGAAAAAGCATATATACATATATGATTGATATGAAGACTCCACGCAGCGCATGACAATCTTTTGCCGAGCAGTAGACACTAACTTTGTAACCACTGCTACCATTACGCATTTGTGCCATGATTTTTAACATCATTTCTCTTAAATAGATTTAATGTTGGATATATGTATTTTAACGGTCTATTTATTTTCCCAGCTGTGTATTATATGTTGAGGGTAAAAAGTAAGATCTATAAGAAAGAAACAAATGTTTTGGAACGCATCTAAAAATACAGCCCTGCAGTCTTTTCTTTATGTTTGTTTAGGGTCACGTGACACAATATGGTGGTATTTAACTGGTCATTTGTAACGCTGTATGCTACATGTGAGCAAGGCTGGTTTTGCCGGCCGAAACGCGTAATGACATGATGAGCTGAAATAAATATACTTACGCTCAATTTAAGAGGAGTTCGTGCCTTCTTCATCGCCGTGGGGGTGTTGGAGTTGGATCCTGTGGATATTACAATACGACTCGGAAGTGGGTCTGCTTCTGATTTGCGAACCCCCTCCTCGAAAGCTGGCCGCCATCTTCAGCCGCTATTGTGAAAGAAGTCTCCGGAGGAGAAAGTTCGGCGGCCCCCTGTGTAACTACAAAGTCAGTAACCAGCCACGGAGCTGTGAAAGGCTGCGTCGGAGGAGGTGCCCAGAACAGCTCTACGGCGGTGAGTACAAGTAGCTTAACACAGGTGGGGAGGTCTATGGCGTCAATCAACATAATACTTGTTGCAACATAGCTCAAAGGATACAAAATGTCTGCAGAAGCGTTACGGGATCGTGAAGCTGAGGCAGATGAACTGTTTAGCAATTTACCTACTACTTCTAGCAGAAACCGTATTGTTCAAAGCAACATCAGAGAAACGGACGCTAAATCACTGTTAAAAGCTTTAGAAAAATGCCAACGAAACGAAATGACTAAGTGGTGGGAACAAAAGTCTTTACAAAAGTATGAGGAAGTGGGACGTATCCCCAGGGGGCTTCGGATTATGGTAGCCCCGAGTTTCGACAATCCTAATCCGGATATGTTAACTGAATGGGCAGATAGCAACCTCAATGCGTCAATGAACTTGGTGAGGATTTTGATTAAATACGCCCAAATTGATCGGGAAGCTATTCTAAAAGAAATCGATAAAATTAATGAACAACTGGCAAACATGGAGCAAACTGAATACATCACGAAAAGTAGGAAGGAAATTCTGGAAAGAATAAAGCGCCAGGAAGACAAAATAAAAATAAGAAAAGTGCACAAATTTGCCAGAGATAAAGAGGATTACGAACTGGGGCAAATTTTCACATTTGCACGCAGATATGAAAATGTGAGAAAACTAAGACTTAACGCCATGTCGAAACCAGCTGCGATGCAAACTGTGGAAACACGAGAAGGCACTAACAATTCCGAATCTTCTGTGTCGGATATTAATTCTCTCACAAGTGGGAATGAATCAGAGGAAGATAGGAGTAGTGCGCAGAATGACTGTGAAGAAAGAAATATACTACAGCCGGGGGAAGAGCTGAATTTTTTAGCACAAGATCGCAGACAGACACTGATGCCTCGGAATGTACGGAAACAGGGAGAACAAGAAGAAATAAGAGGCGAAAAGCCCGGCGCAAAAGTAGATGCAGCAAAAACCAAAAAAACGCAATGGCGCAGGCGTTAGACGACAACACCATTATAAATCTTTCCACTATGACTCTAACAAAAGCAGAAAATCAATTATTGGCACTAGGACTCTCCTTCTGTCCTGAGAGCAATTTTAACTATGGCACAACAAGGATCGATGTATTTAGTTACATCCGTAAATTGAAACTCAAAAAGTTTTTCACTATCAAAGAAAGCAATGTTGCACAAAATCAAGATCAGCCTACAGAAAGAACTAGGCACATTGAGAATTACAATCTTCAGGTGTCAGATGCCCGGTTACTCCTAACGCTACATGAGTTAAGTGCTGAGACATGCCAAGGATCGGATGATCAAGCAGAGCAAAGGCCAACTCAAGAAAGACTGGGAGCGATCCTGACAACCCAATCAGGTGCCAATATAAGTCAATTTAAAAAGAAATCGACCTTTATGCCGATGATGCCTAAGGATGCTATCGATATATTCCACGAAAGAGTTACGGAAGATCTCAAAGGACTGTATCGTAGAGTATGTCATACTAAGACTAAAAAGAAACAACATGAGGTTGAATATAATATATTGATGAACAAATTAAAGAAAAATCACGAAATAATAATTAACAAATCGGACAAAGGGGGCAACTTAGTTATCTGGCCTCGGAAGGAATACATACTCGAGGCACACCGGCAGCTCAGTGATTCCGACTGTTATGTAAAGGTACATACAGGTGAACTTAGAAAAGCAAAAGACACCCTTAAGAAAGAAATGATGAAGTACAAAAGACAGGGACTTATATCTAATCAGGAATTTGAATTTCTGCACAATGAGTTTCCGGTTACCCCTACATTGTACCTAATACCCAAAATACACAAAAAGACAACGCCAATACCGGGAAAACCTATTATCTCGGCCATTGGAGGCATTGGCGAAAACATCAGCAGATACATTGATACGTTTCTTCAGGATCATGTCCGGAACTTACCAACTTATGTAAAAGATACTGGTGACTTTCTAAATAAGATTAGTCATTATGAATGGAATGATGAATATCTGCTAATTACCTTGGATATTGAATCCCTTTATACCAGTATTGATCATCTTACTGGTATATCGGCAGTCAAACACTACTTAGATACACGGCCTCTTTGTTTTCATACTCATAATATAATGTTGGTGGAATTGATTAGGTGGTGCTTGTATAACAATTTTTTTATGTTTGGTAAGGAGTTGTATCTCCAAAAAAGAGGAGTTGCCATGGGAGCCTGCTTTTCCCCCAGCTATGCATGTTTACATGTAGGCAGGTGGGAGGAGCAGGCTCTGAGGGGAACCCATGCAGAAATGTACAATACCCATGTGATATGTTGGCTCCGATATATTGATGACGTTTTCATCATATGGAATGGAGATCAATACAGTGCTGAATTGTTTGTAAGAACTATTAATAACAACAATGTGAATTTAAAGTTTACATCATGCATTAGTGGCAGTAAGGTTGATTTCTTGGATACAACAGTTTTTGTGCAGGTGGGCAAATTAGAAACCACGTTACACAGGAAGTCGACCTCGGGAAATTCTACACTACATGCTCACAGTTCTCATCCTAAGCACTTAATCAAAAGTATCCCATATGGTGAATTACTCAGAATCAAAAGGATCTGTAGTACTGAGGAGGAATTCACCATATGTTCACAAGCATCATTGGAGAGATTCAGACAGAGGGGATACTGTAACAGAATATTGGGGGAGGCTATTAAAAAAGTACAATTGAAGACTAGAGAATCGCTTCTGCCCACACAAGACTCCACATCCACTACTGGAGTGCCCCCTGATGGGTACACTGCATGCAAACCAACTGAAGAGACAGCACCTAGACTAATCACCACTTATAGCAAACATCATAAACAGATTAGGGGGATAATCAATAAGAACTGGCCGATCCTCCTCACAGATGGTGTATTAGCTTCTAGACTTCCCACTATTCCTACTCTCACGTTTAGACGGGCGAAATCCATGAGAATGGATTTAGTGAAATGCAATCCTGAAATTACACTCGCCACTACTTGGCTTACAATGAAACTGGGTTTCTTTAAATGCTCGACTTGTCGGGCATGTAAATTTGGGGACAATAAAACCCATTACACAGTTCCCTTCAGTCCTAAGGAAAGGCCTATTAAGGGACACTACACCTGTCGTACAGAATTTGCTGTTTATGTGCTCACCTGCACATGTGGCCTCAACTACATAGGCAGCACCAAACTACAGGTGCATGTACATATTCTTCAGCACCTTCGTGCCATAACTAATAATGATTCCAACTATCCAGTGGCACGTCACTTTAAAGCCACCCATGCTAACAATCTTAATTGTCTCAAATACTATGTGGTGGATGCTGTCCCAACACTGCGTAGTTGTGGAAATAGAGAACGAAATTGAGGCAGTTAGAGACTAGACTGATCATGGAATTCGACAGTAAGGCACCTTTAGGCTTAAACACGTCAGAAGATCTCCATTACTTCTTATAAAGTATTTCCCAGACACTTAAGGTGATTTTTAGTCCATACAACAAACTAGGCTTTTATTGATATAAGAATTGTGATTACTCCAGTCATTAGTAAGGACTTTGCATTTAGGATCTATTACCTCAGGTTCCGAAATAATAATCTTTTTTTATCACTTATTTTATATATATTGTCTCTCTTTTTTTATTTGATAAAAAACAGAAAAATATGTCCCTGCAAAAAGAGTTTATTAGATGTGATTTTAGTATTTATTATTGCAGTTTTTGCTGTAATTGCATTATTTAATCTTGCAATTTGCATTTCATTATTGCACAATTTGCACATGGCGATGTTTGCACATTTTTCAGTAGTACTGTATGTTTTAATTAACTTTTTAAACCTTGCACTAGTATAGTTGATATGTCGGGTATGTTTATTATATTTTTTAGATGCGTATTTTAATTCATTCTCAATATTTATGATCTTATTGTATAACGAGCAGGAGGAAATATGGTTTCTAATAGCATTATTCATATGGAAGCAAGTTGGTGACATTAGGATATTTATTTCCTGTGTATAACAGCGGCATTTGTCCTATTGGTGGAGCCACATTTGGCATGTGTGCCATTAAGTAGGTTGTTAGTTATGACCTGATTGATATGATGACTCCACGCAGCGCATGACTATCTTTTGCCGAGCAGTAGACACTAACTTTGTAACCACTGCTACCATTATGCATTTGTGCCATGATTTTTAACATCATTTCTCTTAAATAGATTTAATGTTGGATATATGTATTTTAACGGTCTATTTATTTTCCCAGCTGTGTATTATATGTTGAGGGTAAAAAGTAAGATCTATAAGAAAGAAACAAATGTTTTGGAACGCATCTAAAAATACAGCCCTGCAGTCTTTTCTTTATGTTTGTTTAGGGTCACGTGACACAATATGGTGGTATTTAACTGGTCATTTGTAACGCTGTATGCTACATGTGAGCAAGGCTGGTTTTGCCGGCCGAAACGCGTAATGACATGATGAGCTGAAATAAATATACTTACGCCCAATTTAAGAGGAGTTCGTGCCTTCTTCATCGCCGTGGGGGTGTTGGAGTTGGATCCTGTGGATATTATATGTATATACATATATATGAATGCCTGTATAAATTGTAAAACTTGTTTTCGACTCACAGGTCTTGCTTCATTTGACCCGATCCTTCTTGCCGTACTCGACCACTGCTCACATGCCGGATATAAGGCTGCTAGTCAAGACTGCCCAGTATTTGCCCATTCACTTTTTATCAGACTTCCCTCCTGGATCGCAGTAACAGTTATACCAAACTTGTCAGATACTGCCAAGTATCGGAAGCGGGCTGCACAGACAAACATGTACAGAAAGAATTACTACATCCCCTTTGGGCTGCACTGCCCTACAAAGGTGTCACGTGGTGTCAAGCGCGGTACCCTGCTTGTCAATATTCAGTGCCAAACGTTTAAATCCACAAACAAAAGGCAAGTGCACTCTGGAAGGTCAAACTAAAGGCCAGCAAATATTTTGAAGGGACAAGTTTTGCTGCAGAGCCCCCCGCTGGAGATAATTGTTCGCAATAGCATTGGGGGAGAATTCCAGGAACTGGTGAGTCAGAGGACCCCTGGCCGTCTATTAGGACCCCCAAGTAAGTCAGTATGCGAGTGGGCATGGTAGAGAGCAGGAGAAGGGAACGGTGAAGGAATTACGTGACACTTATGCCTTTGATTGAAGAGTGACAGAAAAAAAGGGTGTTGCTGGTATTGGCGCCTGATACACGATGTGGGCTACCAAATTAAAAGAAAGGGCGGAAACAATGTCAAATTTAGTTGAGGAGTGCATTCTAGAAACAGGGAGTGTCCGAACAGTAGGAGGTATCAAAATGGTGGGAAAGTAAGCCCCTGCAATGTTAATAGGAAGTAAGTCGAGTCTCAAGGGGATTAAGAATACTGATTGCCCCAAGCTAGGAGAACCCCGAAAAATGAAGCTTCCAAGCGGATGTTAATCAAATATGCAGATAGAGACTGAAAAAGACTAATGGAGGAAATTGACAAATTCAAATCTGAAATACAGTAAGACCCAGATCAAGAAGTCGAGAGTAAATTTGTGATGGAAATGAAAGATAAAATAAAGAAACTGAAAGAGTCCATAAAAATGAGAAAGGCTCAAAAGTTTAAATGCGACAAAATTGATTACAATAAAGGTCAAATTTATACTTTTGCAAAAAAGTTCAATAATGTGCATAGACAAAGGCTAAACGAAGTGAATAGACAGAACCAGGAAGCTGCGCAAAAAGAACACAACAGTGTGTTAAGTTCTGAAATAGACACTGATGTTGAAGAAGGGACAAGTGGAGGTCAAAGAAGGGAAGTTCCCTCTGTTCTAGGCAAGCTACATTGTTTACGCAAATACGCATAGGCAGGCATTTCCTCTTACGCCAAAGAGGGCGGCAGCAAAACCAGAAGTCACAAAGAGGAAGAGGAGAAAAAGACGTTGTGGATTTAGAAATAAGACAAAAATAACCAGTTGGTAAACAAGTGAAATGGAAAGACAAATAATGAGGGATCATAAAAATGCAATCATAAATTTGACAAATCTGACACTATCCCAAGAGGAAGAGGATATTTTGACCTTGTGACTCTTTTTGTCCAGAACCAGATATGAACTATGCATAAACAGGGATAGACCTCTTCAAATTTGTAAGATCTATGAAACTATAAAAGTTCTTCATAATGCAGGCTAATTCTAAAGCTAAGGTTAGTACAGTAGTAAAAATTAAAATCAACATCAATTAAAGGTAGCGGACATACAATTAATGAAAGTAAAATAAGAATTGGAGAATGAGGTCATGGGTATCCATGGCATAGTAACAGAAGAGGATGTGATCACACATGAAGGATTAGATGTTTATGGTGACTGTCCTACTGATTTCAGAACCAGATCTAAATTTATGCCAACTTTACCAAAAGATGCCCTTGATATCTTCAATGAACTGGACATGCAGGATCTAAAGACGTTATGCAGTGACATGAAGAGAAAACACAAGTAGATAAATATACAGCAGAAGGATTTTCAGAAACTGATGGATAACGTTTGTAAACAAACAGACTGTGTGATTAGATACTCAGATATGGGCTGAAATCTAGTCCTCTGGTCTATTGACAAATACTTGACAGAAGCGCACAGGCAGTTAAACAATGAATTTTGCTATGTGAGGGTTCCTAGCAGTATATTAAAGATGCATTATCACACTGAATTGTCAGAGTGATGTGGTCAAGGGCTCTTAAGTTATGAAGAGTATCAATTCCTACGTATTGAGCATCCAAGAGATTTCATAACTAACTTACCTTCATATGTGAACAACACTGGGGATTTTTAAAGAAAGGTTTTTTGATATCCCTTGGGAAGATGAGTATGTATTGATGACCAAAGCTGTGATAAACCTTTACACTAGCATAAAATATGAGGATGGGTTGAGGGCAATATAATTTTTTTGAGTACCAAATCCTTAAAACTGTGGAAATATACTAAGGTGTTACCTACCATGACTTATAGATGTTTGGAAAACAACTATTCTTATTTAACAAGGAGTTGTTCCACCACGTCAGGGCAACAGCAATGGGTACCTGCTTCACCCTCAATTATGCTATTTGCATATGGGATGGTGTGAGGAGCAGGTGTTCCAAAATAAATGTCAGATTGAATGGTCATAAAATGTGTGTTATTTTGGTGTAGATTTATAGATGATGTGTTTGTGATACGATAATTGATAATAAAGGAGGGGCGCACGGGCCACCCCTAACAGGGTTTATTAATGCCCCGGGGACCACCACCTCCCCGGGGCTTATTTATTTTAAAACGGGGGCCCAGGGTCGGACTGGGAACAGAAACCGGCCCTGGCAAATTGCTCGGCCGGCCCCCCTGGGGTGAGAGGGGGTGCGGCTGTGCTGTTTGTTAGGGCCAGTTCCAGCCTATTTTGTTCCAGGGGGCCGATACTGCCGGCCCCTGGTAACAAAAATGGCCCCCCAGGGACCCAAACCTGCCCCCACCCTGGCAGCCCACCGGGGAAACGCCCGATGCCCGCTACAGCCAGTCCGGCCCTGCGGGGGCCTCTTGGACCGCCCAGGCCCTGGGCACCACCACCTCCCTGGGGCCACATGCCAAAAACAATTTGTGGGGGCCTCTTAGAATCCCTCGTGCCCCAGTGACCACTACCTCAGAGGAGCTAATGCATTATTATGGGGGGCCTCTCGGACCCCCCTCAGCCCCGGGGGGCACCACCTCCCAGGAACCATAATGAATTTGTATTGGGGGGCCTCAGGGATTCCCCCGTGCCCCAGGGACCACCATCTCCTCGGGCTTATCTTTTTTTATAAAAAATTGGGAAGGGGGCCGCGTGGCTCCCGTCCTGGGCCATTCTCAGCCCCGGAGACCACCACCTCTCCGGGGGAGGTCCAACACATAAGAAGGAGCCCCTGCTGAAGCCATAGATGGCCCTGGGGACCGCCACCCCCCAGGGCCAGCTCCGGCTATGTCCCAGGATGCCCACATCCAGAACATAGCTGTTTGCTGTGGCTTGGAGGGAGCTTTACTGCTCCCATCAAGCCACAGCAAATGCTCCAGTTCCAGCAAGCGAGAGCATTAAAAATACTCTTGCTTGCTAGAAGCGCAGAAAATTGCTTTCAGACAGACGGAGCTGCATGTTTAGCAGCTCCCAATGTCTAAAAGCAATGTTGGCTCCCGCAGGAGGCAGGGAGCCGGCAGGGACAACATGGGCCTTCAGGCTCCCCCCCGCAGTCTCAGTGGCGACTGGTTGCCCTTTGGGCACCCAGCAGACTTGGTTGGGTTCTAGGGGACGGGGACCCCAGGGCCAAAATCGTCCTGTGGAGAGGGGCCCCTCCACCATTTCAAAAAGGCCAGGCCACGGGGGATGGGGTCCCTGGGACGAGGGGGGCCACGCTGCCCCCTCCCTTAAAATTATTCAAAAAATTTAAAGGCTGGGCCCCAGGGGATGGGGTCCCTGGGGCCCAAATTGGCCTGGAGAGGGGGGGGGGCTGTGTGACCCTCTCCCCTAAATAAAAAGAATAACAATAAAAAATGCCAGACCCCAGGGGATGAGGTCCCTGGGGGCTGAAATCCACCTGGGAGGCAGGCTGTGCCGCCCCTCCTCCATTTTAAACAAGGCTGGCCCCGGAGATGGGGTACCCGGGGTCGATATCGGCCCAGGGAAGGTGGGCCATGCAGCCCCACCCTAATAAAATAAAACATCGCTTTAAAAAGCCAGCCTGGCAAGTCACCGGAGGCCCCGCCCCCTTTCACCACCACTCTGCAAACTTGCCTCCTGGCTCACTACTAGTTGGAGAATGAACTCCCCTTCGCTCTTGAGGGTCCATGGGGGCCAACTACCCCTACTGTTACCTCCAGTAAGTCCTATCCCACACAGCGGGATTGCTGAGAGGTCATCAGAGGCCCCGCCCCCTTTCTCCAAAACTCCGCAAATGCACATTCTGGCACACTACTGGTTGAGGGATGAAGTCCCCTTGGATGCTGAGGGTCCTTGGGGGCCAACAAACCCTCCTGTTATGTCCAGTAAGTCCCACACAGCAAGATTGCTGAGAGATGGTCAGAGGCCCCGCCCCCTTTCTCCACCACTCATCAAACTCAAGTACTATTTAAAAAACCATAGAAATTCACTGAGAAACCAAAGGTCACAGGGATGTTATAGTTAGGAAATAGATTTTAAAAAACCTTAGAAATTCATTTAAAAACAAAGGTTACAGGGACGTTATAGTTAGGAAACAGAATTAAAAAAAAGTTGAAATTCGCTGATAAAAACAAAGGTTACAGGGACATTATAGCTAGGCTCACATTTCACTAGTGCAAGACTGGAGAATGTAAGTATTTATATTTACCCGAGCTAACTATAATTTACGCCCCCGCAATGCACTGCTTATTATTACCTCACATATTACATCACTCATGACACCCGAGACACCCAACGGTATTTGTGCGCTTTAGAAGTTGTTTAAATAAATGGTCAGTGACATCACTGGTGACATTACTGATGACATCTCAAATCCCAGTCTTCTAGGCTCTTCTCTGGTCACAGACAGCAGGTCCAGTCCTCTACTGTTCCTCCATACATCCAGAAGTGATTTGAAGTGGAAGCCTGAAGGTGCCACATTTATGCCTGACAGCAACTAGTGGGAGGGAGTGTCCCTTGTGATGTCCTAGCCAATAGGGTAAAGGTTCCCAGGGCTAACCCTACACACTTCATGCATTTCAAAGATGGTTGAAGTCTTCTAGAGGCAGGAGCTTCATTCACTGTACAGCCAAAAGATGGATCTCCCACCCTTGTTTTCTAGAGAAATGCACAGGTCTTCATGCTTTTAGGAAAGCCCTGAAATCATGGCTTTTTACTCAATAGGTTCTTTTTATCCCCTGTCAGGATCTTCTCCACTAACTTCCACATCCTCCATTTTTCTCTCTCTCTGCAACAGGAAGCACCTAGACTCCTCTGGGCAGTAGTGCACATTGCAAAAATGATTTTGAATTAATTTCGGCCGCACTAAACATGTGATCTAAGGGCTGGGGTGGGGGATGTTTGTGTGGAGTGTACTATAGTAATCCTGGTCTCCTCCCACATCTAACACTCAAATCCAGTTAAGATAGTCCATGTACCCCGAACAAACAGAGAGACAGAAGTCTGGTAAAATTAAAGCTGAGCTTTCAGCAACCAAATATTGAATACACACTCAGGGCCTGGTTCACACAGATAAACATACACTTTTGTGTAAGCTTACTGTTTTTTGGTATTCACGAGCTGCAAGTTTAATTTTACTAATAGTAATTTTTAGACTTCTGGGACTCCACACATTAAAGATAGGAGAGGCCTATCTCTTTTTTATACTGAGTCTCCGCAGTCATAAAATTACTATTAGCAAAATTACGCTTGCAGTTCTAAATACCAAAAAAACAGTAAGCATACACAAAAGTGTAAGTTTACCTTTGCGAATCAGGCCCAAATGTTTTGCCATTTTCTTTCCCTCCTTTGAAATGTGCCCCAAATGTTATATGTAAACCCAGCAGACTATCAAAACATGCTGTGACACTGTCATGTCAAAAAGAGTTCCACTGTCATTGGGGATGGACTGGCTGGCAGGACAATCGAAGGTCCCTGCCCGAGTGTCAGCTAACATTTGCCTGTGACGGGGAGAACTCTTTGAAGTGAGCCCCAAGTGTCATATAAAATACCCCATCAGGCCTGTCAAGCAGGATGTGACATTCAAGCAGGTCTCGTCACTTTAATGTGAAAGAGGATCTTCCCAGCCTCTCCTGCATATTCTAGCAGATTCAAATGGGTCATCTCTGCCCATTCAGATCAGCCTATTGTTTGCTCATGGGAGCAGGTCACTGCTCACTAAAGGACACTGAAAGGCCTTAGAAACTTTAGGCAGGCAAAATGCAACTTTTCTAAAGTACCTTTTCTGTAACAGTTAGACACAATTTGACTATACCATTAAATTGGATTTGGTTTAATTATTAAAAAAGAGTCCTTGAAATATTTCTCTAGCTATTTCTAAGGTGTATCTCAGTGCTTTCCTTTGGAAAAGCCAACCCTGCTACATTGCAAAATATCTTTGAGCTGCTTGTAACTGTAAGGACATGTTTAACATTAACCTGTACATATCCTACTTTTAAATTACACACCCTGCCTTAATAGGCAGTTTAAGAAATTGGGTTAGTGGTTGATGGGGGGGTGGAATAACCAGTAAAGGCAATAACCACAATCCTTGACTGGGTGAACAACAGAAATCACTAAATTAACCTGTGCCTAACCCTCTGGTAGCTTGACACAAAAGCAGTTAAAAGGATTAAGTTAGAGGCAATGCTTAAAGTATTTATGCAGCACACAAACAGTGATAAAGTGAAAGAACAACAAAAATCTCAAACTAATTTAATACATTTTAGTAAATAAAATGATACCGGAACTAAAAAAATCCAAACGGTGGAACCAGAGATATGCAATGTCAATGTATTTAGTGAAAATAGTGCCTTAAAGCACAAAGGGCCACTTGTGGTCATCTGGTAGCGCTAGACTGGGGGAAGTCACAAGTTCAGATCAACATCTATGGAGCGAGGGTTGGATGCAGAGACCAAGTTAGTCCCACTTAAGAGTTACCTTCTGAGTATAGCGTGAAGAGCTCAGGTAGAGCGCCACAGATGGTCATCACTGTAGCGTGAAGAGCATGCCGCATGTCACAGTCTGTCGACGCTGTAGCACAAAAAGCCTCAGGCATTGCAGACGGTCATTGCTGAAACTTTGCATTGGCGGTCATTGCGGGATGTCATTGCTGTAGAAAGAAGTGTGGCTCTCTTGTTGCTGGTAGTCACTGGCAGTCCCTGTAGTGCATAGTGGAAAGTCTCACCGGAGCATCACATTGGCAGAGTCTCACCTTGCAGGTGGGGGAGTCAGGCTGGTCCCAAGGAGCCAAAACTTCAGCATTTCCACCTTTTCTTGCAGAGGAGTACACTCTGATACCAGCTAAGGGAACAGGACATTGGAGGCACTTCTTGGGGGTCAGGGCTCGGTCCAACAGGAGACAGCAGGGCTTAGGAAGGTTCTGTTGCAGGTCCAGACGTGTCCAGTTGCAGCGGATCAGCTGGGCAGTTGCAGGGAGGTCACTGAAACCTTTGTGTCCCAGCTGCTAACATAGGAGGTCAGCCAACTGACCCTTGGAGGCATTCTGAGCTAGCTTGAGATGAAAGCTGCAGGTCCAGTGTCCCTTCTCAAGCAGCAAGGAAGTCCTCAGCAGCAGGGCAGTCTTCTGGCAACAGGAATGTCCTTCTTCTGTAACTTCCACAGGCC
Organism: Calotriton arnoldi; assembly: GCA_963921515.1. NCBI lineage: Eukaryota > Metazoa > Chordata > Amphibia > Caudata > Salamandridae > Calotriton > Calotriton arnoldi. Next base: position 1,758,468 of record CAWUFW010001638.1, on the reverse strand, counting down.
CAGGAGTGTTCTGAAGAGTGGTGATTGAGGTCCAATATTTATCCCTGGTGCCTGTCTTTGTGTGGGGTTGTCCCTTGTCCCACCCCACATTGGTTCAAGAAAGTTCTTCGCCTTCCCCTGTCAAGGCTCCAAAATGTCCGTGGGTGACAAAAGGCATCGCTTGACTGGTGTCAGATTCATTTGTGTGTGCAGGAGGCAAAGCACTTTAAAGTGTAAGTGGGCTTGATACAGCTCCTCCTAGTCATCCTGCTCAGATGGCCCATCCTGTCCACACCTGAGCCCCCTTTGTGCCAATGTCTGGAATCAATACACAAACCCCAAAAGCAGAGCTATTCATCGCCAGGTGACCCAGGACACTGACAGAAGGTGCAAATGGTTGGGACAAGAAAATGCCAACTTTTAAAGTGTAATCTTCAGAATTGTGACTTCAAATCTGACTTTTGCATTAAAGAGGATTTTAAATTACAATTCATTTGAGTGTAAACACTATATTTATATCTGCTCCCAATCCAATCTTAACACTTATTCAATGTAATAAGGTACCGCAGTGTTAGTCAATGGGAGAGATAGGAACAGTGAAAAATAACTTTATATGTTTTTCAATGCCACAACATGTAAACTTTAAGTGCACATGTACTACTTTTTAAATACAGTTCACTGTGCGCTATAAACCATTAGGGCCTTCGTCAGGGTTGACTTATATGTTTTAAAAGAGAAGGTTTGGTCCTAACAAAAGGTTTATTTTGCCAGATCGAAATGGCAGTGTAAAACTGCACTACAAGCTGCATGGGACTTGTTTTAAAGTGCTACCTTAGTGGGTGGCACAATAAATGCTGCAGGTTCACTTGTAAGCATTCACTTTAAAGTCCCTGGGTACATGTGGTACCAATTTTCAGGGACTTACATGTAAATTAAATGTGCCAATTAGGAGTAGGCCAATTTTACCGTGTTTGAAGGAGAGAGCACATGCACTTTAGCACTGGTTAGCAGTGGTAGAGTGCACAGAGTCCTAAAGCCAACAAAAACAAATTCAGCAAAACAGGAGGAGTGAAAGCAAAGTGTTTGAGGAAATACAACGCCAAGGATGTCAGATTAAACATGCAATAAGGCCAACTTACTAATATTTAAAAGGAGGGTTTAAGGCTTGTCAAAAGGGGTTATTTTGATAGGTCGAATTTGCAGTTGAAACATGCACTGCTAAGCTATTGATGGCGGGCATGCAGTCATTTTTTGTACATTGCCACTATAGTGGATGGCACAATGAGTGCTGCAGTCCACTTGTGACATTTTACTTACATATCCTGGGTACACTGGTTTCATATGCAAGGGACTTATGGGTAAGTTAAATATGCCAATTAGGGGTATGCAAATGCAATCATGTTGAAAGGGGGAGCACAGGCAGTTAAGCACTGGTTATCAAGGGTAAAGTGCACAAAGTTCTACAGCCAGCAAAACTGTCAAAGCAAAAATCTGGGGTGGTACCACGCAGATGATGGTCACCCTCAACAGGCGATGTATAGAGAAAGAGACATTTAAATGTGTGTTTAAGCATATTTATATTTTTTTGCCATTCCAAATGTTAGTATGCAGGGTTACAGAGAATGTAATCAGGAAAGTGGCGGACAATTCTGATCATGTTGGGTTTTGGGCAAACAAATCAGTCTCTTCAAATAAGACATCTTAGAATTTACACCATAACTTGTTTGGGCTGGAACATATTGAGAAAGGTTCTCGATGAACTAAAAACAGGCATATTTTGATAAAGGGACAACATTACAGAAAGAAATCACCACTAAACATTGGGATAAATGTGGCACCAGAAGGCTGGCAAATTTTGAGACATCGTACACAATGTATAATAGAGTAAAGGAGGGAGTAACTACCAGAGTGCAATTTCATTACAATGGAAATTAGAATGAATCTGTCGAGGGGAGGGGCAGCAAAGGGGCTACAGGAAAGATTTTAAACCAATTGTAGCTTATGATCTTCGAAAGTGACTGGCTGCATGTCAGAATATCGTTAACAAAAATAATTTCTGGGAGAAATATTGTGTTGTAAATATTGTTTACAAAAGCATCATCCCATTCCTTGTAGATTTTCTGTTGTTAACTCAAATGATATTTACAACACAGTATTTTTGTTAAATTATATTTTGGTTATGATATTCTGGTACTATACCAACATGGATAGATCTAGCTAATGCAATTTGCCATGTTCCATTATAATATAAGAGGCTGAGGCTCAGAGGTCTAATGTAGCCACCAGTGCCCTTAGTGATACTTGGGTACCCCACCCTTCAGGAGCCCAGACACAGATAAAGTTCTCTTGTATATACGTGGGAGGTTAGATAATTTCTGGGGTCTCATACCCCATTTGTAGGAGAGGAATCATCCCTTTTACACTGCTGTTGTATCTTTTTTGTGGACCAAGATTTGAGATTTTAGCAGTGTGGGCTATTAGAATTGCAGTTCCCTAACAGAAAATTAAGAGTCATGGTTGACTTGAATAGTGAACCAGAATGCCGAATTAGTCCACAGATATTTTAACATAGGTGTCTTATTATTTAGCGAAAGATTAGCCTGGCATTCCTGAAACTGGTTTTCCTAGTCGCAGGAATGCTGCACCCGATTTTACTGGCGAGTAATTCTGCCATGGGGAATATCATGAGGAATTTTGCTCTGTAATTCTGTGTTTGTAAAGTTCTTCTGCATTCTGAGGGGTTTACATCATGGGGACTGATTGCTGTACACAAGAAGTTTACCAGTTACCTTTCAATGAAAAACCTGTGGGTTAAAGTGATGACTGTTAGATATGTCCAGGCGATTCAACTAGTAAGCACACACCGAAAGTAAGTTCTTCATAATTATAGATTCCGTTTTTCAGTGTAAAACCAATTATAATCAATAAACACCAGTGATGAGAATATTTTCTTTTTAACAGAACATGTAACACACCAGATTGTGCTGCACTTTTGTTGCCTTATGCCTTTAGTGTGAAAGTAGTACAAGTGCAGCCCCTACTTCTAAGCACGTTTCTGTGATAGATAGTCATGCTATGGCTAACTCAGGCATTGGTAAACCACTTACTATGCCCTTGTGACGGTCTGCAAGCCCCTGGACTCCCAGGACCTACTTCCACTCCCATCTTGAGGACATGCCTCAGCTCATATATCACTGTTCACGGAATGCTGCTGTGTAGGCCAGCAGCAGGGACATCATAAGGATTTCGGGGGCCCTAGGCCAAAAGTAATTTGGGGGCCCCTGTTCAGAATAGCTTTGAATTTAAGATGCAAATTCAGCTCTTTCATGCCCTCTTTGGCCAGGTCACTGAAGGTGCACAAGTACACTGGTCCAAATTCTAAATATGTTGAGAACAAATATTTATGGATAGTGATGTGTGTTTTCAGTATTATTATACAGCAGCAGCTCACTCATATTACTGCAGTTAATCTTTGTGACCCTCGCCCATTTTTCATATGTGAGGTCCTGTTTTGATCTAAAAGAAACTTTGGTTATAGATGTTGCATGATGTTGAAAAACATAAACATTTCTCTGAAAAATGTCTCTAATAGACTCCCATCCATCACCCTCATTAAAAACAAACTAAATAAAAACAGTATTTAAAACAATCTTTTTAAGAATTTTTCAAGGTCATCCAGGCAAGAGTCTCTGCAGAACAGAGCTGTCTCTATCAGGGGCCCCCCGAAAGGCTGGGGCCTTGGGCCAGAGCCCACTTTGCCCATGCCTTAAAACATCTCTGGCCAGCAGGTTAGCAGCAGAACTGTGAGAAGGGTCTTATTCCAGGATAAGTGGCACCTCTATGATGTCATCCTCCTTCAGTGAGAGCAAAACTTAGTTTTGCTTTCTGATAGCTCTGGTATGAGGATTGTGGCAACAAAGATCACAGGGCACACAGATGCCTCCAGAATCAATGTCCTCCCATAAAGCTCTGCAGCCAAGGCTCCTGTTCTTAGTTTTATAGATCGTGATTGTCTGAAAAGCATGCCTACAGGAGCCACATCCCCTGTTACACAATGATCAGAGGCCATATCAGAAACATATTCAGTGCCAACGCGCAGGACCAGAATGAATTCATGCTTTGGTTTTGCTGAAACTGTGCTGCCTAAATTGCATGTATTAACTCAGAAAACCTACGAGTTAATGTATGAGTTGTACAGGTTACACCTGAGACACATGTAGAGGCAACCATCCCTCTCATGCACTCCAGACAATTCACTTCAACAAAAACAAGTGCACTGACAAAGAACGTATTCATGATACAGCCCCAGTATCACCACGTTCAACATTCATTCCTACTGTCTTCATATCAAAATTATGCTCGGAATATATGGAGCAGAAACAAGGCTTAACATTTGGCAACACCACCCATACAAACCAATGTGACCACGTTTAATGGAAACATATTGAGCTGAGCTCATTCTTTCCACAAGACAGATAATGAACTAGAACAGTGCACAGTGCTCATAACACAAAAAGAAAGTGCCTTGTGCAACTCTCACACATGACCATGACCAGCAGGAGCACAGTCCCCACACTGCACAATAGCCACAGCCACCAATGTAAAAGAATCTTTATTCAGAGTGTGAAATGCACATTCAAACAATCCAAGCCACACTGCAGCTCATGAAGTTTCTTTAATTTTGCAGCTGCTCTTTCATACAGCAGCACAGTTTGTTGTCACCAGAATTCCTGTAGTTAAAAGCACGCATAATAAATCATTAGCTGACTTCTCCCCACTGACCAGGTAGGCCAGGAATAAATCGAGATCATACAGTAATAACACATTTATTAGTCTTTTCATTCTTGGTATCTTGAGGCAAAGAACTGGGCAGTTTCACCAGGTCTCTTTATTCTCTACATAGAGAGGTTTGCCCAGAGAATAGGCATGATGAGCTGGGTATCCCTTGCAAAAGCCAAAATTATGAATGTAAGTTAGCCATGTTTGCAGACGATTGGGCCTGGGTGAAATTTAATTTAGTTTTTAGAATTTTACATTATGCTTATAATGCAAAATTCCTGAATTTACGCTATTACTCCACTTTACGTAATTACATGCTATTCATGATAAAAATTTACCAGTAACTCTTCATTTACAGTAAAAGATAACTGCAAGTTCATGCGATCAATAGAACGCGAGCAATGTTGTTTGCAGTGATTTCGTTGTTTTGCATTAGTGTTAGCATTAGAGCTAAATGTCACTTAATTATATGTCATTTTGCATAATGCTGCCAAACTTTCTTGTAATTATGCAAAAGCAAATTAGATTAATTTTGCACACCCCTCCAGGTGCTCTTATAATACTGAATCCACACAACACAGACCAGGGACTAACAGAATCATAAATCGTGATGGGTAATAGGTGAGGTGGTTGATTGGTATAAGGCGGGGCACAAACAGTGTGTGTAAAACTGCCCTCACACACAGCAAGCTGTGTCATGCTTCATCATAGGGCCTGCTAAACACACCCCCGCGCTAGCCAACGCTGGAGGTGGAGCAATAGGGAGGGGGAAACAAACACACAACATAAAAAGTGAACAAATCGTGTGGGATCTGGGAGGTGAAAAAATGTGGCAGAGAATAATTTAAAAGCTGGTAACAGTGTGTCCCTACTCTGTCTTTAATGGTGGGTACACTGTCCAGACACAAACTGTGGTCCTCATCGGACCAGTGGGTGGTGGTAATGGCTACTAGAAGACAGAGCCCTACCCCCCCACTCTGCTAAAATGTCGACATGTTTCAGCCGAATGAAACTACTACCCCGGCTTTCTTCAGGACTTTCACCTGAACAATCCCAACAAGTATAAAGTCCCTACCTCCTTATAATCCAGGGGTAAGGAAAAACAGGCACCTTGTTTTAGTGCACACTCTGGTACAGGGAGTGGTGGAGCCCTTGCTCTCAATGAGGAACCGAGTTTATTTTAAGGTCAAACTCGAACTGGCGGAGGGGTGCAAGTAGCTCCCTGTTGTCACACTTTCGTCAAGGTGAGCCAGCATCCGCCACCTAACCGCACTCCCAGCACCGTGTGGATTCATAGTCTGTAGGAGGGTGACCAGGGACTTATCCTCTTTCCTCTTTTCTGTGTTATTCTGCTCTCATAATACTAACATCAGACCCCCAAAAGACCAAACCATAAGTCAATGAAGGATACGTTGAAGAGTAAACTTAATTAAAATGATAATCATGCCTAAATATAATTTTCTTTTTGTAGCATTCTCCTTCAATTTGCCAAAGCCCAGTTGGCCCTGTTAGCCAAGATCCAGAGATGAATCAATAGTTGTATATGGCCTCCAAAGCTGTACGGTTATCTTGGATAAAAGCTAAGGCAAGCTGTGAAGAAAGGTGTTACGTCACTGCCAGATATTCATTTATTGTGCTGGGCACTGCAGCTGAGAAATATCAGATCGCAATACGATTTATTTAATACAGGTCAGGGACCCATTTACAGCAGCTTTATTTGACCCACTGGCTAAAGACAAAGGGTCTGATTTAGAACTAAGCAGAAGAGTTACTTCATCACAACGGTGACAATATCCCATTCGCGGATATATAAATCCCATAGAATGCAATGGGATTTATATTTCGGTGGATGTGATATCCGTCACCATTGTGGCAGAGTAACCCATCTGAAGAGTTCTACATCAGGCCCAAACTTGTTCAGGTTTTCAGCCCCGAAACACTTTAGAATTTGCACTGCATATGCAGCTGTGGGACTATGGATTGATATTAGCTGATTGGTTAGTATTCCTTATTATAGCAATCATTGAATACCATGGGACTCACCAGGCGCACCAGAATGGCTGAAAGATACACCAAGTTTGCATATTAGATAGACTGGCATAACAACAACCAGGGGAGGACCACTGAGTCAGAGTTCCTTGATTTCATGAGAACAATTACGTGGTAAAGTAGGGGATAACTTATCAAGATTCAATTATATACAATTATAGACAGACTTTGGCATTACAGCAGGATGAATGCAGGGAACATTGATCAATTTTAGGAGACAGAGGGCCTGATTCACAAAGGTAAAATAACAGGACAGTCCTATCTTCTCATGTGCGGAATCACCGCAGTCATAAAGATACTACTAGAAAATACCTTTGTTAATAGCAAACAGTCGTAAAAGTACACAAAAGTGTAAGTTTACCTTTGAGAATCAAGCCCTCAGTTGTTTTACCTATCTCAAAAGGAACTATTTCTTTACCATCGACAGGTTATACCAGGCACCAGCCAAGATAGTAAAATTCAGATCATGAAACATGTGAAGCTGCCCTTAATGTAACCATTGGAAGTAAAAGAACTACATTTCTTCAGACAATACCTGCTGTTTAGTCATACTAGGATGCAGTAGCTGCTAAAATGTCTACTATTCTTAAAAAGAAATTTAAGTAAGTGATTTCTTAGTAATGTTCTTTATCTCATCAAAATATATGTCACTGCCTACCAGTGGAAAAAATAGCTATTGTTTTACTTGATATTGTCATCTAAACAGCTACTATGTGTCTTCTAGTTAACGTATTATTCCCATGGTTGGTCAGAGTGTTTGAGGGGGTTAACCTTACTCATGCTAAGGCCCCTCTTAATCTATTCACAAGCGACAATTTATGGTAGAAATACGAGGAGCAGCTAATTTCCAGTAAACCTATATCAATTGTATTTGTAGGATATCCTATGATTATGCCATAATTTGATCTCAGAGAGGGGCTCATCCCTCAAAGACACCCCTGTAGTCAAAGAGGGTCTAGCCGTGCTGCATACTCAAGGGACATTGGGCTCAGATATAACGCTGGACTATCTAGAGGTCATAGGAAGATGAAAAAAAAGAACAAAACAGTTTGCCACTAGTTTGCAATAACAGAGCACCAAGCATCCCACAATATATATATCCCTTGTCCTAAGTAGTACATTTTTCATTCAGATGATCTTTGCTGTTGGTCCGAAGAATGAAGTAGCAGGATGGTTTATTAAATGCCTGCCAGCCCACTAACCTTTTATTTGCTGAAGTCGGGTCTTAATGGGTAAGAAAACATAAGGTCATCCATGCACATCCTTCACCTAGGGTGGAAGTGGACAGCTGAAAAGAGAAGTTTGAATGGTAGGTAATGCGACTGGCAGAGAAATAATGAAATGCTATTCCCAATAGCATATTCATGGAAAGGGTAAAAAGAAGGGTGTTAGAAGCAGGATAGAAGGAAGGTAGAATTAACAGTCTGAATGAATGAGGGAAGGAAGAGGATAAAAGCACAGTCCTTTATGAGCACTGGAAAACACCATCCCTTTGCTTTTTTCAGAGCATAAAGTTGCAAAACCTGATAACCACTATGGGGGTGATTACGATGGAGTGCGGACTTGAGTCCCCCCGCCATCGTAGCAGGGATTTGGACCGCCTGCCTGTCATGTGGCGGTCCCGCACTCCACATTACGATGCGACCGCCACCATGGCGGTCGCATCCAGCAATTTAACATTGCGGCGGGTGCTGCTGGCTGCAGCACTCGCCGCAATGCCAAAAATGCACGTAGTGCATTTACCTGCACTACGTGGCAGGCACCACGAGTTGCCTGCCACTTAGTGCATGGAAATGCAGGGGGGATACCATGTACCCCCCGGTGCACCACCACCTCCCCCCAACACAAGGGGGGCCCGCAACAGGCATCCGAAACCAATCCCCGCCAGCCTTTACATGGCGGATTCGCCACCATGGAAAGGCTGGCTACAGCCAGCATCGTAATTTGGCGGACGGTGCCTCCTAGGCACCGCCACCATTTTAGGCATGCTGACCGCTCCGCCAGGCAGTCGGAAAGCGATTCCCCCCGCCATCGTAATGTGGCGGGGGGAAAATTGCTGTCCGATGGCGTAGGGCCCGCCACCACACGGCTGGCAGTGGCGGGCCTTCTGCCATAGTAATCACCCCCTATGTTTTACGTTTTTTTTAAAACATTGGAAAACACTGGAAAAAAATACCAGAATTCACAACAAAGAGAAACTGAAAATAGGAAAGTCTATTCACAATAAAACCTTTAACTATTGAGACCTAGCAAAGAAACCTTTTGCACAATTTCCACATGTACAGAGTGATTAGGCTTCTTGGTTTATCAGGATTGCACCAGTTTTTAATGATGGAGTCCAGAGGGGGACTGTCAGGACGCATGATTGTCTTGTCTGTAGATGTTGCCTGAATTGCAAGAGAACAGGTGACCCAGTGTTTCTTTGCAATTGTAAAAAATTACGTGAGCACACCCTAAATTCGGACAAGAGTGGGAACATAGATAAACTATGGTATGCAAAGGCACATGGGTGGGTACTAGGAACTGAATGAACACTTCAAATATACTGCCTGCCAACACATGCTCTTCAACGTGTGTCTCTGTTAGCGCTATGTGAGGGGCAGAGAATGTGGTCTGCTTCAGTGTCATAACATAAACAGATATGACCCCCCCCCCTGCAGAATGTAGTGAGGGTCCACTAAGACTCCCAAATCTCACAGACATTTCTATGCTTAGGTTGATTGAAGGACCTATGAATGGTGGGGCCCCCCTCCGTCACAGGGGCCTGTGTTACACTCCTGTTTTGCATGCACCCCTTGCGCTCTCTCAGCTGCATAGTTTGAACTGGTGGTGCCTGGTCAGCAGATGCGACTCCACCACTGCCCTTCAATGCTGTAGCTACCTGTATCACCATTTAAGCCACTCTCAAAGCCAAGAAATTTGATGGGGTAAGGGATGATTGTGACCTTGTGACAAAGAGTGGAGCAGAGGGCTGGGCTGTGTGGCTGCATTAATGTGTCCTGAATGATTGAGGATCAAGGGCATAGAAAGTCATACATGAGCATCTTTCGATACAAAACAGCCTCACATTTTTTCTTCTGTTACAGGGAATAGATAAAGGAAGTCATGTAAATTGCTTACAAAATCAATAGTTTTGCAAAAGGGGTTCCGCCCATTTAGTCCCGCAGGACTTTTTGCATCTGATCACCCAGATTTTGGACCTTTACTCTAGGCGAAACTCACTACCTAAGTCTCAATCACTGTCATTTCATGGATATTGGGCTGTGCATGTTTACCGCCAGTGTTCACCTTTTAAGATAAAGCCGCTGCATTTGAGCTAGGGTAAGGGGCACTGGACTGATTACACGTGGACACCTGCACATGCATGAGTATACATGTGCAGGCCTGGTAGCTGCACACAGGTAACATGCCTGTGGCAGGTTTGAACTGCAAATTTGACCTATCAAAATAACCTCTTTTGACAGGCCTAAACCTTCCTTTCAAATATAAATAAGTCACCCCTAAGCAGACCTTATGGCCCATAAAGGCCGGGTGCATGGTATTCAAAAGTAGGACTTGTGGAAATTCATGTTGAACATATCCTTACAGTGAAATATTTCCAAAAGCCATTTTCACTGTAGCACGGCTGCCTGCTTCCATAGGGAAACACTGGGCTACCTTGTTACATTTATTTAATGCTAATTTGGATTGGTAGCAGCTAGAGAAATAATTCAAGGACTCAATCAATCAACTCAATCTTTATTCCGCAGATTAGAACAGCCATAAAGGTACATATAATATCATATACAAAATAATTAAAATAGAATCAAAAATAGCATAAAAGTGCAAATTACTTAAAACGAAAAGATAAAAGGAGGCACCCCACCACTTCACTGAGTCACAACTAGCACACAATAATTTCCTGAGAAATGGGGCCCCCTTATGTGGAATGCAACATTAAACAAACATGGGGTTTTTGAAGTGCAAACACATAACTCAATGCAGTTTTATAATCTCTAATATTCAGAGCAAGAAATGGCATTAAAGGCACAGATTACATTAAACAAAAGGTTAAAAGGAGGCAGCTCCGCCACTTCCCTGAGTCACAGCAAGCACACAATACTGTTCCTGAGAAATAAGGCCCCCCTTATGTAAAGTGCAACATTAAAACAAACATGAGGGTCTTGAAGTGCAAACAGATAACTCAGTGCAGTTTTATAATATCTACTATTCTGTGCAAGGAGAATTAGTTTAAGGTAATAAATCCTTAAATACTTGTAAAAACCACAGAACCTTATAAAGTGCTGGGTGCTTTGCTTGGAGAGGCCATCGTTGGGACAAAGAAATGAGTTCAGCGGACATACTGTCATTTCAAGAAAGGCAACCAAATGATGCACTATGCCTGCACGTAGTCTTATCAGGGCAAAATAGTGCTGGATATTATTAACAAGGGACAAATAGTGCTGACAGTCCTCCTGAGGATTGGTTGACATATCAAAGGCAACAGTTGGTTTCCTCAGGTTCTCATACATACTAAGGACATGCCTACGTTTAAAAAAGTTGCTTTAATAAACCCTTCATTAAGAGATAGAGGGTTTTATAGTACAGACATGTTGAATAAGGTATTAAAAGATGTAGATATATAAGAAAGCCAGGAGATGTTGGAGACATGGTCCAGTGCAGGACTGTTCAAAATGACTGATTTTGTGAAGCTCGTTTCATCTCTAGACCAGATGGAGTGCCAGAGTAATAAAGGTTTCAATAGAAGCTGATCTTCCAAAAATTGCAATCCGACTTCCTTATGGGCAATCAGAGATGACGTTGAGACAGGCAGACATAGCAATTTTTTTTATAAAGGAATTCTCTTAAACTTGAAGTGGGTTACTAGGGGTGTAAGCCTGCAACTTCCCCCATATATATTGCAGTGGACCCCCACCCTGCCTTGTAAATGTCAGCCATTTCCTTGACCGGTCGGCAACCCAACCTTTGGGCAAACCTAAAAATCCAGTGGCAATTCCTACTCATCTTAGATCTAGCATTTCGACCTGTCTTGTCCATTTACCATTGCTCAAAAAAAGAATCCCTAAGTAGCCAAAGGACCTGACTCTTGCAATTGGTGAGTCCTCAATAAAAAAAGATCTACACTTGTGCACCTTTTTCCCGCAGGCCATGACATATGTTTTAACTTTATTAAATGCCATTTTCTTGGGGGGGGGAGGGCATGGCTTGCCGCGAGACGAAATGGCCGCAAGCTAAGGGAGCAAACCCCGAGCCTAACCTGCAATCCCCCGAATATCCGGCCATAATCCACCCAAACAACGCTGTGCGAGGAAACAGAAGAGCGAGAGATCCCCACGACTTGGAGCGGAGCAAAACAGTGGCTTTCCTGGATCGTTGAAGCTGCACCAAGAACTGCCGAGCAGATAGGCCAGAGGCCTCGGGCTCGAGTAGTGCGGCGGTCTGGCCAGGAGGCAACAGAGGTAAGGGGCGGGCCGCGACCAGCCCGGCGCCTGTGCCGAGAGTCTCTCATCCCCCCTCTTCCCACCAGCCGATGCCCATGCCAGCAATCCACACGCGTCGGGGGTCCTGGGACGCCTAGTATCGGATGACTGGGATTCCCAGGCGCGGCCTGCAGCAAGGGGAGGAGCACCTGGTGGAAGGGAACAGGGCCGTGAGGGCACATGCGGCGGCCCCAAGAAGATATCGGAGGGGTGGATTGAAGAGGCCCGAGCACTAGTCGAGGTAGAGGGATAACACATAAGCACTACAGAGACAATACGGACCCCGGTGCAAGCGTGGAGGCAACCGGGTGACGAAGTCCCGGCTGCAACAATGCATATAAGATCCAGGGAAGCACGCACGGTGACAGCTTCTCCCCCCCACCAAAAACAGCAGCACGGACCCCCCCCATCAACGGGTAACAGAGGACGATTATATAACACCAATTGGGGGTGAAGGAGGGGAACTACCCCCGGGTACGGGGTTCAAGAGGCTGGGAGACCCGCATCAGAGAGCCAGTTACTCTACTACGCAAGAGTGACAACACTATAAAACGAACGCTAGGAGGGGGACTATCTAAATATTCAGGGGACGTCAACGATTAGCAAAAGCCCCGTAAGGAGGACCAGAGTCAGCCCAACTACAGGACAACTCAGAGACCCCAGCAGGAAAACCGACAGGCCGTCAGGGGGCAAACTCTTGAGCAGGCGGTGGGGACTACTGCGGGGGCCCAAGGTATTCCCTGACCTCACCAGCCATAATACAGTCCTCATACGAACAAGAAGCAAACCAGGAGGGAAAAGGAGAAGACCCGAGAGCCATGATGGGAGGAACGGGCTCAAAGGGACCCCATCAAATGAAACTCAATAAATATACAGTAACTAAAGACTGCACTGCTGCAAATATGAGCGAGATGAAACCGGACCCCGTGGCGCAGCTGCACACGGAGGCAGAGGGTCCAACACTAAAAGACATAATGACAGCACTACAGGGAGTGAGAACAGATCTTGCAGGCAAAATAGACACCATGACCACGGAAGTGTCGCTGATGAGAGCTGATCTAAGAAATATGGGAGCCAGGGTGAAGGAAGTCGAAAAAGTCACAACCACCTTGGTGGATGATATGAAAGTGTTGAAGAAGCAAGTGCAGGAACTGGCCAACTCGACGAACATACTGGAGGCAAGGTTTGAAGATCAGGAAGGAAGGTCTCGGCGCAATAATGTGCAAATAATTGGGGTGCCGAAACAGGCGGAAGGACCCTTAGTTGATCTCTACGTCGAGTATTTAATCATCAAGAAGCTTCAACCGAGAGGCCTCTCCAGGCACTTCTCGGTAGAAAGGGCGCACAGAATACCTGGAACTAGGCCGAGATGAGGGGCCCCTCCACGCCCAATAATCACTCGAATTTTCAACTATAAGGATCGGGATGCGATTCTACAAACAGCCCGAAGCGCCCCGCCACTCAAGGTAGACAATGCAACAATAAGCTTTTATCCTGACTTTACGACAAAAGTACAACAAGCCCGACAGACATTTTTGGAAGTCAAAAAGTCATTGCGGGCAAAAGATATCAAATACTCAATGTTATTCCCATCAACACTTAGAGTGATCGCAGATGGCAATATATGGAGGTTTACCACCCCGGAAGAAGCATGGGAGTGGCTGGATGGGTGGCGAAGAATCGGAAAAATACGCCAACCAAACAATATTGAGGGCAATGCTAAAGATCACGAGGAAGAGGCGGTTGACGAAGCTACAAAGGATTAGAGAGATACAGAGACAATCAGTCCCAATCGGGAGAATGAGAAAAGAGATGACTTCCAAGCAGAGCTGATGCGTAACGAGGTCGGGGAGCAAAACAAAAGAACAATAGAGGGCGGAGACTTTGAGAAGGAGAGCTTCGGAAAGAGACTGAAAGGAGAAAAAAGCAGATAAGACATTTTAATAGAGTTTAAATCTGATTCTATTCCGGGGACAATATTGGGGTCCGAAATGTATACGTATGATATAAGAGACACAGCAGAATTTATGGGGGAGGAGGGATGAAACTCGGCGGGCGAGGGTATGGCCTAGGCCTGCCCAAAGCATCAAAGTTGTGTTATGGGGCGACAGGCGCTCTGCAAGTTTGGGGGGTGGGATGTTGATCGCCCACTGTGCAGGGTAGCAGGGAGGGGAGAGTTACACAGTTGGGGGTTACAAAAATGTTTGCTGTTTGTTTTCAGTTTTCAATGCATAGACACTACAAACTACAGTAGGGTAAGAGTGGGTAGGGTGGAACAGAACACAGATCCCCTAGGGTGAAGAGAAATACATGATACGCAAGCTGCACATATGTACACCTAGGAGTGCCAAAGGCAGGGAAGAACACTGAGAAACGGAGCCCAACACTGCCCGAAGGGCACACTCCAAACGGACGTACACTGACGCTCATGACCTGGAACGTTAACGGACTGGGTAATAAAATTAAGCGGACAATTGTTATGCAATACATTTGCAGACATGCTCCCGATGTTGTGCTATTATAAGAAACGCATCTAAAGGGTAATTCATGCAAGGCCCTAGATAGACTCGGGTACAAACTGTTGGCACATTCGGGGTTCACCTCAGGGTCCAGAGGGGTAGGTATACTAATAAAAATAACGTTGCAATTAATTCCCCAAAAGGTTTGGCATGACCAACTGGGCAGATAAGTAGCCCTAACTGGGAAGTGGGAGGGCAAGACAGTTAACATATGCTCAGTATATACACCGCCGAAAATGCATTCCAGCACACTGCCGGAGCTAAGTGCGCTGCTCCTTAAATTCCCAAAAGGGATGTTAGTAATGGGGGGAGACTGGAATGCTGTGATGGACCCAAGCATAGATAGGTTATCAAACGCCAACAGGGAAACAGGTGGCGACACTAAAATCGTTTGTGGAAGCAATGGGACTGCTTGATCTGTGGCGGGCACACAATCCACTAAGCAGACAATACACACACTCGTCGGCAGCACATCTGGGGCAGTCCAGATTAGACTACTATTTAACATACGCCTGCGATGCAGGCGGTTTCAGAGGGGCTGCCCACAAGGCAAGAGGCCTCTCGGACCACTCGCCAGTGGAGGTTGCACTTCAAGGGCCCACTAGGACCTACACTCTCCCACCACGCATAGACCCCTGGTTGGTTAAAAACAGGAAGACGCAAGATAAAATCAGTGAATGCAGGAAGCAATACTTTCAGGAGATCCAGGGAACAGTTGACTCACAAGCGGTTTTATGGGAAGCATACAAAACAGTAATTCGAGGTTATACACAAGCATTGACAGGGGGAGAGAAAAAAGAGAGACAGTTACAATACGAAGCGCTTGAGAAAGAACTATTACATTTGGAAAGTACTAAAACAAGCACGACGACCACAGACCCGCGGCTCAGACACCAAATACGCCTTAGGCAGAAGGAAATGAGGGACCTGGCAGAAGGGGCTGCCAGGGAACACAACAGGGCCACCCAGCGAAGGATATACGAAGTGGGAGATAAAGCGACGAAGCTCTTAGCATGGCTGGAAAAAAGAGACAGAGAAAGGAACTGGGTATCAGAGGTCGTAAATGAGAAGGATGAACTCTATGTAACAGGAGAAAGTATAGCAGAAACCTTTGCGGCTTATTACGAACAGATATACCAATCTGTCACAAACCGCACAGTGGAAGACTGTGCTGAACTGCTGAGAGAGGTTAGACTCCCCACGATAGCACAAGACGATACGAAAGAATTAGAGAAAGACATTACAGAGGAAGAAATTTGTAGTGCAATAGGCGCCCTCCAATTGGAAAAGGCAGCTGGACCGAACGGTATACCAATAGAGCTCTACAAGGGAGTGGCAACAACAGTGGCCCAATACATGCTAAATATGTTCGAAGAGTCAGTACAACAGGGCAGCCTACCGGAGGACCAAAGACTGGCCACAATAGTAGTCATCCCAAAGCAAGGAAAACCTCCGGAGTGCTGTTCCTCATACAGGCCAATATCCCTGCTAAACGCAGAAGCAAAGATCCTGGCAAAGATTATAGCCACAAGACTGACCGGGATAATAACAGGCCTTATACACCCAGATCAGTCGGGCTTTATGCCTAAGCGAAGCACCAGACTAAACCTCAGGCGATTATATGGGGTGATGCACGTAGCTAAAACCAAACCAGATGAGAATGCTGTATTACTGTCATTAGACGCCCAAATGGCGTTCGACAGTATAGAATGGGAGTTCTTGTTCGCTGTATTGGAGCGCCTGGGATTTGGTCCTAAGATACAGGCCTGGATTAGGTTACTCTACACTGATCCATGGACAAGAATAAGTGTAAATGGAACGGTATCGAGGCAGGTGACACTTGGCAGGGGAACAAGGCAGGGATGTCCGCTCTCTCCTATGCTATTTGCACTCGCAATAAAACCTCTGGCAACATGGGTCAGAGGAGATCCGATAATAAGAGGCATTAAGATAGGAGAGGAATGGGAGGAGAGGATTTCGCTAAATGCGGACGACATACTCCTGTATGCCACAAGACCTTACTCGACGGTGCACAGAATACTGCACATATTTCAACTGTTTGGGGGCTACTCAGGTTACGGAATAAACTGGAACAAATCATTAATATTTGTATTGGCAGGAGTGACGCCAGCCTTGCCAGCTATGAGCAGTGCACTTCCAATAAAGACCAAGTTTAAATATTTGGGAATAATGATTACAAAGACAGAAAAATAGTTTAGAGAGGACAACCTGACTCCCCAACTGCACAAGCTGAAAGGAGACGTGGCTCATTGGAGTAAACTACCGCTCTCACTGATGGGCCGAGCGGCAATTTTTAAGATGATTGCCTTGCCGCACCTGTTACATGTCTTGTCAAATACTCCATACAGAGTACCAGCAAAATACTTCCAAACAATAGATGCGGAACTGCGTCAGCTCCTATGGGATGGGGGAACCCCAGGATAGCGTTAGGCAAACTACAGAGAGGCCAATTTGATGGGGGATAGCAGTCCCAGATATACGCAAATATTATTGGGCAGCACAGTTAATGATTGGGTCTATGCAGGCAGAGAGGAGCCGGCTTACCAAGTAGACCATTGGGCAATGGGACAGAAGGGCTACCTGGATGCTATACATAGCAAGAGGCCCATTGGAGGGCTGCTGACCCACACGCAAACAACAGTCAGGATATGGAAAGAGGCAACAAAATTTCGAGGGTGGAAGGACAGACTGACAAAGCGAACACCCTTGTGGGCAGGGGTTCTCCTGAGGGAAGTGCGAAAGTTACAAGGTCTCCGGGCTTGGGAACTCCTGGGTATAGAATCTTTGGGAGATGTGTGGAAAGGCCAGGAAGGGGTGAGCTTCCAGAGTCTGCAGAAAGAATACCAACTGTCGGACACAGAAAGATTTAAATATGTGCAGTTGAGACACGCCCTAACAGTACACATAAAAAGGGGAGAAAGTATACCTGAACACTCACCGATGGAGGATAGACTCATAGCAGATCCAATACCGGAAAAAGCAACGTCCCTAATATATAAGAAACTAATGAATAACACTCTGGATCTGTTGGTAAACCTTAGGGAGCAATCGGAGAGGGATGTGGGACCCCTGGAAGAAGAAGACTGGATGGAGGTCATACAAAGTCCAGCGGAGGTAGCCATCAGGTCCTGCTTTAGATTGATACAACTTAAAATTGTACATAGAGTATACATTACTAGACAAAGGCTTAGTCGGATGAGGAAAGGCGACACATCCAAGTGCCTGAGAGGTTGTAATGGAGAAGGCAGTTTTCTCCATACTTTGTGGAGCTACCCCGCTTTGCAGGGATTCTGGAAGGGGACAACAAAAGTGATGTCCAAGGTGGTAGACCAGGGGGTACCAATGGAGGCCAAGTGGCGAATATTAACTGTAACAACAGGAGTGGACGGGTCACGATACACAAAAATATGGCTGATGTTAGCTGACATAGTGGCAAAAAGAAACATAGCTAGGCTATGGGGGACAGCTCAAGTTCCAACAGTGAAAGAATGGGAGCGGGATATGGATTGGTGCTGTGCCGCAGAGAAAGTAATCTATCAGGGGTGAGGATGCCCTGGCAAATGGGATAGAGTGTGGGGAAACTGGGCAAAATACAGAGAGCTATAAATATAAGACAGATTTGGAAAACACGAAGGGCGAGAGTGAAATGGGCTCTTGGCACTAAAAAGAGTGCTGAAATGCAAGCTGGGCACTGCCGAGATGAATGCTGTAACCAGAGGGACTAGATAAGAAATAAGGGGACTGTAGTGGAAGAAGGGAATATATCAACATGTACTGTAAAGTTTTAATATGCATTGATTGATAATAAAAAGATTTTATTTTTAAAAATGCCATTTTCTTGGAGTCCATAAAGGCCCCAAATGCGTTCTTCAACTTCTGCAGGCTGATTGGTGTCCTAGAGAGTGAAACAGCATCTTCAGCGTATAGAAGTACGGGAACCGGACGCCCAGCGACACTGGGCCCGATTCACAGAACTAACTTAAGACAAAATCCTAAACTTACTACCATTTTGGTATTCACAGAAGGCACTTACTCATTTTGGTATTCACAGAAGGCACTTACTCATTTTGGCATTCACAGAAGGCACTTACTCATTTTGGTATTCACAGAAGGCACTTACTCATTGATGAGTAAGTGCCTTCTGTGAATACCAAAATGAGTAACTTACTGTGAATACCAAAATGAGTAACTTACTCATTTTGAGTAACTTACTCATTTTGATATTCACAGAAGGCACTTACTCATTGATGAGTAAGTGCCTTCTGTGAATACCAAAATGAGTAAGTGCCTTCTGTGAATACCAAAATGGTAGTAAGTTTAGGATTTTGTCTTAAGTTATTTCTGTGAATTGGGCCCACTGGGCGTATCTACCTGCCGAACTTGATAGGGCACCATCAATGCCATTGATAAAAAAGCGAGAGCAAAAAAGGGGTCAATACACAGCACTGTCTGATTCCCCTCTGGACCCTGAAAAGAGGGGAATATTCTCTGTTGGGGCCATATCGAACCTTACCGGACAAATTTTCATATAGGTGTGCAAGAAAACAGACAATCTCTACCGGGGCACCAAGAGAGCTCAGGGTTGAAGAAAGGATAGAATGGTCGACCAAATCAAAGGCACTGCTTAGAACAGCAAAACAGAGAAAAGGGGATGCTTTCTTAACCCTGGTATATTTCCCAATCAGCAGTTCCAAATTGACACATTTCTCAACTGTCCCCAAGCCCCTCAAGAAGCCAAACTGTATCTCAGATCAAATAGAATTATCATTTGCACATTCCTCCAGTCTCATTCGTAGTATCTTGCTCTTTAATTTCACTGAGGAATCAAGAAGGGAAATAGGGCGATAACATTTAGGGTCTGATTTATCGACCCTTCTTGAAAATAGTGACTATAGTTGAGACAGCCCAGGAGGGAGGGATTGTACATTGTGCAGCTGCATTGAATACCTGTGTCAAAATGGGGCCCCATAGATCCCCTGATATTTTGAATGCATCAACTGGTACCCCATCGGGGCCTACACCATTGGGTCTAACTGGAGCAATGATAACTATGCCTGCAGGTTCTTCAGCACTTTTGGCCCAGAAAAAGAATGTCAGTACTACAGGTTATGATCACTCATTGCAGTCAGGATTATGCGGGGGCAGAACAAATTCCTTGCAGAGGTTGAAATCAAAACATGTTTGATAATGGTGTGAGCATTTCTATCAATAAATAAGGGGACCTGCTCCCCGTTATCGGTGCATCTACATTCAAGGAGGACAAGATCATATTTTGTGATTGAGGAGTTCAGTGTGTTTCCATAGTCATTATAAGGGAAATGTAGGGAACTAACCTTCTTATCGTTGGAGAGCCCGCAACCTGCTTCACTGGGAGAGGGCATGCCTGGATGTTAAAACCACCTGCCCATAATATAGAAAAACTAGAATGGATCGGGTTCAAAAAGGCTTCCAGCCCTTTATCAAGGGCATGTACCACCGAGCTATGAGAGGTATCAAATATGTTATTATAAAAATTGCCAACCGCTAGGTCAGGGACACCCTTGAATGATAACCAGAGAAACTGGCAATAAGGTGAAACATATACAAGCTTCCTTGTGGCAACAGGCAACTTATTTGAAATTAAGATCTGTAACCCTCCCTTTGGCACGCCCTGCTAGAGATGGTATGGCGCCCAGGGAGTGGATAGAAATGCCATCGACATATATTGGGTCCACCCTTCAAGGTTCCTGGGTACAAATAATGTCAAAGACGGGCGTAATTCGTAGCCAGTCAGGGGAATTCAACTTATTCAGAAACCCGCACACATTCCAAGTAAGAACGTGGTAAAGCCCTTCATGGGCCTGAAAGGTAGGAGTCAAGAGAGGCTCTATGAGGTAACAAATATCAACATCATTAGCATTAACAATTGCATTGGCAATCGACTTGCAGGTAGGAATCAGGGGAGGCTCAATAGAATCACAGGTATCAGCATTATCATTAACATTACCAAATGTATTTGTGGTCAAGGGCTAATTTTTATAGTTGTGAAAAAATCTAATTTAATGGTGAAATCAAATTGTGTCTAACTAATGAGCAACAAGTACTTTTAGAAGGTTGTAAGCATTCAACTGTCACCTGACAGCAGGATGGCTCTCCTGTGGTGAGATATAGATCACTCCCTGACAGAGAACAAAAGGGATGTGTGTGAGCAATAGCTGGCATTCCCTTGACAGATTGGTCTGGGGGAGGTGGCCAAGGATTAGTTACACTTCAAAGGGTCCTTCTCCGTCACAAACAGATAATTATGACATCAGGCCTGCATCCTTCCTTTGTCGCTTTAACAAACTTGGTTCCGAAACAAGTGGGAGGGGAGCTGCCCCAGAACAGGTTTGGAATGACCACAAGAGAGGGTGTTCCCATTAGTATATCCACACCTCTGGATGGGCACAGGATAAGGGGAAACAAGAGTTCTGTTATATTGGATTGTCCCAAAATGCTATGCATGAGGGTTGGGAGAGGTGTGGAGGGATGATGTGGTGTTCTAAGATTGGCCAGGAGTGCCTGGCATCTTGAATTTTCCACCCACACTTATAACCCACTGCCCAAGGAAGTGACAGAGAACACTCACGGTCATGTGGAGTTTCAGATGAAGGACTGTCCTGCTGCATGAGGAGCTTAAAGTAAGACTTGACCCACTTGCCTTGAACCCAGGACCCCAGAAGTGACTCCAAGAATCAGTTGGTTGACCTCCTGTTTGAGCTGCAGGCACACAGCAAACATCCAGAGGCCTCTCTTCCTGCAACTGCCCAACTGACCAGTATCAATTGGGCCTGCCCTGGACCCTGCTGCTGGCCTCTGTTGGAGTGAGACTTAACCCCCCAAAGTGGTGCCAAGGTCCTGCACCCTTGGCAGTTGTGGGAGTGTAATCCTCCTGTCCACACTGCAAAACCTGAGACCTAGAAACATTTTGTCAACTTTCTGCATGAAGAACCAACTGACTGGAACTGCCATCGAAGCTGCAGCCTTAGACGTCAAATCGGCAGTCAGACTCAACTTGCTGGTTTGTCCCGCTGAAAAGTTCCAAACCTCTAGAAAAGTTCCTAAGTCTGAATGTAGAGGGCTTCATCTGGACTGATGTCGAGCAGCAACTCATTGACGCCTTCATGGCAATGTTGTGACTTGCCTTGGTTGCTATGCACCCTCCCCAGAGTTCCAGGTCCCTGCTGCTCATCCAGTGTGTGAGGTCATTAGAATGTTGAGAGTGTTTGTGGTTGGATGAGTGTCAGTTGAAGGAATGGGCTGAGCAGCAAGGATGCTACTTCTGATGGGGTGTCATCTGTAACTTGGAACAAGATTAATAAATATCCATCTTTAATCCATACTACAGCCTGCAGCCTGACCCACCGGCAGCCTCATCAGCTAGGGGCCATATTTACGACCATTGTGAATTGCGACTCGCAAATTGCAACAAATTGCGAGTCGCAATTTGCGAGTCGCAAATCGCAATGTACAACAGTGTCTCAGACACTGTTTGCGATTCCCAATGGGGTCGCAAATTGCATGCCTTATGAATATTAATGAGGCACTCGCAATTTGCGACCCCATTAGGAATGGCTGGCCCTCCCAGGTATGGTGGCCTGCTGGGCTCAGCAGACCTCCATGTCTGGGACTGCTTTTAAATAAAGCAGTTTTTTTAAAAAAATGCAGCCCGTTTTCCTTAAAGGAAAACGGGATGCATTTAAAAAAAGAAAAATGAAACGTTTTCATTTCATTTTTTAAGGGCAGGTAGTGGTCCCTGGGACCACTGCCTGCCCCAAAAAAATATTTTCACCTGCATTGACAAAGGGGAAGGGGTCCCCTGTGACCCCTTCCCGTTTGCGAGTGCTTTACCACCCTTCTGAGAAGGATGGTAAACTGCGACTGTTTTGCAACCACAATTGTGGTTGCAAAACAGTCTTACATAGGGTTCAGACTCACTATTAGGAAGGGACGCCCTTGGAACGCCCCTTCCTAATAGCGATTCGGTAATCCTATTTAGCGAGTTGCAATCATTTGCGACTCGCTAAATAGGGTTAGCAGATGGGCCATTTGTTTTTTGCATGCGCAAACGGTCGTACATCTGGCCCTCGGACTTTTCTCCAAAAAAACAACTAAGCCCGAAGGTAAACTTTCCACCAGGATGAAAATGGTCCCTGTATCTGAACAGTGCTCCATCACGGTCGACCTTACCATTTGACCTGATACCTGTGGTTGGCGCTTTGCACTTTTTGGCTAGAATTATTTACAATTTCTACAAATATTGTCGCTAGTTTCCCATACCAAATTTTGTCATTTTGGTGTCTATTTGTTCATTAAAATGCACTCTATTTTTATAAATTGGAGTGAGATTTTTATTTTGTTGTGCTTTCTACATCTTAACTGTTTTGTTACTGATAAATGCTTTATACATTTCTCTTATGTTAAGCATGTTTTCTCTGTACTACTGCTACCAAGGGTTGAGCTCAGGATTAAATTATCGAGACCTGACTGGACCTAGTTAGGAATAGTGCCATTAATACAGCTAAGAATCTACTTTCTCACATATACTTATTATGGTTGCTGCAAAGACAACTTAAGTATTTAAAAACAATGCAATGTTTTTTGACAACTATTCCTTCCCACTAATTGCCTCATTACGAACCGACCTGTATAAATGGGATGGTAATACCATATCTGCTGTTGGAAGCAGAATGGGGACTAACATTAGACACCCAACATTCCTGGGCCATTTTTAAACCAGCATTTAGCAGATGACTGGAATAACAGGTGGTATTGGGTGCTCTGTATTACAATGGCCAAAACCTCCCACAGTAATAAGAGGTGGGATTCTGCACCTGGTAAACCTTGCAGTCATGCGCAATGGTGTTTTCACAGAAAATCTTCTGAAATAACACTCCGTACACATGGGGTTGAGTGTCTACATGGGAAAATGTTATTTACCTAAGAAAAATTCTCAGTTCTAAGGTAGCAGTCATAATAATTCTGACAGAATGAAGAGTTGTGGCCCGTTGAGGCTTGGGTGCCATTGTCATGCCTGCCACTGTAATCTATCATGCAGTTAAACTTGTGAGCACATATGCCAAAGTCTTGCTTTCAGTCATAAACTGGCACAACTAAATAATACAGGTTGATATTTCAAGTTGAAATGCCCACATTCTGTTTACATTAAAGAAGCTGCGATAACCTAAATTCTGTATAAACTATCTTTGTTTAAAATATATGTAAAATATGCATTCAATTTTCCTTATTTAGGCTAGAGTCAGCTATGTCAACTTACCACGTATTGTGAGGTGACTTTAGGCCTTTCTGGGGTTTTTCAAGTTATAGCATCAAGTATCTGAGACTTATATTTTTACTTTTACTACTAAATGCACCTGCAAGGCCAGCTTTTTACTGTTAGCTGACACCACCATGACATAGAGGACTGGGCCACTTTGAGGTGTGGGGACTATAATGAAGAGAGGCGATATCAAACTTAAATGTCACTTATCTAAAAACAGTAATACTTACTTTAACCTCTCAAAATAATCAACTGCATTGTTGCATTTACATCAAATCCCTAAGCGTGACAATGGTAGGAGGGGGACCTAAGTGGGTCACATGTGGTGCTGCATGGTGTGGCTTGGACGATCTTTTATGCTACTGAAAAGAATTTAAGTGACAGTAAACTGTTATAGGGCTAGGAAGCCTACAGGAGGCCATCAGAAGGTCATGGGACTGAGGCACACGAAACACACACCAGGATTTTTTAAGTTGGACTAAGCTAAAAATGTGTGTCTCCCACCTAAACAGGGAATATTTGTGTGTTGGACTTGGCTCTCTCTGCAGGGCCACCCCCAAACATTTTGCCTTCACCCCTCCAATTGTTTGGAATTGATTTTTGTTGGCCTTACGACTCTGTGCACTTTACCACAGCTAACCTGTGCTAAAGTGCTTGTGCTCACTCCATAAAACATGGTAAAATTGGCCTACTCCTGATTGGCATTTTTCATTTATTTATAAGTCCCTAGGAAGTGGATTACCATTTACCCAGGGCTGGTAAATTAAATGCTACTGGTGGGCCTTTCAGACGTGGGTCCCGTGCTCTCCATGCCACTGGAGTCAAGCTATCCTGTCTGATGAGGGGTGAAACCCGACACCGGTCCTAGGATGCTTGTTTCCAGTCCAGGGAGGACCTGGCCTGGCAGTTCAGGCTGGACTGCTCCCATAGGGTACAGGGTCAAGACTGATTTGCATATGGCTGGGTTCAAACTGGAATTGCATGGTGAGCAAAAAAAGCAATGGATTTAGGCCCAGACCTCTGTACTGGGGTGAATGTATGACATTGTTCTGCATTCTGTCCATCAATTGTTGTTTTTGCATTTGTCACCCCGAGTGGGACGTGTATGCCCAGACGTGGGTCCTGTGCTCTCCATGCCACTGGAGTGAAGCTATCCTGGCTGATGAGGGGTGAAACCCCGAAACCGGTCCTAGGATGCTTGTTTCCAGTCCAGGGAGGACCTGGCCTGGCAGTTCAGGCTGGACTGTTCCCATTGGGCACAAGACTGATTTGCGTATGGCTGGGTTCCAACTGGAATGGCATGGTGAGCAAAGAAACAATAGATTTAGGCCCAAATCTCTGTACTGGGGTGAATGTATGACATTGTTCTGCATTCTGTCCATCAATTGTTGTTTTTGCATCTGTCACCCCGAGCGGGACGGGTATGCCCAGACGAGTGGGACGGGTATGCCCAGACGTGGGTCCCGCGCTCTACATGCCACTGGAGTTAAGCTATCCTGGCTGATGAGGGGTGAAACCCTGAAACCGGTCCTAGGATGCTTGTTTCCAGTCCAGGGAGGACCTGGACTGGCAGTTCAGGCTGGACTGTTCCCATTGGGCACAGGGTCAAGACTGATTTGCATATGGCTGGGTTCACACTGGAATGTCATGGTGAGCAAAAAAACGATGGATTTAAGCCCAGATCTCTGTACTGGGGTGAATGTATGACATTGTTCTGCATTCTGTCCATCAATTGTTGTTTTTGCACTACTGGGCCTGCAGCACTTATTGTGACACACACTTAAGCAGCCCTTAAAACATGTCCAAGGCCTGCCATTGCAGCCTGATGGCAGTTTCTTTTTCTTTAAATTTATTTTTATTGAACAGTTAAACAAAGACAACTGTGGTGACAGTAGACATTCCAGATCAGAAGATAAAGACAGCAGCATCAACTGACTGTCCCATTAAGGAATGTTACATGTCGACATTTGACGATTGCATCAAAAATCCCAAGATCAGCAGCAAGATCCACTCCATCAATATTACGAGACATCATCATTAGTGCCACCCAGGGGCTCACAGAGTTCCCCCCTATATGCATTCCACTTACCCCATATCTTTGTCCATTTATTTGGACAACCCCTCCCCAAATAGACCACTCTCTCATCCAGCGTGCACCAGTCCATGTCTCTCTTCCAGTCCCCCAAACTCGGGCTCAATTTGGATGACCACATGCAAGCTATGTTTCGCTTGGCCATCATCAGTCCCAATTTAATCAAGAGACGGTCCATATGACTGAGGTCTGTTTCAGCCCAAACATTGAGAAGGCACCATTTGGCCGACAGTGCCAGATCACTGCCAACTACTTTATTGAGGCAAGCCAGTACCCTCCCCCAATAATGTTGGAGCACAGGGCAACTCCACTGCACATGGAAGAAAGAGCCTTTCTGACCACACCGCCTAGGACACCAAGCTTAATCTAAGTTGCCCATTTAACCAGGGCAGTACATGCATAGTAGCTGCGATGAAGAATTTTCATTTGCACCAATCGAAATCTGGATCGTATGGCCACTTCCCTTGGGGAGGCCAGGGCTTTCGGCCACTCTCCTTCATCCAAATCCCCTATGGCTCACTCCCAGCTTGTCAGCACCAAGTTGACTTGGCAAAATAACCCCCTTGCCAAGCCGTAAACTCCCTTTTTGTTACATATAAGTCACCCCTAATGTAGGCCCTAGACATCCCATATGGTAGGGTGCATTGTAGTTAAAAGGTTGGACATGTATTTTTAAGTTTTACATGTGCTTGTAGTGAAAAACTCTCAAATTAGTTTTTCACTACTGTGTAGCCTACCACTCCCGTAGTATAACTTTGGGTTACCCTATTATATTTAAAAAGGGCTTTTTTTTCAGAGCAGATAGGAACATCATTTATGGTGTCGGAGGAATTGTAATTTAAATCCTCTTTAATGGTAAGGTCAGATTTTAAGTCAAAATTCTTTAAAAATGCCACTTTTAGAAAGTTGGAGTTTTCTTGTCCTTACCATTTGGTGCCTGCAGCCTGCTCCTGGGTCACATGACAATGTGTATTGGCAGTTGACCTTTGTGTATTCCTCCCAAACAGTCACACAATAGAGGGACTAAGTGTGCCTGGATGGGTCATCTCAGGCAGGATGGAGGGGCAGAACTATGCACAGCCCCACTTGCGCTTGAATAGACAGTGTCTCTGCTCTCACACAAAGAACTTCACACTAGCCTATTGTGCCTGCAGGCAGACTGGTACCAGGACTGGGATGCAGGAAATTCCAGACACTTCTGTGAGGGGAAGCCTTCAGAGGTTTCTCTCACTTCAAAGGAGGTGCCAGATATAAAAATAGGACCCTCAGACCCACTCTTCAGTTCACTCCTGGACCTGCGGAAGAATTCTCAGAGGACTGCCTGCTGCTGTGGCCTGCTGTGTACTTCAGAGGACTACCTTGCTGTACCAAGAAGGACTGCTCTGCTGCATGAAGCATGATCTGAGTCCCCAGAGGTCTGTCATGCTGCTTGAACCCAAGAATTCCAGAATGACTCCAGGGCTAGTTGGCTGGCCTCTAGATCAGAACTTTAGGGGCAGAAAAGGCGCAAACCATCTTGAACCTACACCTAGACCCTGCCTGAGTGAGTCCTGACCCTCCAAATGGTGCTCCTCTAGTGCTGGACCCTTTGAAGTGGTGCTAAATGTGTCCAGATAGCCCAAATCCAAAACTTGGGACTTAAAAAACGTTTTGGATGAAAACTCCTCTGAGAACCGAGAGGACACAGGGACCTACCTGCTTCTCGATCCGCCCAAAATGCATCGCCAGCCGGCTTGACTTCACAGCAGCTCCCGCTACGTTGTTCTCCGCAGCAGCAAATACTGTTCAGCGGGTGCCCACTGAAGGGGTATCCAGCCTTGTGGAGACCTCATCAGCTACAGCCTGCAGCTTTGTCCCGCTGGAGATTTTTGACTTCCAAAAAAGAGACTAATTTTGAACAAAGGAATGTTCACAGCAACTTCGTCCAGTGGCTCCTTCTCGGACACGGGCAACTGCCGTGCCCTGCTGAACTTTACTTTCTAAGACATTTTTTCACCAAAATTTCTTTTAAATCCAAAGGTGAGAAGAGACTACGCTCAATGCACTATATCTATCCAACCTGCACTCCATCTCGGTCGGCCTTAACGTTCAGCATTGCCCTGGTCTCGGGCGACTAGATGTCCACGGTTGGCACTGTGAACTTTAAGGCTCTATTTTCCACTTAAAACTTTAAACATTCATGACTCTGGTTCTACCGATTGGAATTTTGTCAGCTGATGTCAAATAATTTATTAAAATTTACCCTATTTTTCTAAATTGCTGTGGGATTTTTCTTGTGTGGTGATTTCACTTTATTGCTGTTTAAGTGCTGCATAAATACTTTACACATTGCCTCTAAGTTACGCCTGACTGTTTTTGTGCCAAGCTACCAGAGTATTAAGCAAGGGTTAATAGTGACTTTTTATGGTTCACACTGGCAAGGATTGTGGTTGTTGCTTGAGAAGGGTTCACACCCCTCTCAACCAACAACCCAACTTCTCATAGTGTGTTTGACACAGGGGAAGCAGTCTTTCATGGGACATAGGAAAACCAATGGTGAAGTGAGTATTTTCAGACTGTCAGGGATCTGGGGATCAGGCATGGGCTGCAGATTGACAGAGACTGAGAAATCCATTTTGACTTACCCTCAAGTGAGGGGTGTCACCCATCTTGGATTAGTTTTCAATGCTTCTAGCCGATCCTTCTCATCTTCCAAAAGACTTGTTAAACTCCAGTAATTTGATTGAAATTACGCCCACAAACACATGGCTTCCCTCTTTTTTGGTGGCTCAATAGGCTGTGATTAGTGACTGACCATAGTGGAGCTTCCCAATCCTTTTTCATTCAGGTGGGGACACTAGGTGGTTTAAGATTGTCAGGGGATTGAGAGTGATAGGCAAGGCTGTTCAGGCAGGCTGTCAGGGAGCTGGGAGGAATAAATGATAGGACAGCTGACAAGGGCCTGAAGAACAGATATGATCGATGATATGTGGAGAGAAAATCACACGATTAGTCTTATTACTATGTCAATAACCAAAATGTCATCTTTCTTCTATGCCAGCAGTGTGTCCACGTTTTCAGCTTTTGGAATCTGGTCACCATACATATGTAAAAGTTTGCTTTCTGGAGCCCTTTGTTGGTGCTTCTATACTAATAAAGCTAACATACTAGCTTACCATGTAAAATGCATTTAATGTCTGAAATGCAGAAGTAGTTGTCGCTTTGTGAGACAGTTCTGTCAGACTTCATCTGAGGCCTATCTCAATACAATTATTAATTATTCTCCATAAGCAAGGAAATAACTGATCTTCATTTATTGCCTACTATATTGCCTACAAGTGCCTAGGCCCAGCCCCCTTAGACATACCTATGACGGTAAACAGCGTTTACCACGCATGCGTAACAACGCATGCAATAACAACGCGGTCGTTACAACGACTGCGTTGTTATTTCGCATACCGTTACAACGCAAGTGCGAACAACGACTTGCGTTGGGGGGCAGAAGGTGTTGGATTTAAAATCCAACACCTTCCCTAGTGTCCGCACAGACTGGAGTTGGAATAGTAATTTATACTATTCCAACATCCAGCGCCCCCTAACGCAAGTCGTTGTTACGACTTGCGTTGTAACGGTATGCGAAATAACAACGCGGTCGTTGTAACAACCGCGTTGTTATGGCATGCGTGGTAAACGCATGCGAAAAAAGATCACATATTCACCTATGACCAGTCCTCCGACCGGTCAAGCCCCTTTTGGACCAGACTCCTGCACCTCTCCTGCTCTTGCTCGTCCTCTCTCTCCCTACTTTGCTCTCTCTCTCTCCTGTTCTCTCTCACACCTCTAGTGCCTTCCCCTGTCTCTTGTTTCCTCCTGTGCTGTTTCCGTTAGCTGTTGTGCCATTTCTTGTGCCTTGTTGGCTTGAGCTCTTTTGCATCTTGTCACCTTTGTGCCATCTCTTTTTTCTTGTGCTTGTTTGCCTCTGTTAGCTTTGTGCCATCTCTTTGTGCCTTTTGCCTTGTGCTCTATTGCCTCTTGTACCCTCTGTGCCATCTCTTTAGCCTTTTGCTTTTCTGCCTTTGTTACCTTTTTGTGCCACCTCTTTGCACCTTTTGCCTTGCGTTCTTTTGCCTTGTCTTGTTACCTTTGTGCTGTCTGTGTCAAGTTTTGTGCCATCTCTTTGTGACACATTTCTCTTTCCACTTTGTGCCCTTCCCGCCCTCCTTTTCCTAACTTACGAGCCTGTCTTTCCTCTCCTGCTTCTTACCTGCTCCTTCCTATGTTCCCACTAAGCCCAGCCCTCTGCTCCCTGCACACCTCTCCCCTTCTAGAACCTACTTAAAGGCGGCTGCAGCATAGACCAGTCATTGCAGGTGCCTAGGCCCAGCCCCCTTGGGCTTGCCTGTGACCAGTCCTCTGACTGGTCAAGGCCCTTTCGAACTCGGCTGCTGCACCTCGAGGCACCCGCTCTCGCTCACCCTCTCACTCTCTACCCTCCAGTCTCTCTCTCTTTCTCTCTCTCTCCTGCCCTTTCTTGCACCTCTAGTGCCTCTCACTGCCTCTTCTTTCCTCCTGTACAGACTCCATTTGCTTTCATCTCTTTGTGCCTTTTTGCCTTGTGCTCTTTTGACTCTGTCACCTCTCTACCTCTGATACCTTTGTGCCATTTCTTTGTGCCTTTAGCTTTATTGCCTCTTGTTACCACTGTGCCATCTCTTTAGCCTTGTGCTCTTCTGCCTCAGTTACCTTGGTGTGCCATCTCTTTGTGCTTTTTGCCTTGTGCTCTTTTGCCTTGTCTTGTTACTTTTGTGCCATCTTGTCAGGATTTGTGCCATCTATTTCATCTGTTTGCCCTTTCCATGCTCCTTTTCCCACCTCCTATGCATGCCTCCTCCCGCACTCCGTATGTGCTCCTTCCTGGTCCTTCCTGCCCTATTGTTAAGCCTGCCCACCACCTCCTGCAATCCTCCCCCCTCCCAGGACCTAATTAATGGCAGCCTCTGAAGCATCAAAGGCAAACCCATCTGCACCTGTCTTCATCTGGACCACGCCAGCACCATGAACCCTAGTCTACCTTCTCCCCAGCTGCACTGAGCAGCGTTCCTCTGGTCTCGCAACCCTAGATGCCAATCTCCATGCTGCTGGAGCATCACACCACACTACAGAGGAGCATACTCTTGCACCCACTGCAGCTTCGCGTGCAGTAACTCACCCACCACACAAGCTCCTCCAGCAGACACCCAGCCTACACCCAGCATGTCACCCACTTCCACTCCCACTAGCAAACACGCACTCCAAGACATACTATTATGCATGCTCCTTAACACCCACTCACTCAGTAAGCACACCACGAAAATCTGAGACCTACTGGACAATGATGCCCAGAACATCCTCTTCACTACGGAGATATGGCTGACCTCCATGTCAGCATCCAACATCGCCATGGCCGTCCCGACAGGATACAAGATCATACAACAAGACTGCCAATACAAGCCTGTAGGAGGAATCTCTATTATTTTCAAGGAGAAAATCAACAGCACCACAGCTACAGAGAATGTGACCCCCCTTCTTGGAGCACCTGCATTTCAAACTTGGATTCACGGCTAACTTCCTTCTGCTCGGAACCTTGATCTACCGACCGCCCAGACCAAAATGCACACTTCACCACAAACATGGCAGACCTTGTAGCGCTCTTCACCATCGAATCCAAAGGCTTCATTCTCCTAGGTGACCTCAATTTCCACCTGGAAGACCGAACCAACCCCAACTCAACCAGACTTCTCGAAAACCTAGGAAACCTCAGACTTGTACATGTCGCAGGACCCACATACTCTGCTTAACACACCCTGGACCCTGTGTTTGCCTCCTTCAATGGCATTAAGGTTACCATAGCCACACTTCTCATCAGAATCAACCACATCACCATCAACTTCCAGAGCAATATCCCCCGCCACAAAAATGTCACCACTACAACTCTTGCTAGTCGCAGCTAGAACAGCATCACAGAATCACGCTGATCCCAGACCCTATGTCTGAACAGGCCCAGCCCCACAGGTAACCTAACCATCGGCATCAACTAATTTGACAAGTGGATTGCAGACAGTCTATACTCCCTGGCACCCCACAAACATAACCACCAGAAGAAAACCTGGAAGCAGTCCAAGTAGTACATAGATGAACTCAAATCATCCAAGCGATACTGCAAACAGCTGGAATGGAAATGGAGAACCAATCAGAAAGAAAAGGACAATACCACCTTCAAAGCAGCCCAAAGATGTTACAACAAACTAATCAGAGAAGGTACTAGCTGAGTGCATTGAATGCAGCTCCAACAGCAGCAAAGAGATATTCGCTATTGTCAAGGACTCCACTGCACCAGCATCCACCACCAACAGCATCACCCCCTCCCAAGACCTATGTGATGGAATTCTTCAGCAACAAAATCAAACCTATCTAAAAACACCTTCAACCCTCAAATGAACCCCAGCAGCCTCACCTCCAGTGTCCCCACAGAAAGCTCTGGAAATGTCATGACTACTTGTGTAACAATCAGCATGGAAGAAACTGCCAACATCATAAGAACCATCCACTCCGGGGCACCAACGGACCCTTCCCCCCACATCTACAACATGGGCCCCTCCCCGATCAGTGAAGCACTCACCCACATCCGGAACAACTCCATCACCAATGCCACCTTCCCAGAAGCCTGGAAACATGAAGCAGTCAATGCACTACTAAAAAAGCCTTTGGCATACTCCACCCAGCTAGCATACTACTGCCTGATCTTCCTATTAGCATAGGCAGCCCATGTAATGGAAAAAGCAATCAACAGGCAACTCACTGACCATATTGACCTACACCAGCTCCAGGACACCACTCAATCAGGTTTCAGTCCCAATCACAGCACCGAGACAGCGCTGAGTGCAGCAACCAACGACATCAGGATGATTCTCGACTAAGGGGAAACAGCTGCCCTCATCCTGCTCGACCTCTCGGTGGCCTTCGACACAGTGTCTCACTCCACCCTTCACGAGGCAGGAATCCAAGCCCTGAACTGGATCTGCTCCTTCCTAACTGGAAAAACCCAGAAAGTCACCTTGCTGCCCTACACGTCGGAAGCCAAGAATCTCATCTTTATGCCCAAACTTAATCAACATCTACACAACTCCACTGGCTGACATCATCATGTTGCATGTCATCAACATTCTCTCCTACCAGATGACACACAACTGATACTCTCCCTTACAGACAAGACACCCGTGACAAGAACCAACTTCACCACCTGCATCACCACAGTAGCCACCTAGATGAGATTCAACTGCCTCAAGCTCAACTTGGACGAAACCAAAGTTTTGATTTTGGAAAGAACATCTCTGAATGGGATTCCACTTGGAGGTCAGCACACCTAGGACCCACCCCCACCTCACATGCTTGAATCCTACGAAGCGTCTTAGACGTCAAACCTGACATGACTGCTCAAGGCAACTCTATGACCTCCAGCTGTTTCTACATCCTGATGCTGCTGTGAAAAATCTTCAAGTGGCTCCCAGAGAACACCAGGAAAGCAGTCACACAGGCACTCATTTCCAGCAGACCTGACTACGGAAACATTCTCTATGTCGGAAAAACAAACAGCTTTTGAACAGTCTCCAGACCATCCACAACTCCGCTGCAAGACTCATCCTCAACCTACCATGCCGCTCCTAGAACACACTGCACCGCCGAGAACTCCACTGGCTCCCCATACAAAAAAGCACTCAATTCAAACTCCTCGCGTACACATACAAACATTGCACAATATCGGCTCTGCATACCTCAACAGCCGCATGCACTTCCCTCATTCCTCCAGACACCTCCACACTCTAGCTTGCACATGTATCTGCATACACAAATGGAGAGGAGGAAGCCATGTCTTTTTGTACATCTCCCCCAAAGCATGGAAGGACCTCGCACTTATCATCAGAGCCTCCTCATCGCTTCTGGAGTTCCTAAAGAAGCTGAGATCTGGCTCTGCAAATAACATCTTGGGAGTCCCCCACCTACCCACCAGCAGAGCACCTGGATACTCTCCTGGGTGATTAGAGTGCTATGCAAATACGCATAACATAACGTAATGGTTTGGCATGATTTGTGTCTCATTTAAGAATTGGGACTCTGAAGCATAATTAGAATTAGGCAGGAGATGCAATCTCCCTCTGAGACTGTAAAGCAGAAACGATTAGTTATTGGTTGGCACAGGGAAGATGCAGGAATAGATTTTGCCCAACTGTCACGTGTAGTAGGAGGAACTTCATGCCCTCTTTGCAGATACAGGCAATAACATCCTCAAATAGAGGTTGTAGTATTGCTTGCTGAAAAACATAGCTAAGTTTCTCCTAGCATTTTATAACACAGGGAAGCACAAAGAATCAGAGTAATTAGTGTTGGGTGTACTATTTTGAATGGGCTATTAAGGAAGTTGGCTGATATTACTTAGAGTAATTCATCAAGTGTTGTCCAGAAGCTTGATTATGTGTGCAGATTCTGCCCTTGCCAGTGACACTACATGTGTGTTCTCTTGTTATAATGTGTACTAAATTCATAAAGATTGAAATAGAGTCAAAGATTTTCATAAATACACGTGGAAAGTTTTGTTCCTGTACTTCAAGTTGAGATGTATCTAAAGGGTGGGTTCAGCCTAGTCCAGTGTGAAATTTGCAAAATTCAAAACATTTCATCTTATGCAAAAACATTTAAATGTCTGACATAGCACATTATATACTTTTGTGACTTTTTGTGTTTTGGAGGCTAATCTGAACGGAAAATATCTTTTTGAAAGATATTTTCTGCTAGAACCTGTCTCTTGCCAGAATCCTGCAAGACTTTTTTTTATGAAGTATGCCCTTATGTGAAAAGTTCTAGTGAGATTCCGTCAAGCAGCATTTCAAGACATTTGTATACTTTCTTGTAGTTTTCTTAAAATTTCAGGAAAAACTGTACCCAATTCTGTACAACCCTCTTTCAGACTTAGCATTCCTCCCTTTAAAAACACAGAACATAGTGTAATTCAAGTTTATTTTTCCATTTTATTGGACAGTGGCTAAAAAGGCAGATTTATCACTACATGAATATGAATTTTGCTGGAATTGAAGAATGGTTCCCGTTAAACTCTCTCATATATTATTTAATTGCCAGAACTACTATTCTTGGATAAGGTACTTGATCACATAAATGTGACTCTTGGAAATAAACCTGACAGATCTCCAGTGTGCTCACATTATTAAGTCATGCTGAAGTTAACCTTAGGTTTAAAATATATAACATATTATTGATAATTCATGCTTTAGTGGAAGCTGAGAAACAGATTGTGAAAGTCTGGAAATCTTCCATTGTGCCATCTGCAGGGCACTGCATTTTAGATATAACTACACTTTTTAAGAAGTTCAGGATAGGACTTTCAGAAAACTGTGAGACAATATTACGTTCTTATAAAGATTTATTTTCAGTTTGTATGTGTTATTTTTTTCTGTCTTGTGCACATGCACGTCAAATCACCAAAATGCCAGGAGTAGCGGAAGTGACATCAGACGCCCTTTGACCTTCACTTTCACTCACTCACACACATGCTTACATGTACACACACATTCACACTTACACACACACTCTCACATAAACACACTCTCACCCGTAAGCACGCACACAACATACATTTACCAGCATTGTTTACATACCTCAGCTGCCAGGGAGGGTATTTTATTACACTAATAGTGAGAAATTATATATATATATATCTCTCCACAATCTCACAAATTCAAACAAGATCAAGGCAGACACTCGTTGCAGTTTCACTGTTTATTCTTCGTCCGCCATTACATGTTTCGACCAGCACAGCAGTCTTGGTCACATGACATGCTCGCACTTCTGACAGCGTTTTTATGTTTTTTTCAGTTTTTTCCAAATCATAAACATAGAGACAATACTCTTCCACCAATTCATTTCAGCCCAAACAATACATTTAAAAATTGCAATAAAGATCATTTGTACACTCAAAGCTTATTTTTGAAAAGCCTTGATTAGAATTGCATGAATCATTTTCTACAACTCTTATTCTTTCATGTCAATATTTTTACGACCTTGTTTCCATGTTTCACCTTATCCACATTCATTTCTGATTCGTCTCAGAATTCAAATATAATCTGTCATAAATTGTTACTGTATTTGATATTCATTGCCATTTGGATTAATTCAATCCCCGGTACATTTCTTAGGTGACACTTTGTTCTCTATGCATACCTGTGCTGAACTGGCTCAATATTTACCTCTAATCACTTCTGTCGTTCATAATACTTAGCCATATTATTACTAATGCTGCCAATCGTGGGGTATTAGTGTCTGAATCAATGGATCATCCTAATTATATCACAATTTCACTTTCGATTTCATTAAGCCCAAGTGGACATACGATCAATCAATATGCATACCGGAAATTTACATCCAGTTTTTGTGGCAAAATTATAATACACAATTCATAAATTCAAATTAATATATTGAAACATGATTACATTACACTGTGGTTATAACTCAATGATCTTTTTGGCTGACTCAATAAATTCACATTTAAAACGACGAGTGAAAGATCATCATTATTATTACTTGACAAGTAGTACTGGTGTTTACATTCCTGCCCCTGTGGGCTAACACTCATTCCTTGATATCATTCTCCTACCCTCTAGAGGCACGAATGCAATTCCTCATCCATATTGAGGCCATTTGGTACCATTCAGTTAATGTTTCTGATGAATCTAATTTCTAGCTACCTCAGCAATTTTTACTCGGTCCCCACCTCTTCTCCTAGAGGGTACCGCATCGATCACAAAGTACTTTATCTGGTTGGGGTATTTGTGATGGTGCACTGTGCAGCGTCTTGCTAACGGATATGTTGGGTCATTGTTTGTGATGGCATGCATGTGCTGCAAAATTCTCTTATATACAGGCAGTGTAGTACTGCCTGTGTAGCTTAAGCTACAAGTGCAGGTTAAAACATAATTTGCTAACTCTGTTCTGCAATTATATGTGCCTTTTATTTTTATTTGCTCCATGCTGAATGGTGATGTGTATGCTGCGGTATTTTGACATATTCTTCAAGCCTTATATCTTGAGCATTTTTTTAAACCTGCCTGTGGTCTCAACCAACTCTCCCTCTCTACAACTTACGGACTGCTGGGTAATAATGTGTGTTTCAATGAGGGAGCTCGCCTGTATGTAATTTGTGGCCACTGTGGTACCAATGTGCCTATTATTGGGTCTGCTTTTACTATATGCCAATTTTTCCTCAACAGGGCTGACAGTTTGTTATCTTGGGTGCTGTACATGGTTATGAATCTTATTTCTGATTTGTCAGTGGCTCGCTTCTTTGTTTAATTAGAACACAGAATTGTCTCCCTGTCTTGTTATTAGCTGACTTCTGAGCTTCCTCAATCACTTTCAGACTGTACCCTCTTTGTAAAATCCTCTCCTTCATCTCCTCCTGGCATTTTTGTGTGTCAGTTTGTGTGCTGCAATTTCTCTTTGCACGGACCATTTCCCCATATGGGATGCTCATTATAGTATGTTTTGGTGAAAGCTTGTTGCATGAAGCATGGTGTTACCTGCAGTTTCCTTTTTATGGAACCTTGTTACTAACTTCCTATTCTGTACGAATACCTCCAAATCAAGAAATGTCACATTCGTTTTGCTTAGCTTGTGTGTAAAATGCTGATTCAGAGTGTTATGTGTAACTTACGCCCCTCAATGCACTGCTTATGACCTCACATATTACATTACTCATGACATCACTGATGACATTACAATTCACACCCCCATCCAGCCTCTTGTATGCCCACTCACACATCACACAACTACTCACATACCCATTCACAGACCCATACAAGCACTTACACAACCACTGTTTCCTCCTTAAAGCTACTCACACACCCACTCACCCACTCACTCACTCATACAGCCACTCACACAACAATTTACTCCCCATACAGCCACTCATACAACCAGTCAGTCACCCGCACAGCCACTCACACAGGCATACACTCACCCATACAGGCATTCACACAGACACATACTCTCCAATACAGCCACTCACATACCAAGACACTTAAGCAAACTCCTACTCTAACAGCCACTCACTCGCCCATACAGTCACTTACACACCCAGTCACTCACTCATACAGTCATTCAGACACCCACTCACTCATCCATACAGTCATTCACACAGCCACTCACTCACTCATACAGCCACTGAAACACCCAATCACTCAGCAACATAGTCACTCACACCCCCACTCACTCACCCACACAGTTAGTCACATACCTACATATAGTCCCATACAGCCACTCACACACCCATATAGCCACTCAAACACCCACAAAACCACTCATACACTCACTTACACACCATTACAACCACACAGATACCCACTCACACATCCATACAGCCACTCACACACCTACAGACCTAGTCAGAAATCCACTCACTCATCCATCATGCACTCTCACACCCATACAGCCACACACACATCTAGTCACACACTGATACAAACAGTCACACATCCAGTCAGATTACACATGTTAGAGATAGTATCACTCATTAGTAGTACAACTAGTATACCAATCTAACTTTTGTAGTAGATTAGTATGTATGCTAAACACCCATAAACTCTTAAAAACAATTACACTCACTTGATGATGCCATCAGTGATGTCATTTGAGATGTCATCCGTGATGTCATTTGAGATGTCATCCGTGATTTCACTGACAATGTCATGAGTGGTGTAATATGTGAGGTCATAAGCAGTGCATTGTGGGGGCGTAAGTCATAGTTAGCTCAGGTAACTGTAACTGCTGAAATTCAATGGTTTTGTGTGAGTGAAAGCTGAGCCTAACTATAATGTCCCTTTAACCTTTGTTTTTTTCAGTGAATTTCTATGGTTTTTAGAATTCCATTTCCTAACTGTAACGTCCCTGTAGCCTTTGGTTTCTCAGTGAATTTCTATGTTTTTTAAGAACTATTTCCTAACCATAATGTCCCTATAACCTTTGTTTTTTTAACTGAACTTCTGTGATTTTTTAAAGTACTACGCACATTTCCAGACTGGTGGTGAAAGGGGACGGGGCCTCTGACCAGCTCTCAGCAGTCCCATTGTGTGTGACTTACTGCTGGTAGCAGGTGGGCTTCTTGGCCCCCAAAGACCCTCAGTATCCAAAGGGACTTCATCCCCCAACAAGTAGTGCACCAGGAGGCTTGTTTGCAGAGTGGTGGAGGAAGGGGGCAGGCCCTCCAATGATCTCTAAGAAATCCTGCTGTGTGGGACTTCCTGGAGGTAACAGGAGGGGCTCTTAGCCCCCCAATGACCCTCAGCATCCACGGAAACTTCATCCTTCAATCAGTACTGCACCAGGAGGCACATTTGCAGAGTGGTGGAGAAACGGGGAATGGCCTCAGATGGGATCCCAGCAATTCTGCTGTGTGGGACTTACTGGAGGTTACAGGAGGGTTTTTTGGCCCCCAAGGACCCTCAGCAGCCATGGGAACTTCATCTCCCAACCAGTAGCATGCCAGGAGGTGCGTTGGCAGAGCGGTAGGGAAAGGGGCTGGGTCTCCCATGAGCTCTCAGCAATCCCACTGTGTGGGACTTACTCATGGTAACAGGAGGGGTTGTTGCCCCCAAGGACCTTCAGCAGCCAAGATGACTTGATCCCCCAGCCAGTAGTGTGTCAGGAGGTGTGTTTGCAAAAGGGGGGAGAAAGGGGGCGGGCCTCCGATGACCTCTCAGCAATCAGGCTGTATGGAACTGACTGGAGGTAACAGGAGGGGTTCTTGGCCCCCAAGGACCCTCAGCATACAAGGGGAGTTCATCCCCCAACCAGTAGGGAGCCAGGAGGCATGTTTGCAGAGTGGTGGAGAAAGGAGGTGGGGCCTCCGACGACCTCTCAGCAATCCCATTGTTTGGGAATACTGGAGGTAACAGGAGGGGTTCTTGGCCCCCAAGGATCCTCAGCATACAAGGGGACTTCAACCCCCAACGAGTAGTGCACCAGGAGGCACGCTTGCAGAGTGGTGGAGAAGGGGGGCGGGCCTCCAACAACATCTCAGCAATCCCGCTGTGTAGGACTTACTGGAGGTAACAGGAGGGCCTATTGGCCCCCAATGGCCCTCAGCATCCAAGGGGACTTCATCCCCCAACAAGTTGTGCATCAAGAGGTCCCTCTGCAGAGTAGTTGAGAAAGGGGGTGGGGGCCTCCGGGGACTTCCCCGAGTCCGGTGTTTTCTTTTTATTAGGGGAGGGGGGCCATGCGCCCCCCCTCCCTGGGCCAACTTTGGCCCCAGGGTCCCCACCCCTGGGGGCCTGACCATTTAGAAATGGGGGAGGGAGGCTGCGCGGTCCCCCTCCCTGGGCCGATTTCGGCCCCGGAAACTCCATCCCCTGGGCCTGGTTCTCCGGGTGCCCCCACGGCAACCAGTCTGTATTGGGACCATGGGGGGAGCCTGAAGGCCGCCACCATCCCTGCCGGCTACCCACCTCCTGCAGGAGCCAGCACTGCTTTCAGACACGGGGAGGTGCTAAACATGCAGCTCCCTGTGTCTGCAATTTGTCTGTTTCCCTGCTCGCTTGACAGCGGGCAGAGAAACAGACAAAAGCTCCGCTTCCAGCATGCTAGAGCATTCCTCTGCTCTCACTTGCTGCAAGCAGAGTGTTTGCTGTGGCTTGGCGGGCAGTAAAGCTCCCACCAAGTCACAGCAAACAGCTAAGTCCCAGGGTGGTCATGCCGGGACATAGCAGGAGCCGGGCCTGGGGGGGTGGTGTTCCCCAGGGCCATAAATGGCTCCAAAAGGGGGGCACTTGGCTCCCCTCCTTTGTTTTAGCAGGGCCTGCCCTGGGGAGGTGTCAGTCCCTGGGACCGAGAACGGCCCGGGATGGGGTCCACGTGGCCCCCTCCTATTTAAAAAAAAAAACAAATTTGTTTCCAGAAAGTTGGTGGTCCCCTGGACCCGTGGGGGAGCCTCAAGCTCCCCCATTACAAATTTAATAGCCCCAGCAAGGTGGTGGCCCCCAGCAAATGGGGGGGTCCACGAGACCTCCCGATTTATTTTTTAAATGTGGCCCCAGGGAGGTGGTGGTCCCTGGGGCCCAAGGGGGTCCGAGAGGCCCCACCCTTTGAAAACTCATAAGCCCAGGGTAGATGGTGGTTGCAGGGGCATTTATAAGCCCCAGGAGCGGGTCATGCGTCCCCCCTCCTTTAAGTGCACCTGGACCCTATGTTTTTTTTGGGCTGGAGCCGCGGTTTCACCATGGCTCCTGACAAATATTTTTTTCTCAATGTTATTTTGCCCTGGCAAAGTCAATATGGGAGCTCCTCCCCCCCCCCCGAGAGGCCTCGCGGCCCCCCTCCCATTTAAAAAAAGAATTGACCCCAGAAAGGTGGTGGTCCCCGGGGCCTAGGGGGGTCTCTGAGGCCCCCCATTACAAATTAAATAGCCCCAGGGAGGTGGTGGTCCCCAGGGCATGGGAGGGTCTGCGAGGCCTCCTGATCTATTTTTTCAATGTGGCCTCAGGGAGGTGGTGGTCCCCAGGGACCGGGGGGTCCGAGAGGCCCAACCGTTTAAAAACTCATAAGCCATCGGGAGGTGGTGGTCCCCACGGCATTTATAAGCCCCAGGAGGGGAGCCATGCGTCCCCTTCCTTTAAGTGCACCCGGGGGCCTATTAGTAAAGGCCCTTTTTTGGCGGGAGCTACGGCATCAGCGCGACTCTCACCAAATTATTATTTTTTTAATGTTTTTTTTCCTGGCAGGGTCCATCTGCATCCCCCCTCCCCCAAGAGACCCAGGGAATCAGGGTATTGTTGCCCTGCCCCCTCCTCTTTTTTTTTTTAAAGTATTTTGTTGGGACTTGGCTGAAGCCGAGTCCCAAGATTTCTGCCAGCACTTCCTGGTTTGAAGTGTTGGCAGCCAATCAGATTTTAGCAGGGGGACTGTTGGATCCTCGGACGATATATACAAATTGGGATTTTCCCTAATATTTCCAAAACTATGAAATGGATTTACACCAATTTACAAAAAGGTCGCTTTCTGGACCAAAAGCTACCTTTCTTCATAATTTAGTGTAATTCCGTTCAGCAGTTCGAGCTGTAGTTGTGTCTAAAATTCCTATGGGAATTAACATGGGAAAAGCACGTTATTTACCCCCCTTTTTCTCAGCCCCCACTTGATGGATCACCCCAAAACTTTCCAGGCGCAACAAGAATCACTGCAGCACTTTCTGGGGAAAATTTAGTGAAGATTCGTCAAATGACACAAAAGATATAGGCAAGTCAAAAAACGCTTTTCCAATGAAAACTAGGTCCTAACTATACCTACCTACTGGCAACTACCAGTAGGTAATATATATATGTAATCCACTATTAGTGTAATAAAGTAATTGACAGAACACAAAGAGAGTGCAGCCTTAACTGACGTCCTTAAGGACGAGCTACCGCTGTGCTCCTGGCACTGATTTTGCCACCTCTGAGAGCAGGGATAGCAAAGGCAGTGCTAGGGGCTGCAAGGGGCAAGCCAGGGGTCGCACCAGCCAATGAGGCAGCAGTGGGCTGTAAATACGGGTATGCTCTGTCTCTTCCTCCCTTCTGCCTCTCCTCAAGACCAGTGGAGTAACACAGTCCCCCGCTGCCAACAGGGGCGTAACACAGGCCCCCGCAGCACCCGCGGTGCGGGGGGGCCCCCAAGCTCCAGGGGGCCCCCTCAGCACAGCACTCGGGCTGCAGAGCTCCTGATTGAGCCCGGAGGGGGCCCCTCCACGTGCCTTGCAGGGAGGCCCCCTCGAGTTTCGTTACGCCAGTGGCTGCCAACGCAGTGCGGGGGGAACCCCAACCTCTAGGGGGCCCCCTCAGCACAGTACCTAGTTTGGAGGGGGCCCCTCCACAAACCTTGCAGGGGACCCCCTCAAGTTTTGTTGTGCCAGTGCTTAAGACATGGAGTTGCGCAGAGGAGGTAAGCACCCCAACCCACCACCCCTCTTCATGTTGCTCACACTGCGACAGAGCCATGGAAGATGGCAGGGAAGAAGTTGCTGCAGTCTTATCTCTCTCTCTGCAGTGACAAAGAAAGAAAGGCGCAAACGTTTCAACCTCCCTTCTTGCACAGCTCCTGCTAGCGTGCCTGGCACGGGTATTAATCAGTAGGAGCTGCGAATGAAAGGAGATGGCATCTTCCACGCGGCACACGAGTATTAAATCTTCTGTGGCTCAAAGGAGGCATTGGATTCAAGCAAGACAATATTATAAATGCTTTACAGCCCGCCACAGTGAGCTATACAGCCCAGTAATGTCCCACTCCCATGTTTTTGGACCCACCTTCGGTTTTGTTTAGATCGGTAACGCTGGAGCGGCGACTTTTATGCCCTATGTTTTCCACCTATGGTGCCCTACAAGACTACATTATACTTTAAAGATGTTGGTTATGTGAAACTGTAAAGGAGGGCGCGTGGGAACACCAGGCACATGGGGATCTGAGCCTAAATATGTATTCTGGCAAAAAAAAAGGAGTCTGCCGAACGATGCCCGTGAAAAATGTCAAGCGAGGTGTAATGTCACTTTTTTCCTAGTGCAACAATTGCAATGCTTCTAACTATATTTAGAAGTTGGCT
The DNA here is from genome assembly GCA_963921515.1 of Calotriton arnoldi. NCBI lineage: Eukaryota > Metazoa > Chordata > Amphibia > Caudata > Salamandridae > Calotriton > Calotriton arnoldi. The sequence goes on along the minus strand of CAWUFW010001638.1, from coordinate 1,714,601 downwards.
AGAAAGGATAGAAAAGAAAACGATGCAAAGCTGTTCCTTCTTATTGCCCAGCTTCCTTTCGGCGTGCTCACTCCACTGGGAGGGCAGGGCACAACAAAAAAATGCAAAGGAAACCATTTGTTTGTGGTGCTAGGAAACGGGCACACAGTATTTTTGTCTTCATCTTGTTTTGCTGTTTCATTGACCATGAAAAAGTAAGAGGTTGACTGCAGTACAAGATGTTCCCGCTTCGTCCTCAAGCAGCCTGGGTTTCCACCTGTGAGATGGCTATTTCAGGCTTTTTTCTTGACGTCCTAAAATATATTTTTTTTAGAGCAGTGGCATGCAAACTGCACGAGTGGTCCAAAGATATCTTTGAAAACAACGTACCCTGGCATGAATATGGGTCCTGAGAGGTGGAAGCCTCGGTGCTAGGTTCGAACTTGCATCATCATCCCCAATGCATAACTTGTGGGATGCCCTACTCCCATTACCATAGGTTACATTTCCTGAGCAATAGAGTTTATATAGGGTTAGCCGTGGGGGAAACGCGCTCCCTGGAAGGTAACAGAAGAAAGTGGGCAGCACACACAATCACAGGAAAGATTAATTAGACACAGGACAACATTTCCCACACCTGCTTTAAATGTTATGTTGCTAGGGTGCAGCCAATCAGATTCTCAGAGAGGTCGGTGCCTGCCCAACACCAAGCAGATCAGCAGAAAACATGAACCTATAATGATTGCCTGCACTCATTTTAGGGGACAAAGCAGACCCCTTCATATCCTGCTCATTTCACGTTCTGGTAAAAAACAATGTCCCCTCCTTACAGAGGCCTCTTGAAGACATCAAACTATTGATTGTTCAGAACTAGGTATCTTCACAATTTTGCTATAAAAAGCTGCTTTAAGAAAGGGGAAGTGCAGTGCCATATTTCTTACAACATAGAGCAGGGGTGTCTAGTATTTGTTTCAGAGGACCAGGCCCATGCTAGATCTTCAGGATAACCACTGGCTATGGAAAACATGAACGACCTTTTTACAGAGGCAAATTGAGAGATGAGTGTCCTGTTTATATGCAAGGAAAGCGTTTAAAAGTCCTTGCTTTAAAGTTCTTGCTAACAACTTATGGATGAGCTAATGCTAACTACTGTTGTCTGGTGTAACCTTTACCCTGAAGGCAAGAGCAGAAATGAAGTTTGAAGAGTTTATGGTAGAAGGAAGGTGCTTAACATCTTTAGGGAAGTCTATTGTTATAGTGTGTTATGCAGATTTGTAGAGTGCACTATCACCCGGAAGGATATTCTGGCGCAGAGCAGGTGTGAGTCTAGTCACATCTAGGGCTTAGTAGGACTACTCTGAAAGCCAAGCTTTCAGCTTCTTGCTGAATTCAAGAAGGGAAGAGGAGGCTCTTATTTGTAGTGGCAGGTCATTCATGCTTTAGGAGCAATGTAGGAAAGGGCTAGATGGCCAGATCTGGTTTTTCAAATGCGTGGGATTTGTACCAGTAGGAGTCCGGATGACTGCAGGTGTCTGGAAGGTTAATGAAAGCAGATGCTTCTGTTGAGGTATGCTGGGCCAGTGTTATGCAGTGCCGTGAAGTGTGGGTGAGGAGTTTGAATAGTGCTTGTCTGTGAATGGGGAGCCAGTGGAGCTCCTTCAGGTGTAGTGTGATGTGAGTGCGGTGTGGGAGGTTGAGAGTGATTCTGGCCGCCGAGCTCTACATAGTCTGCAGCCTTCTAGTTAATTTTTTGTTGATCCTGGCATATAGTGTGTTCTTATAGACCAGCTTGTTTGTGACCAGGGCATGTGTGATGGTTTTCTGAGAGTGATTAGGAGCCATTTGAAAATCTTCCTCAGCATCTTCAGGATATGGAAGCATGAGGCGGTGACAGCATTGACTTGGGCTTGTCATTTCGAGTTTGCTGTTGATGATGACCCTGATGTTCCTGGTGTGTGTGGTGGGGTGGGTGTGGGTCCTAGATCTGTTGGCGCTCCGGTGGAGTCCCACAGTGATGTGCTTTTCCCAAAGATCACAATTTCGGTCTTATTGGTGTTCAGCTTTAGACAGTTGGTCTTCATCTAGTGGGCGATTTCAGTCATGCAGGCATTGAACTTGATCTGGGTTCTAGGTGTCTTGTCCGTGAGGGAGAGAATGAGATGTGTATCACTGATGTAGGAGAGGACGCTGATAAAGTGAGAGCAGATGATGCTGTCTAGAGGGATCATGTGTGAGTTGAAGAGGGTCGGGCACAGGGTGAATCCTTGTGGAACTCCGGAGATGAGGTCGCAGGGCGTCCAGGGTGTAGGTTCAGCTCATGTGCCATATCAATCAGACTAGAACAAGAACGTCCATTTGAAAACAGATGCATCAAGTACAGTGGCTAGAGACCGAGTTTGCTGCAGCCGCCACCGGGAGCATGACCACAGCCCCCAGACATCACTGCGGCATCACGCCGCCAACGCGATGTGCCAGGAGGTGTATTTAATCTCTGCCCGGGCCAAGGGCGGGCCCATCGTAGCCCGGAGGAGGCTGGGCTGGGCCACCCCTCTGAGATCTGCCATCGGAGTAATCTGGCAATGATTCCAAGCCATCACTCGATCTGAGGTACAGTGCTTCTCCTTCCTGGTGAGTGTTTATACTGCTGCTGAGACTCTTTGCTGCCTTTTCCCTTTTTTCTGTGGCCCACCCAAATTTGTTTAGATCTAGCTTCTGATATTCTTTTCTCCAAATTGGGTTTTCATCCACATCTGCAAGGAGTGTGAGGCAGCATAAGAGTGCCAGAAGTAAGTAGAACTTATACACCATAAAGCGCTATATCTGAATATAACAATGGGGAAGAGAATCTGCGGTGATATAAAGCAAGCGCCTCTCCTGCTAACCTCCTCAACAGTGCACCCAACCTCTATTGACAGGATGCTTCAGAGGGCCATAGGCGTGGTGGCCACTGAAATCGAATTAACTGAAAGGCGGCTGTCTTTAGCCCCGGATCTTGACATCTCTTCGATGGGCCCGACGCTTCATGTACCTCACTAACCTCAGCCATTAACTCTCCCAAGGATCAGCTGATGGGATGTGCAACGGCACGCGAAGCATCCAACGTCAACTCGCACCAGGGGGATGTTTTCCCAGGCCCTGCCAACAAAGGGAAACCCAAACCAGTCGTGAGGTCTGGGGCCAAACGGAAAAAGTGTGCAGATGGGTTACCGGACTCTGGAGACATTGTGGAGGGGGGGTCAGTTGGCTGTTCACGCGCAGCCATGGATCATCCAGTATTGGTGACAAACTTGGTGGTGGATCTTTAGGTCCAAGTTAGGGCTATTGTGAAGGATGAGCTTAGCTCTTTGATAGCAAGGGTGTACAAGTTGGCCACATTGTTTGAGGCTATGGCAGGCAACTTAGAAGTAACCACAAGGGGGGGTGAGGATGTTAGTTGCCAGGCAGATCAGGCCACTCCCCCTAGACCAAGATCAGAGCCCCCCACCTGCTCAAAAATTGATTCCCACTACCGCCCCAAACCAGGTTAATTATGGTGCTATAAACAAAAGCAGGGCTGTCCCCAATATGCTGATAGAGCAAGACTGTATGCATCATCAGGGGCTTAGCTATATGGAGGGGTGGGTCCCGTCCCTTGTATAGAAGCCAGCGAAGAGAGGCCAGCCCTGCCATGTATTAATTTACCTCCGCCTCATCCCAGTATGTCATTGTCCTAACAAGCGTAGCTGAGCATAAAAGGAGGCAAAGGGAATCACACCATGAATTAAAGAACAAATGTATGTTCTGGCTGGCCAAACAGATGCAATTTTCTTATAAAGATGCAGGCGAGATATTCCTGACACGTAGGGTTGGCTGGGTGGGTTTTAGGCCAAAAGACGTGCAAGGGGATTGTATTGAGATCAATTTTAGAAACCCTACGGTCGTCCAAGTCCTCCTAGGCAGGAACCATCATAGGCAGGAAAGGGGCATAAGGTCTCTTCCATTGGGATATTTTTATTCTCCAGGGCTAGCTCTGCAAACTAGAGAGCAAAGTAGACAGGAGAGGGGGTTGTGAAAGCAGAATTGTCAACCTACATGTTTGTGCCAGGAACAGCCCAGATCTTTATTTTTTTAACATTCCATTAGTAAACAGATATGGGGCCCTAGAGACAGTTGATTGACTTAATCCCCCATGGTATCAGGAAGAGAAATTCAATTGCCAGTGGGAGCCCCGGGGGAGAGCCATGCAAGCTAGGGAGACCCATCATCGTAGTGTGCTACCCAGGCTGGAGGGGGATGGTGGGAAGGTGCGCCCTGATGTAATGGAGGGAGGCGCCGACAGGGGTCAACAGCCCAAGGTTACCACAAGTTCATTTTCGTCAAATCCATCCCACGGGGTAGCACAGGCTATTGATCTATCCATCCTGGTGGCTTCACAGTCCCCACTCTCCGCACATGGTAAAAGTGTTGCCAGTATTAGATCTAGGGCAATGGGGGTGAAGAGGACCCGCTTCCTCCAGCGGGAAGGTGGTCCACCGACAATAGATATTCAGTCCCCAAGCCCGGGTAGCTGACCGGGCCCACCTAGGCTGCGGGTATTATCTTGGAGTGTTGCGGGACTTACCGCTAAATTGGATAACCCTGATTGCGGGGTATTTATAGACCAACACGATGTCTGCATGTTTCAAGAAACATGGGCAAGGGTGGATTCGCATAGGTTGGGATATGCATCATTCACTGCAGCTGCCATCTTTGGGGGAAAGGGAAGGCCTTCAGGGGGGCTTTGTACATGGGTTGGTTCGCACTTGGGCTGCACAGCAAAGTAGAGGGAGTCATCCTCCAATGATATCCTATGTATTCTTCTTACTTTTTCATCAAGGGTCAGAATCGCTCTGGTTAATGTTTATTCTCGGCCGGTTGGTTTCAGTCAAGCGTCAGCGACCCTTGGTCAGTTGACCACCTTTGTATCCACCATTCCCAACAACTTTTTGGTGATCATACGTGGTGACTTCAACTGCCAGTTCGAGCCCCTGAACGGTCTGAATGGAGGTAACCCCAGTGAAGAGGATTTACACTGGGCTATTCCCGAGCCTAATATCCCATTAATGAAGGCTTGGACTCCACTGGTGCTCCAGATGAATTCCCTCACCCTGAAACATTCATTAACCCCTTAACCGCGGCGCAAATTCTCCCGCAGTGCGGGAGAATTAAAGAGTGGGCGGGGCTGCATCGGCCAACGGACATGCGCAGCACCAGGGAGGTAGTGCTTGCGTCGGCCGTTGGCCGACGCCAGCACCGAACGGGTTAAGGGCATGTCATGGCCGTACTAAATCATACTCACTGGGGAACCATACTTTTAATAGAATAGGACATACCTCCATCCTAGACTATATTTTGGTAGATACAAGGTTTTTGGGCATAGGGTGATTGATTTTAAGATTGTGCCCCGCCACGATAGTGACCATAATGCTCTGAACCTAGAGGCGGCTATGCCGATTGCTGTGAGTGCACCTGATTCAAAATCTTTGCCTGATGATAGATTAATGCTCACCAATTGCAGGAAGCGAGTCCGATGGATGGACATATATCAATCTCAGGATAAGCTGCCCTCTTTATATCAATCTATTGTTCCGTTTCTACTGGCTACAGAACATTCTATTTCTGTCAATGGCACATCTATCTCCCTTGTGCAAATTGCTGAGAACCACAAATCACTGACAACCACAATGGCTAACTTCTTCCCCATCAAAAGAACGAGTAAGCACAAAAAAGCCCGACACTCATGGTTTAGCAATAGCTTCCGTATGGCCAAGCTAGCTCTCATCTCTGCTATTAAAGCCAAGGATAGACATTTAACTAGAGAAAAAAGGGTGGTCTATAAAAACACCACTGCCGATGCTAAAAAAAGGTGGGAGTGCGACAAGTGGGATACCCTGAGAAGGGCCTCAGCTAACCATGATATGAGGATCTTTTGGAATGTGGTAAATACGGGTTGCCCCAAAGGAAAACAGACTATTGAACCCAATATAGGAGCCGATGTCTGGAAGACGCACTTTGAGACCCTCTATCTAAGGGTGGAGGATGAGGGTAGCATCATAGCTAATGAGTGCCCCCCCCACAGATAAACTGCATTGAGGCCCGAGATAACCCTTAAGGAGATCACTGATGCGCTAAGCAAAGTAGCTCCGTCTAAAGCTCCAGAGTTAGATAAGATCCCCGGGACCTCTTTCGAAGTGAACCTACTATCTGGGCCCCCTATCTGTGGACCCTGTTTAACGCTATTTTACAAGGAATGCCGATTCCTGCCACTTGGGCTGGCGCAGAAATCGTTCCAGTTTACAAAAAGGGTTCACCACTCCTCCCCACAAATTATAGACCTATAAGTCTCATTGATGTTTGCCAAAAAATATTCACCCGAGTATTGTTGGGACGACTCCAGAGCTGGATGAAGGAGCATAATGTCCTCAACCCATTTCAAGCCGGCTTTAGAGAGAAGATGTCCACAACAGACCAAATTTTTAGGCTCCTACTCCTGCATTGGAAAACTGTGTCTTTAGAGGGTGGCAGCCTCTATTTAATTTTTGTGGACCTAAAATCCGCGTTTGATCTGGTGCCGAGAGACAAATTGCAGGCAACTTTAAGAGATCTGGGGGCCCCAGCTTACCTTTGCCACCTGTTGAAATGGCTACATGAAGGTAACTTTGCCCAAATCAGGTTTGGCAAAAATGGAGAACTCACTGCCCCCAAACCGGTAGACAGAGGTGTTCGACAAGGCTTGCCCCCTCCCTTTTCTGTCTTTTTATAAATGGACTTGTAGAGGTATTGACTGCGGGGAAGGACATAGATGCACCCAAGTTGGCGAATCATAAAGTACCGGCTGTGATGTTTGCCGACGATACTCTTTTGCTCTCAAAAACACCTATGGGCATACAGAGGGTCCTCGACAACTTCAATGCCTTTTGTAAATGTAGGGGGCTAGAGATTAACATTCAGAAGACCAAATATATGGTCTTCAATCCAGGTACTAGTACTCGGCCAAACCCTTGTCTACAAAGCAGCCCCCTGGTGAGGGTGTCTGTATTTGAGTATCTTGGGATCACGCTTACGGAAAAAATGGATTGGGGTGCCCAAATTAAAAAAGCTAGCATAAAGCTGGCCCAGACCACGGGGGTCTGACAAAGGTATTCAAGAACTCCACTCATAAACCCGTTGGCCCGGTGGTTGAAATATATAAAGTGCAAGCCAGGGGTGCTGCCCTGTATGGGGACGAAATCTGGGGCCATTGCCCATCTGGCAATATAACAAAGATTGAGAACACCTTTGCCAGGCAGTTATTTGGCCTTTCCCCTAGCTCCCCTCTTACACCAATTCGCTTGGACCTTGGGGTAAGACCAATTGCAGGCGAAGTTGCCCTCAGACCCCTTACATTCTGGCATCGCCTGCGGGTTACCCCACAATTGGCCCTATACAGGGCAGAACTGAGAGAGGTTCTGAGCCTCCAGAGTGTGGGAAAATTACCATGGTTGGCCTTCGTCAGGGACACATTTGTGGCCATGGGAAGGGCTAACCTATGGTATAATGCTGAGGTAACCTGCCCTACAATATCTAGGAAGGCCTTGGTATGGAGCCATAAGGACAGCAAACATACCCTCCTGCAGGGGAGTTCTACAACTGGCTCGCTCAGTACAGTGTTTCTGGGAATTAAAGATCAGTATAGCCTAGTGCCTGTACTGGGTGATATTCAACCAGCCCTTGCCAGGAAGCTATACCTGCAATTTAGGCATGGGGTACTCCCGCTACGTGCTTTTACAAACAAATGGGTGGGTTCACCCCCCTTGGGTTGCCCGGCTTGCAGCAACACAGTGGAGTCAGAATATCATGTATTTTTTTTCTGTCCAGGTAACAAGAAGGCCAGGCATCGATGGTTGATTCAGTTACGCAGAAACCTGGGAACCAAGCGCTGTGTAGAGGCTTTTAGGATACTGAAATATAATATTCAACTGCCTATTGTATTTTCAGTATCACACTTTTTATTCTCCATGTGGTGTGTACGTAGAGCGTTCCTGAAGACCAATCCATAGGCACTAGCTGATTACCTTATAATATTTTTAATTCGACCTGGAATATTTAAACTTGTTTTTAACTTTCATAATTTTTAACAAGCTTTTACTGATTGTAATGTGATGCATACTTGGTCATAGGAATGTTTTATTCTCTAGAATATGGCATGGGTGTGATGGCCCTTGTGTTGACAATCCAAACCCAGGTTACTGGGTATGGGTGTATGCTTATATAGATTGTTTTTATGAAATGTTATTGTAATGCACATGCACTTTCCATGAGTAACTCTAACCGAGGGCCATGGGGCATGGGCTTGTGCCCATTTGGACCATATTTTTAAATTGTTATTGTATTGCACACACACCTTTATGGCCCTTGTGCTGGCAAGTTAATCCCAGGTTACTGATCTCGGGCATGTGCCAATATAGATTGTTTTTATGGAATATTAATGTAATGCATACGCACTTTCATGAGTAACGCTGACCTGCGCCCTCACGGACTGTTTTTATGAAATGTTATTGAATTGCACATGCACTTTTATGGTCAAAATGACCGAAATAAAGTTTTTGGATGGATGGTTGGAGACGTATTAACTCTAATGTGTAAAGAAGGGAAGAGGTACCAAGTGTCATATTTCTCCATAAAATCAAATGCAGCAGAGGATAAATACATCAAATTTGAGAGAGAGATAAAAGCAATCAGGAAAACAAAACTAGTGACTGCAGTACATTTTTTCTTCTTTTTTCCAAACCACTTTATTGATTTTACAGCGAAAGAGCATGGCATTTAAAGCACATTATAAGTTACATCAGGTCACATCGTCAGTATGCGTAGGCTACAAAGTATAGAGGATATATTTCCAACAGCATCCTTTAAGAACAGTTGACTCTCAGCATAAACAAAGTTCCATGAGAAACAACAAATAACAAATGGATAACTGCTCATTGTGGATGCGGGTAGCATGGTGGGTCCCTCCTATGTGGAAAACAGGAATCAAGAGGCCAACAACTTAGTATATTCTTGGGGAAATCTAAAGAAAAAAGGAGGGGAGAGTGGGCAGAAGCACCAGGAAGTCAATATGGCTGTAGTGTATGCTGTCTGACAGCCGCGGCCCGTTCATAGGGGCTGAGGGGCCATGCCCCCTCACCTTTTGCCCATCAAGAAGAGTGTTTGTCAGGCTGGGAAAATGTCAGCCTGACAGACACTTTATTTTTAGGTCAGGCAGACAGAAGCGAGACAATTGCTAAATGTGCAGGCTCCTGACTGCCTGAGCTGAACTTTGCTGGGCTGAAGGTGTCACAACTCCTGTGGGTGTGGCCTTGAGCCTGACAAAGCACCTCGAGGCACTCCCCCTCATGATGAGGGGGAGTGTCACTGATTGCCTCAAACCTGGGTGCTTCAGTTTTAAGCCCTGAAGTGCCCAGGGACGAGTGTCAATCACTGACACTGGTCACAGAGTGGAGTGGGGTCAGCAAGTCTTACTGACCCCATCCCACTCTGTGATGAGGGAAGGACTGCTGCAGCCCCAACCCTCCTGAAACCTCTGAGGCAAAATTGCAGCTAAGTGTGATTTTTTAAAAATAAATGTTTGGTGGGTGCGTGCGTGTATGTATGAATATTTGGTAGTGAGTATTGTGTGTGTGCACATGTGTGAATGCAGGGGTGTGAGCGAGTGTGTATGTGTGCATGTGTCCACCCTCTCCCTAGTAAAATTACCAGCCTCACTGCTGTCTGGTCTATTTATGTTCAGGGTGGGAGGTTATTATTGTTAACCAGTAATTTATGGTTGTGCACTAGGTTATCGTAAAGATCGACTATTGGGACACGTCTCAGTCCACATTGTTTTCCAGTCTTAAAGCAATACCTTCCAGCAGAGCCCAGTGCTGAAGATCAGCAGGCCACGTCGCCAACAAGGGGGGAGTCTGAGATTTCCACCAAAGGGTAATAGCTCAGCGTGCAAACTGTAAAGCAAAGATCCAGATATTGGGTTGTAAGCTTGCCCATTTCAAGCCGAGCGTAACTCCCAAGAAGTACCACCCGAGGGAGTGGTCAAGCAGCCTATTCATGAGCGTTGTAAGCACCAAGAGGACTGACACCCAAAGGAATGAAGCTGCATGCAGCCCCACAGCATAGGTGTCAGGTGTGTTGGGGTTGACTGACATCAAGGACAGATTGGGAATGCCCTAGGAAATACAGTCTGCAGCCTTTGAGGGGTAAGGTAGGCTCTATGGAGTATACATGTCTGAATGAAATGGAATTGTACATTACGCGAGATTAGGGATGGGTTTGTAGGACTGCTTGCTCTATTATCAAACACTAGGTTCAATTTGTCCTCCTAAGTGCGTCAAATAGCCTGTAGAAACATCTTGGTGTGGGCCAGGCGGCTTGGTAGAGAGAGGCGACCAGATGCCTGCAGAGGCCAAAAATATATAACGTCTGTAGTCCGGTATGTGTTGGGGGGTTTCCTTTGACGGTTTTGCCACAACTGGTACGTCGCCATGCGGATCCTGACATGCAAGGCTGTAAAATCTTAGAAGTGGCCGTCCTCGTATAAGTCCCCTACAGTGGTCAGCCCAGCTTCCTCCCAGATGAGAAAGTCATGCAGGAAAAGCGCCATGGGTCATGCCGGTTATCCCAGTACGGGTATCGCTGGGTTGTAAGCAGTTGTACCCTTGGTGAATTGTAACGCATTGGAGAGGTGAGTGCACACTACCTCCAGCAATGGAGTTATGGGTCCCACCCGGGTACCTTGGGGAAACAACGAAGTGTGCAATGCACCTTCTTTGTTCTTTGATCTGGTACGTCGTGAGGCCTGTCTCAGTCAGTTGACGTCCAGCCAGCCAATATGCAGCCGACTGCAGTTGGGCCACATAATAATAAGCCCAAAAATCTGGAGCACTGAGACCTCTGGATGCGGGAGGCAGGGAAAGTTTGGATAGCGCCTTGAGGTGCCGATCCATGCTCCATATCAGTTCAAGAAAAATAGTGTTTAAATCCCAAAACATTTGTGCTGGAATTAACACCAGTAAATTAGTAAGGAAATATAATAAACGTGGTAAAACTATCATTTTGGAAAGAGTTATACGTCCCATTTTTGAGAGGGGTAAGGTGTTCCAAAATGTTACTTGGGATCTGGTGGTACACATCACAGCCCCTTGGTTACCTTCAAGGAGGTCTGTAGGGGTTTGGAATATGTTAATTCCTAGGTATTTGGAGCAGGGCCGGACTGGTAATTCCGGGCACCGGGCAATCCCCCGGTAGGCTGGATGGGGTGGGGACCAGTTTTTTGACAGGGGGGCCGGTTTAGTTGCTGGGGCCGATTTTCGGTCCGTGACCGTGAGTCAGAGTCAGTTCAGTAGTCTGACTGTCTGTCCTCCGCTACAGACTCCTGTACTACTCCGCGTCTCCTCGCTCCGCTCCGTGCGGGGAAAAAAAAGCACAACTATCTGCATAAATAATGCTGCACCATCCATGTCCGTGCAGGTGGATTTAATTAGTCCTGGGCGGAAAACTACGCTACGCTCGCGTAGTTTGCATAGTTTGCGCAACTATGCGCTACGCGAATTGCACATAGCACAGTGCAAATACGCGTACCGTAGCGGGCATTTTTTGCTTGCTCGCGGTCCTCAACGTCAAGTTGGCGACCGCGAGCGAGCAAAATGACATCCCGGCGAGACTTTTTCCTCGTTCGCGATCAGCAACTTCAAGTTGCCGATCGGGAGCGTGGAAAATAAACCTCCCGGCGAGATTCTCAACGCAGGGAGGTCAGGTTTCTCATTGCGAGTGGTCGCGTATGCTCGCGACCACTCGCGATGAGAAACTACCAGTCCGCATTGAGAAAACTGCCGCTCGAGTACAAATCTACTCGAGCGGCAGAAAACGACCGCTTGCACTGTGCAAGATGCCGTTTGCAATGATTGCACAGTGCGGACAAGCATCCGGCACTGTGCAATCATTGCAAACAGCATTTCCTACCGCACTACGCAGTTCACGTAGTGCTACGCGTAGCTCGCATAGTGCGAAGTGCACTTCGCGTGGCTACGCGTAGCGCTACTACATGAACTACGCCCAGGGTTAGATTTAATCATTTACTAATCAGAGGTGCAGCACGCAGATGTCTCCGCGACTCCGCCGCCGCGTCTGCACAGTTCACCCTTAGGGTGGGGCTGGTGTCTGGTGATCATGCGCATTGGGGCTCGTGCAATAAAAAGTGCGCGTGACTGGTGAGGTGAGGTCGAGGAGGCATCCCAGAGGCCAGAGAGACGACCCATAATTTTACTATTTCTAATTCTAGCCCCCCTGTCTGCCGCCCGCAGGCAGGGCCGGACTGGGAACTGAAAGCAAAGCACATACAGAAAAGGTAGTGGGGAATAAACTGCGCAAGGTTAAGTGAAACAGTACTTATCGCCAATATCTCCTTCCTACTAGGACAAAGCTCAAAGGAAATTGGGCAACGACCACCCAACGTTGTCAACAGTGTAGAACAATCTACACACTTCTAACAAAATACACAATCAATTTCCTGAGCTATAGTCACTTAATTTCAGCCACAATTAGTCCACGCAGTGTTCTTCTTAATGTATTTCTTCTTTAATCTTTATTCTGTATCCTTTGTGGTACAGTTCGTTTTTCAATTCTTCAATAACAGAACAGCAACAGAACAGATAGCCACAGGTATATGCCAACACGTGTTTCGTCCTCTGGATTTAACTAAAGACTTCCTCAGGGCTAAAACAAATCAATAGTTTCATATTAATTCAAAGACTGACCGTCTTCTTCTAAATTTAGCAAAACATCTACAAAAAAATGTATTGATTAAATAGAGGAAAAAGAAAAGGAAAAATGAAAAAGAAGAGAAAAATTGGAAAAAAAGGCACCAAAAATTATTATTGTTGTCACCAAGTGAGCAACTTCCAATTCCATAGAGTCGTGCTCGAATCCCAATAGAAAAAGAATCTTATAAAGATGCAAGTAAAATAAAAAAAATTATATGATATAGACACCAAAGTGAATCCCAAAGAGTCGATAAGATAGAAACCAATGAGAGGACTTGATGTGAAGCACTAAAGTAAAATAAAGTGCTCCCTCATGCTTGTCAGCATATCACAAGCTTGAGCACCCCATGCGTTTATACCATGTGTCGCAAAAAACAATCAAGAACACTCACCGCCAACTGCGGTATCCAATATGCAATTGGAGTTGAATGGCTATCGCTGTTTTCAAGTATATAACATCAAAATTCAAAATGCGTCCTGCAGTCATACATAAGTGAAACATGTTTAAGTTACATGTAAAATAATGACTCCAATCTATAATAAGAAAAGGGGGAAGTACGCCCTGAACAAAGTACACTCACCATCAGAGGCGATGTTGTGAGAGTATTAATAAGTTGTCATCACTCAGGAACAGCAAAAATTAGGCTGGTATCCGTCCTAAATATTTATATGAATGAACTAGGTCAAAGTGTGACCTTACTATACATAGTCATATAATTCATCATTCAAATCACAACTATCGTAATCCCACCTCATTGTGGCAAGATCGATGTATATCCAAAAATACTCATTTTACATCGGAGGCACCATTTAACTTTAAAGCTAAGTCTAAAACAAGTTTATATCCCCTAGGACACTTCGTCACAAAATATAAAAGATACGGACATGTCAGTTATAAAACCAAAATTATTCTGATAACATATAACAAATCTATGCAGAACATGCCGTATTTTAAAAACAACAATTCTACTAATCCAAAGCTGAAATATAAAACCCCCAGCCCAAAAACGAATTTAAGGTTGGACCGGTAAGAACCTTCAAACACCACTAGCACTGCTATATATGAGCTTCAAATTGTCGAGTAAGACAAAAGACCCAAAATGTGTAATTAATATATCTAATAGCCTCGCCCAAAATAAACAAATCCAAGTTACTACACCCTATATCATTTAACAACGGATAGTGTACATCCTGCCAGTGGTTTGCATGCAATCATCATTGCATGCAATGATGATTGCGTCGGGACCGGGCGTCGCGACCGGGCCGGGATTAAAAGCAAAAGGTATAGCCTTATAGGCCCCGGCCCGGTTCTGCACAGCGCAGTGGATTTGTGAGCAGGGTGGCGTGAGGTGGTGACACAGCCTCACTGAAGCACCTTGTCGGTTAACCACACAACACACCCGGAGGAAGGCTCCGCCGCCTGCACTCGCAGCAAAATGAAGTATGTTAACACTGCACACAAACATAATCGTGATGATGTATCAAGTGCACACACAGCATCAAGCACACATGGAAGCACCACTGAGCTGGGTAACAATAATATACAGCCACACACAACAAGCACACACAGAGCACTGCTGAAGCACACACTGTAAGGCAACCTGGATAAAAACACACAATCTTAATCAGTGACACACGACCTCCATGTAAGGCACATAGTCTAAATTAAACACATACAGTCTCAGCAAAAGACACCCACATCTAAACACACATGCGCACACACACAGGCACACTCACACGCTCACGCGCAATCAAACACATACATGCTGGACCTATCAGACCAACACACACATTACATTTTACAAACACATACACAATCTTAATCATAAGCAATCCGACGTTGTCAAGCAGACATTGCATCAAACACACAATGTAAAACACACACACACTACATGACTTAAATAAACACACACACGTAGGTAGCCTCATGCAGACGCTCACTCCAGACTTCATACAAGCACAGCCTCCATCTGACTGATATTTCACAAGTTTCACTTACACACACACACACACATTTAAACTCACAGTCTAAATGAAGCATACGCCCCCCTGGACGCCATCACACACAAGATGTGTTACTACTTCACATTTTCATAATATCCAAAAACCACCCTGCTGTGTTGCAATGGCCGGGATGCCCCTGTTGGGCAATGTTAGACTCGACCAGGAATGTCCCCTCTGTCAACACCAGGTAGCATCCTTAGCAAGAAACAGAATATTCCAGAATAAATAGAAGATTTGTAGATAATAACGCCTACATTTCATGTGCATTATCTACAACTCAGCCAAGGAGAGCGCTTTCTCTTCAGGACAAGAGTGGCGCGTGTGTCTGGTGTTAGGTTGTGTGATTGTGAGTGCATGTGGGAGGGAGACTAGATGGGTGGGGCTTTTTCTTCAAATAATAAGCATGCTTTTTTTCAGCATAGTTACATTTTTAGCATTTATTAGAGGCAGTGACATGTGCAAGGTTCCTCTGTTTCATAGTGTAATTCGTGGATTCTGTCCTGTTTTTCTCTTCATGAAAGAGTTATATGTGGTTGTTTGCAGAGAGGGCACAGCCAGACAAACTCAGAGAGTGTTACTCTTGGCTTCAGTGCTTGGCTAAGTGTCGGGGTCCAGATGTAAGTTGGTCTCTGGGGTCTCAGGTAAGTCTACCCTCTGGCGCAGTTTGACCCAAAGTATGAGTTTTGGATAATCTGTCCAAGCCCCGGCAAGAAGACCGTAGGCCCAAGGCGTGGTCAGTCTTAAAACCAATATTGTCTTGGTCACCCACATGTCCTTGCATTGCAGACAGCCAGAGTCAGTCATGAAAACCGGCTAGGACACCATGCTCACGTTCAGTCTACGCATGATCACTAGACCTAGTTGACGTTAAGGCAGCGTTCTTCAGGGCATTACAAGCATCCCTCTCAGAATGAGTTACCATCAGAGTACTCAGTGGTATTGTCTGTTCAGGCTGGATGGCCTACACCGGAGGCTGGGTTCCATTCTCGTCCAGCGCATTAACAAAGGTATTGAGACCAAGTGACACTTTTGAGGGACAGCTGGCGGTGTTGGGGCCATGAGTCCCGTACTTACAAATCAACCATCTCCACAAACTTGCCTCTCCCACCGAATGATTCTGACTCCACTGTTACCTTATTTCACATTATGGCCACTGTTGAAGGTCACGTAGACCAGAAGGTTTTCAGGATGCCAGAGAATCCCAGAATTCAGAGAGATTAACGCTCTGTCGAAGAGCCTGGCCCCAAGGCTTTTGTAAAAGCTCTCACCCAGAGCATTGTACGTAGGTTTAAGGGCTTTTGATTATAAAGGATTTGAACCTGAAAATCTGTGCCCTCCTAGACAAGATTTCCTTCAGCCTGGAATGGACAGCATGTAGAAAGAGGACAATCTGTAAGAGGGAGTTAATGTTATGTTGTTAGTCCGACTTGTATAGCGCAACAGCTGCCTCAGCAAAGAGGCGTCCCGGCGCTTACTACTGGCAGACAGCAAGAAACTAAAGCCTAAGCCGTGGGGAAGAGATGAGTTTTTATAGCCTTCCTGAACGTCAAGTAGTTATCCAGACTGCGAATATAAAGGGGGAGAGAATTCCAAAGCTTGGCCGCTAGATAGCGGAAAGATCGTCCCCCGGCACGTAGACGTTTTACCCGCGGGACCAGAGCCAAGCATGACCCCATAGAGCCCAGAGAGCGCAAGGGTGTGTTAGGTACCACCACGTCGGACAGAATACAAGGGGAGGAGAACTTTAAGATTTTGAAGGCCATGGAGAGGGCTTTAAATTCTATGCGCTTGGCCACAGGCAGCCAGTGTAATCGACAGATCACCCCCGAGATGTGGCGTCTACGTGGGAGACCCAAAAGGGCTCTGGTAGCTGCATTTTGGACCCTTTGTAGGCGCAAGACCTCAGCTTTATTCAACCCCAAAAAAAGTGAATTAGCATAGTCAAGCCTTGACAGTATGGCCACCTGAACAATCAGTTGTCTGGTGGACGGGTCAAAAAAGCCCAGAAGGGGTTTCAGACCCCGTAGAAGGCCAAAGCACATGCCTGCAATCTTCTTAGTGTGATCCTGAAGACTAAGGGTTGAGTCCATCCATACCCCTAGGTTTTTCACCACCGACTTAGGGGTGGGTGCGCTCCCCAGGGTGTTAGGCCACCAGTTCTCGCTCCACAGCTTGATGTTTTTACCTACCAACAACACCTCCGATTTATTAGCATTAAGCTGGAGGCAGTTGGCGGTCATCCACTCCGCGACCGCCGCCAGACCGCTCCTAAACTTAGGGGCATCCTGCGTGGAGTCGTCGGAGAGAACCACCACCAGCTGCGTGTCATCGGCGTAAGAGACAATGGAGAGACCCCTGTCCCTGGCTATCACTGCCAGAGGTTGTACGTACAGATTAAAAAGTACGGGACTCAGGGCGGAACCCTGTGGCACACCTTGTCCAACAGACTGGACACGTGAAAGGAAGGGCGGAGCAGACACCTGAAAAGTCCTTTCAGAGAGGAAGGATCTGAACCATTCCAAGGCAGCACCACCGATTCCTGCCTCCTCCAGACGATTTAAAAGAATCTGGTGGGATACAGTGTCAATGGCAAAGCATTTACGAATAAAAGCAGAAATGACCACAGAGTGTTCGATTCATAATAATACGAAGTTAAAAAAATCCTATGCTCTATAACTGGGAGCCTATGAAGGACAGATATTAGGGTAGAAGCATGACTGGTGTGCCCTTTCTTCTGAGTGCCCTGGCTGGAAGCCCAAAGGGTAGAACTGGCAGTTGTCACTCACTGATGAGCCGTGGTTTGTGTAACTCTCCCGGTAATGTCAATCTGAGACCCCATATCAGCCTGTCACTGCACTAGACTAAATATTCATATGCCGCCCTCAGTGCTATCCATGAGTCATGCGTAGCTGGGTAATGCTACACCACCTCACCCACATTCTTCCAGCAGAGCACGTCATAGTCATGTGAGGCAATCATGCCAGCCACCCTCCCTTTTGCACAACGTCAAAGTCCTGCCCAATGATACCAGCCAAGCCCATGCTGTGATGTCATAGCGCGTGCTCTGAAGCCCCACATGTGCCCACAATTGTGCTGTATAAATATCTATTTTTGGTGCTCTCTGTAAGAATGTCTATGGGTACATATGACTGGGTGGGTAACCTGGTGCTCTTTAAGGTCATCATCTACTATTTACTGTGCTTTGAAAGTTGATACAATGGAATATGTAATGAAAAATGTGCTGTCAAATTCACCATTTTGGTCTGTCTTTTTCCAAAGTTTTCTTGGGGGAGAACCCCCCCAAACTCCCCTAGTAATGGTCGGGCTCGCTCGCTGCGCTCGCTCGCTATGCGCCGGACGGGGGCTGCTCTGGCAAAATTTGCCAGGGCTGCTTTCAGTTCCCAGTCCGGCCCTGATTTGGAGGAGCGCAAGGCCTAGTGAAATCTGCCAGTGCCAAACATAAGTTGATGGGGGTTAGACACATTTCACTGGGGAAATAAATGCTTTGGTGGGGTTAACTCAGAGGCCAGAAAGGGCATAAAAGGTATTCAGTGTCACTGTTAAGAGGGTGAGGTCCATATGGGAGTGTCTCAAGAACAGCTGCATATCGTCCACCTATAGGTATATAATGTGTGTATCTGCCCATAGTGGAATTTCCCAATCTTTTCCAAGCCTACAGAACTTAATAGCGAGGGGTTCAATCGCCAACAAGTATAGCAGGGGATAAAGTGGGCACCTCTGCTGCATGCTCAGGGCAATATCGTACGCCTCAGAAATATTGCTGCCAGTTTTGACTCTAGCAGTGGGAGAGGGGTATAGTAATTGTATCCATCCTATTATCTTGGAACACAGACCTTAGCATTTCAGCACTGCAATCATGCATTCCCAACTAAGGATATCAAATGCCTGTTCAAGGTCAATAAACACAGTCAGAATCTGACCATGCATGTGCAGCTTGGCTTATCACATGGAATATTCGCCATATGTTAAGCATACTGCTGCTTCAGGGCACACCACTGTTCTGGTCTGGGTGGATAATTATTGGTAGATATGGGAGAAAATGATCTGGTAGTATCTTACTAAGGATCTTAGAATCTGTAGTTAAAGTTAATAAAGGGCGATAAGATGTGGCATTGATGGGATCATGGTTAGGCTTAGGTATAGAAGTGACTGTGGTTTCATTAGACGTCAGGGGGAGGTAACCCAGTTGTGCAGCCTTGAGATACAAGATTTCAAGCCGAGGCACCAGTAATGTTTCATAGGTGGCGTAAAACTCAACTGGAAGGCCATCCAGGCCAGGAGTTTTACTGCGGGCAAGAGACTGGATCGCCAGGCGCATCTCCTGTACCGTAATCAAGGAGTCTGGGGTCTGTGTCTCACTCATTGCAATTTAGGGTATATCTAGGCCATCCAGGAAGGAGCAGAAACTGTGGGGGTTCAAAGCAGGGCCAGTTTCGTAGAGGATACTTATAATGGCGGACAAACATCTAATTGATATTGCACTGTATGTGCACTAGTGTGCCAGTATGATCATGGGCAGCATGGATGGAGGAAGCAGCGTTTTGGGGATGTGTGAGGTGGGCCAACAATTGTCCAGGTTTATCTGCCTGTGTACGGGCCATATAGGCTTGGGCATCGAGACATCGCAGTTGTTCCATGAGGGCAGCGTGCTTGCCTTTCATGGCGGTGAAACGGTCCCTGGCATGAGGGGACGCAGGGAGTTGGTTCTCCAAGTCCGGCAGATTAGTTGCAGTCTGACGGAGATCAGACTCCAAAGATGCCCATGCATCAATGGTGGAGCACTGCATGAGGCCTCTTGTTACAACCTTCTATGCTTCCCACGCCAGGGCTTGAGTGGAGGCTATATCAGTGTTTTCAGCGAAGAACTGCTCCATAGCCTCATGCAGTATTTCTCATAATAGTTTGTCTTCTAGCCACATCGGCTGCATCCGCCAAGTAGGCACTGGGGTGGGAACCCCAAGTCATACAACCCTTCAGTGGGTTGTGGTCCGAGAGAGTTTTACTGAGGTAGTCTATCACAGAAAATTGTGTCTGTAGAGGCTGACCAGGTGGTCAAGCTGTACATGTACATCATGGGCATGGGAATAGAATGAATATTCCTTTGCTCTTGGGTGCCGTATATGCCAAATATCACCGAGTGACCAGTGGCGGAGACAGTTTGCAAATACCACCGTGTTACGGGCAACTTGTGTATTCTGTAGGGGCTGGTGGGAACAATCAAGGGATAAATCCAAAGCAGAATTAAAGTCCCCTTCCAGTAGCCACTTGTTGTCTGACCAAGGCGCAAGCGTGTTTGAGTGTAGCCCAATGTAGGCCTGATCTGAGTTAGAGGCACAAATCGAGCCCAGTACCACAGTTAGACCATCCAGGCTTCCCTTGGTCAGCGCATACCTGCCACCTGGGTCAACACAGGACTGCTCCACACAGAAAGGAACGCCAGCCCAGATCCAAATCATGGCCTCCCTGACATAGGAGGAGTAGCATGTGCTAATAATTTGACCCTTCCATCTGTGGCACAGGGCCACCACCTCCACGTGGTTCAGATGGGTATCCTGAAAGAAAAGTGTAGTTTCCCTGCAGTAGCAGTCATGGTGGATAGTATGAATGCAGAAATAAAGATGGCAGCAAAGGAGTGAACATACTGTCCTGGGGGCACGGAAGAGGGAATAGGGGTTGGTGTATGCACATTACCAATTGAAAGGGACCTAATATCCCCCCATGGAGCACAAACAATAGGGCCAGTGGCAAAACAAGCCTCTCGCCAAACGAAGAAACCCCAACAAACTATGCCCTCCCAACAGGGGAGTTGCATAGAAATTTTAGGGAGTGAAAGGAAATAGAGAAGAGAAAAAAAGGCAAACCTCAGTGAGCGTATAGCGCAGTTATTGGGAGCAAGTGCAATAGAGTACTTGAGGCAAGCAGCAGGAAGCCAGCTACATCTCAACAGCAGATGATTAGGGATAGCAATACAGCTGAGTGCATGAGTATTTGGAACAATAGACGGCAAGGCAAAAGCAGAGGAAATTTAGGGCCATATGTAACAAAAACACGTTTTGCGATTCTCAAATTGCGATTTTTATCAAATCGCAATTAGAGAATCGCAAAATGCAATGTATGTAGGATTTGCTAAATATTTTGCGAATCCTACATATTCCTTATTTGCGAATCGCAAATTGAGATTCTCAAATAAGGAATACCTTCCCATTCATTCCTATGGGCTAGAAGGCCCATAGGAATGAATGGGAAGACATTCTCAATTTGCGATTCCCAATTAGAGAATCGCAAATTGAGAATGCAATTTCAATGTTGCAAGGGTGTCAATAGGACAACCTGTTGCACCCCTGAAATAGGCATGTGTGCACATGTGGCGCACATACATGCCCTAAGGGCATGTATGTGCGCCACATGGCACTTTGAAAAAGGCAAAAAAGTGCATTTTACAAAGAAATCGCAAATTTCCACCAACCTGAAGTTGGTGGTAATTTGCGATTCCTTAAGCCAAAATCGCACAACTTGGGTGCTTCCTACATTGCATTTAAGGAATCGCAATTTGGGATTCCTGAAATGCATTTGCAAAATAGGGAATCGCAAATTTTGAGATTCCTTATTTTGCGAGTGGGTTTTTGTGTGCTACATTGCACACTGCCTAAATTGCGATCGCAAACACTGAAATTCTGCGAATTTCAGCGTTTGGGATCGCAATTTGGCTTCATACATATGGCCCCTTAATCCAGTGGGGGTGTGAAATAGGGTTACCACTGCAGAGGCTTTTGTACAAGGGTGTGGGCCGGGGACAGGTGCCGGGAGGGCAGGATGCCAGAAGGAGGGAAAGAAGTAGGTGGAGGAAAGAAAGAACAGAAAGATCAGTAGATGAGAACAGTGGACAGCAAATCTCAATCAAATCAGGTCATCAACAGATTGTGGCGTGACTCTAGGTTCCCCACTACTGGAGTCCTGCGTGGACAGTGTGTCTCCGGAGAAATGTTCATTGTCTGCCTCTATACTGTGCATAGCGTAGATGGCATCTCGATGGCCAATTGGCGATTCACCAGAAATTGGGCCTGGGTAGGCAGATTGCCGGAGCAGCGCTGAGAACGAGGTCTAGCCCTTTGGTGACCCCGGCGTTTTGTGCGTTCACTTGTGCGGGTAGCTTGCCTCGACATAGGCTCTTTCGACCCGCATCGTTCATCTATCCATGACTGGGCTTCAGCAGGGTCAGTAAATAAATATGTATGGTCTTCATGTATCACTTTCAGGCAGGAGGGGAATAAGAAGGTGCATTTAAGGGCCCAACCCTGCAGTCTTTTCTTTATAGCCAAAAAGAGGCCCTGCAAAGCTGCACTGCTGAGATAAAGTCAGGAAAAATTGATACTTTTGGCACTCCCTCCAATATAGGGTGGTGGTGTCAGGCCTGCTTCAGGATATGGTCACGGTCCATATAGTTCAAGAGTTTAGCCACTATTGGCAAGGAGGGGCTCCAGGAGCAGGAGCTCATGCTGGGACTCTGTGTGCACGTTCCACCACATATGTGGAGAGACCTTCTGGGGCAACCACAGATTGCAGCCAGTGTTCTATGTAGAGAGTAGGATTAGCACCCTCCATCCCCTCCGACAAGCCAATGATTTGGAGGTTGTTCCTGCTCAATCGGCCATCTGTTTCCGTGGCACATCCCTCCAGTATCCTGCTGCGATCAGCGAGTTGCTGGCAATTCAGCTGTATTATCCACTTGTTGTGGGCGAACATCTTGAAGGGCTTGTTCAGAGGCTGTGACCCATTCTTTAGTCTTCTTATGATCTTCCCAGAGCAGATTGTTAACAATAGAAAGTGCATCAATCTTGGCCTCAATTGCCATTCGAATATCATGAATTGAAGGGAAGATAAGATCGAGCTTCGCGCAGTTTGGAGGCATGGGCAAGGCTTGCACTGTGTCAAACAATCCGGAGGGCAGACAGGTCCTGGAGCCTCATGTGCACAGCCCACCAGACACTCTGCCTAAGTAGTGTAGTGGATGGGTGAGGAGCCGGCACAAGTCGCTAAAGGCACAAACACGTGTATATATAGCTTCAGAACCGGGGAGTGTCAGCGGACGGCATCCGTATAGTCTTCACAGAAAAAAAATGCTGTTGATGTGTAATGAGTTACAACAGAAAAATGATGGACGGAATGCTGACAATGCAAACATTCTCCCCCAGTCAAAAGATCTGGGTTAAATCCATCGTTCTTTTGCCCACTACGCCACCCCAGTTTAGACCCAGCCATATGCAAATCAGTCTTGACCCTGTGCCCCATGGGAACAGTCCAGACCGAACTGCCAGGCCAGGTCCTCCCAGGACCGGAAATAATCATCCTAGGACCGGTTTCAGGGTATGTCACCCTTCTTCAGCCAGGCTAGCTTGAATCCAGTGGCACAGTGAGCAAGGGACCCACGTCTGGGCATACCCATACCACTTAGGGCGAAAAGTGTTACAGCAAACAAATGATGGACGGAATGCTGACAATGCAAACATTCTCCCCCAGTCAAACGATCTGGGTTAAATCCATCGTTCTTTTGCCCACTACGCCACCCCAGTTTAGACCCAGCCATATGCAAATCAGTCTTGACCCTGTGCCCCATGGGAACAGTCCAGACCGAACTGCCAGGCCAGGTCCTCCCAGGACCGGAAACAATCATCCTGGGACCGGTTTCAGGGTATGTCACCCTTCTTCAGCCAGGCTAGCTTGAATCCAGTGGCACAGTGAGCAAGGGACCCACGTCTGGGCATACCCATCCCACTTAGGGGGAAAAGTGTTACAGCAAACAAATGATGGACGGAATGCTGACAATGCAAACATTCTCCCCCAGTCAAAAGATCTGGGTTAAATCCATCGTTCTTTTGCCCACTACGCCACCCCAGTTTAGACCCAGCCATATGCAAATCAGTCTTGACCCTGTGCCCCATGGGAACAGTCCAGACCGAACTGCCAGGCCAGGTCCTCCCAGGACCGGAAACAATCATCCTGGGACCGGTTTCAGGGTATGTCACCCTTCTTCAGCCAGGCTAGCTTGAATCCAGTGGCACAGTGATGGGTAATGAGGCAAAAGGGTCACTGTCTTTCGCCCACAGTGTGGGCAGGTGTTCCGGTTACCCCAAGTCAACAATAAGGGGGGGTGTAGATGGAGCAGATGGGAAGAGCCGAGCCCCTATGATGTGATGAATCTGTGATGTGAGAGGGAAGAGAAAAACACAGAGACGGCAATGAGAACACACAAGATTGGGCCACAAGCCATCCATTTGCCTCAACTGGCCGCTTCCGCTGTCACACATCTGACCCCGCACCCTGCCTATCGAGTATCCCGCTGGTGGTTCTTCAAACCAGGATTAACTGATCAATCCCAATGCTTACTGCAGGCCCAGTAAGTGCCATAAAATGTGGGGCAACAATCAAATAATGTGGGCAGTGGGGGGAGTGAGGGGGCTCTAGTTTGCAAATCTCATGCCAGGTCCACCACTATGTCCGTGTCCCACGCTGGGCTTGTAAAGCAGCAGAAGGCGAAATGGAGGCGAGATCGAGGCAGTCTGAAGAGAGAAAAGAGCAAACACAAGGAGATGATGGACGGAGCACTGAAACTTTTCAGACACTCACCCCCAGTGACAGATCTGGGTTGAATCCATCATCGTTCTTTAGCTCATTTAGCCACCTCAGTTTAGACACAGCTATATGCAAATCAGTCTTGACCCTGTGCCTCATGGGAGCAGTCCAGCCTGAACTGCCAAGCCATGTCTTCCCTTGACCGGAAACAAGCATACTGGGACCGATTTCAGGGTAACATCCCTCATCAGCCAGGCTAGCTTGAGTCCAGTGGCAAAGTGAGCAAGGGACCCACGTCTGGGCATACCCTGCCAACTTAGGGCGAACAAACCAAACACAAGGAGATGATGGACGGAGCACAGAAACTTTTCAGACACTCACCCCCAGTCTGAAGAGAGACCCAGAGGGCAGGATGCCGACAAGTCTGGCAGGTATCAAATGACAGCAGGGGCCGCCATTGTAAATTAGCTGTGCTGGTCCCCCATGCAGCACCGCTAGCAGGGGGTCTCTCACCTCAACTACAGTCAAAGTCCTCTCCCAAATCAGGGGTCCGAGTGACTCACCAGAATGGATGGAGGGGCTGCCACAGAAACCATAACCCACTGGTGCATGCCCGTTCAGTTCAGTCTTGAGGTGGGGGTGAGAAAGGGTGCAGGATCAAACTGTGGCCAGACTCTACACCACACTAGCCTCTCTCCCCGGTCCAATTAGCTAACACAAGGGAGGTGCCGAAGGACGTCAGGAGCTGGAAGCAAGACCCAGCAGGCCGCTGCAAAACCCGCAGGAAGGAGCCACCATCCAGCGTCACCTCAGGCCCCCCCTCACTGCAGGAGCATTGCCTCCTAGGTTCGCAAGGATGGTAGGGGGTCTAAGCATGAGGGAGACGAAGGTGGGTCGCCACACCAATGTGCAGGGGCCATCAGCAACTTGAGTCCAGGCAGTCCGAGCCCGTCATGTGGCTCCGTCGGCAGCAGGTCCCAAATGGCTCCAATTTGCTGTGGCCACTTCTGGGGATTTGGCAGAGTAGGTTAGGCCAGCTACATATGGGAATGCTGCCGGATGAGCTGGCTGTGCACAGAGCTCACTCAGCTCGTGTCTGCCATGTTCGCCTGCTGGCCATGCCCCAACTGCAGTACTTAGTAGGCACAATATAGAACTGATGAGTGCAGTGCCCCAGAGGTTCCTTTGGTCAGGGAAAAGAATGCTGCGGCCCATGAGTATGGCTCTGACTTGAAAAATTCTCAGCCCCGTGCAGTGATCATGGTTGGGCAGTATTACCTTAGAGCGTTCCTTGTTTACATCCCCACCAGTTATCAAGGTTTTGACGCTTTGAAGTTTACACCCCTAAACTTCATGATCTCTCTAAATGCAGACATGCCATATGGACATTAAAAACTGCTCTAGATATTGCAGCACATTGATACTTTTCAAATTCTATGTCATGTCCGTGACCAAGCAAATTTAGAGTTGTCATGTGACAGGTCTTTAAGAGACATGGTTGACATTTTCTTGTCATGTGGAAGACAATGGATGAAGGAAGGGACATAAATATAGATAGACATCAATAGGCAAAAGTTAAGAGGCCCAGAGTTGTGAGTCTTGACTTCCTCGTCAAACATGGGGTGGAGTACATAGGTACCCATTGATGCTCGATGGGGCTCGTAGAACAGCTCAGGTGTCACGTTTTTTAGTTTACAAAAATCTTACAGGCTCAGGTGGCAGACAATAGAGTTATTAATCAATCAGACAGATGTCACAAGCTACAGCCAGCCACTAACATAAAGCACATAACAAAAGCTTGACACCGTCCTGAGAGATCTGCTCTGGAGTGGCTGAAGACACAGACTTTCTCTAGGAATACTTCAGTATCCATTAGAGGAGGGGGGGTTGGCTCACCCAAACTTTGTAGCTATTACCTAGCTGCACAGCTGCAAAGGCTTGCATGATGGCTGGTGGACAATGCTCCAATGGAGGCAGTACAGGTCCCAGAGACCCTTACTAACAGGCCACTCCGGGCTGTAGTGGACATGGCCCTGGCTCACGAGTTGATAGGGAACCCTCTGCTAGAGGTGGCTAATTTCAGGATTGTTAAGGATATCTGGCCGCAGCGTGCTGCGCTCTCTCCATCACAGTGTTGGATCTGTTGTTGGATATTGGTAGGTCGAGGAACGCTGTCACTAAATTGCATGCAAATTTGATCGCGATGACTAAATTTAACTTTCATGATTTAAAATCTAGATGGGAGCTCGACTTCAAAACAGAAATATCAGAGCAGAAATCGGGAGGGTTTTAGCCCGGTTAAAAAAGGCTTCCAGAAATGCCCATTTTAATGTAATAGAACATAAAATTATTCACTGCACGTAACTTACTCCCGCTCTATGAATATAATATTCAACACTGCTCCTGGCTGTTTCCTGACATATCATGCAGGTAAAGCTGACCGTCTACATATGTTTTGGTCATGCAGAAAAATGCAGTTGTTCTGGGAACAAATTTGAACCGCCATCAGGGAAGTTACAAATATTCAGATAGAATACTCTGTAGAGCTGCTCATATTGAGTTTGATGCTACGCCCCAACAAGCAGAAATACGTCCATTGACCTGTTTCTCATATTCGACGAAAGGCTGCTGGCTCAGAAATGGAAAGCGGTGGATCCTCCCACATGGGAGTATTAGAATCGAGAGTAGGGCAAATGGGTAGAGACAGAGGGACACACAATAGCAAATCGGTTGAAACACGATCACACCCAAATAACACACTGGGATACATTGATTTTAAATTAATAGAAAAAGACAGTGAAAAGCCCCCTTTAAATCCCTCATCCCAACACTTAGGGAGATCTACATCAGTGACTCCTGCATGTAGGCCTCTGGGGAGCGCTTGGGGGTAATTGACTTGCACAGACGAAGTAGCAGTATGACCGTCTTTCCAGTCCCCCTTCTTCTTGTTCCATCATTATGTGTCTCAGTGTTCGCACCCGTCCAAGGGACATGCATTATACAACGCGTACACCCTCGAAAGACACCTTATTAAAGCTCAAATACTCATATCTGGTATGTATCCTCCAAGCTTAGGTGCACACCCATTGCAATAATGGTTAATGAATTTGATTGCTCTGAAAGTCTTCTATCCCCATTTGTCTCTTCGCTTTCCTTGCCTCCCTCCTTCCCTCCCTTCCCCTCTTTCCCCCCTTCCCTCGTAGAAATATTTCAGACTGTTCAGGTGTGAGATGTTGTTGTGGTGTATAAAGTTGCAATAGGAGGCACGTATACCTGCAATCCTACGGTATACTTATTTTGTACTACATGGTAAACTAACGTCCCTTGGTTGCAGTAACCCAACCCTGCTGTTGATAACCTTTAACACTGAAAATCGAATAACTATAAAAAAATAAAGCATATTGCAAGCGCAATTCACAATCTACATTAGGTTCCAACGATGTTTCACATTTATATAAGGAAGTTTATATTACCCAGTGGAGCACTGCATAAGGATAGAGGCTCAAATCCTCAAAGACGTTCCTAAAATATACCTGCAGGCACTAGACTAAAATTACATAGCCTGGCCATCTTAAATGCTGTGAAAACAACCACAGGCAAAACCTGGAACACTAGGGGCCAGATTATGAGTCATGGGGGCGTGGCGATCTCCCGACCACCCTATTACGATTCTGGTGGTTGGACCGCCACAGCCCCGCCACAGCCGCCAGGGAACCGCCATTCCCTGGCAGTGTTGCGGCAGTCAGAAGGCCTCATTTGCTTTGTGGGACCGCTGCGGTCTCGTCAAGCATATTACAAGTTTCCTCTCTGCTGGCGGGGTCATGGAGGTTCCTCCCCCATGAGCACAGTGGCAGAGAGGAAACAAAGGGGGCTCTGCAGGGCCCCCTATGCCTCCTCCGCATGTGGATGCACACAGGGGGGCACAACATGTGGCCCCCTGTGTGCACGCACACCAGTTCCTTCATGGCATGGATTTTTCAGTCCATGCAGTGCGGAAACTGTTTTTGGCGTTCCCATTGCAGTGCCTATTTTCAGGGCACCGATGTGGGAACGTCAAAAACAAAGCCTGCCAGACAGGAGGAAACTCCTAATCTAGCGGGTGGTCTGACCACAGCTTTGGTTGTGCGCCAAAATCGTAATCAGGTCCTAAGTGTCCCGCCCTTTTGATTGCTGACAAATTGGTGGCAGGCAGTACGGGAAAAACTTGGCGCCGATTCCAGTGTACAAAGCCATTGCACAAATATATCAGGTTTACACCAGGCATGTGCAAAAGATAACCGTGCAGTCGTAAAAGCATTTACTACTGAATAACTTTCCTCCACAAGTGTGTAGCATTATGCTGGAGTAGCTCCCATGCAAACAGTGAGAAGTGGACGACAGAAGGCATAGTTTGCCTTGTAAGTTTGTGAATGCCCATAAATTTGCGAGTTTGCTGGCATTCACTAACTCTTATCTGACACTTACACATTCTGGAAAGGGTTGAAGCCTTATTCAAGCAACGAGCTGGAGTAAATCACCATCTAGAGTGAGGAGGGTAATTCTATAGTTGGTGGTGTATAGATGAGGTATTTTCTTCATGGTCAAAAATAATTTCTCTGTGTGCCTTTCAACAGTGTCACACACACTAGCCCTAGTTGTTAACTAGGGATGGGAACTAGAGGCACAGGGCCTAGGGACTAGCCAGCCTCCAGACTAATATGTAAACACAAATGGGGCTGTCCCTAGTTGGGATTTCTACAGGATTTCTAGAGATGCATGTCCAGTGGGGGCATCTCACAAAAAGTGAAGGACTGGCCTCACACACCACCTGGTGTCATGCTTCATCATAGGCCGTCCTCGCCCTCTAAAAACTCCGTTTGATAGAGGGCGGGCATACACCTGACGACAGGGATGCACTTCTAAAACTAAGTGGTGGCCCGTGAGTTTGTGAAAAAGTGATCTAAAAACCATTCCAGTTGTCAATGACTGGTTTATTTAAATTTATTTAGAAGGACAACTGCATGGTATTAAAAGGAAGTGGGCGGTGATTTGGGAACTAATTATCCCATCACTGTGCTAAGAATGGTCAACATGTTTCTGCTTAGGGTCCCCGGAGGGTACATAGCATTCGTCAGGACCAAATGTTAATGGAGGGCTCCGCCTTTTACACTTTGTATAAAGGATCAACCACTAAAAACCGGGGGTTGTAAGGATCAACCGCCCCGCAAGTATAGTACTCACGCGTGAAACCTGTAGAAAAAAGAACAAAAAACAAATACATACCGAATGTGTAAGTATCCTGATTGTAATGTTGCATTACATACATCACCACACTTATAAAGCGCGCGTGGTGGTATCTAAGTGAAACACGTGTCACTCATACGTGTCAGCACTTATCAGGGGAGAAAAAACATGTTTCTCGCCGCTTACCCTAGGTCACTATCCTACTTACTCCATGGGAGGTCGAGGGTGGAAGGGCCTACTGTGACATTCTGAAAAAAGAGAGACATAAAATCATGGCCTGATAATGATGGGTCAGGTCCAAGATAGGGAAAAGCCATTCATATAGTTTCATGTTAAAAAAGTTAAAAAGGTGTACTCCACGTGGGAGGGATGAAGTTGCACCAAAAGGCGTAAAAAAACGCTCTATCATCCATCCATTACAATCAGGATACTTACACATTCGGTATGTATTTGTTTTTTGTTCTTTTTTCTACAGGTTTCACGCATGAGTACTATACTTGCGGGGCGGTTGATCCTTACAACCCCCGGTTTTTAGTGGTTGATCCTTTATACAAAGTGTAAAAGGCGGAGCCCTCCATTAACATTTGGTCCTGACGAATGCTATGTACCCTCCGGGGACCCTAAGCAGAAACATGTTGACCATTCTTAGCACGGTGATGGGATAATTAGTTCCCAAATCACCGCCCACTTCCTTTTAATACCATGCAGTTGTCCTTCTAAATAAATTTAAATAAACCAGTCATTGACAACTGGAATGGTTTTTAGATCACTTTTTCACGAACTCACGGGCCACCACTTAGTTTTAGAAGTGCATCCCTGTCGTCAGGTGTATGCCCGCCCTCTATCAAACGGAGTTTTTAGAGGGCGAGGACGGCCTATGATGAAGCATGACACCAGGTGGTGTGTGAGGCCAGTCCTTCACTTTTTGTGAGATGCCCCCACTGGACATGCATCTCTAGAAATCCTGTAGAAATCCAACTAGGGACAGCCCCATTTGTGTTTACACCTTTCAACAGTGTGTCATTGTAAACTATGTACAATTATGGATTGGAGAAAGAGCAGCCATTGACATAAATCACGACTCACTAGTAGAACACCTGGAGCCGTATTATGCATTGTCTTCGTTTGCGCATGGCGCACCTTTTAAAAGGTGCACCGGGTGCAAACAATGACAATGCGCCCCATTATGCTGAGTGCGCTGCCCCAGGTCAGCCACTAACTCGCGCTGCCCTGGAGGCAGCACATTCATGTGAAAACAAGGAGCGGCTGCTTGCAGCTGCTCTGTGTTTTCACAGTGCAGGCGGCAACCTTCCTGCACTTTTAAAGGGGATTAGAGAACCCCTTGCAGGCCGGTGCAGTCAGTGACTGCACTCGCCTGCAAGGGGATGTCTGGAGGGTTCATAGGACCCTTTTTCTCGACTCCAGAGGGATGCAGCTTTTTTTGTCTCTGCACCCGCGTCTGTAATATGGCGTGGATGCAGAGGCAAAGGAATTCCCTCATTTGCATATGGCACGCCCCTATGCAAATGAGGGAAAGCCCCCTGATGGTAGTGCTGGCGCTTTAAGTGCACCAGCGCTATCGGTTTTACTGAATGGGACGCACATGAGTCTGCGCTCCCTTCTGTAATACCAAAGTGCCCCGGGGGCGTGCAAATCGGGTGCAAATGCCCGTTGCGCCCCTGGGGCACTTATTGTAATACGGTCCCTGGAAAGCTGGGAGTGGCACAGCTCTCCAAGCTTACTGCTGTTGAGGTTTGGGACTAAGGGAAGATTATAAAGCTTCACCCATGAACAATAGTACTTCTAGGAGTACAGGTTTATGATCACCCTTGTGAACGGGCCTACATTCACCTGGCCTTTTCTAGTACTGCGAATGCAGCCATCAGCAATCCACTGAATTCGGGCTCTAGTGGCATACTTGAGTACTTTCAATATAGCTGCCAGCAGGCCACAGAACACTAGAGGGCAGTAAATTGCTTTGGGGATTGGGCCTAAATCACCTGGCCATCTTGAGCAAGGCAAATGCTGTTTGTTACAGGTACTACATGGTACACTGGCCATCGGTATACATTGACTTTCTTCAGTGAAGCCAGTAGGCAACAATGGGTAGCATTACCCTCTTAAGTACTGATGTTAAGCTGCAGGCACTGAACCCTGGGTAGCCTACCTGCTAATGTAAAACTAGATTCTATTCTAGACACTTGGCAGCCTGGTCAGCTCGAGTGCAGCTCTCGGAGTCTGGGACTTAATTCCAAAGGCGTACAGGTCCTCAGTGGTCATCCTTTTGCTACATTGTCTATGGCTCGTCTCTCCATCATGGTGTAAGGGATTATTCATTACCGCTACACCACACACTGGCTCTGCCCGTAGGGTTTCTTCTATGATCTCCCAATGCCGCGGCTTTCCCCTGTGGCCCCATACCATGCAATACCTCCCGTGCAGTGAGGACTCGATGGCGTCCTCGCTGGCCACCATGTTGTTTCCTGAGTACAAGTCAGCCTTCCGACTGTGCTGTTAAAAAAAAGGGGTACATAAATATATTTTTTGTGTTCATCAGTTCTTTTCCAATCTAAGAAGGCCAAACCATTTTGCAATCATGTCTTGTCCTTTTCTCCACTATTAAAGGGGGGGTCCATAGTTAGTCCAGTTGTGTCACAATTGTTCTTGAATCATTGCTCCTCACTGTACTTTGTGCACTCCACGTTCTCTCCAGTTCCTGTTGCTATTCCTCAACGCATCTCAGTTTCTTGGCCTGATCAGCTAGAAGATTTTTTCTGGTGTCCAGGTTTTTTTTTCTCCTTCTTGCTGAATTATTATCTGGATCATTGCTAGATTTCATGTTTAAATCTGGCATCTGACACTGGCCTTTTCTTCGAAGCAGCAAGACACCAAGCATCGACCTGTGACCCATGCTTGGCACATGGCTTTGTTCATCGTGAGGCATGCAATGTTTTTATTCCCTTTTTAGTTTCTTTCAAAAAATTTGAAAATACTTTTCATTTTGGTGATCAGAGGAAGAGGAGTAACTGTTTTCACTTGTATGGAATGATAATGATGAAAGGAAGTATATAAACTACACCCCGCAACTTTTATTGCAACCTAGAAACTGAAATAGAAGCTGCGCTTGCGTAATCATGTAGCATTGCATGTTTAATAGCAAAACACATCATAGGAGCACCAGAAGCAGATGGCTGAGAGAGGTAGGCACAATAACTCATAATCCTAAATGAATAAAAAAATGTTTAAGCGGACACTAGAAGTCGAGTCGAGTGCTTGTCCAAAAGCTGGCAAACTTATATTTGAAAAAGTTTTATCACTAGCTCCTGTCACAAATGGAGAGCAAATTGTGCTTGCGTGTGATTTGACTGGACACTAACCACATGCTTTTGATAGCGATAAATGCTGGCACACAGTATAAAAAGATTAATTGCATGCACAATTAGTAAAAAAATAATATGTGCACGTTATGTTCCAATTTTTACCATCATCGTGTAAATTTGCATTAAAATATAAGATACCCAGTGTAAATATTATTTGTGCCAGGTGTTTTTCTGCAGCAGGTTTACCACCAGGGTTTAAAGGGCCCCAAGAAAAAACAAAAAGTTTGAGCTCCTAAAGAGTGAGAGACAGAAAGTGTTAGAGAGAGAGCTAGAGAAAGAGAGAAAGAAAGAGGGTAAGACAGAGGCAGCCGGAAAGTAGATACCAAAGAGATTGGTATTTTGAGCGCAGTTGTATAGTACATTCCCATCATTTGGTTAATCCCAGAGCATTTACGCAGTCTATACTTAGTCTACCATTATGGGATTCTCGTTGATCAGAAACACAATTGTCTGTTGACACTATATTTGGTTGTGTTTGGTATTGTTTAGAAATTAGGCATATTGGAAGGTGGCAAGGTTGGAGTTGACTATTACAATGTTCAGCAATAATCTATATTATATTATAAAGTGATCAACTAATTCCTGCTACGGATCTGTGAGGAGGAATAGCTGTATTTTTGCATATGCTGAAAGACTTGCATTTTTTTCATTCTGCAGGGGTGTCCAGTTGTCCATTGCTTATCATCAGGAGCGTGTTGTGTCTTAGATGAATCTTTGCTGGTTATGCCATTACATGTGTATGTGGAAAGTTTAAATTGGCTTTTTGAGGCTACTTGATGTGCATATTGGTGAAAACATATGGCTGAATCGTTATAATTTGAATTGATTCACCAAAGACGTGGCAAATGTCCACCTGGATGGATTGGAACTGTGATGTAGGCATAATGATGTCAGGAGTTTTGTCAAAAGTAAGTGTAGTGTTATGGTAGAGTGGAGTGTGAGTACAACTTAATGTGGGTGTTCTGTTGTGGTAGAAAATGCTTAGCCAACTAGATGATGTGTGCATGATGGCGTCAGGCATTGTGTCCAAGGTGTGCTACTGGTGTTATGCAGGTCTTCTTCCCATGATGATCTGTCAGAGTAGGGCAGAACCAAGGAAAGAAGAACAAAGAGAGACAGTGCATTCTCTACCCTATGTATATAACCCACCTCAATCATTTGGATAAACTCAAGACAACAACAAACACTGATCAAGCAAATAACCTGAAAGTGGTTGCCCTCACTTTGACAGTGGTCCATTCAAGAAAAGGAAACATATGTGACCTAAAATCAGGATTTCCAGTCACTGGGCCTTGGATACCGTATGATATGATAAATGGAAGCGATAGTGGTTCACACGGAACTTATTCATAATATGATAACGTATAGAAAACAGCAAAATTACTGTTTTTGAAATGATTTACCACAAAAGCATTTATGCAGGCTCCTGATATAAGGTTTGGTTTATTCACAGCATAAACTTCACCGCCAAGTCAGTATTTCAGAAGCATAAGTGCAAAGGGACCGCGTTTGAGAAACCCACAACCCAGTTACAGGGATTAAACAGTGCACCAAGGTTCAACAGTATGTTGGTGTATAAACAACTGCATAGTGCTCTCACATAGTGCAAGTCGCTGGCCCTCGCTGAAACCATATACCAGCCCTCACCGATCCCCAAGAAGAGAGACAACATCGGTTATGGTGGTTCTACTAAGACATAGCCTTTTAATTCACACAGTTCCAGCAAGGAATGAAAACTGTAGTTACGTAGACATTGGTTATGAGAATAAAGGACACAAGATAGGCAAACAGCGCACAGGCTGTACAACAAATACAACAATTGTCTTTTGACTTATCCATTGCAGTGCAACCTCTCCAGAATGCATTGTGCCAGGAGGATGCTTTTCTTTATACATCACCCATGCCCTCCCAAGGGCATCAGAGAGATTATTGGCAAAAGCATACATTTAATGTCAACTTCCCCTCTATCTTACAGAGGGATGGGCAATACCATCAGTTTGATACCAACACATAACACCAGTCCACCGCATAGTGTCTGTCCCTGGCGAGGTACTTGACACCAGGGAAAGACCCTGAAATCATCAACTCTAGGCATCTCAGGGTAGGGCAGAAATGTCCAGGACCACTAGCAAATCAGTCCTCCCTTCTGCCAGCCCTGTGCTCCCACAAATCAACACCCCGCCAAGGGGTAATTCAAGAAAATCAGTCCACTTTTTGGGTAGCCCTCTTTTCACTACTGCTAGAAATTCTGCCACAGTGCAATGAGGTCATTGGTGATCTCGCTCTTCCGCAGATGGATTGCTTCAGTTGTGGCCCCTAAGATTATGTGAATAAAGAGATTGTGGCCCATAGGGTGACTGATGCACCCAGGGCCGGACTAGGAACCGAAACCGACCCTGGCAAACTGCTCGACCGGCCCCCGGTGGGGGGGAGGGGTTGGGCGGCCGACCTGTTTGCTTGGGCCGCTTTCAGCTGATTTTGTTACAGGGGGCTCATATTGCCGGCCCCGGTAAGAAAAACGTCCCCCCAGGGGCCCAAAACCGGCCCCCACCCTGGCGGCCCGGTGCCCGCTACCGCCAGTCCGGCCCTGGATGCACTCCATCCTTGTGGAACAGCTCCCTCCTGGAGAGTTTAATTAAATTATGCCAGATCATGCCCATAGAGGAGCCCGCAAGTATCTTCTGCACCGAGTGGTGGAGCTTCTTCACTGAGTCACTAATAGCTCTAGTGGGTGCTCCCCCCGGGAATACTGACTGAGGTATAACCTCTGACCGCAATATCGTGGCTCCTAGGAGCCTCTTCTTAACTTAGGCATGGCCGAGAACAGTCTACCTGCACTCCTCGCCTTCCCAAGGGGAGCATGTCATTGCCACCAGCATGGATGACTAGAATATCATACGAGGGAATGCCCCCAGCATTGAGTGCCACCAAAAGGTGGCCAAAATGATTTGCCAAATTGAGAACCTCGATACCCAATGAGTGATGCATGACTCCTGTGACCATACCAGCAAACGTGCATCAGCCTTCTATTGGAGGCTGTGGGAAAAGACAGGAGACAATTGTTTCTGGGACAAGCACCATACTTGGCCAAGTATGTGTAGGCAAGGGGGAGGGTGGGGGGGATTCTTCCTTAGGCCAAATGACCTGTGTAAATTAGAAGCCCGTGAGTGGGACACCATCCGCATGCATTAACACATTGGAATGCCCTCTCAGGGGCTGACAGCAGAGATATTCCTGCATTTGGGCCATGCACACTTTCCCAATGGATCTGTTTTAGACCTCTTTATTCTAAGCTGGAGGGAGCCACCCAAAAACATCATGTCTGAGATACCAATCCCCGTAACCTGATCTTCCCTGGATGCTGTAACCAGTTCTGAGATCCTGAGAGTCCCAAAGAAAGTGAGGGAGTAGATCAAAGAAAGCGAGAGAGTAGGCCAGGCTAAAGAGCCGGGTTTTACAATGTGATAAGCATACATTAGGCATTATGCCAATGATACAAGCAGCCTTGCCATGTCAAATTGTCCTCCTGCCATCCTGAGCCACCGGAGCCAAATGTTCCCATCCCTTGATTGCCCTTTTAACCCTAACATCCTTTGTAGGGTTCCCAACACCCCTCCAAACTGTGAAGAAGGTGTAAGTAAGTCCGTTTTTTTTTTTTTATATATAGCGCAGCTACTCACCCTTACGGGTCTCAAGGCACTGGGGGCCGGAGTGGAAATTAAGTGAGCTATTGCCCAGAGTCACATGGTGCTGAGCTGAGCTGCCGCCGGAGCCGGGGATCGAACCGTGAACCCTGTGCTCCGGAGTCAGCTGCCCTGGCCGCTGCACCACACCTCTCCACAGGTGATTGCTGACAGCTGAATCCTGAAAAGGGCTAAGGACTTGTCCCGTGCCTTCTGCTTTGCCAAGATCTGCAACACACCCTCAAGGCTGAACCATTTGTGTCTATCGCCTGAATCAAAGGTTGCTTCATATGCTTGCTATGCTGCCTCATACGCACGCTTTGTCCTGGGGCCACTGATGCCTCAATGAGGTCTGGGACTATGGGGCACCAAGCTTCCACTGGTCCTTTTGGAAGTCTGTCATCACCTTGTTCACTTTTGGCCAACACCTTCTGACCTCTACCAACTTAATATGGAATAAGGCACACACCACTGTATTTTGTACCCCAGGAACGTGCTTGGCAGAGAAATTCACATTTGATGCGGATCAACTATGGATGAGGGCCTTAATCTCAAAACAAAGGAACATTTTGCACTTTGATTGTTAATATCCACTCCCACTGACATGTTATCGGACCAGAAGACTATCCTACTGTTGGCCAAGAGCACCCCCAAGATCTGCAGTGTTACCACGATAGTGAACAGTACAAGGAATGTAATGTTCCTGGTGAGACCGGATGACACCCAGTCTGCCGGCCAGTTCTGCTTGCACCATTTACTTCCAAAGACTGCCCCAAAGCCCACACTCCCTGCCACGTCCTTGTAGAGAGCCAGGTCTGCTTTGCATTTTGCCAGCTGACACCACAGGAGTGTATCATTAAACTCCACCAGGATTTCTCTCCAGATAGACAAATCTTCCCTGACTTCAGGAGATCGTCTGGTATGATGATGTTTGGCCTGGAAGCCGGGCATAGATCTTGCAATATACCATGGGAATGACCGTGAGTGCAAAATTCAGTTGTCCTACCAAGACTTGCAGCTGGTGTAGTGTGACTTTTTTGGGTGCCTTGCATGCCTCAACTGATGCCCGAAAGACACCTTGATCTGGGGTAGCCTACATACCCACTGAGTCTATCTCTATACCCAAGAAGGAAAGTGTGGTTGCTGGACCGTCCATTTTGTCCTCTGCCAACAGCCCCCCTAATGCGTGCAATAGCTCACATAAACCCTGCAGGGCCCTCCCACCCTGCAGGGCCCTGCAGTCCTGGAGTCCTGTGCTCCCATGAAATCATCCAAGTAATGCACTGTGTCATCTGAGGCCAACAGGTCCCTCACCACCCACTCCAGGAACCAAATAAAGGTCTTAAACAGCAAGCAAGCTATAGTGCTTACCATGGGCATGCACAGGTCCACATATTATTGACCTTCAAAGGTGATCCCCAGGAAGGGGGTGTCCTCCGGGTATACTGGCAAAAGGCGAAACACGGCTTCAATGTCTGATTTGGTCATCAACGCTCCCTGCCCTAGCTTTTGCAGCTTGCCAAAAGCCTCATCAAAATAAGTGTACCTAACAGTGCACCATTCTTGCTCTAGGTCATCATTAACTGAAAGCCCGGCAGGAAAGGACAGGTTGTGAATCAGGAGGAACTTGCTTGGCTCCTTCTTAGGAACAAGCCTGGACTGGAAACAGACCAGGCCTTCTAAAGGTGGGATATCAAATGAGCCTGCTACCCTCCTGGCCAGCACTTCATTCTGAATCTTTTCCCTGGCTATTTCTGACTGAAGCGCAACTGACTGTTGATTCCTAGGTGGGGCTGGGGCTGGTAAGGCGCTTGACAGGATGCAAAAACCAACCCTAAAACCATAGTAAAGCAGGTATGAATCCTGGCTGTGTTTGTACTTTCCCAGTAGGTGTGCCAATATGTGCAAGCGAGTGGGTGAAGGGACCTTGACTAAGGAGGGTTGAGTGTTAGGGTACTTTGGGGGTGGGCTGCTCTTTTGGCCTTCCGTATTTTCTGAAACACTTGGTTTCTGGATGCCCCGGGCTCCACAGAATGAGTACAAGTGCTTGAGCTTGCAGGAAGATCCTCTAAGACACTCTTTCTTATTGTACTGCCAGCAGGCCAACTTCTTAACCCCAACCTCTTTTCTGTTGAAAGGACTGGAGGCCCCATGTCAAATTTGGAGTGCCAAATATTAATCTCCCTTTGGTCGCCTTCATCTGCCGGAATTTAGTGTGATACTGTGCCCAAGCTGTACCTCTGAATTTGAAGGATGCACTGTGCATCAATGACATGTATGCAAATAATTGAGGTGCTAAGGCTGTAAACCTTTCTGTTAGGACTACTGAGGATATAGAGAACCTTGTCGCCCAGATCTTCAAGGACCACTCCACCCAAACCTTATTCAGCTTCTGCTTACCCTTTTTTCCCGACTTTCCTTCAATGGGCACCACACCTACATTTATCAAGTTGAACTCATCACAGAGATCCCCTTTTTGAATCCTTTGCCAGTCTCTGCCGGTACTATTGCCGATGGCAGAGCCGGAGTGGGTGAGGCCGTGCCAAAGAAAATGGGGCTAGAGTTGAAAGAAGCCTGCCCTGAGCTCCCACTAACAGGCGGCGTCGTAGCCGCAGGTTGGGCCCAACCTTGTGCAGCTGAGCTGCTGGTCACCCCTCCGCAACTACACCACCAGCTGTTGATGCTGATCCTGATTCTGCTACTGGTGCTGATGACTGCAAGGGCACTCGTGCTGCAGAATCCCTACCTGAGACCGAATCCTCTAGGATGGGTGATGCCCCAGCTATCTGTGAGGGGTAGAGGGCATACCCATTTGTTGGTTTACTATCCCCCTGCAGCATCAGGAATATCACCACATTACTCTGCCCCACAACCCCCTCATTAGCATTATAAACTGGCCCCATGGCACCCTGACCATCGGGGGGCTGTGGCAAATGCCATGCTGAC
Organism: Calotriton arnoldi; assembly: GCA_963921515.1. Lineage (NCBI taxonomy): Eukaryota > Metazoa > Chordata > Amphibia > Caudata > Salamandridae > Calotriton > Calotriton arnoldi. The sequence continues at coordinate 1,674,983 of CAWUFW010001638.1, read as the reverse complement.
TCACCCTCTGCAGTAGGTGCAGCACGCAACTGCTTCCCAGCCCTACTCACAATTGCTGGAAGGGTATCCTTATAATGTGCTGCAACTTTCCTCTGCCACTTGAACACGAACGCTGGTGACTGCTAGCCCTTCCTCAGGCCTTCCAATAGCATCCTCAGAGCCTAATCAATGCAACAAGTTTTTTGTTGCTTTCCAAAGCTCACCAAAAGAGAAGAGTTCCTCCTGATTTGCTGGGCTCTCTGTGGCTGGACTCGAATGTTTTGGAGCCATACTACCAATGAAAGAGAAAATATATTACATGAAACCCCACAACACTCAGCTTCTAAGCATGTGACCTCCACCCTGCATTTCCTGAGACTCTGACTGGTAGCCAGCTGAATGTTCACCCCGCCCTGGCTTATTAAGAAGACCGCCTGGGCTGCTTTTGCTGTATGCACACCCGGGTCTACTCATTCTGTTCTTACCTCCGAGAACCGCATGTCCAGGATCACCGCTTTAGTCTAGGGTAAGACAATCAAGGGTGCAGCCATTTGCATTAACTCAACTAGGGGATACCAAGCATGAAAGACAAAATACAAGGGAGTTAGAGTCAGCATGGCACCTATGCAGACACAATCCAATCCCTGCCAGCTGGTATATGCTTGACCGAAAGCTCTGACCCATGTTCTAACTGAGACACGTGACACCAAATCTGCGAACATAAGTCGACTAATAAGCTATCTAATAGGAAGAAAGCTATGTCAATTAATTCTAAAGCATATGCATAAAAATTATTTTAAAATCTATCTAAAAATCAATAAAAAAGGCAATCATACAATTTGAAAGCCAACACCACACAGAAAGTCATCATAAAAAAATGTCAAAGCAAATAGAAATTGAATTTAAAAACAATTCACAGATGTTAAAAATGGACCGAATTAAAAGTTCCTACCAAATGGAATAGCCAAATGTTTATGTGCTCTGAGTGGCAGACGGAACATTTCTGTTCCCAGCAACTGCAGACAATGATCCCAGAGGCCCACCTCAGTTCAGGTTTATGGAGAAAATGTGTTTCCATCCAGCCCCCACAGTAGCCTCTGAGGGAGTGACAACAGCCAGTGGAAGTTCCGCCGAACCAGAGCCAAGATCCAACTCACCAGGAGCAGAAGCATTCCAAGAAGGCTCATAGAATGCAGCCAGAAGCAATTGAATACGCAGTGGACAGCGATACAAATGGGCCTTTAAGGGGTCCACCAGTACATTTATGTCCGAAGGCTCAACCAATTACGTTCCTAGGCACAAGTCTAAGGCACACTCGAAAGTGCTCAGCAAACAGTGGAATACGTGCTGCACGCAGTGAAGTCAAACAGGCCGAAATTATAAGAACCAATGCTCATTCAGTTCCCAAAGCAGAGGTGCATAAAAGCAATGTACCATGCATTCACAGCACAGTAGCACATGTGGTAGTGCCAGCTCCATTTGTCCTTGAAATGGGACATCCATTGTGGAGGAAAAAAATTTAAATCACAGTCCCGACAATCAAGAACAGGACCTCCAAAAATGCTTCAGATCACGGAGTGGCTGAAGGATGGAATGACTCCAAAAACTGTCTGGAAGGTGGGAACCAACCCAGAGCCTATACTTTTCAAAAAGTGCACTAGTCCCGCCGTATTACACATGTTAAAAATGCTGTGCACCAGCTCTCCAAAATGTAGAGAAAAGTTAGTGCGGAGTAGCGACTGTATCTCTGAAGAGGACCTTGCAACTTGAAGATCAAACGTCTTCTTTGCAGATGTTAAGGCCACATCTTTCTGAAATAGTAGGGCTTTCAGTTTGCTCAAGGCATCAAAATGCACATTGGTAAGATTTATCAAAGGCCAAAGCGTCCCCTCCTTAACTGTACAGGCAGGTGGAAACAATACTTGTTTAAAACAAGTGACAATGGAAGAAACCGTCACCAGATGAGCAACCCCTGGTTTCATCCCACATCAACCTTAACTGTTCAGCATCAGGTAACTCTCATTAGAGAGCAATCTGAAAGCCGAACGTATTACGGTTACTGGGGAACCTTTCAAGTAGCAAGATAAGTCTGCCATGGAAGCATTACAGGCCCCGTGAAGCAAGACGTTCTTTAACACTAAGGATCCACTTAAAGTATTCTCGCAGTCTGAACTGCTGAGAAACACTTCAGTTTCCCTATTTCAACACCAAAGTTTGAAAGGTAGTTCCCAATACTCATGTACAAACCCTTCCCCCAACACTTCATATCTGCCCACTTGGTAGTATTGTAGACAGTACTGAAATGAAAAGTTGAAATCGGCAGGGTGATGTAGCCATGCATTATCCAATCCATGGATGGTGTTTCAGCAATGGTGAAAGGTAACTTCTCTGGTTTTCTATGTGTAACATGGTGTATGTTGCATCTTTTTGTGCCATGAGTATCTTCTATTCTGTAAGCTGGTAAGGGGAAAACAGACTTGTGGCATTAATATGTTGCCATGGCACGTGGCCAGAACATAGTGTTTGTAGTGTCCAGCTCAATAGCAAAATCAATCAATCAATCAATCACGGCATTTATAGAGCGCGCTACTCACCCGGGAGGGTCTCAAGGCGCTGGGGGAGGGGGTAAGTTACTGCTCGAACAGCCAGGTCTTGAGCTGCTTCCTGAAGGCGAGATGGTCCTGGGTTCGCCGAAGGTGAGTGGGGAGGGAGTTCCAGGTCTTGGCCGCCAGGTAGGAGAAGGATCTTCCTCCGGCGGTGGTTCTGCGGATGCGTGGTACGGTGGCGAGGGCGTGGCTGGTTGATCGTAGCTGGCGTGTGGGCGTGTAGAAGGACATGCGGTCGTTGAGGTACTTTGGGCCCAGGTCGTGGAGGGCCTTGTGTGCGTGGGTGAGGAGTCTGAACGTGATTCTCTTGCTGACGGGGAGCCAGTGCAGGTCTTTCAGGTGTACGGTGATGTGGCTGTGTCGGGGGATGTCCAGGATGAGTCGTGCGGAGGCGTTCTGGATGCGCTGGAGTCTCTTTTGAAGTTTGGCTGTGGTTCCGGCGTAGAGGGTGTTCCCATAGTCCAGTCGGCTGGTGACGAGTGCCTGGGTGACGGTCTTCCTGGTTTCAGTGGGGATCCATCTGAAGATCTTGCGGAGCATGCGCAGGGTGTTGAAGCATGAAGATGAGACGGCGTTGACTTGTCTGGTCATCGATAGGGAGGAGTCCAGGATAAAGCCCAGGTTGCGTGCGTGGTCCGTTGGCTTGGGTGCGGTGCCCAGGGCCGGGGGCCACCAGGAGTCGTCCCAGGCGGAGGGTGATGAGCCCAGGATGAGGACTTCCGTCTTGTCTGAGTTCAGTTTAAGGCGGCTGTTCCTCATCCAGTCGGCGACGTCTCTCATCCCGTCGTGCAGGTTGGCTCTGGCGGTGGTGGGGTCGTTGGTGAGGGAGAGGATCAGCTGGGTGTCGTCGGCGTAGGAGATGATGTTGAGGTTGTGTCGGCGTGCGATGGCTGCGAGGGGGCTCATGTAGACGTTGAAGAGGGTCGGGCTGAGTGAGGATCCTTGTGGAACGCCGCAGATGACTTCGGTGGCTTCGGATCTGAACGGGGAGAGGCGGACTCTCTGGGTTCTTCCGGCGAGGAACGAGATGATCCATTCCAGTGCTTTCTCTCGGATTCCGATGTTGCTGAGGCGCTTCACTAGGGTGCGGTGGCAGACGGTGTCGAACGCCGCGGAAAGGTCCAGGAGGATGAGGGCAGCTGTTTCCCCGTTGTCGGTTAGGGTTCTGATGTCGTCGGTGGCTGCGATAAGGGCGGTCTCGGTGCTGTGGTTGGCCCGAAACCCGGACTGCGAGGGGTCGAGGGATCCATTCGTCTCGAGGAAGGCGGCAAGCTGTCTGTTGACGGTCTTCTCGATGACTTTGGCCGGAAACGGAAGGAGCGAGATGGGGCGGTAGTTCTTGAGGTCGGTGGGGTCCGCCGTTGGTTTCTTCAGGAGGGCGGTAAGCTCGGCGTGCTTCCAGCTCTCCGGGAAGGTGGCGGTGTGGAAGGAGGAGTTGATGATGTCCCGGAGATGGGGTGCGATGGTGGCGTCGGCTTTGTTGAAGACGTGGTGTGGGCAGGGGTCGGTTGGTGATCCGGAGTGGATGGAGTTCATCGTGCGGGTGGTGTCTTCGGTGTTGATCGGGGTCCAGTTGCAGAGGGTGGTGGTGGCGGGCATTGGTTCGGGCGGTAGGGTGCGTTGTTTGTGCGTCGAAGCTGTTGTGTATGTCGGTGATCTTGCGGTGGAAGAACGCGGAGAGTGAGTTGCAGAGGTCTTGCGAGGGGTGATGTCGTTGTTTCCGGCGCTGGGGTTGGAGAACTCTTTGACGATGCTGAAAAGTTCCTTGCTGTCATGGGCGTTGTTGTCCAGTCGTTCTTTGAGTGCCGACTTCTTGGTGGCACGGGTCAGCTGGTGGTGTTTGCGGGTGGCGTGCTTGAGGGCGGTCCTGTTGTCTGTGGTCTGGACGAGTCGCCAGGTTTTCTCGAGAGTGCGGCAGTTCTTCTTGGATTCCTTGAGTTCGTTGGTGAACCAAGGGGTTTTCTTGCTTCCGGGTCTGCTGGGAGGGTTTTTAGTGGTGCGAGGTCGTCGGCGCAGGCGGTCAGCCACTTGGCGAGGTTGCTGGCTGCTTCGTTTGGGTCCGTTGTGTCGGTGGGTGTGTTCTGGCTGAGGGAGGCGGTGAGCTGCTCGGCGGTGATCTTGCTCCAGCTCCGGCGGGGAGCCTGTTGCGGGTGGTGGTGGGTCGCAGTCTTTCTGAAGCTGAAGTGGACGCAGCTGTGGTCGGTCCAGTGGAGTCCGGTGGCGTGGCTGAAGGAGATGTGCTTGCTGGACGAGAAGACGGGGTCAAGCGTGTGGCCGGCGTAGTGGGTGGGCGTGTTCACCAGTTGCTTGAGTCCGAGGTTGGCGAGGTTGTCCAGCAGGGCGGTGGTGTTTCTGTCGTTGTTGTTCTCCAGGTGGAAGTTGAGGTCCCCTAGGAGGATGTAGTCGGCGGAGGGCATGGCGTGCGGGCTGATGAAGTCTGCGATGTCTTCGCTGAATAGTGTGCGTGGTCCCGGGGGTCTGTAGATGAGGGTGCCTCGGAGGGTGGTCTTGGGGTCCGTGTGTATCTGGAAGTGTAGGTGTTCGGCGGCGGTGAAGGTCTCGTCGGAGTTAGTCGAGATGCGGATGGTGTTCTTGTGTACGATGGCGATGCCTCCTCCCGTCTGGTTGACGCGGTCCCTCCGGGTGATCTTGTATCCATCCGGGATGGCTATGGCGATGTCAGGCGCTGAGGAGGCGTTCATCCAGGTTTCGGTGAGGAAGGCGATGTCCGGTGCTGTTGCGTCGAGCAGGTCCCAGAGTTCCACGGCGTGCCTGTGGACGGAGCGGGTGTTCAGCAGGATGCATTTCAGGTGGTTGCTGCTGTTGCTCGACTTGGCGGAGGTGGTGCACGTCAGGGGGCAGGTGAATCGGCAGGTTTGGCAGGTGAAGGGTCCGTGGGTGCGTCTCGGTGAGGCTCGGTAGCAGGCAGGGTTCCGGCCGGCATTGAGTGCGGTGAGGGTGGCGGCGTCGTAGGTCCGTCGAGTGGTGTTGCATCGGTGGGATCCAGGGGTTCTGGCGCTGGGCGCGGTCCAGTCGCAGACGGGCGCAGACGGGCTTGCCTTAGGCGCGCCTTCGGCGCGCCAGCGGCGCGCCCGCTGCGCACGTCCGCTGCGCGGCCGTGCAGCGGCCGCCATTTATGGGGAGGTGGGAGGGAGGAGCAGCTGGGAGGCGGGAGGCAGGGGCAGCGAATGGGCAGTCAGGGGGCGGGGCCGCAGGGACGCAGCGGCGGGAATGGCGATAGGCAGCGAGGGGCACAGAAGGAAAAACGGGGGAGAGCAGGCAAATCACGGGCACAACAACAGTGGGGCAGCGAGGGGCACAGAAAGGAAAAACGGGGGGAGAGCAGGCAAATCACGGGCACAACAACAGTGGGGCAGCGAGGGGCACAGAAGGAAAAACGGGGGGAGAGCAGGCAAATCACGGGCACAACAACAGTGGGGCAGCGAGGGGCACAGAAAGGAAAAAACGGGGGGAGAGCAGGCAAATCACGGGCACAACAACAGTGGGGCAGCGAGGGGCACAGAAAGGAAAAACGGGGGGAGAGCAGGCAAATCACGGGCACAACAACAGTGGGGCAGCGAGGGGCACAGAAAGGAAAAACGGGGGAGAGCAGGCAAATCACGGGCACAACAACAGTGGGGCAGCGAGGGGCACAGAAGGAAAAACGGGGGAGAGCAGGCAAATCACGGGCACAACAACAGTGGGGCAGCGAGGGGCACAGAAAGGAAAAACGGGGGAGAGCAGGCAAATCACGGGCACAACAACAGTGGGGCAGCGAGGGGCACAGAAAGGAAAAACGGGGGAGAGCAGGCAAATCACGGGCACAACAACAGTGGGGCAGCGAGGGGCACAGAAGGAAAAACGGGGGAGAGCAGGCAAATCACGGGCACAACAACAGTGGGGCAGCGAGGGGCACAGAAAGGAAAAACGGGGGAGAGCAGGCAAATCACGGGCACAACAACAGTGGGGCAGCGAGGGGCACAGAAGGAAAAACGGGGGAGAGCAGGCAAATCACGGGCACAACAACAGTGGGGCAGCGAGGGGCACAGAAAGGAAAAAACGGGGGAGAGCAGGCAAATCACGGGCACAACAACAGTGGGGCAGCGAGGGGCACAGAAAGGAAAAAACGGGGGGAGAGCAGGCAAATCACGGGCACAACAACAGTGGGGCAGCGAGGGGCACAGAAAGGAAAAAACGGGGGAGAGCAGGCAAATCACGGGCACAACAACAGTGGGGCAGCGAGGGGCACAGAAGGAAAAACGGGGGAGAGCAGGCAAATCACGGGTAAACAACAGTGGGGCAGCGAGGGGCACAGAAGGAAAAACGGGGGGAGAGCAGGCAAATCACGGGCACAACAACAGTGGGGCAGCGAGGGGCACAGAAGGAAAAACGGGGGAGAGCAGGCAAATCACGGGCACAACAACAGTGGGGCAGCGAGGGGCACAGAAAGGAAAAGGGGAGACAAGCAGACAAAACTGGCACCGGGGCCACAAGCGGAGGGCGATCTTACCTACAGGAGCAGCGGGCAGACAGCACAGGCGGAGCTGTGTGGTGGGGAGCGACCTACCTGGCAAGGTCAAGGGTCGCTCTCCTCACCGTGCAGCGGCCGCCATTTATGGGGAGGTGGGAGGGAGGAGCAGCTGGGAGGCGGGAGGCAGGGGCAGCGAATGGGCAGTCAGGGGCGGGGCCGCAGGGGACGCAGCGGCGGGAATGGCGATAGGCAGCGAGGGGCACAGAAGGAAAAACGGGGGAGAGCAGGCAAATCACGGGCACAACAACAGTGGGGCAGCGAGGGGCACAGAAAGGAAAAACGGGGGGAGAGCAGGCAAATCACGGGCACAACAACAGTGGGGCAGCGAGGGGCACAGAAAGGAAAAAACGGGGGAGAGCAGGCAAATCACGGGCACAACAACAGTGGGGCAGCGAGGGGCACAGAAAGGAAAAACGGGGGGAGAGCAGGCAAATCACGGGTAAACAACAGTGGGGCAGCGAGGGGCACAGAAAGGAAAAACGGGGGGAGAGCAGGCAAATCACGGGTAAACAACAGTGGGGCAGCGAGGGGCACAGAAGGAAAAACGGGGGGAGAGCAGGCAAATCACGGGCACAACAACAGTGGAGCAGCGAGGGGCACAGAAAGGAAAAAACGGGGGGAGAGCAGGCAAATCACGGGCACAACAACAGTGGGGCAGCGAGGGGCACAGAAAGGAAAAAGGGAGACAAGCAGACAAAACTGGCACCGGGGCCACAAGCGGAGGGCGATCTTACCTACAGGAGCAGCGGGCAGACAGCACAGGCGGAGCTGTGTGGTGGGGGAGCGACCTACCTGGCAAGGTCAAGGGTCGCTCTCCTCACCGTGCAGCGGCCGCCATTTATGGGGAGGTGGGAGGGAGGAGCAGCTGGGAGGCGGGAGGCAGGGGCAGCGAATGGGCAGTCAGGGGCGGGCCGCAGGGGACGCAGCGGCGGGAATGGCGATAGGCAGCGAGGGGCACAGAAGGAAAAACGGGGGAGAGCAGGCAAATCACGGGCACAACAACAGTGGGGCAGCGAGGGGCACAGAAAGGAAAACGGGGGGAGAGCAGGCAAATCACGGGCACAACAACAGTGGGGCAGCGAGGGGCACAGAAAGGAAAAAACGGGGGAGAGCAGGCAAATCACGGGCACAACAACAGTGGAGCAGCGAGGGGCACAGAAAGGAAAAACGGGGGGAGAGCAGGCAAATCACGGGTAAACAACAGTGGGGCAGCGAGGGGCACAGAAAGGAAAAACGGGGGGAGAGCAGGCAAATCACGGGTAAACAACAGTGGGGCAGCGAGGGGCACAGAAGGAAAAACGGGGGAGAGCAGGCAAATCACGGGCACAACAACAGTGGGGCAGCGAGGGGCACAGAAAGGAAAAAACGGGGGAGAGCAGGCAAATCACGGGCACAACAACAGTGGGGCAGCGAGGGGCACAGAAAGGAAAAAGGGAGACAAGCAGACAAAACTGGCACCGGGGCCACAAGCGGAGGGCGATCTTACCTACAGGAGCAGCGGGCAGACAGCACAGGCGGAGCTGTGTGGTGGGGGAGCGACCTACCTGGCAAGGTCAAGGGTCGCTCTCCTCACCGTGCAGCGGCCGCCATTTATGGGGAGGTGGGAGGGAGGAGCAGCTGGGAGGCGGGAGGCAGGGGCAGCGAATGGGCAGTCAGGGGCGGGGCCGCAGGGACGCAGCGGCGGGAATGGCGATAGGCAGCGAGGGGCACAGAAGGAAAAACGGGGGAGAGCAGGCAAATCACGGGCACAACAACAGTGGGGCAGCGAGGGGCACAGAAAGGAAAAACGGGGGGAGAGCAGGCAAATCACGGGCACAACAACAGTGGGGCAGCGAGGGGCACAGAAAGGAAAAAACGGGGGAGAGCAGGCAAATCACGGGCACAACAACAGTGGGGCAGCGAGGGGCACAGAAAGGAAAAACGGGGGAGAGCAGGCAAATCACGGGTAAACAACAGTGGGGCAGCGAGGGGCACAGAAGGAAAAACGGGGGAGAGCAGGCAAATCACGGGCACAACAACAGTGGGGCAGCGAGGGGCACAGAAAGGAAAAAACGGGGGAGAGCAGGCAAATCACGGGCACAACAACAGTGGGGCAGCGAGGGGCACAGAAAGGAAAAACGGGGGAGAGCAGGCAAATCACGGGCACAACAACAGTGGGGCAGCGAGGGGCACAGAAAGGAAAAACGGGGGAGAGCAGGCAAATCACGGGCACAACAACAGTGGGGCAGCGAGGGGCACAGAAAGGAAAAAACGGGGGGAGAGCAGGCAAATCACGGGCACAACAACAGTGGGGCAGCGAGGGGCACAGAAAGGAAAAACGGGGGAGAGCAGGCAAATCACGGGCACAACAACAGTGGGGCAGCGAGGGGCACAGAAAGGAAAAACGGGGGAGAGCAGGCAAATCACGGGTAAACAACAGTGGGGCAGCGAGGGGCACAGAAGGAAAAACGGGGGAGAGCAGGCAAATCACGGGCACAACAACAGTGGGGCAGCGAGGGGCACAGAAGGAAAAACGGGGGAGAGCAGGCAAATCACGGGCACAACAACAGTGGGGCAGCGAGGGGCACAGAAAGGAAAAAAACGGGGGGAGAGCAGGCAAATCACGGGTAAACAACAGTGGGGCAGCGAGGGGCACAGAAGGAAAAACGGGGGGAGAGCAGGCAAATCACGGGCACAACAACAGTGGGGCAGCGAGGGGCACAGAAGGAAAACGGGGGGAGAGCAGGCAAATCACGGGCACAACAACAGTGGGGCAGCGAGGGGCACAGAAGGAAAAACGGGGGAGAGCAGGCAAATCACGGGCACAACAACAGTGGGGCAGCGAGGGGCACAGAAAGGAAAAACGGGGGAGAGCAGGCAAATCACGGGCACAACAACAGTGGGGCAGCGAGGGGCACAGAAAGGAAAAACGGGGGAGAGCAGGCAAATCACGGGCACAACAACAGTGGGGCAGCGAGGGGCACAGAAAGGAAAAACGGGGGAGAGCAGGCAAATCACGGGTAAACAACAGTGGGGCAGCGAGGGGCACAGAAGGAAAAACGGGGGAGAGCAGGCAAATCACGGGCACAACAACAGTGGGGCAGCGAGGGGCACAGAAGGAAAAACGGGGGGAGAGCAGGCAAATCACGGGCACAACAACAGTGGGGCAGCGAGGGGCACAGAAAGGAAAAAAACGGGGGGAGAGCAGGCAAATCACGGGTAAACAACAGTGGGGCAGCGAGGGGCACAGAAGGAAAAACGGGGGGAGAGCAGGCAAATCACGGGCACAACAACAGTGGGGCAGCGAGGGGCACAGAAGGAAAAACGGGGGAGAGCAGGCAAATCACGGGCACAACAACAGTGGGGCAGCGAGGGGCACAGAAGGAAAAACGGGGGGAGAGCAGGCAAATCACGGGCACAACAACAGTGGGGCAGCGAGGGGCACAGAAGGAAAAACGGGGGAGAGCAGGCAAATCACGGGCACAACAACAGTGGGGCAGCGAGGGGCACAGAAAGGAAAAACGGGGGAGAGCAGGCAAATCACGGGCACAACAACAGTGGGGCAGCGAGGGGCACAGAAGGAAAAACGGGGGAGAGCAGGCAAATCACGGGCACAACAACAGTGGGGCAGCGAGGGGCACAGAAAGGAAAAACGGGGGAGAGCAGGCAAATCACGGGCACAACAACAGTGGGGCAGCGAGGGGCACAGAAGGAAAAACGGGGGAGAGCAGGCAAATCACGGGCACAACAACAGTGGGGCAGCGAGGGGCACAGAAGGAAAAACGGGGGGAGAGCAGGCAAATCACGGGCACAACAACAGTGGGGCAGCGAGGGGCACAGAAAGGAAAAAACGGGGGAGAGCAGGCAAATCACGGGCACAACAACAGTGGGGCAGCGAGGGGCACAGAGGGAAAAACGGGGGGAGAGCAGGCAAATCACGGGCACAACAACAGTGGGGCAGCGAGGGGCACAGAAAGGAAAAAGGGAGACAAGCAGACAAAACTGGCACCGGGGCCACAAGCGGAGGGCGATCTTACCTACAGGAGCAGCGGGCAGACAGCACAGGCGGAGCTGTGTGGTGGGGGAGCGACCTACCTGGCAAGGTCAAGGGTCGCTCCTAGACCTAATATGTGACTGCCCATGTTGTAATTCGGATGTCTTGTTGAACAATGTCTATTGCCGATGACACTATGTTTCCCAAAGAGTATATTCTAGAGAACAAGGTGATCATACCGTTGTCAACCACTGCTAGAGCTTATTCTAAATTAGCGCTGTCAATTTCACGCAGTCTTTCAGCAGCTTCCCACTGAAAAACTTTCCAGATTTCATTGTATATTGCATACCAGAAGCGCTTTGACGAGGTTTTTGAGGACCTAATAAAAAGTTCCTGAGTTCCAGGTCATCAGATAGAAGGGATAAGTGTTGTTCCACCTGGGACAGTGTTGAGGTTTTAAGCCAATCAAGGCCCAACTTCCCAACACTGTAGGTTGTCACCACCCGAGTGTTCAGACTGCACATACTGCATGTTAGTCCTGCTTGTTTTAAAACCCTCAATGTTATCTAGGAATTGTGCCTGGCATACGTTCGTGTCTAGTGGCCGAACTAACCATCCCTTCCAATTGGGGTCCAATTAATTGTATGGGCCGTTTCGCAGCATGGTATCTAATGTATACTCCCTGTATTTTGTAAACTGCTGCCAGTTTTCAAATCGTGAAAATGTGGGAATGCGTGATATGTTCAAATCTTTCATCTCAGCTAACCCAAGACATGACGTCTGTTGCTCAGTTTTTTTCAGGAAAATCATCTGTTGTGGTATTAGGCATGCTCTAAACAAAGCCTCAGTTCCCTGAACCTGCTAGTCTTTTGTCCCCAAAATTGATTTTACATCTATAGTGTCTCTCCAAAAGTCGAAACCTTGGACAGACAGCTGGAACAGAAAGAAAGCAGAATATATCAGCTTGGTGTTGCTCAGCATATTTTTCTTTGCAGTCGAAAGTGCAAGCCTATAACAGTAAGAGGCTGGGTCAGATATATCATACCAAGAAAAGTAAACAAATGTCTTTGAACTGCCCTGTGGTGGTGTAGGGCAATGTTCCCATTATGTGTAATTGAAAACAGCATGTGCAATACTTGCTTTATGCAGAAAATGATGACTGTAATATTGAAAACAAAACATTTCATCATAATTAGATGTACCTTCATACAATTCATTAGAAGAAAACACAGTAGTATGCTGTAGATCTTCTAACATTTCATGCACTGTATCAATGTCCCAATCGTCAGAAACAGTACTAGGGGTAATGACATCATGCAATGATATTTTGAACAAGTATGGAATTTGTAAAAGTTCAGTGGGGCCACACACATCGTAATCTACCCTATCCCAAACAATCCCATCGGGTACTGGTACAGCTGAAATGTTCACCGGGGAAAGGTCTCTTTGGTCTCAGTGTGATGACAAATGAGGTTTAAGAATCAAGTTCACCAGTTGTACTGCAGAGCATTCTGGGTGATAGTGTCCATTCAGAAGTAGGAAAAAGACTGTCACAAAACCAATGCAAAGGACCAGGAAAAATAACAAAATTGTAATCCAAAGTTGTAGCCATAGGGAAAGAAAATATGTCCTTTTCAGCCAAAGATAGAAGACACACACTTTCAGCCTAAACGGTAGGGGTGGTGGTGGTGGTGGATCAGATGAATCCGAATAGAAGTCATCAAAGTCGATGAAGTAGCCAGAGGCAGTCTGATCAATTTTTGGCAGCTCAGCAGGTTTTGTAGAACTGGGAAATAACTCGATCTGTGGTACATTGATGTAGACCGTATTCTTTTCAGGGTTCTGAATTGAAATCTGTGTTTCTGTACTAGTTGACTGTACAGTTGTTGTCGTTATAGCAACAGGCAGAAGGCATACTTCATTGTTGTTTATTCTTGTCTCTCCCTGTGGAGAGAGGATGCTTCATTAGTTATTAAAGCTTCCATCTGCACTTCCTGTATGGTAGTGAGAAAAGGCAGGTAGCTACCCAGGAGCCCATAAGGCTTACTGTTGAAAATCGTCCACATAGTGTGGTTTGTTCAAAACAATGGAGACAAGTCTCTTTTCTTTGCGACCGGCAAGAGGTGTAAGAAGTTCGATTCTGTAACCTTCAGCAGACAGGACAGGTAAAAGCACTCAGTAACATGGCCCAAATTCTATCTTGTCCACAATTTTCTTCCTGACCAGATCCCCAACCTTTGGGACCCAGGCAGATCTTGCTGGTACTTCCTTCACTTCCCCAGTGGTGGTGCGTTTTACTTGGATGTTGCCATGTTCATCCTGTAAGCCGTTCAGTTCCTGTAAAACAGCCAAAAGTTCATTGATATCTAATAGTGCTTCCCCGCCTCTGTGCTGGGATTATTGAGGTCTGAGATTCACATCTTCACCCCATTCAGGATTTCATAGGGATTTTCTAGGCAGGTTATTGAGTGCCCTCTGGACCCCATATAAGTGATGGACCCAACTGCGACATGAGACTAGTACCCTAACTGTTAAAGACTGTTTTAAGTCACACTTTTTCCTCTCCAATACCGAATTTCCCTCAGGGTGGTAGGGGGTTTAGAAATGCAGGGACACACCCAAACTTCCCATGGCCTCTTTGTAAGCCCTAGAGCTAAACACCGGACCCTGATCGGAATGTAATGTGCCTACTGTGTATGTCCCAATAAAGACTCCCAGATCCTTTATAACAGTTCGGGTGGCAGCCGACCGCTGTGGCCAAACCCACAGCAATCAAGAGCAGGAATCCACTGCTACCAAGATGAGCTTGAAAGCCCCATCTGGTGATAAAGGGCCACAATGGTCCAATTAAACACAAGCCAGAGGCTTGTTTGAAATCAGTAGAGGTGTCTGGTATGGACACACCACGGTGGAACCCTTAATCTGCTGGCAGATGTCCCATTTAAAGACAATGTCCTTGGTCTGTTTGCAAAGACCCAGTTTCCAGTAGCATTGCTGCAATAATTAAATTGTAGCAGCCATCCCTGCATGTGCAGATGCCAAACCCTTGTGTGCACCTAGTATTAAAGCCATCTTGCAATCAGTGTGGGGTATTACTCTATCCTCCACACTAGAAATGTGAGCATACAGAATATTTTGTGCATCTAACTTGTAGGAGTGAAAAGCCTTTCGACCGGTAAGTGTCATTGCAAGTAGCGTTGACAGCCACCATGATGTCTCTGCCTATCCTCGTACTTGAATGAGTAATTACAGCAACTCTAGCAGTTCAAACTGTTGCTTTTGCGGCTTCGTCAGCCATGGAATTCCCTGCAACGTGTACACGTTGATGACTCAATGTGTGTATTACATGAGTCTGTGGCAAGTAGTCTTTCAGCTTTGTTACCTGTTCCCAAAGCATCTTGTACTTTATTCTGCAACCCTTTGAATCTATGAATCCATTCTGGCTCCAGTAGTATAGATATTCATCATAAGACTGGACACAATAATACGAATCACACACTATGAGTCTGGGGAATCCAGGATCTGTATTCTCCAGTGGCAGAATTAGAGCCTTTAGTTCAGCCAACTGTGACGTTGAGCCACCAAGTGACTGGGTGTAGGTTTTCTCAGGAGGGAATTCTCCATTGTGTCATGTAGTTCCTATAAACCTATATAGGATCTGTGTGTTTAGACAAAGTACACTGTAGGATCGGTGTCCAGACTGATTCTAGACACCCCCACTGGGTATGTTAGCCTGTATACCAGCTAGCTCACAGTGCCACTAGAAACTCTTCTTACCAAGGAGAGAATAGTTCTTGACAACTATCAAACATGACAACTCTGTCCCATCAGGGATCGTGGAAACAGTGCATTACTTTTCGCTCAGTCACTCGTGCTCACTTTGTCTCAGGGAAATACACAGAATAAACAGTGGGGACGTTTCTAAATAAGCTTTATTGAACCCGAGTCATTCTAATGTAAAATAGGTGTGTTGAAACAACCATAAGACAGTAACAGATATAAATGATTATAAGCACCAACAGAGTAAAAGGATGGTAGATTTCTACCAAATTGCTAAAACAATGAATACAGGCAGGTATTAAAATACAGGACAGTAAAATGCGTACTCCTACGATGCGATCCCAACTAGATGTACCTAAGTGTACCTAGCATGTATGTAGGTGTAGAGTCAAGAATCCCTCTAGGATAAAGTCAACCCCATTACCTAAAGTGAGAGACTGTGGGACCCCGTCTTGGTCTCGAGATGGACACCCCGCGAGGGATGTCAGACCACTGCGAGCTGAAGTGTCTGCATGCAGGAACCTCAGAATCTCGCGACAGTGTGTCAGCATGGAAGTCCATTTCTCCTCTGACTACCTCAGCAAGATATGGTGTTTATATACCCAAAGTGGTACCCTCAGGGTCGGACTTAGGATGACGGAAGGAATGACCCTTATACATAGTTATTATACAGGAGATGGTAGTCCTGCTGAGTTTCCAAGAACCCTCATGTATAATGGATGAGGCTAGGTTTCAGGGAAAACCCCACGTCCTGTATGCAGTACCGTAACTAGGTAAAAGGTCAGTCCCAAAAACCGTTATGTAGTGTAATGGTAGGGGAGAATATAGGTGAAAGGTTGAGTTGCTACTTGAGCCTATATTGGGGTACCTATATGAAACATAACAATCGTTCATATACCCACTATCACAATTACGCATGCTGCTGAGTACTGGTGCTTTGTCCCTATGGCAGGCTGGGCAGAATCATCAGTATTTATGATGTAATCATATCGTTCTTGAGGTATTACAGAATATTCTTGTTCGTACTGCAGAAAGACCTGTGTTTGTGGTGTGAAGTCAAATGTGTAATCCACATCTGTTGCGGTGAGTAAGTTAGCCCATTGTATCCATTGTAGATATAATGCTTTAGTGTATGGAACTCTTGCTCTGGTGATGGCCTCTAAAGTTGGCAACGGGATCACGACAATGCTGCGTTTACCCTAAGCAAGGGCTCGCTTTCTCACCACAGCAGTTTGTACTGCTGCCCGTATTTTTTCTGTAGGTGCAAAATGCATTTCAGCATTGGTATACAGATGCTATTTATATGCAATCGGTACAGTGTCCCCTTCATTGAACGCAACGTAGGTGTACCCTGATGCCCCTGCGGTGATGTGGATCGCCAGGTTTGTTTACACGTGTGTGCAAATGTCAGCCTGTACGGAACATAAAATATTTGTGTGTTTCTGAGTCCAATGTGTACTGGAAAAGTCTGGACATATCAAGTCATAGAATGGTTTAACCCATTCTGCGTAACCTAGAATTTATGTCCTGCCAAAATTTTGGAATCCCAGTATGGATTGTAGTCTTTTCAACAAAGTTGGAGGTTGAAGTAGGGCACACTTGTCTAAGAAGTGTGTTGCAAGGCATTTGTCTTCACTTGATCCTATCTTATATCCCAGAAAAAGGACATTGAGATGGGCAATCTTTGATTTCTTAAAGTTATACTTGTAGCTCAATTTAGCAAACCCCAGAATTATCTGATCTACTCTTGTCAAGTGTTCCAAGAGGTTATCATCCATCAGATATATGTCATCGACAAAGGACAATGCCTGGTCATCAAAATTTTGAAGTAGCTCTGTTACTGTGGCTGAAAACAGACCGGAGGTATTCGTATACACCTGGAGAAATCAACAGCATTGCCTCTGAGAGCCTAGCACCGAGAATGCAGTCAGATATCTGCTTCCAGGTGCCATATTGTATGATCGGGTTTCATCATAGGAAACAAGGATTTTTCATTGACGAGGTGCAACTTTCTATTACACCTTGGTATTCAAGTTGTTGGAGGACTTCCTAACTTGTTTTTTTAACTTCATGCTTAATAGGATATTGTCCTTGAGGTTGTGGGATTATCCTCAGTGGTATTTCATGGTAAGGGGAACCGTCATCCCACCCCACATGGTTGCAGTATAACGCAGGAGCTTGCACTAGCGCCCACTCCGTGATGTATGAATGTTTAACTGATTCTGGAACGAGGTCGGAAAAAGCAGCTAAAATTACTGTTTCTCCATTTAGACAATCCATTACGAATTCAGGTGGCATTCCTTTTCAGACAAAAGAATATCGTAACCATGAGTTAAGTCCTTCCAAAAGAGAACATTAATGCTTCTAGGTATGTCCCCCACCAACTGGAGTTGCATTTCATATAAACAATGTGGGACACTTACCCTAGTATCCGGTATTTCCACCGTAATATACTCACTCAGGGCTACTCCCACCAGACAATCCATCAGGTTCTGGTGGACTGTCGTGCCTTCTGCCACGATGTCCAGAATGGTCACTGCCCATTTCCCATTCAGAAGCAGTGTCCTCAATATTCAGGGCATGCCTGACCTTAAATACGACGACCCTCTTCTTTTTAAATTGAGGTTTGGAAGGTTTAGGTTTATCTTCCTGTTTAATGATGCAGTCAGACGAGCATCGTGAGTCCTTCTTCAGTTTCACATTCTCCTCCAATCTGTGCTCTGACAAATCCACCTCTATCCGAGCGCTTTTCGGATGACTCTTGAAAAGAACGATATGAACGTGTATCAGTATCCTGATGCCTGTCAAGGTTATGCAGATTATAGCGTTTCTCAGTGGTTTCCTGTGTAGGAGACTCACCACATAATTTTATTTTGTCTTTTTTTCTTATTGCCCCACTTCTTCTTCATAGAAGAGTTGGATGCCTACTTAGAGTTGTTCTTTTCAGAATTATTCTGATTGTGGTTTACCAGGTCTGGCTCCTAAATTATCTCTACTCAGCATATCATAGGTTTCTTCGATAATTTTAGGTAATTTGTACTCCTGTTGTGCCGAAGCCAAATCCTGTAGGCACTGACATATAGCCAATGCTGCTGCTCCCCACTTTATGTTACTCAACATATTGGCAGATACTGCAGCAAAATTGCCCATCATTTTTATTTCCAAATCCAGGGAATGTGCTGCCCCGTACTCAATCTGGATCTGTTTAAGCACTTCAGGCAAAACAGCCAATGAAGGGGCACCGTGTGTTCTTCTGATATCTACTGCATCAAAGACTGTACCCCAACTTGTGCAGTCATCCAAAGGGAGAGCCATCCTCATCAGCAAGCAAATTGTTAATATTCTGTGTATTTCCTGCGGTCCCGTATGGGGAAACACTGCCTCAAGCTGGCTTGTTTTTCATGCAATCCAGAACGGAATTTCCTCCCATCTAATAAGAACCTTACACATGATTGCATTCAGCGCTTGCGGGCTGACGCCCTGGGTAGCCAATTGTGGTTGTGCAGCTTGAGTAGTTTGCACAGGGTTAAGTGTTAGTGCCACATAACGAACTGTGTCAAGCATCTGTATATTGTTACAAAATCTTTGTATAGTGTCTGCACCTGTGCTGCTGATAAATTATCAACATTTGGATGCACTGTGTGTCTGGTTAAGACTGGCCATGTCACTACTTCATTGCTAAGGGGACCGAGTCTAACATTTTCTGTTGTGTGTGGTAGGGCGCCATTTAACCAATTTATATGTTCTTGGTATGTTAGAGGTATCTCTATTTCCTGGAATGGTGTATAATTGCCTGGTACTTTATCCTCTTTGTAGGTGTGAAATAGCTATGCTGTGTTGTGTTGTCTGCAGCCGGGAATATAACCCAGGAATAGAACACCTCTGTCTTATATGCTTCGTAAGCCTCAGCCATGAAGGTGACATCTCCACCCCTAAATGTGAGACCATGTTGTAATAGTTTCTGAGTAACCACATGTCTGCAGTTCTCAGCAATATTAAGTCCTCTATCTTCAGACATTATTCTAAATGAATTGCAGAGACGGTAACACAATGGGAATAAATCCTTTGAAGAGTTCAAGCTTGAACAACCTACAGCCCATACATAGGATTTACTTGCTCAGCTGAGGAGGATAGTCCCTACCACCTCGGACGTCTCTGGTTAGGAGGTAAGTAGTGGTCTCTGATAATGCATGAAAGAACTACTCAGGTGATCCATTAAATAAGAACCCAATCTACCAGCGTTGGTGGCGCCATGTCGTGTAGTTTCCACTTTCCAGTAGGAACTGCACTTTTGTTGGGCAACATAGACTTTGAGCTGGTGCCAGACTGATTCCATGAACCTCTCTCAGGATATGTTGACCTATGGACTAGCTAGCTCACAGTGCCACCATAAGCACCCCTAAACCTAGACAGGTAGCAAATGGCTTGGGCAACCACAGAACATGACAAACCTGACTACCCCAGGAATCGTGGTAATAGATCTAGAACCCTTATTCTCAGTCACTCATGCTCTCTCTCAGAGAAATATATAAAGAATACACAGAGGGGCATTTTCAATATTTATTGAACCATTGTGATTCTTTTATAGAATATATGTGCTGCAATGATCATCAGACAGGAGATAAAAGTATTTAGCTATATAAGGACGGTGAACAAAATGAATAGCTCCACCATCTTGCTAAAACAATGTAGATAAGCAAGCATATAAAATGATATATAGATTTTGTGTACTCCTACTTTGCATTCCCTAACCTAGATGCCTATGGTGTGTGTGTGTGTTCTGCCAAGAATCCCCTAATCTATGAGCCACCCCCATTACCTGAAGGGAAAGTATGTAGGTCTCCGTCTTGGTCACAGGTTGGACATCCCTCCTTGCAGAGGAGTCAGCAAGCAGCTGGGCTGAGGTTTCAGCATGTAGTAACCTCACAATGAATCTCCTCTCCCCCAACCCGGAAATGCTTGTTTAATTATAACTAGGGCTCCCGGTTTTCCGTTTAAACTGATTGTTACATATAAATACAGCCGGAAAACAATTTTTCCTTTGTCTGTATTTTTATGTAAAAACAGCAAAATACTAGAAAATTTTGCGGCGCTGCCGTGCTCGAATGCAGAGTTATCTCGCCACGCCCCCTTCCTGCTTCTGGAAATTCCTTCTAATCCTTCCAACCAGGGTCTTTTAGTGACCTACTGCCGTGCCCCTGAACCAATCCTGGTCAGATTGAAGCGTCACTGAGTGGGCTCTGAGCGGCACTGAGTCGCTGCCTGAGGCTTGCACCCCCATATTAAACAACCCTACATGGCTGAACATTTCATAACAAGGATTTGTGACCTTCTGTTCTTCATACGAACACCTTATCAACAGAAGGTCACGGATAAAATCATTTTATTTAATAAAAAAAGGAAACGCGTCACTCTGACCGGGTTTTTACTCAGCTTTCTAGTCTTGGATTTAGAGTGTGAAAGGCAACAGAAATCACCAGCTTTTCAGGACAAGCGCAGACTGGTGGCGACACACACACAGACACACACACAGACGCACACATACTCACACACACCTCTGCTGAAGATCTGATTAAGGGCAACAATGGAGCAAATAATAAATAATTACATAGCGCATGGATTCCACCCATATGCCCTATAGCGCTACTCGGGAACCAAACCGATTTTCAGCCAACTATTTCCACCTGGGCATTGGAACAATAAAAGGAAGTTAAAACGGCAAACTACAGTTTTTTGTGTAGTGCTTGCTGCCAGATTCTTAAGGATTCATAGCACTGCAAATGGGATAATGTGCCGAGCTTTGGAAGGGTTAAAAACCGAGTCAGCACAGAGATTGAACATGGGACCTGTATATTGCACAATGGTTAATACCATGCGCGCAACGCCCATTGGGCTCACAGGGCTTCAGCCACCCCCCACCCCCGTCGTGTGTGTCAGCCTGGGCTGAGACAACTTCACGGGCACACACACAGCCGCACCTGAGTACTTCACAGGTCTTTTGAAAGACCATTTACTTGTTAACGAGGCTTTATTGTTCTTTCACCCCTTCTTAGAGCCCCTGCTTCTTCACTCTGCCGATTGCTGGAAGAATTAGCCCCCCCGAAATTTTTATTACCCCGCCCCTGAAATTTCACTCTAGTTGCGCCTCTGACTAGCACCGGGCCACCGTGTTTCCAGACAGACGCCTCCGTGTCGCCACAGTCAGCATTTGTTGCTGCCCCAGCCCTTCGGAGAATTCACCATCTCCAAGGCTCTGCCTCTCAAGTGAGCTCTGCGCCAGCCCTCCGCCATTTCAACTCGAAAGGTACGTGTATTTCCCCTATGTAAAAAGTAAATATCTGAGACTCCAAAAGAACCAGGGCACACCACCACCCACTCATCGGGGCCCGGCAGATCGGTACTTCCTCTCCAGTACTACCCTATTACGGTAACTAGTCCCCAAAATTCGCACGCCCACATCGGTGCTGTCCGGGCTCTCACCTGCCCCTTCTCCACCTAGGTGCGCCAACATCATGTCGTAGCCTCCCCCAACGCCCCTGACTCCTCCTGTCCCAGGCCCCATACAGTTGCCCAGCTCTGCACACTGATGCCTTTAGCCCACCCGCCCCTCAGACAGATGTGTTGTCTCTGCCTCGAGTGTCCATCACTATCGCCCACTCCCACCTGGCGCCATTGGTTGCTCACCTCCACCTTCTGTGTTACCACTCCGCATGTTCATGATATAATGACGTGTAATCCCACAGCCTGCAGATACCAGCAGCTTGAGCTCACGGCAGGTGCCCTGGATTCCACGCATCTCAACCAACCTCCACCCCAGGGCTTTAGATGGAAATACAGAAGCGCTGGCACATGTTTGCTCCTGATAAGTGCTTGTACTCTATTCTAAAGTGTTTTATAGCAGAACTGAGAAGCACAGGTACTCTACTTTTCAAATTACTCAGTACCGGACCATTTAAAGCACTGCTAAAGCCACAACAAATCGCTAGTTTAAGTGAGCGCATGTGTGCATTGTCAATTTAAATAAATGTGGAAAAATACTAGCTGTAGCGTCGCCTTTTGCTTGTGGCAAAAATAAATGTGGATAACTACAGAAAAAATGCCCAAAAAATAAATATGGATAAATACAGACGGAAATGGCAAAAAAATAAATACCATAAAACCGGGAGCCCTAATTATAACAAAAGCATCCTTGCTCCCAATCAGAGACCTTAGACAGGCCACCATTGTTTATGATCTATTGATAGCTTTGTCGCTGCATGGACGAACAACAAACAATCACATTTGCACAATGTATGTTCAGACCTTGTACGAGATGTTCAAGGTGTCATGATAGTGTTCTTACAAAGTGGAATTTGTAAGCAAATGTAGTTTTATGGAAACTAATCCTGCACTGTCATGCATGCAAATGGGTGTCAAAAGTCATTGTGTGAAAGAGAAGGCAACTTAGGAAAATATGTGCATGTAAAATGGCAGTGCTTCTCCCCGAGACTAGCTGAGTCACGTGACACGTGACTTGGGAACCTGCTGGTGTCCATTGTAAAATAAAAACGCTAAGGCAAGCATGCAGAGCGTGATCCAGAATAATCAGCACAGTGTGAACAGTAAGTTACAGATACTCAAGGGTAGTGAAACCTGTGAAAATAATGGAAAAGTGGCCCAGCAGGATACACACATATATAACTGAATCAAAGGAATGCGGTCGCAGGGACAGAGGTTGAGATCCAAGCCATAGCCTCTCTGATGAGAGACAGTGAAGTGTGGTTACAATGCACCGTCACTGTCAAAGCCAAAATGTAGATACTGTATGAGCAATTGAATCATTGCTCTGTTTGATCAATATTCCTCCAGGTGGTGTTTTTTTGTTATAGAAGCGAGTATAATTAAACTATCAAGCAACAGCTTAACTTTGCAGAGGCATGCCTGTGATGTGGTGGCTCACCCTGCCTCATCACAATGCTTCCCCTGGATGAAGGCAAAAGCCTGGGAGGTGGGGGCAGCAGGTGTTGTGTGGGTAAGGGGATAACCCGTGGCTCATCAGAAAATGTGGATTGTTATCGAGCATGCCAAGGTATCACGGCACTAGTTGCCTATCCCTACCTACTGGCCCCACCACACAGTATTTCTGAGTGCGGAGGTTAGTGGCTCTTTCCTTTCAGGAGGGTGTTGATGTGAAGGCTCTGACAGATACTCGAGACCAGACCTAATGAAAAAATCCATCATACATTTTGACATGCATGTTTTACATCTAGACGTGCTTAATTTACAACAGTATCAATATTTCAGAAATAGCTTTCTGTCCCATGCTAAATTTTGCATATCATACTCTGCCTGCATAATTGCAAGGTATCTGCAAAGACATGCAATTTACAAGTGTTTTCCTTCATGTTTCTTACCATCAAAATAACTTTTTTCCCCGCACATGCAACACTTTCTTACATATGTCCAGCAACACCTGCGCAGGTTGGTACACTTTGCTGCAGTATCTGCACAAGTTACGCCTAGTTCAAAGTGGTAAGAATAAGGTGCTCAGATGTGTAATAAATGCAACTCTGAGGTTTTGTGAATACCTTCAATGTTACCTACGTCCTAGACCCTGCTGGGCTCCCACATTCGGAACTAAATAGCCATTCCTGCCGCCAATGGGGCCCCTGGAGCTGATCACCATCACCTTGCGAGTATCCTGTTTGGTGGAGGGGCAAAGGTAGGGCCTTTTTCTGCTTTGCTACGAGGCCCATCCTTAGCCCTGCCGCAAGTCAAAGACAAGATGGCGGCTCCTGGGCTGACTCTCCCGGTGTTGCCGATGCCCGGACTCTGACCTTGGGTAAGCTATTGGGGCCTCGCTAATCGGAGTGAGAGAACCTCCCCTCCCCAGGGTTGGGCACAGCAGTGAGGCCTGGGCGGTTGACGTGCGGGACCCGATTGTCAGACCATGCGGACATGCTCTTCTTACCAGCATCCGCGCTGCAGCCTACTGAGCCTCGCATCTCCCTGGTAAGATTTGGAGAGTTGTGACCTGCGGGGAACGAGTCCTTGAGGCCCGGAGGGAAAGGCTCCTGTCACCTACCACCATTATGGAGCCCCAGGGGATATTATTGGGGCCTACGAGGGGTGATCAGCAGTGCGGTCTCTGTCGGGAGGCGCAGCACTAAACCTCACGCAACGACTGCCAAGGGGAGTGACCCCTCTCAAGTCCGTGAGAACGCAGGGCTCGCACTACCAGCAGATGCCTGTGCCACAGTGAGACACCGAAATCAGCAACAGATGGCCAGCAAGGTTTGGGCTCAAGGAGAGGCCTCCACAACTGGAGGCCATGCTGCAAGAGGGGGTGCTGCACGGCCCCCCGAGTACTGCCAGCAGTAGGCCTAGGCCGGAGGAGAGAGAAGAGACTGGATTGCCTGCTGCCCGGACATGTCCACATTGAGAAGGACTGACGGCCGGTCTTTTCTGCTCGGGCCTGGTGGATGGGCCGCATCCCAGGCTCGCGGGGATGCCGCGTGGAGGAGGGCGGCCCTCCCTGATCCTCAGCCGAAACTGCTTCCCAGTGCTCTCCCGATCCAGAAAGCGGACCCTTGTGGACTTGCTCAGCCCTGGGGAAGCATCTTTTGCCACTGCGGCAGTCGTGCGGTCTGCGACAGCCAAGAATGGGGCTGAGGTGGCACTGCAGAACCTGTGATACGGCCTTGGGTGTGGCCGCAGACGACTTGGCACAGGAACGGAGAGGACTGAGGGAGATGGAAGGGCAGGGTCGACCTGCTGCCCCGACGCAGCTGCTTTGAGGAGGGCTGACGGCCACTTCATTGGGCTAGGGCACGGCTGGTAAGCAGCCATCCCAACAAATGTGGAGAACATCTGGATATCACCAGCTCGGGGATCTCCCCAGACCCAATATCACCGTCCGTGAGTGCAACAACACCCTAAAGGCCGGGCTAAAAGCAAGAACCCCAGCAATGGCGAGAAGATCAAGCTGTGTAAATATGTAATATATATTTTTCCAACCCTAATCACTTCAACTTTTTTTTAAATGCAACCTTGAGCGAATTTGCAACTGTAACTCTAACCACTAGTATCTGTAGTGGGGTTATGTACTTACTACCATTCTTATGTAAATTTTGAGTTTATCTGTTTGTATCTTTTATCTAATCCATGTACTCTTAAGTCCTTATGTAATGTAACTGGTTCTATTGTAAAGCGCTCTGACACCTTCGTGTAAAGTTTACGCTATATAAAAATGCATAAATAAATAAATAGTGCAATGTGGGAGATCAACTAATTTGCATTGCATGTCTCATGCCACTCGCACGCCCACACATAGTTGTGGAACTCACTTCTACACAATAGATGCATACTTTGTGTACTTTGCACTTAATAAATTGAGATTCAATATGCACAAAGTAGACGTGTGTTTGACAAGCATATTATACATGTATAATTTATTACTATTTCCGTATGTAACTTAAGAACAAGAAGGAACATGAATTATGCAGCTTCTGGACATGATTTACAAAGCCATTTGTGCCCCCTAAGTTCAATGTAGGTACTTTGCATTCTTTACAAGTGCAACAGTACACTTTTTATTCGCAAAACATTAACCTACACTAAGAAATCGAAATATTACCAGATGTTACAACCACATAGCGTGATGTTACATCAGAACGGAATTCCTCGCAGGAGTATGGAGAGGGAAATACATAGCACAGATGCCATGAAAAATTGGTGAACCTCCTCAAATGAACACGTTTGTATTCCCTGTTTTTTTCATGGCCCTTTCCCTACATGCTTAGGGGTTTGTGAAGTTGCATAGTTTTATTACTTAAAACTTCACCTTTTTTTAAAGCATCACAAGCTTTGAGAGTTGTGAAGCTCATGGAGTTCAAAAAAGGGTGTTTGCCTCTCTTTGTGGCAGCAGGTAACATTCCCACTGCCACAAGGAACTGCTCACGGAGCAGGTATGGGCAGGGCCGGACTGGGAACAGAAACCGGCCCTGGCAAACTGCTCAGCTGCCCCCCCCCTGGGGTGAAGGGGAGTGCAGCCGAGCAGTTTGCGATGGCCGGTTTAGGCCGATTTTGTTACAGGGGGCCGATATTGCCGACCCCCGGTACCAAAAACGGCCCCCACCCTAGCGGCCCACCGGGGAAACGCCCGGTGCCCGCTACGGCCAGTCCGGCCCTGGGTATGGGCAAAGCCAATACGTCATACTTTTTTTGCCTTTTAGCTTTGCCAGTACTTTTCACCAACTCTGTGCAGCATCAGCAAAAAAAAAGGCTTTAGTCAGAGCTTAGCAGCATTCTAAAAAAAAACAGAAAAATGGTGCATTGATGCCTATGATGCATGCACATGTATGTGGAGCAGGTGGGGCGAGTATTTGAGAGGGGGACTAGTACACAAGTGAGACAGCATGAGAGTAAGAAAAACCATACACTCTCAACGAATAAAGAAAAATAAATGATTTTTTTTTTAAGTGGGCAGCGGAGGGATACAAATCATCTAATCAAAAGGATGGTAAGAAAGCTACACTCCATGGGAGGGACAACCTCAAGAAAGGGAAGTAAATCCATTGAATAAAAAGCAAGCAAATAAGAGTGACAATAAAGCCAAACAATGGTAAGCAACGGGCAGGCTCTAAGCCCACTGTAAGCTTTTGTGTGGTGCACAAGAGGCTTTTCGACAACAGACACCTGAAAGCTATCTGTAACAGTGGCAGCTCCTTCTCTGGGGTGTAGTAGCGGCGCCCCCTCCTTAACCCAGAAGCCCCCCTCCAGTCAGCAGTGAGGCCGCATTGAATAATTTAAAAAAATACCAAGGCCGCTGGTGTACAGCATCGTCAAAGCAGTTTCCTACCCAGTGTGGCCTGCGGGCGGTTTTAACTTTAAGGCAGGGTGTGGCCAATCCTAGTGACTGGCAATGCAGCCTCGTCTGAAGTCCAGTAGGCATGCTGGGTTGGACAGGTCTCGGACTGCGGCCAACCTGACATGCGCACTTTAGACCTTGAACATTTGCTCTGTTAAGGAGCCAGAGGGGAATCCACCTCGGCCCCTCTGGTGTCCTTCGGCACGCTGGGTTTACCTGACCCAACCAATCCTTGCTTTGCTCTCATGCAGTTGTTACTACAAAATGCCTGAGAGCAAAGCCTGGATTGGTGCTGGGCAGGGGTGCTTCCAAGACAGCTTGCTGAGCGCGGGATGAAATGATTAAAGGGCATTACCAATCATTGTGCTATTTTAATTTTAAATCCAGAGGGTTTGGTCATGCTTCTTTAACGTTATTCCAATGACGATGCTTTTCGCCTTTTCCCATCGTACACAGCGAAGTTACACCCTTGAGCACGAAGGGAATGGAGAATAGCAGTCACCTCTGTGTGTCCTGCAGGCCCCATCTAACAGACTACGCTAGCTGAATAGGAAAGTTCGTCAGGCCTTTTAAGATCCACTGACAGCACACTCAGGATTGGCAGAACAAATACCAGGTGCAAACACCTCGCTCACTTTTTGTCATCTCCGAGGCTGAACGCAAGGGCCGATCTAGGCATGGGCAAGCTGAGCAGTCACCCAGGGCACCTTTTGCACAGAATAGTACCATAATCTGCATACAACACAATCTCAATACAACACACTCCCAAAACGGAGAGTAGAATTAGGAGTAGGGGAGAGGAAACCATGAAACAGAGACTAAATGCATCAAACAAACACTTTCGGGATGTAGGTTCTGTTTTGCAGCATCTCAAAGCCTGCAGTGAGGTCCATTTTGCTCTTTCCCTCCTATGATGGGGGCCGCCTCGATAAAGGGCACACTATGTAGAGGCCGGGCTGGTGCGGACGACTGTTGATATGGGGGGTGGCCTAGGAAACGAAGGCAGAAGTGTTTTCCTGTAGCAAGGGAGATTTTGTAAATGTATTTATAAACTTTCAATAAGAATCCATGGTGGGGGTGCTAATAACATGTTGAATATCAGTGAGCACAATTTGCGGTCCTTTTGTCGAGCTGCATCTGGTTTTTGTTTAACAGCCAGATTTATTTGCATCTTGGCTCTCATAGCTTTCAGCAGCATCCTCCTCGCCTATATAAGCAGCACTACGGTTGTGAATAATGTAAATCTAATGCAGAATGCAGGAATTGTACATTGTCTCTGAAGTGTGCAGTTTGGTAACATTATTATTTTTTTGCTGTTTTATATACCGCAAAGGTATTTGTTAGATTTGGCATCCTTAGAGTGGTTTCCCCTGACTTTTTGCTTCTACCTCCTGCATTTTTAACTGTGTACTGGATTTCTTTTTGCTGGCTTAGATGCTTTGGCCATTTTGTCACTGCTGATCGGTGTCAAAGTGCAAGTGCTCCCTATGTAAATTGTGATTATGATTTGTTATCCATGATTGGTCTATTTGATTTACTGGTAAGTCCCTAGTAAAGTGCACCTCAACAGTTTTGGGTTCTCACCCCTCATCTGCATTAACCATCTGAGGGGCCTGTGGTCTTTCTGAACCCGGAAGTGAGTCCCAAACAAGTAGGGCCTTAGCTTCTTCAGTGCCCAGACCACAGCAAAAGCTTCCCTTTCAATTGCACTCCACCTCTGTTCCCTGGGAAGTAGCCTCCTGCTAAGGAAAGCTACGGGTTGGTCCAAGCCCTCGTCATTCAGTTGTGAGAGTACCGCTCCCACTCCATGCTCTGAAGAATCTGTCTGCACCACAAACTCTTTGGAGAAATCAGGCGCCTTGAGCACGGGTGCCGTGCACATGGCAGCTTTCAGGGCATCAAACGCGGTCTGACAGGCATCGGTCCAGATCACCTTCCTGGGCTGCTTCCTTGAAGTCATATCTGTCAAGGGGGCAACAATGGTGCCATACCCCTTGACAAATCGGCGATAATACCCGGTGAGTCCTAAAAAGGCTCTCACCTCTGTCTGGGTCTTGGGGGGCTCCCAAGCCAGAATGGTAACAATCTTCGCTTGGAGGGGCGCCACCTGGCCGCTACCTACCTGGTGTCCCAAGTACACCACAGATCCCTGCCCTATCTGGCACTTGCTAGCCTTGATAGTGAGGCCTGTCCTTTGCAGAGCCTTCAACACTTCGCAGAGGTGTTGCAAATGTTCTTCCCAACTGGAGCTGAACACAGCAATGTCATCCAGGTATGCGGCGCTGAATTCCTCCAGCCCGGACAGTACCTGGTTGACCAGTCTCTGGAAGGTGGCAGGGGCGTTCTTCAACCCAAAGGGCATGACACGGAACTGGAAGTCCCCTCTGGCGTTGAAAACGCGGACCTCTCCTTGGCCCCCTCAGTTAAGGCAATCTGCCAGTACCCAGAAGTTAAATCAAACGTACTGAGGTACTGGGCTGCGCCCAACCGATCCACGAGCTCATCAGCTCTGGGGATGGGGTGTGCGTCAGTCTTGGTGACCGCATTGAGCCCACGGTAGTCCACACAAAACCTGAGTTCTGGAGTGGCACCGGGTGCAGCAGCTTTTGGTACTAAGACCACTGGGCTAGCCTACGGGCTGCTTGAGGGCTCAATCACCCCTAGCGCCAACATCTTGGAAACTTCTTCCTTGATGCTAGCCCTGACCTTGTCAGCTACCCTGTAAAATTTCTGCTTCACAGGTAGGCTGTCCCCAGTGTCCACATCATGGACGCACCAATTGGTGACTCCTGGTGTCAGGGAGAACAGGGAGGCGAACTGACCCAACACATGGCGACAGTCCCTCTGCTGTTCTGGGGTCAGTGTGGAGAGAGGTTTACCCCATCTACTGACCCATCTTGCTCCTCTGCTGACAGGAGGTCAGGAAGAGGGTCACTTTCCTCCTCCATCCCATCATCTGTGGCAAGGAGCATTGTCACATCAGACCTCTCAAAGTGTGGCTTGAGGCGGTTCACATGTAGGACCCTCAAAGGGTTCCTGGGAGACTGCAAGTCAACCAGATAGGTTACTTTGCTCTTGCGCTCCACCACCTCATATGGCCCAGTCCACTTGTCTTGGAGCGCATAAGGCTCCACTGGCGCCATCACCCACACCTTCTGCCCAGGTTGAAATTCGACCAGAGTGGCATTCTGGTCATAACATCTTTTCATTTCTTCCTGGCTAGCTTCCAGGCTTGCCTGAGCGAGTTTCCTGAAGCGCTGAGTCTGGTTGCGGAAGGCCAGCACATAGCAGAACACATCCTGGGGGGTCTTACCAGGGTATTTCTCCCAACCCTCCTTCACCAGACTGAGAGGTCCTCTAACAGGGTGGCCATACAGGAATTCAAAGGGACTGAACCCTAAGGACCTCTGAGGCACCTCCCTGTAGGCAAACAACAGGCATGGTAAGAAGACGTCCCACTTCCATCTCATGGGCTCCGCAAGGCCCATTATCATGCCTTTCAGGATTCGGTTGAATCTCTCAACCAACCCATTCCCTTGAGGATGGTAAGGAGTGGTAAACTTGTAAGTTACCCCACACTCCTCCCACAAAAACTTCATGTACTTCGAGATGAAGTTGGTACCCCAGTCGGAGACCACCTCTCTGGGGAACCCCACATGGGAAAAGATCCCCATCAATGCACGGCCCACCACGGGGGCAGTGATTGTCCGGAGAGGGACAGCTTCCGGGTACCGGGTGGCATGGTCCACCAAGACCAAGATAAACTTATTGCCTAAGGCTGTCTTGGGTTCCAGAGGCCCCACAATGTCGATGCCCACCCGCTCGAAAAGGGGAGCTCACCACGGGAAAGGGTTGGAGGGGAGCCTTACACTTCCCTCCACTCTTGCCACTTGCCTGGCAAGTCTGGCAAGTCCTACAGTGTGTACCAACGTGCGTCTTCATCTGGGGCCAGTAAAAGTGGGTGACAAGCCTTTGGTAGGTCTTGTCATGCCCCAGATGACCTGCGAGAGGCACGTCATGAGCCAGACCCATTAGGAAGGCCCTGAAGCGCTCGGGTACCACCAGCACACGGGCTGCACAGGGCTCAGCGACCTTAGGCTCACTATAGATTAACCCATCCTCCCAGTAAATGAGATGATTCTTGGACTCGCCACCTGCTGCCTGGTCTGTGGCCTGTTTCCGCATACCAATGAGAGACGGGCATTCTCTCAGCGCCTCGCAGAACTCCTTCCTGGAGGGACCTCCTTCTTGCTGCCAATGGGTCAGCTCAGGCAGGTCTCCCAGTTCGGCTATCTGTTCCCCTGTAGGTTCCAGGGCATCCCGCTCAGCTTCTGCCTCCTCCTGGACTGTGGGAATTGTGGGGGCTGGTTTCCCATGCTCCCTACCCTTCCTCTTCCTGGCAGGTACCTGGGCCACTGTTTCAGGCTGCAGGTCCGCTTGGTTACCCCTACTGGCTGCCATTGACCGAGTGGTCCCACAAACCCACTCAGGCAGACCCAACATCTCCAAATGAGCCTGGCGTTCCACCTCCCTCCAAGGGGAACTCTCCAGGTCATTTCCTAGCAGACAGTCTACAGGCATGGATGGACTAACCACGACCTTCAAGGAACCTGAGACCCCCCCCCTACTCAAAGGGAACCTGCGCCACTTTGCAGAGGCGCACTGAGTTGTCCGCTGCAACTACAGGTTGAAGTGCATCAGGAATGACCTGCTCCTCAGACACCCACTGACACCTCACGGATGTCACGCTGACTCCGGTGTCTCTCAGAACCTCCACCCTCCTCCCATTGATGGTCACCCACTGCCTGTACTTTTTAGTGTTCTCAGGCAAGTAGGACTCCTGGACCATCTCTCTGTCTCCTAGCGAGACAAGGGTCATGACTGCTTGCTCCTCCCCCTCACTGGAAACTAATTCCTCTCCCAAAGCTACACTCACTAAACCCGGTGACGGAGCACCAGTGGGTGCTTGGGACTTCTTGGGGCACTTAGGGGCTTTGTGGCCTCTCACCACAGTGGTAACACCTGGGGGGACCCTGCAAGTTACGCCCGCCCTTAGGGGGCTGCAACGTCTTAGGTTGGGGGGGCTGGGACTCCTTTCCCTCTGCATTATTTTGGGGCCCTTTAGAGAACTCCTTTTGATTACCTTTGTCCCCCCACTTTTCTGCTGGGGACCCTGCCCACCTTTGGCTGTGGTAACCACAATCCCCTTGTGGACCCTGGTGCTGGTCCAGCGGTCCGCCTCCTTAGCAAGCTCACTAGGATTAGTTAACTTACTATCCAAAAGATGCTGGCGCAGCTCTGGAACAAATAGACTGCTCAAGTGCTCCCAACTAATTAGATGGCACAACCCCTCATAATCAGTAACTTTGCTGCCCTTCATCCAACCTTCCAATGCGTGGGTGTACATTCTCACACATTCAACCCAAGTGTCTGAGTCATTCTTCTTTGAGTTCCTGAACCTCACTCTATACTGTTCTGGTGTGAGCCCATACTTGAGGCATAAAGCCTCCTTCATTTTGGCATAAGTCAGGGCACCCTCCTTCTCTAAAGGTGTCAAAACTGCGGTCCCTGACGCCTCAAAATGCTTCCACAGGCCCACCCCCCAGCTCTTTTCAGGCACCTCATGCATCCTCAAAGACATCTCATATGACTCAAACCATGCAAAAATATCCTGTCCCTTCTGGAAATTCTGCACTATATCCTTGGGTATGTATGCTTTACCCCCTTGCACTGGCTGTGCGCTCCCACCATTTGAACTGGACTCCAATTGTTTGGCCTTCAGGTCCAGCTCCCTCATGCTCAACTCATGAGCCAAAAGCAATTTCTTTTCCTCCAAGACACAAGCCCTGTCCTCTGCCTTGTGCTGGATTTCTTTTTCCATTTCCAATTGCTTTATCTCTGAGCCTCATGACTTCCAGCTCATGTTCTCTGATCTTTTGGTTCTCTTCCCGCTCTTCCCGGGAGAGACTTCCTGCGGAATGGATGCTGACAGCACTGGGGGCTGCTCCTGGCACAGGCAAATCCTGTGGCCCAAACCCATTCCCCTGGTCATCCACCTCCTCATTTGTATCATCTTCTCCTGCAGCTCCTTTGGCCTCCCACCAGGCTTTTAAGGCCTTTTGTAGCTCATCTTTCTTAGAGCTACTCCTTGTGGGACATCCCAAATCCTTGCAGAATTGTTTAAGCTGGTCTACCTTGTAGGAATACAAATCCTCAATGTGGAACTCCAATTCTGCCTTTTCATTTGCTGCATTCCCCTTCTGGGACATGATGCTTTCTTTAAGAGTTACTCAAAAATAGAATCAAAAACCAAAAAGAACACAGTATGTGGTTGCGTAGTGGTCTGCACTAAACTAGTGATGTACACCAATCACTGTGGGTCAAGTACAAATACAAGTTCAAATCCTCACCGCTGCCCACCAATGTTAGAACTGGGGGTCTCTAGTTGGCAGAGGTAGGTACCTTTGTCCAAATAGGGACCCTTGCTTCTAGTCAGGGTAAGGGGGATACACACTTTAGATAACCCCTGCTCACAACCTTGGTAGCTTGGCACGAGCAGACAGGCTTATCCCAAAGGCAATGTGTAAAGTATTTGTACCAACACTCACAGTAACACAGTGAAAACACCATAAATGGACACTATACCAGCTTAGAAAAATAAAGTATCTTTATCTAAACTACACAAGCCCAAAACGATCAAAATCCAACATACAAAACTCAGTAGAATGTCTTTAAAAAGGGTTGTTGCAAAAATAAACCTGTAGATCTCAAATGCGACACTTTCAGTCTCAAAGTACCTGGGATGCGTAACGCAAAACAAGCAAAAGGGGCGCAGTGAAGGCGATGCGTCGGTTCTTCCTGCGCTCCGGTTCCGGTGCGACAAAATGGCGCCTTGGTGCGTTACGCCAATCCTGTGCGATGCGATGAAATGGCGTCTTTGTTGGATGCAACACTGTAGAGGCGATGCGTGCACGCCCGACGGCCGTGCGGCGAACTCAGTGAACTTCTGAGCCGTGACAGGCCCTGCGACATGCTTCTCCGGTGTTTCGACGACACCCTCAGTGACGGCGACACGCTTCTCCGGTGATGCGGCGGCGATCAGCGGCGGTGCGCTTCCCCAGCGATGCGACGGCCCTGCGACACGCTTCTCCGGTGATGCGATGACACCCTCGGTGACAGCGACACGCTTCTCCGGGGTTGCGGCGGCGAACAGCCGCAGCGGCGATACGCTTCTTGATGATGCGACAGCGGCTTCTGCGGCGGCGTCACGCTTCTCTCGTTGCGTCGCGCTTCCAGCTCCCAACAGCAAGAGAGGCCTCACACACAGTTACAGGCCCTCCTGGCAGACTGGAACTCCCAGCAAGGAAGTTCAGGGAGGCTGCGGGTGAAGTCCTTTTGTGCCTGGGACTTCAGAAACAGGAGGACAGCTCTTCTCAGGCCCTTGGAGACTTTTCTTCAGATGGACACAGCACTCAGCAAAGTCCTTCTTCAAGCAGGGGGACACAGCACACAGCAAAGTCCTTTAGATCTCTCCTCAGTAGAAACAGCAAACTGCAGGCCAGCCCTAGACACACTTGGGCAGTACTTCTCCTCAGTCTGTTCAGCTGATCTTCTTTGGCAGGGATTCCTCTTAATTCCAAAAGTAGTCTAAAGTTCAGGGGTTTCAGCTCTAGTATTTATACCCCAAAAGTCTTTGTTCACCATGTGTGAGGGGTCCTGGACCCAGTCCAAACCAGTTCAGGGTGCATTCTGCCAGGGCACCTCTCCTTCCTTTTTGAGTGTGGGCCAGGGTCATCAGACACACCGCAGGAGGTGGAGCCAGCATTGTGGAAGGCAGGCACAGCCCTATTGAGACCCAGGTGCTACTCCTCCCACCACTCCAAATGCAGATAGGTCTATTCAG
Organism: Calotriton arnoldi; assembly: GCA_963921515.1. Taxonomy (NCBI): domain Eukaryota; kingdom Metazoa; phylum Chordata; class Amphibia; order Caudata; family Salamandridae; genus Calotriton; species Calotriton arnoldi. Next base: position 1,640,363 of record CAWUFW010001638.1, on the reverse strand, counting down.
CCTAGTGCTGACTCACCCAGCCTCCTGCAGCAACCCCCAGCCCCTGTCACTCACAAACCAGACAGTCAATTCACAAACAGGCAGAGGCACTCAGAAAGGTTGAACAAGAAAATAGCCACTTTCTAAAAGTGCTATTTCCAAACTTAGAATTTAAAAACCATCTTCACTAAAAGATGTGTAATTAAATTCTGAGTTCAGGGGTACCAGATTCCAACTTTCTATCTTGCTGCTATGGGAAGATATGCAGGTAACCATGTTACACAGCATTCCCCATGTTATCCTATGGGCAAGATAGCCTTTCAATAGTGAAAAACGAAATTGGCAGTATTTCACTATCAGGACATGTTACCCACACTAGTACATGTCCTACCTTTCACATACACTGCACCCTGCCCAGGGGGGTACCTTGGGCCTACCATAGGGCTGTCCGATGTGTAAGAAAAGGGAAGGGTTAGGCCTGGCAAGTGTGTACACTGGCCAGGACAACATGGCAGTTCACAAACTGCGCACAGGCACTGCAGTGGCAGGCCTGAGACACCATCTTAGGGCTACTCCTGTGGGTGGCACAATCAGTGCTGCAGGCCCACTAGTAGCATTTGAATCACCAGCCCTGGCACACTCAGTGCACTTTACTAGGGGCTTACTGGTAAAGCAAATATACCAATTATGGATAGCCAATCACAATAACAATTTAACCAGGGAGCACTTGCACTTTGGCACTGATCAGCAGTGGCAAAGTGCCCAAAGCATCTAAACCAGCAAAAACGAATTTCAGCACAGTGTCAAAAATACAGGAGGTAGAGGCAAAAAGTCAGGGGAAACCAAGCCAAGGATTCCAGGTCTAACACAGGCCAACTCAGCAAAGCAACACACTGCAAAGGCGCAGTAATCCTCCCTACAGCTCTTCAGCTCTTCTCCTTGTCAGAGGTTCCTCTTGTTTTCAGAAGTGATCTAAAGTTCTGGGGTTTCAGGTCTAATATTTATACCCCATTTTCTCTTTGTAGTCTTTGGTTCAAGAGTCTCTGAGCTCAGTAAAAGCCAGTTCTGTCCTCCCTGGTCCAGCTTCACTACAGGAGGTAGAGACAGCATTGTGCAGAGCAGACACAGCCTATTCAGGTGCTTGTGAAAACTCCTCCCACCACTCTAAATGCAGGAAGGTCTATTCAGCCTGGCTATGAGTCACTACATTTCAAATACACTGCATCCTGCCCATGGGGGTAGCTTGGGCCTACCTTAGGGGTGCCTTACATGTAAGAAAAGGGAAGGATAAGGCCTAGCAAGTGGGTGCACTTGTCAAGTCGAGATAGCAGTCTAAGACTGCGGGCTCAGACACAGCACTGGCAGGTCTGAGATATATTTACAGGGCTACACAGGTGGGTGGCACAACCAGTGCAGCAAGCTCACTAGTAGCATTTGATTGATAGGCCATGGCCATCTCTCTACAGGGAATGGACTTTACTGTGGAACACCGCCCGGGTACAGAACACGCCAATGCTGATGGTCTGTCCAGGTTCTTCCGCCTTAGTGATGAGAACTCCCCAGGGGATGGGTAGTTCTCCCCACTTTTCAGCTGGAGGGGACACGTGTTAGACCTGGCATCCTTGGCGTGGTTTTCCCTGACTTTTTGCCTCTACCTCCTGTATTTTTGACACTGTGCTGGAATTCGTTTTTGCTGGTTTAGATGCTTTGGGCACTTTGCCACTGCTGATCAGTGCCAAAGTGCAAGTGCTCCCTGGTTAAATTGTTATTGTGATTGGCTATCCATGATTGGTATATTTGCTTTACCAGTAAGCCCCTAGTAAAGTGCACTGAGTATGCCAGGGCTGGTGATTCAAATGCTGCTAGTGGGCCTGCAGCACTGATTGTGCCACCCACAGGAGTAGCCCTAAGATGGTGTCTCAGGCCTGCCACTGCAGTGCCTGTGCGCAGTTTGTGAACTGCCATGTTGTCCTGGCCAGTCTACACACTTGCCAGGCCTAACCCTTCCCTTTTCTTACACATCGGACACCCCTATGGTAGGCCGGGCAGGGTGCAGTGTATGTGAAAGGTAGGACATGTACTAGTGTGGGTAATATGTCCTGATAGTGAAATACTGCCAATTTCGTTTTTCACTATTGAAAGGCTATCTTTCCCATAGGATAACATGGGGAATGCTGTGTAACATGGTTACCTGCATATCTTCCCATAGCAGCAAGATAGAAAGTTGGAATCTGGTACCCCTGAACTCAGAATTTAATTACACATCTTTTAGTGAAGATGGTTTTTAAATTCTAAGTTTGGAAATAGCACTTTTAGAAAGTGGCTATTTTCTTGTTCAACATTTCTGAGTGCCTCTGCCTGTTTGTGAATTGACTGTCTGGTTTGTGAGTGACAGGGGCTGGGGTGGCTGCAGGAGGCTGGGTGAGTCAGCACTAGGCTGAATAGACCTATCTGCATTTGGAGTGGTGGGAGGAGTAGCACCTGGGTCTGAATAGGGTTGTGCCTGCCTTCCACAATGCTGGCTCCACCCCCTGCGGTGTGTCTGATGGCCCTGGCCCACACTCACAAAGGAAGGAGAGGTGCCCTGGCAGAATGCACCCTGAACTGGTTTGGACTGGGTCCAGGACCCCTCACACATGGAGAACAAAGACTTTTGGGGTATAAATACTAGAGCTGAAACCCCTGAACTTTAGACTACTTTTGGAATCAAGAGGAATCCCTGCCAGAGAAGATCAGCTGAATAGACTGAGGAGAAGTACTGCCCAAGTGTGTCTAGGGCTGGCCTGCAGTTTGCTGTTTCTACTGAGGAGAGATATAAAGGACTTTGCTGTGTGCTGTGTCCCCCTGCTTGAAGAAGGACTTTGCTGAGTGCTGTGTCCATCTGAAGAAAAGTCTCCAAGGGCCTGAGAAGAGCTGGCCTCCTGTTTCTGAAGTCCCAGGCACAAAAGGACTTCACCCCCAGCCTCCCTGAACTTCCTTGCTGGGAGTTCCAGTCTGCCAGGAGGGCCTGTAACTGTGTGTGAGGCCTCTCTTGCTGTTGGGAGCTGGAAGCGCGACGCAACGAGAGAAGCGTGACGCCGCCGCAGCAGCCGCTGTCGCATCATCGAGAAGCGTGTCGCCGCTCCCGCTGTTCGCCGCCGCAACCCCAGAGAAGCGTGTCGCCGTCACCGAGGGTGTTGTCGCATCACCAGAGAAGCGTGTCGCAGGGCCGTCGCATCGCTGGGGAAGCGCACCGCCGCTGATCGCCACCGCATCACCGGAGAAGCGTGTCGCCATCACCGAGGGTGTCGTCGCAACACCGGAGAAGCGTGTCGCAGGGCCTGTCGCGGCTCAAAAGTTCACCGAGTTCGCCGCACGGCCGTCGGCCGTGCACGCATCGCAACAAAGACGCCATTTCATTGCATCGCACCGGATCGGCGTAACGCACCAAGGCGCCATTTTGTCGCGCAGGAAGAACCGACGCATCGCCTTCACTGCGCCCCTTTTGCTTGTTTTGCATTACGCATCCCAGGTACTTTGAGACTGAAAGTGTCGCATTTGAGATCTACAAGTTTATTTTTGCAACAACCCTTTTTAAAGACATTCTACTGAGTTTTGTATGTTGGATTTTTGTCGTTTTGGTCTTGTGTAGTTTAGATAAAGATACTTTATTTTTCTAAACTGGTGTAGTATCCATTTGTGGTGTTTTCACTGTGTCACTGTGAGTGTTGGTACAAATACTTTACACATTGCCTTTGGGATAAGCCTGTCTGCTCGTGCCAAGCTACCAAGGGGGTGAGCAGGGGTTATCTAAAGTGTTTATCCCCCTTACCCTGACTAGAAGAAAGGGTCCCTATTTGGACAAAGGTACCTACCTCTGCCAACTAGAGACCCCCAGTTCTAACAGCCTGCAGTTGCTGCTTCTGCCAAGGAGAGGACAAAGACTGGAACTTTGCTGTGAACCTGCTTATGAAGAATTTCCAAGGGCTTGTGTCTGCTTGCCTCCAGTTCTGAAGTCTGAGGGACACAAAGACTTCACCACCAGGGTCCTTGAACACCACTGCTGGGAGTTCTGAGCTGCCAGGAGGTGCCTATTCCAGTTCTGGGCCTCTGGAGGTTGTTCCTGTTGCTGGGAGCTGAGGAAACCAAGAAAATCGACGCTTCGCCCTTAAAGCTGCTGTTTTTCCGACGCATCGCCACCAAGCGGGAGAAGAAATTTCCATGCTCCGCCACCATGCGGTCGAAGAATCGACGCAGCACCTGCCAGCAGCTGAAAATCAGCGGCATGCTGAGTCCCGTGCACTGATCTCCGAGGTCCGAGATCACCGACTCTGACGCAGGCCCTGCTCTGTGGCTGATAAAATCGGCACATCGTGGAACCGCAGCTGAAGAAATCGATGCAGCACCACATCGACCTCCAGCATGCCCCGGATTTCCACCCACCACACTTGTGCAGCAAGTCTTCCGAGGCACCACCTGCAGATCAGAACCATCTTGGAATCGACACATCACTTCCCTCTACAGTCTGGATTTGATGCATCACTTCTCCTGCGTGCAGCAGAACTGTCGCATCGCCTCCCCAGGGACTCAGGAACTGACGCATCATTGTGTTTTCCAACGCTTCCCTTCTTTGCAGCTGTTTGGCATTGTGAATATTGATGCACTTAAAGGTACTTTGTGTAAAAGTCACACATCTATAGTTTTCTAGGGACCGAATTTCTTGAAACCTTTTAAAAGTCATATTTTGAATTGTGTATGTTGAGATTTTGTCATTTTGGTCTTGTTTGGTTTAGATTAAGAAACTTCGTTTTTCTAAACTGGTGTGGTGTCCATTTGTAGTATTTTCACTGTGTTACTGGGTGCCTGGGTGCAAATACTTTACACATTGTCTTTGGGATAAGCCTGTCTGCTCGTGCCAAGCTACCAAGGGGGGTGAGCAGGGGTTATCTAAAGCGTTTAACTCTTTATCCTGACTAGAAACAAGGGTCCCTACTTGGACAAGGTGCATACCTCTGCCAACTAGAGACCCCCATTTCTAACAGTATTGGAGTACTTTACATGTGCACTGCTTGCTGCTTCCTGTACTGTATTTTCCAGTGTGTGTGTACCAGAGAACCGTACACCACTGTTTGTGTTGTACCTACTGTGTTGGATGTGGTACTCGCACTGTTGCTGACAATAGTTTTCGGAGTTAAAAAAAAGTTTGCACTGATGCTGCTTCCTGTACAGCAAATGGAAAAGATGTGGCCAGCTTTAGGACTGGGGATCCAAGTTCTGGCGCCGTCAACAACATCCTGTAATTCTGGGCAAATAACTTAATCTCCCTGTGTCCAAAAAAATTAATCTGACTTTGTGTATTGTAACTGGTGCACTCCAATGCCCCTGGATCGAGTTTGCACTGTATAAAACTGCATAATAGTAAATCATGCGGTACTGGCTTTGGTTTATAAGGTATGCCAATGTTTGTTTCGCCCAGGGTGGAGCTGGTGTAAAGGCTGGCCCTGCCGACGGGCATACTGGAAAGTGTGTTGCTCCCAGGCCAGGCAGGGGGGCTGGGAAGGAGTCAGTCAGTCACACGCCTGGAACTGTCCTGTGTCAAAAGCTGAGTCAGTCATTTATCGAGCATGGCTGTTAATTAGGATTTTATGAGTTGATGAAGGACAGTTGTGCTCGGTCAGGTTCATCTAGAAGCTGGCCTAGGCAGGACGTCACTAACCAAAAAATAAATAAACAGATGCAGAGCAGGGGACAGCAGTGTGTGCAAGTATGATAGTTAAAAATCTTTCTTGTTGCACTGTTGAAATGTGCATTCTTAAATAACTGTTGAACATATTTAATGTACTAAACTATAGGGTCATCTTTAATATTTCAAAATATTTCAAGACTTCACATTCAGGATTGCTTTCTATAACTTCTTACTTTCCCTCAAAATTCTTTATTAAAATTAGTTTTAAAAATGCGCCACTTGCTGCTACTTTTCTCAAAAAAATGTCAGGGGTAAGACCACTTCTAACTTATGTTAGTCAGGCTCGCTCCTTTGCTACCTAAAAGGCATCCCTAACTTTTACGCCCCCCACTACTTTGAAATGTCACCAGCCGCCACTGATTAGGTGAGGCCTAAAAGGGGTTCTGACACTGTTTGGCAGTCCCCCCATTCCTCTGAGTGCCCTCATCCCACTCCACACCCAGGCAAAGCCATAGGCTTATGTCACCTTCTGTCCCCCATGTGCAAACAACTCCAAAAAAATCACGTCATATTTCAACCTTGTAGATCTGCACTCCTCGCTGACTCCTGTGGCCTTCCCTGACACGTGTGCTTTGTGACCATAGGAGGGCACGGGGCTGGGGCAGGCTCAATTTCACACCAGATCAGGAAGTCCTCATTTAGAGGGTTCCCTTTGACCAAGAAATCATGATAATGATAATTACTTCCTGGGGCTGAGAACAATTCCCTTCAACCCCACCCAAAGTTGGTAAAGTTCACCTTTTTTCGCCAAAGGGAGAAATAATTAATTCATTCACCACTGCCAAAAGCACAGCCCTAATTTATTGTATCCAGATGCAGGAGTAAATCTCTATCCATGGTCGGTATAGGGCGGGAACACTCCCAAAACTGGCGGAAGTCAGGAGAAAGGTTGTGTGCATTAAAAAGGATTTATTGTGAGCAAATAAATGTACTTTGGCTAAGCATTTGCACGGTTGTAAATGTACACTATGTATACTCACGCATCTGCAACTACTTATGCACGTGAGTGCGCCTGGGAAGCTACAACAGAGACAGCTTCCCAGTTCCCAGGCAGTCTCGCGGACTCCTTGAGAACGCCCAAAAATGCGTGAATCTCTTGCAAGTATCAAGAAAATCTAGAGAGTAGATTTACGATTTTTCACAATCGGATTCTCCGCTTTTATTCTACAGCTGTGTTAGGCGCGGTCCGAGCTCTCTTGGCTTCGCGTAAAACTTGGATTCCTGCAGAAATCCAGTCCTGGCTTTGCGCTGACGGCTGCTGGGGAGGTGGTACCAGCCAGCCCCGTGGATGGAAGTGGATTGCTAGATGCTATTAGATGCCCGGCGCTCAGCTAACGGTACAAAAAGCCAGGATGAGCACGGGAGTGCAGCCTTACACTGGTAACCGGATTTACTGATGTGCAACTTGTTCAGAAAAGCTACCAACTTTTTGGGGGGTTTTCGATTTGGAAGATAAGTCATCTGACCGCGTGGAGTACAAATTATAGAACAGCCTGCGCAGTTCTTCCATAAAGCTCATTGAAACAGGCAGGGGAGTCGCTGTCTCGAGCTTCGCAGAATGCTTTGGGGCATTTGGCATTCAAGCATAAATGTATAGGTGCGGTTTGGACTTTACTAAAGCACCCACAACGAGTCAGTCCTCAGTGAATCGTTTTCGGGCAAAGCTGTTTTTTGTGATTTTTTTTTTTTTTTAAACGCACCCTTTTTGGATGAAGCGAGGAATTTGGTGAATGCTCATCCGTAAACAGCCGTGGAATGGGCCGAGGTCTCCAGTGTGAGGTGAGTGTGCAAGGCTGGAGTGGGACGGTAGACTGGTTTCTGCCTGCATGGTGTTGTGACACGTGCTGTGTCCTGTTACGTCGCAGCAGTGTCTCTTAATATGTTATGCAAGGCGTAAATACGCATTTCAAATGTGTTCTATCCCCAGACACTTGTAATTGGGTTAAAGCGGCAGCAAAACATCTGTAATGTCAGTTTTTGTGTACACAAACTTGTGACAAATGGCTCGCAGCCTGGATAAACTGTGGTTTTTCCGAAAGCTGGCACTCAAAGTGCTGTTTTGATGACAGCTTTTTTCGACCCTTCGAAATGTGAGCAATGCAAACCATTTGTCAGGACACATAAACACAGGGCCGGGTAATAGATGGTAGCGTTTGATGGGCCGGGCGGTGGTAATGACATATGGGCTGTAAACTTTGAGAGAAAAATCCCAGCCTCGCCTTTGATGCGCACGCTGCTCTTGTGACCACGGGGTTAGCAGATGTGCAGCTTCCACTCTGGGGCCTAGGGTCTTATGGTAAGTGCATCGGGTCGTATCGATCGTAACGAATGGGGGCTATTTGATATCGATCAGGCTTGGAGCACGTGCTCATCTTGGTTGAGCAAGGAGGAAGTGCATGCACTTTGTCTCATTTACATGCTTTCGTCTAGGAATTGCTGGTATTGCCTACAAGAAGGGAACAGACCTGTTGGAGTGTCAGCACGTCTTATAAAATGTCAAGCCGTCGTGCTGCGAAATGTTGTCACTGCCCACAGAAGGTAGAGCAGCCGTGTTGAGAAGTGTTGGCTCTGAGCACTACCAACAGAGCAGCTTTGCTGGGAAGTGCTGGTGTTGGCCGTAGAAAGTAGAGCAGCCTTGCTGAGATGTGTAGGCACTGCCAGGAGAAAGCGAAGCAGCCCTGTTGAGATGTGCTGGCACTGCCCAAAGAAATCAGCACAGCCATGTCGAAAAGTGTTGGTACTGCCCCCGGAAAGTGAGACAGCCCTGTTAAGAAGTGCTAGCACTGTCCAATTAAGGTGGAGAAAGCCTGATGACAAGTTCTGGCAGGCACTACCCATAGAAAGAATATAGAACATTCCAGATACGAAGGCCCTTTGAAGGCCCTTATCTAGCCGCCAGTGCTGTGGGTTTTAGATCACGGGGCGGGAGCGCACATTGTATTTCTGCAGTTGCACGAGGCAGGCACGAGCGCGCACTGCAACAGTTCATAGTGCATGAATATGGGATGCATGGGTGCAGGCTCTAGTGGGCATTGTGAATAGTGCACTATTGCATAGTTTGTGTGGGCAGGGTGCATGAGTGCCTAATGCGCAAACGCCTAATGAATGGAACATGGTGCTTGAGTGCTTAGGGTGTGAGGTATGGGGCATTCGTGGCGTAGATCAGCCATACGTGAATCTCTGCCTGGCATCGATCAGACGTGCACCTGTGTCGAATGACGTAGACTAAGCTTGGAACGTGTTCTGCCAATCAGAACTGAGGCCCCTCCTAGGGATCAACGGTCAGATTTGGAACCTGCTGTGGATGAGGGCGCGAGGTACACAATGGGTGCAAGGGCGGCATGGGCTCTAACTCGAACCCACCGTCCACCGGTTGGGAAGTAAAAATCATCCAAAATTGGGGTAGAGGGGCACCTTAAACACCTGTGCTCCGGCGCCACTACCCCTGCTGCACTAATGGGAACTACAACCACGAGGCAAGAAATCGATATCGACCAGTCACAGAATGTGAGCCGGGTGACATTAATGTCGGGGCTTGGAACACGTGCTGGCTAACGCGTACCTTGGATCGAATGGCGCACGACGTGTTCGCAGCGGGCACCGATACCCACTAGGGGAACCGCCATCGACCAGGACGTGGGACGGGGGTAGGACGGCTTTAAGGGGGGCCTCCAGGGAATAATACCACAATACCAGCAAGATGGCATCCTAGGGATGGACGTTCTGGGCTATTTACTGTTGGTAACGGCTGGCGAACCAGGACTGTGCAAGGATGTAGCTATGACGGTGCAACAGGCGCAGTGCACCAGTGCCCAGGGCTGGACAGGTGCCCTCTGCATCCAATCATTTTTTATTAGCATCCAACAGGGGTCAAGGGGTCCATTTTATTTGCTTGCATTAGGGCCCATAGCACTCCCGGGACCTTGTTGAGGCAGTTTAAAGAAAAAAAATGGGCATGTTACTTTTCACTGGAGGGCCCCTTTAATCTTACTAGCAGATGGCACCCACCAGAGGAGTTTCACCCTTCACTGGGCAACAATTTCGAGATGATCCAGTTTGCAACTTTTACTAAATATAACTATCATAGTCGAGAAAGTGTAAAATGAGAGTTAACACGCATTACATAATTTGTACAAAATAGAAACATACATGCGAGTTGCTAAAAGTGAGCTCTAGTATATGTATTTTTCAAGAAATGTGGTTTTGATTTAAGTGCCGGTACTACATTCTCTCTCTTTTCCAAGGGCTCGCGGTTAACGATTGTTACTTGTAACACTTTATGAAAGGGTCTTCGAGGACATATCTGTTAAGGCTGCAACAATATACAAGATCAGGCACCCGCGCTAGAACCATTAGCAATTCTGAACGCGAGGCATCGCGCTGCTAAAGTATATTCGAAACCCTAAGCGAGGGTGAGAATAAACAAGTCTATTTTTAAGTTTGTGCAAGATCTTTCCATTTCGCCTCACTTCTTTTAAATGTTCTACCTGACGCGTAAAGCCCGTTTTGTTTGGGAAATGGGATTTGTTCCTGGGCATACTTTCCGTGCGAACCAGTGACAAGCGCGCGACTGATGACGTCAGTGAAATGATTCTTCTTAGTAAGTTTTCGCTCTGCTTATTTTTGACACACACACACAGATATATAAAACTGCCTGTTTTAAATGTATGTGTATAGATATATAGCTTAACCGTCTATCAAATAGATAGATAGATAGATAAAAGATAGAAAGATAGATGGATAGATAGATAGATAGATAGATAGATATGTGGATAGATAGATAGCTGGCTAGATAGATAGCTAGATAGACAGACAGACAGACGGACGGACAGACGGACGGACGGACGGAAAGATGGACGGATAGATAGATAGATAGATAGATAGATAGATAGATAGATAGATAGATAGATAGATAGATAGATAGATAGATAGATAGATAGATAGATAGATAGATCTGGAAAGTCGTCATTAATTAATTACATGTAGACTATTGAAAAATCACTGAAATAATCAGGAATTCAAAGAAGCCCTTTCCTTTGTCAAGGGAAATTTAACAATAATTACAGAGTCACTATCACACGTCTGTGTTTTTTTCTATACACCGGTACTCTGCACTCAGGATTTAGTGGTTTTCCAAAGTCCCCAGATACAAGTATATTATTGCTGTTGGATGCACAGTTGGTTTAATATCAGATAGCTGGCTTGCACTTAAACACCCGAATCGCTCAATGGTATAATGACAGGACTTATTTTCAGCATTCTCAGTGGAATTAATTTTATCAACCTCAGAAGCATGAGCAGTTGAGTGGACCCACCAACATTCAACTTGATGACTTTCTATCATAAAGCTTCGTTGCCCTGCTCATGCCACAGGAGCAGTGATTTCAGTCATGATTTGATGGGACTATATTTCATGTGCTGCTATTGCTTCTGGTTATGACCTATAGGAGAGGAGCAGGGCAGTTTCACTCACGCTAATCACTGTACCCCTGATTTCCCAGGCTAAAATTGCCAAATTCCACTCAAGAAAGGATTTCCCTGAAACAGATTAAAAGCAGAAAAGCGCTAATGTTCGGAGTGGGAGAAGCGATGGCGTGAACTTCCACAGCTGACCACAGATTAGTGTACTTGTGAAAAGCAGGGGTGTGCAAATTTTTATTAAGTGACCATAGTCCCGTGTAAACCCAGATTATTGGCCTTCCAGTAGCTCACAGTTTCCTGTGGAAATACGTTTTTCACAAAAACTGGCAACATTTTCTTGCGAGTGCCAATAGTTCCTCACAAGTGTTAAAAGCCATTTTCACAGGAGTTATTGTCAAAAAAGTTTGGGGCACGTTTATAAAAAAATCACACAGTGCAGCAGGCCAACTTGTTGCGCTACGTGATAGGGAAAAGGCACAAATGCACTGTATTTAAATTATACTGCGCATTCCTGTCTTTTCCCTGTGCTGGTGCACAATGTGCTGCCTAGTGCAAACGCAGGCACTCTTGCACCATGGAGCGAGGGTGCATGCATTTTAAGCAGGATTTTAGCAGAATTGTTTTTGTACAGCAAGGGACACCTTCCTGCACAAAACAACCCCCTTAGGCATTTTCCTCTAATGCAGCACACACAGAAAGAGGAAAAAATGAGGAGAAATAAATATTTTTATCCTTGTTATGCCTCTCCGGGAGATAGATAGCATTTTGACTCATTCCCAGGTCTACCAGTAATGGTAAAATCTGGGAATGCGCCATAATTCATTCGTGGATGCATGGAAACACCCACGCTCCACCCATGAAACACCTCACTGGGGCAGAGTGACACAACACTGCGATTTGTGCTGCGTTACTCTAGCTTTATCAAGCCACTCAGGGCCACGCAAGGTGGCCTTGCATGGCTTGATAAATCTAACTTAAGAGTTGTGTCACTCTTGCGCCAGTGGCATAGCAAGACCTTTGGCCGCCAGTGGCAGTCCCTGCGTTTGCCGCCCCTTGGCGGCCGCAATGAGGATTGGGGGGTGCTGGCGATTCTCTAGATTGCCTCCCCACAACGGCGGCCATTGAACGGGGTGGTGCTGGTGATTGTCGCCCCGAGATGGCAGGTTAGAGCGGGGGAGCGACCGCCGCCCCCAAAACTCGTGCAGCTCTAGGTGGTACGTTCCCCCACCCCCACCCTTGCTACGCCACTGCCCCACTGTGTGGTGCAAGGGTGACACATCTCTGATAAATTTGGCCCTTTATCTCTCAACTTTGAAGCTGGATGGATGTTGGTGATACGTTTTTCTAAAATTAACTTAGAAAGGACACGTAGTCCTGATTTTAACGTGAAAACCACTGTGAAGAATACTCTGTGAATGCCAGTTAGAAACTGTAGTTTTAAATAGAGTTAAAGGAAGATCGCAAAGAAAATGTAACTTGGCTGGTGGGCACACAAAATACCACTGGAAAACCTTCATCCTTCATACTAAAGCAGCAAATCCAGAGAAGTACATACATGAACCGAGCGTGCTGAGAAAAACTGACTGCTTCTGCAATTAAAGAACTAGAAACGTTTTCTTGACAATGTAGGCAGTAATTACAGCAAATCACTTCAATCTGTATCCTACCTCTTTAGAGAAAAAAACATATTTAGTTACTGAACAGGGTAAGATACTGTTTACTGGAATACCCCAGAGACACCTCGGTGCCATGCTGGCTACTCACCAGTCCAGCACTGATGCAGTGGGGTCTGGTCCATGCTAGTCAAAACCCTTTAAGAAGTAAGATAAAAAATAATGGCTACTTAAACTGAGGGGGCAGAGCTGTCACCTTCTCAAAAAAGGGGTTCTGATCCAAATAATCATAGTCAAGCAAGGGGCTTCATGGATTTTAAGGGTTACAAAAACCAATAATATGGATTGCCAAAATAACAACCATTGGCAAAGACAATATGTCTGATGTTGTCTGCTAGCCGTTTGGCTTTGTCAATGCTTGTTTTCTTTTGTTATGGTTTTAGTAAAACTTTTTTTATTGGGGGTGGGGGTTCCCAGTTCCTCACCTATATAAAAAATGGTTATTCATAGTCAACACATAATAAAGCAAAGGACTTCAAAGATTTAAAGAGCAACAAAAACAAACTAATAATATGGATTGCCAGAATAACAAGCATTGGCAAATGCAATAGGTCTAAAGTTGGCTACCAGCTTTTTGGCTTTGTTAATGCTTGTTTTGTTATGGTTTTTGTAAAACTTTATTGTTGGGGAAGCTGCCGGTCCTTGCCAATATATAAAAAAAAATAGCTAAAAGCAAAGATATTTTTGATCTCAAAAAGCATGATTGCCATAGTAGGTAACGGCTTTGTATGAGGATGTGCAAGAACAGAATGCCATCACTCGGAGGATGCCCTCCCTGATGATAGTGTGATCTACAAATCTGCATAACATAACTCAGAGTAAAGACAGCCTGTGGCTGAAGTGGGTTGTCCTACTCTCCATGCTGTATCCTACAGTGGGCAGGAAAAAAATGTTAATGACAACAACAGATCAATCTATGGAGAGGGCTGCCTAAAAGCCCCCATAAATAAGGAATTATATATAATGTTAGCAAAATCATAAAGTCTTGTCTAATACCAGACCTAGACTTTGCACACATATTATTGAAGAAAACTACAAAGTTCACCCGTGAGCACTTCCAAACATCTAATACACTACATACAGGGATGAGATACAAAATAAATGAAGTATTCAACTGTGCCTCCTAAAATGTGGTATACTTAATCATGTGTATGAAAAGCTACAGTAACGGTCAATATTTTGAAGAAACCATTCAAGCATCAAATAAGCAAATGTCTCTCCACTGGAAGACCCTCAAAGGACCAGGCAAGGACACCTCTCTGGTTGAGCATTTTTCAGGACCTAACCAAAGCACTCAAGATGTAGGGCAGCTTTCTTGAGTGGCACTATTCAGGTAGTGCTTGCTCTAAACACCTTTTACCACTGTATTATGAAAAGAGCATTCTGGAGGTGGCAATGTGTGACAAGAACGCTTGTGTACATTTCCTGTTGGGAATTTTGTTGTGTTGGAGATGTGCTGTTGTGTTTTTTATGCTGCTGTCTTGTTTTTGCTGCATTATTGCAATGTGATTTTTGTGGTGTTGTTTTGCAGTTATTGTGTTACATTTTGTTTCAACTGTTTAGTCCTGATGAGCCAAAAGCAGCACATTCCTAAACCAATGGCCGTCGCCAATGCTCACCTTATGCCCCTAAAGACTTTCCCCAAAGGGGCCCCTAATGACTGTAATACTTATTGGTACCTTCAAAACAGAAAAGGAAAGGAAGACTTCTTAATTTGAATGCACACAGCTGTTTAATACACTGAGAGGTAGGCTGTCCGGGCACCAGAGTTTCATGAGTGACTCTCCTGACTGACAAACTTTCACATCTCAACGGCACCATCAGAGATTCAGTTTGTACCCAGAGACGTTTTAATGCATGGGCAAATTGGGCTCTGGCCCAGGACCCTACACTTTCAGTGGGCCCCAAATAGTTACAGCTCTATTCTCCACACAGTCCTCTGTGATGACATTGACTGCTTCTTAAACATAGATTGTTTTAAATACCCTTTCACTTTAATTAATTTTTAATACGGGTGATGTGTGGAAGTCTATTACAGACAGTTTGCAGCGAAATGTTTGTTTTTCAAAATCACGCTACATCCATAAAAAAAAGTTCCTTTTAGATCAAAACAGGATCTCACATATGAGAAATGGCAGTGGGTCGAATAGATTATTTTCAATATTGAAAGCACACCTCACTATCCCTGAATATGAATGGGAACGCAGTTAGAATTTGGATCATGTGCCTGTGTTGTGTCAGCGACCTGGCCTACGAAGGCATTAAAAGGCCGAAATTGGATCATAAATTAAAAGCTGTTCTGCTGAATATGTTTGGCCCAGAGCCCCCCAAATCCTTAAGATGTACCCTGTTTGTACCATTCTGGATGTAGCCTTCTCACCCTCTTCTATTGTCTGTCATTGGGCAGGCTTGTGCCTAGACACACTGGTCTACAGATACATTGATCTAACATGTGGCTGATCCTAATCATGACAATCCAGGCACCCACAGGCAACAGACTATAATGCAACTGACCACATCCCAGCCTTCCAGGCATCCAGAGGTACTGACCACCTGACAAATCTTCATAGGCGACCAATCCCACCAAAGCCCTATCAACTGCCAATAATCACTGGTGGAGCAGGTATCTGACAGAGCCCAGACCCAATGACCTCTTTGAGTCATCACCGTGATGATGTGTTAGCAGCCCTGATAGACCCTGACTAATTTACGGGCACACCAGTGGGATTTGTGGCTGGTTGCATCCCACACCTCTGCTCTTCAAGAGGCAATTACCAACCATGGAATTTAACTATGTCTTAATATCATGTTGCACCGCAGAAGCATTTGCCTAACATGTGCCTGAGACTTCTCCGATCGCACTGGCTCCCAAAGATGCTACCTTAACATAACATGCACTGTGCTGAAGGCCTAAAGGTCTCCAGTGTTAGAGGTCTCATGTAGAGCAACATTTCCCCTATTCATCCCAGCCACCAAGAAGTTTCATCTACACAGCTGACCGTCTCTACCTATATCTTCTAGCTTCTTGCAAGATGATAATGACTAGGCATTTGCCCAACTGTTCTTTCATGGCCATTTACCTACTCACCACTCCTAGATGTGCCTGTCAAGCCCAGCACGAAACAGAGTCTACCCTAGACTCACTAGCATTTCAAAGGCTCTGATCTGGCTTGATTGGTTTCACTTCAGCCCAGCATACCTCCAAAAAGGAACCCAAATGGGACTAAAAACATGTCACTTTTTCTAACCCGTTCCCCACCTCATGACCCAGTATAAGCCTTGCAGAGCTATTGAGTACGAAGGTTTTAGCATTCCAAATGGGTACCAAAGATTGCACATGAAAATAAAAGAGATGCTGAAAAAATAAATTTTTACATATGGAGTTTACATGGGGAGCCATGTTTTACTGGGACAGACATATTTTCAATCTAAATTGCGCATACAAAGTCTGATACTCTAACAAATTAATTTGAACATTTCACTGAAAAAGAATGTACTATATTTTTTTTCTATGAGAAGCACACATGTATCAGTAAATAACAAACTATGCCTCATTAAAAGGAATGCAGGCTCCCACAAACCAAGTAGACATTATGTGAAGATAAAGAAGTAAGGGAATCTCCCTTTGAAGTTGCGCTGCTATGTTGCTAGCTCAGAAAAGATTAATTTTGAGTGACATTCGAAAAAAACGACAAATAAATGAGTTTATTACCGTGATTAAGACATCAATTTACCCATATGTAAGTGACATATATATATATATAATATATATATATATATTATCTACTGGAGGTCGCCAGCAGATAGTTATAGTTAGGACCTATTTTCCATAGGAAATCCGCAACATTCTATTTGAAATAACTCTTGCGTCGGTTGACGAATCTTCGCGAAAGTTTCAAACTTTATGGCCCGCTCCGGTCCGCTCCTACCCTGAAAGTTTCGGGGTGATTCGTCAAGCGGGGGCCGAGAAAAAAGGGGGGTCCCAAAACGTGTTTTCCCCATTCATTTTCCCATAGGAAACTTTAGCCACGGCTACAGCCCGAACTGCTGAACGGAATTACACAAAATTTGGCAAAGAGGTAGTTCTTGGTTCAGAAAGAACCCTTTTTGTTAAATGGTGTAAATCCGTTCAGTAGTTGCGGAGAAATTAAAAAAATAAGAGTCAAAAAATCAATTTCCCATAGGAAACTTTATGCAAGGCTACAGCCCGAACTGCTGAACGGAATTACACCAAATTTGGCAAAGAGGTAGTTCTTGGTTCAGAAAGAAACCTTTTTGTTAAATGGTGTAAATCCGTTCAGTAGTTGCTGAGAAAATCAAAAGTAAAAACACATATATATCTGGGCAGAGCCTAACCACACATGTCATCGTGAGATCTGATTGGCTGTCAGCACTTCATCCTGGAATTGCTGGCAGGCATCTTGGGACCAATATAAATGATAGTACCCCATTGAAATGCATTGTAGTGAATCGAAGATTTTGAGGGTTACCAAAAGGAGAACTATAAAGGGTGATAACAGACTTTAGTTACATTAGAATTCATTTGTTGATGGTACCATACTAATTTCAGGAATTGTGGTGTGTTCTAAGGTGATTTTACCCTGTGAAAAACCTTCTGCTGGGATATCATGAATCATGTTTGAGAGAAAACTATTTTCACATGCTTGTCCCATACAGTTTTGGAAGGTGCTCCAGAAGCTAAAATGAGAGCATATTTTCTGTAAATTCACATTATCTTTCTCAGTCATGTGAGAATGAAGTCTGACATTCTCAGTAAAACATGTACATCCAACAATGGCAGAGACTGTCAGTTGATTCCTTTGTGTTCTACTGCAGCTTCCCAGAGTGTTCTAAAGAACAACTAGAGTGCTAACAGCCTTACTTATGACAAAAGTATGGCACACCTGAAGCCATCTTGATTGGAATAAACTGGTAACACTTAAAACATTTAATTTAAAAAGGAACAAAATGATGGGGTTCATTTTGTCATAGAAATTATGGTTAGTGCTGTAGAAAGAAAAAATTAGGACATGTTTCAAGTGTGATCTCAAATATCTTCCTGTTATATTTCAACAGGAGCAGCCTGTCAGTTGATGCCTTTGTGTTCTACTGCAGCTTCCCAGAGTGTTCTAAAGAACAACTAGAGCGCTAACAGTCTTACTTATGACAAAAGTATGGCACACCTGAAGCCATCTTGATTGGAATAAACTGGTAACACTTAAAACATTTAATTTAAAAAGTAACAAAATGAGGGGGTTCATTTTGCCATAGAAATTATGGTTAGTGCTGTAGAAAGAAAAATTAGGACATGTTTTAAGTGAGATCTCAAATATCTTCCTGTTATATTTCAACAGGAGCAGCCTGTCAGTTGATGCCTTTGTGTTCTACTGCAGCTTCCCAGAGTGTTCTAAAGAACAACTAGAGTGCTAACAGCCTTACTTATGACAAAAGTATGGCACACCTGATGCCATCTTGATTGGAATAAACTGGTAACACTTAAAACATTTAATTTAAAAAGGAACAAAATGAGGGGGTTCATTTTGCCATAGAAATTATGGTTAGTGCTGCAAAACGAAAATTTAGGGCATGTTTTAAGTGAGATCTCAAATCCTCTTCTATTTCATTAGAAAATTCTGACATGCAGACTGAAACAATCACTTTCAATACCAGCAGTAGACTTCCAGTTAACTCCTTGGTGAGCAGTAGCTTTACTACAGTGATCTAATGAACAACTAGAGTGCTAACATTCTGAATTTATGGCAAATGTGTGACACATCTGAATGCCTTCTTGATGGAATCAAAGTAAAAAACTGAAAGCATTTCCTACTGAGGAGACTGTAGTAAATGAGGACATTAGGAAACTTCATAACAAATAAGTCTCCCAAGATGGCCACCAGAGAAAAAAGAGCCCAAATGTAGCACAAATATCACCCAGAGGTAGCCCACGTATAGCCCAATGACAGAAGTGTGCAAAACACTTTTTATTTTTTGTTTTTTTGCAGTTTTATATTGTGAGAAGTTGGCCTGGCATATGCTGTCCACTAATTATAGTGGGCACCTTGCACCAGTCCAAACAACCCCTTATTGGAGATAGGTTAAAGACAACCTTATTGAAAGCTATCCTAGTGGTAGCTATGGAGAGCAGCCTTCAGGCTAAGTCTTGAAGGAATGTAAAGCAGCTTGTTTTACCAGTCTATAATCTCTTGAGTGACCAAATGAAAGAGCACCACACCAGGTATATATTCAAAATATATGTATTTATTGCTAAACACACCCCTCTAGTCTCTTTATGAGGCTAGAGTTCGAAGTACATAAGTTAGAAGTTATTTAAACACAGTAATAGCACAAATACACGTTTGGGCCCTAGGGGCGTACCAAACCATATACCAATAAAGTGGTATAAGAACCACGACTGAACTAGACACTAGGCCTAGAGCCTCTAGAAGTGCTTGGACCACAAGGAACCACCCAAGGTAGTGACACAGGGGACCCACAGGAGACGCGTGCAGTGTAAATACACAACCGCGATACGCCGTTGACTTCTATGGAGAAAGTCGTGATCGGGAAATTAGAGAAAAGGGACACTTTAAAGAGGACTTGGACCAAACCCTTTGAGATCTAGGACTTTGAAGAGTCTCTACCCACGGGAGCACCGGAGTACTCGTGTTACCTCACCCAGGGAAGCCGGGTGCATAGGTGCCTTTCGGGGTCGGGTTTCGTCGTCGATTTGAATGGCGACCTGCTGCAAAGTGCTGCTGGCGACCAAGAGAAAAGTGTCCGGGTGGATCCAAGAGTGGATCGGAGTTCTGAAGAACCTGAAAGCAGAGGGGACAGAGTCTGGGTCACTAGCCAGTGACCAGGAAGGCGATGGACAGATGCCCACCGATGTTGAGTGCTTCAGGTCCGTTGATGGTCGTTTTGTCTCTTCAGCCACGAGGTCCAGGAGGCGTTGTCGGCAACTAGGAGCAGGATTCGGGCTGGTACACGATGTCTGTCGAGTGCTGAGGTGGCGGCGACCGGATTGGACCCAACAAGCCTTGGCAACGGCAAGTCTCGATGCAGAGGACGATCGTTGATGGTGCAGAGCAGCAAGGTCTGGGGAACTCACCCAGCGAGGGTAAGTGAGGGCAGGCCTGGAGCAACCAGGATGCCAAGTTAGGAAAAGATTGGCCTTCGTTAAGGGCTACTAGCCAACGGGCTAGCGACCGCAAAGGAGCCTCGTGACGCCGCACGTGGATCTGGCTTACAGAACACTCGTGGAGTGGGGGCCAGTGATCTTCGGTGCAGTTGGTGCTGGAGGCTAGGGCTACTCGGAGCCCAAAGCACGACTTCTTGGGAGACCTAGAAGAGGATGCACTTGCAAATGTGCTCGGTGTCCAGGGGTCACGGTCTCAAGTCACCCACGTTAGCCACGGGCCTCAGCTTTGCAGGGGACTCAGGGTAGCCTCGGGGAAGTCTGAGAATCCACCTCTGGTGATGCGATGACTTCGGCGTCCGACGGGAGCTTCAGAAATGCGAACCAGACAGATGCTTCTTTGGTGCCTGCCAAGCAGGGGAGTCACTCCTTGACCCCAAGGGAGATTCTTCTGTCCTCTAATCGTGAGTAGAGCGTCGAAGGTCCAGGATTCAGTTTCAGAGTTTCGTCCAGGGATAATCTAAAGTCCTAAGGACTGGGTTCCTATACTTATACTAAGGATAGGGGTTGGACTACTCTGTGGCCCCACCTATGGGTGGGTCAGGGCAGAGGGGTGGCTACACCCTTTCCCTTTGTCCAGTTCGCGCCAAAGCAGGGGATGCAAGCCCCTGATCCGGTTTGAACTGGGGTATGCACTAGGGACACCAAATGTGCCCCCAGTGCAGGACTTCAAAGCACCCGAAAGTGCTCCCGCCCAGCCCCAATACACATTATCCTGTCTGGGGAGGTGGTCACACCTCCCTGGGACAGGAAACCTATTGTCCAGGCCTCCCCTGCCGGAGTTTCATCCAGCAGCAGGAGGCCAGACTCGTGTCTGTGGCAGCAGCATCCATTTTGTGATGCCAGGGCTCTGGAAAGAAGTTACCGGGCTAGCCAGAGTTAACATGTCTTTCCCTCTAGAAGGGTGGAATGCTACCCCCGCCGCCAGGATTGGCGGGGGGGTAGTATTCCAAGATGTTTGACACCAAACACGACATGTTTAGGTGCAGCCATTCCAAAGTTACCATTTTACCGCAAGGTTATAATGCACTTAAGAGTATATGGTCAGGCTGCACTACAAACAGCATCAGAGATGGTCTCCGAACGCTGCAGAGGGGCCCTGCTCATGCAGGGGCACCCTCTCACATAAGAACCATGCACTCTGCCTTTAGGATTGATAAGGCCTGCCTTAGGAGTGACTTATAGGTTTATATGTGTGTATGTATTTAGTGATATAGGTAACCTATATCACAGTAAGGGTGCATGCACCACCTTACCCAGGCTGCAGTAGCAGACCTGTGGTGTCAGTTTGGATGGCCTTCCAGGGGTGGCATAATACATGCTGCAGCCCCTGGCAGGCCTCTGAGGTACCTATGCCCTTGGTACATAGTATACCATATACTAGGGACTTATAAGGGCACTCCAGATTCCAATCAGTGATGTGCCTAAGGCACATGGAAACCATTTTAGAGAGGAAGCAGCTAGGCTGGGGTTCTGATTAGCAGGGCCCCAGCCAGACTAATGTCGAAAAACAGTGAAGCATCAGCAAAAAGTGGGGGTACCCATGTGAAGCAGATCCTACTCTCCTACACAACCCCACCCCCCCCAAACGTAGGGACATTAAACTAACCTTGCCCAGTTAAGTCTTCATGTTCTAAGTGGAAATACCTAGAGAGTCCATCTGCATTGGCATGGTTACTCCCAGGTCTATGTTCCACTGTAAAGTCCATCCCCTGTAGGGAAATGGACCACCTAAGCAGTTTGGGGTTTTCACCCTTCATTTGTTTTAGCCATAAGAGGGGCTTATGGTCTGTCTGAACCAGGAAGTGTGTACCAAACAAGTATGGCCTCAACTTCTTCAGAGCCCAGACCACAGCAAAGGCCTCCCTCTCTATGGCTGACCAACGTTTCTCTCTAGGGGTCAGCCTTCTGCTAATGAAAGCTACTGGCTGATCCTGACCTTCTTCATTCAATTGTGACAGTACAGCCCCTACCCCCAATTCAGATGCATCAGTTTGAACAATGAACTTCTTGGAGTAATCAGGACTCTGTAGAATGGGAGCAGTGCACATGGCCTGCTTCAGGTCATCAAATGCCTTTTGACAGCTAACTGTCCACTGAACCTTTTTGGGCATTTTCTTAGAAGTTAAGTCATTCAGGGGTGTCACTATTGATCCATACCCCTTGACAAATCTCCTATAGTACCCAGTCAGGCCTAAGAAGGCTCTCACCTGAGTCTGGGTAGTTGGAGCAGTCCAGTCCATGATAGTCTGGATCTTGCTCTGCAAAGGTTGAACCTGGCCTCCACCCACAAGGTGGCCCAGGTACACAACCTGACTCTGCCCTATCTGGCACTTAGTGGCCTTGATAGTCAGGCCTGCCTTTGCAGGGCCTGTAAAACATTCCTGAGGTGGACCAGGTGATCCTCCCAGGTGGAGCTAAAGACAGCAATATCATCTAGATATGCTGCACTATAGGCTTCCAGACCTGTGAGAACTGTATTCACCAGCCTCTGGAAAGTGGCAGGTGCATTCTTCAGACCAAAGGGCATTACCACAAATTGATAATGCCCACTAGGGGTTGAGAATGCTGTTTTGGGCCTTGCAGCATCAGCTAGTCTGATCTGCCAGTAGCCAGCTGTTAGGTCAAATGTGCTGAGATATTTGGCAGAGGCCAAAGTATCTATGAGCTCATCTGCCCTCGGTATTGGATGGGCATCAGTCCTAGTGACTGCATTGAGACCCCTGTAGTCCACACAAAACCTCATCTCTCTTTTTCCACCACTGGTGTGAGGTTTTGGTACAAGGACCACTGGACTAGCCCAAGGGCTATCTGAGGGTTCAATAACTCCCAAATCCAACATTTTCTGGACTTCAGTCCTGATACAGTCCCTGACATGGTCAGGTTGCCTATAAATCTTGTTTTTAATAGGCAGACTGTCCCCAGTGTCCACTTCATGAGTGTACCAGGTGGTCTGACTGGGTGTCAGTGAAAACATATGTCTAAACTGATTGAGGACTTGCCTGCAATCAGTTTGTTGCTGGGTAGTGAGGCTGCCTGCCAAGGCTACACCATCAACTGACCCATCGCCAGGGTTCTGTGAGAGCAGGTCAGGGAGTGGGTCACTCTCTTCCTCCTGCCCTTCATCAGTAGCCATGAGCAAGCCCATGTCTGCCCTGTCCAAATATGGTTTTAACCTGTTGACATGGAGAACCCTGTGGGGACTCCTGGGTGTTCCTAGGTCTACTAAGTAAGTGACCTCACCCTTCTGCTCAACAATAGTGTGGGGTCCACTCCATTTGTCCTGGAGAGCTGCTGGGGCCACTGGCTCCAACACCCACACCTTCTGTCCTGGCTGGTAAACAGTCAGAACAGCCTTTTGGTCATGCCAGGCCTTTTGAAGTTCCTGGCTAGCCTCAAGGTTTTTGGTTGCCTTTTTCATGTACTCAGCCATCCTGGAGCGGAGACCAAGTACATAGTCCACTATATCTTGCTTTGGGGGCTTGAGAGGTAACTCCCATCCTTCCTTCACCAAGCACAGTGGACCCCTCACAGGGTGGCCAAACAGAAGTTCAAAAGGGCTGTAACCAACCCCCTTCTGAGGCACCTCCCTATATGCGAATAAAAGGCAGGGCAAGAGTATGTCCCATCTTCGCCTAAGCTTTTCTGGGAGCCCTTTAATCATGCCCTTCAAGGTTTTGTTGAATCTCTCAACTAAACCATTGCATTGTGGGTGATAGGGTGTGGTGAACTTATAAGTCACTCCAAACTCCTTCCACATTGCTTTTAAGTACCCAGACATGAAGTTAGCACCCCTGTCTGAGACTACCTCCTTAGGAAAGCCCACTCTTGAGAAGATTCCCAGGAGGGCCCTTGCCACCACAGGTGCTGTAGTGGTCCTGAGGGGAATAGCTTCTGGGTACCTGGTGGCATGATCCACTACCACCAGGATAAACCTGTGCCCAGAGGCTGTTTGGGGATCCATGGGACCAACAATGTCAATCCCTACCCTTTCAAAGGGCACCCCCACCACAGGTAGTGATATCAGGGGGCCTTTGTAGTGCCACCTGCCTTGCCACTGGCTTGGCAGGTTACACAGGAGCGACAAAACTCCTTGCTGTCTTCAGACATGTGGGGCCAGTGAAAGTGAGGGACAATTCTGTCCCAAGTCTTGTTCTGGCCCAGGTGACCTGCTAAGGGAATATCATGGGCTAGGGTCAATAGGAAGCCCCTGAACTTCAGAGGTATAACCAACCTCCTGGTAGCACCAGGCTTGGGGTCTCTACTCTCTGAGTACAGGAGTCCATCATCCCAATACACTGTATGGGGACCACTAGCTTTCCCAGCAGCCTCAGCAGCAGCTTGCTGTCTGAGGGGTTCAAGGGAGGGGCAGCTCTGCTGCTCCTGGCTCAGATCTGCCCTAGAAGGTCCCCCTGTCCCCAAGAACTCAACCTGGTCAGGTTCAAGTTCCTCTGGGACAGTTCCTTCTTCAGGGCTGAGATCATCCCCCTCAAGGGACTGATCTTCCTCCTGAGCCAAGGGGGAAGGCACTGCCTTAACCCTACTACTCCTCCTCTTGGAAGGCACTTGGTCCATTCTTCCAGAATCCAAGGCCTGTTCAGTGCTAGAAATTTTGGCTTGTGACCTGGTCACAGCAAACACATCTGCAGGGATCCCCAGCATTTCTGCATGGGTCCTGAGCTCCACTTCTGCCCAAGCAGAAGTCTCTAAGTCATTGCCAAGCAAGCATTTGACTGGTAGGTTTGCACTTACCACAACCTTCTTAAGGCCAGTTACCCCTCCCCAGGAGAAGTTAACAACTGTCAGAGTATGGTCTGTTCTGACATTGCTAGCATTAGTCACTTGGTACATTTCACCAAGTATAACTTGCCCAGGATTCACAAGGTCTTGTGTCACCATTGTGACACTTGCCCCTGTGTCCCTAAATGCCAAAGCCTCACGTCCATTGATTAAAGGCTGTTGTCTGTACTTGCCCAGATTACTGGGACTCACAGTGGAGGTCACATCCATGCCTCCATCACAGACTAACACAGCCTGAGTCAGTTCTCTGACTATGTCAGAGCCCAACTCAGTACCCAGGGTGAACCCTACTAAACCCTTGGCTGGAGCACTCCCACCAACTGTACTAGGGGGAACAGGTGCCTTAGGGGCATTGGTGGGTACTGGACTGGAGTCTTTGGACTTGGTGCAATCACTGGTCCAGTGGGTCTTTTGCTTACAGACCTTGCACCATGATTTTCTTTGGCCTTTCCCTTTGGTAGACTGTGAATCCCCACCAGAAGAAGATTTTTGGGGGCCTGATGAAGACTTTTGATCTTTACCCTTCTCCCCACCCTTGTCAGAGTTCTTAGTATCTTGCTTCTTGGTTTCCCCACCTTGGTTCTGTACCTTCTGCTTAACCCTGGTTCTGACCCATTTGTCTGCCTTCTTTCCCAATTCTTGGGGAGAGGTCAGATCAGAGTCTACCAGGTATTGATGCAACAGCTGATTTTGACAGTTATTAAGAATCTGCTCCCTCATTATCAGATTGTACAATCCTGAGAAGTCACACACCTTACTGCCCATCAACCAGCCTTCCAGAGCCTTGGCAGAACAATCCACATAGTCTACCCAGTCTTGAGTCTGTGCTTTTTGGGTGTCTCTGAACTTCAACCTGTACTGTTCAGTGGTTAGGCCAAACCCATCAATAAGAGCACTCTTCAAGACCTTGTAATTATCAGCATCCTCCTCTCTAACAGTGAGGAGCTTATCTCTACCTTTGTCAGCAAAGGAGAGCCACAAGATTGCTGCCCACTGCTCCTGAGGGACCTTCTGTACCTTACAGGCCCTCTCTAGAGCAGTTATCCACTTGTGGATGTCATCCCCATTCTGATAGGGAGGGACAATCTTGCTCAGGTTCCTATGGTCATAGGACCTTTCCCTATCTCTAGGGATATGGCTGCCACCATGGGACTCTAGTCCCAACTTTCTTCTCTCTCTAAAGAGATCTAGGGACTCCCTGTCTATGGCTAGTTGCTTCTTTTTGAGTTCAAGCTGAGCTTCCTCATATTGAACCAGCCTCTTTCTTCTCTCATGAGAGGATTCCCTCCTATGAGATGAGACAGAGCTCCCTATTGAGGTGCCAGAGTGGTTAGACTCCTGAGAAGAAGATCTAGACCTTCTGTGCACACTCACAAACCTTCCTGGGGGGACAAAGGGGGCATCATTCTGATCCTCCTCTTCATCTTCCTCAGGAGGGGTTGGATTATCCAGGTCAGGGCCATTGTCGCCCTCCTGGCCAGTTTCAGAGGGGGGCTGGGGGTACTGGTACCCCTGTTCCCATCCTCATCATCTGCCCCACCCTCAGCTCCTACCCCTTCAGTCCCCAAGGGCTTACTAAGGTCATAAGCCACCAACAACTCCTTGAGGTGTTGGGTGGTGGGGCTTTGGCCTGTCCTTATTTTTCTCAAGTTGCATAAAGCTCTCAATTCCAAGAATGGGAGTGTATCATACTTGGAGGGTGGAAGCTCAATGGCTTCCTGCAAGGATTCTTTGGATCCTGCCCTTAAAGACATTACTAGTGTGGTGTGGTGTATGCACTACCTACTCTAGTGTGGCCTACTAAACTCTCTTGAGTTGTAGAAAGGGTTGTGCTATCCCTTAACACACAACTCTAAGTTCAGTAGAACTTACTGTATTCTAAGCTTAAATTATATGTACCTTAGGTACCTTTAGTGGTTTTCAGTTGATCAATTCAATTGAGATTATCTGGTAAAACAATAGCAAGCTGGAATCCCACACGCTGCACACCAATGTGAGAAGTTGGCCTGGTATATGCTGTCCACTAATTATAGTGGGCACCTTGCACCAGTCCAAACAACCCCTTATTGGAGATAGGTTAAAGACAACCTTATTGAAAGCTATCCTAGTGGTAGCTATGGAGAGCAGCCTTCAGGCTAAGTCTTGAAGGAATGTAAAGCAGCTTGTTTTACCAGTCTATAATCTCTTGAGTGACCAAATGAAAGAGCACCACACCAGGTATATATTCAAAATATATGTATTTATTGCTAAACACACCCCTCTAGTCTCTTTATGAGGCTAGAGTTCGAAGTACATAAGTTAGAAGTTATTTAAACACAGTAATAGCACAAATACACGTTTGGGCCCTAGGGGCGTACCAAACCATATACCAATAAAGTGGTATAAGAACCACGACTGAACTAGACACTAGGCCTAGAGCCTCTAGAAGTGCTTGGACCACAAGGAACCACCCAAGGTAGTGACACAGGGGACCCACGGGAGACGCGTGCAGTGTAAATACACAACCGCGATACGCCGTTGACTTCTATGGAGAAAGTCGTGATCGGGAAATTAGAGAAAAGGGACACTTTAAAGAGGACTTGGACCAAACCCTTTGAGATCTAGGACTTTGAAGAGTCTCTACCCACGGGAGCACCGGAGTACTCGTGTTACCTCACCCAGGGAAGCCGGGTGCATAGGTGCCTTTCGGGGTCGGGTTTCGTCGTCGATTTGAATGGCGATCTGCTGCAAAGTGCTGCTGGCGACCAAGAGAAAAGTGTCCGGGTGGATCCAAGAGTGGATCGAAGTTCTGAAGAACCTGAAAGCAGAGGGGACAGAGTCTGGGTCACTAGCCAGTGACCAGGAAGGCGATGGACAGATGCCCACCGATGTCGAGTGCTTCAGGTCCGTTGACAGTCGTCTTGTCTCTTCAGCCACGAGGTCCAGGAGGTGTTGTCGGCAACCAGGAGCAGGATTTGGGCTGGTACACGATGTCTGTCGAGTGCTGAGGTGTCGGCGACCGGATTGGACCCAACAAGCCTTGGCAACGGCAAGTCTCGATGCAGAGGAAGATTGTCGATGGTGCAGACCAGCAAGGTCTAGGGAACTCACCCAGTGAGGGTAAGTGAGGGCAGGCCTGGAGCAACCAGGATGCCAAGTTAGGAAAAGATTGGCCTTCGTTAAGGGCTAATAGCCAACGGGCTAGCGACCGCAAAGGAGCCTCGTGACGCCGCACGTGGATCTGGCTTACAGGACACTCGTGGAGTGGGGGCCAGTGATCTTCGGTGCAGTTGGTGCTGGAGGCTAGGGCTACTTGGAGCCCAAAGCACGACTTCTTGGGAGACCCAGAAGAGGATGCACTTGCAAATGTGCTCGGTGTCCAGGGGTCACGGTCTCAAGTCACCCACGATAGCCACGGGCCTCAGCTTTGCTGGGGACTCAGGGTAGCCTCGGGGAAGTCTCAGAATCCACCTCTGGTGATGCGATGACTTCGGCGTCCGACGGGAGCTTCAGAAATGCGAACTGGACAGATGCTTCTTTGGTGCCTGCCAAGCAGGGGAGTCACTCCTTGACCCCAAGGGAGATTCTTCTGTCCTCTAATCGTGAGTAGAGCATCGAAGGTCCAGGATTCAGTTTCAGAGTTTCGTCCAGGGATAATCTAAAGTCCTAAGGACTGGGTTCCTATACTTATACTAAGGATAGGGGTTGGACTACTCTGTGGCCCCACCTATGGGTGGGTCAGGGCAGAGGGGTGGCTACACACCTTTCCCTTTTTCCAGTTCGCGCCAAAGCAGGGGCTGCAAGCCCCTGATCCGGTTTGAACTGGGGTATGCACAGGGACACCAAATGTGCCCCCAGTGCAGGACTTCAAAGCACCCGAAAGTGCTCCCGCCCAGCCCCAATACACATTATCCTGTCTGGGGAGGTGGTCACACCTCCCTGGGACAGGAAACCTATTGTCCAGGCCTCCCCTGCCGGAGTTTCGTCCAGCAGCAGGAGGCCAGTCTCGTGTCTGTGGCAGCAGCATCCATTTTGTGATGCCAGGGCTCTGGAAAGAAGTTACCGGGCTAGCCAGAGTTAACATGTCTTTCCCTCTAGAAGGGTGGAATGCTACCCCCGCCGCCAGGATTGGCGGGGGGGTAGTATTCCAAGATGTTTGACACCAAACACGACATGTTTAGGTGCAGCCATTCCAAAGTTAGCATTTTACCGCAAGGTTATAATGCGCTTAAGAGTATATGGTCAGGCTGCACTACAAACAGCATCAGAGATGGTCTCCGAATGCTGCAGAGGGGCCCTGCTCATGCAGGGGCACCCTCTCACATAAGAACCATGCACTCTGCCTTTAGGATTGATAAGGCCTGCCTTAGGAGTGACTTATAGGTTTATATGTGTGTATGTATTTAGTGATATAGGTAACCTATATCACAGTAAGGGGTGCATGCACCACCTTACCCAGGCTGCAGTAGCAGACCTGTGGTGTCAGTTTGGATGGCCTTCCAGGGGTGGCATAATACATGCTGCAGCCCCTGGCAGGCCTCTGAGGTACCTATGCCCTTGGTACATAGTATACCATATACTAGGGACTTATAAGGGCACTCCAGATTCCAATCAGTGATGTGCCTAAGGCACATGGAAACCATTTTAGAGAGGAAGCAGCTAGGCTGGGGTTCTGATTAGCAGGGCCCCAGCCAGACTAATGTCGAAAAACAGTGAAGCATCAGCAAAAAGTGGGGGTACCCATGTGAAGCAGATCCTACTCTCCTACATATATAGTGCAGACTGGTCAGGTATTGGAGTGCTTTACATGAGCATTGGTTACATCACACAAGGACAAATTCATGTTGGTTGACCCCTACACTACCCAAACACTACTGCACTACACTAAATTCAAAAACACGACCCCCAGCACGACCCCCTTCACTACCCAAACACAACTGCTCTACACTAAATTCAAAAACACGACCCCCAGCACGACCCCCTACACTACTCAAACACCACTGCACTACCCTAAACCCTAAATCTATCCCCTACACTACACAAATACCACTGCACTACCCTAAACCCTAAAACACTAGAACCCAGCACGACCCCCTACAGTACACAAACACCACTGCACTACCCTAAACCCTAAAACACTACCCCTACACTACACAAACACCACTGCACTACCCTAAACCCTAAAACACTACCCCAGCACGACCCCTACACTACCCAAACACCACTGCACTACCCTAAACCCTAAAACACTACCCCCAGCACGACTCCCTACACTACACAAACACCAATGGACTACCCTAAACCCTAAAACACTACCCCCAGCACGACTCCCTACACTACCTAAACACCACTGCACTACACTAAACCCTAAATCTACCCCCAGCATGACCTCCCACACTACACAAACACCACTGCACTACCCTAAACCCTAAAACACTACCCCCAGCACGACCCCCTACACTACCCAAACACCACTGCACTATCCTAAACCCTAAAACACTAACCCCAGCATGACCCCCTACACTACCCAAACACCACTGCACTACCCTATACACTAAAACACAACCCCGTACACTACACAAACACAACTGCACTACCCTAAACCCTAAAACACTACCCACAGCATGACCCCCTACACTACACAAACACCACTGCACTACCCTAAACCCTAAAACACTACCACCTACACTACACAAACACCACTGCCCTACCCTAAACCCTAAAACACAACCCCCAGCATGACCCCCTACACTACACAAACACCACTGCACTACCCTAAACCCCTACACTATACAAACACCACTGCATTACTCTAAACCCTAAAACACTACCCCCAGTACTACCCCCTCACAACACAAACACCACTGCACTACCCTAAACCCTAAATCGACCCCCAGCACGACCCCCTACACTACCCAACCACTGCCATATCCTAAACCCTAAAACACTACCCCCAGCATGAACCCCTACACTACCCAAACACCACTGCACTACCCTAAACCTTAAAACACTACCCCCAGCACTACCCTCTACACTACACAAACACCACTGCACTACCTTAAACCCTAAAACACTACCCCAGCACTACCCCCTACACTACCCAAACACCACTGCACTAACATAAACCCTAAAACACTACCCCCAGCACAACCCCCTACACTACACAAACACCACTGCACTACCCTAAACCCTAAAACACTACCCCCAGCACGACTCCCTACACTACCCAAACACCACTGCACTACCCTAAACCCTAAATCTACCCCCAGCACGACCCCCTACACTACCCAAACACCACTGCACTACCCTACACCATAAAACACTACCCCCAGCATGACCCCTACACTACACAAACACCACTGCACTACCCTAAACCCTAAAGCACTACCACCAGCATGACCCCCTACACTACTCAAATACCACTGCACTACCCTAAACCCTAAAACACTAACCCAGCACGACCCCCTACACTACCCATACACCACTGCACTACCCTAAAGCATAAAACACTACCCCCAGCATGACCCCCTACACTACTGCACTACCCTAAACCCTAAAACACTACCCCCAGCACGACCCCCTACACTACCCAAACACCACAGCACTACCCTAAACCCTAAAACACTACCCCCAGCACGACCCCCTACACCACCCAAACACCACTGCACTACCCTAAACCCTAGGAAAGAAACCCCCATCCCATGCCCAATCCCCCTTACCTCTCACTCCTCGTGGTTCCTCTCTCCTCGTGGTTCCTGCTTCACGTTGTCTCTGAGGGGCGGTGCACGTCGTTGTGAGGAAACGGAACAGCCTCTGTTTCCTTACAACGACATGGATCGTCTACATGTTTTTAGAACGCATGGTCATTTACCATACATACCTTTACAACAAAATTTGTTGTAAAGGCATGTGTGGTAAATGACCATGCGTTCTAAAAAATGCGTAGTAATGACTTCGTGATGTACAACGCATGCGTGGTAATGCATGCGTTGTAATGGTATCGCAAAGTAAAAAAGTTGTTGTAACGGCTGTTTACCGATCGAAGCTGGCCCCTGTTCTTCAGTGAGATGTTTATTTGATTAATTAGGAGGAAGGAATGTGTTTTTTTTACCGAAAAGTGCATTCCCGGCTGTTGTATTGTGAAAGTGTCCGTGTGGCCTGGTTTCACTTCCGGTGAGTGAGTGGAAGAGTCTGTTTGTATCTAAAGGAGTTCTGTTGTTGGACGGGGCCGACGCGACATGTCATCAGAAAACATAGCTAATGGAAAGCGTCCTCCCTGAAGTGTGGAGCAGTGCCATGAGAGGTCAACGAGTGTGCGTCCCACCGCAGTATGACCGTACCGCGTAACCCATGTGCCACCTCCAGGGTACGGGAGGCAGAAGCGGCATCGCAGGTCCTCTTGAAGACCGTTGTAGCACTAATTCTACATTTTGGTACTAGGGCATTTTAACTTCGTTGTTCCTGCCAGATACAAAGAGAAGATCCTGTGTTATTCAGTGCCCTCGTTACCTTTTTTGTGGGTTGTGGTGCTTGTCACTTCGCTGCCCCGCCGGTGCACACGACTGGGCACCCCACCTCGTGTGCCATCTGCAGGGCCTCTGCCCTCGGATCACTGGTTTCGGTTTCTGGAGTGGCAAAATAAACAGTTGCTCCCAAAGGACTAGCCTGAACACTTAGGTGAATATCCCCTGCACCAGCATTCCACGGAAATTCTTTCCTAGCTCTCCCACATCAACGAGGACGTCATAATAGCACGGCTCCGCTCGCGACACCGTATGACGTCATCAGAGCCATAAGAGAACCTCGTCGGCGTGCTGACGTCAGCTCCACCCATTTTTTCCGTGCCACCGAGGCAAACAGGGGACCGAGACATTTTCACATGTATACATAGTATAATAAATATATATATATTCACTGAAAAAACCATAGGTTTCAGGCACGTTATAGTTAGAAATTAGCATTTAAAAAACCTTAGAAATTCACTGAAAAAACCATAGGTTTCAGGCACGTTATAGTTAGAAATTAGCATTTAAAAAACCTTGGAAATTCACTGAAAAAACCATAGGTTTCAGGGGCGTTATAGTTAGTTGGACATTTCACTCGTACAAAACCATAGAAATTCCCCCGTTATAGTTAGTTCAGCTAACTATAACTCGCGCGCCCGCAATGCACTGCTGATGACGTCACATATTACATCACTCATGACATGGTCAGTGACATCACTCATGACATCACTGATGACATCTCAAATGACATCACTGATGACATCACTGATGACATCATCCAGTGAATGTGTGTTTTTCTGAAAATTAAATATGTTTTATATATGTATATCTCAAGGTCGATGGAAGAATAAATGGGTATATAAGTGTCTAAATGGATGATTTTGTTTTATAAAATTGATTGTATAACTGACTAAGTGTATCTTAGTGAATACATGGGTTAGTGAGTAATGTTTAAATATGAAAATATCTGTATCAGTCTCTCACTTTGTGTATAAGTGGCTGCATGGGTTGGTGAGTAGCTACATGAGTGTCTATATGGGTTATTAGTTGGTTTTTTGAGTATCAGTATGAGTGTCTGAGTGTCTGTATGGTTCGGTGGGGGGTATTACTTAGTGCATAGATGCATGAATGAGTGACTCACTGTTTGTATGTGTTGAAGACAGCATGTGTGCAGGACTGTATAGATGGATGAGTATGTGTATGGGTGTGTTAGTGAGTGAATGACTGTCTCAATAGTGTCTTTATGAGTAACTACATATGTTTTAAACTAGTATATGTGAGTATTGGTGTATATAAGTGAGTATATGTGAGAGTGAGAGATTGGAAGAGTTCCTGTACAAATAAGTAGGTGTTTCTATAAGTGATTGTTTAAGAGAGTAAGTATGTGTAAGTTTCTGTAGAAGTAAGTGTGGTAGTGTGTGTATAACTGTATATGCAAGTAAATGGATGTTTGATACTTTGTTTGCATGTGTGACTATGTGTGTGAGTAACTCTATGGATGAGTGGCGGTGTGTAACAGGATGTATAGGTGTATGAGTACATATGATGAGTGAGTACATGTATGAGTGACTGTATAGGGACTGTTGGTGAATGAGTGGATGTGTGTGTAGATCTTGGAATTACTGAATAGGTGTGTTGTAACTGGTATTGGTATGTCCATTGTTTTGAAAATGTTAGTTTGTATTTTTGAGTGTGTGTATCAAAGGTTATATTAGGGTGAGAGGAGGTCTGCCACTCTATCACAAGGATGATGTCATCAGTGATGTCATCAGTGATGTCATTTGAGATGTCATCAGTGATGTCATGAGTGATGTCACTGACCATGTCATGAGTGATGTAATATGTGACGTCATCAGCAGTGCATTGCGGGATGCGCGAGTTATAGTTAGCTGAACTAACTATAACGGGGGAATTTCTATGGTTTTGTACGAGTGAAATGTCCAACTAACTATAACGCCCCTGAAACCTATGGTTTTTTCAGTGAATTTCTAAGGTTTTTTAAATGCTAATTTCTAACTATAACGTGCCTGAAACCTATGGTTTTTTCAGTGAATATATATATATATTTATAAATATATTTAATTATTTAATTTCACAGAAAAAACATAGTTAATTAAAGCTGGTTTATGTGCCTTTGTCACATAAAGCCACTGAAATTCGCCAGTTCTGGACACACACAATGCATGCAAAAACTCAGTATCTGCCATGTTGTTCTTTAATGAACTTTTTGTGTATTTATGCCATTAGAGAACAGGTGTTTTTGCATGGCAGATTCTGTGAGTAATGACGGTTGTTGTGTGCATTTATAACAATAAAAGGCGAATTTCAGTGGATTTATGCATTTAAGCCAGAACCATAACTCACTTTCTAACTGTGTTTTTTCACTGTGTTTTATTGGTTCCTTTTAAGCCTGAACGGGTAACTCCGCTCCGCCAGCAGAATTTACAGAGTTTTGCCTACTCCGCACTCCGTTGAGGACGCGGAGTTCAGGCAAACCTCCGACTCCGTGGCGGAGAGGAGTTAGCCGGCCCCTCCACCCTCCCTAATGTAATTATAAATAAAATTATAATATTTTTATTATAATTACATTAGGGAGGGTGGAGGGGAGCGGAGTTCCACATAGTTTCTTTCCAACTCCGTGGAACTCCGAGTAGTGACACCACGCCAGCTCCGCCCGGGGTTAGTTCCTTTATTTTGTACCTAATTTCAACCCCTGCTGAGGTCCTGCATCCAACTCACTGATGGGGACCAATCCCCACTAGGCACTGCCTTTGCTGTTGTGCAGTGGAAGTTGGGCAAAGGCTGTGGCCTGCGGCCAGGCCCTGCAGCCAATCAGTCATAGGTGCGCAACCTCTGATGTGTGCAGCCTTTGATGTGCTGTAGGGTTGGCTGCAGGCCAGGCCCAGCACCTAACCCACTGCAGGCAGGTAATCCCAAATGAGCACCACAATTGCTAAAGCACAGCAGGTTTGAGTGCAGGCCTGGCTTGCAGCCCGGCCTCGTGCCCAAGCCGCCATGAATGCCCAACCCCCCCCACAGTGCATATCCGAGGCTGGATGGAGAGCCTGGTCACAGCCTTGAGCCCAACCTGCTGCAGGGAGGCAATCACTCCGGTAGACGTCTTTCAGCCTTGCCTAGAAATGGTGGGCACACAACACCCTCGCTTGCCACCTCCATCAATGCACTGCACCTAATCCTCTGGTTTCCAAGCAAGGAAGGGCTCTCATTTAAATGTTTTGTTTTTCTTTATTTTTATACTGCCTGAAACGCATGATTCAGAATCGAATCGTGAGTCTGGCATAAAAATGGCAGTTGAATTTAACACCTAAAATGGCTGCTTGTGAGTTCGCAAGACCCTTAATAAGTTTATTTATTTATTTGTTTATTTGAAAAGTTTTATAAAGCGCAA
Organism: Calotriton arnoldi; assembly: GCA_963921515.1. NCBI lineage: Eukaryota > Metazoa > Chordata > Amphibia > Caudata > Salamandridae > Calotriton > Calotriton arnoldi. The sequence continues at coordinate 1,604,677 of CAWUFW010001638.1, read as the reverse complement.
ACATGACCCAAAAAAGGGTATCAGAGCTCTGTACAAAGGAGGGTACGTGGCAAGAGTTTTAAAATAGGGTGCAGTACAAACTTGAACACAAGAAGTATCTGAAAAGTTACAGCAGGCAATACATCAAAAAAATGACCTGTGAAGAGAAACATAACAAATTTAGAGCAACAGTTAGAAGATTACCATGCATGCATTGGAAGTGGATTAAAGATGGCATCAGTGCTATTGCTGTAGATGGTAGAAGTACTTTATTCTGTGGATTTATTTTATTTTTCCATGTGTCGGATACCCCTGACTCTGGCCTGGTGTTGGTTACCTTTGGGGTTGGCTCCGATAGCTGAGAAAACCTTTATTTCAGAGTGGGAAACTCAAGGGTCAGAGCCTGCTCACAAATTTCAAGATAGTGGGAAAAGAAATTCAGCCATAAACCAGCCAATCATATTTTGTAAACAAAATCAAAACATGATTGACAGGATTCACGAGTCATGACTTGTGAGTTAAAATGGTAGACATATTCAAAAGTGGTAATTACTTAAAGTTTGCTCTGGAGTTTTTTAAACAATTATATCTCAAAAACTTCCAGACGGATTTACACCAAATTAAAAAAATATAATCTGAGTGAAGTTCTACTTTTATGCCAAGTTTGGTGTTTTGTGTTAATACATTCTGAGGTTCGGCTTTAGATGTGAGCAAAATTTCCTATGGGAAATCACTTGTTTTTTTACCCCCTCCCAACTTTTTTTTTTCATGGACAGATATTGACAAATCTGGTCGTGCTGAGCCTTGTCTGAATAAGTAAGTGGATTGCCAAGTTTTGTGGATAGGCGGTTAAAAGTCTTAGGCAATCAAAAATCCCTTTTCAATGGCAGCAATGCCTGAACCATAACTACAAAGTGGCTATCGCAACCATATATATTGTGCAACAAGCATTGGCAATGTCAATAGGTCTGGCCTTTAAGGAATGTTGCATGATGATGTGAAGCATTACAAGTAAATAGCATGGAAATGGATATGTATTTGTGTGGAAGCATATAACTGTACAATAATCTATGTTAAGGTTAAAAGGTCAGGTGACAGATGCACTTTCAAGACAGACCTAAACATCCATTTAAGTGAATGACTGCCCTACTCCCATTTGTGCTGCAGAGGAAAACATAAATTATCTAGTTATCTTAGACAGTGTCATTTGTGTGCCCCTGAAAATTCAAGCTCAGACAGCTGAATAAATAACGGAGTGATCACAGCTGTGTGGAGGCAAGCACTTTTTTTGTGACAGCACCAACTTTTGCCCAATCAAAACATGTACTCCTGCCTCCCAAAATGTGGGTAGAGCCAAAGCTCCTCTTTAGTGATGCTCACATAATTGTCAGGTGACAGCTGCTCTGTCAGTCCAGACCATAAAAAACAAGGTTTAATTAAAAGGTCTAGTTAGCTTTGGTTATATGATATTAATATAAGTTTTAAAAGAACAATGTCATTTACTTGGAAAAAAATAGTTAAAGTATAGTTATGTTTACAAATTAAAACTGAAAGACCACTGAAATTGGCAAATTATGGTTAGGACCCTGTGAGAAATTGGGTTGTTGGTTGAATGGTGGGTGAACCCTCTTCAAGAAAAAGCAATAATTCCTGTCAGGGTGAACCACACAATTCACTAAATTAACCTGTGCTTAACCCTCTTTTAGCGTGACACAAAAGCAGTCAGGCTTAACTTAAAGGTAATATGTAAAGTATTTATGCAGCACACAAACAGTAATAAGGTGAAAACACAACACAAGAAAAAAAATCCCACACCAATTTAGAAAAATAGAGTACATTTTAATACATTATTTGATACCAAATGACTAAAATCCAATTAGTAGAATCGAAGTTATGAATTTTAAAAGTTTATGGTAAAAACTAGCGCCTAAAAGATCAAAGCGCCAACCGCGGCCATCTAGTCACCCAAGACTCGGTCAAAGTAAAAAAAATATGGCCGACAGTGACGGAGTGAAAGTTGAATACAAAAATTGGATTGGGCCCACTTGACGCTTACCTTCAGACTTAGATGAAATTTGAAGAAAAAATATTCTAAGAATGTAAAGTTCAGCGGGGCAAGGCTTCAGGCGGTGTCCAAGGAGGGAACGCTGTCATCGGGGAGCTGCTGGACAAAGCCACAGTAAAGATTTCTTCTTCGGATTTGGGTCTTATTTAGATGTTGGCAGAACCGTGACAGAGTGGCATTTTTTGGCGGAATTCACTACTGTGAGGCCTACCTCTCCCGTCAACCTGCGGTCTGCCCACCTTATTTAGATGTTGGCTGGGAATGGGAGAGAAGACCGTTGCGGTCCCACCGACTCCGCCAGGACTTTGCTCCCCGCCCCTACAACGGGATGGGCTGCAGCAGTCGGTGGCGGGACTTCAGCCAGGATTCCCGCCCTCTAGATTTGCATCTGGTTTGTTTCTAAGGGGATTCCGGTGGGAATCCCTCCTACTTTGAGTCAGCGGAAAGGTAAGAAAAGGGGTGAATACTCACCTTTTCCGGAGGTACGAGATGCAGTTTCCTCCTCTTCGTCATTGTCCAGGTCTCCCCTATCCTCCTGCACTCTGACCGCGATAGATCAGCACCCCTTTTAGACGCAATTGAGGGTAGGTGTTTTTGGTGTGTGCTGGTATACATTGCATGGTGTGTGTATGTGGTTGTGTGCATAGCTGTATGTACATTTTAAGATCACCACACATATCCTACACATACACAAAATATATATGCGTTTCGTAAATTAAAAAAGATGACTTACCTGTTTCCCCACCACCATGGCCACCCTTCATCTGGGCTCCGCCAACAGGACACCACCAGCTCAACCGGAACATCTAAATTGGCTCGGCAGGACCCCGCCGTCAGGACGGCGATGGAAGGTGGGTCGCCAGCACAGAAGAGTGCCAACACAGCGGTCTTCTGTGTATCGCGTACACATCTAAATATGGCGGGCGGCACCTCATTGAACTGACGGAGAACTGGAGCTCGCTGATGCAGCGGGCTAGCAATCAGACCGCCAAGGTCTAAGTCAGGCCCTCAGTCTCTTTTTTGAAAGTTGAAAATCTCCAGTGGGATGAGACTGGAGGCTGTAGCCTATGAGAGTTCCATGAAGCCGGATACCCCTTTGGTGAAGGACCTCTGAACAGGATTTGCTGCTGTGGAGAAGAACGTAGCACAAGCTGTTGCAAAGTCAGGCCAACCGGGAATGCACCTTGGGCAGATAGATGAGCAGGTTGGTCCTGGTCTACTCTCGGTTCTCAGAGCAGTTTATAGCCAAAAATATTTTGTTACAAGTTTTGACTTTGGGTTGTCTGGGCACCTGTAGCACGACCACCAGGGGTCCTGGACTGGAGGGGCATCACTTGGGGGTTAGGATTCACTTAGGCTGTGTCCAGGTGCGAGTTCAAGATGGTTGTAGCCTTTTCTGTCCCTGAGGCTCTGATTAGGAGGCCAGTCAACTAGCCTTTGGAATCACTCTGGTAGTCCTGGGTTCAGCAGTAGAACAGGGCTCAAATGGCAGGGGAGGCCTCTGAGAATTCAAGGCAAACTTCAGGCAGCAAAGCAGTCCTTCCAGGTGCAGCAAGGCAGTCTTCTGAAGTACACAACAGGCCATAGCAGCAGGCAGTTCTCTGCGAGACCTTCCACAGGCCCAGAAAGTGAACTGAAGAGTGGGTCTGAGGGTACTATTTTTATACCTGGTGCCTTCTTTGACGTAGGAGACGTTTCTAGAGAATTCCATTTGAAGTGCTTGAAGTTTCCTCACTCCCCTGCCCGTGCTCCAAGCTGGTGCATGAACAATGCAGTGGTTTGAAGTCCTTTGTGTGAAGGCAGAGCACAGCCTATTCAGGTGCAAGTGGGGCTGTGGCTAGCTCCGCACCCCTCCACCATCCTGCCAGTTAGTAGCCCATCCAGCCACCCCTAATCCCTCTATTTGTGTTGCTGTCTGGGAGAAATAAACAAAGTCCAACTGCCAACTACAGCCAGTCACGTGGCCCAGGGACAAGTTACAGGCATCAAATTCCAAGGTTCTAAAAGTGGCATTTTCAAAATTGCAACTTAAAATCCGATTTTTCCATTAAAGAGAATTTTTAATTGCAATTTCTCAGACACCAAACATGAAAAGCACCCACTCCCAATCAAATGTTAGTGATTATTAAACTTAATAAGGGAACCCAATGTTATCTTACGGGAGAGGTAGGCCCCACAGTAGTGAAAAATGAATTTAGGGGGTTTTCACTACCAGGACATGTACAACTTAAGAGTACAAGTCCAACCTTTTAATTAAAATACACCCTGCCCCATAGGCTAGCTAGGGCCTACCTTAGGGGTCCCTTATATGCAATAAAAGGGAATTGTGAGGCTTGGAAAAGGGTTTATTTTCCCAAGTTGAATTGGCAGTTTACAACTACACTCAAGTTGAAATGGCAGACCTGGGACAAGTTTAAAGGGGCTACTTAAGTGGGTGGCACAATAAGTGCTGCAGGTCCACTAGTTGCATTTAATGTACAGGCCCTGGATATATGGTATACCACTCAACAAGAGACTTAGGTAAATTAAATATGCCAATGAGGTGTAAGCATATTCTACCATGTTTAAAGGAGAGAGCACAAGCACTTTAGCACTGGTTAGTAGTCCTAAAGTGCACAGAGTCCTAAGGCCAACAAAAACGGATTCAGCAAAAATAGGAGGAGTGAAGGCAGAAGGTTTGGGGGTGACTCTGCAGAGAGGGCCTAGTCCAACAGACCTCAATCCATAAGTTGCACAACTGGCATACAAATCACAATTAGCATACCAAATGCAACACATATGATCGTCCAATATTTATTGCCACAAATAACAATTCTGGAAAGCACAATGTAATTAAATAATACCAATAAAAATCTACATTCATAGTTATCTCTTTCTTAGTGTTAAAGACAATGTAGTATGTAATCTCATATGTAACATTATTCATAACATTTGTAATTGCATCTGTCACATCAAGGATGAGATCAGAAGCATACACTTGGTATGCGAGTTATGATTTGCATGCCTGTTTTGAGAGTTCTGAATTGTGGTCCTAAATATAACTTGTATGTTTCAATAATCTTTTAGTTTTAGTTCATAGCTGCAATTGCATTTTAACTGTTTATTTCAGTGGATTTATGTTATTCTGTGGCTGCAGCATTTACTGCATAAGTTGAATTTACCGCATTTGCCCCATAATTTGCCATAACATTTGCAGATTTCACAAAACAATCTAGATAAAATGGATGAAAATAATACTGCCTGAAAATGTGCCACAATTTACGCAGTATAATTTAGCTAACCCTGCTGCATAATTTGCTCCTCAGTGCCGCATAATTCCAGTAGCCCTGCCAATGGTAAGGCTTCGGAAATTAGTTTGGGGGCTGTCATTATGAAATCAATATTTCACAGGGACTATAGTACATATGCAGATGATTCATCATTACTACTGCTGAGTGTGGGGAGAGACATGACTTTAGAGAGGCTACCACTCCCCTCCCTCAGCAATGACAATAAATAGTTTAACATACTCTGCACATCTGCATTTATTGTTTGTTCCATGGTATTGGTTATTTGTATTCATTTTAAAAAAAGGTATTTAACCAAAACCAGGATGCAATGGGTTAAATGTGTGCAGGAAAGTAAAACCACGTTGAAAGACATCATGACAATAAGGAGGTTAAAAAGAGCAATCCCACATTTTACTTCCTCTCAATGTTAAAAAAAAAAGCGCCATACCAAAGCCACATAATACTAAAGGGGTTAGTAACCCAGCTAAAGAGGCAAACCCCTAGCAACCTGTTCCTTCCAAGGAAATGAATCATCATACCACATTGTAAGTGACGAAACGTCAGGCTAAGGGGTCAAGATAGAGGACTGCATTAACCCAATTAAAAAAGCAGTCCTCTAGCAGCCTGGCCCAAAAGGATAAAAAACAATAATGATAACTTAATTGGGGGAGCACAGAATTCATAATGTACGTCCTTAGGTGTCCATAGCCTCCTCCCTCGTAGCCTGCAGCGGCATCTGCAACCTCCTTATTGAAGATGTCTAAATATTGTACTGTTCAGATGTTCAGCATAAAGTTCCATGGGTGTAACAACTCAATAAGCGCCTGCCTACAACTTCGAACTCTCAGGGCCAATAGTTTTTGACATAGGATTGACCTCCGATAAGTCAAGATGCATAGGCAGATGCAAAGTATGTGTGTCATGGTTTCCGCGGCAAGCCTGCATAGCCAACATATTTTGTTCACAGGGTTACATTCTTCCAGCCACTTTGGAGTATAGTCCAAGCTCTGGGGGGACCCTAATCGCAGGGCTATGAATTTCCTTTTGATTTGTTTGAAATAGTAGCTCCCCAAATGTTGTTGCTCCAGCATGTCTTTGTAGGAGTTTAGCACCAGCCACCTATGGGTCCGATTTGCAAGGGTCCTTTTGTCTTACAGCTGGCTTATTCTTTTAATACATTTATTGACTATTCTTTTAAACACAGCTTGGCTTGTTGGCAAAGGCCATAGCTCCCAGAGACCCACGAGGTATATTTACAAGCCCCTTGCGCCACTTTTGCGTCATTTTTAACATGGGAAAAGTGACGTACGAGTGGCGCAAGGGGCTTGTAAATAAGCCCCCAAGTTTTTAACCCCTTAAGTGCTTATGACGGAACCACGCCGTCATGAGTCACAGGCGGCGTGTGCTCATGACGGCGTGGTTCCGTCATGCCGCGGCCGCTCCGCCCACGCGGCATTAATTCCCCGCCTGTGCGGGCGAATTAATGAGCGGGCGTGGCCATGACGGAACCACGCCGTCATGAGCACACGCCGCCCGTGACTCATGACGGCGTGGAGCCGTCATGAGCATCGAAGCGCCGCGCTCACCCTCTAGCCCCCCCGCGCCGCGGCGGAATTCGCGCCGCGGCGAAGGGGTTAAAGGATTCATCCAGGTAGACCTTTCCTTTCTGCATATTTATTTTCGCCGAGACATAATAATCCGGAGTGTTATTTAATGCTGCCCTAATCTTGTGGCAGAATTCAAGGAAAGCCCCCTTCCTGACCAGGGTTTGTTTTGCCAAGGCAATCTCAAGTCTCATTTGTACTGGGGAAGCTGATCTGGGCAGATGAAATACATGTTTGTGCATCCTTGTCAGTAGGTTTTCCAGGAGTTTTGCATCTCGCCTGAGCCTCAATTTACTGCTGTAGGAAATTGCAGGTAAGAATTTTGATTTAACCACGGCTAGGAGTAGGCACAGGGTGGGGCCCGAAGTCTTTTGGATAGGACTATCAATGCAAAAATTAGAGCTGAGGCCTTTCCCCTGATACTTTCCTTCTGCGGGGCAAAAGAGGCCCGTGCGTCCAGAGTAAATCCCAAGTACTTGTAGGTGGATACTTTTTCTATGGGCAGTCCATTAAGTAACCCTGTTTGGTGATATGCTTCCGAAGCGAGATCAGCTTGGTCTTTTTCAGGTTGATTTCAAGAAATTGCTCACAGTGTACTTGATGAGCTTGTTGATCTGTCTTTACAAACCCACTTGTGTTTTGCTCATCAACAATAGGTCATCCGCGTAGAGGATGTTTGATGTAGATCGACCTCCCAGGCTTAGTGCATGAAAGGCCACTTTGTCAAAGTCGGTTGAAAGATCGGGATGTACAAATTGAACAGGAGCGGTGCAAGCACACACCTGTGTTTCAACCCTATTGATGTTGGTACTTCCCTTGACAGGTGGCTTACACACCCTACTTTGATCTTTGTCCATGTTTTGGTGTATAACATTCTGATTGCCTTCAAAAACATCGGTGGGATGCCTCAGCTATCCAGTTTGGCCCACAGCTTTCCACTCGGCACACGGCCAATTGCCGCCTTGAAGTCCACAAAACACATTTACAAGGATGAGCCATAGTAACATGATTTCTCCATTAATAAACCAACTACCATTACATTTGTATGGGCGCCTTGATTCTTCGTGAACCCTGTTTGGTTTAAGGGGAATCTTTATGTGCTTGCCCAATCAGAAAGATCATTCAGTAATAGAGATGAGAAATATTTTAGTTCAACATCAAGCAGGGCTATGAGGCAATAGCTGTTTGGAGATGGGATAAATTATAGAACCTCGCCAGTTCTCCAGGATGATCTCTGCTTGTAGGATGTTGTTAAACATAGTTGTGAGGTACTTTGCCCAAACTGATGTGCCATGTTTTAGCAGGGCTTGTGGGATGCCTTTGGGGCCTGGTGCACAGCTGGGGTGTGATCCCTCTATCACTCTGATGATTGTCAGTTGGGTGTTGTAGCATTTCATGCTTGTGGGGGTTGTCACTCCCCATGGAGATTTCTGGTGTCATGTCTTCTAAGATTTCCCTGCTTACTGGTGGCTTTCCTGAAAAGTGAGCTTTAAGTTTGTCCACCCAGGTAGCCTCACTAATGTTGGCATTATTGGCTACTCGTGGGCCTTATCCCAAATCATGAAAAGTGCTCCAGAACCTTCTTGGATTACTACTCTTGGAGGCACATGGGAGCCTTGCCCAGAAATTCTCATCCCTGCTTCTTTTTAGTGCCCATACCTCTCTTCTGAGCCTTCTTCGATCCTCCCTCAGCATTAAGATTAGCACAGGGTTTTGTGGGCTGTGCCTTTTTTGACACATAGTTCTCATAATCCTAGACTTTACAATGCGTATGTTTGTGGTCAATCGAGCCATCCCAAATCCAAGAATGTTCATGCTTTTCTGCGAGTGTTTGGATGGGTACTTTACTAATATCTGCTCTGTGAAGGATGCTCATGCTGTTACTGGATCTGGCTTGTTATTGAAGGCAGCTTCCAGAACATCTAGGGATGTGTCAACTATTTCTTGGATGTTGTCTGAATCCCATCTAAGACGCTTCAGGTTTTCCGTTTTTGCTTGCTCAAGTAACTCTCTTGCGGGCAATAGTCTGTCAGACTCAGTCCTTATCCATATATTCTGGGGCTGATGATCGCTTTTGGTGTGGTTCTCAATCCTAAAGTCCATAATGTTGCTATATATACTATCGCTTACTATGGTATTATCTAAGCATGAAACCGTATTAGCTGAGGCCCTCGTCCAGGCTGGTGGCTGGAAAAGGTTGAGATTAAAATCTCCAGTGATTATTATGTTGGATGCAACATTCATGCTTTTTAATTGTGCTAAAGGACAATAAGGGGAGCTGGTTTCATGTTTAAAGTAATTGTAGCATGTAATTTGTGAGGTAGTAATCAATGATTTTCTCATGGTAATTTCACACTATCTTATTTTTTATTTATTTATTTTACAGAGTTTTATATAGGGCGAACTTGACCCGAATCGGGTATCAGAGCGCTTTACATAGCACCAGTTGCATTACATGAGGACACAATTGCAAATACTCTGCCACATGATCAGATGGAGACCACTCCGGTGAAAAAGGATGTTTTATAAGTAAAGGATCAAACATATTGTCCCCCAATGGGTCTTTTATTTTCATACTCTCTGAGCCTGACGTCTCATTCTTTTTTGAACCCTTTTTCAATATTTCATCCTCAGTATCAAAGTCAGAACTACAACTTAATTCTACTTCTGCACTCCCAGAGGAGTCCTCACATACTACATATTTATGTCTGCGCATCCTTTTACTCACAACATCACCTGGGCCTCTTACTTGCCCATCATTAATGCCCGAGGCATCCTCAACTTGCCTGTCTGAACAGCAAACATGTTCTACCATAGTAGATTTCTTCTTTTTCCCCAGTTGAACACTGGAAGAAATATGTTTTCTTTTGCGTGATGCTTTTTTATTACATCCATTCGCATTTTCATTCTCTGGTGCGGACCAAAACCTCTCCTCCTCCTGTCTACTAGATTTAGCAACAGCCAATAGTTCTAGTTTCCTTTCCATCCGCAAAGAAACCTCTGTAGTAATTTTTTCAATTGCTTTACTTAATTTTGCTCTAGAGAGCCCTCTCCTTGCTCCATTATAGCCACTTAATTTATCACCACACGTATAATACCTTTCTAAATATATGTAGTCCTTTATTTCAGACTAAATATTTTCCTCCACAAACCTAACTTCTCGACTCAAAAACTAAATTTCCTTTCTTCAAGCTTCAATTTACAAAAATTACTTCCTCTAATCCAATTTTAATTAGTATCAAACCGATCGCGCTAACATCACCTCAAACTCTCTCCTCTCCTCGTGAAACTGACTAAAATATCCGATTCTCTCCGTTACGCGCCGTTGCTAAGCAACCCTGCGTGTACGGCAACATCGACCTGCCAAAATAATACTGAAACTGCACTCAAACGTACAAGCGTAATCGTGCCTACGCATATGTTCGAAACAGTGCCATTCGAAAGGCTCGAGACAATAACCATGCTCACGTCAGATGAAGGGCTCGAGACGATAAAGAGCTCGTGAGTATTTCATGTTTTAAACCGCTCGTGCAAGGATAACGCGCGTTAACGGTTTTCTTAAAACCAAACAGTCCCCTTTTTTACGAAAAGAAAAACTCACGTAACTCTTTAAACTAACCCTCATTTGACAAGCTCAATGAACCTCATTCGAAAAACGATCTCAATTACATTTTCAAATCGATTCGTACATGTCGAAGAGAAACAGTACCTGTGCTTGTAATCATTATTTTAAAGGAAAAGTTCTATACAATAACATAATAATTTTTTTTAACGGATTTCTCATAAATTATTATATTTCAAAAAAATTTAAAATATATTTTAAAATATATTCGAATAATCTCTTCTTATGCCTAAACACTTAAAGTTTACTTCTCTATCACGCTAACATTATATTTAAATTATTTTAAACTTCTCATACTCTTATATTCTTTATAATATCATTTTTATATATAACAAACAGAAGTAGTAATACTTATCTCTTGAGCAGCAGCAATAAAAGAAGGAAGAGGAGATGATGAGGAGGAGTTTTGTTGTTATTGGAATGTTTTTGAAGGTTCTGTATTCTCTATTCTAAGAACCTTTTTTCTTGCTGCTGAGTGGTGGCAATAAAGGATTTATTGCATAATGTTGGCCTCCGTGTCGTGCCATAAAATCATTTTTTTTGTTAGGCACGGGTAGATTAAGTGATTTGCCCAGAATCACAGGATGTTTAGCGTCATTGTCGAAACTCGAACCCAGTTCCCCAGATTCGAGGTCGACCGCCCTAGCCGTTAGGCCAACTCCTCTCTTGGTAGTAGTCTGGAATTTGACCTTTGAACTGTATCAACAAATATGTGAATGCTTGTTTATTAGTACTTTTGCACTAATTAACATGAGTTGTTGGGTCACATTTATTTTCGCTACCATGGCATAAATAATAATAAATTATACATTGCACTGTATGAATCTGCATATATTATTTATGGCATGGTATTTTTCTCATGTATACTTATTTAAATAGAGGACATTTCACCAAAACTTGGATGCAAGGGGTTACATTTGATCAGTTTGGTAAAATTACACTGGAGACACCTCCTGACTACTGGGAGAGTACTTTTCCTGGGCACAGTAAATGTTACATTGTTAGACCTGTCAGCCTTAGGAAGGTCTTCTCCTCAACTTTTTTGCCTTCCTTCTCCATTTTTTGTGACCTCGGTTTTTGCTGTTCTTAGGGCTCTGTGCACTTTACCACTGCTAACCAGTGCTAAAGTGCTTGTACTCTCCCCTCTAAACATGGTAATATTGGCTTATCCCCAATTGGCATATTTAATTTACTTATTAGTCTCTAGTAAAGAGGCACTACAAGTGCCCAGGGCCTGTAAATTAAATGCTACTAGTGGGCCTGCAGCACTGATTGTGCCACCCACTTAAGTAGCCCATTAAAATGTCTCAGGCCTGCCATTGCAGAGCCGCATGTGCAGTTTTAATCTGCCATTTTGACCTGGCAACAAAACCTTTTGCCAAACCTTCCTTTTTAATACATATACGTCACCCCTAGCTAGTCGAGTATCGAGCTGCAGCGAGCAAGTAGCAAGGAGCAGCAGGGAGCGAGGAGGGGAGCCGGCCACAGACAGAACAGCAGATGGAACAGCAGAGGCACCGGCCTTCCCGGCCTTCCTGGAGGAGCTAGCATCCCCCCACCCCGGGCTCCTAGCTTCAAGCCTGGGCCACGGCTACAGCTAGCTTCCGGTTTAGCGGTAGGCTGGCCCGACAGCCTCTAGCGAGCCCAGTCGTTGGTGGGCTTACCCTCGTGCTCATTAGCTCAATCCGCAACTAGGGTCAGTGACATCCACCCACGAGACCAGGACCAACGGAGTGCGGTGAGCGCAGTGCAGGGCAATGCGGGGAGCGGTGTGGCTAGGTCCTTGAGGGAGAGACCGACGTGAACGTAAGTGGTCGGCATTAGGCCGATGCGGCTTGTTCAGTTGGTGGTCTTCTCCCTCCAATCCCGCTAGCCTGCCACTCTACCACTCTGCACACCATTTAAGGATCCACCGGGAGCACGGGCAAAAAGTGCTATAGCATTCAGTCGAGGGGGGGCATAGTGGACTTACAGAGGCAACCGCCAAGGGCCGCATCCCACGCATCAAGGTAGGAGGGGGCTTCTCCGCCGGCACCTTCATCAGTGCAGCGTTCACCACTCTGCAGGGGAGCAGCCTATCACTCCCCTCCCCCCTTGGGGTTACGAGGTCCCACGGCAAGCACCATGCACCAATCACCTGAGCCCTAGAGCCCTAGACCTTGCCTGGTAGCGCTGCCTGCCCGGTTCCATCGCAAGGCCATAAGCTCCAGCACTACGCGCCGCTATTCCGTCTGGCCGTAGATGCGGTCAGGGAAAACCAGGGTGGCCATTCCCCCCAGCCCAGGGGAGAAAAAAGGAAAGAGACGAAAGACACTCTCTACCGCTCAACATAGTGTTCATTCCTCACTAATTGCAACTGAGCCTGAAATAAAATACATGGCGTCATCAAGTGGCTTAAGCCATCAAACTCTCCCACCTCATTAAACTCAACTGAAAATTTACACAAAATTCAGCTTTCTCAAGGACGTAGGCTCTGCTCTTTACTGAAGCAATGCTGCCCATAAAGGCCTGCAGACCCCTCTGCTACCTTTACAATTGCAGCCCCTCTCACCCCTCTCAAGGCCACAAGAGGAGGCTCGCCTACATGTTGAAGACCTGGCTGGCCCACTTTCATATAACATTTCAACGGTAAACCCGTTTGTCTCGACATCGCGCCCAATGGCCCAAGACACACGCTGCTCTCCTTGTCCCAAACAGCCTGGGACGCTAAACGCCAAGCCCACCACAGCAAAACAAAATCTGCCTCCAACTGGGCAACCAGGGCAACCAGGAACCTCGATACTAATTGAACATCAAGCAGCATCAGAATAAGACCAAAACGAGCCTCAAGCTTCAACATATCCAGCATCAGACCCAGCATCTGAACTGGCTTCACTACTGGCTACAGAGGGGGGGCTTGCACAACCTGCGCATTCAGTACCTACTCCAAAAGCAGCTGGCCCATGGGCGGTGCACACAAGAGGAATTCAGCCATAACCAATTCCATACAGAACCAACACGTATTGAGAGGAGCACGCAGAACTCTCAGACAGAGCTTGGTCTAGAAGCCAGCTCCACCCTGCCACAAAATGAGAGCAGCATTATAGGACCCACACGCTCTGAGAGGAGCATGCTGAATCATCAGGCAGAACCCGGACTAGAAGCCAGCCCCACCCCACCATCAATCGGTAACAACATCACTCCGGTATCAACACCGTGGCCCACAAATACAATTGCATCAACCCCTGCAACAGCCTGGCCGTCATTCCACCCAGGCAGGTTACTGACAGGGATAGGAGGGACTGCCGACCCAAAGAACCAGGATGAGGGGAGGGCGATCCTCTCTTACTTGAAAACACAAGAATGGGAGGATATGTTAGCCGCATACTCGCCCGATCAGCAACATAGGGCACTTCCGGCCAAGGAGCCCCAACTGAACTCACATAGTCTCAGCCAACCGATTAAGGAGGTGACCAAGGGCGAGTCTAAGCGGGACACGACCTCCAAAGATCAAGCCGGCAGCACTTGGGTCTCCATCCTAAACACCATGCAATTGGCAGTTGAAGCGCTCCAATATCAGTCTGATAAGATGGATATCCAGCTCTCCCTATTAAACATCCTGGCACTGTGCACTGTAGGCATTGACAAGAAACTGGGGGACCTTAATGGACTAATAAAGAGAGCTCAATCCAAGGTCCAAATCAACTGTGGTTGCAGCCTCATAGTAGATAAACTATCCACTCTTCCCTCAATGTTAAACAGCATGTTAAAGGACATGAGGAGTGTAACAACAGTTTCTACAAGCATGCCTTCAAGAGGCAGCAACACAGCTCCTGGGGCATCTCAAGGGCAGCAAATCAATTCGAACAACCTGGAGCTGCGCCAACACAGTCAGCAGGTGGGTTCAGACATCCAGAAAACTGCTGGGACAGCAGGAACTCTTAGAGAATCGTCTAAGGTGCTTCAGGAAGGAGATTATGCCTTGAAGCCCAACTCCAAGCAACGCCGGCAGCAGAAAAAGAAAGGGCGAAATCAAAAAATCCTATCGAACCCAACGCCCCTTTTTCCCATCTTCTCCAGACAACACATAAAATCAGATATTAAGTCATGCGCTTTGAGCACTCAAAACAAGGACCTGCAAACACTTGACAATCAACTCGATCAAGGAGGTATCCCCCCCCAACAAACTACCAGACGGCCGCACACAGAAAATGAAAAAGAAAATAGTGCTACGACATCAGGTAAGAAGGCTCCTCATAGAAGCAGCAATGGAGGGACATATATCAGCACCAGTGCCGGCAGCCTCAAAGGGTAAGGAGACAAATAAGGAGACAAGCAATGGGCTCGGCCAAGAACACTCAGACAACAAAGCTGGGCCAAATAGGGACATGGTGCACATTACTGGAAATTCGGCCCTACCTATTAATGAATGCCCCAGCCGGCAGCATGCAGCCCAGACAGAACGGAACACCTTGCACTCCCCCAAGCAGGCATACGCAGGGGCAATCACAATCGAGACAAAGCCAGAGAAAGCTATATCAAGATCACCAAACAAGGGGGCGGAAATCCATCTAAAAGAAGTAACTCACCTCACCTGCCAAAACGGAAGAGGGGCGTTTGTCAGTGAACCATTCCAGCCAACAGAATCACCGAGTATTACGCAGCTGGATACAAACTCCATGCTTTTTAAGCCCGTGTATATTTCAAAAGGGCACCAGGACACTCTGAATAGAGGGAACATTCTGAGGCTGTTACAGGCAATTCCAAGCCTTGCTGACCTGAGCTCGACCGACCTGCTCTCAAAAGAGTTCATCCGTCCTGTAAACCCCTCGATGCCAGAGGCTACCAAGGCCATGTGGATTACAACTACAGTCGCACAGAAGGTACTAGCAGAACACCGTATCTTTAAAGCCTGGGGAATCAACATCGCCCCTCACCAAAACCCAGGATACTCATCACCTCTACTTGCTCCCACCTACAAAACCACATGGGTGCACCAATTCAGTGCTCAGAGGGGCCCTGGGACAATCACCGCAATGGAGGGCCAACTCGATGGCAGATCTACAAGATAGATCTTGGGCAGCACCTCATAGCAGACCTTCAGGCCTTGGGCCAATCACCAGAACCATAACCACCTTCTCGGAAACACAATGACGATTCATACAGAAGGGAGGCGGCATAAGAACTAAGGACATCGCACTCCGCCTATGCTCATGGAATGTTAATGGTCTCTCAACTAAAATTTTGGATCTGGAATTCCTGCAGTATCTCAATTCATTTGACATAATCATGCTGCAGGAAACATGGCTTGCCGACCCACACCACCTACAAGGCTTCATGTGCTTCGCCACATCGGCCATAAAGGGTGGTAAATTCGGCCACTGCTCAAGAGGGCTGGCAACTTACGTATCCACAACCAGCATAGCGTCAGCAGAGCTAGTTGGCTCTTCTTCAGTGGCCGCCAAAGCAGTCAAGATCACCATCTCTCTCCAGGGAGGACAAGATGAGGTGGTGTTAGTCAACACATATATTCAACCAAAACATAAAGCTAAAGACTCGGAAAGGCTAATAGGCCAAGTAACAAGCTACCTAACCGAGATGGAAACCCCAAACTTCATCCTCTCCGGGAACCTAAACCAATACCTCTTTGGCACATCGGGGGGCAAAGAGGCCGCATCCAAACCTCATCCTGTAACATTCCGACTCAATGCGCTTCGTCACATGGAAGCAAGAGCCGTAAGAATAGTCGTCTCCTGGAAGACCTAGAACATCTCAACTTTAGGGCTCTCAATGGAAGATCCCTGGAGAATCCCCCCGTGCCATCATACTACTCCTCCTCAACATGTTCCATATTAGATTATACGTGTGCAAGCCTCTCGCTGTTTCCCCGTATCCATGAGTTCAGAATGGGGGACAAGGAGGACAGCGATCACTGACCACAAGAAACTCTGCTATTAGCAACTGCACCTCCTTCCATCCACCGAGGAGTGGCCTTGGGCTCCATTTACACTTCAAACCTTAGGAGGATCAAATGCACAGCGTCAAACGTGGAGTCCCTGTCAACAACAGCAATTGAGCTCTTTCAGTCACAAGCAACAGGCATAAAGGACCATATAACTAGCTGGGAACTAGTAACTGTGCAAAAAATAAATAAACTGAAACCTAGGGTAGGCCCTGGACAGCCCAGGGGGCAGGGTACAATGTATTTAAAAGGTTGGACATCTACTTTTAAATTTCACATGTCCTGGAATTAAAAAACTCCTAAATTCATTTTTCACTACTGCAAGTCCTATCTTTTCTATAGGATAACATTGGAGTTGCCTTATTACATGTTATAAGTGTAACTCCCAAATGGAATGGATAACCAGTTCATGTCTGGTGTCTCTGGAATCACAATTTAAAATCCTAACATATAGTGAAGTTGGATTTTAAATTGTTATCCTGAAAATACCACTTTTAGAAAGATAGCATTTTCCTGCCTTAGCCATTTTGTGCCTGTAGCCTGTCTCAGGTCACATGACTGACTGTAGGTGACAGTTGAGCTTTGCATATTCCTCCTAGACAGCCACACACAATAAGGAGCTTAGGTGTGTCTAGATGGGCCATCACTGGCAGGATGGGAGTGAGGAGCTGGGTATAGACCCATTTACGCCTGAATAAGCTGTGTCCTCCCTCCACACAAAGAGCAGCATACCCCCTGTAGTTAGTCTGGAGCCAGGGCAGGGAAGGCAGGATGCCTGGGGACTTCAAAGGGAAACCTCTAGAAGCTTCTCCCCCCACTTCAAAGACACTACTGGGTATAAATACTGTACCTTAGACATTACCACTTCAGTACACTTCTACTCTGCCAGAAAGTAGGACATCCCCGACTCTAGACTACACATCACAAGCCCTGGTAGACGGGATCATCGACGCAATAGGACCTCGCACTGCAGCCTCATCGCATCTCGAAACCGATACATCACTTCTGCTGTGCGTTGCATCTTTGACCGGATCCACACAAAGCTCATCAAATCAGTACTTAAGGTACTTTGTTCAGTGGGCTTAACTGGGTTCCTATAGCTCACCTGTGCTCCATCCTGGTTGGCCTGAACTTGTGATTTTGTCCTGGTCTGGCGCAACCAGATATCCACAGTAGGTGCTTTACGCCTTTTGGTGCTATTTTCTTTAAAAACGTTAAAATTCAATATCTCTTGTTCTACTCATTGGATTTTTCTCAAATTTGGTCTTGTTTTATTTATTACAAATCACTCTATTGTTTTAATCCTGTTTTGGGCTCTTTTTGTGGTGTTATCACTGTGTTGCTGTTTGAAATGTTGCACAAATACTTTACAATTTGAGTATAGCCTGACTGCTCTGTGCCAAGCTACACGATGGTTGAGCACAGGTTATTATATGTTTTGCTTGTGACTCCACCCAGAGAAGAATTGTGGTTGCTGCTTGTGAAGGGGTTCACTCCCCCAACCAGTAACCCACTTTCTTACATACATGTAATCTGTGTGGCAGTAAAAAGTGTTTTTCCATGTCATTTTGCGGTACCATAGCAATAAACTAAAATTTGACCTTTACTAGTAATAAATGTGTGAATGTGTGTTCATTACCCCAGTTGCTCTACACAACATATATTATAAGCCCACCTTTATTTTCAATGCCATGGAACAAATAGATATTTCACTTGTTGACCTGACCGGTGCTATACAAAATTCCATTGATGTGTAAATATTTTTTAGAAATATGGCATACTCAAGCCCAACCAGCATTAGCAAAAACCTAAACAAACCTTAGAAGTGCACAGTTTTTGGAAAATGTTGAGATGGTCAATGTATTCAGACCTTTTGGTTTTTTTAGTTGAAAAAAATTGATTTGCATTTTTAAGAATGATTGCGGCACATTATTCAACAGCATTCACTCTCTCATTATAAAATAATGAAAAGGAGCATGGGCACAAGAAATAGACGCCAATGCTTCATTTGAGCAAGTGGTTTCCGGTGCTCGGCATTGGCACTTAATTGTCAGCACTGGTACTTACGACAGTCTGCCACATGGTGGCGCTGTTTTTTTAATTGAGAGATGAGCAGAACACTGTTGCTTTTTAATTAAATAAACATTTAAAATGACTAATACCTGCTGCCAAAGCCATTCTTTTAACTTTCTGGTCCTTACATTTTCAGAATCAGAACACTTGTAGGAGTGTGACTTATTAGTTATGCTGTTACTGTAATTGACAGCGGCAGTGGGCAGTGCAAGAGGAAGTGGCCTGCTGACTCGAGCCCTGGCACTTATTTTGTTTACAAATTAAGCACTGTAACACGCCAAACAGAAAACACTAAAAAGCAGGAAGCACCAAAAAGTAGCTGACTTCCAGACTCACTTGTTAAGAAGCAAATGTGGGAG
Source organism: Calotriton arnoldi (assembly GCA_963921515.1). NCBI lineage: Eukaryota > Metazoa > Chordata > Amphibia > Caudata > Salamandridae > Calotriton > Calotriton arnoldi. The sequence continues at coordinate 1,585,765 of CAWUFW010001638.1, read as the reverse complement.
ACAATTGGATAGCTCAGAAATGGTAACCAAAAGGAGTCAGGACTGATTGAAAACTGTGAGCTGTAGGAAGAGGAGGCGTGAGACTGAGGCTGCCAAGTACAGACGGCTGAGTTAGAAAGTAAGGGGCAAAAAGAATTACTGATGTGGGTAAGCATTGATCACCACACTTTGCTAGTTTACATAATGTGAGTAGATCTCAATGAATAATATATGCTGAGTGTATGGTATTCACTTACATTTTTGCGTTACAACTCATATACTTGGTTTGAGACTAATTTCTCATTTTCTTCTCCAAATATTTACCCGACATACCACTAGATCCCACACACATGCTGCAAATACTTCATGGATGGCGTACTTTGCTGCACAACATATGCCAGGCACCTTTTAGTAAAGTTTGTGCTCATATCAGGCCGCACGTTCATCTGAGTGGATATGCAAAAGTTACTGCCTGGTTGTTGTCCACCAGATTAGGGTACGCATATTCTTGCAAGCCCTTTTGTAAATGATGGGGCTAATTACAATGTCGGTTGGAAAGCCTCCAACTGCTGGTCGGAGGCTTTCTTACCGGCATTGTAGGTTTAAACTCCGACGCCGTATTACAATGCCGGTGGTCAGAGTTTAAACCGGCTGGGGAATCTGGCTCAGTTCCGACAGGCTCAAGGAGCCAGTCAGCCAATCGGAAAGGCCTCATAATCCCTTAAGGACGGCGTTTCCACCATTGAGATTATGATAGACCTTTACGACGGCTGTTCCATGTTGGCCGTTCCGACATGGAAATGCTGGCATAAAGTGTCTTTGGGAGACCCTAGCAGGGCCTCCTTCCCCTCTGGCCCTCCACATGTGGCCCCCATCACAAATTTACATTTTTAAACATCCCTACACCGTGTGGCAGGCACCTCACGGGATGTTTAAAAATGTCAATTTTTCAATGGGGGCTTGTGCTGCGGACGTTTTTGGCCCGCTGCACAAGCTCCCATTGAAAAATGGAAGTTTGCGACCGCACAATGTGCGGTTGCATCCTAATTGTGGTTATCAGAACCGCCGACCTGAGGTCGGTCGGTTAGCTATCTGCAGCGACATCGGTCGGAGGCAACTCTGACCAACATCGTAATCAGGCCTTATGTGTGCATAGCTCTCCCATATGTGCCCCATATCTCGCACATTACAACACAAGATTCCTCACATTTAATTCTCTATCACTTTTGTTAAACATGCCTAGTTTACAATATTTTACTAGTCTAATTTGTGTTTTAGAAAAGGGTTGTGAATCTACCACCATGATGGTTGAGCACTTCTGGTTAATTACAAGGGATGTGGGCGAGCGTCGATTTCTTGTAGAGAAGTAGGAATGTGCCTGATTTCCAAAAGACATTTGAGGGCATGTCCAGCATCATTGCGGTCAGAAAGGGGTACGGGGGGACGTTATTCCCCATGCTCACACTTTTTCAGGGCCCCACTCTCGTGTTACAAAAATCTATTTATAGATTTCCAAGCAAGCCTGCCCTGTTTTCTGATGGCAGCTATAACATGGATTAAACATCAAGAAGGATCCACATACTGACTTGTGAGCTTGGAACAAGTTGTTTGTTCAATGCTCCGCTGAAACGTATAACACCATTGTCTACAATAAAGGTTCCTCCATTACCATTCTTAGAGTAAACAAGACTGATGCTCAGCAAAGTAATAATGATATAGCCACCACCCTTCGCAATATCTCGATAATAGCTCTTAGGACAGATATACTCTTGTACCGGTTGCAAAAAGGGGTTGCAAATTGTGCACTTAATTTCTGAGGCAAGAAATTTATTTTTCAAACCCACCTATGTACTAATAGCTTGGCTCACAAAATTAGAATCGGGTCAGAATTAATATTTACTAGGCAGGCTACAAATTGTGACTCCCACCGAGTGGGTACCTTCACAGGAAGATGATGTTCAGGAAGGGACAGCATGGCACCAATCCTGCGAATGTATTTCAACATTTGTTTTCTTTTTTTCACAGTATTGAGAGTTTGCTTAAAGGAAATAGAGGTACTTTGAAAAAATCAATTTTGAAAAACGTCTGTGAGAGTAAGGAGTGGTTGCCTGGATCAGTGTCTACTCACCATGACGTTGTCAATATGATCACGAAATGGAAAGGCATCCAAAGGGGAGCTCTTCCCCTTGCAAATCATTTATCACCCCATCTTGGAATTTGGTAATTGGTCAATGGTTTGCATCCGAAATTCTAGTTGCAAACCATTGAAACATTACCATTTCTCAATTTGGAAGGGATAGCGAAAACACACCCCTTCCAAATTACGAATCAGTAATCAATTCTAAACCTATTAAGCAATTGATAATAACCTTTTCAAATTGTGAAATGGGTTTAGTACATTTTGAGAAGGCTTTTTACCAGTAACAAACCCTTTGATTTAGTTAAACATATGGACCTTAGATTTTGCCCTCTTCCAGAGTTGCCAGACAGCCTCATGTCTCTAAGGCACCATAATCTACTCATTTCTGTTTAGCTATGACTCAAAACTGCCACTAAGAAGCACCAGAAGGCTCAGCCCATCTGATGACTCAAGTAGCCCACTTGTATTTCAAACTTTACACAAATGGGTAACCCCATAGTTATTAAGTTATAACTTACATTTAGGTTCTCTAAATGGGAAAAGTAACTATATATATATATATATATATATATATATATATATAAACGCTCACAATTCTTTCCTCTTCGGATCGAAAATAAGCACTCACGGGGGTCCAAATCTTGAATTATCCATTTTAATTCATATAGCCAACATGACGCGTTTCGGCTTACGCCTTAGTCTGATGTTTAAAATCTCGCGCCATAACGCAGTCATTTTATATACACGTTAAAAAAAACACACATTATCAATCAAGTCACATGATAAGTTGCATCATCACTGTCCACAACGAAGGACTACAAATTTATATGCAAACAAAGGCGCCATCTTTAAACATGTCCTTTGTTAATATCTATGCATGAGCAGAACTCATTCATTACGTTACCTCATTGTTTATTCAAAACACGGATACTTCGACATATTATCACGCCGTATATCGGCAAAAAACATCCACTTCATCAGGTCGTGAATCGGCCAAAAGTGTGCATTAGTTTGCTCTCTCGTTACCATTTCACAATTGTGCCGTGAATCGGCTAAAAGGTAGACAGAACATTCCTCATAAAGCCGTATATCTGCTTTTATCTACATATCCGTAAATTAAACAGAAAAAATATCTTAATTGCAACAGTGACTTTCTTAATTTCTCACAAATACACAGCTATAACATTTACTTCATATCATTTCTTCCCACAACAGCGGTTTCATAGAAGTACATTTGCTACATTATCATTTAGTCACCGAGATGTACAGCTAATTCCTCCCCTAAATTCATTCCTTTTGGGGCCTTAGTTTCTAAATCAATTATATATCTCGATTCCAATCTGCGTAACCTCTTAATCCTATCTCCTCCCCGTACAGTGATGAAAGCCTGATCTAATCCAAAGTACCGTAACAGCTCCCTGTTACTCTGATGTTTTTCAAAAAAATGCCTTGCGACAGGGTACGTTGGATCATTCTTTGCAATTGCCCTCATATGTTCCAGGACTCTCACTTTTATGGGATGAATCGTACTTCCTACGTACCTCAATCCGCAAGGACATTCCAAGCAATACACCACATATGTGGTACTGCATGTTATGAACTTACTAATAGATCTTAACTTTTTGAGGCCTGGTACTTCATACGTGATTGTTCTTCTGCTCCCTACACAAGCCTTGCATTTCCCGCAAGGAAAGAAGCCCCTCAGTTCCCTAAGGGTCCTTACTGTAGTAGGTTTCGTATCAAAATGACTATGTACTAAACTATCCCTTAGTGATCTGGCTTTCTTAAAAGTAATAAGGGGAAGCTGGAATGTCCGAACCAATAATACTGTCTGTCTTCAGAATGTGCCAACTCTTTCTCAAGATGTTCCTTATGAGATTTGCATCATCTGAAAAGGTTGTTATCATTCTGAACTTGATATTATTTCCTAATGTGTGATCCTTCCTCTTCTCTTTCAAGAGTGTTTCCCTAGGAATATTTTTGACCCTATTCAGAGTGGCATCTAGGAGACCCTCATTATAACCCCTGTTGATAAATCTTTTACAACTGGCTTCTACTGCTAGATTGAAATCTTCCTCTTGTGTGCTGTTCCGTTTTAATCTTAAAAACTCCCCATAGGGGATACTCTTTATTAATCTTGAGGGATGATTACTTGCAGCATGTAAAATTGAATTACCAGCAGTGGGTTTACGGTACAACGATACACTGGGCTTATTTTCAACAATGTTCACTTTGAGGTCTAAAAATTCACAGTTTCAGAACTAATTTCACCACTGAACTCTAAATTAATCTTATTGCTATTCAGGAAGTTAATAAATTCCATAGCTGATTCAGTGGTCCCGTTCCACACAATACACAGATCATCTATAAACCTATACCATAACATTACCTTGGACATCCAAATCATATTTTCCGGCGATTTCGACACCTGCTCCTCCCACCAGCCCACAAATAAATTTGCGTAGCTGGGGGCGAAGCAGGTGCCCATTGCCGTACCAGAGACTTGTTGATAAAAGTCTTCACCAAATACAAAGATATTATTCAATAGGCAAAATTCTGTGAATTGTATGATCATTTTGTTATGCTCTGCAAATTTTAAGGATTTTTTACGCAAAAAATGCGATACCGCTTGGAGTCCATGTTCGTGTTGAATACACGTATATAAACTAGTGATGTCTAAAACCACGAGTTTGTATTCTGAGCTCCATTGGAGTGTCTCCATGCGGCAAAGAAAGTCGCGTGAATCCTTAATATAGGTAGGTAATTTCTTCACAAAAGGAAAAAGAAAGGAATCAACAAATATAGACAAATGTTCAGTGAGTCCCCCTGTGATGAGACTATTGGTCTCCCAGGCGGACTCTCGATATTTTTGTGAATTTTGGGAATGTGGTAGAATGTCGGCACCATTGGATTCAAACAACGAAGAAAAAGATACTCTTCCATATCAAGCATTGATCTATCTAACCACAATTTTATCAATTCATGATAACTCTGTACACTTTTTAAATAGACGTCCTTAGTAATCCTCTTGTAGTTCTTAGTGTCTGATAATTGTCTCAACGCTTCCTTACGGGTCTTGGTGCAGGGGAGCGAATATATATATATATATATATATATATATATATATATATATATATATATATATATATATATATATATATATATATATATATTATCTACTGGTGGTCGCCAGCAGATAGTTTTAGTTAGGACCTATTTTCCATAGGAAATTCGCAACATTCTATTTCCAATACCTTTGGCGCCGGTTGACGAATCTTCGCGAAATTCTCAAAACTTATGGCCCGCTCCGGTCCGCTCCTATCTTGAAAGTTTCGGGGTGATTCAGCAAGCGGGGGCCGAGAAAAAAGGGGGGTCCCAAAACGTGTTTTCCCCATGCAATTTTCCATAGGAACCTTTAGTCGCAGCTACAGCCCGAACTGCTGAACGGAATTACACCAAATTTGGCAAAAAGGTAGCCCTTGGTTCAGAGTCGTGCCTTTTGGTTAAATGGTGTAAATCCGTTCAGTAGTTCCTGAGAAAATCAAAAGTAAAATCACATATATATCTATGGCCGCATAGGGTCCGCGCACCCTCCCGATCACGAGCTGCATGCTAATTGGCTGTCAACACTCCAAATCAGGAAGTGTTGGCAGCCATCTTGTGCCTCGGTAGAACCGAGGCACAAGAAAAGACACAAACAAGTGCGCAAAACGCAAAAAGGGGGCAGGGTAGAAACACCCTGACCCCCTAGGCCTGCTCATCTGATGCACCTCCTCACACCCTAATATAACCTTTGATACACCCACTCTAAATTACAGACTGCCATTCGCAAAACCATAGACACTCCAACACCAATAACTACATACCCACTCACTGATTCTTAGGTCTACACACACACACATCTACTCACTCACCTGTACAGTCACTCATACTTACAGTCACTCAGTACAGGACTATCATATGCACTCATACACTTATATAGAAACTTACACACTGCCACTCATCCATAGAGGTACTCACACACCTAGTCAATCATGCAAATAATTAATCACACAGCCATTTACTCACCAACACAGTTATACACACACCAGCTCACTTACTCATACAAATACTAGCACATTCTTACGCTCCTATGCAATCACTGATGCAAGCACACACTCATCCATATAGCCACTCTCACAATCACACACTCTCACTTATAGCCATTTATGTACTCCAACACACATATATACTGCCTTTCACATATGTAGTTACTCACACATGTACCACTGAGATATACATTCACTCACTAACATACCCATACACACACTCACCCACCCATACAGTCCATCACAGATGCACTCTTGAAACCATGCACCCAGTGAATCACCCACTCACACATCTATGCACAGAGTCACACACACCCCACCCACACAAACACTCAGGCACCCATACAGATACTCAGACAACCAATCCATAACCCATATAGACACTCATGTAGCTAGTCACAAACCCATGCAGCTGCTTACACAACAACAGACAGACGGATACAGACATTCACACAGTTTAGTCACTAACCCATGCATTCAGTAAGATACGTTTAATCACTCACTTATAGACTCAGTCACGCACCTACTAAATCATCCATTCAGACACTTATACACCCACTCGTTCTTCAATACGCCTTTTCCTATATATATTAAACATATTTAAACTTTACAGAAACACACAGTCACTGGATGATGTCATCAGTGATGTCATTTGAGATGTCATCAGTGATGTCATCAGTGATGTCACTGACCATGTCATGAGTGATGTAATATGTGACGTCATCAGCAGTGCATTGCGGGGGCGCAAGTTATAGTTAGCTGAACTAACTATAACAGGGGAATTTCACAGGTTTTGTACGAGTGCAATGTCCAACTAACTATAACTTTCCCTAAAACCTATGGTTTTTTCAGTGAATATCTAAGGTTTTTTAAATGCTAATTTCTAACTATAACATGCCTAAAACCTATGGTTTTTTCAGTGAATATATATATATATGATTCGTTGGGATATTTCTAAGGAAAAGATCATTTAGCCCATTCAGGGCTGTATTTCTACCAAGAATATACTAGAAATTCTTTATATATCCACATTTTAGGTTCCAATGGGATTTTATAATGTTCATCAATATTTTTTAATTATTGTATTATTTATTGATGAGTATGGATAACCATGGTAATTGTTGTATTTATGGATATTTATGAATGCTGATCGAATCTCATATAGTTATTTAACAATACTGGGACTTTAGATGAGATACACATACAAATCATAGCATATGGGTTCTCTATGTATCCATTGTAAGATGGCTGCCACTGTTACTAGAAAATAATATGCCTTTTTGGTAAGTCCGTTTTTGATCCGATTTTTGGCCATATGTTTAACGAGTTGAAAAGTATTTAAACTTTATGAACACATTGACGTTTGACATTGATGAAGGCCGTCATGGCCGAAACGCGTTTGTTTAGCACGGGACTAAAATAAAGTAATTTTTAAACTTACACTCGAGTGTGCGCCACACTGTTTATGCAGAGTTTGGACGAATATATATATATATATATTTTTTGTTTTTGCTCCTTCGGTCTTCCCTCGCCCGAGGCAGTTGGATCGCTGTGTCAGGCGAAACGCGTAACTGTAAAAAAATGAATGAACTGCTGGTGAGATAACCCCCTGAGTGATCGCTTTACTGGAGTATTTTGGGATATATATATATATATATATATATATATATATATATATATATATATATATATATATATATATATATATATATATATATATATATATCACGGACTTCCCACTTCGAACTGGAGATTCATCCACCAATGATATACACAGACATATATATATAACTCACTGAAAAAACCAGAGGTTACTGGGACGTTATAGTTAGGATCAGATTTCACTCATACAAAACCAGTGAAATTTGGCAGTTATACTTCCCTGAGCTAAATAAAATGTACGCCCCTGCAATGCGCTGCTTATGACCTCACATATTACATCACTCATGACATGGTCAGTGACATCACTGATGACATCACTGATGGCATCTCAAATGACATCACTAATGACACCATCCAGTGAGTGTAAGTATTTTGAAAGAGTTTATGATTGTTAAACATATATACTAAGGTACTAAGTGGTATAGTAGGTGTACTACTTATGAGTTAATATATATCATGTGAGTGGCTGTGTGACTGTATATATTATTGTGCGTATGGGTATGTGAGTGGTTGTATGGGTGTATAAGTGGTTGTGTTAGCAGCTGTGTCAGTGAGTGAGATGCTGTGTGAGTGGCTGTATTGGTGAGTTAGTGGGTGAGTGAGTGGGTGTGTCAGTATGGGTGGGTGGATAAGTGATGGTGTAAGTGGCTCTATCAATGGGTAAGTGGGTGTGTAGTGACTGTATGGATGAGTGTGTGGATGTCTGAATGGCAGTATGAGTGAGTGACTGGGTGTTTAAGTGGCTGTATGGTTAAGTGAGTGTCTGTGTGAATGGCTGTATGGGTGAGTACAGGGACTTGTGAGTGCCTATATGGATGAATGAATGGGTAGGTAAGTGGTTGTGTGAGTGAGTGTATGAGGGCTTGTATAGGTGAGTGAGTGGCTGTGTTGAGAGGCTGATTGGGTGAGTGAGTTGGTGTGTGACAATGTATGTAAATAAGTGGGTGTGCGAGTAGCTGTATGGGTGAGTGTGTGGTTGTGATTGGCTGTATGGGTGAGTTACTGGTTGTATGAGTGGGTGTATAGGTGAGTGAATGGTTGTGTGAGTGGCTGTACGAGTGAGTGAGTGGGTGAGTGAGTGCGTGTGTGAGTGGCTCTATGGAGGAGTGAGTAGGTGTGTTAGTACTGGTATAGGTCTGTGAATGGGTATGTCAGTGCCTGTATGGGTGTGTGAGTGTGCGTACAAGAGGTTGTATGGGGGTGTGAGTAGGTGTTTGAGTAGTTTTGTGGATGGCTAATGAGGGTCCTTGGGGGCCACTGACCATCTCTCATCAATCCTACTGTCTGGCGTTTATTGGAAGTAACAGGAGTTATTGTTGGTCACAAAGGACCCTCAGTAGCCAAGGGGACTTGAGCCCCCAACCAGCAGCGCACCAGAAGGCACGTTTGCAGAGTAGTGGAAAAAGGGGGAGGGGCCTCCGGCAAGTTGCCAGGCTTTATTTTTGGGGTTTTTTTTCCAAAGGGAAGGGAGACTGTGTGACCCCCCTTCCCTGTGCAGATTTTGGCACCAGGATCCCATCCCGTGGGGCCCGGCCTTTTTTTTAAAAAAAGAAAGGGGGCCTTGTGGCTTCCCTTCCCTGGCCCAATTTTGGCCCCAGGGATCCCATACCCCGAAGCCTGCCCTTTATTTTATTTTTACATGGGAGGGGGGGCTGCGTGGCCCTCCTCCCGAGGCCGATATCGGCCCCGGGGACCCCATCCCCCTGGGCCAGGCCTTAATGTTTGTTTTAAAAGGGGAGGGGGGCCCACGTGGCCCCCTCCCCGAGGCGAATATTGGCCTGAGGACCCCACCCCCTGGCGCCTGGCCACTTTGCTGTGGAGCGAGGGGGAGCCTAAAGGCCATTGCGGTCCCTGCCGTGTCCCCGCCTTCTGCGGCAGCCGGCATTGCTTTGAGACCCAGAGAGCTGCTAACATGCAGCTCCCTGGATTGTAAAGCAATGCTCTGCTTTCAGCAAGCGAGAGCATTTTCTGCTCTCGCTTGATGAAAGCGGCACAGGTTTGCTATGGCTTGGCGGGAGCATTGCTCCCCCCAAGCCATAGCAAACTGCAATGTACCAGCGGTGGGCACCCCAGGACATTGATGGATCCGGCCCTGGGGGGTGGCAGTCCCCAGGACCATCTAGGGCTCCATAAAGGTGGCCACACGGCCCCCCTCCAATGTAATTAAGCCCCATGGAGGTGGTGGTCCAGGGGGCTGTGGTGCCACGTGGCCCCTGTATTTAATTTTAAAAAGTACCCCCAGGGAGGTGGTGATCTCCGTGGCTGCGGGGGGGCCGGAAGGCCCCCGCATTTGTCATAATTAGCCCCGGGGAGTTGGCACTCCCTGAGGCTGCGGGGGGCATGCAGGCCCCCGCATCACATTATAAATCTTGCCCCGGGGAGGTGGTGATCCCCAGGGCGTGGGAGCGCTGCATGGACACCCTCCACATTACTATAAGAACTTGTCCCCAGGACCTGGCCCACCAGGGACCTTTATTGAACGAAGCGTGGAAGCTTGCACTTCGTTTTAGAAAAAAAAAATTGTTGGGAGTCGCGGAACCAGCACAACTCCCGCCAACATTTTTATTTTAAAAATGCTGTTTTAGACCTGGGAAGCCTAGGGGGTCAGGATGTTCTACCCTGCCCCCTTTTCTATTTTTAAAATCTTTTCTATGTGACTCGGTTCAACCGAGTCACAAGATGGCTGCCAACACTTCCTGGTTTGAAGTGTTGGCAGCCAATCATATCTCAGCATGAGATCGGGAGGGGTTGGGAGGCATTGCGGATCCACCTATATATACAACTGGGAATTTCTTTACATTTCTCGGCAACTACTGAATGGACACCAAATCACAAAAAGGCATTTCCTTGGACCAACATCAACTGGTCCTATGGGATTTAACATGGGGAAAATGTACTTTTAAGCACCCCCTGGTTCTTGGCCCCCGCTTGACGGATCACCCCGAAACTTTCAAAGTAGCAGCTGAAGTGAGCGTTGTATTAGTTTTGAAAGTTTTGTGAAGATTTGTCGAACAGCGCCAAAGTTATTGGCAAAATAAAAAATGGTTTTCCTATGGAAACTAGGTCCTAACTATAACTACCTACTGGCAACCGCCAGTAGGTAATATTCCTTAACTTATCTATTCTGTAACAAATATAAATGTCATTTCTCAATTTATAGCAAAAAAGTATACATTTCATCATTTTTACAAATAAATCAATGTTAAAATACAATTCATTTTCGCATTCCCCACTACCATATCTCAGACTTACACATCACTCAACCTTTCATTCATTCCCAGCACTTCATACATCTTGCAAGTACGTCTTTTTACCCCCAAGTCAGGAGAGTTCATATATATTTTCTTCCATATGACCGGGTCATAGCCCTTGAACCACACCAAACCAATGATTTAATTGTTTTAACGGCCATCACTCAGGGCTGCACTTAGCCCTGAGGAGAACAAGGGAAAAGAACAATCCTCACTCAGCAGCGACGCTGTTGGACGTTCCAGTCGAGAACTTCCAGCAGCGTGGGGTGGGATACACAGACCCTTAAAATGTTACTGGATGTCAGTGGCGTAAAAAAGGTCCCCGCAGTGGGGGGGGGGGGCCCGAGCTCCGTGGGGCTCCCGCAGCACAGTTCCCTGGTTTGAGAGCTCCTGAGTGAGTCCGGCGGGGGGCCACCATGTACTTTGCAGTGGAGCCCCCTCAAGTTTCGTTATGCCACTGCTGGATGTCTAGAGTCATGCTTGTGGCCCTAAGTGGCAGCAGCAAAAATCCCATTGTGCAGGGCCCCTTTGTTACTCCATTTTTTAAAAAAATCTAAGCATCCTTTGCAGTTGCGGAAGACGAAGAAGTTTTTAAAAAATCCATAGCTACGAATCATTTTGCTTTGCAGCTTCACACACCATGAACACATTTTAATTTCTTATGAATGAAACCCAAATAGGCAATTCACACCTCTGAACTATACACTGCCTACTTGATGCATCAGTGCAACTTGCTACTATCTTGGTGTTCACCTTGTGACAGCGCGAGCATGTCACAATCTACATGCACGACGTATGTGTGTTTTAATATACATGCATATCTCTATTGCTTTCATTACATCAGTTATGTATGCTTTTATTCTTAACCCTATATGTATGCATGATGTATGCAATGAGTGTATTAAGCCTGCGTAGGGCTAGGAGATTTTGGACTGCATATTATGAAAATACACTTATGTTTTGTTTTAAAGCATTTTCCCACAGTTTCTGCACCATTAATGCTAAATAATTTTAAATGTGAATGCTGTGCCCGGGTAAATGTGACAATGGCCTGTCTATCTGTTACTGATGTCAGTTAGTGAAACCTCAAACTGTTACACCTTTGAGGGTGCTGACCAAATGTGTGTTGCATGTCCTGTGACACTTTCCTTGAAATTCCCACTTATTTAATTATAGTTTATGTTCCGTGTTTGCCACTTTAAATTCACCTCAAAACAATTTGAGGGGACACAAAAATGAAAAAAGAGCAGAAGGATAGAGCCAGCTGATCTTTGGAGATGTGCCTCCAAAAGTTTTCCTAATCTGATCAACAAAATAAACTTCCAGAGCTTCTCTTTATTTAAATTAGCACTGCTTGGATGTGAGCAATCCAATTTGCTTGTGATGTGGGTGTGGTCTTTTTTGCTAAAAGTCGACTGCCGGTACCAATGATTTGATATTAGAAGTGCATGTGTGAGTTATCCTAAAAAGTTCAAAGTCAGAATTCTGTCATCCTGGTTTTCAATTACGAGAAATGCAAGAGTTAATTAGGCACAACAAACAGGAGAGAGAAATCAGTTAACATATAAAAATAACTGCCGACGTGCATGTGCTTCCATGAGATGGGTGGGCAGAAGCGGCCTGTGTTTTCTGCCTTAGTCACAATGTGTATGGACTTACTATCAACAGGGTCTATTCAACTATGGGTACCCACCAGACTCTATAGCTCCCTCCCACATGGAATATGTTGATACAGTGACTTCACAAAGCCATACAATGGCTTTTTAGTGGACTAAGAAGGACTGGTTTGCAAGGCATGCAGTTTGGAGCTAGAAGAGATACATGCCATGCTGTAGTTTACCCACTGGGTACACTGGGTCATTTCCTCAGCCATAGGATAGCCTACTGGGGCAAATAACATACCACGTTAAGTGAAAAGTAGGAACAGGAACTGAATGAGGACTCAGGTGAAATCCATGAACTTTTATTAAAATTTATGAAGGTCCATGATCCATGAACTTTTATTAAAATGTATGTAGGTCATTTTATTTGTTACGGATCTTGGATTACTGAAGCCTCGGATCCTGATATTGCTTTTGTTGTCTGACTGGTTTTAAAGTGTTGCATACTCCTTTTCTAATGCAGAAGGTTTAGGTGTTTCTAGTGCTCTTTCTCTTTCCTTATCTATTTCTGGTATCCTCTACTGTAGGTCAGATGTGCCCACTAATAATTTAATTAATTCTCTTTTTGATGTAAATCTTAGTCCGTACCTGGTCCGACATATCAGGTTGGACATTGCTTAGATCTTATTTTTGCTCTAGCTGGAAAAGATTTGAGTGCCTCACTTAACAACTAGAGCAAGCATGGAACAAGGATTATTTTCCTAACAAGAACATTTCTTTAAGGACAGCTCTTTGTTCTTATAAAGCACTTGTACACAATGTGGGGGCTGAGCACTTTGCAGACAAAATTGTTGATTCTTGCAGTGTGACTAAAAAGATCTTCAGGGTCTCTCACTAGCTTTTCTCAACTGTTTGCTTGGCTTCTACCCTTGTGCCTTTCCAAGCACTCTGCAACAATCATTCTGATTCCTTCAAAATCTATCTGCACCTCCTTATCTGCCTCCTCTGATCTTGTTCCATTGGACGAACCTTAGAGTGAGGTAGGCAACATGCCATCCTTGACAGATTTAGAACTTCTTTAAATTGATTTTATTGAGGAATCCCTCATCTCCATTTCATCATGATCCCCTTTTCACCCCTGTCCTCCTGGGACTGTAAGGCTTGGCACTCCTTGTGTTGCCATTAAACTTCATGCCATCTGTAATGAATCTTTAGTTTCTTCTTTTGTTCCCCAATCTTGGAAGAAGGCTCTCTGCTCCCTTTACTGAAGAAGCAATAATTTGGCCCCACTGCCTTAAGCATTTTTGCCAGATCTCACTGCTACCCATTACTATTAAGACTCTGGAAAGAGCTGCAAGCAAGCAGATTTCCTCTTTCTTGGAAAGAAATCCTATCCTGGACACTGCCCAATCTGACTTCAGGTCTTCTCACAATACTGGGACTGCTCTAATCTCTGTACTCGATGATTTGTGTACGCTGGCAGACCTGGGCAATTCTTTGGCTCTGGTCCTATTAGATCTGTCTGCCCCATTTGATATGGTGTCTTACATTATTCTCATCAACCATTTTCTAGAAGTAGGTATTAAAAGCACTGGCCTGGTCTAAGTTCTACTTGGCCAATTGTTCTCAGGTAGTATATCTTGCACCTTATCAATGAGATTTCAAGGCTATTAACCATGGTGTTCCTCAAGGTTCTTCCCTCAGCCTGACCCCAGTGCTTAATTTGAACAGGTGGTTTCCGATGCTAAGCACCCGCACTTAATTGTCAAGACCTGCACTTTGGACAGTATGAGTATACCACATGGTGGCGGTGTTTGACTAATTTAGAGATGAGCAGCACAAAAACAGAGTTTCATAATTCAATACAGATTAAAAATGAATAATACCTTCCACCCAATCCATTCTTAAAGTTTTTGGGGCCTGGAATTGTCTGAATTGTCATACTTGTAGGAGTGTAATGTAAGTAGTAGTGTTGGTACTGTCAATGGCAGCGCTAATAGGGGTAATGGGTGCTGCAAGCTGCAGTGGCCTCCTGATGAGGGCAATTGCGCTTTTTAAAAAAATAATTAGGCATTGTCCTACTCTTTTGAAGTTGTGTGTTCACCTTCTGATTAAATTGATTAGTTCCGCTGGCCTCAGATTGATGAGCTATGCTGACCACACTCAGATTCTTGTCTCTTTTGATGACCAGTTTGAGTGTGATAGCACTGCTTTCCATTATTGCGTAATCTTGATTGCAGAATGGATGAAGAAGAGTTGCCTGAAATTTAATGGCAACGGAGTCTAATATTATGCATTATCTCTTTTATTGCCTAATACTCAGCAGCAACAAGAACATAGAATTAAAACAACAACCAACACTCCAGAACCCTTAGAAAATGCATATGATCACTGAATGCGTAGCCATATTCCTTCTTTTGTTGCTGCTCATACACAGATAAGTACATTTTGTTAGTAGCTTAATTCAATGTATGAGTTTGAAGTTTGGGTGTTTTTTAGGAGTGTACTCAGGCGTTTATGAGGTATAACACATGCGTGTTGTGGCAGTGAGCATGATTTGGGAGATTCCTTTTCGTGAAGGACGGTTGTGAAGGATAAGGAATGAGATTTAACCGAGATCGCAAGGGGGAGTTAATTAGTTTTGAGTGGGCTTTGTATGGTTTTGGTATTTCAAAGAAGGCAAGTTGTGGGGAATCCAGTCAGGGATCTGTGCGTTACTGAGGCCGTTTAGGTAATTTTGTGGAAGAGATCCTATGCAAAGCAGTTCATGTTTTTGTGGTTCTCTTAAAGCTGGGAGAATGTTTATGGATAAAGGGGACGTGAATCGTGATTTCAGAGGCAAAATGGTGTGTAACGCTAAGATCCGTCACATTTTTCTCTGAGCAGTTTTGGGTGGTTGGCAGGGCAGCAGTTTATAACCAGGTTTTTGCTTTCAACTTATGTGGAAGCTCTGAAGCGTGTGTGACTCCGTGCGACGGGGGGTATCACATGGATGGGGTGCGTGTTTTAATCCGTGTTGATAGGCAGGAGCATTTCAGAGGCAGCGGTGGTACGGGCATGGGCCACAGAACTTAGGCGGCTCGCGCTCACAATAGGAATTTTGTTTCTTGGGAGCTTCCATACGCGTGTGCGTGCAGCTGCAATTTTAGGTGATTGGGCTGATATGCCTTTGGACTCATTAGGAAGTAGGAGACCATATTTTGGGATGAAACGATCGTGTTTTTGAGGTGATTGTGTGATAACTGGTAACTGTCATCACAATCTGCTGTGAGGAGAGGGCAGTATCATAGCGACTTCAGTGAGTGAAATCTTTCATTTTACATATCTTGAAGGAGAATAGGAGTAGAGAATTAATCCAGTAGGGGAGGACGTTTTGAAAGACAGAGTTCAGGAGTACATGGAGAAGATGTTTGGCGATCTAGCAGAAAGAATGAATAAGAAGATGGACAGTTGTGTTGAAAAGCACATTAAGGAAAAAGGTGCAAATAAGATTGTAGAGGATGAAAGATATTGGTCTGCAGAGGAGCTTGAGCTAGGGGCTAGTGGTTCTAAACTCAGAGGAAAAAAGAGAACATATAAGAGAAAGCGTTCAGAGATGCATAAGGAGAGTAGAGTATCTGGGTATAAGGCTCCAGAGGTGGATGCAGCTATAAAGGCTAAAGGGGAAGCTATAAAGGTACATGGGAAGAGTCATAATGTGGTGGCATGTGACAGTTCTTCCACAAGTGGAGATGTGGAGTTACCCTGCTCTTCAAAGTTTGATGAAACTGAAGAGGAAGGTGAGAAGAGTAGCAAGAATGGGTCATAAGAGGATAAAGTTGGAGCAAGGTGATTTTGTAGACCCTTTTAAGGGAGGAAATGTTTGATTCAGCATCCGCTATCACCTCAGTGATTTCCAGCACAGCATGTGGCTCAGTGTATTTTGTATTGGATGCGCAGGAAAAATACCTAAAGTAATGCGTGCTCGTCTGCATTTTGAGAGTGTCTGAGACCGACACTAGAGTCAAAGGTGGCATATACTCCGGAGTTAGATCCCAAGATGCTGAGCTTCCTCAATAATTCCAGACGTGACCCCTGGGAAGGGTTGGACTAGGGATTGAAAGGGTGTCTGGATAGGCTGCTGGATATCCTTGGACCCCTTACGAAGGTGTTTGACTTGTGTGAAGAGGCACATGCTAATAACACTGGGGTGGATGTGACAGAATTACGCCAATGGGTCCAGAGGTCAATTTGCCTTCTGGGGAATACGAATGCTGCCTTGTGCATGGAAAGACGTAAGAGTATATTGATGAAAATCGATCCCTTGCTGGCGGAGCTGGTAAGCAAAGAGTTTGGAGTGGAGAGCAATGGAATGTTGTTTAGCGAGGAATTTGTCAGGGATATGTCTAGATATGTTGGTACATTTTATTCCGTGTAGAAGGTCCAGAAGCATATGCGGAAGGTTTTCGGTGGGCCGGGAGAAAGCGGGGTCGATTCGCCGGCTGTGGGCAAGGGATCACTCGTGGGTCATTCTCACTGGGAAACAGACCCTATGGTTCTAGTTATGGGTTTAGATCAGAGCAGGGTGGATTTTATTCACAGAGACAAAGGGCGAGGTCACGTGGCTCAAGTATTGAGAGAAGAGGAAGAGGAGCAGCAGGTGAGTTTAAGCAAAGGCCTTTTATATACCCAAGTAAAGCTGGGAGGGACACTAGCTCAGTTTGTTTGCAAGGTGGAGAGAAATTACACAAGACCCTTGGGTCTTGAGGACAGTACAGGGTTATCAAATATACTTTGTGGGGGTCCCATATCAGGAGGAGTGTCCAAGAATTCTAAGGTTTTCCAGAGATCAGGAAGAGCTGGTAAGGCAAGGAGGTTAAAGGCGCTTTTGGAAAAGGGTGCTATATAGAGAGGGCAGTAGAGGCTCCAGGGCAACATTTTCTTAATCGAGAAGAAGGACAAAGGGATTAGACATGTTATCAATCTGAGGGCATTGGAGAATTGGGTGTGTTACAATCACTTCAAGATGGAAGGGATACACATTTGAAGACATTTGTTAGTGAAATGAGACTGGTTGACGAGATTGGACTTAAAGGATGCTTATTTGATGATTCCAATGAGTGTAGAACACAGGGATTACCTTCAGTTCAGGTGGAATGGGAATTTTTGGAGGTTCAAGTCTGCCATTTGGGCTAACGTCAGGGACATTGTGTTTTACGAAGGTCATAAGACCAGTGATTGCGTGGTTGCGATCAATGGGACTCCATCTGGTTGTGTATCTGGATGATGTGTTGATTATGTCAGAGGAGAGGACATTGGAATTGGAGTAGACAGAACTGGCTGTGCGTATGCTGCAGGATTTAGGATTTGTAGTGAATAGGGACAAGTCTTGCTTGGTACCTGCACAGGAGATTACATTTTTAGGTTTCCAGATTCAGACCTTGGAGGGTGTGTTGAGATTACCAATGGAGAAGGTGAGGAGAATTTGCAAGGAGTTGAAAAGAGTGAGAGATTCAGAGTGGATCTTGTTGCGCCAGTTAGATAGGTTATCAGGTCTGCAGTCGGCATCGATACAGACATTTTTTCTAGCACCCCTGCATTACATGGCTCTACAAAGGTTGAAGGGTTATCATTTACGATTAGGGGTAAAGTATTCCTAGAAAGTGATAATGAATAAAGACACGATGGAGGAGCTGGAATTGTGGCTGATGAACATGGATGCGTGGAATGAAAGAACAATTTTCAGGGGGTTCCGGAAGTGGTAAAAGAATCAGATGCAAGGCTGTATGGTTGGGGAACAAGGTGTGGTTCAGTGATGTGAGAAGGACAATGGTCAAAGACAGAAAGGGAGATGCATATCAATTGTCTGGAGCTCCTGGCAGGTTCCTTCACAGTGAGAAGTTTTGTGAAGGGACAGGTGAAATATTGTGTGCTGTTGAAGATGGACAATGTGTCAGCAGTGTGGCATGACAACAAGTTGGGAGGTCCTCGTTCGAGAGGGTTGGCAGAAAATTTCGGAGGTTTTGTTTGGACAAGGAGATCATGGTGCAGGTTCAACATATTCCAGGGAAAAGCAATCTCGAGGCATACTGGAACTCAAGTAATCTATCAAATGCAAGCATTCAGAGGTTGGACAGGGAGGTGTTCATGAGTTTGGAGAAAATGTGGGGTCCTTTGAAGGTGGATCTGTTTGCGGACAGGTTGAATGCACAGTTGCAAAAGTTTTACTGTTGGAGACCGGATACGGAAGCAATAGGTGTAGATGCTTTTCTGCAAGATTGAGGGAAAGGAAGGATGTATCCTTTTCCTCCTTTCTCAATGATACAGAGAGTACTCATGAAGGTCAGGCGAGAGAGAGAGCAGAGTTGGTATTGATCACTCCGTTTTGGCAATCTCAGGTGTGGTTTCTGGATGTGATGAACTTGTTGTTGGATGATCCAGTGTTGTTACCATGTTCCCCTCAATTACTGATTGATGCCCAGGGGCATTGTTGCGATATGGTCGCAGCAGGGCAGTTGATGTTAATAAGTTGGTTGATTTCAGGAGAGTGTGGCAAGTGTCTGGGTTATTGAAGGAAACTACAGAACTTATTAAGGAGTCCTGGGCACCAAGGACAACTAAGGCGTACAAGTCGGTATGGGGAAGATGGCGTCGTTGATGGGTTGGCAGGGCTTTGGATCCCGTATCAGCTCCTGTAGTGGAAGTAGTGAATCACTTGACTAAATTGTTCAGGAAAGGTCTAAGATATAACTCAGTGAATTTAAGTAAATCTGCAATTTCAGCAGGGCATGAGTTGGTGGACAAAATTCCAGTCAGTCAACATGTTTTGGAGAAGAGGATATTTAAGAGTGTCCATATGGCGATTCCTCCCAGGGCAAATTATGCTTCTTTATGGGATGTCACTCAGGTGTTGAGGGACGTTGAGGGTTGGGGAGGAAATCAATGCTTGACTTTAAAGTTGTTATCTTGGAAAATGGCGATTTTACTTTGCCTGGTGTCGTGTGGGAGGGTTTCTGATATCAGGACTTTGGATGTGACCTCTTGGAGTTTCCAACCTGAGGATGTCTGTTTTGAGATACGGAAGAGGACTAAGACTATATCTAGAACCATTTTTTATCCTAAGATGGGGGGACAAGACAATGGGTGTGTGGTGCGTTGTTTGAAGGAGAATGAGAAAAGATCAGAGGTTGAGAGAACAAGAATGTTCACCATTGTTGATTTCTTTTAGACAACCTTTTAAAGCTGTGTCGGTGCCTGCTCTGGCAAGGTGGGTTAGGGAAGTGATGAAAATGGCAGGTATTGGTGTGAGTGTTTTTGGAGCACATTCAGCCAGGGGGGCGATGGCTAGTAAGTCTTTTTTGACAGGTACCAGTCTAAGTAGTATCATGAAGGCTGCAGATTGGTACAGTGATTCAACGTTTAAAGGTTTTTATTTTAAACCTGTGGAAAATGCTGTATAAAGGGTATTGGATGAGCTTTGAACATGCATAATATTGGCCTCTGGGCCTTGCCATAAAATGCGGATTTCCCACAGTGTTAACGGGAAGAAAATCATGATTTTATTAAAGGCACGGAGGCTAATATTATCCCTCCCTGTATTGTGCCCACAACAAACCAAGAGACAAGTAGGACAATAGCATGGTCATTCAGCATCCAGACGGGATATCTACAAGAATGGTCTTGGCATCCTGTTCTCTCCCTTTCAGGTGTGCCCCATCTGTTACATGTGGCTCAACAGACCTGCCAAGCAGGATTTGACACTGTGCTGTCAAGTGGAGGCCCACAGCCCCTACACAGCATATTCTGTTGAAATCCGTGGAGTCATCTCTGCCCATTCAGAATAGCCTATTATTCATTCCTGGGTGGCATTTCACACCAATTTCACACAATTCGAGGCTGACCACAGGCTGAGTGGTGGCAGAGGCTTATGCTAATTAGTCTTCTGACAGTACAGCCAGGTAATGGGCAACTTTCTAAAAGTTACTTTTCCTTAATATTTATTAAACATCTGGCTTCACCACTGAATTGGAATTTTAATGACAAATAACAATAGAGGTGTAATTATTTTTCCAGCAGGTCCCTTTCCTCAGATGCAGTATTATTATTTTAACATGAACTCTAGTGTTCTAAGTAGAGCAGTTAGGCCTGCCACAGTGAAAATATCTATAAGGGCCTTGTCACTGTATGGACATGGTAAATCTAATTTTCTACATGTCCCACTTTTAAATAACATGCACCCTACCTTGTGGGCTACAAGGCTTACATGGGGTGACTTACTAATATTACAATGGGAGGTTTTTCCTCTCAGTATTAGGGTTATTTTAATTGGTCGCACGGAAGCAGTCAGCCTTCACAGGGTAGGTCTGAAGCCATGTTTTCTCTGCCACTGTAGTAGATGGTGCAATAGGTGTTGCAGTCCATTAGTGTCACTTAATTGTCCAAATCCCTGGGCACAGTTTCCTCACCATATACTAGGGATGTGTAGACAAGTTAAACATACCAATTAAGAATAGGCCACTTCAACATGTTTAAAGGGGGAGCACAGGCACTTTACTGCTGGTTAGCACGAGTAAAATGAACAGCGTTCTAACACCAGTAAAAATATAGGGTCCAATAAAAGCGAAAAATCGAGGCTGAAGATGCACAAAAGGCAGATTTCCTACACAGAGGGAAAGGACTGAGGTCACAGAGATAAACCCAAAAGAACCTGCATCAAAAATGTTGGTGTAGTTTTGGTTTCATTTACCACAAAACACTAAGATTATCGTTGGTGGATAAACATTAACTTTTATGGGCTTCCATCTAAAGTGCGGATGGACCTATCTGATCAAAGCACCACCTCAATGTACCAACTCTTCACCTAGTGAAAGTGCTTTGTCTCTCTCAGAGATTTTGAAAACTCCAAAAACTATCTTTCAAGACCGCAAAAACCTGAAGAGTGAATCTGAGGAGCTAATAACACTCCAGAAGCATGCACCATTAAAAACTGGTGCCATAAACCTGAAAAAGGGAAAAACCCCTCCATTGGCCTTGCAATGTTTTCCCAATACATTTCGTATATAAAGACTTTGTGCCTTTTGCCATAATGTTGGAGCACCTTAGCCATTTTTCCCATTTTAACTTGTTTCTTCTGTTCACACTTATATCTTCATATTTAAACTCGGTGTGGACCTTTAGGTTTGCTATTTCTTAACCAGCATTGTTGTTTGCTTGGTTTGTTACACCTCATTCATTTCTCTGGCGACTGTTGTGCTACTACTCTTGGGGAGCTAACGACAGTGATCCTTTGAGGATTCGTCTTTCTTGTCGGTGTGGGACCTCAACCACAGCTGACGTCACGACTGTGAGCTGTCTCACCATGGCCTGCCAGTCTGATTCACTAAAACCGGAAATAGTAAGAGAAAGGTTCATCGGGCCCCCCATGTCAGAGTTCTGAAATGTTTCAGTTCTCTGTGTAAGTAGCTGATAGCAAACTCTGTTTTTAGTCCTGTGCTTTGACTTAACAATTCAATGCATTGTGGCAGTTGTAGCCCCTGTTGAAGTAAACCAGTTGGACTGGTGCACATGAAAACAATGATTTGTAAAAGCAAAGTACATGACTGGATCAATTGTGGCCCTGTGATGTTATCACAGAACACCGTTTCCAGATCTGCACTTTCATGTGACAACAACAAGCCTCCTGGGAATTGTAGTTTTGGTTTGCTACTGTTGGAAGTAAGGAAACCAACACACCTGATAGCAATGATTTCTGAGTGAATACTTCAGGAATGGAAACAGTGCCCGTGGTAACATGGATTCTTATGGTAACCATTAAATCAGGTTTTAAAATATAGGGGCATATTTACTTTCCCTGGCGCATCCCTGCATATCAGCAGGGATGCGCCAGGGAAAATGCGTCACGCAAGTTTACCCTTGCGCCACGTCCGATGCGCCGCATTTACAATGCGGCGCATCGTGGCGCAAGGATAAGCAGATGCGTGACGCATCTGCCGGCGGAAGGTTGGCGCAGTGCTGAAGTTGTGTCGCAAGCGCGACGCAACTCCAGCACTGTTCCAACCTTCCCTATCCCTAACATGGTGCGTCAATCCTTACGCCTGCTTGAAGCAGGCGTAAGGATTTGACGCACCAGCGTCGGAAAAGTGACTGCGTGAAATCTTGTAGATTTCACTACGTCACTTTTCCGAGGCTTTCCTGTGCCGGAACGCCCACCCCTGCGCCGGAACGCCCCCCCCTGCGCCGGTACGCCCACATGACGCAGGTTTCATGTGGCGCAGGGGTTTACTACGTGACGCATCTCCCTAGATGCGTCACGTTGTAAATATAGCGCAACGCGGCGCATGGTTTGCGTCGCCGCTGCGTCACATGCGTGACGCAACGGCGGCGCAAAAGTGGCGCAAGGGGCTTGTAAATATGCCCCTGAGTGTTTGTGGGCATAGGGAAAGATGTTCGCTCTTGGCTTATTAACAAGCGAGACTGAACTTTGCACGAGCTTTGAAATAGGGTTTGGCACCCCCTCCCCCAAGGAAAACACAAAAGTGGATCCAGGTTTACACTAGAAAAAAAGGCGAGCAATAGATTTTGATGGCAAGGAGGAGTACTGTCGATCAGTGAAGTTGGTCCTGGATCCAATTCAGAAAAATCAACCCTGAAATGTTAGTTTTTGCCCATTTACAATGAACTTCAGAACCAAAAAAAACGAGGAAATGTCCCGTGGCGTTTGATGGGTGTGTGTGTGTGTTCTTAACAAACGTGGAAAGGAAATTCCAGGCTGACGAGCGGCGGATCTTTTAAAAGTGAAAGGCGTGCGCAGTCTGCCAGGCTTGAATTTCGAAATGAAAACAGTGTGACATTTTAAAAAATGGTTGCACGGAGGCGAAATGTAAACCGTTTACAAGTTTATGTTTAGCAGATGCTCACTTTTTTCGTCCAAAGCTTCACGGGAGTAGGGAGAAGAGGGAGCTCAGCGGTGTTGGGAGGGGGTCAGGGAGGATGAAGGAGCGCAGCACTGTTGTTTTGGGCTCCCACCCGCACGTTCAGGCTGGTGTAGTTTACAGGCAGACCCATAAAATCCGCAGGCTATCTCCTCCTGTTTTGAGTAATTTACGTGTATCAGTTTCTAATTCCAACCCTTGCTTTTTTCTCCTCTGAGAAGCTGTTTTGGGCGGAGCTCTGGGACGAACAAGCCCATTGCGTGCTTTGCAGTGAGGTATTTGTTTTGGGGCTGGAAGTTGGACCGCTTTTGTGCAATAATTATACGAGAGAGATCCTCGCGCAGGCAGCTTGTTGGTTGCAGTACCTCTTCCGCAACAACAACAATTATCTTTTGTGGTTCGTAGAATCTATGGAAGTAACGCTGTAGATGGAAAACATTTACTCTCCGAGCCCAGAAATTAAGAGGGAGTGACAGATAGGGGGTGGATTTATAAGGGCCCATTGTCAGTGAAGCATCCAATGGTGTTCCAGAATACTGTATACCCGCATTTCTTACAGGAAATCTTTATCCATTTGGTGTCCGACTGAGCACACCACACACATAGCAAAGGCATCTGAATCAAAATGCAGGGGGGTAGCTTCAAGGGGGGTGTTTGGGGTGTTACACCCCCTAAAAGTGTATTCTATAGTAAATAAGTGGGTACAAGTGCTTTCAGTTGGGTATAATGAGGTATCTCCAGGGCTGTAAGTGGGAAGAACAAAATGGGACGGGAGGTCTCTCAAAGAGGCGTGGCCGATGTAATTAAGGGCGTGGCTTAAAAACATGTGAGCTAAAAATCTGTGCTTAGCATAGTGTGCCACCTGGCTGGTATTTTGCTGCTTCTGTCATTGCATCCAGATATATAACACAACAAGTAACATTACACCTACAACATGCCAGGACTATTGGTTTTGTCAATGGTTGTTAGTTTCATAAGATAAATAAGCAACAACTATGGCTTCGTTGTATATAATATTGAAAATGCTTCTGAAATGGTGACACTGTGAAAGAATTATAACGAGTCTCTTTGAAGTTACATCAAAGGCAGTGAAGGGTGGTACTCCTGCAGAGGTAAGATATGTTTCTCACCCTGAGGGTGAGGGCAAATATGGAGAACCCGATAGGGACCCGTCTCAGCACCTGCTGTTTAGAACTGATGGTGCTGAGCACCAGCAGGACCCAGCCCACTTAAAGCCCTGGGTATCTCTCGGATTTCACTGTGGATTGTTACATGCCACAATGACAAAACACACATACTCTCTCTCTCTTGTCTCTGCCTTAAAACTTGGTTAGTATGAAAACTATTGTGCTTTAAGTACCCCCCGCAATCTGCACTCCTCTGTTTTTCCACTGCTTCTTAAGCCAAGTCCTGCTTATCTCAATGTATTTAACAAGATATACCAGCATGTTTGTTGGGAAATCTGAAGCTTACACCCCCCAATCTTACTGACCAAGCTAGGCCCCTTTCAACATGTCAATTTTAATGTAGAGAACAAAGTCCACAGAATCAAAGCATTTCTCAACAGAACATTATAACCAAAGTGAAGAAGAGGAAGTATGAGATGCAGCACTTAACAAAGGGCAGCAGAGATATGGAAACAATAATGATAAGTGAAAATGGTAGACACCGAAGGTTTATCCCCCATGTGTCCCAAACCAAAGGAAACAAATAAAGAATCAGTTTACCTGAAATAATCCGTACAAGTTAGATATAGGGCCACCACTCTCCCAACATCATGAGCATGGAACTTCAATGAAAGGGAGATGTTTGGAAGGATACTATTCAGAGTTGAGTGAAAACTGGACAAAATATTGAGCTTAAAGTTTGAAGAAGGCCTTAAAAGCAACCATTCTGGCATGAACTTTAAGGAGGATTATTTGCAAAGAAGACCTCCAGTTTACCCTATTCGTCTTCCCGGAATTGTGGCTAGCAAAAAGAGAAACCTAAGTGTCAGAAACTTCAGCAAAACCTCTTTTAAACAGTCAAAGGAGACAAGCTTCAGTTGCGAATAATGGACCACTGAATTGGCTCTAGGCCTTGCCAATTCAAACCCAAAAAAAGCTGCAAAGCATATTTCTCTATAGAAGACAGACCCTCCAAGACCGCTAAAACATTCTAATCACAGGAAACTGGGCTTGCAATGAAGAAGGAGCCACCGGGCGACTGGCATGTACTGAGGGTGGTGAGGCGGATGGCACAGAAAAAAAAAATACGCTTACCTTCCTGCGCGACGCAATGCCCTCGATCGGTCTTCTCTCTTCGAGGCAAGCTCCAACGCGGGACCTAGCCAACTCCCCTAACCAATTCTGGCGCTGTTCTCTCCAGCATGAGAGAAGCGCCAGGATTGGAGGGAGCAGGCTCGCTTAGACAGCTGGGTTAGAGAGGTTTAAAATGCACGTCTGGCTGGCTGTCACAAGACAGCCGGCCAAAGAGACAGGAGCAATTTAAACTTAAGCCCATAGCTCCTTGCTGTCACCCAACAGCAATGGCCCCACCCCATCCTGACACTCAGTTCGGGACGGGTCGGTTGCTGAAAAATAAAATGGTAATAAATAAACTTTATTACCATTTTATTTTTGAGCTCTGGCCTGGGACTTTTCTTTGTGAGGCGATGCTCCTCCACTCAAATGGAGGAGCGGCTCTTGCCCATCACATACAAACTCTAAAAAGGGTAACATATTAAGGTGGGAGATCTAGTGAGACTCACATCAAGCACAAAATGGCTTCGGGTACCCTCCTTTCCATCTGCCCCAGGCGTATATCCTTGGTGTACCACTATATATTCCAACACTGCTTCGTAATCAGACTGTTCCATATTCATCGCGCCAGCATAATAGTGCATGTACACCATAGAAAGCAATTGGAACCATGCCTCACAGCTACCCAAGTATGACAGGGGCAAGGACACCAGTAGATCGTTCTTATGCATAACTGAGGGAAGTAACCCACACACCCAGCAATTTGTGGCATTAGTAGTGCTGTGCACCTGATGAAGCATCTGCAGAAACGCGTTCTCGACATAGGTCTGTCTATGTCTTTCCTTATGCGGGCCAGTGTAACAAACGAATGCTCAGGGGGAGCCGGAGTAGTCTCTATCAATTTGTGCACAGGATGCTGTTCTTC
This sequence comes from Calotriton arnoldi, assembly GCA_963921515.1. Classification (NCBI taxonomy): domain Eukaryota; kingdom Metazoa; phylum Chordata; class Amphibia; order Caudata; family Salamandridae; genus Calotriton; species Calotriton arnoldi. The sequence continues at coordinate 1,558,969 of CAWUFW010001638.1, read as the reverse complement.
TAAATACCACACCACCCCGAATAGTGTTATCGTTACGATGAGAAGGACCACTACCACCCTACTCCCAGTAGACCAACTAGACCACACAGGACTATTCTGCAGTAATGGTGGGGCCACCAGAGGCTGCTCCTCCTTCATAATTGCGCGGCCAAATGGGTACATAGAAAGAAACTTTTAGGAACTGGAGCCACAAAAATACAACCAACCAGAGGGGTACAAATCACCCAGTGTCCTTCAGAGCCTCACTGGTAGACTCCTATTGTTCATCAACGACAGTGCTATGAAGAACTCCCACGGGGGAGCTGCGCGATCGCAGCCCTTGCTGGAAAACAAATCCTCTTCTTTCAGGATAGGGCACCCTCCCTCCTTGGAAGGCACCATCAGCTAATCCTGTCCAGTGTCCAGGGCAGTGCACCAGTGTAGTTCACTCTAATCTAAAGCAGGCACCTTAGGCACAGCACCTACGCCCCAAGCTCCAGTCCTTCCCTAACTCTTGGACTGCCCTACTGGTACACTGTCCTTCCGTCGGGGTCACAGGTTGTACCTGGCAACCCCAGGCACTTCTTCATCAATAAAAAGGGGGAGAAATTCAGGCTCAGCAGGGCATTGAGACTCAGGTGTCTGTGCACCAGAAGCGGGAGCATCCGGGGCGGCCCTTATCTCTGGGGGAACCGCTTCAAATAAGACCTCGTCGCTCTCCTCATCTGTCTGTGCCCACCTCAGTCGGGCGTCAGAGAAGGGAACGAAACGAGGCGTGCGCTCCCCTTCCTGGTCAGCAATGCCATTGAGGACCCACTGATCATACGAAAGTGGTAGAGGTACCCTTTTTACATGCGATGCATGCACCCAGTGCTTCCGGCCTTCAAGCTTCACTGCGGTGCGGGTGGCGAGCAGGACAATCAGGGGCCCCTTCCACCTCGGCTCCAGGCAGTTCTTCCATTGAAAATTCTTGACTATTACAAAGTTCCCGGGTTGTAGCTGATGCCCGGGCCCCTCTGGTACTGGTTACAGTGTGTCGTGAATCTGTTGGTGGACAGAATGGAGATCTTTAGACAATTCATACAGATAATCTATCAGTAGGGGGTACTCTATCTCGGAAAAGCGCTTGGGTCTTGGGACGCCCCAGATGTTGGCGGGGCGCCCGAAGACCACCTCATACGGGGACAACCCTGTTCTAGAATGCGCTGTCGCTCTGGTAGACAACAAAGCCAAAGGTAGAGCATCGGGCCATCGCAATCCTGTGATTTCTTGAATCTTCGCTAACTTCAATTTGAGAGTACCATTGTACTTCTCAACCAGGCCTGCTGACTGGGGGTGGTTCGCTGCATGAAACTTCTGTCTAATATGCAAGCCCTTACACGCCAATTCAATGACCTTTGAATTGAAGTGACTTCCGTTGTCACTCCAGATCACACGTGGCAATCCATAGCGCGGGAAGAACTCTTTTAAGAGTGCCTTTGCCGTCACCATAGCCGTATTCTCCTTAGTGGGATAAGCCTCAATCCATTTACTGAATGCACAAATCACTACCAGTACATACTTCAAATTGTTAACTCGTTCCATTTCGATGAAATCCATCTGGAGAACCTCGAAAGGGAAGGAAGGCGGTGCAAAATTACCTGCGGGTGTAGGAGTACATTTCCCATGATTATGTTTCAGACAAATGATGCAGTGTTTCACCAAGTTTGTGGCTACCTTAGGGATATTATCATTTCGCCATACTGGGTTCAGTAGCTTACATATTCCTTTGGCACTAATGTGTGCTGGGCCGTGGGCCATGGTAACAACAGGGAGCACATATGCGTTGGGCAGCAACCATCTCTGTTTCCCAGACAAATCAGTCCAACACCCATCCTCGTCCAAATGCCCTATCCTCTCCTCCCATTCTGCCAGTTCATCTACTGTCGCCTAACTATGTATTTCCCTGACATTGTCTAATGTGTCCTCGAACATTCCATTGTCTGGAAACCACCTAGCGGGACCTGCCACAAACATCTTTTTCATCTTCGATCTAGCTGTCTCCTTAGCTGTCTGGTCCGCAAAAGCATTTCCCCTTCCAACATCGTCTGTTACTGCTTTGTGAGCGCTACATTTTATTATTGCCAACTTATCAGGAAGTGTCAGTGCTGTCAACAGTCTATGTATTAATGGACCATGCTGTATGCGCAACCCATGCGAGGTCAAGAACCCTCTCTCCGCCCAGAGGCGCCCGAAATTATGGGCCACCCCAAAAGCATACTGGCTGTCGGTGTAGATATTGACAGTCAATCCCTCACTCAACTCGCAAGCCCTAAGGAGGGCAACCAACTCTGCAGCCTGAGCCGATTGGTATGGGATACGGGATGTCTCAACTACAGTGTGTAATGTTGTGATTGCATAAGCTGCAGTGGTAGTGCCATCTGGTAGTTTGAAACAAGAGCCATCAACATATAGTTCCCCCTGAGGGTCAGATAAGGGAACATCAGTCAGGTCTACCCGTCCCTTCGTTTCTTCCTCAGTCCGAAATAAACAATCATGGACATCATTGTCCTTTTCTTCCGAAGGGAGGGGTAGTAACGTGGCTGGGTTCAGAGTAGCACAGCGTTTCATGGTAATGTGCGGAGCAAACAAAGTTAACTCATATCCAGTCAGACGCGCACTAGTAAGGTGCTGTGTCTTTGTCTTATTCAACAGTGTGTCCACAGCATGAGGTACCATGACTGTGAGATCCGTATCAAGGACGAGCCCTGCCGATTGCCTGATAGAAACTGCCACCGCCGCGGCAGCCCTCAGGCAGCTCGGGAGAGCTCTGGCGACGTTATCAAGAATAGCAGAGAAATACGCGCAGGGTCTCTGCTTACCACCGAAACCCTGTGTTAGAACAGAAAGCGCGCAACCGTCCGCCTCATGTACATAGAGCACAAAAGGCTTCTGGTAATCAGGAGTACCAAGCACAGTAGCAGAGCAAAGCGCAACCTTTAATTGCTCAAAAGCTTGCTGGTATGCAGATGTCCAAGGCAGGGCTTCATGCACTTCTTTGGTGGTCAGGTAAAGGAGGGGTTTCGTTAGTAAGGATTAGTTAGGGATCCAGAGACGACAATCCGAAGTTATACCAATGAAAGCGCGTACCTCGCGTTGGGTCTTAGGAACAGGCATATTAGTAATAGCAGCTATGCGTTCAGGTGTTAGACTACGACCCTCCTTCGACAGTAGGTGACCTAAATAGGTGACCTCCTGTCGGCAATATTGAAATTTTGAAAGGGACACCTTCTGGCCATGGTGTGCCAAATGTACCAGCAATTTAACTGTGGCCTCTTTACAACCATCTTCAGTGTCTGAAGCCACAAGGAGGTCATCAATGTACTGCAACAGCACATTACCAGGCGGAAGTCCCAAAGAGTCCAATTGGGCATTCAAAGCATGGCTATAGATACTAGGACTCTCCTGATAGCCTTGTGGAGCACGACAGAACCTAAAGCTCCTTTCAGCTATTGCAAATCCAAACAGATGTCTGCTATCTTTATGGATTGGAATGCTGAAGAAAGCATTCTTCAAGTCTATCACAGAGAAGAATTGTGCAGAGGGGGGAATGATTGTCAAGATCGTGGTAATGTCTGGGACTACAGGATACTAGGGAATCACTATTTTATTTACCTCTCTTAGGTCAATTACAAAGCGGTAAACGTGAGGGTTAGCATCAGAAGAATCCAAGGGTGCCTTTTTAAGAATAGGAAGAATAGGGCTGTTATACACATTCGCCGCTGTCTCCTCAACCACACCAGACTTAATCAAATCCTGTATTATTTGCAATAAGGCCTTTTCTCCTGCCTGGGATATCTTGTACTGGGGAATACGTGGCCATACAGCATTTTCCTTAATCTGTATAGAGACCGGTGGGATCTGGAGTAACCCCACATCCGTGTCTCCTGTAGCCCACAGTGTGCGTGGCACATCTTTGAACTCAGCGGGGAGGGGGGCATCCTTTGCGAAACATTGTGTGGCACGGGCCACCTGTGGTCCAATAGTCATGTAAACACCGTCTGGAGAACAAAAAATTGTCGCATGCAACCTTTTTAACAAATCCAATCCTAACAAATTCTCCCCACAATTTGACGTTAATAGAAATGGTGAATCAACCATGAAGGGGCCAATAGCCAAAGCAAGAGGTTTGGAAATGGGGCTGACAACCGGCACGCCTGAGAAACCCACTGAAACATTGTTTTGGCTGGACAGAGCCGCCCCCGGGACCAGTGAACGGGAAACAGAGCTATTCATAGCCCCTGTATCAACTAAGAATTTCTCAGTCGTACCGTGTAAATCTGCAGTGACATAGGGTCCACGCTGATCTACAGGCACCGGAACTGGTCCCTTGCCCTGTCCCTGGCTATCCTAGCTGTGAGACATCCCCGTCACTTCGTCCATGTCATAGTCATCATGATAGAACTGCCCCCCTTGGGGGTTGTCAAAATAGTTCCCGCTCTGTCTATGAAATGATGTATTCTCCGATCGCGTCTCCCCCCGGCCTCCTCCTCCTCTTCCACGTCCTCTAAAACCCCGACCTCTCGGGGCCTCGTCTTTCTGGACTAACTCCGGACACTCATTTCGCCAATGTCCCTCCTGCTTGCAATAAGCACATTGGTTGATCCCAATTGGTGCACTCGAGGAACCACCCCTGTTAGACCTGGGTAGCCGCTGGGCCGAACCCGAACCTCTTCCTCTTCCGTTACCCCTCGAAACTTGCTGCATCAACATCCTCGTCTTCAAGTCTTTCGACTTTTTCTCCACTTTCTCCTTCTCTTCATTCTCTCTATGCTCGTAATACTGTGCCATACTCAATATTACCGACGGGGAAGAGGTGCTCCAAGTGCTTTCTGAAGCCTCAACTTAGTCGCAATCTCAGGAAGCAAATTGGTAACAAACCTGCTGACAAACAACCGGACACAACCTTCCAATGATAGATCCTGGCCACTAAAGTCAAGAAACACTCCTTCAAACCTAGTAAAGAAATCAGACACACTCTCGTCCTTCTTCTGACGACATGCCTTCAACTTGTCCCACTCCACCCGTCTTGGCGGGATAAGAGAATGCATATAAGTGATAATGCGACCCGGTAAAGCCAATATCTCCGCCCTCGGCTTGTCACCGGGCTTGCGGTCCTTATCCCACGCCCTGATCTGATCCCATGTTCCTCCCAATTCCACCACATGATCCTGTGATTGCACTTGCCTCCATATATCCACCGGTACCAACAGGCCAAAGAACAACTCAATATCTGCTAACGTCATCACCGTGGAGGAGGCCGCATCTGTCAACTCTTTGTAATACGCAGTCAGGTTTTTCCGAGGGTCTGGCAACTGTCTTTTAAGGGATATTACCTCACTCCTCTTCCAAGGAGTATAGATCCACTGTTCCTGGAACCGAGCGTCGACTCGCGGCCTAATTACAGCATTTGCGGAGTCACACAGTTCTGATATTTCAGGATGATAAATGGGATGGACCTCTCTCATGGGGTACTGGGTCACCATTGTCGGAACCTTTTGGTGCAATCTGCCCCGATAGCCCACCAATGTCGTTATATTGCTAAAGACCTCATTAGGAGCCATATCTGCAGCATATGCCCTGTCCCGTATGTCATAGATGATCTGTGGTGCAACACCCTGAAAACACTGCTCCCACAGTCCTATTAGCATGGCCGACATGTGCTTAAGGGCATGCTGCTGTATGAAGGGCTCATAATCTTTCATCACACTCCACACATCTTCCACACTGTAGATCGGGTTCCGAGCCCACTGAGCCGCCTGATTCGCCACCATTTGCTTCTCCTCATCACCCACAGCAGAACGGACCAACACCTTGTCCATACGGTCTCGCGCTGGGGCCCGGTTCCCTTCATGTATTCCACGTACAGGTGTCTCGCCATTCGGCAGTGCTAGGGGTGTCATACTTGAGGGAGAAAGAGCAGATGATGAGACAGGTATCATCATGAAAGGAAACAGTGTCGTAGGAGTGAAAGGGGGTGTAGCAGTAGATACAGAGTCAGTAGACAGAACAGGAGAGCTAACGGCTCCCACCCCCGTTCCTAGCGTGAGCAGGGAAGGAGCAGGCGGGGCTGGGGCCGAAGCAGTTTGAATAGAGGCCGGAATACTAGGAAGAGTGGCACCAGAGGCCGGGCACTGAGATGTGGGAACCCTTGGGTATATCCGCTCAGGAGCATAAGGTGGAGGAGGGCGAGAATCCAATAGCTCTTCAACGAAAACATCACCTTCCTCTCTAGTGACATAGCATTTATCTGTCTGCAATCGAAACTTTCTATCTGCACATTCTATGCCTTTCTCTATCTTTGCCCTTTCATAGGCCACTAATTTCTGCATTATTGTTTGTGTCTGCCTCTTCCGGGCCTCTTTCTCTGCTCTCATACGCCACTGCTTTGCTTCCTTCTGCCATACTCTTAGAGAATCAAACATCGACTGCCTGCTCTTTTTGACGAACAATTTGTCCTGCAAGAAATTCAATTTTGCTCATCAAATGAGCCAGTAAGTGGCCATTGTAACTCAGTATTGTCCCTCGTATATTTATTCCACAATGTGCTAAACATAATAGGGCCAATACCGTGCTTGACATATACATCAAAATTTGGGGTACCCTCCGGAGGTTCAGGCTGGCTCTCTTCCAATCGAGCCTCAGTAGAACAACACCGACATCCAAAACACCCCAGTTTCCTTAGACAAGGCATCTTAATATAAGAAACATGCGCTGTCCCCAACGGACAAATATGACACCAACGACCAAAATAATGAAAGTAAAAAATAAAGAATACAAGTTATGTTCAAAAACCGAACCAAGACGGTCCGAGGACAGCTTCCTACAGCCCGTAGACTGCACCAAGTTCAAGAAGACAGGCTCTAGCCTCAGACCTTTTCAAGAGTGGACCAAATTTCCAGTTGGCCTGGCAGATTGTTCGCAAACAGTCCCAGGCCTTTTCGAGAACAGGCCAAATTTCCAGTTGGCCTGGCAGACTGTTCACAAACACTCTGTGTCTTTTAAAGGGTCCGCAAACCCACCAAGTTCAAGTCAAGATAGCCCAGAGACTGTACCAAGACACAGCACATCGGCTAATGTCGTTCAAGCAAGACAGTCCGAAGACCGTACCAAGACACAGCCTGTCAGCTAATGTCGTTCAAGCAAGACAGTCCGGAGACCGTACCAGGACACAGCCCGTAGGCCCGTGCCGTTCAAGAATGGCGCCATTTTTCCAAGAATCGAATCACTCACCTGGTGCACACAGGTCGAGTCAAGTTATTCTCCACTGCCGACTCTTCGGACCAAACGGTCATCTCCAAGGTTTCGCCTTCTCAGGACCCCAGACGGTGACCACTAGACGAGGAGTCGCCCGATCAGACGGGCGGGCAGCTGCGAGAACCAAGCTCGATCGTGTGGGGTACCCCGATCCGCCCGACCGACCTGACGCAACTCCGACCCTGCAGCCCGATTACGGGTGAGCTGGATCACCTTGCGGGGTCCCTGTTCGGGCGCCAACTGAAGGAAGTGGCCCTTAGGGGTCCCCCGGGTTACTTACAACCACCTGCTATGCCTTCCAAAGAAACGAAGAGTCGGTCAGACAGTAGAGAATACAAACAAGCATTTATTAGTAATACTCTGCAGAGGAGTCCAATCTGACCTGCACCCTAAGATGTCTGCCGAGGGACTGGCTCCCCAACGGCCTGCGATGCATAATCATTCTTCCAAGAACCCCCTAACCACGCCCACAGTGGAAAGTTACCGGCCTGGGCCGAACATGAACAAAGAAGGCACAGAAGGATGGGCTACCACCTGCCAGATGGGTACATGCTATCGGCAGCTCAAGGTTACCGCGCTGAGTCTCAGCGTCTCCTAACGTGGGAGCAGAACTACACACTCGGATAGGCATGCGAGGGCAGAATGGCCTATTCATTAGTAAAGTCGGGAAGCAGCCTTGAACAGGAAAGAAAAAATAATAACTAAATACAGTATTCTGCTGAGGCAAGCAGTACGAATAATGAGGCCTAGTTCAGACACAGCCTAATAGGGATTACGAAATACAAAATGGAGTCACACTTGCTAACTAAAGCTTGCACATTGCAGGGATAACTCAGTGGGTTGCATAACGTGAATACAATTGGCATCTATTTAGCCACACACTGCTAACCTAACGTAGCATGATACGAGTGCATAGCAGGAATGGGATTTTCAAACCTAACAAAAGGTAGAAGACCTTCTAAACAGTATCAAAGCACCTTCCGTTTGGCTGAAATGTCCAAACTAACTAACCAGCCTCCATGCCAAATGGCCAGCTGGAAAAGGGACAGAGTGGGATCTCCCATTCTGGATGTAGCATTAACACACGTAGGAGAGGAAACTGACATCTCTGAGAGCTTCAGAGGATCCTGATGGTGCAGGTTTGGGCTGAAAATGTAGCAGCATAAGTTGACAGTTGCAAATTAACTACACAGCACAACAGAACACAACACAATAATATCAGGCAAAGTAAAATAACACAACAAAAACATAACACAGCACAACACCAAAACTGCCTGCAACATAACAACCAGAATACAACACAATGCAGTAATGTAGCACGGAAACACAACAGCAGAAAAGCAAAACAGAACACATCAACACCACAACAAAATGCGAAACAAGTAGGACCAAATATTTTTTCCCCCAAACATATACAACTTACACAAAACTGCTTTCATGATCGGTTAGTAAAAGCTGTTTAAACCATGCAAGAGCTTACTTAACATCAAGAAGTCCCAGTCAAAATGTTTTGCGATCCGGGGTCTGATGCTCTACCCTGCGGTCCAAAAAATAATGGTGCCTGTGAGCCCGGAACAATAATGTTAAGATCAGTGTGTCTCACACCAGCATAAGTTTGAATCACAGCGCACCCACATAACTGTGATATGATCAAGCACACATAGGTCCTGTTGATTTTATATTAAAGTAAGAAAAGCAACTGTTGAACACTCTCAGATGAATTTCCTTTCCACAGGGATTCAGAAAAGCTGAGACCCACTTAGAAAAATAAATATAGCGATTACAGACCCATTTAAAACTGGAAGGTGCACAAACATGTCTTCAAATTCATATTCTACCCTGGATAACTTTGAATACAATTTGTGTAAATAGATGAAATGTTAAAGTCACACCAGTGTGGTAAACTCTCAGGGTGATGCAGTTGGAGCATGGGGAAATATGCCTGCTGCTGGCTGAGGGTAAACTTGGGAGCCTCAAATCAAAAGAGGTGCTCTTACCCTGCCCTGAGAGAGACCACACCAGGCCCCGCTCTTACATATTGTGAGATAAGCAGATCATGGCGCACATTAGAAGCGGCACCCAAATGCAGAAATACCGCCCAGCAATGGCCCTTTTCCTATCGTAATGGGAGCACTCCATGTGTCAAAATGTTACTTTGTTTGGAGCGCTGAAATCCCTTGCACAGATTGTTGTTCCCTCTTTACCATTTCACATGTGCTGGGTCCTACCTCTAAAGTTATAGCACTCAACTGTAGGTGACCCTGCCAGGACATGGAGAAGCCAATTCTCCCAGCTCACTTACGCTCTATTTCCATTAAAGAGGGAATGACCGCAGCTATTCGCTGCCTCAATGCCCTGAAAGCGTCCAGACCAATGGCCGCTTTTCTGTCCTCCAGCCTAACTTCAGACGCCTCATCAATGCAGCCATGTCCACTAAAAATATGTGCAATGTCATATACTTACATGTAGCAATAGTTTGAGCTACTACATCTGATTTATTTGTGTAAATTGAATGTTCCTGATCATTGCTATGTCATTTTATTCCAGCACAGATCTGAATTTTTAAGATTCCTTAACTGAACTAGGGTTATATTTGACTTTATGACAATTATGCCAGACGAGTGTCACTACAATGACTTTATGTGAACTTATAATCAGGGTGTAATACGAAATACCTGTTTCTAAGGCTTGGGATGTATGTACCGAAAACTCACCTAGGAGTGACAGAGCTCTAGCTTTAATGAGGAGGAGTTTGGACATCATACAAGAGCTTATAAATAATGTGAGGCTATACACAATTGAATTACACATTTACATTTCATATATTTTCAATTGGAATATATTTGAGATAGTGGCAATATTAGTGGTAGGGAGATTATGCAATTTGCCCCAAATCTCAAATTTTTAACGAAGCCTGGAAGTCCTGATTGGAACTCAGATGGGCCACTTAGCTACTAGACCACACCTCCTTCTGTATCTATAGTTAAATCGGATTAGATTGATGTTTAGAGTTGTATATGAGTGAACCGTTTCTATTAATCAGTCATTCAATTACAACATGCATAATCATGCAGGCCCTCACAAAAAATAACAAACACTGACAAATCTAATCTGTCTGTATTTAATGTGCTAACTCATGTAAACACAGGCATGCACCGGTGCACATTTTGTGCATGCTTTTACATATTGTTTTAGGTTAGTGAAGGCGTTTGTTGCCATACAGAACCTGGTGAGCTATCAGGATAATGAAGCAGGAAAGAAACAACAATTCGAGAATAGCTCTCTGTAATTTAGACGCATGGGGCTGTATTACAGAGAGTGCCATGGGAGTTCAATGGCCATGTGAGCCTGTTTGTGCGCCCCCAGGCCACTTTGGTGTTACAGAATGGGCCACAAACACTTGTGCGGCCGCTTTTGTATTACAGATAGCGATGGCGCACTTCTAGCACCAGTGCTATCATTAGATAGTGGTCCCTCATTTGCTTGGGGGTGTGGCCCTATGCAAATGAGGAAATCACTTTGCCTCTGCGCCTGACGCTGTATTATGGACACGGGTGTAGAGGCAAACATGTCTTTAGGAGTCGCACTGAAAGTGCGCAACAAAAGGAGAAAGGGGGTCACGTGGACAGGGCCGGACTGGCCGTAGCGGGCACCGGGCGTTTCCCCGGGGGGCCGCCAGGGAGGGGGACGGTTTTGGGCCACTGGGGGGCTGTTTTTGTTATCGGGGGCCAGCAATATCGGCCCCCTGTAACAAAATCGGCCGAAACCAGTCTTTGCAAACAGCTCGGCCGCACCCCCCTGCCCCCCTAGGGGGGCTGGCCGAGCAGTTTGCCAGGGCTGGTTTCGGTTCCCATTCTGGCCCTGCACGTGGACCCCCCCCCCAGACATCCCCTTGCAAGCGGGAGCAGTCACTCACTGCAGCCGCCTGCAAGGGGATCTCTCTTCCCTCTTAAAAGTGCAGGTGTGTTGCCTCCTGCACTGTGAAACACGGAGCGGCTTTGAATCAGCCGCTCGGTATTTCACTTGAAAGAGCTGCCCTCGGGCAGCACGAACTTGCAACTGCCCTGGGGGCAGTGCATTCACTGTACTACGGCGCACTTTCCCTGTTTGCGTCAGGCACACCTATTTAAAGGTGCGTCGCGGCTCAAACATAGAAAGTGCACTGTATATGTAATGACCAGGAGCAGGTCCAAATTTAACACACCATCCTAGACAACAGCCTTGAAATACTGGAATTCTCTTGATGGGAGAGCCAGAAGCAAAACATTATTATTGTTTCTAAAAAAAACGACAGAATATCAAAATCTCAAGCACCGTTCTTTAGTGGCTTTCAGATATTTAGACTTGTGTTTCTAGCAGTGGCAAAATTAAACCGTGATACACAGACACTTCAGACAAAGCAGGAAAATAATTTCAATGCAATTTAGAACATGGATAACGTTGTTTGTGTGATTCCAAACTCATGGAAGGTGTACTAAATTCTTAAAGTTGTTGGCAGGCAACATCATTTTGTGCACACATGGGTAGAAGTGAGCAGTTTCCTTGTAGACGTTTGACTGTTCTTGAAATAAAGGAAAAGTTAGCCTCCTGACAAACCTGGTTCGAAAGCGCTCTCCATCACTACCTTTTGGGAACTGGAACACCAATCAGAGGAGCCGGAAATGCTGACCGAATGCTGCCCCATTAACAAAACAAGCAATGTTGATACTGTGCGTGGGCGACCGAGCAAACCCAAAGCACAAGCAGAGTAATTTCAAGATTTGGAATTCAAAGCAAGCAATAAATGCCATGGGAAAATCTAACTAAACCTCTTTAAAAGTCACAGTGTTTTATTTGTAAAATAAAAAGTTCCGTGTCCAAAGCGCTGCTCAGAAGCATAGAATCATTTAGGGGTCGCCAGAGGTCGCAGCTGCGACCCCTAGAGTGCAGCTTGCGACCCTTGGCAGGTTCCTTGCGACCCCTCTCTTTAGGACAAAACTAGATTGGATTGGGTTGCTGCTCTGCAGCGCTGAATATGTGTATCTCGGATTCCGCTTCTGTTTTATTTATTCTTTACACGTTGGCTCGGTTATTTATTCTTTACACGTTGGCTCGGTTATTTATTCTTTACACGTTGGCTCGGTTTTTCCTGGAAAACAATACTTTATGTGCCGATCTGGCCTGCTATTTGCTAACAGAGTTTGGTAAAGTGTTAGGGAAAACTTCCACTGTTCACTTCACCAAGCTGGCATTAAAGCACCACTATTTGGGGAAAGGGGAGCTTGTTAACCCTTTCATGCTATCTGTCTGTGATGACTTTTTTCAGTTTTATAAAGCACAAACTCTGCCCAAGGGCATTGGAGAGCTTTTCCATGAGCAACAGTTACATTACACAGAGTCAGATTCTTTTAAGGCACTGGGAGATTAAGTGATTTGCCCAGAATCACAAAATGTTGAGCCAATGCTGAGACTCAAACCTGCTTCCCTTGTTCCAAAGTCGGCAGCTCTGACTGTAATGCCAGTTCAATGACCGAGGTTATGTCACAATTCACTGTTCGCAGGCACAGCCAGTAGCACTGTGTATCTAGCAGGGACATTTATGGAAGATTTAAATCAGTCAGGATTTATAAAGCATTGCAAATCACCTGACAGGGTAGCCAAGCTCTTGCAGGTCCCAGAGGCTTATTTGAACAGCCAGGTCTTGAGGGCCATTTGAAATTCCGGAAGTGAGGTGATGGTCCGAAGTTGCATGAGGAGGCTGTTCCAAGTCTTTGCTGTGATGTGGGAGAAGAAGCGTCCTCCACTTCTGCTTCGGTAGATGCAGGGAGTATGGGCAAGTGAGAGGGAGGCAGAGCATAGTCTTCTCGACGGTTGGTGGTAGTTCAGGCGGTGATTCGTGTAGGCAGGTCTTTGGTTGTATAGAGCCTTGTGTGCGTGGGTCAACAGCTTGAATTGGCATCTCTTCTGTACTGGGAGCCAGTGAAGTTGCCTGAGGTGGTGTGTGAGGCGGGTTCGTCGGTGAAGGCCGAGGATGAGTCTGGCCGTGGTGTTCTGTATGGTTTGAAGTCTTTGTAGGAGGTGTTTGGCGATTCCTACGTAGAGTGCGTTGCCGTAGTCCAGTTGGCTGGTGATGAGGACCTGTGTCATTGTGCGTCTAGTGAGTAGGGGTAGCCACTTGAAGATCTTACATAGCATGCACAGCATGAGGAATAAGGTGGAGGAGATGCTGTTGAACTGGGATTTCATGGTGAGCTTGTTGTCAATGATGATTCCAAGGTTTTTGGCATGGTCAGAGGGACTGGGTGCAAGTCCTATGTCTGATGGCCACCAGGAGTCAATCCATGTGTTGCTGCTGTTGCTTAAGATCAGTACTTCTATCTTGTCTGTGTTCAGCTGCAGGCAGTTGTTCTTCATCCATATGGTGATGCCTGTCATGCATCTGTGGAAGCTGATTCTGGTGGTGCTGGGGTCATCGGTGAGTGAGAGGATGAGTTGGGTGTCATCCGAGTAGGAAATTATGTTGAGACTGTGGGATCTGACGATGTTTGCCAGTGGGGTCATATATGCGTTGAAGAGTGTGGGGCTCAGGGATGAGCCCTGGGGCACACTGCAGGTGATCTCCTTGGGTTCGGAGGTGAACGGTGGGAGGTGGATACTCTCTGTACTTCCAGAGAGGAAGGAGGTGATCCATCTGAGCATGTCCCCTTGGACCCTTGGATGCTGAAGTAGTGGAGTCTTTCGATCAGCGTGTGGTGGGATATGGTGTAAAAGGCTGCCGAGTGGTCAAGGAGGATCTGAGCTGATGTTTCCTTTTAGTCAGGGAGGGTTCAGATGTCATCGGTGGCTGCGATCAGGGCGGTTTCAGTGCTGTGATTGCTGCGGAAGCCGGATTTGGAGGTGTCGAGTAGCTGGTTGTGCTCCAGGTATGTCATGAGTTGCTTGTTGATCTTTTCCAGTACCTTCACTGGGAATGCGAGCAGGGAGATTGGCTGGTAGTTTTGAGTTTGTTGGGGTCAGCGGAGGGCTTTTTGAGTAGTGGTCTGACTTCGGCCACTTGAGAATGAAAAATGCAGCTATAAGATTATAAATGTTTCATTTTTGATCTGTTAATGTCTGGCACTAAGACTTTATTGGGTAAAAATAATGCTGTTGAGTGTGCATTTTTCTATCCATTCAAAATTGTAAAACTAATAACACCCCTGAAGCTGTGAGATGTTGGGCAAACATGAAATTTCAATTGAAATGATGGACTCGGACTGTATTGCAGCTAAATAAAGATAACAATGAAATGGGTGCATATGCATCATAAAGCCTCATAATGATTGTACCAACTGTGGTGCCTGCATGCCTATCTAAAAATTACACTAAAGCCCTCACTAAGAGTGGCAATTTAATCCCAAAGAGTCTGATACCAGCACCACTGAAAATATAGGGTCTGCTGGGAACACTTTCATTTCAGTTGAACTTGGGCCCAGATTTACTAACACTTTGCGTCGGACTTGTATTACTTTTGTATAACAAAGCTGGTGTAAAGTGTTTTGGTAGGATTTACTTTCCAATGCAAATCATGGTTTTCTTTTGAAAGTTGCCTAAAGTAAGGCAAAATAGCTCTCTGTCCTGCTTTGTGCTACTTTGCGTTAAGGGGGTGCACCATTGGTGGTACATTTTATCATCTTTACATGTTTGCCGCACAGTACAGCACTCATACAAAGTGGGTAAAGTATTAAAGCATATCTTTTATACTAGAAAGGTCCCCTTCCACTACAAAACCTATGCTCGAAATAATGCACACACTCATGCCCTATGATGCAAGGGTGTATGCCTTGATGCATGGCAGCCTAAAGTGCAGCAGCACAAAGTGAGAGGAAAACAGCATCTTAACTTAGTAGATATGGTGCTGTGCTGCTCTCTGTCGTTCACGCAAATCAGCAGAGCAACGTTGGTTGCTGCATTGTGTGAAATGTTAGTAAAGTTGCCCCTTGATGTTTGCTGAGTATTTCACAGTTTTAGGGGCATCAGTAATTTAACAGTTTTGACTGAATAGAAAAATGTGCATTAAATATATTTTTGGACTTTTCGTTACCATTTATTCTAGATTTATTAATTTCACTTTTGTTAATGCCACCATAGTCAAAGGTTATATTGTGTTACTTCATGTGATGTCATCTGGGGTAAAAGGGAATGTGATTTCACTTCCGCTACCCCCAGGGCACAAGTGCTAAAAAAAGAAGTGGGGGGACTAACCTAGTTAATCAGTATGCAAGTGGCATCGCAGCGCGTGGCATTGCAGCGCGTGGCATCGCAGCGCGTGGCATCGCGGCGCGTGACATCGCAGCGCGTGACCGCAGCGCGTGACATCACAGCGCGTGACATCACAGGAACTGGCATCACAAGAAGTGACATCAGATCTTAAGCCCTCACATATATGTTTAGCAGGTGTATCATGAGTACATTTGAGCACATTTCGCGCATACTTGCAAACCCTCCTGATTTAGGCAGAAGATTCACACTTTTGTACGCTACACATAAAACAATGTTACCTTTTATCAGCGTTAAGTTTTCTCTAGCCATAGTGCTTTAAAAGAAATAGTGATATTTAAATTATTACAACGCCTCCTCAGGGGTATAAGCGCTATATAAATGCTATTTATTTTGTGCAAATGCTGGGAAACATCAACACATCTGAAGTTTCTACAGTGCATGCATATCTCCTAAACAGAGCCTGAACAAAGTTAAAAGCTGCTGCTCTTCAGTATGTGTGAAGTGCTAACAAGGTGTGAGCCTTTGTTTCCCTTCTGCTGCATTTGCATCAGGTGTGAGGCTCCTGATTGCTCCCAGCCAGGAGACTCCAACAAAAGGAGGCCTGATGACCCCTCCGATTCGGCCTTTGTTATGGGCCCAGCAGGAGTCAGAACTAAGAGAGCCCCGTCCCCGCCTGCACGTTGTAGCAGATAGAAAGCAGATAACAACGTGCAGGCGCTGCAGGATGTGTCCCGGTGTTTGTAAATTACACCGGGACGAATTCAGCATATTTTACAGTGGGGCCACACTTCTTGGCAGGGTGGACGGCGTCCACCCTGTGAAAAAAGTGGGGGGACGCCGTCCACCCTCGTGTACCCCCGACTCGTGCCCTGGCTACCCCTGGTATTTTGGTGAATCGACATCCATGCTCGGAAGTCCGCAGTCAGCGCTTTTAAGTGTCAGCGTGTCAGATACCAAGGCTGCGTTGTCCTGAATCCACCTCAGGCCTCTGTAACCATTATCAGACTCTCCCTGACCCTCGAACCCACTCTTGCAGGCTCCTGCTTTCTCCCTTGACAACTGGTTTTCCTTCTTTCTCTTCCTTCTTTTTTCTGTTTGTGTATTTTTTCCTCTTTTGCTCTCAAGGGAAATGTCTGACGGGGAGGAAAAATAAGTGCCAGTCCCTAAAAATGAGTGCGAGTGACTCCCACCGGCAAACACCAGGTCAAATTAAGCACTGTTCATACATAAGTTATTTCTTAAACAATTGTAAGTGGTTTAGGATAATATATTAGATTATATCAGTGTGAGTGACATTTGTTTAAAACAATCAGTTCTAAACATAAACGTAAGAATAATTCCGGAATACCTCTGTGACTTAACATCTTTGCCATGAGTCAGCCAAGAAAGAGATCTGTTTGTCGTCTGCACCGTTTACCTTGTCTTTGTTGTTCCATGAGAATCAATATTATTTCCTATTAAACTATTTAGGGATGGGGTTATTTTTTATAGTTATATTTTATAGCACATGTCCTGAAATGACTTCACGATATTCTTAAATTTGTCACAAAAGCAAAATGAGGCTCTATGAAGTAAAAAAAAAAGATTTGAGTGGGATTACACAAGTTGGCAAACTGAGGAAGCTGGGATTTGAGCCCAGGTTTCCTGGTTACACATTGTGCATTTCAGTCCCTGTCGGTATCTCCTTCAATAACCCATATAATAACAAGGTGTTTTTTAATTTCATGAGCTAAAGAAGCATGCGATAAATCAGTTTGACAGTGCAGGTGTAAAAATATATAGAAAATAGTGCAGTGTCAACCGAAAAGGAAGACAAAACACTTTGGGGCATATTAGCAAGACTGGCGATAAAATTATCGCCGCTTTAGCGGCAGGAAACTGCCGCTAAAACGGCGATAATGGGCTTGCTAATATGCGTTATGGAATTCCAATAGAAGCCCAGGTTAGATATGCAGGACATCTAACCTGGGCTTCTATTGAATTCTATAACGCATATTAGCAAGCCCATTATCGCCGTTTTAGCGGCAGTTTCCTGCCGCTAAAACGGCGATAATTTTATCGCCGGTCTTGCTAATATGCCCCCTTATCTTTAAGTTACTATCACTCGCTTTCCTGAACTTAAACAACAAGCATTGGCATAGCCAATAGGTCTCGCTTTTGGGACATTATAAGTGTTTAGCCATGCAACAGTTGATGTTGCACCAAGGATATTGTGCTGCAGAATGAAATACTTATAAAGGTCCCAAAGGCGAGACCTATTGGCTATGCCAATGCTTGTTAGTTCAACCAGCCTTGGTCTTGTCTATGCATTGTGCTGACTGCAGTTTTGCCTTTCGAATTAGGAAAAACAAAACTACAATTACCAGGGTGCAAAGTTGTAAAAACAGGACTGTATGAACTTCCCGCTCCAGGAATATGACAACTGGAGATCCCTTGGAAAGTTTTACATTGCGTGAATAGAATGAATAATTTATCTTGCATTGTATACACTTCAAACTGAAATGTTTCTTGGCGGTCAACACTTTGAGGCAGGTAAGAAAATAGAAACGAAGTTAAAAACAAAATCAATTTTTTCTGCAAATTTCCTTTCTAGTTTGGAACTGGTTAACACATGCGGCATTGTAAGGCGGAAAGTAGAACTGTGAAAGCGCACTGGATTTTTTAACTGCAGTAAGTTTGTACGCTTTGTTTAGTGGTCATAATATCTCCAATTTCGAACTTCTTTTCAGCCATTTCCGCAGTTCATTGTGAAAAAAAGCAACGAGTGGAATTGTGGAATGGAAAAAGATAAAAAAACGTACGCTCACCGTTTGATTTATAAATTAAAGGTTGATTTTTCTGCCTCTGGTCACACAGTAAACAAGCAGCGGTGGGCGCTGGGAAATGCACTCTGGCGCACAAGGGTCATACACACACGGAAGCAGAGACACTGGCACAATTATATAGGGAAGCACGCAAACCCACACATAGAGACACACACTGATGCAGAGAAGCATAAACACACAGACCAACAAACTGGCAAACTGATAAAGACAAGTCCATACACACACGGGTACAGGCAGCATATATACACAGACACGCACAATGGTACACGGAAGCACGCGCACACACGCAGTGATACAGTTAAGCCTACCCGTGCACAATTTAAAGAGAAGTGCACACACAAACAAATCACACTGATAAAAGGAAGGACAAAACACACCAGTACAGTCAGGCACACACACATAGTTCCAGGAAAGCACAATCAATAACACACAATTTCCACTTGCGTATACAAAGAAGCACACAAACACAGAAACATACAAACTCAGTCAAACTAGATTACATTGAACCACACATAAAAACGCACATGCAAATGCACATGGCCAGTGCCAGAAGCAACCACTCGTACACTAAAGCACACATGCATAAAACACACACAAAACGAACGCACACAGTACACATATGGAACACACCCAGGGGAAGCACACATTCCCAGAGGAACACGCACACACACACTGCACTACGCTTTTACCCAGGCTTACCGCTCACCTATCCATCCGCACACCCCCTCGTCCCCTGTCTGCCCCTCTCTCTTTCACACACACACACGCGCGCTACTCTCGTACTTGCTACTGTTCAGCGCAACATAAACATTACTGTGATATAAAAACACACAGGCCAGTTCATTACAAATATAACTAGTCTGAGAGAGGAGTTTGAAGGGGGCATGCTTATAAATGCCTCGGGAAACAAATGCATGTGATGTAGAAATCACATTAGTGGGTGTTGGATACGGCTGTTGGAAGGGTGGTGTTAAAAGTAACGTCAGGATGTGATTTGTCACGCAAAGGTTGACGAACCATACCAGCTGTGTTTGTTAAAACTACCTATGTGGTGTGCTGTCTGTGACCTCGGCCCGAGCCTCTTACAGGCTTGTTTTTAGGTCTCGCCCTGAGCCAGCGCTTGCGCAGATCTGGGCAAGACATTTAGTCAGTGGGCTTTCAGAAATGCGACCACATCTTTTTTGGCTTGCCTAGAGCGTGCGGGTACGCGCACAATGACAAGCAGAGGCGCCATATGGCTTTCCTCTCTCGTCATGGTGCGCGCACATCGCACACCACTCGCCAGCCTGTTTCCTTTTGCCGTCGCGCGCGCGCACCACTCGCCTCCTTTTTAAAAAAAAATTTTTTATTTGCTATTCTAAAAAGGGATGCATGCATCACTACTCAGGCTCTCACATGCATTACAACGGGCGCATGTGTGTGACAGCATGCGTTATGATTCGGTGTGTTCATGTGACATGAGACAATCGTATACATGAATAATGATGCATTCAATCGCTTTGGTGGCCGCCAGTTGAAATAAAACTCATTACAAGATTGCCAGCTATGTGTATGCAAGCGTTTACATGCAAATGGCAAAAAGCATTGGCAAAGCAAATAGCTCTGCCTTTTGGATCCGAGACATATTCAATTTCCATACGCGTTTTCTCTGTATATCTGACAATTCTCTTGTTTTTTTCTTTATTTCATCACTCGTCCCATTTCTCACCTTTTGTCCTTTCTTTGTTTCTTTATGATTTGCATTCTTTCTTTTTTATTTCGCTTGCCCTTTCCTTTTTTCACTTCTCCCTTACTTGCTGCTGCTTGGCTTCCTTTTCTTTCTTCCTTCTCTCATTTCTCTGCTGACCTAGTTCCTTCACTGTTTGCTTTTATTTTTCTTTCCTCCTCATCCTGTGTTCTTTCTTTTCTTGTTAAAGGTGTTGTGGTCTTAGTTGCAGGTTGTTCGCATCTTTTTTCCATTTCCCCTTTTCTGCTGCTGATTTTTTTGTCCTTTGGCTTCACATACTCCAGCTACATCAGCAATGTATAATCTAAAACTAGATTTGCGTTCCTCTTTCCCTTCTAACACAGGTACCAACCCATGCTCTGTCAACAATGGTGATTGCAGCATCACTCAGCACTACCACACCACCACAGCACCACTCAGCACCACCACAGCACCACTCAGCACCACCACAGCACCACTCAGCACCACCACAGCACCACCACAGCACCACCACAGCACCACTCAGCACCACTCAGCACCACTCAGCACCACCACAGCACCACCACAGCACCACCACAGAACCACTCAGCACCACCACAGCACCACCACAGCACCACCACAGCATCACTCAGCACCACCACAGCATCACTCAGCACCACCACAGCATCACTCAGCACCACCACAGCACCACCACAGCACCACCACAGCACCACACAGCACCACACAGCACCACCACAGCACCACCACAGCACCACCACAGCACCACTCAGCATCACTCAGCATCACTCAGCATCACTCAGCACCACCACACCACCACCACAGCGTCACTCAGCACCACCACAGCGTCACTCAGCACCACCACAGCGTCACTCAGCCCCACCACAGCGTCACTCAGCACCACCACAGCATCACTCAGCACCACCACAGCATCACTCAGCACCACCACAGCGTCACTCAGCACCACCACAGCACCACCACAGCACCACCACAGCACCACCACCACAGCACCACCACCACAGCACCACCACCACAGAAAAACCAAATCGATTTCAAGAGGTCTCCTCCTATACAACGCATGCGCGTTGCGTAGGCGAGACCTAAAAAGGCGTGATTTTAGATGTGGATCAACACCTCCATTACAGCAATTAAATAGATTTGCGAAATAAAGTTGCACCCAAGATACCATAGAGGGTGCTCTGGGCTACAGGTGTTCATGAGACACAAGTGAAATGCAGCTGACAAAAAGAGATGTATTTACACATCCTCCTTGTAGTTTAAGCAATAAAGCCAATTTTATATATCCCAATCAGCTGCCCTGCGCTAAGGAGGGATTGGAGCAGTGCTTGGGTGCTTGTTCGGACTTTCTTTAGGGGCCAGTCCCTGTGGTACAAGGGCTGCAATCACACACGGTCCAGCAACTCACCTCGCCCTCTGCTCACCAATTCTCACCTTACCATTTTTGAAGCCGCTGCCCTTTTTATTGCAGTATATTTTCCAATCACCTGGATTGACAGCAAAGGCTAATGCTTACTTGGTAATGCTTTGCTGGCAAAGTAAGAATATAATAGGGACTTCCTCCTTACTTAGGACTGCTCACTGCTACATGGGCCATTTCCAGAGACGTGTTAAGGCACAGGCAAAGTGTCCAATCGCACATGAGCCTCGCTTACCAAAGGGCCCCGTCGGTAATCAACGTTCTCTGTTTTGAACTGCTGCCTACTTTGACCATTTCACTATATAAACATGCCTCTCGTTCTCTGTCTGCCTGTACCTCTGACTCTGTTTCTTTCTACCCAGTGACATTTTAAGGATTTTATGGTCCTAAGCAGTGGCGGCCGGCAGGGATTTGGGGTGGTAAGGCAGGGTTTTGGGGTTTGGGGGGGGGGGGTGTACAGGTGGGGGTAAGGGACTGTTAAAATTTTTTTTTTTTAAACTTACCTTACTGTTGCGTCTCTCCTCCATCTCTCCTAGGCACCCCTGAGACAATCACAATGCTGCAATGCAGCGTTTTGATTGGTCTGAGCGCCCTGTTTCGCAGCTCTGACGGGGAATGGGAGCCTGGGCATGTTCTCCACCCAGGCTGTAATGAAGCCTGGGTGGAGGACATGTAAAGTGCGCATGACTGTTTGGCCGGCCCGAGACGGTCGGCCAAACAGTCATGTGCACTTAGCGTGCCCACCACTCCTCCCCCTGCTCTGTGAGCAGAGCAGCTGCACCCTGCCCTGCAAAACTCCGGCAGCAGGAGAAAATAAACTGATAATAACATCAAATTATTATCATTTTATTTTTCCTTTATTTCACTGCTGCAAAGCAGTGGGGCGACGCGGAGGAGCCACCACTGGTCCTAAGCACAATATATTGAGGCTATTTGTTTGACACTATTTTTGAAAGTTTAACGTACAATTCAGGACAGTATGGCGTCATATCATGTGAGATTTAATTAGCAGGAAATCGGTAATAAAATCGAAGTTGTTCAGAACATTGCCCCCAGCATTTCTCTTGTCTGGGGTCCCCAAAATCCTTAAGATGACACTAGCAATTTCAGGCTAATGAAACAGGCGTGAATAACACGACAGAGAGAACGTTTATTGATCCCCTTTCCTTGGTTTGAGTGGTTGACCACTGGAGTTCACCCCCAATAAGTCAAACCCTTCCCACTCAAACTGTGGCTAGTATTGCTAACACACGGAAGCCTGCTCACTTACCCCCAAATTAAACAAATGGAAAGAAATCATCAGAGGGGTGGGCTTACTGAGTGGTTTCCCCTCCCAGGGCTGGCTTTAGCACTGGTGACGCCCGGTGCGACAATGTTTGTTGGCGCCCCCCTAATGACCACCTCCACTATGGATACTCTCACTACCACACTCCAACGGTGCCCCTCATCGCTCCATAACCACTCTCACATGCATTTCTTATGAGAAACAGTGTTTACATCGCATGCGCTAAAACGCATACGATTACAACGCGATCGTTACAATGACTGCGTTGTTACAACACAAGCCATTACATCGCAAGTCGTTTCTACGACTTGCTGTAGGGGTGCGCTAAACTAAGAAATAGTATAATTTACTATTCCAACACCTTCCCTACTGTTGCACACGCTGGAGTTGGAATAGTAAATTATACTATTCCTAAGTCCAGCGCGCTTCTACAGCAAGTCGTAGAAACGACTTGCGATGTAATGGTTTGCGTTGTAACAACGTGGTCATTGTAACGACTGCTTTGTAATCGCATGCGTTGTAGTGCATGCGATGTAACATCGCATATTTATATCTTTTGTTTTATAGCACCACTCATACCAGTGTGGAGTGTTAGAGCGCTTTACATCACACATATTACACAGAGGCAATAATCATATGTGTGTGAACCAGTGTATAAGAAATGTTACAGAAGACAGAGGACTACAGGGTGTAGGAGTCACATGTCATCCATACTGGGAGTGCTTGGTCTGGAGAAGCACAAACTCAGAATTTAAAACATTACACCATGGTTGGGGGTTGTCTTTAATAATAAGAATTGATTTCTACTCAAATGACCCTTTTTGCGACATTAGGATAATGAAAGACTGGGTAATAAGACATAATGTTCTACCCTATATCTTGCAATTTGCATGCAGCTCTTTGGTGACTGTTAATAGGTCACTGTTCAATATTACGATTTTAAATTATAAACTGCAAGTAACAAATGGATCTCTATGACAAAAGCAGTAACCAACTGTTCTATTTATGTTATATGCACTTCTGTGATCTGCATGCTGCACGTTTTTTGCAGCAGGCATATTAACCCTCTGTGCTACCTTCTGATGAGTCAAAACGTACACTAGACAAAACTCAAATCTCTCTCCAGCAGACCTATTAATCACCACAGTTATCTTGATTTTTTTTATTGTCCCCTGGAAATTGCTGGGGAAAAAAGCTGCAGTTGATGCTTTTACATCGACAATATATTTGAAACCACGGCGCCCCCTCCCCCCCCTTAGTCAGAGACCGGCGCCATTACACCGGTTGCACTGCCCTGGAGCTAGCCCTGTCCCCACCTTCACTTGCACTTTAAAGGCAATTTGCAGAGGATGGGTAAAGTGGTACACCTCCTTTAAAAAAATTGATGATCCAGCATTGGAACTCTGACAGGACAACTCACTGGCGTGCCACACTGCTCAGCCCTCTTGACATTATGCAATAGGCAGCGCAATACCGCAAGGCAATCGTCCTCATTACCTACTGTGGTACCATTCTAGCAAGTATGGGAGGAAAGCCCATATTCTAGCCAAACCATGTATAATGGAGAACTAGAACAACATACAAGTCTCACCTCAAGGAAACTTGTTACAAATTATTTCTTTGCACTGCATTGCTTCTCAGTAAATGTGCTTTTGCAAAGCCAATAGGTTTGCCTTTCATGTGGTAAAGTATACAAAGTTAGGTGTCAGCAAATGCAGTGATGGTGGTGATGTTCATAATGGTTATGGTGGAAGTGGTGGTAGCAATGGAGTAGTGATCTTGGTAATTGTGGTAATAGTGGTAGTAGTGATGTTAATGGTGGTAGCAATGCTGGTGGTGGTAATGGTGGTGATAGTGGCAATAGTACTGGTGTTAATGATGCAATGGGTGGCAGCAGTGATGGTGATACTAAAGGTGGTGGGGTTATGGCTCACATTGAAGTCCTGACGAAAACATTAAAGAAAGTCTACTGCTGCATAGAAAATACAAACAGAATTGACTTAGTTATACAGTGAATGTATGCAATAAATAATTGAATGTGTGAGAGTATTTTTAAGATGTGTAATACTCTTTCATGCATTGTAATGCGATCACTCCATAGGCTGTGGAATGAGACACTAAGCAGTCAGTATTATGAGGTAAGAGAGAAATGCTGCTGTGAGTCGGCCAACCAACTTCATATACATATATTAAAGAACTTGGAACAATACATCTTGAAGACAGCTGAGCTGTGAAGCCAGACCGAATCATCCAATAAGTAATATTCACAGACGGCATTTGAAGTAATCCTTGAGTCCTTGCATAAAATTCAGTGACTTGAATCTGTCTGTGAAAAGTTAAAGATGCAGCCTTAGTTGAGTATAATAAGCAGGCTTGGGGAAAAATCCACTTAGATTTGGACACTATGGAAGGTTCCAGCCTGGAGCAGTGCAAAAACGATGGAGAATAATCTTCCACTTATATTGCAAAACACCAGATGATTGGCAGTGCATGAACGATGGAGAAGAATCTTCCCCCTATATCACAAAAAGTCAGAGGATTGGCAGTGCACCAATGATGAAGATGGATCTTCCAGATATATCACACAAGGTCAGAAGATTAACAATGCAACAACAGTGGAGAATGATCTTCCACCTATATTACAAAACACCAGAATATTGGCAGTGCATGAACGACGGAGAAGGATCTTCCACCTATATCACAAAAAGTCAGAGGATTGGCAGTTCACCAAACAATGGAGAACGATTTTCCACCTATATCACAAAAAGTCAGATTGATAATGCACCACCAAGAGTGATGGATCTTCCACGTATATCACAAAACGTCTGAAGATTGGCATTACTTCAATGATGGAGAAGTAATTTTCACCTCTATCACAAAAAGTAAGAAGATTGGCAGTCTTTGAAAAGCATAGGTAGACATCCTTTTTTCAGCAGCAGCCTGAAAAGCACACATGTATGCATGAGAAGTGTAAGTTTCAAAGTCAGAAAGATCAGTAATTCACAGAATATATTGGAGTATATGACAAAATTATATAAGGTAGTCTTGCAAATGAGGTGGCTCATGTGAAATATTACCATGGGTTCAAAAGTTCAGTCATATCTTACAGAAGAGCATATTTAATCTATAAGGGGAACAATAACATATGTAGATCAAAGTGGTTCCTAATTGTTTCATGTGACAGAAAAAATCTCTCATTCCCATTCTTTTCTTTGACAAATCACATGCTTTCTTGATACATAATTTATGAAAGTAGAGAATAATGTATGCTAGAATTATTCATGGGTGGAGGATTAGGCACTGTGCCTATGAGTTTCTCTCACTGAGTAGATTAGCGGGTCACTTCCCATTACCTGACAGAGGACAAAATCTTGAAGACAGTGTCTAGTACCAAATGGAGGATCATAGACCTTGATCCCATGAAACAGTTGAAAATGTCAATTGTCAAGATGTTGATAATCTTCAATTTCCTGAATGTATGAGACTGTCAATTGAGGACTGCTTGAGCACCAATCATGAACGAATTTTAAATAACCACTCTGTAAATTATTTCTATTTTGTTTCAGGGTATACAAATCTGTATCTTGAGGTTACCCTGAAAATCTGCCTGACCTTTGGTGTTTGGGGACGAACGTTGGACACCACTGCAAGAGTTTCTAATTTTAGTCTGTGATGGGCAAAATTGTTTTCAAGATAACCATAATGTAGAGTTTTTGTATTTAGGTACATTGTATGTGATTTTGCACATACATATTCTGAAAATCTGGCCTTCTACCTGCCTTCAAGGTCCAACACTGGACATTCTGGTATAGAAAGCCTGCCACAGTGAATAGAACATTAGTGAAAACTCTTACGTTTTGATGATGCCTTTAGATTCAAGAACAGAGTCTGTTCCTGGACATATTGATCATCCCTAGTGAGTGCAGTCAGTTCCTAGGTTACACCAACACACAATCTAAACCTAATATAGCACTTTGCTCCCTTTTAGCATTCCAACTTTAGAGGAATAGATTTGAAAATAAGTGCGAACAACAAAATGGGGTTCCTTCCAGGATAAGGAGACACTGTTTCATGAGAAAAGTGTCTCACATGGATGCATCTTGAATTTGGTTCTACTTCATGGCGAATGTATGTTGTACACTCAATGGAAGGGAGCATAGTGTTTGATGTTCTGTGATCTTTTACAAATTGCTAAGATACTGCTTAGTTAAGGTGTATCCAAAATTGGTCCATGATGGATGTACGCATGCCATATTTTCAAGATCATCACATGAGTAAATTGTACTTGTATTAATCTAAGTGGGAATATTTTGCAAAGTCACCAGTTATCTCAAATCTTTGACATGAATAATGACTTCAAGGACAACTGCTTCTTCATTACTATATAAACTTTTACAAATTGTCAACTTGGATTTGGTGCTTTTGGGAGAGATTATTGATAGCATCTGGAGAATGGGCAAATGGAGTGACTATTGCTACACTTTTGTTGGGGCCCTTGACTCCATGAAGTCAGTTTATGGAGAGCAATTTACCCTGCAGAATGAGGAGGAAGGTCCTCCGCCTTCTCCGCAATAGATGCACGGTTCTCCTACTGAAAATTCTATATCAATAATTATTAAATTTGAAAATTAATTGGCAGAAGGCTAGGTGAAGTTTCTGAGGATATTGTCAGCCTTTGGCATACTCTCTTGTCTCTTCCATACATTTATTTCCTCAGTGAAAGTTTTCAATTGGTGAAAAGTTTTAGAAGTATCTGTTTCAGACAGTACTCTTAGTCCATAGACGTTGAATGGGCTTGGGTAGTGATACGTCCTTCAATAAGCCCTCTAAGCAGAACAAAATGAGAGGCGATAAAGAGGACATTTGTCTGATGCTTGTGCATTGTAAAAATGCTGGCCAGAACTTACATAAGTACCTGTGCCTAGTCTAGAAAGGTATATGAGAGCTTGAATTACAGATTTTGATGATGTAATCAAGGACAAAGGTAAGAAACACTGAGTTTGAGCCCAGAATATATGATTGTGCATCTTGCTGTCCCAAAGGCATAAAGGATTCTGCTTCATCATTTCAGTGATAAATAATGGCAGGTCACTTGTCACTTTTGAAGAAGTGGAAAAATGTTCTAACAACAAAAAAATTGTGGACTCAAAACACACTGAACAAAAGCAAAGAGGGGCTCAAAACTGAGAAGAGCATCGAAGATTGGTGATAATGTATACCTTGTGCTTTAGTCTTCTCTTGATTTTTTTGAGATTTTGCAAGGACTTAGGAAGAAAATGTTTCAGTACAGCTTAAGATAACAAAAGGATAAACCTGAACTTCAAGGAACGAGATCTCACTCCTTCTCTTGAACGTTTTTGGGTAGACAATACAGGGACAGTAGGCCCTATTGGTGGATCTGATTATGACATTCATGTTGTTTTGCATTTTTGTTATTAGTGTACAGCATGGTACAAAAAACAAAACAATAGTGAGCACCGTACAATGGTGGCATGCAAGAACCAGTGAATACATGGAAGCACTCGGTTTGCGGTCAGGGCACGCCTAGCCACCAACGAAGGAACTGGGGTCAGGGTGCCATGTGGTCAGAACAGGCTTTAAGAGGCTACATGGGGAGAAAGCGTGGGGAGGCTCATCCCTTGGGGGGTATAGGGGTGGAGATGCACAAGGGGGAGACCGTGGGGGAGAGGAACGGGAGGGGAGGACGGGAGAGAGGGGTAAAGGCTCACCATGGGCCTTGCAGCATCTGGAAGAGTGGGGGTGACGAAGGAGGTGTGGCCCAGGGACAATGACAGCCCACAGGGAGGCCAGCAGGGCCAGAACCGAAGCTGAAGCTCGGGGGACCACGGAAACCGAGAGCCTCGTCCAGTCAGTCAAACACTGATCAGTGGCTGTTGCCCTGCTGGAAGTCTGATTATGATCTTATCCACAATAGCACACAGTAGTGAATATGATCTGCCACTCAGGAGAGACTGATACATACCTAAAGCATTTGTACACAATAAGTACCTGTAGATCAGTCAAAGGATTTGGCCTTGGTCATATTAGTTTTTTCAGAACAACAACGTTTTTCAAAGAATCGATCAAGACCCTTTATAGACTACACTTACCCATGTCAGGACTATACAGTTTGCCCTTCCAAGTGACCTTGTTAAGCCCCATTCTCATGCTCTGTCTTTCAGTTAGTGCTGACAGCCTTTACTGGGAGCAGCAGCCTTACAGTTCCAAGTTCTTCTTGTGTACATCTGCTGACATGTGAGAACATCAATTGAATCTTACAAGGAAATACCTCCCAAGAGCTGATTGAATGCTGGTTGCAAAAGCAGGATAAACTGGCCATAAAACGGTCCCTCATGCAAGCTTTGGAAAATTGCAGCAAGGAGCCCGTTAGTTAAATCAGAGTAGCTGAAAAATAGTACTGAGAACAGGAGAAACAAGCATTTGCAATGCAATAGGTCTTGCATTCACGCAAGTTTGAGCTATTGGCATTGTAATTGACAATGCCTTTTATTTATGTTTTGGGTTTTAAAACATAAATAAAAGGCATTGTCATTTACAATACTAATAGCTTAAACTCTCACAAATGCAAGACCTATTGCGTTGCAATAAAGGGCCTTCTCGACCGCTTGTTAGATTCTAAATATCAGAGGAAGAGACCGGCCTGCGTCGTCTTCAGTAGTGATAAATAGTGCAATGAAGAAGATGTGTAAGTGTTGTAAATTACACAGACACAAAGTGTGAAGTGAGAGTTACAAATGATCTGAGCTATAAACACTAACAAAGCGCTCCAACACCTTTCGCTCTGTGATTACACTGTTGTGGGTCAGGAGGAAGAGCGGGAGGGGGGGCTCTTTCCTGTCCTCTCCGTGATTTGAGTGTGCAGTGTCGCATTGCGTAATGTCATTGCTATCTTTGGCCTAATAAAAACACTCCAGCTGTAGTAGGGCCCTGGCTTCACCTCCTGGTGCAGGGCGGGCTGTGCTTTATGGCAGGCATGGAGGGAGGGATGGTCTCAGCTGTAGCTCCAGCCTATTTCAGTGCCCCTGCTATTACTAGTGAGCGAGAGGCGCTGAGGTGGTGGTATTGGTATTGATGGTGGTGGTATTGGTATTGGTGGTGGTGGTATTGTTGGTGGTGGTGGTATTGGTGGTGGTATTGGTGGTGGTGGTGGTATTGGTGGTGGTGGTATTGGTGGTGGTATTGGTGGTGGTGGAGGTGGTGGTATTGGTGGTGGTGGTATTGGTGGTGGTGGTATTGGTGGTGGTATTGGTGGTGGTGGTGGTATTGGTGGTGGTGGTGGTATAGGTGGTATTGGTGGTGGTGGTATTGATGGTGGTTAAATTGGTGGTGGTGGTATTGGTGGTGGTGGTATTGGTGGTGGTGGTGTTGGTGGTGGTGGTGTTGGTATTGGTATTGTTGGTGGTGGTATTGTGGTGGTGGTATTGGTATTGGTGGTGGTATTAGTGGTGGTGGTATTGGTGGTGGTGGTATTGGTGGTGGTAGTGGTGGTGGTGGTGGTATTGGTGGTGGTGGTGGTATTGGTGGTGGTGGCTGTATTGGTGGTGGTAGTGGTGGAGGCGGTGGTATTGGTGGTGGTGGTGGTATTGGTGGTATCGGTGGTGGTATTGGTGGTGGCATTGGTGGTGGTGGTATTAGTGGTGGTATTGGTGGTGGTATTGGTGGTGGTGGTATTGATAGTGGTATTGGTATTGGTGGTGATGGTGGTATTGGTGGTGGTGGTATTGGTGGTGGTATTGGTGGTGGTATTGGTATTGGTGGTGGTGGTGGTATTGGTGGGGGTGGTATTAGTGGTGGCAGTGGTACTGGTGGTGGTCTTGCTGGGATTGGTGGTGGTGGTATTGGTGGTGGTGGTATTGGTTGTGGCGGTGGTATTGGTTGTGGTGGCATTGGTGGTGGCAGTATTGGTGGTGGTATTGGTATTGGCAGTGGTATTGGTATTGGTGGTGGTGGTGGTATTGGTGGTGGTATTGGTGGTGGTATTGTGGTGGTGGTATTGGTGGTGTTGGTATTGGTGGTGGTGGTATTGGTGGTGCTGGTATTGGTGGTGGTGGGGGTGGTGGTGGTATTGGGGGTGGTGTTGGTGGTGGTGGTATTGGTGGTGGTGGTATTGGTGGTGGTGGTGGTATTGGTGGTGGTGGTGTTGGTATTGGTGATGGTGGTATTGGTGGTGGTGAAATTGGTGGTGGTGGTATTGTTGGTGGTGGTATTGGTGGTGGTGGTGGTATTGGTGGTGGTGGTGTTGGTATTGGTGATGGTGGTATTGGTGGTGGTGAAATTGGTGGTGGTGGTATTGGTGGTGGTGGTATTGGTGGTGGTATTGGTGGTGTTGGTGGTGGTGGTGTTGGTATTGGTGGTGGTTTTGGTTGTGGTATTGGTGGTGGTGGTATTGGTATTGGTGGTGGTATTGGTATTGGTGGTACAATGGTGGCATGCAAGAACCAGTGAATACGTGGAAGCACTCAGTTTGCGGTCAGGGCACAACGCCTAGCTACCAATGAAGGAACTGGGGTGGTGGTGGTGGTATTAGTATTGTTGGTATTGGTGGTGGTGGTGGTATTGGTGGTGGTATTGGTGGTGGTGGTGGTGGTGGTATTGGTGGTGATGGTGGTATTGGTGGTGGTAGTGGTATTGGTGGTATTGGTGGTGGTGGTATTGGTATTGTCGGTGGTGGTATTGGTGGTGGTGGTATTGGTGGTGGTGGCATTAGTGGTGGTGGTGGTATTGGTGGTGGTGGTATTAGTGGTGGTATTGGCGGAGATATTGGTGGTGGTGGTATTGGATTGGTGGTGGTGGTATTGGTCATGGTGGTATTGGGGGTGGTATTGGTGTTGGTATTGGTGGTGTTGGTATTAGTGGTGGTATTGGTGGTTGAGGTATTGGTGGTGGTGGTGGTATTGGTGGTGGTGTTATTGATGGTGGTGGTATTGGCAGTGGTGTTGGTGGTGGTATTGGTGGTGGTATTAGTGGTGGTGGTGGTGGTATTGGTGGTGGTGGTGGTATTGGTGGTGGTGATATTGGTGGTGGTGATATTGGTGGTGGTAGTGGTATTGGTAGTGGTATTGATGGTGTTGATGGTGGTGGAGTTGGTGGTGGTATTGGGGGTGGTGGTATTGGTGGTGGTATTGGCGGTGGTGATGGTATTGGTGGTGGTATTGGTGGTGGTGGTATTGGTGGTGGTATTGGTGGAGGTGGTGGCTTTAGTACAGATGACATGTAACACAGATGTGCTGTTGTCAGCTTTAGCCCATTAGAACACAATTATGTGCTACCTGGAATTCACATGACTTAATTCACTAATCATTTCTAAATCCATTATACTTGGGGGGTTGAAACCGACACGAGATAATGCCGGGTTAAAGTGATTGAAAGCGGTCGTCCGTGTTACAGGGGCAGCCGTGCTGATTAAAAAAACACAAGCAGTTTCAGCTGAAGCAGCGCATGTCCGGCCTGCAATAAGAGAAACTCAATAAAGTAAATAGTTCTTACAGACTAAATAACAGGTCCCGTGTAACAACTGAAGTAAAGGGGCCAGTCGCCATGGGAGGGTACAAATGAAGACAAGGCTGTACTAAGGAGGGTCTAACAAGCCTATTACAGAATCCGAAGGCAGCATTTACGAAAGATAATGACACAAGCCAATTACAAATATGGGACAAGAGTGGGCGTGGCTTCTCTCCCATATTCTACTACAGCAGTCTCACAGAGCAAGAAGTACATGCTCGCTGCCGCTAACGGCTCGGCCAATAAATAGTACGTTTGTAATTTTTGGGGGAAACACTATAAGCAAATGGTCTAAAGATGAGAAAAAGCAGTTTGGAAGAATATCCCATTGCGCTCCTCTCTGGTCAGAGCCAAAACAGTTTTTGAGATTGGTTTGCAGGGAATGAGTGGGACATATGGGAGGTAGTAGGTGTGCCAAAAGCATGCACTCTAGACATGGTGTTTGCATGTGAATATATAGACTTGAAAAATAAAGTTACCAAAAACAAAAACTCAAAAATGTGTATTGCAAAAGCTACGACCATGAAAAAATGTCTACTTACACAAGTTTGAACCTGTAAAAAATGTCCAAATCCAACCAAATTATATTCCACCCATTATGGAACTGGTTTGTATTACTATTATAACTCCATTACTAGCAAAATCGGAGGCAAGAGCATAATGGTGTAACTGCGCACAGGTTGATGTTTAGATAGGTATATTTGTTTTTATTTTTTTATTTTTTATTTTAGTAGTCTAAATGCTCCCCACGGTTTCAGGACAGAGTGGCAGTAGTCCATGTGCATACAGTGTGTGAGAACCTGGGCCAATCTTCCTTTACTCAGATGGTACACCAAATTCCCTCTTACACGTGTCTACTAATAGCCACTGACAGTAGTAGTGTAAAACATGACACCCAATTCTGTGGTTCTTTTCCTCAGCATTGTAGCAGCTACTGAACTTTCAGTTTCCACAATATTCATCCCTTTCAGGATTGCATGTTACCACATAACTGGAGGTACTGACCTTCTGTGGTTCCACTGTTTGGAACCAAGGCCAGGAAAAGAACTCGTAAGCTGTACACATAGGTATTCTACTCTTCGGAAGTAGAAATGCCCCAATTAGGCCCTCATTAAGAGTGTTCCAGAAAATGGGCTGCATTTTCCCTACCTGCGGAGCTGGTAACTGTGAGGATGAGGAAAATCTGGGCCATTACAAGATGAACCCCAAGGATCCCCTTAGGAATGAGGAATTACTGGAGGAATGGATAATTCTGGGTCCAATTACTCCGGTAATTCCTAATTTCTCCCTGAATATTCGCAAAAAGGTTTCAGTTGATTTCAGCAGCTGAAATAGCCATATGAAAAAAACAGATCCCAAAAACATTGTGGATCTCACAATTCTGATGCAGTCAATAACTGTTGTTACCAGCCCCATTGGAATTAAGAGACCACTCATAATGAGGGACTCAGTTATTTACTAACTGGAGCTTGCATTCTCTTCAGAAAAAGAATGTAACAGATGACTAGAAAATCTGAAATGTCTTAGGGTTAATTAACAGTACAACGATTTAGAGCACTCCAGGAAAAATACTATTTTGCCTATTGGAGTGCTCCTCACACCCTAAGAAAAAGGTATAGTAATTTGGCATAATCACGAGATAGCCTTTGAAAGCTGCCACCTAACCGTGCTTTAGGGAACTCCTTATGGAACAAAAGCTTACAGAGGCTTGACGAGTGTTTGAAGGAGTTTATAAATGATCACGTTAATATAGCGTATAATTATACCTACAGTAGCTTCTAGGCACACTCAATTTATTGACGAATCCATATGGGACCAAGAAATTAAAAGGATTTGTCTACTAAAACTCTGATAGGTGATGTTTGAGAAGTCATTTAGAAGGGGGGAGGTAACAGGGCAGAGTGCTAAAAATGTTTAGTAATTTGGTTACCGGAAGTCTATTGTGCTGACATCATCACTGTAAATTGCAGAGAGTTTAAAGATGTGTCGAACAACATTCTGGTGCCAAAGAAAGGGTGCAGAAAATAATGTTGCTGCTCACTATTCCCAAAATTAGGGCCCCGGTTGGTGTCAACATCATAGCAATTTCACCCCCTATTCACCACGTCCCTTTCTGAAGGGGGGCATGGCTGGTAACGCTAAAATATTGTATTTTTTACAACCACGTTTTGGAGGGAAGAAAGATTTACAGTAATCCTAAATCTAATACAGAAAATTCACAACAAAAATATAATAACTATTAGACTGTCGTTTCACTCCACTGTCATGAAAGAAGGGCATTCAGAAGTGTGGAAATGAATTGTTGGTATTTTTTTATGATATGTAAGTGTGCAGGCAAGAAGAGTTTGCTTTGTAGCGGTCTATTATTTTGGTTTTGTGATCGGCCACCGCTTGGGAGTGTTATAATTATAAACCGCGACTGGTTGAAAAGGAAACCATACTTTTCTAGAACACACGGTTGTTTTCCTGGCTTTAGAACTCAAAAGTGAGAAGAAACCAGGAAGTGTCAAGTCAACTATTTACTTTACAAGGCGGTGAAATGGGATTTTGTATACTGGGAATAAACAGAGAGCAACAGCAAAATTGGAAATAGATACATTATTTGTGAACTAATTAATGTATTCATTTTTTTTTGTATTTTGTGGACGAGGTTCCGAGAGTGACAAAGTGCTTTACATAAGTTGCATGCTCTGCATCAGTAACTCGTGATCAGAAGAGAGACATGGGGGCATATTAGCAAGACCCACGTTAAAATTATCGCCATTTTAGCGGCAGGAAACTGCCGCTAAAACGGCGATAATGGGCTTGCTAATATGCGTTATGGAATTCCAATAGAAGCCCAGGTTAGATGTCCTGCACATCTAACCTGGGCTTCTATTGGAATTCTATAACGCATATTAGCAAGCCCATTATCGCCGTTTTAGCGGCAGTTTCCTGCCGCTAAAACGGCGATAATTTTAACGTGGGTCTTGCTAATATGCCCCATTATCTCTTGGTAGAGTTTGTCTAAATCATTCTTAAAGTGTTTTAAATGAAATGGGAAACATTGATGGAAGAGTAGCCTTTTCATTTCTGTCATGAAAACTTCTGGGGTCGCTGGTAATTCGGATATTGGGTGTAATGGAATACCGCAGCTTGCGCTTACTATTGAGGTGTTGTTAGTTTCTATACAATGTATCAGAGTAAGGATTAAAATTTCTGATCTAAAGTGAGTATGTCTGGCACTGTAGACAATGCTTGTACGCCTGGAGCGGACACAACGCGGTGCTAGCCCTGTCTATGGCCACTGAATGCAAATAGGAAACCTTGTAGCGATCTAGAGCCGCGAGACAGCCCCATGTTTTACCACACGCTGCGCAGCAGTACCATTTTGTTTTCTAAGTGGCAGAATGCAGCTGCTTTTAAGGATCAAAGGCTAGTTAATGTTACCGAATGCACTTTAGCCTTTTCCGGCCCTCACTCTTCCTCTCATGTGTATGCTTGGCATAAGAACCAGCTTTCCCCTTCCACATGCGTCGTCCATTATTCATGCTTGAGTTTTCCTCCATGGAGCATGCTTATCCCAGGGGCGGCTCCTTCGTAATTGCGTAGGACCGTCACCCCACAGGCCAAAGTCAGTCACAGAAAAATAAAAGGATAGTAAAACAATAATATAATTTTATTTTTTTGTGACTGACTGAGCCGATGCCAGTGAAGGTTGGGGCATGGCAGAAGTGAACTGAAGAGTTTGAATATGACATCCTTATTTTATACACACTTGTGCCTTTGAAGAGGGGAGAGGCTCATAGAGGCATGCATTTGAAGTGCTGGCTCCAGACTAACTACAGAGGGTATGCAGCCCTTTGGGTGAGGCAGCACACAGCCTGTTCAAGTGTAAATAGAGCTGTGTCCTGCTCCTTCCTCCCACCCTGTGAGTGATGGCTCGTCCAGTGACACCTAAGTTCGACATTGTGTGTTGCTGGCTCTAGGCGTCAAATGGCTAAGGCAAGAAAATGCAAAAACAACAGTTGATGGACAGAATGCAGAACAATGTCATACATTCACCCCAGTACAGAGATCTGGGCCTAAATCCACCGTTTTTTTGCTCACCATGCCATTCCAATTTGGACCCAGCCATATGCAAATCAGTCTTGACCCTGTGCCTCATGGGAACAGTCCAGCCCGAACTGCCAAGCCAGGTCCTCCCTGGACTGGAAACAAACATCCTAGGACCGGTTTCGGGGTTTCACCCCTCTTCAGCCAGGATAGCTTGATTCCAGTGGCATGGAGAGCACGGGACCCACGTCTGGGCATACCCGTCCCACTAGGGGTGACAAATGCAAAAACAACAGTTGATGGACAGAATGCAGAACAATGTCATACATTCACCCCAGTACAGAGATCTGGGCCTAAATCCACCGTTTTTTGCTCACCATGCCCTTCCAGTTTGGACCCAGCCATATGCAAATCAGTCTTGACCCTGTGCCTCATGGGAACAGTCCAGCCCGAACTGCCAAGCCAGGTCCTCCCTGGACTGGAAACAAGCATCCTAGGACCGGTTTCGGGGTTTCACCCCTCTTCAGCCAGGATAGCTTGATTCCAGTGGCATGGAGAGCACGGGACCCACGTCTGGGCATACCCGCCCCACTCGGGGTGACAAATGCAAAAACAACAGTTGATGGACAGAATGCAGAACAATGTCATACATTCACCCCAGTACAGAGATCTGGGCCTAAATCCACCGTTTTTTTGCTCACCATGCCATTCCAGTTTGGACCCAGCCATATGCAAATCAGTCTTGACCCTGTGCCTCATGGGAACAGTCCAACCCGAACTGCCAAGCCAGGTCCTCCCTGGACTGGAAACAAGCATCCTAGGACCGGTTTCGGGGTTTCACCCCTCTTCAGCCAGGATAGCTTGATTCCAGTGGCATGGAGAGCACGGGACCCACGTCTGGGCATACCCGTCCCACTCGGGGTGACAAATGCAAAAACAACAGTTGATGGACAGAATGCAGAACAATGTCATACATTCACCCCAGTACAGAGATCTGGGCCTAAATCCACCGTTTTTTTGCTCACCATGCCATTCCAGTTTGGACCCAGCCATATGCAAATCAGTCTTGACCCTGTGCCTCATGGGAACAGTCCAGCCCGAACTGCCAAGCCAGGTCCTCCCTGGACTGGAAACAAGCATCCTAGGACCGGTTTCGGGGTTGTTCTGCATTCTGTCCATCATTTGTTGTTTTTTGCATTTGTCACCCCGAGTGGGACGGGTATTCCCAGACGTGGGTCCCGTGCTCTCCATGCCACTGGAATCAAGCTATCCTGGCTGAAGAGGGGTGAAACCCCGAAACCGGTCCTAGGATGCTTGTTTCCAGTCCAGGGAGGACCTGGCCTGGCAGTTCGGGCTGGACTGTTCCCATTGGGCACAGGGTCAAGACTGATTTGCATATGGCTGGGTTCAAACTGGAATGGCATGGTGAGCAAAAAACGATGGATTTAGGCCCAGATCTCTGTACTGGGGTGAATGTACGACATTGTTCTGCATTCTGTCCATCATTTGTTGTTTTTGCATAAGGCAAGAAAATGCCAACACACTAAAAGTGGCATTTTCAGAATTGCAATTTAAAATCCAACTTCACCATCAGTTAGGATTTTAAATTGTGATTCCAGAGACACCAAACATGAAAGGGTTTCCCATTTGGAAATTACACTTATAAAATGTAATAAGACAATGCAGATGTTATCCTATGGGAGAGATAGACTTTGCAGTAGTGAAAAACAAATGTAAGAGTTTTTCACCACCATGACATGTAAAACGTAAAAGTACATGTCCTACTTTTTAAATACATTGCACCCTGCTCTCTGTGCTGTCCAGGGCCTACCATAGGGGTAGCTTATAGGTATTAAAAAGGAAGGTTTGGGCCGTGCAAAAGGTTCATTTTGCCAGGTCAAAATGGTAGTTTGATACTTCGCACACAGGCTTTGCAATGGCAGGCCCGGGACATGTTTAAAGGGCTACTTAAGTGGGTGGCACAATCAGTGCTGCAGCCACACTAGTAGCATTTAATATACAGGCCGTCAGTGCATAGTACCATTAACAAGGGACTTATAAGTAAATTAAATATGCCTATTGGGGATAAGCCAATATTACTATGTTTTAAGGAGTGAGCACATGCACTTTAGCACTGGTTAGCAGTGGTAAAGTACAAAGAGTCTTAATGCCAGAAAAAAATAGAACAGAAAAAAATGGAGGAGGAAGGCAAAAAGTTTGGAGGAAGACCACCCTGAGGCTAACAGGTCTACCGGTACACTATGTTGTTTCCTCAGCTTGCTTATCTTGCATATGATACAGAACATCGGGACCAGGGCTATTCCACCAGTTGCTCAAATTGGCAATTGTTACCAGGGGGTCTTCAGTGCATATTCATGATATTATGCAAGCACCATATTGGCCCAGGCAAGGGAAGGGTACTCGTTGCTCTTGTCATTGCATAGCAAGGAACTAACAGTGCTCCATTCTTGGTGCAAGCTGTTAAGTGCTTTCATAAATAAAGTTATGCAAGGATGGGTGCTCTTTTTGCATAGAACCAGGAATAGTGATCTTTATGAAAAACAGATTACTTAAGGATCAACAACAGAAGTTACCAAATATGCTGGTTTCTCTTACTGAAACTAGGAATATTTATTATAGAATATGCAGCGTATTATTATAGGAGTGTGCGATATTGAGGGACAATGGCTCCTCACACATTGTGAGATTGTGTGAAAAACGTTTCATATCAAATAAATGTATGTAATGTGCAGGATAACTACACAAAAGCTATTGTGTGAGAACAAATCTACAAATATAAATGACATTAATATGGTCGCATTTTCTTTGCAAGGAAAATAAGTGAAACCACTTATGTAGCAGAAACCAAATGCAGCAAACAAATATTTTACTCATAGAATTCCAGCAAAATAATTAAAATATCCATAGGTCCTTTTTTGCCTATTGTACAGAAATAATAAAAAAAAGTATACTTTTTGTAAGGGAGAATTTTCACGGCAAACATATTGGGCCACATGTATGAAGCCTTTTTGAGGTTGCAAACGGGTCGATTCGCAGAATTGGCCCATTTCCGAACGCAAAAAAGGCTTTTCACATGTATCAAACCCAAATTGCGATTCGGTAACCTGTTACCGAATCGCAATTTGGGTTTGCGATTCGGTATTTGGAAGGGGCGTGTTTAGGGCGTCCCTTCCAAATACCGAATCGCATCGGTATGTATAAATGTTTTGCAACCGAAATGTGGCCGCAAAACATTCGCATTTTACCACCTACTTCAAGTAGGTGGTAACCCATTCGCAAACGGGAAGGCTCCCCAAGGGACCCCTTTCCCTTTGTGAATGCATGCAAACACTTTTTAAAGAGCAGGCATTGGTCCCACGGACCACTGCCTACTCTTAAAAAATAAAAAGAAAACTTTTCATTTTTCTTTTTGTAAAGCATCCCGTTTTACTTTAAAGAAAATGAGCTGCTTTATTTTGATTTATTTGATTTATAAAGTTTTATATACCGAGGGTATCAGAGCGCTTTACAGATTATGCAGCAAGACGGGTGCAGGCAAACAAACAGAATCAACAAAGCGAAAAGTACACAGTCTTAAAATGTCCGACATTCTCGTGAGCCACAAATCAACGGTTATGGCCCCAGAATCAAATGGGGAAGCCAGACTGAGGCAGAAATTTCTTCATCAAGAGCCCTTTGACTTCGCTTTTGAAGAGGACAGTGGAAGGGTTCACCCTGACTTCGGGGGGAAGGGAGTTCCAGATCTTCGGAGCCATACCTGAGAAGGCTCGATTATAGGTCTATTTTTCTTGAATTTTTGTGTTTTGAGTAATAGGGTGCTGGCGCTTCTGGAGGCTCCTGAACCACATGAGAGCTCCAGTTTCTGAGCAAGGTACAGCGGGGTCTTGAAATGGATGGCTTTGTGTGCCATGCATGCAATTTTTAACTGTATCCGAGCTTCATATGGAAGCCAATTCAGGGCCAGCAAGTCTGGAGAGATGTGGTTGTATTTTTTAGTGCCAGTTAAGAGCCTAGCAGCAGAATTAAGGGCCACCCTAAGAGGAGCCGTTTTCGCTCTGGGCAAGCGGCAAAGCTTTGCGTTGCCATAGTCCAGCTTTGCGATCACTAATGGTTGCACTGCCACCTTTAGGTCATGAGCAGGGAGAAAGGGTTTGAGCTTCCTAAGGATGCTGAGTTGGAAGTTCGCTCCTTTGGTGAGGGAACTGATGTGCTTTTTCATGTTCAGACTTTTGTCTCGTATAATACCCAGCGAGGATGCCGAGTCCACGAGGTGAGGTTTGCAGTTAAGCGCCGTAAGCTGATTCAGCCATTGCTCCATGACCGGAGATTGTTTGTGAGGTGAGATTAGGAGGAATTCCATTTTTAGAGCATTTAGTTTCAGGTGGTTACGTGTCAGCCAGCTTTGTGTTTCCAGCAGGACTGAGTTGAGGGACTGAATGTCCTCGGGGGAGGCGATCTTCATGTATAGTTGAGTATCGTCCAAATACATGTGATAGTGAATGCTGGATGATTTCAGAATTTCTGTTAGAGGCTCCATGAACAAGTTAAGGAGCGTGGGAGATAGTGCTGAACCTTGGGGAACCCCTAGCGTAACCGGTGCAGGGTGGGACAAGGATTGGTTCACCTTGAAGCCTTGGGATCTGTTCAGGAGGAACGAAGAGAACCAGTTAAGTACAGGCCCAGACAGCCCCATCCTGTGTTCCAGGATGTCAATTAGGTTATCGTGTTTGTCAGTATCGAATGCTGAGGAAAGGTAAAGAAGGATCAGTAGGCATGCCTCATTATGGTCCAACATTCTTAGCGCATCATCGTCAATGTGCGTTAGCGCCGACTCTATGCTATGGCCTGGGCGGAAACAAGATTGGCATTGGTCCAGGAGTTGGAAATGGTCGATGTGGTTACAGAGTTGGGCGAGCACACATTTCTCCAGGAGCTTTGCCAAGGTGGGGATGTTGGAGATTGGGCGAAAGTTATGAAGGTCCGTGGGATCAGCAGTTGGTTTCTTTAGAATCGGGGTAACTTGACCCGATTTTAGGCAATCCGGAATAGCACCTTGCCGAAGTGATGCATTGACGATCGTAGTCCACAATGTTAGTAAGGAGGATCTAACTTCCGGGAAAAGGTTCGATGACAGAGGGTCGTTGTAGTGATTGGAAGGTTTCAAAGTCGACAGCATTTTGCGTATGGTGCATTCATTCACGGTTTGGAACAGACTCCAGGATGCATTGTTTTTGGGGAGGTAGGGCTGCGCAGGGTCAGTGATATCCGAGCCTGGTGGACGGAGGGAGATCAGTGGACTGATCGACAGGTGGTCATGGGCAGAGCGTAATTCAGTTTCAATCTTTTTTTTTTTTTTTTTAACTTTTTATTGAAAATAAAGCACAATATCCACATAGCAATACGATCGTAGGGTATATGATTAAAACAACATATTACGTCAATGTCAAATCCATCACATATTAGGGCAGTACAGGTTCTCAGCATTTGTTCGTCTCATTGCCATCTCCTCTGTGGGAGAAGTACAGATTTCACCCCGATAAGCGTTCCATCCTCCCCATTTTCTATCCCATTTCTTAGGGCAGCCCCTCCTCTTGTAAACTTCTTTCTCCATGATCATACATCTGTCCATTTCTGCTACCCAACTTATCGTGAATGGTGGTGTGTTGGATCCCCAGGACATGGCCACTGCCCTTTTTACTAATAGGTACCCCAACGCCACCCACTGCTGTTCGATTTCCGTGAGGTCAGTAGGTTGCCACACATTGAGGATCCCTGTTTTTGGCGACAGCTGAATTTGTTTGCCCAGCGTATCTTTCATCTTAGTAGTGGTTCTTTCCCAAAAAGGGCGAACGAGAGGACAGTCCCAGAGGATGTGGTAAAAGGAGCCCTCCCGTCCGCATCCCCTCAGGCATAGTGCCTCGCTTCTGCTACCTATTTTCGCCAATAGGGTGCCCGACAGGTATGTCCTATGGAGTATTTTCAATTGTATGAGGCGGAACCGATGGTTCACAGCTATTTCCCTAGGGGACATCAAGGCGGCCTGCCATTCGTCATCGTCCAATTCCCTTAAGTCTGCCTGCCAGCGCGTTCTCAAAACCTGAAGGGTGTCTGGTAAATTATTGCAGAGTTTACGGTATGTGCTAGATACAGCTTTGGTCCTGAGTGGGTCTATGAGTAATCGGTCTTCTAAAGGGGATGCGTCGGGTAAGGTAGAGAGGTCAGGGACAGTGGTAAGAATGGCGTGTCGGATTTGTATGTATCGGAAGATCTCTCCTTGTGCGAGTGTATATTTGGTTTGCAAGTCAGTAAATGTGAGGAGTTCCCCCTTATCCA
Organism: Calotriton arnoldi; assembly: GCA_963921515.1. Lineage (NCBI taxonomy): Eukaryota > Metazoa > Chordata > Amphibia > Caudata > Salamandridae > Calotriton > Calotriton arnoldi. Next base: position 1,516,292 of record CAWUFW010001638.1, on the reverse strand, counting down.
CCAGGTCCCCCAATGTAGTGATTCCGATAGTGTCCCACCTATCAAATCCTTTGTGAAAGCAGAGCGACCCCAGTCTCTGTGAAGACCACAACGGAGTAGCCTTGGTGAACTTATCCGCCCACCCCAGACGTCTGTTAGCCTGGTGCCAGACCGCCACTGTTTGCGACATGGGTCCAAGGTAACGGCCCCTTCGGAGTTTGCTATAGAGGGCTCCCATATATCCTTCTCGGCCTGTTTGGTATTTTTCTAAGTGAAAGGCCGGGTTTGTTGGGGGGCCATGAATCCATTGGTTAACTGGTACCAATTGAGAGGCCCAGTAGTAAAGACGGAGATCAGGAAGGGCAATTCCTCCGTCGTACCAGCTCTTGGTAAGTTTCTGGAGGGCGATCCGCGGGGCTTTCCCGTCCCAGAGTAGGGTGCGGAGTTCACTTTCTATGGCTGTAAAGTAATGATCTGTTACGGGAAAGGGGCTATTCTGAAGGACATACAAAAATCTGGGCAAAGAGAGCATTTTAAATAGAGCTGCCCATGCCAAGGAGAGATAGGGGCAGCGATCGCCAATGTCGCACATCATCCTGTAGCCGCTGCAAGGGGCCCAGGAGGTTGCGGTCATAAAACAGTTTAGGGTCTGAGGTGATGAAGATGCCCAGATATTTAAAGCCTGTCGATGTGCACTGGACTGAGTAACCCCCAGGCAGGCGAGGTGGAGGGCCGTGGAGCACATATAAGACTGATTTTGACCAGTTGATAGAGTAGCCTGCATATTTGCCAAAGTTCGTGATAACATCAAACAGTCTGTTTAGGGAAGTTCGAGGGGATGCCAGATATATAAGGATGTCATCAGCATATAATGAGATTTTATCTTCTATGTCCTCACTCCATTTTAGTCCCCTTATTACAACATCTTGTCTTATCCAGTGGGCCAATGGTTCAAGAGTGAGGGCAAACAGCAAGGGGGACAAGGGACAGCCCTGTCTGGTGCCTCTATGCAAGGCGAATGTGCGGGAGGTGTGATTATTTACCCTTACCTGTCCTAGCAGGTCTGTGTATAGTAGTGTTACCCACCGTCTAAAATTGGGGCCAAAGCCCAGTCGAGCCAACACCTCAAACAGATATGGCCACTCTATTGAATCAAACGCCATGGTGGCATCTAAAGAGAGTATGACCGCGTTTTCGCGCAGGTAGGGCTGTCTGCCCAGAACATTATGGACCCGTCGAATATTTAGGGCGGTATTTCGACCAGGTATAAAGCCTGACTGGTCCTCATGGACCAAAGATGGGAGTACAGCTGTTAGTCGGGATGCTAAGAGTTTAGCCAGCACCTTAGCCTCCGAGCTAATTAGTGAGATGGGTCGGTATGACCCACAAGTAGTCCCTGGTTTGCCCGGCTTGCGGATGACAACAATATTAGCTAGCCTTTGGTCTAAGGGAAGGATTCCCCTTTCTTTGCTTTCCTCATACATGTTTTTGAGGTGAGGAGCAACCTTAAGAGCCAACCCTTTCAGGAATTCAATGGGAATCCCGTTGGGTCCCATCGCTTTTCCTGAGTTCAGAGCGAAAATAGCTCCACAAACCTCTTCTGCCGTGATATCAGCATCTAAGGCTTCCCTGTCGGCATCTGACAGTCGTGGCAGGGCCATTTCCTCTAAAAGCTGGCGGGATTCCTCAAACGAATACGAGGTTTTAGAAGTGTATATATCTTCTAGGTGGTTCGCAAACGTATCAGCCACCTCTTGAGGATCTGTAACTGATGTCCCATCTCCCAATATGATTTCCGGGACCCACCGCGATTCTTGATCTCGTTTCTCTAGCCATGCTAGCATTTTCCCGGCCCTTTCACCGTGTTCATAAACCCTGTGTCTAGTTTGAAATAGCCTTGCTTGGGCTTTCTCTCTTGCTAGTTCCCTGTATTCTAGTTGTTTATTGCGGAGTTTTTGGGCCGTATCAACAGTAGGGGAAGTATTATGTTCCGCCTCTAAAAGGAGCACTTCACTCTCCTTCTGATGCAGCTGTTCGTTTTGGTTCCGCAGGTACCCTATCTTCAAACCCAACGCCCGGCCCTTAATGACCGCCTTGTAAGCCTCCCAAATGGTATTCGCTGAGTCCACCGATCCAAGATTTTCAGTAAAGTAGTGATCTGTATGGGCGGTCAGGTCCTCTTTGATGTCAGGAATAGTGAGCAGCCATGGGTTAATAATTATGGGTCCCCGGTCCACGGGTTTGTAAAAGGTGAGGTCCACTACAAGGGGAGAGTGGTCGGATATTCCCCTGGGGAGGCCCTGAAGACATCTAAAGTTCCCTACGTCAGAGAGGAGGGTAAAAAATAGTCAATTCGGGACATGCTATTGTGTGCATTAGAATAGTGCGTGAAGTGAATTTGCTTTGGGTTCAGTGATCGCCACAAGTCTGTAATTCCCATGGCGTGAGCAAAGTTTGCTAGTGGTGTGGGGCGTCTGGGAGAAACTGTATGAGGGTGTCTGTCGACCTTGTCGTCCATAGTCATGTTAAAGTCTCCCCCAGAACCAGCGTGCCCAGAGGGAGAGCTATAAGTATCTGTCCCAGTTCTTGTAGTGCTAGTTTGCCTAGGGCTGGTGGGAGATAGGCTGAGATTATGTTGAGATGTTTCCCTTCCCAGGTGGCCTCCAGTATTGCGAACCGACCCTGCGGGTCGGTCTGTACACGAGTTGGGGTAAGGGCTAAGTTCTTACGCATAAGGATTCCAGTGCCTCTAGAGCCGGATGTAAAACCAGCGTGGGCCACCAGTTTGTACCCCCATCGGTGGAGTGCCTTGCAGCTATTGCCCACTAAATGGGTTTCCTGTAGTAACACCAGATCTGGGGAATGACGTTTAAGATATTGCAGGACTATCCCCCTTTTGATTTTACTTCCCAGTCCATTGACGTTCCACGTCAGTACGGACAGCTTCCTATGTGTTGTATGAGTCATGGCACGTGTTACGAGGCGACGAGTCTGTAGCTCTTAGCCAAGAGTTGGAGCTTGCGGTGCCGGATTTGAGGACAGGGTGATGTAAGCGATCTGGTTGCTTTGGGAGATCCCTCCCTTCCATAGCTGCTGATGTCCCCCAAACGTTGTTTCTTGGCCTCTCAAGCCTGAGATACCCCACTGCGTTGTGTGTGCTGTGCAACAAAATCAAACCATTAAAACCCCAACTAACCCCCTCCCCCCCCTGTACCCCCTCCCCGCCCCCTGCCAGTGGATTTTGAACTATCCACCCCCAACAAGGCAGAGTGCCTGTCGCCCTCCCCCCATTCGTGAGGTGCCTGGCTAACCGCAACCAGTCCTCGCCGTCCCTCCCGCTTTCAATGATATTTTAGTTATGACTAACATTACAGTCCAGTCCTATAGGTGTTTTAATAACAGTGTCACATTTATCCCCAGTACGCTGGGTTTCGGAGGTCCCTCCGTCGATAGCTGAGTCGTTGTTTTCTTATTCGGTCGTTCTTGGCATTACAGGACTCAGTTCAGTGGGTGTAGGTCCATCGGTCATGAGAGGCCCTGCAGCCCTATAGATTGGGTCAGTGTGTGTCCTCCAAATCTCCTTCTGATCTTCCCTCTCCCGTGACAGGGGGCTGGCGTCTGCCTCCACCAGCGCCTCCATTATTCCGGCCGTCTAGGTGTTTGCCCGCTCTACGCCAGCCCTCTATCCAGTCCCAGGCCTCCTCCAGGGACAGGAAGAACCAAGTCTTTCCGTCGGATTCTATTCGTAGTTTGGCCGGGAATAACATGGAATACTTGATGTTTTTATCCCGGAGCGCTTTCTTTATGGTTGTGAAGCTTCGTCTTTGGGCTTGCACCTTGACCGTGTAGTCCGGGAAAAAAGTGATATTTGCATTGTCTAATTTCAGGGGAGGTCCAGTCCTGGCAGTTTGTAAAATCACGTCTCTGTCTCTGAAGTTAAAAATCCTCGCGATCAGTGGACGTGGAGGAGCCCCGGGCCTTGGGCGCCCGCCGGGAACCCTGTGGGCGCGCTCTATGGAGAAATAATTGGAGAGACGCTTGGGTTGGAGTTTATTAAGTATGAGATCCTCGACGAAGAGGTCAGTTGTGGGTCCCTCCATTCGTTCCGGTACGCCGAGGATGCGGATGTTATTTCTTCTGGCCCTTCCTTCATATTCGTCGAGGAGGTCCTCCATCCTTTTTTGTTGGTGTTGTAGTTGTGTGACTTGGGTTTGTAGGACTGAGGTGTCTGCTACCAGAGTTGTTGTAGTGGTTTCAACTTCCCGGACTCGAGAGTCCATCTTCCGTAGGTCTGCTCTCAAAAGGGTCACCTCTACATTCACGGAATCTATGCGCGATTCCAAGGACGTTCGCACTCCTGCTATGGCCTCCATGATATCCTCCAGAGTGGGAGATTTGGCCTGGGAACACTGTTGCGATGTTTTAGGATCTTCGCCAGAGGGCTGGTTGCCCTCCTCATTTTTCTTCGTCCAGGCAAACTTATCAAGTTGTTTCTGGACCTGAATTTTGGGACCTCTGGTAGTAGCCATGGGATAACTTCGGGGGGCCCCCCCCGTCTCGGCCGTCACCGGAATGTGGGAGGCCTATCTATTTTCAAGGTGCAGCTCGCAGGCTAGGCGGTCGATTGGGGCCCTCGCGGCGGTCCTCCGCGACTCTTTTCCACAATTATTAGAGGAGTGGGTGGAGCGTTGGTATACCTCTATCTGTGTGCCCAGAAGATGGTAGGGCCGGTTACGCAAGGGTTCATGGTGATCAGGGCTACAACGGTTTCTCTAGTGTCCCGCCAAGGCTGTGTTGCCGTGGGCCACTCAGACACCGCCCTCTCGCCCTGGGGGCCAGATGTATCGTCCACAGTCCAGGGCACCAGAGAGTAAATGGGATCTGGGGCAGGCGCACCCCCCTGTGGGGCCACTCTTGCCTTAGCTGCTCTGAGGGTACGCCTGACAGGATCCGGCCCTCGCTGTTAGGCCGCAAGGCCCGGGCTCTGCTTTGTTTCTCCCCTGGCCGCTCTGTTATCCCCAAGTTCCCGCTAAGGCTGTGTTACTGCGGGTTATCGGGGTGCTCCCATCTCGCCTGGAGGTACAGATGTTGCGCCCGCGTTTTCGGGGAGGGAGCAAGACGCTAGCTGGTGTATTTTTTCCTGGCGCATTCACCCACTGGGTCTGAGTCGGATGAGCCACCCCCCGATGATAGGCCGCAAGGCCGGGGGCTCGATTTTGCTCCCTCACTGGCTGCCTGGGTCTCAGTCCGGTGGGCAGGCGCGCTCTTCCGCCCTCCGCCACACCCTGCCTGCAACTCCTCACCTGGCTCCGTCGGAGGCCTCGCACTGCTCGATTTCACCCGCTCTATTCCGGAGAGGCCCCCGGCCAGGGACCCAGATCGGGCAGGCCGAAGACGGTCGGCTCCTCCCGCAGTCCAGACGCCGCGTCTCCGAACGCAGCCGGTGACGTCCAGCCTCAGTTTCAATCTTAACAGTCTTATCTGTGAAGAAATCTGCGAATTCTTCACAATTCGGCAATGTCCCTTGACCCAGTGACGAGGAGTTAGGATGACTATTAGCTTGGGACTTGATGAGTTCGAACAGTTTTTTTGGACGGTTTTTCGCTTGGTCTAGTTGGTTTCTGAAAAAGGTGGCCTTCGAGCATCTGATGCGTTTATTATATATGCTTCTCAGGGATTTCCAGTGGTAGAGATGCTCAAGGGAGGGATAGGACCGCCACAGCCTTTCTGCAAGTCTTAAATTTCTTCTTTCGGAATTAAGACTATCAGTAAACCATGGTTTGGAGAGTTTAGAGGGCATTCTTTTAAGCTGTAGTGGTGCAACCGAGTCTAGTACATTGAGTGGTTGTAGTGGGCCGTAAGGTCATGGACATCCGACATGTTCGGTGGGGGGGCAGGATGTTATCGCAGAGCGCAGTCAGATCTTGCGAATTGGTGTTGCGTAGACATCTTTTCAACTGTTTTGGGTTCTTAGGCTGTGCTTTACTTGCTCTTACCGATTCAAGGATGAGGAAGGTGATGCAATAGTGGTCTGTCCAATCACATGGGAGGATCGAATCCAGGAGGATGGAGTTGGGCTTACCAATGACAAGATCTAAGGTAGCTCCTTTGATATGAGTAGGGCTGTCACAGATTTGGATAAGGTTGAGGTCAAGTAGGAAGGATTTAAGGCTATTGACCACCACATCATTTACATAGTTCCAGTGGAGGTTGAAATCTCCCAGGAAGATCTGGGTGCCATGGTAATCTGCATTGGCCGAGATAATGTCCATGATCTGTTCTGTGAAGTGAAGGTTGTCGCGAGGGGGGTGGTAAAACGTGTGCAGTTTGCCACCAGTCACTTCAAAGGTATTCACAGGACGTCAGGAGGTCGGCCTGCAGTACTTTCACTGTTAGATTGCTACGATGTAAACATGCAATGCCTCCACCTTGACCACTGGATCTGTCCAACCTAATGATATCATAGTTGGGAGGCATTAAAAAGTCCAGGATGGGGGCAGCTGAGTCATTTAGCCAGGTTTCCGTCAACATTACAAGGTCAAGATCCTGGGCAAGGGTGAGGTCAGCAATGTCCGCAGCGTGTTTAACAGCCGATCTACAGTTTAGGAGCACGTATTTGAGTCTTATGTTGGTGTCCGTTGGTGCCGGTAGAGTAGTGGTGACTCTCGTGTGGTTGTTCTCATTTAAAGTTCTGGTGTTTGGCCTAGGTTCCCTGAAGGGATCAGTGGGGATGGATTCAATTTGTTGCATGTTTGATATGGTGGAGGGATGTGCTGGATCATATGAAAGTAGGAGAGAATGAATATTGAATATCCATATCAGACAGGGAGGCTCTACATCTGGGGGGGCGAGAAGGGTCGTTAGGGAGCGGAGCGGAGGCCCACCTATGGGGTGTGTGGGTGACGTGAGAAGGTGACCGCTGAGTATAGGGGGGGGGAAGGGAGCCAGGTACATCCGCTATCTGGGAACGAGCGGGGATGGTGATTGTTCATGGTGGAGCAACTTAGTCTGGAGTTAGCAGACAGAGCCTCAGTGATATGTAAAAGACTACGAACCTCTGCCTTAAGTTGTTGTAGGCAGAGTGCTATCTCGCAAAATCGGCCTTCCAGTGAGGTGTGTGGATGGGATTGGGAGGCTAGGTCCAGGGGACCCTGGAGCGGTAGAGAGCTAGTGAGGGCGGGGGAAAGTGGAGCGGGTGGCGAATGAATGTGCCCCGAGGGAAGGTATTCTGGGAAAAGGAGCTGCGCGCTCGGAAGGATGGGTAGGATAGGGGAGGAGGGGACTGACGGATCAAGACCCCTGGAGGCCGGTGGGAGCCTGTTGGGATTGTGGGTTGGGCTGGGGGAAGAGATCCTGGGGAGAATCAGGGCAGTGCTGTGAGCAGTGGAGCTAGTGGAGTTAGAGCTCGCTAACAGTGAATGGGGGGGAGCAGGTGGATTAGCGTGAAGTCTGTGCTGTCGCGGCTCGTTCATAACGTGCATTGAAGGGGAATTGTTGTTATGAGTTAGGGTAGGTAGAAGGGGACCCTTTGGAGCAGATGTGGGTTCAGAGGATGGTGGTGGAGAGCTAGGAGATAAACTTTGCGAGGACCGGGGAACACTGGGGGGCCCGCCCTTCCGAGGGGGGCGGAATTAGAGTTAGCCACTGTATTCATGATGGTGGGGAAAAATTTGTCAAATACCACTAGATTGCGATCTGAGGCTTGTATAAGGATGGTTCCGTTTTTGTAGAGGGAGATGGTGGCTTCAGCTCTGTAAGCCGAGGAGGGCGCAACCATCAATCTAAGACCATGTGGCGTTTTCAGGGAAGTGGCGATCTTGAGCAGAGAGTAAATGGCCTTCCGCCATTGAGCATGATGTTTAGTGTAGAAGATGAGGTCATTAATGGTAACACCCTTTCTGATGGAGAAGAAGGGGTCTGAGATAAGGGTTTACGGATGGGTTTTTAGAAGTCTGTGTTTGAAGTTTTGTGCAGCATTTTTAGATAGGTTCGGGGGATATATGATTCGAAAAGCGTTATGGCCAGTCGGTTCAAGGTTAGGAGAGATGAAGTTCGAAGGTTTAGGCTCCATATCAGCACACGACTTGTCTCCGAATAGAGGAGGCGTACGTAAGCAAGAGACTGGGCAGAGGGCTGCTCCGACCATGGGATGCGTAGGTAGGCCTTAACAAAAAAAAACGATTGCTTTGTTTGAGAGCAATTACAGACATGGTGGTCTGCTGACCTCAGCAGGCCACCATCCTGTGTTTTTTCCGATTCCTAATGGATCGCACATTGTGACCTACCTCATTAATATTCATGAGTTAGGTCATTTGCTACCCACTGGGAATCGCAGAAAGTGTTCAACACACTTTCATAGATGCCGTTTTGCGATTTCATAATTGCGACTCGCAAGGATTCACAACTAGGAAGTCACAAAATGCTTTCTTAATACATCTGGCCCATTATTTGCAAGTAAATTTCACCAGAGGTGTATTGGACCAAACGTTTATAGCATCTCTTTTTATTATGATTGTTATTGTTAAGATGGAATGTCTTCTCCATCTTGAACTGATGCGCAACCTTGCACTCAGTAACCAGACTGCAAGGAAAACAGGTTTCCCGATTTTCTTTTGGCCCCAGCACACATGGATTCCTGCCTGCGTGCTGGGATTTAAGCCTGTTATTGACTATGAGTCCCAGTCCAGTAAGGATGACAAAAGTGTACTTTCTAGTGGACACTAAACTACATCCTGTAGCACTGGGGCATGTACTGTAAATGGTGATGGCAGCATATCATTTTTTAATCTATTGTATGTGACAGGCCTTTTTACCTGTTTAAAGTGAGTGTGTTGCCCACAAGAGCGCTCGTATAGTTCCACTTACATGTCATGCCCAGTCCCTGCGTTAAAACCTCTGTGTGTATGTGAAGTGCATGTGCATGTATAGTGAATGGTACCAGGACTCAATGTTTGCAACTGTATGAAAGCTGAAGCCAGTGGGATCCATTTTGGATTGCCTCGGGGTCGGCACAAGATGGAGATTGTGATACAGCCTCCTGAGGCAGTCGAAGTGTATTGCCTACAAACCTGAACTAGGTGGCGTAGCCTTACACCACCAGCACTGTCATTAGAAATTCTATGATAACTTTTTTGGCTGGGGGTTGCTCATTAAACTTCCTGATCACTACCATTTAGTTGATGGTGGGGATTGGTTTGAGGCAGCTCATTCAGTTTTTAGAGAAATAGAAGTTTCTGGGCAGGGCCTGGACCTTTTGTTATCCACTTGAGAAGCCCATCCAGGAAGACCGATGACAGCCAGCTGCAGAGCTTCACATGTATTGTGTTCATGTTATGGGCACTCCTATTTAAAACCAGCCTCATCAGTACCTGCTGGGAGAGCCATCAGTGCACCAAACTGGTTCCTTGACTTTAGACAGTGGATCTCTATCCCATGTCTGGAAATAGCACACAAAAGAGGGACCCCAACCTTCCCTCTTGGTTCCTGTTTCAGGCTTCTTCACTGACCAAGCACAAGGGTACTCCGTGCAGGACTCAGAGAGCTGCTGTTATCCAGGGTTGGAATCAATGATACCTAGTCTCCAGGAGGTGAGGAGATATCACCTCAAAACTACTGATCACACAGAGAGCGGTGGGTTTCCCTGAGGCCCGGAATCTAGCTTGAAGGCGTGCTGAAAGGGGAAAAGGAGTGACATGGGGTGAGGGGATATCACCTCAAAGCTACTCATCACACGGGCAGCAGTGGATTTGCTTGAGACCTGGGATCTATCGTGCAGACCTGGTGAGAGGGGAAAAGGAGCAACGTGCCACCAAATGACATGTCTGCCCAAGGGAGAAGCACAGACGCTGAGCCTGGAGACAGGAGTAGACCAGGAGGAGGCGAATGCTGACGGAGTGTGCTGGAGTTGGCCTGAGTGTGCCCAGGAATCTCATGGCCTCCCTATGGGCCTCAGATACCCCAAGATAAACCTGCAACTCCTCTGTGTGCCCACTTCAGAGACCACTGCAGAGAAAGACCACAGGACCTGTGTTGATTCTACCTTTGCCACACAATTAAAGCTGCAACTGTGCATCACGGCCCGAAGGGCAGAAGGATCTTATGCCTATATTACAAAAAGTAAGAAGATTGGTAGTGCACCAGCAATGGAGAAGGATCTTTCACCTGTTCACTTAGGCATGCTACTCTTTGGAAATAGAAATGCCCCAGTTAGGCTGGCATTAAAAGTGTACCGGAAAATGGGATGTATTTTCCCCACCCTCGGAGTTACTGATAACAGGTGTATTGGTAACTCCGACAGTTAGGAAAACCTGGGCCATTACAAGTGGAACCCTGTGGGTCTCCTTAAAAAGGAGGAATTAGTGGGGCAATCAGTAATTCCAGGGAACATTACTCTGGTAATTCCTCATTTCTTCCTGAATTTTCCCACAAATACTTCAGTTGTTTTCAGAAGCCAAAATCGCTGTTTGAAAATAAAAATGAGTACCGGATTTGCCAGATCAGAGTGTCCTTGCTCATGCCAGTACAGCTTCCAGAGAAGAGGTGGAGACAGCCAAAGAAGTCCCTGCGACCTGAAGCATGACTGCTCGCACCGTGCTGTGGAAGAGTGCACGCCCCTGCTTGGAGATCTCGAGTGCACTCCCCACTGATAAACCTATTCCTGAACCCTTACTGAGAACGTATTTTGGTGGCAATTTGTTGAGATTATTGCAATCTACTTAAGAGAACTGCCTAGCCAGAGCACAGAGTCTGATTTACGGGTCACAGAACCTAATAAGTCTACTCCAGTTTACAATTGTGAGCACGCACCTGTGTTTAATCTAAACGTTTTGTTTGTCTATGTACTAATACCCGCCGCATAGGTAGAACAGCTTCCCGGTAGAACTGCACATTCCCTATGTATATGAGTTTTAGTTGATTAAAGTACTGCTCTTTTTAGCACTGTGCTGGACATTCACTTATTATTGCGTGACTTTTGAGTCTCTACCCCCGCAGGACTACCCTGAGACTGCTCGCCTCCAGTGGCCTGAGAGTCAAATAGGTACTTGGCCTAGTTTTCTGTTTCAAAGTAGGACTGACCCCTTGACAGGAGAGGCAAAAGACCCCTGCCCCTATGGCTGTGGTCCAGTAGTCCCTGCCAGCCCTGTGCCCCCCCTAACTGGGTCTGACAGTTATCAAATATAAAAAACAGATTTGTTTCTGGGGCTGGTATGTAGCTGTCCTGACAGAAAGAAAGCGTGTCCTTGGATTTGAACTAAAGCTGCATAACGAGTAGTTTAAAACAAAGAAAAGTACTATTTTCTGTGTGAGAGTGTTAGCACGATATGTTAAAAACTGGGCAGTATTAAGCAACAACAGGCAGTCATGGTTTCACAATCCATCCAGATGTGTTTAAATCTTGACTTGGAAGAGGATGAGGTGGACTGGTGCGGAGCCAAGCATTACTATCACTGGAAAATGTTAACATTTCAGTACAAATACTTTTTAGAATTTTGTTAAGCCATTGACGACTTTTTCTTGGAGCAAGCATTATAGGAGAGACATAATTTAAGATTTCAGCATGTATTGTACTGTATTGTCTTGTAACATATATATCACACTTCATGTCCTGAATGTGGACTCTAAAGTGCTTTTTTTGGTGGGTAGCACACTACATAGAATGTATGCTTGGTTCTTGTGTCAACGTACATTCACTTGAATTAACAAATAAATATGCCATCTCCAGAGCAAATTGAGTTAACACCTGTTATCAGAAGTCTATTTAGTCTGCCCACATCACTTAACAGAGCCATTGAGGGATAGCTGTCTATAGCAGATATATGTCCAAGTACATTTGTAATACGGGGGATTAGATACCTGCCACCATAGTGATGGGGTCTCTGTCCCCCAAACCCTAAATTTGCTTATCTTGTCCTACCTCTTAGACATTTCTGTTTGGGTACAGCCAGTCAGACCAGCTAACAAATTTCAAGTAGCCTCAGATGGGCCTCTCCTGGCTGTTCGTGTCTCTAGAGTGTGCTGAGTGGTAGGGTGGCTCTTTCTATTATTACCACACCTGTCACACTCATTTCCTCTTTCTACTATCCATCGTGCGATAGAGCTGACTTTTCCAACAAATAGCTTGTGAGCTACTGGTACCTCTCTAGCTACATGCAAGTAACTCTCCAGTGTGTAGCTCAATGAACTAAATTAGAAGCTTTTGCTTGGTTGAATTAATATAGGAATACTGTTAGAAATGGGGGTCTCTAGTTGGCAGAGGTAGGTGCCTTTGACCAAGTAGGGGCCCTTGCTTCTAGTCAGGGTAAGGGGGTTACACTCCTAAAATAACCCCTGCTCACCTCCTTGGTAGCTTGGCATGAGCAGGTAGGCTTATCTCAGAGGCAGTGTGTAAAGCATTTGTGAACACATACAGTAATACAGTGAAAACACTACAAATGGACACCACACCAGTTTAGAAAGATAAGTAATCTTTATCTAGACTTAACACAAGACCAAACGACAAAAATCCACAATACAGTATTCAAAAATATGACTTTCAGATGGTAGAAACAGCTTAGTTCAATGTAGATGGTAAATGCAACACTTTACTCTCAAAGTACCTTGGATGCGTAACGCAATACAAACATAAGGGTCACAGGGGAGGCTATGCGTCTGTTCCTTACCGGAGAGGAGGCAAAGCGTCTGTTTCTTACTGTGATCCGGTGCGATGCGACAAGATGGCACCTCGATACGAAGCGACGATCCGGTGCGATGCGACAAAATGGCGTCTTTGATGCGATAACTTGGATGCAATGCGTGCACGCCCGGCGGCCGTGCGGCGAAATCGATGAACTTTGGAGCCACGACAGGCCCTGCGACACACTTCTCCGGTGATGCGACGGCAACGTCTGCGGTGGCGGCACACTTCTCTGGTGATGCGACGCGCTTCGTCGATGATGCGACGGCAAACTGATGCGTCGGCGACACGCTTCTCCGGCGATGCGACAGCAACAGCTGCGGCGGCGACACGCTTCTTCCTCGTTGCGTCGTGCTTCCAGCTCCCAGCGACACGCAGTCTCCAGAGGGCCTAAAACAGCAGCAGGCACCTCTCTGCAGGTAGAATTCCCAGCAAGGAAATTCAGGGGGTGCTAGGGGTGAAGTCTTTGTGTCACTGAGACTTTAGAACAGGAGGCAAGCTCAGCTTCAAGCCCTTGGAGATCTTCCTCAAGATAGTAAAAGTACACACAAAGTTCATTTTCTCCTTTCCTTGGCAATGAGTAACCACTGCAGGCCAACCCCAAACAGCAAAACAGCACAGGGGCAGTCTCCTCCTTCAGCTTCCTTGGTTTCTCTGCTTGGCAAAGGCTTTGTCTTGATTCCCAGAAGTGATCTAAAGTTCTGGGGTCTGGGCCCCAATATTTATACTACTAAATCCTTTGTTCTCTGAAGGCAGAGAGTGTCTGTACCTAGTCAAAACCAGTTCTGTCCTCCCTGGTGCAGCTTCCTGGCAGGAGGTGGAGACAGCATTGTTGAAAGCAGACCTGGCCCAGGTAGCTGAAAGGAAAACTCCTCCCCCTACTCTCTATTATATGAAGGCTCAGGCAAGTGAAAGGAAATCTCCTCCCCCTACTCTCTATTCTATGTGGGCTCTATTCAGCCCAGCCCTGACTCATCAGACTGCTGGAGCGAAGGCCCCCTCCAGCCCCCTGTCACTCACAAACCAGACATGGAATACACAAACCTAGCAGAGGCATACTGGATGGTTAGGCAAGAAAATACCTACTTTCTAAAAGTGGTATTTTCAAACACAGAATGTAAAAATCACCCACACTAAAAGATGTATTTTAACAATCTGAGTTCAGGCATACTAAACTTTATTTTCCTATCTTGTTCCCTGGGTCAGTTATGATTATAAGATGTTATAATCAAACTGCCCATTCTGGCCTATGGGAACAGATAGCCTTGCAATTGTGAAAAACGAAATTGGCTGTAATTCACTATCAGGACATGCCACACACACCAGGGCATGTCCTACCTTTCACATACAATGCACCCTGCCCATAGGGGTACCTTGGGCCTACCTTAGGGGTGACCAACATGTAGGAAAGGGAAGGTTTAGGGACTGGCAAGTGGGTGCACTTGCCAAGTCGACATGGCAGTCCCAGACTGCACACAGGCTCTGCAATGCCAGGCCTGAGCCACATTTTACAAGCTGCTTCTGTGGGTGGCACAACCTTTGCTGCAAGCCCACCAGCAGCATTTGATTTACAGGCCCTGGGCACACATGGTGCACTGTACTAGGGACTGACAAGTAAATCAAATGGCCAATCTTGGAGTCACTAATCCATTACACCAATTTACAATAGGGAGCACTTGCACTTTGGCACTGAATAGCAGTGATAAAGTGCCCAAAGCATCTAAACCAGCAAAAACACAGCAAAAACATAGGAGGCAACAGCAAAAAAATGGAAGGGAGACCCACGCCAATGGTGCCAGGTCTAACACATGTCCCCTCCAGCTGAAATGTGGGGAGAACTACCCTACCTCTTGGGAGTTCTCTTCACTAAGGCGGAAAAATCTGGACAGACCATCAGCATTGGCGTGTTCTGTACCAGGGCGGTGTTCCACCGTGAAGTCCATCCCCCACCTCAACAGCTTTGGATTCTCACCCCTCATCTACATCAACCATCTGAGGGGCCTGTGGTCTGTCTGAACCTGGAAGTGAGTCCCAAACAAGTATGGTATCAACTTCTTCAGTGCCCAGACCACAGCAAATGCCTGACGCTCAATTGCACTCCACCTCTGTTCCTGTGGAAGTAACCTCCTACTAATGAAGGCTACAGGTTGGTCTAGGCCCTCCTCATTCATCTGTGAAAGTACAACCCCCACACCATGCTCTGAAGCGTCTGTCTGCACAATGAATTTTTTTGAGAAGTTGGGCGCCTGAAGCACGGGCACCGTGCACATGGCAGTCTTCAGGGCATCAAAAGCTTTTTGACAGGTGTCAGTCCAGTTCACTTTCTTGGGCTGCTTCCTGGAAGTCAGCTCTGTCAAGGGTGCAACAATGCTGCCATACTCCTTGACAAACCTCCTGTAGTACCCTGTGAGTCCTAAAAAGGCTCTCACATCTGTCTGGGTCTTGGGGGGTTCCCAAGCCAGGATGGTCTCAATCTTGGGCTGTAGGGGCGCCACCTGGCCGCTCCCAACCTGGTGTCCCAAGGACACCACGGAACCCTGCCCGATCTGGCAATTACTCACATTGATCGTGAGGCCTGCCCTCCGCAGTGCCATCAACACTTCCCAGAGGTGGCGCAGATGTTCTTCCCAACTGGTGCTGAACACTGCAATGTCATCCAGGTAGACGGCACTGAAATCCTCCAGTCCAGCCAATACCTGGTTGACCAACCTCTGAAAGGTGGCAGGGGCATTCTTCATCCCAAAGGGCATAACCTGGAATTGGTAGTGCCCATCTGGTGTGGAGATTGCTGACCTCTCTTTTGCCCCATCAGTTAAGGCGATCTGCCAGTACCCAGACGTTAAGTCAAACGTACTGAGGTACCGGGCAGCCCCTAACCGATCAATGAGCTCATCAGCTCTGGGGATGAGGTGCGCGTCAGTCCTGGTGACTGAATTGAGTCCTCAGTAGTCCACACAGAACCGGAGTTCGGGTGTGGCACGAGGCGCAGCAGCCTTTGGGACCAAGACCACTGGGCTGGCCCAAGGGCTGTTAGAGGACTCAATCACCCCTAAAGCAAACATCTTGGAGACCTCCTCCTTGATGCAAGCTCTGACCCTGTCAGTCACTCTGTAAGTTTTGTGCTTTACAGGAGGACTGTCCCCAGTGTCCACATCATGGATGCACCACTCAGTGACTCCGGGAGTCAGGGAGAACAGATCAGGAAACTGTCCCAACAGTTGGCGACAGTCATCCTGCTGCTCAGGGGTCAGGGCAGAAGAGAGGTTCACACCGTCCACTGACCCATCTTGCTCTGTTGCAGACAGGAGGCCAGGAAGAGGCTCAGTCTCCTCCTCCATTCCATCATCCGTCGCTAGGAGCATGCCTACTTCGGACCTCTCCAAGTGGGGCTTCAGGCGGTTTACATGCAGGACCCGCAAAGGGTTCCTAGGAGACCGCAAGTCCACCAAGTAGGTGACATCACTCTTGTGCTCCACCACCTCAAATGGTCCGGTCCACTTATCCTGGAGCGCACAAGGCTCCACGGGGGCCATGACCCACACTTTCTGTCCAGGCTGAAACTCGATCAGAGTGGCATTCTGATCATACCACCGTTTCATCTCCTCCTGGCTGGCTTCCAGATTTGCCTGAGCGAGTTGTCTGAAAAGCCGAGTTTGGTTTCTGAAGGCCAGCATGTAGCTATATACATCCTGGGGAGGTTTACTGGGAGCTTTCTCCCAGGCTTCTTTTACCAAACTCAGAGGTCCTCTTACAGGGTGACCATACAGCAGTTCAAAGGGACTGAACCCTAAGGACTTCTGTGGCACCTCTCTGTAAGCAAACAGAAAGCATGGCAAGAGGATGTCCCACTTACGCCTCATAGGTTCCTCAAGACCCATAATCATGCCTTTTAGGGTCCAGTTGAATCTCTCAACCAGCCCATTACCTAGGGGGTGGTAAGGAGTGGTGAACTTGTAGGTTACACCACACTCCTGCCACAGGGACTTCATATACTTAGATATGAAGTCGGTACCACGGTCTGACACCACCTCTCTGGGGAACCCCACACGGGAGAAAATCCCCATTAATGCACGTCCCACCACGGGGGCCGTCACAGTCCTGAGAGGGATGGCTTCCGGGTACCGGGTGGCATGGTCCACCAAGACCAGGATGAACCTGTTGCCCATGGCTGTCTTGGGATCCAGAGGCCCCACAATGTCAATGCCCACCCTTTCAAAGGGGGTGCTGACCACAGGGAACGGTTGGAGAGGAGCCTTTTGCTTCCTCTCACTCTTACCACTTGCCTGGCAAGTCTGACAGGTCCTGCAATGAGTGTCTGAACTCTTGCGCATTTGGGGCCAATAAAAGGGGATGACAAGCCTTTCAAAGGTCTTGTCTTGCCCCAAATGTCCTGCTAAGGCACATCATGAGCCAGACCCAGTAGGAAGGCTCTGAAGCGCTGGGGTACCACCAGCACACGGGCTGACCCAGGCTCAGCAACCCTAGGCTCGCTATACAGGAGATCATTCTCCCAGTAGATCCAATGTGATCCAGGCTGATCACCTGCTGCCTGGTTTGTGGCCTGTTGCCACAAACCCACAAGAGAAGGGCACTTCTTCTGCTCCTCGCAGAACTCTTCCCTGGAGGGTCCTCCTTCCTGCTGCCAATGGGTCAGCTCAGGCAGGTCCCCCAGTTCAGCTACTTGTTCCCCTGTAGGTTCCAGGGCATCCCCCTCAAGGTCTGCCTCCTCCTGGACTGTGGGAACTTCGGGGGCTGGTTTCCCGTGCTCCCTGCCTCTTCTCTTTAAGGCAGGCACCTGGGCCACTCTTTCAGGCTGAAGGTCCTCTTGAACACCCTTACTGGCTGCCATGGACCGAGTGGTCACACACGCCCACTCAGGCATACTCAACATCTCCAAATGAGCTCTTCGCTCCACCTTAGCCCAAGGGGAGCTTTCCAAATCATTGCCTAGCAGACAGTCAACAGGCATGGCTGGCCTCACAGCTACTTGAAAGGTACCTGAGACCCCCCCACTCAAAGGGAACCTGGGCCACCTTACAGTGGCTCTCTGAGTTGTCAGCGGCAACTACAAGGTAAAATGCATGGGGGATCACCTGCTCTTCAGACACCAGCCGACAACTGACAGCTGTCACACTGGCTCCGGTGTCTCTCAGAGCCTCCACCCTTTGGCCATTGATGGTCAACCACTGCCTGTATTTCTTAGTGTTATCAGGTAGCTGGGTCCTAGGGACCATCTCATTGTCTCCTAAAGAGACCAGGGACATCTCTGCGGGACCCCACCCACCTTGAGCACCCAACTCCTCCCCCAGGGCTACACTAGCCATCTGCCGGGGCGGTGCACCAGTGGGTGCTGTCTTTCCTTTCAGGGGACACTTAGGATCCCAGAAGCAGTGGCCCACCTGACCACAAGTATAACATGTCCTGGGCCCCTTTTGAACAGGCTTATCTGTCGGGCCCCTGACTTCTTCTCAGGGGGAGGCTGGGAACCCTTCCCTTGGTTCCCTTGGGGAGGACTTTGGGGCCCTTTCTGGAACTCCCTCTGTTTACCCTTGTCCCCCCCACTCTTCTGCTGGGGACCCTGCCCACCTTTGGTGAAGTCTCCCACATGACCCTTGTGGACCCGGGTACTAACCCAGCGGTCCGCCTCCTCAGCAAGCTTCCTAGGGATGGTCAGCTTACTATCAATCAGGTGCTAGCGTAGCTCTGGAAAACAATTACTGGACAAGTGCTCCCATGCAATCAAATTATAGAGCGCTTCAAAATCATTCACTTTGCTACCCTTCACCCAACCATCCAATGCTCTGCCAAAAAAAGACACATATTCTACCCAAGTGCTTGACTCCAGTTTCTTACAATTTCTAAACCTTTGTCTATAAAGCTCTGGGGTCAACCCATACCTGGTCATCAAGGCTTCCTTCATGTGGACATAGGAATTCTGGTCCTCAGAGGGCAAGTCTAACAAGGTGTCCCGCCCATCACTGAGAAACCGCCCCCACAACCCCGCTCCCCAATCCTTCTCAGGGACCCGGTGGGAGGTCTTGGCTATCTCATAGGCCTTAAACCATTGCCCAATATCTTCATGCTTGTGGAACTCCTTAATGACATCTTTGGGGATGAATACTCTTGCTTCTACAGGCATGATGGTGTGCTGCCACCAGAGGGAGAATTTCTAAGCTCTTGGCTTTTAACTCTAATTCCCTCAACATTCTCTCATGCTCTAAATGCATCCTTTTTTCTTCCAAGGCTAACTTCTTGCTTTCTAATTCCATCTGATCACCCAGTTTGAATTTGGCTAGCTCCATCTTATGCATCCTATCCCTCTCCCTGTCCTCCAGCTCCTCTGGAGACAGGCCCTTTGAAGAAACACTGCTGCCTGCCCAGGAAGGTACTTTCTCCCCGGTCAGACCCAATGGCCCATCCAGCTGCCCATCTGTATTCTCTGCCTCCTCACCAGGCTCTTCAGAATGCTCAGGAGCTTTTCTAGCTTCCACCCAGGCCTTCAGCGCCTTTTGGAACTCCTCCTTCTTGGAGATGCCTTTCACAGAGATTTTAAATCTTTTACAGAGGGATTTAAGCTGTGGCACGGTGTAAATATCAACCCTGTCTTCTTCAAATTGTAGATCCATAGATGCGTTGGATGCTGCTTTGCTCATGGTAACAAGGATTGGCAGTTTCTAGCAAAAATAGAAGTCCCAAGGGAAAAGAATTCTACCAAAATGTATGTGGTCGCGTTATGGTCTGCACTCACTAGTAGTGTACACCAATCACTGCATATGAGTCACAAATGCAAGTCCAAATCCTCACCGCTGACCACCAATGTTAGAAATGGCGTCTCTAGTTGGCAGAGGTAGGTACCTTTGACCAAGTAGGGGCCCTTGCTTCTAGTCATGGTAAGGGGGCTACACTCCTAAAATAACCCCTGCTCACCCCCTTGGTAGCTTGGCACGAGCAGGCAGGCTTATCTCAGAGGCAGTGTGTAAAGCATTTGTGAACACATACAGTAATACAGTGAAAACACTACAAATGGACACCACACCAGTTTAGAAAAATAAGTAATCTTTACCTAGACTTAACACAAGACCAAACGACAAAAATCCACAATACAGTATTCAAAAATATGCCTTTCAGATGGTAGAAATAGCTTAGTTCAATGTAGATGGTAAATGCGACACTTTACTCTCAAAGTACCTTGGATGCGTAACGCAATACAAACAAAAGGGTCGCGGGGAGGTGATGCGTCTGTTCCTTACCGGAGAGGAGGCGAAGCGTCGGTTTCTTACTGTGATCCGGTGCGATGCGACAAGATGGCGCCTCGATGCGATGCGACGATCCGGTGCGATGCGACAAAATGGCGTCTTTGATGCAAAGCGATAACTTGGATGCGATGCGCGCACGCCCGGCGGCCGTGCTGCGAAATCGATGAACTTTGGAGCCGCGACAGGCCCTGCGACACGCTTCTCCGGTGATGCAACAGCAACCTCTGCGGCGGCAACACGTTTCTTCCTCGTTGCCTCGCGCTTCCAGCTCCCAGCGACACGCAGTCTCCAGAGGGCCTAAAACAACAGCAGGCACCTCTCTGCAGGTAGAATTCCCAGCGAGGAATTCAGGGGGAGCTGGGGGTGAAGTCTTTGGGTCCCTGAGACTTCAGAACAGGAGGCAAGCTCAGCTTCAAGCCCTTGGAGATCTTCCTAAAGATAGTAAAAGTACACACAAAGTTCCTTTTCTCCTTTCCTTGGCAATGAGTAACCACTGCAGGCCAACCCCAAACAGCTATACAGCACAGGGGCAGTCTCCTCCTTCAGCTTCCTTGGTTTCTCTCCTTGGCAAAGGGTTCGTCTTGATTCCCAGAAGTGATCTAAAGTTCTGGGGTCTGGGCCCCAATATTTATACTACTAAATCCTTTGTTCTCTGAAGGACAGAGAATGTCTGTACCTAGTCAAAACCAGTTCTGTCCTCCCTGGTGCAGCTTCCTGGCAGGAGGTGGAGACAGCATTGTTGAAAGCAGACCTGGCCCAGGTAGCTGAAAGGAAAACTCCTCCCCCTACTCTCTATACTATGAAGGCTCAGGCAAGTGAAAGGAAATCTCCCCCCCTACTCTCTATTCTATGTGGGCTCTATTCAGCCCAGCCCTGACTCATCAGACTGCTGGAGCCAAGGCCCCCTCCAGCCCCCTGTCACTCACAAACCAGACATGGAATACACAAACCTAGCAGAGGCATACTGGATGGTTAGGCAAGAAAATACCTACTTTCTAAAAGTGGTATTTTCAAACACAGAATGTAAAAATCACCCACACTAAAAGATGTATTTTAACATTCTGAGTTCAGGCATACTAAACTTTATTTTCCTATCTTGTTCCCTGGGTCAGTTATGATTATAAGATGTTATAATCAAACTGCCCATTCTGGCCTATGGGAACAGATAGCCTTGCAATGATGAAAAACGAAATTGTCTGTAATTCACTATCAGGACATGCCACACACACCAGGGCATAACCTACCTTTCACATACAATGCACCCTACCCATAGGGGTACCTTGGGCCTACCTTAGGGGTGACCAACATGTAGGAAAGGGAAGGTTTAGGGACTGGCAAGTGGGTGCACTTGCAAAGTCGACATGGCAGTCCCAGACTGCACACAGGCTCTGCAATGGCAGGCCTGAGCCACATTTTACAAGCTGCTTCTGTGGGTGGCACAACCAGTGCTGCAAGTCCACCAGCAGCATTTGATTTACAGGCCCTGGGCACACATGGTGCACTGTACTAGGGTCTGACAAGTAAATCAAATGGCCAATCATGGAGTCACTAATCCATTACAACAATTTACAATAGGGAGCACTTGCACTTTGGCACTGAAAAGCAGCGGCAAAGTGCCCAAAGCATCTAAACCAGCAAAAACACAGCAAAAACATAGGAGGCAACAGCAAAAAAAATGGAAGGGAAACCCACGCCAATGGTGCCAGGTCTAACAAATACCAAAAACTAAAAACCATGTACTTGAAACAACAAAGTGTATATTTTCAGAATTCATTAGCTGATGTTTGGAGAAAAATGGTTGGATTTCCAAAATATATATAAAGCTGATATTTGAGTGAAAAAATCAAACAGTTTTGGGGAGACTATTACTAATATTATTAACTTGGTGCTAGGGGCACTGGAGCTATTTATGTTATGTATTACCCATGTAGAGGCATTCCACATTCACAAAGCATTTTTAACATAACTGCTGGCAAACGTGCCTGATGCAAAGAGGTAATCACTGCTAGTAATCTTGCTTATGGTGGCCACCAGTGCTTAATTTGTAACTAAATAAATACCAGTGCCCTCATCAGGAGGCCAGAGCAGCTTGCGCCACCCATTTGCCCTTCCAGCACTACCAATGATAGTATTGACACTACTACTAACCATCACACTCCTACAAGTGTGATATTTTAGACTTTTCCAGGCCCCAAAGCTACAAGAATCACTTGGGCTACGTGGTAGCCATTTTTAATGTATATCGAATTAATAAACAGCTGTGGTTGTGCTGATCTCTAAATTACATTTACAGCGGCACCTTATGGCAGACTGTCATAAGAGCCAGTGTTGACAATTAAGTACCGGTGCCGAGCACCGGAAACCACTGGCTCAAATTAAGCACTAGTGGGCACTAATGTCATTGCATGAGTGGCGGCTAAGGCGGAGGAGCGCCACACCACTGCTGCAAAGCAGTGAAAGAAAGAACAAATACAATGATAATAACTCAAGATTATTATCATTGTATTTGTTCCTGCTGCGCAGTTTTGCGGGGCAGGCGGGGCTGCTCTGCTCTCAGAGCAGGGCAGGAGTGGTTTGCCCACTCCAAGTGCCCAATGACTGTTTGGCCGGCCCTCTGGGGCCATCCAAAATAGTCATGCGCACTTCGCACATGCACACATGCCCAGGACCCCATTCCCTGGCTGAGCTCCGATCCACGGCGCTCAGACCAATCACAACGCTGCATTGCAGCATTGTGATTGGCTTAGAGGAGGGTGCCTGGCTGCTTCCTGTTCCGGCCCAGGAGAGAAGAGACTGAGACGACATGCGGGAGAGCGGCGAGAAGGTAAGTTTTTTACTTTTTTTACATTACCCCCTCTACCCCGCCACTCCCGATCCATGTCGGCCGCTACTGATTGTATCTGATGTGGTTACTACTACAGCTCTAATAATATTAGCAGTTCAGGAGGATTTTGAACATATGTAGCTCTTTTTATATAAAAGGTTGGAGACCCCTGTGATAGAGGCTTTAAGTAGTTCTAGGTTTATAAGTAACTGCTCAATGACTGCAGTCTTTTTACCACTTCGATAACATAAATTGGCTGATCCAGTAATGGTATTGCAATATTGCCTATAGCATTATCTTCCTTTATTTCTATAACAGCTCTCTCCACTCCATGTCTTCAAGGTTCCAAATTGGATTAATGTCAACATCTACTCTTCATTATGTAAAGTAACCCTAAACAGGGCCCAGAATGCACTAATGAACCACAACTGTACAGTTTTTACCAGTGGCGGCTGGCAGGGAACAGGGCTGTCGGGGCAGGGGAGGGGAGGTGAAAATAAACGTACCTCTTCTGCCGGCTGCGTCACTCCTCCGCCTCCCTGCCAACGTCCCAGAATGGAAGCAGGAACTGGAAGCACACACAGGCTCCCTCCACGAAGCCAATCACAATGCTGCAATGCAGCGTTGTGATTGGTCTGAGCAGCGTGGTTCAGCACTCAGACGGGGAATGGAAGCCTGGGCATGCTCCTCACCAGGCTGTTTAATGCAGCCTGGTGGGGAACATGCAAAGTGCGCATGACTGTTTGGGTGGCCCAAGATGGCTGGCCAATCAGTCCTGCACACTTAGAGTGTGCTCACCACTCCCCCCCTGTGACTCCAGCCCCGCCCGCCCTAACCCAGCCCCGCAGCTACCCCTCAGCTTTTTTCACTCCTTTGAAAGTAGTGGGGCGATGCTGCTCGATCTTAGCGGAGGAGCCGCCCCTGGTTTTTACTTTGAATGTAATCCCTGACTAATATCTAGGAAAGATTCTTATTCATTTAAAGAGCTAGTGTCTCTTGTTCCTTCAATGGATTTAGTACACTTTGGTGTGGGCATTATTGAGGGAAATGGTGAAAATGCAAAGTCTGGTTGGGTCTCAGTTACCATATGCACAGATCATTTACCGTGAATCATTGGCAATAGGCAGTGAGAGACAAGTTTAGGAGAAGTAGACAAGAGGAAGAAAAGGAAGGATCACAGCGTCTTCATGTAAAATGCTGTATTACATAAGAACGGTGGCTACATTACCTCTACTGGCTGGATACAGGCTAGTTTACCCATTTTGAATTTAAAAGGAGTGGAATCTTTGATTATGATATACTTTAGGAATGCACAGTAGATGGAAGTTAGACAAAAAGGATGGGGACAAGTTTGTTGGATTGTCAGTTCTTTTCAATTAATGAGGTTGTACATTACTGCATTAAGGCCCTGCTGAAGTTCCAAGGCAAGATATTTTGGGAATGAAACACGTTATCAAGAAGTTTTTAAAAAGTTTTTATGAACATTTCTCAACGGAATAAACCTTTAAAATTAGAAGAAACACCCGTAGAAAGAAGCTTTTATCTTTTTGTCAAGAAATTAATTGTAATGCTTGGTGATACAATGAGACATTCAGTATGGAACTTGAGGGTTACCAGATGAATTTACTCATATTTGTTTTTTAATACATTATTCCAGCCTTTAGGTATTAAGCAACCCAATGTCAATCCCTGCTTCAGCACTCAAGGATAATTTAATTGTGTTATATAATATCAATGAGTATTTAAAAGTGTCCTTGTAAGGAGTGCAATTGACTAGACCATGGATTGTGTTGGTACACACCAAATTGCCCTTAGAGGCAGCAAATGTCAGTGCCATTGTCTTGAAATAAGGTGGTGATGTGTTACTTTGCTTAAAGTGGAAAACATCCTGCCCTCTACAGTTCATCTTCCTTTTAAGTTAATTTATATTTCCTGTGTGTATGTGTGTTTGTGTTTGTGTGTGTGTGTGTGTGTGTGTGCATGCATGTGTGTCTGTGTGTTTGTAAACACTCATGTTGCATCTTTTTCCATGGTTTATTGTTGGGTCGGTTGAAGGAAGTGACCCGAATCTGGTCACCCGGGTCACCTGTGACCACCTCTCGGCCTTCCAAACAAATGAAGAGTCGGTCAGACAGTAGAGTATACAAACCAAAGATATTTATTAGTATTACGCTGCAGCATAGCCCAGTCTGACCAGCCTCATGAGATAGCTGCTGAGGGACTGCCTTCCCCCAACATATCATCAAATGTTATACATTTCCAATTCCCTAAGAACACGCCCAGGCTGGAAAATTCCGGTCCAGGCAACAGTGAACAAAGGAGGCACAGAAGGATGAGCTATGGTCCTGGGACCGGGTACACGCTATCTCTACTTCAAGGTTACTTTGCCCGCACCCGCCAATATAGGAGGCGGGAATGAGCCTATCTAACAGCAAAGGTATGCCATAATAGAGAGTACATTCATTAGTGCAGCGAAACTCGGCCTTGGAGAAATATCAACTAAGGAGACATCAAGGCAGCTTTCTGCTGAGGCAAGCAATGTGTGACAGAAACTCAGCTTCGATCATGGAACATAATGGCGGCTACTAATAAAATGGTGCTACGAATGCTAACTTAACACAGAACGAAATGTGAGCAACAAAGCAATTACATTTTCAATTCTAACAGACCCTCCTTTTAGCATTTATAGCTACATTTTATTATTGCTATCAGGTAAGGGCCTTTACAATTCTAAAAGTAGGCAGAAATTCAGTCAGAGGCAACATTTGCTAATTCATGCGGCTACCAGTGAGAACTAAAACTCTATAAGGCTAGACATATAGCATTAATATTCAAAAATGCCCTCGTCTATACACATCATATCCTGGATGTCCTGCATCATCATGGCTTTGTTCGTAGAATCATATTCCAAGGGCTTTGGGCGAGGTGTCAACATTTTTACCCAGCAGGCACAACAGGCAGGAAGGCAATGTATGCACAGACAACATGTTAGAATGATACCAGCTATGGCAACCAGGAAAATGATAATCTTCCAACCACAGGATGTGAATAGGCCCCAAAACCACCCAGTGAGAGACCATGTGCCATTCTCTTGGTGTATGTCTGAAGCAAGCCTATGGAGCTTCTGTATAGCAGCATATACATTCGGAGCATGGTCCGGTATGTATACACAGCAACTACTTCCAATGACGCAGCAGGCCCCACCCCGGTCAGCAAGGATGACATCTAACACCATCCGGTTTTGAAGAGCAACAAGTCTCATAGCCTGAAGCTCAGCTGTAATGTTACCAGCAGTTACATTTATCACTTCTTCTACCACCCTAGTGAGTCTGCGAATATTTAGGCTATTGGACATGGGGCCCCAAAAGGGAACAATACCTTTCATGGCATCGGTGAACTGTTGCAATCTGATATCTGTCTGATCTATGTCTGCAGTGTCTATAACTCATCTAACACGTGACAGATGAACACTCCTGCGTTGTAGACGGTGGTCCTTATGGTAGTTGGATGGTGCTATATACACTGGGGGAAGAAGAAAAAAGAGATAGCATGTTCCAAACCATTCTTGTGGAAGCCAAACGT
This sequence comes from Calotriton arnoldi, assembly GCA_963921515.1. NCBI lineage: Eukaryota > Metazoa > Chordata > Amphibia > Caudata > Salamandridae > Calotriton > Calotriton arnoldi. The sequence goes on along the minus strand of CAWUFW010001638.1, from coordinate 1,489,978 downwards.
AGGCCTGGGACCCACAGACAAAGTAAACGTTGTGAGGGGGTAGCAAAGGTGGGCTATTTGCGGTGCTCAGCACATAAGTGTAGTTGCAATTACTCACTCCTAACACTACTTTCCCCCTTCCCCTGACGCAGAAACTTGTTGTCATGTTTACCACCGGCATTGCCACATCATGAGTAATGTTTCCCATCTGAAATGACTTAAAATATTCAGTGACATTAAAATCCCAAAAATCAGACATCTCATTTTGAAGCCATGTTACATTTTGCTCTCTTTTGTAAATATTCATGCAAGCTGTCGAAGACAAGGTATCCGGTGTTCCTTGTTCCCCTGGGGTAAACCCTTGATGTACACGTATATACTCCAAGACTGTTTCATAGTCAGCTAATGTCATATTCATAGTATCAGAGTGATAATGAGTGTATACCATAGTAAAGAGCTGGAACCAGCCTTCACAACTCCCGAGATAAGAGAAAGGCTTTGACAACAATACATCATTCTTGTGTGTCACAGAAGGGAGGAGGCCACAGATCCAGCAATTGGTAACGTTGGACGTACCATGGGCTTGGTGCAACATTTGGAGGAACACATTATCTACATACGTCTTTCAGTAGTGGCCCTTGTGAGGTGCCAAAGTTACAAACATATGTTCAGGGGGAGCAGGTGTTGTACCAATCAAGGAATGCACAGGATATTTTTCTTCAAGGAACCACAGTATTCCAAGCATTGCTATAAGAGAAATTAGGACAATTAGCAAAAACACGACTTTACTCTTTCTTGACCAACTGGGCCAACCGACCCCATTCACCTCCAAACGTGGTGCTGCAAAAGGCTGTTCCTCCTCAACAATTGGGCGGCCAAAAGGATACATGGTGATCAGAGGGAAAAAACACAGTGCAAGGGGGCTTGTGACAAGGGAGCAAGAAGATGGGCAAAAATGTTTCAGCGTCCTTCTGAGCCTCGCTGGGAGACTCCTATTGTTCATCTGTGGTGGTGCTACTGAGCACAGCTGTGGGGCAGCGCGATCGTGGCCCATTGAAGAAATCCCACGCCGTCCAGGATAGGGCACCCACCTCCTTGTCTGGGAAGACACCCTCAGCTTATTCTGTCCAATGTCTCGGGCAATGCACCAAACTCCCTTTCCCTAAGCTATCGTTGGTGCCGCGGGCAGGGTACATATACCATATTCTTCATCCATGCAGTCCATCCCTACTAGTCTGACTTTTCCTTTGGTGCACTGTCCCTCCGTCGGGGACGCAAATTGTACCTAGCCACTCCGGGCACGGAGTGATCAGTGAACAGGGGCTCAAATTCAGAGGGGCCAAGGGACTGAGACTCAAGCACTTGTGGGCCAGATGGAGAGGAATCCTGGACAGCCCTTATTTCTGGGGGGACCGCCTCATTCAAAGCAGCATCATTCTTCTCCTCTGCTTGCACCCACGTCAGTCAAGCATCCGAAAAGGGGATGAAGCGTGGCACTTTCTCCGTCTCGTGTTCACCTATGCCATCGATCACCCATCGATCATAGGGGAGAGGCAACGGCACCTTGCGGCAATGGCTGAGATGGAGCCAGTTCTTCCGACCGGTCACTTTGACGGCACTCCTGGTCGCAAGAAGCACCTGCAGGGTCCACTTCCAACGAGGCTCCAGGCCCCCTCGTCTCTGGGAGTGCCGGACGATAACAAAATCCCCAGGTCAGATGGTGTGCTCAGGCCCCTTTGTTGGCGGTGGAAGCGTCTTGTGTATCTGTTGATGAATAGAACGCAAATTTTTAGTCAACTCAAAAAGATAGCATACTAACAGTGGGTACCCAATTTCTGAGAAGTGTCTCGGTCGAGGGACGCCCCAAACATTTGCTGGGCATCTGAACACGACCTCATATGGTGACAATCCTGTTCTAGTGTGCGCCGTAGCTCTTGTTGACAAAAGAGCTAACGGTAAAGCATCTGGCCACTTCAATCCTGTGCTTCCCTGAATTTTTGCCAATTTCAGTTTGAGAGTACCATTGTTCTTCTCAACTAAGCCTGCTGATTGGGGGTGATGTGCAGCGTGGAACTTCTGTCTAATGTGTAGCCCATCACACACCAACTAAATAATTTTTGTATTAAAGTGACTGCCATTGTCACTCCAAATCAAACGAGGCAAACCGAAACGGGGAAGAACTCCTTCAGGAGGGCTTTCCCCGCACCAAAGCTGTAATCTCCTTAGTGGGGTAGGCCTCAACCCATTTACTGAATGCACAAACAACCACCAACACATATTTCAAATTGTTAACCCATTCCATTTCGATATAGTCCATCTGTAGGACCTCAAAAGGGAACAAAGGGGGCACGAAATTGACAGGGGGTGTAGGAGTGCCCTTCTCAGGGTTGTACATCATGCATACCATACAATACTTAACCAAATGGGCAGCTACTTTCGGGATGTTATCATTCTGCCACACGGGGTCTAATACCTTGCATATGCCCTTGGCGCTAATGTGAGCTGGGCCGCGTGCCATAGTGACTACAGGGAGGACATAGGCATCTGGTAACATCCACCTTTGCTTTCCTGACTTATCCGTCCATCACCCATCTTCGTCTAAACGTGCCATGCTTTCGTGCCATACTTCTAGCTCCTCAATCGTTGCCTCACTTTGTTTCTCCTTGACATTATCCAGTGTATCCTCAAACATAGTAACATCGGGTACCCACCTAGCAGGGCCTGCCACAAACATTCTTTTAATTTTCTTTCGAGCTGTCTCCTTAACTGTTAAGTCTGCAAATGCATTTCCCCTTCCCACATCATCCGTAATTGCCTTGTGGGCACTGCACTTCACTATTGCTAACTTCTTGGGAAGTGTCAGGGCTGACAAAAGCCTGTGTATCAATGGGCCATTCTGGATCTTTAACCCATGTGAAGTTAGGAATCCTCTCTCCACCCAGAGCTGCCCAAAGTTATGGGCAACTCCAAAGGCTTACTGACTGTCAGTATAAATATTGCCATTCAGTCCCTCACTTAGCTCACAAGCTCGAAGAAGGGCAACTAACTCTGCAGCTTGGGCCGATTGATAGGGAACTCGTGATGTCTCAACTACTGTGTGCAAGGTAGTTATGGTATATGCCGCAGTTGTTGTGCCATCCGGTAATTTGAAACAAGAGCCATCGACATATAGCTCCCCTTGGGGTTGAGATAGGGGAACATCCGTCAGGTCTACCCGTCCCTTCGTCTCCTCTTCAGCCCGAAAGATACAATCATGTATGTCTATTTCCTCACTTTCAGAAAGGAAGAGTAGTAATGTGGCTGGGTTCAGGGTGGCACATCTTTTTATTGTGACGTGTGGTGCAAAAAGGGTCAGTTCGTAACCAGTCAGATGTGCACTGGTAAGGTGCTGCATCTTCGTTTTGTTCAAAAGTGTATCCTCAGCATGAGGTACCATGACTGTGAGATCGGTATCAAGGACGAGCCCTGCCGATTGTCGAATAGAGACAGCCACGGCCGCAACGGCTCTTAGACAGCTCAGGAGGGCTCTCGCGATGTTATCAAGAAGCGCAGAAAAATAAGCACACGGCCTCTGCTTACCTCCAAAGGCCTGTGTTAAGACAGAGAGTGCACAGCCAGCCATCTCATGTACATACAACACGAACGGCTTCCGGTAATCTGGCGTGCCAAGCACAGGCGCAGAGCAAAGCGCAACCTTTAGGTGTTCAAAAGCTTGTTGACATTCAGGCGTCCAGGGCAAGGGTTCATGCACATCTTTAGTGATTAGTTGCAACAGCGGCTTTGTTAGTAGGGAAAAGTTAGGGATCCAGTGACGACAATACTAAGTAATGCCTATGAAAGCGTGCATATCACTTTGAGTCTTAGGGATGGGCATTTTAACAATAGTACTAATGCGTTCAGGTGTTAGTCTCCTTCCCTCCTTCGACAGTAGGTGACCTAAGTAGGTGACCTCCTGTCGACAATATTGGAATTTTGAAAGGGACACTTTATGTCCGTGATGGGCCAAATGTAGCAACAATTTAACCGTTGCATCTTTGCAACCATCTTCAGTGTCAGAAGCGATCAAGAGATCGTCCACGTACTGCAATAAGACATTACCTGGGGGAAGTGTGAGGGAATCCAATTGGCCTTTTAACGCTTGACTATGTATGCTAGGACTTTCAGTATAGCCCTGAGGAGCTCGACAGAATCTAAAGCTTCTGCCGGCAAGGGAAATCCAAACAGATCCCTACTGTCTGGATGAATTGGAATGCTAAAGAACGCATTCTAGAAATCGATGACAGAAAAGAATTTGGCAGAGGAAGGAATCATAGTCAGAAGGGCAGTGATGTCAGGAACAACTGGGAACTGAGGGACCACGATCTTATTAACCTCACGCAAATCAATCACAAACCGATAGACATCTGGGTGATCAGCAGAGGAACCCGAGGGTGTCCTCTTAAGAATGGGAAGAATAGGGCTATTACACACATTCTCAGTCGTCTCTTCAACAACTCCTGACTTAATCAAATCCTGCATAATCGGTAATAGAGCTCGCTCCCCTGCTTGCTGTATTTTGTACTGAGGGATACGAGGGAGAACAGCGTTGTCCTTGAGCCTGATAGAGACCGGAGTTATCTGCAACAGCCCTACGTCCGTATCACCTGTGGCCCATAAAGTTGTTGGCATGTCCTTAAACTCAGCGGGAAGGGGCTCATCCTTTGACAAACATTGCTTGAAACTCACTACATTAGGTCCTACTGTCATATAGACACCATCCGGGGAGCAGGAAATTGTCGCGTGCAATTTTTTTAACAAGTCCAAACCCATCAGATTTTCTCCACAGTTAGATGTCAACAGAAAGGGCGCATCTACAGTGAAAGGACCAATAGTCAGGGCAAGTGGCTCAGAAATGGGGCTCACAACCGGTATACCTGAAAAGCCTACCAAAACATTATTTTGGCCGGACTGGGCTGCCCCGGGGACAAGTGAACGAGAAACAGAGTTACGTTACGTGCCGCTGCCTACGGGACAAACTGCTAGATTTTAAAGCATTTTTAATCCTCATTTAAAACTTTTACCTACATTGTATTGAATTTGTGTGTGCTCACTGCTAAATTGCCGATTCAGCTTGTGGTTCGTTTCTGGTCCAGTCACTTCCTGGTGTGACGCGTGCCTGGGTGCCCTATAACAGCGGAGGGGGGGTGGAGTCAAGGCTGCTACCAGCTATTTAATGCCGTTTGCAGCGCGAGAGCGGGCACTTTGAGTTACGTGCCACTGCCTACCGGACAAACTGCTAGAATTTAAAGCATTTTTAATCTTCTTTTAAAACTTTTACCTACATTGTATTGAATTTGTGTGTGCTCAATGCTAAATTGCCGATTCCGCTTGTGGTTCGTTTCTGGCCCAGTCACTTCCTGGTGTGACGCGTGCCTGGGTGCCCTATCACAGCGGAGGGGGGGTGGAGTCAAGGCTGCTACTGGCTATTTAATGCCGGTTGCAGCGCTGGAGCGGGCACTTTGAGTTATGTGCCGCTGCCTACGGGACAAACTGCTAGATTTTAAAGCATTTTTAATCCTCATTTAAAGCTTTAACCTACATTGTATTGGATTTGTGTGTGCTCACTGCTAAATTGCCGATTCCGCTTGTGGTTCGTTTCTGGCCCGGTCACTTCCTGGTGTTACGCGTGCCTGGGTGCCCTATCACAGCGGAGGGGGGTGGAGTCAAGGCTGCTACCGGCTATTTAATGCCGGTTGCAGCGTGGGGGCGCAGCAGATGTGCGCAGCCGGCGTGCCAGCGGCGCGGCAAAGGCAAGCCCATCTGCTCCCGTCCGCGGACGGTCAGGGCCAGGGGCCAGTCACTATGCTCAAATCATAGCCTATTCCTCAGCTGATCTCAGACAGCTTCACTCTGATAATCTTATACCCAATCCCTCCACCTTTACCAGGTTGGTCAAGCATGGGATCATGGCTACTAGAACATCCTTCCCTGAATTACTTTGCCCCATCCATAGTGCAGGTCCTCCCCAGTTACAGGATAGAAAGGGACCTCAGAGGCTATCTGTCTTATATCTGAACACCCGTTCCATGGTAAAGCACCAACTAGACATTTTTTATTTATTAGAGTCCGAGCAGCCTGAAATCCATCTGTTGACAGAGACCTGGCTCTCTCAGGACTCCTCCCCTGACATCCTGGCAGCCTTACCCAAGGACTACTATATTCTCCAAGCCAACTGCCCCCAGGGGAAAGTGAGAGGAGGAGTAGCTGCCATAATACATCATGACCGAAAATTCACTGCACTAGTACCTCTAGATCTACCGTCAGTAGACAACCTCGTTGTTAAGCTAGAATCTGACGCAGCCCCTCTGATCTGTATTTTGTTCTACAGGCCCCCTCATAGTATGCCTCTATTCCCACAATCCCTGGGCGAACAGGTAGCTCACCTTATAACTAATTATGCAAAAATCCTGCTGATTGATGATTTCAACTATTGGGCCAACGACATATCGGGTGGTCCTCAATCCGCCGAACTATCCGATCTACTCACAGGACTAAACCTCACTCAGCAGGTATCCTCTGCCACACACAATAAAGGGCACACACTTGATCAAGTTTGGACAGCCAATCTTAACATATCCACTCTGTCAGTCGCACCCTGCACATGGTCTGATCATTACTTAATTAAATTTACCATCTATAACATCACTATGGCCAAAACCCCTACTACTGAAGGGGGCACAGCAAGGAACTGGAATAAAGTTGACAAAACTTTATTCCTCAACACATTGGCTAACACTGTCCCGCCCAATCAATTATCTGTTAATCTTAGCGCTACAAGTTTAACAGCATGGCTGTCAGCTGCTAGCAACAAATATGCACCTTTCAGGAAAACAAATCTTACCCGACGTCATGAAGCTCAGAGATGGTTTTCTGCCGATCTCAAAGCCCAGAAGTCAGCTCTCTGGCAATTTGAAAGGAGGTGGAGACGCAAATACTTGTCTGAGGACAAACTGATTTTTTTTAGATGCAATGAAAATTTATAAAAAAGCTATTCTGACCGCTAAAGCTGCCTACTTTTCTTCTAAAATCTTAACTTCCACTAAAAAATCTAAAGACATTTTTTCGATTGTTAATGAGCTGTCCAATCCTGACAGAGTCATAATAAAACCCACCCCCTCTCAAAGCCTTTGTAATTCCCTGAATACCTTCTTTATTGAAAAGATTATGAAAATCAAGGACAGCATTCCGATATGTCCCAACCCTGAGGCTAGCCTTATTGCACCTAAAAATCCTTGCATCTTTAATCAATTCCCGATAATAAGTAACCAGACATTTTTAGATCTCCTATCCAAAAGAAAATCAGGCTCCCCCAGGGATTGCTGTCCCCCCCAGCATCCTGAAAGAAATATTTACTGCTCTTCCCGGACCAGCTCTATGCCTCTTTAATGAGTCACTGGTCCAGGGCTGTGTTCCCGAGACCTTTAAGGAGGCAATTGTCGTCCCCCTCCTGAAGAAACCAGGAGCTGACCCTCAAACCTTGACGAATTACCGCCCTATATCCTTACTTCCATACCTGGCTAAGGTCTTGGAAACCTAAGCGACTAAATGCCTATCCGCATTCCTGGAACAGTCTGAATATCTTGATCCCCATCAAGCCGGGGTTCCGCCCAGCACATTCCACTGAGGCCGTTATACTGTCGGTTTTGGATACTCTCCGGATGGAGGCCGACAGGGGTTCCCCGCAGGCCCTAATATTGCTTGATCTCTCTGCAGCTTTTGACACGATCGACCACGGTATATTGGTCGGTCATGTCATAGATGCAGGGATTCAGGGATTAGCCCTTGACTGGATCAGCTCCTTCTTGGGAAACCGCTATCAGTCGGCTCGCATTGCTCAGTTCACTGCTCCAAAGATGAAGACCGCATGTGGAGTTCCGCAGGGTTCATCACTTCCCCCCTCCTGTTCAATCACTATCTTCTTCCACTGATTCGAGCCTTGAAAGAGAGGAAGGTCTGCACCTTCAATTATGCTGATGACTTCCAACTAATACTCCCCATCAGCAACTCCCCTGACTCTGTCCGCAATTTCCAGACCACCATGCTGTTTATCAGTGAGTGGATGAACAGCAATCACTTAAAACTGAGCTAGTCCTAATCGGGGGCAGCTATAATCCTGGGAGCCCACACTTTTGGCCAGGAGAATGGGGTCAACCCCCCTCTCCATCTGCCTCAGCCAAAAGCCTTGGAGTAACAATTAACTGTGATCTCACCATGAAGTCCCAAATAGGATCAGTGATATCAACTTGCTTCTACCAGCTGAGGAAAATAAGAAAGATCAGAAGATTTCTCTCTCAGGAAGCCCTGATCCAGGTGGTTCTTGCCATGGTTATGTCCCATATTGATTATGCCAACGACTGCAACTGGTACAGAACCAGGCTGCAAGACTGATGTTCCAGCAACCAAGGCAACAACATGTTACCCCCTCATGAGGAAGCTGCACTGGCTCCCCATCACCCAGCGATGCGCCTTTAAGGTATGCTGTCTCATCTTCAAGTCTCTGAACGGAAGGAGCCCTAAATTTGTGGATAGTCTTATCCAAAAGCACTTACCCTAGCACAATTTGCGCTCAGCCCACAAGCATCTTCTGTCAACTCCCTCTTTTAAACTGAAGCGCCTGGGCGGCGCTAGGTTTGCCGTCTTAGCTCCAAGATATTGGAACTCTCTTCCCTTTGAAATTCGATCCTGCACTGATCTCTTGAGTTTCAGAAAGCTCCTTAAGACCTGGCTGTTTACTCAAGCCTACGAGTAAGTCCCCTGGGCTTCGGCACCTCTCAGAGTAGAGCCATGAAACCAATCCGGTGTACGTGCGCTTTATAAAAAGTATTAACATAACATAACAAACAGAGCTATTCATTGCGCCTGTATCCACTAAGACTTTTTTAGCTGATCCCTGCAAATCAGCAGTAACATAAGGTCCACGCTGATCTACAGGGATCTGAACTGATCCCTCACCCTGTCCCTGGCTGTCCTAGCCATGAGATAATCCAGTCACTTTGTCCAATTCGTGGTCATCATGATAGTACTGTCGCACCCGAGGGTCATCAAAATAGTTCTGATCAGAGCGACCTTGCTGTTCCTCATTTCCCTGGCCTCCGTCATGTCCACCTGCTCCACGACCCCTTCCACGAGAACCCCGTCCTCTAGGGGCTGCAACCTTTTGCAACAACGTTGGGCACTCACTTCGCCAAAGTCCCTCCTCCTTACAATATGCACACTGGTTCGGCCCCACAAGCCCAACATTTTTCCCAGTGCGGGGTAGCTGTCGAGCCGGACCAATGCCTTGTCCTCTACCGTTTCCCCTCGACACCTGCTGCATCAACACCTTCGTCTTCAACTCCTTATTTTTCTTCTCTGCTTTCTCCTTCTCTTCATTCTATCTATGCTCATAATACTGTGCCATGCTTAATATCACTGATGGGGAGGAGGTAGTCCAAGTGCTCTCCGAAGCCTGCAACCGAGTCGCGACCTCGGGAAGCAAATTCGTAACAAATCTGTTAACAAACAGTCGGACACCTCCTTCCATCGACAAGTCCTGCCCACTGAAATCCAAAAACACACCTTCAAACCTAGTAAAAAAATCTGATACGCTTTCATCTTTCTTCTGACGACATGCTGTTAAATTATCCCAATCCACTCTTCTAGGTGGAATCAGAGAGTGCATGTAAGTAATAATTCGACCTGGCAAAGCTAGTATCTCAGCCTTAGGCTTGTCACCAGGCTTCCTCTCTTTATCCCATGCCCTGATCTCATCCCAAGTGCCACCCAACTCCACAACATGGTCCTGCGTATGCACCTGCCGCCAGATATCAACTAGCACCAATAAACTGAAAAACATCTCAATGTCTGCCAACGTCATTACCGTTGACGACGCAGCCTCTGTTAATTCTTTATAGTATGCCGTTGGATTTTTCCTAGGGTCAGGTAACTGAGTTTTAAGGGACAAAACCTCAATCCTCTTCCAAGGAGTATAAACCCACTGTTCTTGGAAGCGAGCCTCTACTCGCTGTCTGACGACAGCATCCCTCTGATCTCGCAACTCCGGTATCTCAGGGTGGAAGATCGGATGTACTTCCCTCATCGGAAACTGGGACACTGTTGTCGGGCTCTTCTGGTGCAACCTGCCTCGGTATCCAATTAACTTTGTGACATTACTAAAGACGTCATTAGGGGCCATATCAGTAGCATACACGCGGTCCCGGATGTCATAAATAATTTGGGGTGCAACATCATTAAAGCACTGTTCCCACAACCCAATCAAAGTAGCCGACATATGTTTGAGGGCATGCTGCTGTACAAACAGCTCATACTCTTACAGCACGCTCCACACATCTTCCACACTGTAAATCGGACTTTGGGCCCACTGGGCAGCCTGGTTAGCTACCATCTGCTTCTCTGCATTCCCCACATCAGACCGAATCAGTACCCGCCCCATTCGTTCCCTTGCAGTCGCCCAGTCCCCGTCATCCAATCCACGCACCGGCGTTCCTACATTCAACAATGTCGGGGAGAGGAGATGTGGAGAGGGCACAACAGTCAAAGAGGCAGGTATCAGAGTTACTAATGACTGTGTCGTAGGTGTAAGTGTTGGAGAGAGGGAAGAAGTTGGAGCAATAGGCGTAGCAGAGAGACCTGCAGTTACTGCAGGCGTGATCGGCGAAGCCGAAGAAGAAACAGGAGGTGCTGTAGCTGAAGCAGCCAGGTCAATAGCAGGAGAACCAGAAGCAGAGGCAAGAGAGACAGAAGACTGGGGCTGTGGGACAGCAGGATATATTCTCTGCGGAGCATATGGAGGTGGGGGTCGGGTATCTAACAGATCCTCTACAAATGTATAACCTTCTTCTCGAGCAACATAGGATTTGTCACACTGCAACCTAAACTTCCTATCAGCACACTCTATACCCTTCTCTATTTTCTCTCTATCATATGCTACTGCCTTCTGAGTTACTGTCTGCATCTTCCCTCTTCGAGCCTCCTTTTCTGCTCTCATTCGTCTCTGCTTAGCTTCCTTTTGCCATACCTGGAGATAATCAAACAGCGACTGCCTACCTCGTCTTGCAAACAATTTATCCTGCAGGAAATTCAATTTCTGTTCATCAAAGGTACCTGTTAGCGGCCACTGCAACTCGGCATTGTCCCTCGTATATTTGTGCCATAGTGTACTAAACATAATAGGGCCAAGGCCGTGCTTCACATACATGTCAAAGTTGGGGGTGCCTTCCTGAGGCGCAGGCTGCCTCTCTTCCAATCGAGCATCAGCGGAACAACAACGGCACCCCAAACAACACCACTTGCTCCAACAAGGCATTTTAACAAGAAAACAAGTTCACTATTCGTATCAGATGAATAATCCGCAACTATCTTCAGAAAGATCGGTCCTCAGACCATGTTAAACAAAGAAAACCAAAAGTCAGTCCTCAGACTGCACCAAAGAGACAAACCAAAGTCAATACCATAAAACCAAAAATCAGCCAAATCCCAGGCATTTTCAAAAATAAGCGAAATCCATTATGTTGCCTGGCAAAGTGTCCGCAGACAATCTGTACCCAAATCGGTCCGCAGACCTACCAAGTACAAAGCAGATGGTCCGCAGACCATACCCAATATTATTCAAAAGGGCGCCATATTCACAAGGAACCAAAGCAAACTCACCTGGTGCACACAGGTCGAACAAATTTATTCTCCACTGCCGACTCTCCAGACCCAACGGTCGAATCCAAAGGTTTCGCCTTTCAGGACCCCATCGGGATGACCACTGGGCGAGGCACTGCCCAGACAGGCGGGGCAGCTTCGAGTACTAGGCTCTCTCATGCAGGGATCCCCGATCCGCCTATCCGACGCGGCTCCGTCCTCCTCACCCGTCCGCGGGCAAGGATGGGTCACCTGATAGAGTCCCTGTTCGGGCACCAACTGAAGGAAGTGACCCGAATCGGGTCACCCGGGTCACCTGCGACTACCTCTCGGCCTTCCAAACAAATGAAGAGTCGGTCAGACAGTAGAGAATACAAACCAAAGATATTTATTAGTATTACGCTGCAGCGTAGCCCAGTCTGACCAGCCTCATGCGATAGCTGCCGAGGGACTGCCTTCCCCCAACATATCATCAAATGTTATACATTTCCAATTCCCCAAGAACACGCCCAGGCAGGAAAATTCCGGTCCAGGCAACAGTGAACAAAGGAGGCACAGAAGGATGAGCTATGGTCCTGGGACCGGGTACACGCTTTCTCTACTTCAAGGTTACTTTGTCCACACCTGCCATTATAGGAGGTGGGAGCCAGCCTATCTAACAGCAAAGGTATGCCATAATAGAGAGTACATTCATTAGTGCAGCGAAACTCGGCCTTGGAGAAATATCAACTAAGGAGACATCAAGGCAGCTTTCTGCTGAGGCAAGCAATGTGTGACAGAAACTCAGCTTCGATCATGGACCATAATGGCGGCTACTAATAAAATGGTGCTATGAATGCTAACTTAACACAGAACGAAATGTGAGCAACAAAGCAATTACGTTTTCAATTCTAACAAGGAACAGGAAAATAGCTGCCATATTGATAAAAAAAATAACGCAACATGTGGAAAACTGTGGTCTAAACATTTACAACAGCAATGGATATGCCCAGACATATGGGTTAGGAGTATCTACGGGTAGTAATTGCCCCCCTGTGCTTCTGCTTGCAGAACTTATAGGCTACTTTCCAAGCCCTACAATTCATCCAATTTCACTCTTGATCTTTTTTAGGTAAGACTGCCTTTAGTTTGCTGGTCTAGTTAGCAGTCACTATTTATGTTCAATAATTGGGCTGATATTGCGGAGATTCTGCATGGAACAGTCTTTATGTCAACACTCAAGTCCTCATTACGAGTGGCCAGGGTAATAGGCATGATTTCCTCCATCACTGGAGTAAGAAATACCAGATGGGAAAATCTATTTTGTTATAAGTTGGATCTGAGGGTCCGCTAACAAATGAAGAATTACCAGGTGCAAGGGTAATTTCAGGCCCGATTATCCTGGTAATTCCTTATAGTAGGCCATAATTTCAACCATAGATTTCTGATGATTTCCGCGGTGTTCCTGGTGATCTCATAATTGCGATGGGGCAGGTAACTGCTGTTACAAGCTACATTGGAATTTAAGAGACCACTCGTAATGTGGGCATCTAAAGAAGATATACAGTGAAATCACTTAGTGGCGATAGAAGCACATCAGCACAGAAAATACATTGAAACGATGAACTTAAAGAAGCATATTCGGGCGAACTATAGAAAAAGTAGTTGTAGTATATAGTACAACAGGCCCTTGATTTCATTCACTTAACAAAAATACTAAAAAACTAATGGTAGGGCTAAAATGACAAGTAACAAGACCCAATGATTTCCGGATGCAATCATAAAACACATTTTATTACTGGGAAAAAAAGCATAAACAGAACTTACTTGGAACTGCTAAGGAAATATGGACAATCGTATCGACTCACAGAAAACAAACGTTAATCAGGCCAATAGGCATTAAAGTAGAAGCATAAAGCAAAATACCCAGTAATTCAAATTGAGAGAAAACATGGTTTTTTCGGTAATCTGTCTCCCATTCCTTCCACTCCTTCTCTCGTTCATATCCCTTTCTTCAATCACATGTCCAGTCCATCTCACTTCTTGTCACTTGCAGCACTTGGAAGCAGTTCAAAGCTGGCATAATCCACGTCATGGAGGATAAAAATATGGGTCATATAGAGGATATTGGTTATGACGCCTCACTTTGTAACCAGGAGAGATGACCCAGAGGGATATGCACGGTAATCAATAACAGGTTGCTCTGATTGTTCTTTCAGGAGAAAGAGGAGAGACTGGAAATAAGGACTTGCTATGGTGTTGTGAGAAGTAACACACAATAAAAATCTGGATGCAATTAGACAACACAACAACTCACACTTACCCAAAGAAGTATTCGTTCTCTGACTAACCTTATTAAGCTTGATCAAATTGCTTGCTGGTAGTTTTCCTGATCACCCACAGCAGTTAGTTTTACTTTGGACTTTAAAATATTAGGTATCTCTGTTAGTAATGAACCACATTAAGTGATTTTATTTTAGAACCTTCCTCAAACTTCACACACTTCATCAGCCTAGATGCCCCTAGCACACAATGCACAAATGTTAAGTCCTTGTGAATCCTTTACCAAGCAATTTGATGATGGAAGTTTAGCAAATACCTCTGCAACTTGAAAATTGCACTATCTTCATGTCTGACATTATCTGTAACTTAATACTGGTCTCACCGCATCAGTATAATTGTTTGGTCTCATTTGAAAAAGTAGTCTGAGAGGCAAAGGTTCCACCAAATGAAGCAAATCAACCAACTACCTACACTTTGGAAAAAAAACATCCAATTAGCTGGATCTGCAAGTGACTGACTCTTCATTGCTTTTTTTGATCTTTTCTCTCTAACTTATTTAATGCCTTTTCACTTTCATTCTGTCATTTGTTTTTGTTTTTGGCTTGTTTTTTGGTACTTTCGGTTTCCTAACAAGACATGACGTTAACTTTCTTCTCCCAAAGAAGTTCTTGGTATTCCTCCTCACTCTATTTAATACCTATTCTTAGGTTAGCTTTCTTATAATCTCTCAATCGCTGCCAGAGTGTACCACAAAATCTCTTACAACAATACAATTGGTCTTCACATATTTCGACTGTATTATAGCTATGTGAGCTTGATCAGGAAAACGTACTTCTCTTAGACTTTCTGATCTTCTAATCAATTAGTTCTATTTTATTTAATTTAGTTACCAAGGGTTTTCACCAAAGCAATCTAGACAACAGTTCAACAAGAAGAACCAAAAACAAATAAAAAGATGTAATTCAAATTCAACACAGGACAATTGTCCAGAGAAAGCTAAGCGCAGAAGGTGTGCAATTTAGACCATTTCACCTTAAGGAAACTGCAATTGTTTCTGTCACTAATTCACCCACTTCTGCCCAACACAGAATACGCATCTCTCCTCATACTGCTTTAACAAACATCTGCTTTTGATGCAGTCAGGAATCCAGCTGTGTTTTACAGTCATTTTACAATTGATATCTCCTCGGAGGTCTTTGGCTTTTTTTTCTTCCAATAACTCTTTTCCTATTCTTATGCAGTTTTTGTTAAGATAAACCCTATTCCAGTTTCCTTCTTCAATTAGGGTCTCAAAATGTTCTGCCCTTGGGTCTCTAATTTTCCCAGCTATACTCCCCCCCTTGACTCTCATCAAACTTTTGTCTATTTTTCTTCATCTACTCAATCTCTTCATATTGTGATTACCTCTGTTGTCAGATCATGAAGGTTCACTCAGGGCCTGATTTAGAGTTTGGTGGAGAGGGTACTCTGTCGAAAAGGCGACGGAGTACCCTCTCTGCCAAACTGAAGGTCTGCCTCCTTTAAAGGGCGACAGGCATTCTGTATGCCAGTAGCGGAAACTACTCCATCTCTGCTGCCAAAATACACCTCCGATAGCCTGACAGAGACATCAGAGGTTTTACAGTTTGTCCACCCGTCCTATTTAGAGTGGGCAAACAAATGGAAAGTTTTCACTCTTTTACTAAAAGGTACAACCTGATAGTAAGGAGAGGCAAAAACTGTAAAATTACCTACCCGCCATGGAAGAAAACTCCAATGGTGAGGGGGTCAATCCTTTTTTTATTTTCAAAAGCAAATCCTGCTTTGCGATTGTGGTTTTAAAAGTGAAAAAAACATTGAAAGTGTGATGTAGGGATCTGTCATGTTGATGTTGCCATCAGTCAAACTTTCAATGCATTGTCAGCAATCACTGTGACAGTGGTTCCTGCCAATGCAAGAGATATCTGGGGGCTGGTGAACTTTTCTAATTTGGTGGTGGGTGGGTACTCCCTCTGGGCAATGGAGGACTTTACCCCGTCACCCTGATGGAGTAAATCCCATCCTACAAAGACTAAATCAGGCCCCTAGCCTCTTCACCTTAAATCTGATATCTATGCAGTTATCTACTTTCCAGCCTCTTATCCTTCTATGCACCCCTTACCAGCCCTTTATCATTGTGTACTGCCATTTTGGTGTATGAGATGTAATACCTAACCCTTTAATATTGTTCATCTCAGGGATAGGCAGTGAGTCCGTTATGCTGTATTAGAAGTCCACATCACCACTTGATGTGATTCTCTGAGAAACATGGCAGCTTCCAGTGTTATATACAAACAGTGTTTTTGTGTTTGATAAGCTTTATTGAATTAATAACAAATACAGGAAAATAAGCCAAGCATTTGACATATTAACTGTGGTCCAGTACAAGGACAAATAGGCTGTAAAATAGAGTAGAAAGCTATTTTTTATTTTGACAATATCATAGGGGAAAAAGGGGGGAGAGGGAGTAGAATATAAATCTGTAACTGAAGATCGAGTAACAGTATAAAAATTACTTAAAAGATAAAGAGACAATTAAAATAATCAAAAGAGAAACAGTTCAAAAATGAAAATTATTACAGAAAAAAAAAGCAAAGACAATTTATGGAGGTTGAAAATTTTCAGAATAATTGCATGAGACACTGGATGTTGTAACCTTATTCAAATAATTGGTTAATGGTGACCAAAATAAGTCCCTATTTACAAATGGTTTAAAAGAGGAAGCAAAAGCAATATCCAATCTGTGATAGTGACAAACATTGTTCCACCAGGATTTAACAGACAGTTTAGTTGAACATTTCCAGTTTAACGAAATTTGCTGAAAGGCTATCGCTAACATCAAGTCAAACAAACCATTTTCATGAAAGGCCAATCCCAATGAATCTGATAGGCTGCCTATAAAAAGAATAATATTGGATAGGGAGGTGTGCAAATTAAAAATAGTTGAAATACGAGATCAAATATTCCTCCAGAAGGATGCTACAGGAGGGCAAGAAAACAAAAGCTACATCAAATCTGCCAGGGGAAAGTCACAGGACCAACAAACCTTGTTATCAGTGTGTGTAAAGTTAGCTATGGACAGAGGAGTAAAGTATAATCTGTGATAGAGAAAGAACATGGATTGAGTAGTGGAGGCAGATCTAGAAATTTTCAAAGATCTAGCCCAGATCTTGTCCCAGATCCTGATGCTCCAAACACAATCCAAATCCACCTCCCAGGCAAGTTCCACTTTGGATTTAGGATGGTCAGAATTTGGGGTCCAGAAGTATTTATAAATCAAGGACGTTTTGGGAAGTAATGCCAGTATTCTGAGAAGTGGATCTACTATTGGCGCAGATTTGTTTGAAGGGAGAGAATAAAAAACATTCAGAATTAGTCCCATAAGAGTTGAGAATTTATGCCAAAACGAACGAGGACATTTAAAAGTTTACTGAAACTGAGGAAAAGAGCAAGGAGACAGACCATCAAACATATCCTGAACCTAAATTATTCCCTTAAGTCTCCAGGGCTTCCAATAAAGAGGTCTGTTATTGATAGTAATGAGACGGTTATGCCAAAGAGGAGAGCGAAGGAAGGAGTCTCTAGAGTCAATTTTAAGCTGGCAATGAGGCCTTAATAATGAGCATGTATGCTTGAATAGCGGAACAGAAGTGACATTAACCTTTGTAGTAAAGGCCAATATTTATTTTAGGGAAAAAGGTGCGAGTAAGGATCGTTCAATAATGACCCATAAAGGAGTAAAAGGGAGGAATCACCGAGAAGCCATTTAGAAGCAAGTCTAAGGCAAAAAGCTTTGTGGCAAAGCCGAAAATCGGGAAAATTCACTCTACCATTGGATTTGGGTTTCCGAAGATGTGACAAGGAAATTCTGGATCTCTTATTATTCCATAAGAACTTAGAGAGGAGGTAGTCGATCTTTTTAAAATAAATAGATGGAATATTGACAGGAATCATGGAAAGAATATACAATAACACAGGTGTAATCATCATTTTAATAGAATCAAGACGACCCCACCAAGAGAGAAAGAGAGGATTCCACTAAGAAATAAGTTTGAAGATATGATCCAAGCCATCTTTCATGTTGATTTTAACTGAATCCAATATGGAGTAATTGAACCTGATGTCTAAATATTTAATTTTAGAACTATTCCAACGGAACCCAGTTGAGTCAAAATGTTGTTTGAGACCAAATCTGGTAATGGGAAGGATTTCTGTCTTGTCAGAGTTAATCTTATAACCTGAAACTGAGGAGAAGTGTGAGATCTCTTGCAGTAGAGGAGGAATAGATGTTTCAGGGTGAGATATAAAAAGTAAAATATCATCCGCATAGGCAGACAACTTCAAATGTTGATCAACGTTTATAAACCCAGAAATAGAAGTATTTTGGCAAATGCGGGATAAAAAGGGTTCAACTGATAAAATAAATAGAAGAGGAGAAAGGGAGCAACCTTGACGTACACCACGCTGTAGAGGAAAGTATTGAGAAGTGAGGCCATTAACTACAACAGAACTTTAGGGGCTGAATAAAATAAGGAAATAAGAGAAACAAATTTAGGACCAAACCTATGCCAGTGGTGATCCGTAAATAAGAAGGACCAATCTACCCTATCGAAAGCTTTCTCCGCGTAAATGGCGACAGCAGCTAAAGGATAGGAAAGAGTGGGAGCCCTATTCAAAACATTAAAAAATAGCCGGGAATTATCAGAGGTTAGTCTACTTTTAACAAAGCCACATTGCTCTAGGCCAATTAGCTTTGGTAGAAGAGGATCAAGACGTAAAGCAAGCAGTTTGGCAAAAGGTTTATAATCAACATTCACCACGGAAATAGGACGATAACTCTTACAATGTTTGGGATCATGACCATCCTTGTGATTTAGACAGATTGTAGCTTCCAAAAAAGGTGCCTTCTGCTTTACCCATAGTAAAAAAGTGTTGAAAAAGTTGTAGAAGTTTTGAAAGAAGGAGATTTGAGAAGTGTAAATAAAATTCTGCTGTAATATCATCAGGACCCGGAGTTTTATCTTTCTTAAGAAGACTTAAAGATTGAGACAACTCTAGAATTGACAGATCAAATTCTAGAGATGCGCAATGAAGATCTTCACGAGGGGAGGATGGAATTTGGCTAAAATAGGTTTCAGTAATAGAAGCAGGAGGGGTAGACTTCGGAGTGTAAAGAGTTTTATAGAATTTCATGAATTCCTCTAAGATATCCTGATCCTTAAAAAGAAGTGATATGTCCGATGTGAGAATGGATTCTACTAACATACGTTCCTTTAGGGATTTGAGGTAATTAGCTAATAGTTTACCAACTTTATTACGTCCACCAAAGTAGCGAGCACTAGAGCAGAGAAGAATAGATGAAGCGTTGTCCGTAGATATTTTATTAAAATCGAGTTTCGCATGAACGAGATCCTGTAAAGTAGAATCAGATGAGGACGTGTAAAATTGATGTTCAAGGCGCTTAATATTAGTGAGTAGATTTTGGTGCTGAGCAAGTAAATGCTTCTTATTCCTGGAGATGAAGTCAATGATACAGCCGCGGGCAGTAGCCTTGAATGTGTACCAAAGCACAGAGGCGGAAACATCTGGAGTTGCATTTAAGAAAAAGAACTCCTCAGCAAAAGAAATAAGGGAGGAAGAAAAAAACGGATCCTGGAGAAGGAAATTATAAAACTTCCAGCTAGAAGACCTGGGGTGTGAATGGAGCAAGTCGAAATCAGCAACCACCGGGGCATGATCTGAAATGACGATAGGTCCAATTGAAGAGGAAATAAGATTCTGAGTCAATGATTTGGAAAGAAAAATGTAATCTAATCGGGTCAAGGAACCATGTGGAGGGGAGAAAAACGAGAATTCTTTTGCCTCTGGGTTATAGAGTCTCCAGGCGTCTACAAGGTGTGTTTGAGAGATTGTAGTTTGGAATTGTTTGTGGGTCTTGTGAGGAAAAAAGTGGACTTGGGATTGGCGGTAAATAAAAGGATCAAGAACCTGGTTGCAATTTCCTCCTAGAATAAAGAATTCATCATTATGTTGAATACATTTATTGTAATATTAGGCCAGAAAGAAAAATCGGACCATTGAAAACTGTTAAAGATTTGTTGTTAATAAGCAATTTAACTAATAACCATCTACCCTCCAAATCAGCTTCTTGAGAAATAACAGAACATTTCAACTTTTTATGACACAAAGTAATTACCCCATTTTTTCTTAGTGGTCGTAGGAGACACCAAGACTAAACCTATCCAATTCCGTTTGAGTTTCAACGCCTCTGACTCCGTCCAGTGGGTTTCTTGCAGCAAAACTAAGTCTGGATTGTATGAAGCTAAATGGGATAAAATCTTTATAGGATTTATGAAACCTTTCACATTCCAAGCTATGACTTTGAATGTAGAGAGATTGAAATAAGTATAAGACAACATGATCATCAGCGATAAAAAGAGATAAGTGGAGAAAAGAAGAAAGCAACATATACGGTGAAAGAGACAGTAAGACCAGTATGAAAAAATTCAGAGAAAGAAACAAGGGGAATGAATGAGAGAATGAGAATAGGCAGTACATGTCAGACAAAGAGTGACGACTGTCATACATACCTTCAAAGGGAGAGAGGCAAACAACGAGGGCTGGTGACAGACAATAAAGATGGCACATCTGACAGAGGGAGACGCACCACGTCAGGAGATCAAACAAGGGCAAGGGGAAAATATGCAAGGATTCCAAGCATTCTGTAAAGAGGAAGAACAAAGAAAGAACATCTAAAAATGACTTAATACAGATACATCCAACAAATTGTAACCTGTGGAAGAAGCAAAAAAATTGAATTATGGTAAGATTATCATAAACTCTCAAAAACTCTCAAGAACTCAGAGACTATCTTATAAAAGTCAAGTTATCAAAGAAGAAGAAGGACCAGCTGACTCCACGGAGGGCATAGAGTGTGACTGTAGAAATTTCCGAAGGTCTGCAGGGTCTTCGAAGGTAGAGGTGTGATTTTGAAAAGTCACTTTAAGCCAGCATGGATTAAATAAACCATAACATGCACCCAAGGTACGTAAAGCTGGTCTAAGATCAAGGAACTCCTTCCGCTGCTTAGCAGTTACCGTGGAGACGTCTTGAGATAGGAACAGTTTAGCTCCAGACCAGATAAGTTGTTTTTTAAGCTTGCAGGAGAATCAGTAAATTTAAAAAATGGGCGGATTACGCCACAGAGCTTTGAAGGGGCAGATGCAGAAGATAGGCGAGGGCCCAGTCTTTGAGCACACTAGATATTCAAAGATACCTGTGGAGAGAGGTCCAGAAGCTTCGGAAGAAAAGAGATAAAAAAGGTCACAGGGTCATCTCCCTCAATACCCTCCGGAAGGCCATAAAAGCGAAGGTTGTTGCGTCTGTTTCGGTTTTCAAGGTCCTCCACAGATTTCCTCAAGAGAACAACATCTTTCTCTAAAGATAAAACTCTTGCAGATACATCCTGAAAATCATTAACATGCTGTTCAACTACGGACACCCTGGAATTAGTATCCAGGACCTGTAGACGCGCATTGGTTTCCTCAATGAATTGTCTGAGTGTGCGTATTTCTTCCAAGACAGTGTCCAAAGATACAGTCGAAACTGGTTTTGGCGGAGAGGGAGTGTCTTGTTTGAGCCTTTTGTTGGCAGAGGAGGGTGAATGTATCTTTGATGACACAGTGGGTACAGACGCTGACCGTGAAGGGTTAGATTGAGCCATAGTAACAGAATTATATAATTCATTCATAGGGGGCACTGTAGAGGGAGAGCCCGACACAGGCGAGCTAACAGTAAGTCTTTTATTTGAATATAGAAGATGTTTAGTTCTGCCCATGTAATCAAAAAGGTACCAAAGCCAACGTAGGCACTTGCATTCAATAAAGTCTCTTTTAATAAAAATGAAAAATGAATATGAAAAAGCCCAGTGATGTAAGATTTAATAATAGCTGGAGATAGCCAAGAGAACGGAAAGAAAATTCTAAAGCCCAAACAGGAAAAAGAGAAAAAACAGTACCTTAATGAAATGTTATGGCTGAGGAGGATTTCACCAGTCAGGAAAAAACAAGAAACAAAATGGCGGCCGAAATAAGGTGGATTGTTTCCCTCGAAGTTTCAGGTAAAAAGAAGCAAGAAGGAGGCATTTGAAGATAGCCTCATGCTCAGCAGGGAATCCGCTGGGCAATCCGCTCCATTACAGCATTCAGGCAGTACAAAACCCGCTGAGAACTAAGCTGCCACTCCCGACGCGATGTGGAGCTCAGGAGTCAGGCGGCCATCTTGGATACCGCAGCTGCCGTGCGCGCGTCTTATACAAATAGTGTTTCAAAACTACTTATCTTATTGACAGGAGATACAGGCACTAGGGGAGTCAGGTTAAAACCAGTCATTTGTTAAATGTATGCTCTGTCCTAATGCTCTGCTCAATACAGGTGAAATGCAGCTGTACCCAGAATTGTTTTTTTTTTCCAAGTGCTTGATGTTGGTGTAGAAAGTATGTTATCAATTGATATTATTAATGACACTGAGTTTAGATACAAGATCTGCTTTTTTTTAAACAAAACAATGGGCCTCATTACAATGTCAGTGTCGATCCTACCGACATCTATATCTGTGGTCAGACCACTGCATTATGATGCGGTCGGTCAGACCGCATTGCTCCAGGGACCGACCGACAGCTTCCAATGGCCTCAAGGAGCCTGTCAGGTGGTTGGTCGGATCGCATTCCCCACAATGGAGGTGGCGCCTTCTCAGGCACCACCGTTGGGATTACGATCCACCTTTCCGCCAGCCATTTCATGTTGGTTCTTCCGACGAGAAAAAAGGCAGGCGGAAAGGCTTTTTTGGGGCCCCTAGCAGGACCCCTGTCCCTTGTGGAATATGACTCATTACAACGCATAGTAATACAACGCATGCCATTACAATGTGGGTATTACTACACATTGTCATTACAACGACATGCCATTACATCGCATACTTTTACCACGCATATTCCTTTACCACGCATGCCATTACAACGCAAAGGCATGCGTGGTAAAAATATGCTCATGGTAAAAGTATGCAAGGTAAGTGACACTACCGTGCCCTACCTTAAACCCTAATTTAGTATCCCTGCACGACACTCTCCCGGCCCCCTAGTCCTAACACTACCCTGCACGACCCCCCGACACTACCCTAAATCCTAAAACACTACCCTACACAACACATACACCACAACACTACCCTAAACCCTAAAACACTGCCACCAGCACAACCCTCCCCATTCCCCCAGTCCGGTCCCTACACTCAAACACTACCCTGCACGACACCCCGACACTACCCTAAATCCTAAAACACTACCCTACACTACACAAACACCACAACACTACTCTAAACCCTAATACACTACCCCCAGCATGACCCTCCCCCGACCCCCAGTCCAGTCCCTACACTCAAACACTGCCCTGCACGACCCCCGACACTACCCTAAATCCTAAATGACTACCCTACACTACACAAACACAACAACAATACCCTAAACCCTAAAACACTACCACCAGCACGACCCTCCCCCTTCCCCCAGTCCGGTCCCTATACTCAAACACTACCCTGCACCACCCCCAACACTACCCTAAATCCTAAAAAACTAACCTTACAATACACAAGCACCACAACACTACCCTAAACCCTAAAACACTACCCCCTGCACAACCCTCCCCCGATCCTCAGTCCGGTCCCTACACTCAAACACTACCCTGCATGACCTCCCGACACTACCCTAAATCCTAAAACACTACCCTACACTACACAAACACCACAACACTACCCTAAACCCTAAAACACTACCCCCAGCACGACCCTCCCCCTTCCCCCAGTCCGGTCCCTACACTCAAACACTACCCTGCATGACCCCACGACACTACCCTAAATCCTAAAACACTACCCTACACTACACAAACACCACAACACTACCCCAACACTACCCTAAACCCTAAAAAAGTAACCCCCCACCCCAATCCCCCTTACCTCTCTCTCTTCGTGGTTCCTCTCTCCTGGTTCCTGCTTCACGTCCTGCACGATGCACGTCGTTGTGAGGAAACGGAAGAGCTTCAGTTTCCTCACAACGATGTGGATCGCTATTACATCGCATGCATTGTAAAAGCGCATGCGATGTAATGGCGTGCGTAGTAATGGCTACGCGTTGTTACATCGCATGCATTGTAACGCATGCGATGTAACAACCTGCGGGGAAACAGCCGCGTTGTAAAGGCTGTTTCCCGGCCCTCCACTATGGGCCCTGGGGGGTACCCGTGGTGCCCCCTAAATATCCCTGCATCATGTAGCAGGCACCACATGGTGCCTGCCACAGGGTGAGGGGATGTTTAAAAACATGCCTTTTGGCATTAGGGCTTGTTCCGGGCCGCAGCACAAGCCTCAATGCAAAGAGGCATGTTTCTGACCGCCTCCACAGCGGTTGGATCCTAATATGGCAGTCAGGATCACCAACTAGCTGTCGGCTGGTCCCTTTACCGCAACGACGCCAGTCGGATGCTCGTCCGACTGGCATCATAATCGGGCCCAATGTTTTTATTTAGGATTCAGTCAAGAAGAAACGTGTGTATATGTGTATATGGCATTCACTAAAAAACACATTATTTTCCTTTAGTCCTATTTTCGTGCAGTCACTGGGAAATATTTTACAAACCTTTCAGTAAAACACCCACCCTTGCTAACTTCCAGGATTTGCCAAACTTGTAAAACCATTTCACATGTTTTAGCAATAATCAATGTCTGCAGAGTTTGTTATTGCTTGCATAGTAGAGCATTTCTTTCAGTTCCTCCGATGCATTTGGTCCACTATTGTGTTGAATGTACTCTTTATATTGTGCTTGTTTTGTATTGCCCGATACGCTGGTCCTATCTCTATCTCTGAACATTTTGGTGTGACCCTGTTATGGGTTGAAGACACGACTTGCATAACTAGGTGACATTTTATTTGCACTGATCTAATTTGTGTGTGTGCACTGACAAAACGTTACTTCTGGCATCGCTTACCAATGAGATTTCATATAGGTTTCTATAAGGGTCAAGAAGAAGTAGAACAGGGCTGAGTCTCCTCTGATAAATATTTGGGCACATCCTCAGATGTCCTTCCATCTATAAATAAAAGCCTGCTTTTGAGAGTGTATATAAACTGTGTTCGTTCTTTATGTTTTTAGGCGCTATGTCATTTATTCTGGCAGTTCGCATAGCTTCCAATGGGGACCACAGTGGTAAAAAATTGTGAGTTTCATTTTAAGTGTTACAATAATTCTGCCAAAGTGGGATATTTCAAGTTTGTCGACCTGCAGAAGGTAACCTGCTTATGTGTATCTTGGGCACAAATACTAAATGTGTGCTCAGCCAATGGGGCTCTGCCTTTCTTATAATGAATATATTACTGCTCCAAGTGAGGCTCTTTTAATTAAAAAAAATGAAATAGTTAACAGGAATAACAAAAAATCGTCTTTCATATTTCGCCCTTTGCAAGGACTTCTTTTATCAAGAATAAGATACATTATCAAATCCATTGCTCCTCAATTACAGATCTCAGCACATTTAAGGCAATCAGACGCACTATAGCTCAGCCTTACAAATAGTCATTATCAAAACTGCTAGAAATATAAACATCCATTCATGCTCAATGGGCCAATTCAAACAAAATGATGGCAACTGAGGTGAACGTGGGGGCAGTGTATTACTGGGGTGATAGCTGATGTCCTTTCAGTGCCATTCATGATATCATACATTGATGTTTCACCATTAATGCCAATGGGAGTGAGTTAAATTGTGGTGCCAGCTTAATATTGGAATTTTATGGCTTATTATACATTGTTATATTTTTGGACAAGATCTACTTCATACTTACAGATATTTAAAGACAATTTTTTTTTCCTGTCCCACTTGCGTCCTCTATCATAATTGGGCATGCATTTGCATCCACAGGAAGATGTGGGTCCTCCTAGGTCTCCTTGGTCTCGACAGCAAAAAGTAAAATAGATGACAAGTTAAGAGGAATCTGGAAGCACTCAGGGAGGGACAGTTTAGCCAAAGCAGAGACAATTCAAATGAATAACAGATTAGAGACTATCAGGATAGACCGGCTAGCAATGATTGATATCTTTCAGCAGTTCCACGAAGGACTCTATAGTGAAGATTGTTCATTTAGCAGAGATGGAATTGGCAACTATTTAATAAATCTCACTTCCTCCAAGATCCTGGCAAAACAGATTGAAGAACCAGCTGGTACTATGATTTTCAGAGAAGGAGCAATTTTAGTTAATTTATTACGTTGTAATAAACCATCCTACCCTTATGGTCTGACTACAGAACCTTTTAAAACCTTCCAGGAGTTGATGGATTTACTTCCTTGGCAGGTTATCCAAGTCACTGTGTCTACCAGTGCTAATACACAGTCTAGGAGCCATGCCAACATCTGAATTTGATTAAAAACAACACTATGATTCATCAGGACCATCAGTATTTAGACCAATCATGCTTTCAAAAATTGACTGTGAAATCTATTTAAATTAACCATCTTGGTAAATAGTCACGCTGGCGGCTACTGAATAAAACAATTTTTGTGCCTCAGTAACTGGGATGATGCTTTACATTCCAGCTCGGTTGGCAAACAAATCACTATTCTCAACACTTAGCTATTGCCATTTTAGATGCTCAAGGTTATTTCCAAATTTTATAATAAGTAATGAACAAGGTGATATACATCAGGGAAATGAAAATATCTGTTTTTCACCTCATCTTCTGTCTTTTCATGTCGCATAACTTTATATTCATTTAAAAGAGGAATAAGACACCATTGCAATGCCATGTCTGCAGTATTAGCTTTATACTTGAAACCCTTTTCAGGCTGCCTGCTTAATTTTTTGTATTTCCCATATATTTCAAAAGATGCTAAAAAAACTTATCTTTTCATATGACATAGCCATCTTTTCAACAAACCCATATCAAGCAAACCTAATCATTGAGATAAGGCACAGGCATATTTAACTACACCCTCGAAGTTTGTAAAAATGTTGATTTGGACAATTTTGTGTAATTTTGTGCTCGTGAGAAAAAAAATACTTCCCTCCAGTATCTGGCGTGACTTTTTATGCAGTGTATGACCTTATCTGAATATTTCATGGAATTTTGTCAAACCAGTAAATTTCACAAAGTTTGGTGAAAAAATGTAAGGGATATTACACACCCCTAATTGAGACTTCTAATGGGAACTTCACGTAGGTCTCTGACTGTTGTTTGTATGGTCATAAAACTCAGATAATAATACATTTCTGCCTATTCTCTATGTGTGGGTTGAGAGGCAATTTTTATGCGGTAAAATTAAATGCTATATGAAGTCACAATTATTTACTGTTTCACAAAAAGACAGCTGCAATTATTTAGATTGAGCAATCAACATCATTAAAATTAGTATGATATGATTGCTAAATTGGATTCTGTCATGGTCATGGACCAGAAGCCTCAATGATAACAATATGACATCATAAGGCTTCTGTTGATTGAAACGCATATGTAGCGATTGCACCTGTTCAGCGCCCTGCGTTGCTTCTGAGACTCACAAACATAGGATACAGGGCTCTGTACAGCAGTGAATTGCCTTCTTCCTCTCTTCTAACAGATCCTTCATCACTTCCCCCTTTCTCCTCAGCACCTTTCTCCTTAACAGCTGGCACCACTCAAGACTCCATCTTTGTGTCTCTCCTATTTAACATGTACCTTAGTGCTCCACCTGACCTCTTCTCCTCTTTCAACCTCAACTCCTGCAATCATGCTGATGACACCAAAATCAAATAAAGACTGGAAATCCATCTGTTCTTGATTTCTGTGCTATTGGCTAATGCATTTGAGTGATTAACAATAATGATAACTATCCACTTCAATATAAATACATCGAAAATTAGCATACTAGTTTGTGGGAAATGGACCAGCACAACCGGTCCACAATTTGGTCTAAAGAGCCTGGTTAACATTCAACCCAATCAAGCAAGGCAAGTAACCTTGGGTGATTATGAACTCTAACCACTCCCTTATGGTACAAGCTTATCAAGTTACCAAGGGGTCATTTTATAAAATGCAATGGATTTGTTATATTTTCCCTACCTTTACATCTAAAATATGTCAACTGTATATACATTGGAGTTCTACTCCATCTCGTTCACAAAACACATAGAATCCAGAACACAGCAGGAAGGCAGCTCCTAAATCTACCAGTGGTGGCTTCTCCGCTAAGGCAGAGGACCGCTGCCCCACTGATCTCCAAGCAGTGAAAGAGGAAAAATATAATGATATACCACAGCGTTATTATCATTTTATTTTTCCTACTGCAGTGGCTCAGTTGGGGCAGAGCTGGGCTCCGTGACGCCAGAGCACTGCAGGGGAGAAGTGGTGAGTGCACTCTCTAAGTGCGCATGACACCACACGTCATGCGCACTTTGCATGTTCTCCACCCAGGCTGGCTTACAGCCTGGGTGGAGAACCTGTTCAGGCCCCCAGCTCCTGTCTGAGAGCCGAACCATGGCGCTCAGACAAATCACAATGCTGCATTGCAGCGTTGTGATTGGCTGTGGGGAGTCTGGGAGCCCAGGTGCATCCTGCTGCTGGACTCGAGGAAGACCAAGAGGACAGGGTAGAGACAGCAACTGGCGCAATTCCAGGTAAGTGTGTGGTTTTAAAAAATATTTATTTTTCATTCCACACCCCTTTTTGCCCATTACTCCCATCCGGTAGCAGCCGATACTGAAATCTACATATCTAGGCTTGCATTCCACTAGTTCTTCAGTTAATAATTTCAAATGAGCGAGTCACTCATAGCTTAAGCCTGGGTCAGCTCGAAGTACTCCGAGAACCTCAAGCGCAAAACGAGCCAAGCCTTTGTGTGACATCAGACCACTCTCACCACACCCAACACCAAGCCACTTCCTGCCACCCACCCTATAGAGACAGGCATGTGCCTACATAGTGCGGCTATTTCCCAAGCAGAGGCTGTCTGCAGCACACCACTCCACTTCTCCCATTCTTCCAGCTCACTCAGAACCCCCTCCCCATCAGCTCCAGGCCGGCCTCCGAAGTGCTTCATGGGCCCTGTCTCCCTATCCCATCTTCCATCTCTTGTCAGGAAACTGCTCAATTACATAAATGATGTGAAATGCACTGACAATGCTGTTTGACGTCTGTGTTAAAAAAAAATGCCCAATTCCCTGACTGCCAATGTATATAGAAACACTTGCAGTTAAGTTTCACGTTTGCATTTAGAATTAATTTGCCTGTACATGTAAAGCTGACAACAAAGGTCTGTGTGCTATTTGGAAATGTAGCATTGCACTCCAGTTAGAGGATGAACAGATCAACTAGTGCCTTGCTCTTTTTCTCACACTGCTCAATAGGGAAAACGTAGCTAGAACGTCAGTCTATTTAGGGGTCCCTCAGGGGTCCACCTTATCACCTACTCTCTTTAAACTGTTCATGGAGCCTCTAACGGAAATTCTGAAATTTTCCAATGTACAATACCACATGTATGCAGATGACACCCAACTATACGTTAAAATCTCCTCCCCTGAGGATATCCGTCTACTCAACACAACTCTCCAAAAACCCAAAACTGGCTAACCAGAAACCACCTTAAACTCAACTCGCTCAAAACCAAATTCCTCTAAATTGCCCCACCAAAAAGATCCCTCGACATCGAAAATTGGATGAAACACTTAACAGCCTTCAACTGCCTTCCACACATTATAGATTCCGCAAGTTCACTAGGAATTACACTTGACAAGAATCTCAACATGCAGGACCACATCAGCTCAGCCACCAAAGGAGCAAACTTTCAAATGAGCATTCTAAGAAAATTAAAACCCTTCCTCCCCTTCAATGACCTTAAATCAGCGGTGCAAGCTCTAGTGATCCCCAGATTAGACTATGGGAGTGCTACACTATGTGGTCTGCCGAGAAACAAGTTGGCTCCACTAAGGGCATCCCTTAACTCTGCTGCAAGGCTCGTCACTGGATCGAAAAGGTACAACCACATCACTCCAGATCTGAAGGCACTAAGCTGGCTCCCTTATGAGGCAAGGATTCAGATGAAAATTGCTTGCATGACCCACAAAGCCCTACACTTCAACACACCGAAGTACCTAGCTGACAAACTGGAACTGTCCGGCGGTGGCAGATCATCCAGAAGCACGGGCACCTTACTTTTGAAACCTCAAAAATTTCGGAAAAAGAAAACCTATAACTGAGCCTTCTCTGGATTGGCCCCTAGAATCTGGAACTCCCTGCCCCCTGAAATCAGACTGATCCCTTCAATCACTTCATTCAAAAAAGAAGTCAAACTGCTTTTAATGAACAAGTCTCTCAACTAAACCCACTGACTCTTTCTCTGGATACTGATATGACGCAGTTCTCCATCCAGGGCTTGCACATGCCGTCTGAGTCCTGGTTTATAACCCACTGTCTCACTCTTGATTTGCAACAGACAATGTCAGCGGTTATGTTTCTTGGTTATCTATTTTCTACTTATTGAACTATTTGTAAAGCGCTCTGATACCCTTCTAGGGTCAAGTTCGCGCTATATAAAACTTTATAAATAAAAAAAAATAGAAGCTGCTTGAACGCTGCTCAGTGCACCCAGCTCTGATTTGCTGCTCTTAAGTGATAGTTTTCAAAAGTCTATCATGCTTATATATTAAAGCAAGTGGATTAAGGCATACATTCCGGCTTTTTATATGCTCATTTTACAAAACATAAAGTCTACTTCTCTTATGCCGCTCAAAATACTCTCTGTTCGGGCCATCCCCAAGGAGCCGTATGGGGTCCACTGTAAGGAACAGGTGCGCCAAATATGTACAGGAGTCAAAATGAGAGAGGGAGGAAAGACAGAAAGGGAGCAGAAACATATTGCAAGAGGAGGAGGAAGATGTACTAGCATGGGTGAGAGTGGAGGAGAGAGAAGAAAGAATGAGGGAGATTGGTGAGAGTGAAAAGAGAGACACACAAAGCGAGGAGGCAGACAGAAGGAAAGAAAGAGAAAAAAGAGAGAGAAGAGTTAGAGGAGGCTGAGAGGCAAGTGGAGGTTGCTGAGAAGCAAGGAGAAGGAGATAAAGACAGGAGGGAGGTAAGAAGGGAACAGGGAGGCTTTCTTCAGGGTTCGGCTAGATAGCACTTCGAGACATATTGTATATACTTTATGGGCTTCAGCCCACCCGTAGGCATCCCATTTGCTGGCTCTATCGTCGCTCTCATATTATTTCTCCCCATTTGTCCATGGCATGCATTTGTTATGCTTCTGCCTGTGTTCAGAGCCCTCTCCCCCGAGAACAAGGACCAATTACACTATCTCTCCACTGCTTCCATTTTATCTGTTTCAGGAACTACTTTTTTCTTTGTTAAAAAGCACCTAACATAAGCACACGTGTTTTCACTTGCTTCAAACTCCTCTGTAAACAGGCCTGTAAATTTTGTTAGGACTTGTACCCTGGGTACGCCCTTCTGTAGGTCTCATCAACCTGCACGTGAACTCCCCATGACATCAAATGCACGCATCTCAGAACATCCACTTTGACCACAAGAACGCTCAGTGGAATACAAAATGACATCATTTTGGGCATTCTATTACAGAGTGCCATCCACCCCCTTATCCTGCAGAATGCACTCACTTAACCAAGTGCCCAGGGCTACCCCAAGGAATGCGCACAGTGCTGGAAGGCAGATCATGTGACTACCTGAGACTATGCAGACGCTTCTGTGTAAAAGAATGAAGGTGGTTAATACCAAGCTCATAAACCTGTAAATGTGAAATGTGTATGGGTCGGGCCATATTAGCTATTACTGCGTGACAGACATACTAAAAATTAAATTCAATGAGAAACAACGACCCATACGGCCCTTGCGCACGTCCACTTACCGCCCTGCAATGTTCAGGGTTCATTGTGTCCTCGGCGTGCTCTGCAGTCGCAATTGACTTATTACTCTCTACTCCTTTCTCAGACAAGCAAAAGCAATAGATATCAGAGATGGATTTTTTTTCCAAGTGAGTTGTACTGGTACCGCTACATTTTAGGATGTTGGAAATGTATGGTTTTTTTGTTTTTACATTAATGCTTCCTGTGCCTCTAGCAGTACACTGCATAAATCCTTTCAGAAGCATCTCGCATTTCATTAATGGTAGAGGCATTTTGGACATCATGAAAGTTTAACGAACTCAAAACTTGTGAAATCTTCTTTACCCACTTTTAGTATCCAGTTGAAACCTGCGGAACTATCTCTGCCCTCTCTCAGTCCTGCAAAAGAGTGGATGCTTATCATCTATCCTACAAAACAGATGTGTGGAGCAGATCAGTAGAATAAATAAATGTCTTGTTTACTCCTTGGAAATCAAATGGACTGGATATCATGTAACATAATTGGTATTTTTATTGTACGTTCCATAGCCCCTGCGAGACCTAAAGAACTTTTCCGGATTGCTCATTTGGATAATGTCTAAAGTGTACCATCCCCTGGCGAGGTTGTAAAGGATTTCTTTTTACATCTGGTTACTAGACGCTTGTGTTTTGGCCTACATGGAGCATGTTCGGTGAGGTTTGACAACTTGATGTGAAGTGCAAGAAAAGATGGGGATCCCTGATGTACCCAGTAAAGTATGTTGAATTCATTCTGGTGTATTCATACAAGCCAACATTTCGAAACAGAAAAAAGGGAGACAGTGAAAAAACAAGCATGGGCAAAGCCAATAGGTTTCAACTCTGCAAAATGTATTGGGTTTGTCAATTTGTGTAGACATGTTGCACAGCAGTGCAAGCTGCTGTGCAACAGGGTTTAAAGTAAAATAATTTTTATAAGTACTTAGACGTAACCAGTGTTGACTGCGCCCTAGCGCTTTTTTTGGTAAAAAGCATGTTCCACAGCAGTTTATGCTGCTGTGCAAAACGTACAAATTGGGCGGGAGAAGGTAGTTAACCAGCACGAGGGCAGGGGAGGAGTGGAACAAAATGGACAGGGGTGGAGGTAAAAACAGACAGTGAGTGTGGGGGTGAAAACAGACTGCGGGGTAGGTGGGAGAACAAGAAGAAAATTAAACCCCATGTTCGACAGTTCCTTTAAAAACATCACAAAATAAGTGCCACCATTGAGGACTTTCTTGATATGGGTGTATGTACAGGACAAGGCTATTTAGTGTCACTAAAATAGGTACTGCCACCAAATCACCAAGGCAAAATAGGCCAATTTAAAAAGCTGTTTAAAAACGCTTGTATTGTGAGATCTAAGCATAACAACAAACTTCGCTAACCAACTTGACCCGGAACAGCACTGCAAGGTTGTTTATATGGTGACAGGTTTTACGCAAGACAGAGGCATCATTTGCCTGAGGCCCCCACCCCTATATAACACACACATGCACGCTATTTTGAGTGTGAAATGTGCCAGGAACACAGTGTGTTCTGTTAGGTCACAGCCTACCAGAAAGCAGAGCTGTCTGGTTTGCTAAAGACATCTTGAGGACTTTGAGAAAGTTGACCTAGAAATGCATTGTCATTGGCTTTGTGGTTTGTAACTCACAATTTCTGGCTTTCCATTTTCTGGCTTTATTTGCTTTAGGCTCTCCAGGTTCAGTTTGTCCCTTCCGTTGCCTCAACCATGTTAATGGTATTCTTCCACTAACTCTTTCTGTTAAAAGGCTTTTAAATCTTGTTCTTATCTCGTCACATTTGCTGTGCATTAAAAGACCGAGATCAAATGTCAGGCGCTGTCTTCCAAGGGCGCTTGTTTACTTTTCTTTCACTGACTTCAGAGTGAGCGATTTATGTGACGATACTGGGGTAGGAAAGAGTTTTTTTCTAGCACATGACAACATTTAAATGAACTGTGTACATATTTCAGAATATATCAGAATTATAAAGGCACAAATGAATCACATTTTTTGTTATTTCTACTTTAATATGATCAAAACTAATCATTAAACTAGGGGATGCAATTTCCACACATTTTCGTCTGTGCACTGTACAGTTTTATTAGTAATACTGTATGTTTGTGCAAATGTAATGCTAATTTCAATTGAAAATGTGTTGTCTGTAATGGTAGTGTGCTACCTCACCATGAATACTTCACTCTATGCCACTCCTCTCTACTTTGCACCACTCAACACCACTGCACTGTACTCTGCACTTTACACCTCTCCATGCCACTGCACTCCGCACAACTCCTCTCTACGCCACTTCATGCTACGCCTCTCTACTCCACCCTGTACCACTCTATGCCAAAGCTCTGTTTACCACTCTACTCTACACCACTGCACTCTTTCCCACTGCACTTTACACCACTCCAGTATAGGCCACACCAATCTACTCTGCCCAACTCCACTGTACTCTACGTCACTCCGCAACACTGCACTCTATGCCACTGCACTCTATGCCAATCCACTGTATGGCAGTCTAATCTACTCTGTACCATTGCACTCTATGCCACTGCACTCTACACCACTTTATTTTACGCCATTACACTCTCTGCCACTCTACGTAACTGCATTCTACCCTGCACCACTCCACTCTACGTCGCTTCAATCTACTCTGAAGCAATCTACTCTATGCACTATACTGCACTCTATGCCACCCCACTCTATGCCACTGCACAGCACTCTACTCCACTCTACTCTTAACCACTGAAGTCTTCACCAATGCACTCTACACAACTGCATTCTGTCACTGCACTCTACGCCACTGCACTCTACTTTACACCACTTCACTTTAACACTCTACTCTGCAACATTGCATTCTCTGCCACTGGACTCTACACCACTCTACTCTGCAATACTCCACTCTACGCCACTGTACTCTATTCCACTGCACTCCATGGCACTATAATCTACTCTGCACCACTCTATGCCACTTGACTCTACTGTGCACTCTATGCTACTGCCCTCTATACCACTCAACTCTACTCAGCGCCACTGCCCTCTGCATCACTCAACTCTATGTCACTCCACTCTGCACCACTCTACTCTATGCCACTGCACTCTACGCCACTCTACTCTACTATGAGTCACTCCACTCTGCGCCAATCTACTCTGCACTACTCCACTATACTATGCATCATCTACAAAACATGCCACTGCATTCTTCGACATTTCATTGCACACCACTGAATTCACTCTACATCACTATACAATGCACAACTCTACGCCAATGCACTCTACACCAGTCCACTCTACTCTATGCCACTCCAGTGTATACCACTATGCTACTTCACACTATGCCACTCCAATACACAACACTCACTCCCACTCCAAACTAGTCCATTCTTCTCCATTCCACTCTATGACACTCCATGCCACTATCTTCTATGCCACTAACCCTGAGCCATGCTGGACCACAGCCACACTGGTGAACAACATGGCTAAAACACATTGGCAAAGTCAATAAAATAGAATTTTCATATGCCATATTTTTAATGGCTTGTGTTAGGACTATTAAAGCCAAGCCACAGACCTGGCCCGGTTCTGGCTCAGCTTGTCCCGTTATTTTGGTGGCTCGCCCACCTCTATTATTAACTGGATGCCTGTTGTTAGATGTATTCCCTTTAAAGCAATGTGCATAGCACATTTAGCCTTACACGGCATATGAAAACACCTTCTTCAGCGTAAACACTGTATATATTGCTAAACCAGATCACTTCACTGATAGTTGGCCTATCTCTTGATCATAATGTCCTGTGGGGGCAGAAGCAGTCAATCGTTACTTTTCAGTTCAGATGACTGAGACATAAATCTAGATTCTGCTGGAGTAAGAGAGAACACATTGAATTCCAGAAAGCATTACAAACATGGCTGTCACACTCACATAATTGTTATGAAACTACTTAAAATGGGGGAGGGTGAATTCTGAAATTTTATGACACCTAATGCTTATGCCCAGCTATCAGTTTGCCACTTGTCTCCTCACACACTACTTCAAACACCTGCCATTTAAGCCTAACTACAACCGTGCTCTCTGAAAATGGTGCTGAGGATCCTGATGGAATCTGAGTGCTGTGCTGGCTCTTCAGGGGCATGGAGAACTATGTTGGTTTTATAATACAGTCCAATGCACAATGACAATGTTTACCCTCCCTCCTGACTCGCTCCTCGCAGGTTTTGCATTATCTCAACAATATGTTCAGGGTTCCAGTACTAAGATGATAACTAGAGTGGACAGTAATGGGAGCAAGGGGCACTCCTGCCTTTCACCCCTGCCCAATTCCAAAACCAAGTGCTTGATCGCAGTACATGATCGAGGAGATGAACAAGAACTGTCAGTCTAACTGTAGTTGAGGAGTATGAGAACTAGTCATGGAAGGAAGTAAAGTTTTGAGTAACTGGAGCACAAGGTAGTTTGGTTCAAACCTCAGAGCAGGAGGAGAGAGTTGATGTTGAGTCATTGCTGAATGCCATCTTCATGTGGGTGGTAGGTGGCATTAAGCAAAGAGATGTTTTCTGCTAAGGAGCTGTAGTGTTAATTGAAGCTGCGCCTTGTGGGATGCCCGGGGTGATTTGATACCTATGGGTGATGTATTTTTAGTTTTGACTTGGCCAGTTGTTTACAACTTTTACCACTAAGTGAATCCATTGAGCGAATATGTGAAAAACATGAACATTTTTAGAGAGGGGTCCATAAACCCTTTCACCAACCAACGATGAAGTAACGAATGAGACCAAACAGAAAATGACATACACCTTGTAAAAGGGGACTGTTTCCCTGTACAGCCAATAAGGCATACATTTTTTTTAAATCTAGAATGCAGATTGATAAGATTTGCTATTTGTGGTACCTACCAGCACCTAACTCACTTCTAGCAGTGCTTCTGGTAATGCTCCGTGTAGCTATCATACAACTTGCTAGGCGCTACTGGAAACTTCGGCCAATGTCCCGGCTCATCTTCTCTCATCAATTTCTTTATCTTTTCTCTTCAACCTCCGCTGGGGAAAACAGACCCGCAACTCTGCTCATATTAAATAGATCTGTTGAAAGTTTACACAAAAGCAGGTTATGGAATCTGTAAGCTGTGTGTGGTGAACTTCTAACTCACAATAGTGTCACTTTACACAGTAATAAACAATATATTACAGAAACTGTACTCCTCGTGACCTGTGCAGCTTTGGGACTGTTTACTGATGTGTAACACCAGGCTACTGTAATTTATTGCAGAAATGCAGTTTCAAGTGGCCTGTGTCTGGGTCTTCTCATTTTAACATTCGAGTTTTATGCGTTGACAGTAATTTTCAGAAAGCAATTGTTCGACGCCCCCCTCCTGAGACGCAGGGCCTCATTCCGAGTAGTGATGGGTACAAGCGGGCTCATAAAAGGACACCCTAGTGCAAACACTGTTTGGGCTGATGTTGGATGCGTTTTTATTTAACACGATTGTTAGTTTTGTCGTAAACAATAGTAAATAACAGGCAAAACGCTTTTTTACAACCAATTTTCCTCACTGCATCTCCATATTTTTCCTTTCTTAGTTTTCCTCCACAAATGACCTGGACCCGTGTTATTTAACAAAAGCACTGTCCTTGGTTGTGTCTTTTAAATAACCAATAAGGGGTGACACTGTATTCCTAGGAACCCAGTTATCTACCATATCAAGAAACAGTGGTTCTTTCAGAGGCAGCTAATCTAGCCTTTGCTTCTTAGGCAAAATTCATCAAGCATCCGATAATGATTCTCTGTCACATGATTTAACGAGATTGCACATAAACATATAATACAGTGATATAAATAAACTCCATCTTCATAAAGAATGTGCTTCAGTGAATTGTGAATAAGGTGAGAAGAACAAGTGCACAATAAGTGATATCTTAGGTAAAAACAGCACCTAGAGATGTCCGCTCTAAGTTTAGTTCAAAAACCGGCTCAAATTTGGAGACAGTACATAGCAGATGCCAATAAATGTATGTCTACATGCTTTAGAAAAGACGTTTTGGCCCCTTTATCGATCTAATTCCTTTGGGATCGTCTTCAGGACAAATAGGTAGGATCAAGAGAGATAAATGGTGTAGGTTAGATAAATGTATCAACTGACTTCTGATCTTGTAACAATGTGACTTACATTCAGTGATCAGCAAAATCGCTGATCCAAGAAAAGTGCCATTACTTCACCTGTAAGCTAACACACCGTCCTATGATCGGTGCACCAATCTAGAGATTCACGGATGTTGATGTAGCCTATAATGAATGTACCACAGCACACATTGATACAGTTGCACTAAAATAGGGACATTGCACCTTATTACAATCAC
The DNA here is from genome assembly GCA_963921515.1 of Calotriton arnoldi. NCBI lineage: Eukaryota > Metazoa > Chordata > Amphibia > Caudata > Salamandridae > Calotriton > Calotriton arnoldi. Next base: position 1,451,757 of record CAWUFW010001638.1, on the reverse strand, counting down.
TACACTGACCTCATGGCAGTCCCAAATTCACACCTGCCCTAGATTCAGTGTAATAGTGGAAAACAGAACAGCTGCTTGAAACAGCTGCTTCATCTTTCACTGTGCAGATGGCAGCCGCCACCACTTCAAAAGAGTTGCAAAAATCCCTCTCTGGGCAGTGCAGTCAGTGACTGCACTCACCTGCAGGCGGATGTCATGGGGTCCATGGGACCCCTTTCTCCCATCTAGAGGGACACCTTCCAGGGGTGCACTAAATGAGCGCCACCTTTTGTGCACAAAGTCAGTGTTCCTTTTGAAAAACTCTTTGCCTCTGCACCCGCATCTGAAATACAGCGCAGGTGCAAAGACAAAGGGTTTCCCTCATTCACATGGGTTCACGCGCCCTTGGGAATCAGGAACACCTACTTGTGATAGTGCCGGTGCTATAAGTGCAACGGTGCAAACTGCATTACAGAAGGGGCACACAAACATCTTGGTGATGTTTCAAAAGTAGACAAAAGTCTGTGTGTGTGTGTGTGTGTGTGTGTGCATGTGCGCCTTGGAAAAAGTTAAGTACATTTAGATTCTTTAAAGACACACCTATTACTAATACTTGCCTGAAAAGTAATGTCCCATGCCACGTATTCACTCCAGATTAAAATTTAGCAAATTCTACCTGCAATGTAATGACTCCCGATGTGCTTCCTTTGATGTGAAGGTAGTGTACACTACAGGGTCAGCATACCATAGAGCTGTGAGCCTTCATCCTTAACAGTGTCAGCAGATGGATTGATAAACATTGAAGGAGGTAGAGCTACCACTCACCTGCCAGGCATGGACAGACTCCATAGTTCAAGGCTAAGGGGTTGGTGGTTACATAATTAGAATAGAGAACTAATTCTAGGGCCCAGCAAGCATTCGAAAAGAGGAGACCACCTATAGCATGTAATAACCCTGCTTTACAGGTTCAAATATAGTGTAAATGTAAGGTAGGTGTAGGGTGGAGAATGAATGATTAAATGTGGAACATGACAGACTATTGCTATCATTTACAGTTGGGCAGATTGGGCTCCATTGACTGAGGCACGGCCTCCACTGGCCCAGTTGCAGTCAGCCTGCCTAATCTAGAGGTTCCAGCCTGTTCAGCTGGAAAAGTTTACTTAAAGTGATTATGTCAACATGGGAGAAGTCATTTTAGTGAAAAAAAAAAGAACTACAGCTAGCTGACTGGCTCACCATTCTATGTATTTTCAAAGAAAATCCCCCACAAAAACAAAAGAATTATGTTCCTCGCATGCTGGGAGATTTCTCCAAGCCTGTGGTGGACATTTAAACCTCATGGTATGCATGGTAATCCTGGGCATGAAAAAAAGATGATAGTGACATAAAAGGGACTGCCTTAAATATGGCAGCACTCTCTATCTCCATTCTCATCAGTCGATAGGAGGGAAGATAATTGTTTCTGGTGTCAGAGCACTCTTAGGCTCTCTTGTAGAAAACACAGTGGTTCTCCCACCTCTAAATGATGTGATGGAACCAAGTGTAAGATGATCACGCCATCTGCTGATTTTTGGCAGATGCCCCAATACCACCCAGCTCCAAATGATGATTTATATCACTGTAGAAAGGTGAAGGTATCCCATATTCTTCTCTCAGAACAGACCTTCTGCCCAAGGAACAACACCTGATTGACTCTGCACTGTAAGACTATGGTTACTTCATAAGACAATTAAGTAAAACTGAATATGGAGGGAGATACAGAGACCCTTTCTAAATAATGGACAACTGTTGGACAAGGGTGACACTGGGAGCAGGGTGGGTGGGTTACCTATCTAAAGTACAATGCACCACTGCACAGAAATTGATGATGATCTGAGACTATCACATCAGGATACAAAAGGCTCCCCGTTGCTGGTGCCTAGCTTGGACAAACCTAATGGCTGATTGTTGTGGCTTGATGAAATAGCATTTCTGGGGATTCCAAAGGTATTAATGGATGTAGCAAACATGACAGGTGAATGTTTTGCTTTGGTTTGAAGAGAGGCGAGGAGAGGGCTGAAATGATCCACAAATACTGGTGGTGAATCCAATGTCTGCATTGGATGTAGGCACGATGCTGTCAGTTGAGTCCTGGTATGAGAAAGTTAGGTTGGAACCAGGGGTGTTACACTGAAAGTCATATTCACCAAAATATTCAAGCCAGATACTAATCCCAAATATATTACATATGTAAAAGTATATTGCATGATTTCGGTGCAGAAACAATAAAATAGTCCTCGAAGTCTGGCAGGCGCCGGTGTTCCTGGAGCAGGGAGCAGCCACAGCCCTGGTCTTTGCCTGCCAGGGAGCCTCGAGATGAGGTCCCACACCTGACCATAGTGGATATGGACAACAGTGGAGCCTTACCTCACTCTCCTGGACCATACATTTTACTTTTATTTACTTTTGACGCTACATTCATTATGGTAGCAGAATGACGACTTCACAGTCTTGATGAATGCCCCAAGCCCTGATATAGTGTATTAACAGGTCAGAAACATCGGGACCACTCTCTTTCTTTGGGGTTGAAATCCTTTGCCACTTTTGTGAGCTTTTAATCCTATCCTTTGCTGGCATAATAAAATAGTGGTGTTCCACCAAGAGGAAGTGTTAATTCACAGTACCACCTCTCTGCAATCTGTGCCATCACCCACAACTGCTTCACACCTAGGGATCATCCATCCGAAAAAGCTCCTCCTGACATATGGAGGAACACTATAATAAACCATGCCACCTAAAAGTGGGTGAGAATATTTTTTCTTAAAAGGCATTGATCCCTGGAGACATACAGACAGTACTCTCCTCTAGTTGGCATACAGTGCCATGCGGGTGAAGAGACCCGAGTATTTTGTGTGCTGTGCAGAAACGAAGAAAACCACTAAAAAGCTAGTGTGAGCTAGGGAATCTGTAATAGTATGTGAGAAACTACACAAGGAGACGGTGTTGAAAGAGAATTCATGAAAGCAGGAACTAGTGCCTTAGCTCTGTTTTATTGTGATTTGGTATATTGCAACCTGTAATCCATCAAAGAACACATCAGTTGAGGCGTGGCTGCCTCACCTTAAAAATAATAAACTATGATGATAAGGCTAAGCAGGCAAAGTTAGGTGACCCCTCAATAGTCATAACGTGCAGTTAGCCCATTCACTGTAACCAGAGAATCACAATATCTCACGCAAGGTCATGGAGATATATATCTCAACCTAGTCAGAAATAGGGAAGTACTTGTCATCCTTATTAACGCACTTCCAAACAGATAACATTGGATGTTTTATGAGAAGAAGTCTTCCAGGACACATTTAAGTAAATTTATTTTATTTACTGTGTGTTGTCAGCAAGCAACTATAGGTTCAATGCTTTTTGAACAGGAGAACGACATGCTGTGCAACATGTCTTAAAAATATTGACAAAGCCAATAGATTTCTCATAGAAGGGACCTATTGGCTTTGTGAATGCTTGTTTCATTTGTTGTTTATACTGATGCATTAGTGCTTTATGGTGGTAGCTGTACTTGTTTTCATGTACTTCTAAGTCCAATAATTCAATTTGTGTATATATTTTCAGTTTTTATATACGAATCATCAAACATTTTGTGATCATGTACAGTCAAGTTTCAAAAGTGAATATACATTTTATATTTGATAAAACATTATCTTCAAAAATGTAATCCATTAAATTTGTTCAGACACAACACTTGAGTAGTGTAGAATATCTAATAAATGCATATTCAAGGAAAGTATTTAAAAGATTAGCTTCTCTACTAAACAATAGAGAACATTAAATCATTTTGAAAATATCTTCATATCATATTGCTGTGTTTTATCCTTTAATGCATTTGTCAGGGCTCATGAGGACAACATAGGACCTAAGGATGCAAAATATAAAATGCTGATGGGTTTCTTTTTTGCATATTAATGCATTGTTCTACAAACAAAAACATTTCTCACATAATTGTATATTTAACAAATGTAGGTCGTTCCTACTAATGCTTGTTGTGCTCATAGATTCTGTTGTTGACAATTGAATTTCTTGTTTTAATCTACTAAACATTATCAATACATTGGTTTCTATTTCCTTTATTAATATTTGCACATTTTTAATCATACCTATTTATAAGCTTTGGGTACGTATGGTTCTGCGTATGTAATTTTCTTACTTCTTGCAAAGTTATTGGGTTTTTCAGAAATACTTTTCACTTATAAGTTAGATTTCTCTTTCTTTAAATGTGTGTTATATCACCCATTGCTTACTCTTTATTTATACATTATGGATGCCCATCAATAATATAGCCTCAAGAAATTTGGAATTCTCAGGCGAAACTTTTAACTATGATACACAATATTCATGTGGGAGAAGTGCTGCTTGTTCTGGAGTCAGCCGGGGGCAGCCAGGTGTGGGCTTCCTGGGCTGTCCCTCAGCAAATAAGACACAAGGGTGTGCTCAGGCGGGACCTAGCACCCCCAAGAAAATAAACAAGCATTTGCAATGCAATAGGTCTCGCATTATTAAAGTTTGAGCTATTGGCATTGCTAAATAATGCAACACCAATAGCTCAAACTTTAATAATGCGAGAGTTTGAGCTATTTTTATTGTAAATGGCATTGCCTTTTATTTATGTTTTGGTTTTTGAAACATAAATAAAGCCATTGTCATTTACAATGCCAATAGGTCAAACTCGCGTAAATGCGAGACCTATTGCATTGCAAATGCTTGTTGTTACCGAAAAGCCCTTTCCACAGCGCATACTGGCTCCTTTAACGTTACTCACAAAAACAAACAAGTACAGGTAAAGCACGAGATGGCTTCGTGTAACCAAAGCACAATGCTCCAGCACTGGAATTATAATCAACATAGTGGCAGAACTTAAATCCCAATGGCAGGAGTCAGGAGGCCTCACAAGGAACATATTAACCTGTAATAATGTGCTAGAATCTGTTGGAGGAATATGGGTAAAGACCAGTGTGCACACTGATGAGAGGCATGTGAGTCCAGGACAGTGTCTCCTATGAATGAGCAGTGCAGACCCTGAGTAACAGTCTCTTAATCATGCAGTTTTGCCATCTGCACTAGTCCTGTTATCATCAGCGCTATTCTTATTGTTGTCATCAGCACTAGTCTCGTTGTCATCGGCACTAGTCTCGTTGTCATCGGCACTAGTCTCATTGTTATCATCAGCGCTATTTTCGTTGTTGTCATTAGTGTTGTCATCAGCACTAGTCTCATTGTTGTCATCAGCGCTATTCTCACTGTTCTCGTTAGCACTAGTCCCTCTGTTATCATCAGAGCTATAGTCATTGTTATCATCAGTGCTATTCTCATTGTTGTCATGAGCACTAGTCCCATTGTTATCATCAGAGCTATTTTCATTATTATCATCACCACTAGTCCTGTTGTTATCATCAGGGCTATTCTCATTGTTGGCATCGGCACTAGTCCCATGGTTATCAGTGCTATTCTCATTGCTGTCATGAGCAATAGTCCCATTGTTATCATCAGTGCTATTCTCATTGTTGGCATCGGCACTAGTCCCATTGTTATCATCAGTGCTATTCTCATTGGCATCGGCACTAGTCCCAATGTTATCATCAGTGCTATTCTCATTGTTGGCATCGGCACTAGTCCCATTGTTATCATCAGTGCTATCCTCATTGTTGGCATCGGCACTAGTCCCATTGTTATCATCAGTGCTATCCTCATTATTGTCATGGGCACTAGTCCCATGGTTATCAGTGCTATTCTCATTGTTGGCATCGGCACTAGTCCCATTGTTATCATCAGTGCTATTCTCATTTTTGTCATGGGCACTAGTCCCATTGTTATCAGTGCTATTCTCATTGTTGGGATCGGCACCAGTCCCATTGTTATCATCAGTGCTATTCTCATTGTTGGCATCGGCACTAGTCCCATTGGTATCATCAGCGCTATTCTCATTGTTGTCATGGGCACTAGTCCCATGGTTATCAGTGCTATTCTCATTGTTGGCATCGGCACTAGTCCCATTGGTATCATCAGTGCTATTCTCATTGTTGGCATCGGCACTAGTCCCATTGGTATCATCAGCGCTATTCTCATTGTTGGCATGGGCACTAGTCCCATTGTTATCATCAGCGCTATTCTCATTGTTGTCATGGGCACTAGTCCCATGGTTATCAGTGCTATTCTCATTGTTGGCATCGGCACTAGTCCCATTGTTATCATCTGTGCTATTCTCATTGTAGGCATCAGCACTAGTCCCATTGTTATCATCAGTGCTATTCTCATTGTTGTCATGAGCACTAGTCCTATGGTTATCAGTGCTATTCTCATTGCTGTCATGAGCACTAGTCCCATTGTTATCATCAGTGCTATTCTCATTGTTGGCATCAGCACTAGTCCATTGTTATCATCAGTGCTATTCTCATTGTTGGCATCGGCACTGGTCCCATTGTTATCATCAGTGCTATTCTCATTGTTGGCATTGGCACTAGTCCCATTGTTATCATCAGTGCTATTCTCATTGTTATCATCAGTGCTATTCTCATTGTTGGCATCGGCACTAGTCCCATTGGTATCATCAGCGCTATTCTCATTGTTGTCATGGGCACTAGTCCCATGGTTATCAGTGCTATTCTCATTGTTGGCATCGGCACTAGTCCCATTGTTATCATCAGTGCTATTCTCATTGTAGGCATTGGCACTAGTCCCATTGTTATCATCAGTGCTATTCTCATTGTTGTCATGAGCACTAGTCCTATGGTTATCAGTGCTATTCTCATTGCGGTCATGCGCACTAGTCCCATTGTTATCATCAGTGCTATTCTCATTGTTGGCATCGGCACTAGTCCCATTGTTATCATCAGTGCTATTCTCATTGTTATCATCAGTGCTATTCTCATTCTTGGCATCGGCACTAGTTCCATTGTTATCATCAGTGCTATTCTCATTGTTCGCATCGGCACTAGTCCCATTGTTATCATCAGTGCTATTCTCATTGTTGGCATCGACACTAGTCCCATTGTTATCATCAGTGCTATCCTCATTGTTGTCAGGAGCACTAGTCCCATTGGTATCATCAGCGCTATTCTCATTCTTCTCATGGCACTAGTCCCATTGTTTTCAGTGCTATTCTCATTGTTGGCATGGGCACTAGTCCCATTGTTATCATCAGTGCTATTCTCATTGTTGGCATCGGCACTAGTCCCATTGGTATCATCAGCGCTATTCTCATTGTTGGCATCGGCACTAGTCCCATTGTTATCATCAGTGCTATTCTCATTGTTGTCAGGAGCACTAGTCCCATTGGTATCATCAGCGCTATTCTCATTGTTGTCATGGGCAATAGGCCCATGGTTATCAGTGCTATTATCATTGTTGTCATGGGCACTAGTCCCATTGTTATCATCAGTGCTATTCTCATTGTTGGCATCAGCACTTGTCCCATTGTTATCATTAGTGCTATTCTCATTGTTGTCATGTGCACTAGTTCCATTGTTATCATCAGTGCTATTCTCATTGTTTGCGTCGGCACTAGTCCCATTCTTATCATCAGTGCTATTCTCATTGTTGGCATCGGCACTAGTCCCATTGTTATCATCAGTGCTATTCTCATTGTTGGCATCGGCACTAGTCCCATTGGTATCATCAAAGCTATTCTCATTGTTGTCATGGGCACTAGTCCCATTGGTATCATCAGCGCTATTCTCATTGTTGTCATGGGCACTAGTCCCATGGTTATCAGTGCTATTCTCATTCTTGGCATTGGCACTAGTCCCATTGTTATGTGCTATTCTCATTGTTGGCATCGGCACTAGTCCCATTGTTATCATCAGTGCTATTCTCATTGTTGTCAGGAGCACTAGTCCCATTGGTAGCATCAGCGCTATTCTCATTGTTGTCATGGGCACTAGTACCATGGTTATCAGTGCTATTCTCATTGTTGTCATGGGCACTAGTCCCATTGTTATCATCAGTGCTATTCTCATTGTTGGCATCGGCACTAGTCCCATTGTTATCATCAGTGCTATTCTCATTGTTGGCATCGGCACTAGTCCCATTGTTATCATCAGTGCTATTCTCAGTGTTGTCATGGGCACTAGTTCCATTGTTATCATCAGTGCTATTCTCATTGTTTGCGTCGGCACTAGTCCCATTCTTATCATCAGTGCTATTCTCATTGTTGGCATCGGCACTAGTCCCATTGTTATCATCAGTGATATTCTCATTGTAGGCATCGGCACTAGTCCCATTGTTATCATCAGTGCTATTCTCATTGTTGTCATGAGCACTAGTCCTATGGTTATCAGTGCTATTCTCATTGCTGTCATGAGCACTAGTCCCATTGTTATCATCAGTGCTATTCTCATTGTTGGCATCGGCACTAGTCCCATTGTTATCATCAGTGCTATTCTCATTGTTGGCATCGGCACTATTCCCATTGTTATCATCAGTGCTATTCTCATTGTTATCATCAGTGCTATTCTCATTGTTGGCATCGGCACTAGTCGCATTGGTATCATCAGTGCTATTCTCATTGTTGTCATGGGCACTAGTCCCATGGTTATCAGTGCTATTCTCATTGTTGGCATCGGCACTAGTCCCATTGTTATCATCAGTGCTATTCTCATTGTAGGCATTGGCACTAGTCCCATTGTTATCATCAGTGCTATTCTCATTGATGTCATGAGCACTAGTCCTATGGTTATCAGTGCTATTCTCATTGCTGTCATGCGCACTAGTCCCATTGTTATCATCAGTGCTATTCTCATTGTTGGCATCGGCACTAGTCCCATTGTTATCATCAGTGCTATTCTCATTGTTATCATCAGTGCTATTCTCATTCTTGGCATCGGCACTAGTTCCATTGTTATCATCAGTGCTATTCTCATTGTTCGCATCGGCACTAGTCCCATTGTTATCATCAGTGCTATTCTCATTGTTGGCATCGACACTAGTCCCATTGTTATCATCAGTGCTATCCTCATTGTTGTCAGGAGCACTAGTCCCATTGGTATCATCAGCGCTATTCTCATTGTTGTCATGGGCACTAGTCCCATGGTTATCAGTGCTATTCTCATTGTTGTCATGGGCACTAGTCCCATTGTTATCATCAGTGCTATTCTCATTGTTGGCATGGGCACTAGTCCCATTGTTATCATCAGTGCTATTCTCATTGTTGGCATCGGCACTAGTCCCATTGGTATCATCAGCGCTATTCTCATTGTTGGCATCGGCACTAGTCCCATTGTTATCATCAGTGCTACTCTTATTATTGGCATCGGCACTAGTCCCATTGTTATCATCAGTGCTATTCTCATTGTTGTCAGGAGCACTAGTCCCATTGGTAGCATCAGCGCTATTCTCATTGTTGTCATGGGCACTAGTCCCATGGTTATCAGTGCTATTCTCATTGTTGTCATGGGCACTAGTCCCATTGTTATCATCAGTGCTATTCTCATTGTTGTCATGGGCACTAGTTCCATTGTTATCATCAGTGCTATTCTCATTGTTTGCGTCGGCACTAGTCCCATTCTTATCATCAGTGCTATTCTCATTGTTGGCATCGGCATTAGTCCCATTGTTATCATCAGTGCTATTCTCATTGTTGGCATCGGCACTAGTCCCATTGGTATCATCATCGCTATTCTCATTGTTGTCATGGGCACTAGTCCCATGGTTATCAGTGCTATTCTCATTGTTGGCATCGGCACTAGTCCCATTGGTATGTACTATTCTCATTGTTGGCATCGGCACTAGTCCCATTGTTATCATCAGTGCTATTCTCATTGTTGTCAGGAGCACTAGTCCCATTGTTATCATCAGTGCTATTCTCATTGTTGGCATCGGCACTAGTCCCATTGTTATCATCAGTGCTATTCTCATTGTTGGCATCGGCACTAGTACCATTGTTATCATCAGTGCTATTCTCATTGTTGTCATGGGCACTAGTTCCATTGTTATCAGTGCTATTCTCATTGTTGTCATGGGCACTAGTCCCATTGTTATCATCAGTGCTATTCTCATTGTTGGCATCGGCACTAGTCCCATTGTTATCATCAGTGCTATTCTCATTGTTGGCATCGGCACTAGTCCCATTGTTATCATCAGTGCTATTCTCATTGTTGTCATGGGCACTAGTTCCATTGTTATCATCAGTGCTATTCTCATTGTTTGCGTCGGCACTAGTCCCATTCTTATCATCAGTGCTATTCTCATTATTGGCATCGGCACTAGTCCCATTGTTATCATCAGTGCTATTCTCATTATTGGCATCGGCACTAGTCCCATTGGTATCATCATCGCTATTCTCCTTGTTGTCATGGGCACTAGTCCCATTGGTATCATCAGCGCTATTCTCATTGTTGTCATGGGCACTAGTCCCATGCTTATCAGTGCTATTCTCATTTTTGGCATCGGCACTAGTCCTATTGGTATCATCAGTGCTATTCTCATTGTTGGCATCGGCACTAGTCCCATTGTTATCATCAGTGCTATCCTCATTGTTGTCAGGAGCACAAGTCCCATTGGTATCATCAGCGCTATTCTCATTGTTGTCATGGGCACTAGTCCCATGGTTATCAGTGCTATTCTCATTGTTGTCATGGGCACTAGTCCCATTGTTATCATCAGTGCTATTCTCATTGTTGGCATGGGCACTAGTCCCATTGTTATCATCAGTGCTATTCTCATTGTTGGCATCGGCACTAGTCCCATTGGTATCATCAGCGCTATTCTCATTGTTGGCATCGGCACTAGTCCCATTGTTATCATCAGTGCTACTCTTATTGTTGGCATCGGCACTAGTCCCATTGTTATCATCAGTGCTATTCTCATTGTTGTCAGGAGCACTAGTCCCATTGGTATCATCAGCGCTATTCTCATTGTTGTCATGGGCACTAGTCCCATGGTTATCAGTGCTATTCTCATTGTTGTCATGGGCACTAGTCCCATTGTTATCATCAGTGCTATTCTCATTGTTGTCATGGGCACTAGTTCCATTGTTATCATCAGTGCTATTCTCATTGTTTGCGTCGGCACTAGTCCCATTCTTATCATCAGTGCTATTCTCATTGTTGGCATCGGCACTAGTCCCATTGTTATCATCAGTGCTATTCTCATTGTTGGATCGGCACTAGTCCCATTGGTATCATCATCGCTATTCTCATTGTTGTCATGGGCACTAGTCCCATGGTTATCAGTGCTATTCTCATTGTTGGCATCGGCACTAGTCCCATTGGTATGTACTATTCTCATTGTTGGCATCGGCACTAGTCCCATTGTTATCATCAGTGCTATTCTCATTGTTGTCAGGAGCACTAGTCCCATTGTTATCATCAGTGCTATTCTCATTGTTGGCATCGGCACTAGTCCCATTGTTATCATCAGTGCTATTCTCATTGTTGGCATCGGCACTAGTACCATTGTTATCATCAGTGCTATTCTCATTGTTGTCATGGGCACTAGTTCCATTGTTATCAGTGCTATTCTCATTGTTGTCATGGGCACTAGTCCCATTGTTATCATCAGTGCTATTCTCATTGTTGTCATGGGCACTAGTCCCATTGTTATCATCAGTGCTATTCTCATTGTTGGCATCGGCACTAGTCCCATTGTTATCATCAGTGCTATTCTCATTATTGTCATGGGCACTAGTTCCATTGTTATCATCAGTGCTATTCTCATTGTTTGCGTCGGCACTAGTCCCATTCTTATCATCAGTGCTATTCTCATTGTTGGCATCGGCACTAGTCCCATTGTTATCATCAGTGCTATTCTCATTGTTGGCATCGGCACTAGTCCCATTGGTATCATCATCGCTATTCTCCTTGTTGTCATGGGCACTAGTCCTATTGGTATCATCAGCGCTATTCTCATTGTTGTCATGGGCACTAGTCCCATGGTTATCAGTGCTATTCTCATTGTTGGCATCGGCACTAGTCCCATTGGTATCATCAGTGCTATTCTCATTGTTGGCATCGGCACTAGTCCCATTGGTATCATCAGCGCTATTCTCATTGTTGTCATGGGCACTAGTCCCATTGGTATCATCAGTGCTATTCTCATTGTTGGCATCGGCACTAGTCCCATTGGTATCATCAGTGCTATTCTCATTGTTGGCATCGGCACTAGTCCCATTGGTATCATCAGCGCTATTCTCATTGTTGTCATGGGCACTAGTCCCATGGATATCAGTGCTATTCTCATTGTTGGCATCAGCACTAGTCCCATTGGGATCATCAGTGCTATTCTCATTGTTGGCATCGGCACTGTTCCTCAGTGAAAAATCTAAGAAAGTTTCAAAAGAGCAACCTGTGCCTGACAGGCACTTCAAACTTTGCAGTTTGTCAGGAAGTACATCGAAGAGCAGAGCCCTCCACCGCTGCAAGTAGCTGAACTGAATGCCCAAAGGAACATTTTGCGTGCGTGGTGTACATTTATCTGGAGTTCGCCACCAAACCTGTTACACTGTAATCAAACATTCCTCCGTACATCCACGCCATAGACAGTCAGCAGAAAACACAGGAGTTCTGCCTCACAGAAGTCCGAGGAGCGACCTAAAGATGGGGCAGACATTTTTATACTGTGTGAACATAGTGAACATAGTGCAATGCATAATACTTCAACACTTTTAAAAGCAGCTGCGAAACTTATTTCAGATACTATCTGGAAAAAAACAGTGGTGCGCGCGCACCACAGAGGAGCGGGGGCGAGGGAGCGCGGCAGCGAGGCGAACGCGCGCTGCTGCGCGTGCTAGCCACGGACGGGAATGGGAGTTGCAAAGGCGGGACATGCGCCCGCCTTTGCCCAATCGCGGGCCTTTTTTTTTACAAAAAAACACACGAAAGCCAATGCCTGCCGGCAAAAGCCTGATCACACGCACGAGCGTGTGGTCAGCTTTCAGAACCCCATACAAGAGGTCTCGCGCTGAGCGAGCAGGGCTGCGCACTGCAACGCTAGGCGCGAGACCTAAAAAGTACAAAAGAGAAAGGACACGCCACTTGCCAAGTCTGCAGGGTCAGAAAAGGAGGGACCAACCTAGGATTTCTTTATAATTTTCAACACTCCCTAGGTGGGAGCGTGTGCTCTGCACCTAAGAGTACATTACTCTCTAGGATTGAAATTTGTGGTACAAATTACTGTGTCTGAAGATGTTTCAAGGAAGATACATGTTGTATAGAGCTCTCTAGGGACTAAGCCTATGGTTACATATGGTGTGATCAAAATGTGATGCTCTCTAGTGAGCTGTTGATATAATTGCGTTTGCAAATGGTTGAAAGTATATTAAAATTATGTTTTAAATGCTTTATTGAGATGATAATGTTGACAGTGATTATTGAGCAAAGGACATATGCTTTATTAACATTAATAAGAGCATTTAAACAAGGTCATTTTTGATTATTGCTTTTACTAAAACGATATTTTCACATGTGGTTTGTTGATCTAGAACCTTTGACCAAGTCAATATACTCACCTGATGTGTTGGTATGACCTGTTAGGGGTCAGAGGTCATTACGCAATGTCATCAAAGGTATTTCCACCAGCCATATGTATATTTGTAAATTACTGCATAGTATTGAGTAGTGTTTGTGTGTTAAATAAATGTACTTTTACTTTTCTAAAGAAAAAGCACAGACTGGACAATTATTTCTTGAGTGTTATTATTGCGTGCCAGTGAATGGCGATTACTAGCCCACACCTCTTCCCTTGAGTAGTCCTTGGACTGCTCTGTTCCACTACCCTGAGAGAGTCAAGTGCTACAATGGGGTGTTTGGTTCCCAGTGGAGGGCAAATGTGGACCCATTACTTGTGCAGGCCACACAACTAATGGGCTGTTTCTTTACATCGGTGCTTAGCGGTGGGAAACATAGCATCCCATTCTCGTACGAATTGATATCGCCTGGTAAGTCCTATTTTCCAACACATTGCCTATGCATTAATGAGCACATATTAAAGGACAAGGCTCTGAGAGGGGTTCAAAGGTTTGGTATTTGAATTAAAGGTATGGGAAAGGAGAGCCCCACACACACATATATGTCAGGTGAAAACATTGAGGTTAATGTTTAAACTGTGTTGTTATGACTGGTTTGGATTTACAAATTTGTGCTAGTGGAGTGGGGTTTTCAAAGAATGTTTCCATGAAATTGTTCCAGGCCTTGGTGCCCCTTTGAACCCCAACACTACAAACACTAGGCCTGTATGAGGAGGGTTTCTTCTCTAGAGGTTTAGGAAAAGCAACTGGTACACACACAGATTTAGGGTGTAGGTGTGGGCATGGGTTCTTGGGGTGTGAGAGGTGATTAGGGGTTCCGTAAAATTCCCACACTTGTCAGGGGTAGGGCAGGTTTCCAGAGAGGGAGCCCAAAACTAGTCATTGTCTCTACAGAGATTTTCCTGCTATTGGCACAAGCCAAAACCACTGGAAGGGTGGGACGGGAGGTTTTCCCAGAAGTAGTGACACCCCAAGGAGTTCCTGCTAGGAGGGTGGGGTGGCCTGAGAACTTTTCCTTGGGGGGTGTTGCAAAAAGGATGTTGTTCCCACAGTCCCCATAGGTTATCTGGTGGAGAGGGTGAGATACCCTGTAGTGGCTCTTGTTTGTGAAGGAGGGTTGTTCCCAAGATAGAAGATGAAGTGATAGCCCCTAGGTTCCATAGGGGCTGGTTTTATCACGGCATTTCCAAATGGTTGAAAGCACATAAAAATGACACAGACCCATGGGAAGTTCATTTTGTAAATGCTTTATTGATAATGTTGACAGTAACTACTGATCAAAGTGTATATGCTTTACTAACATTAATATGTGCATTTACACATAGTTATTTTTTATTATTCCTTTTACTCCTAAAATTATGTTCTGACAATGGTTTGTTGATCTTGAACCTTTGACCAAGTCAATATACTTACCTGATGTGTTTGCATGACCCTTTAGGGGGGTCAGAGGTGATTATGTAATGTTATCAAAGGTATTTCCACCAGCTTTATGTATATTTGTAAATTACTGCATAGCATGGAGTAGTGTGTGTGTAATAAATGTACTTTTACTTTTCTAAAGAAGAAGCAGACTGGCAATTATTTACTGAGTGTTATTATTGCGTGCCAGCAAATGGCGATTGCTAGCCTGCACCACCTCCCTTGAGTATGCATTGGACTGCTCTGCTTCGCTAACCTGAGAGAGTCAAGCGCTACAATAGGGTGTTTCGGTCCCAGTGGAGGGCAAATGGGGACCCAATATTTGTACAAGCCACATAACTAATGAGTTGTTTCCTTGCAAGCATAGACAGGTTTTTTCATGATCTGGCCAATGAAGGGTAAGTAAGTCAAGTGCTAGTAGTTTGTGAGTTCATCAGGGTCTAGTGTAGGTTTGTATAGGTGTGGGAGGATTTGGCCTCTCTTAAGAGATTCTGGAAAGATGCCTTGAGTAAGGGTAGCATTGGTCATGATGAGTAAGGGTTAGAGAGCCTCACCAGAGAGAGCTTTGATTGAGGACGAGGGTATGATATCATCTTCATATATAGTGGCATTAAGGACATGGAGTATGTCAGTGAGATCTATGAGAGACAGGGCTTTGAAGGATAACCATTACAGGATTGTATAAAAAAAGGGTTGTGTGTAAGAAGAGAAGTAGGCTTGTGTTGTTTATATGCTGAGATATCTTCTGTATTTTTTTCATTGAAGAAGAGGTTGAAGGCTCTGCACGTATATGTAGAGTGTGGGGTAGAAGGGTAAGGCAGAGAGACCATGCATTAGTCAAGAAGGTATTAATCTCAAGATTGTTCAAACTTCTTATATTGCATGATATAGCATTTGGAATGGGGTGCCACTTATTTGCTCTCACTTAATGTAACCAAAGCAATTGACTGGCTCATTGTCATATCCAATAGTCAAAGATTGACACTTACCTTAATACCACTCTGTAATTCGTACCCTATTATGATGAAAGATGATACAGGTGAATACAAATAATCCCCTGACTAAGGGAAAATGTGGAAAAACATTACCAGAATCCGGAAAATATAATGTCAAAATTTTTCGAAATATGTTTCAGGACACAATATTTTTCTGCAGAACTAAGGGGGTGCTGAGCAAAGTGCCATTTATATGCTGTTGCAAAACAGCCCTGGAGAAAATCAATAAATTGATGTTACAGTATGACAGCATGAATTTGGATGTACACCCTTATCTTTGAAATTCCCCAGTGACTTCCTGAAAGCACGACAGTTGCTCTGCAGAAAGTGGAAGACTAAATTCTTCCACTTTTATTTTAGGTGTTTCCTTTGTTTTAATGTGTTTTTCTGTATTGCTTTGTTTTTAAATGTATTATTAGCACATCGTAAAGGGCTACTATAAGTGGTTGTTAAGTACCACTATTGCTAATGCTATAACATTGTGCAAATTATGCTGTGCTGTGTAAATAAATATTTTAATTCTCTAGACGAAAAGAAAAGTTAAAATGTTCTAATTAATTAAGAATATACTATGTTCAATCAGGGATATGTGCAAACAGAAACAAATGTGCTGCAACCCCATTACCATGCATTTTTCTTACCCGCCTACGTTATTAGATTAGCTGTAAAACCGATTGTAGAGCATTGTTTTATTGCTTTTATGATGGAGTAAAGCCCATTTACACCACAGTAATTGTGGACCACTAGCATGAACAAAATGCTCATGACATATCTGTTATATATAGCTAAATGCTATTCCACTTTCACCTATCTTAATGATATATATTGTCAAGTTAAGTAGTGGTGGAACTAAGAATAGTATATCTGCGCTTACCTATTTATGTCTACTTTGACATTAGGGTGTTAGGCAATATTCTGAAGTTGATATTGCTGCAGCTTGATTTTAAAACCTCAGTAAATTTCACAACTTCCGGGTCTATATGAACATTTGCTTCAAGCATAAGATAAATTCTTCATCCACTCAAAAGATCAGGTCCTTTGTGAGGATTAAACACGAGGCCACTAGGGGCTGCACACAGCCAGCAAATGGCCACAAGTTTCTTAACTACTTCAACATGGACACAGAGAGGTAAGGAGTGCTATGTTACTCCGCATCGAAAGAACATTGTCAGTCAGAGTCCCATTTTGTTAGCAACAGGAGTCCATATTTGAAAATACTTTTGTCATCTATGGCAAGACTTACTCTTTGTTCTATTTGATTCCAGTGGTGGACTTCTTGTCACTTTATGAGAGAGTAGATTTGATCTTGTGGCTAAGATACTGACTTTCAAACCTGAAGATCTAGGTATACATCCCAGCCTCAGCATTAAATCTCAAAAAAGTATGGTTCATTGTAAATGAAATAGGCCCCCTGAGCTGATGTCCAAAACATTTTTAACATGAAAATTAGATTTATGAATGCAAAAACTACATTTGCCATGTTCTAACATGACCCTATGTGTTGCAAACTGGTTTACGACTTTGCGAGTCATTGGGATTCGAGAGAACTAGGGAACATGAAATGCCCATCCTACTTTTTTGTGATATACAAAAATATCATCCAGTGATATGAGATTGTTTCTGCAGTTACAAACTTCATGACTATCAGCTGCAGGCAACACATTCACTTCCCAATTACATTTTCCATCATGCCATTTTTAGTCGAGCGTATGCAGCGCATGTGTTGCTTTGCGAGGCATGATGTATCTAGAATATGGGCTTGAAGCCCCTCCCATCTTTTCTATTGGCTCCTCTTACTATCCTTTGTAAATTCTGGCTTTTGATTGGTAAACTGGCTTACTAGCCCCTCCTTTTGCACTTTTATAGCCTCCCATACGGACTCTATTCAGACTGCCCCTGTTACATGTGCTCTTAAGTTTCATGGTATTTACCATACTTTCGAAGCACTCTTTTTTTTATTGGCCTCCCTCTGCTCGTGTAGCGAGAAGGGTTTGTGTTCATGTCCCGCCAAAGCCCTGCCTTCCCGCTCCTCCCACTGGATGCTTCACTGAAACAACCCTAGGCTCTATTTACAATCACTTGTTTTGGATTGTTTCCGATTTCGAAGCTAAGAACAAGAAGCCGCTTGCTGAGTCCTATGAGCTTCCTTTTGGATCCCTAAATGAAATGCTCTCGCCGCACAGGCAGTGCAGGCCATCTTCGCAAATATGCGTCACCGTGATCGCTAGGCATCCCCCTCATGCAGAAGCGTCAGCCAAAGCCACATCGGTCCTTTCCTTCAGGAGTCACAGACTTCACGGGTGGCCATGCAGCTGTGGATGTCACACACGCCCTTCACTTTTAAAGTATGATGCCTTGCTGGCCCCCACACGGTCACGGGGGCCGTGCACTTACTTGGTTCTGTGCTCATGCTAGTAAGGTACGGAAGGTACCATAACAGTCCTAATGGAAGCGCAGATTACTGTATTCCATGTAGGAGGTGCCCAGGGCTTCTGCGCTCTACATGGTGTATTGGCTACCGTAACGGGTCTAACAGAAGCACAAGGGCGCTTTGACCTGTGTTTTTATGGTGATACCCAATCAATCAATCAGGGATTTGTGGAGTGCACTACTCACCCATGAGGGTCTCAAGTCGCTGGGGGGGCAGGTAAGCAGCTCCGTTCAGTCGAAGAGCCAGGTCTTGAGTGTTTTCCTGAAGATGTTCAGAGAGGAGGCGTGTTGGATGTCGATCGGGAGCTGGTTCCAGCTCTTGGCCGCGATGTAGGAGAAGGCCCTTCTGCCTGTTCTGGCTCTGCGGATGCACGGGGTTTCGGCGAGGGCGAGGTCGGCGGATCGGAGGTTTCTTTTGGGTACGTGGAAGGAGATTTTCTTGTGGAGGTATTGGGGCCCGGTGTGGTGGAGGCATTTGAAGGCGTGGGTGAGTATCTTGAAGGTTACTCTCTTCTCAATGGGGAGCCAGTGGAGGTCTTGCAGGTGTTGGGTGATGTGTTCTTGTCGAGGGATGCTGAGGACGAGTCTGGCTGCGGTGTTCTGTATGGTCTGGAGTTTACGGAGCAGAGACTTGTTGATTCCCGTATAGAGGGCGTTTCCGTAGTCCAGTCTGCTGGTTATGAGTGCGTGGGTGACGGTTTTTCTTGATTCGGGGGGATCCATTTGAAGATTTTGAGGAGGTTGTTGAAGCAGGAGGAGGCGACGGTGTTGACCTGACGGGTCATGGAGACGGAGGAGTCGAGTACGATGTCGAGGTTTCCGGTGTCGTCCGTGGGGTTGGGGGGACTGCCGAGGGCGGAGGGCCACCAGGTGTTGTCCCATGCAGATGGGGAGGGTCCGAGGACGAGGACTTCTGTCTTCTCTGAGTTTAGCTTCAAGCAGCTGCTGCTCATCCAGCAAGCAACGTCCTTCATTCCTTCCAAGAAGTTGAGTCTAGTGGTGAGGAGGTCCTTGGTTAGGGAAAGGATGAGCTGGGTGTCGTCGGTGTAGGATACTATGCTGAGTCCATGCTGTCTGGCGATGGCGGCGAGTGGGGTCATGTAGACGTTGAAGAGCGTATGGCTGAGTGACGTCCTTGAGGCACTCCGCAATTGATCTCTGTGGGTTCGGAGAGGAAGGGTGGCAGTCTGATTCTTTGGGTTCTGTGGGTGAGGAAGGAGTGGAGCCATTCGAGTGCGGTTCCCCGTATGCCTGCGTTGTGGAGTCTGGTGGCGAGTGTGAGGTGGTGGACAGTGTTGAAGGCTGCGGAGAGGTAGAGTAGGATCAGGGCTGCAGTGTGGCCTGGGTCGAGTAGGGTGCGGATGTCATCTGTGGCGGCGAGTAGGGCGGTGTCGGTGCAGTGGTTCCTGTGGAATCCGGATTGGGAGGGGTCGAGGATGGAGTTCTCTTCAATGAATTTCGCTGGTTGAGCGTTGACGGTCGTTTCGGTGACTTTTGCCGTGAAGGTAAGAAGGGAGATGGGTTGGTAGTTCTTGAGGTCCAAGGGGTCTGCCGAGGGCTTTTTGAGCAGAGGCTTGACTTCTATGCATTTCCAGTCGTCCGGGAAGGGGCCTGTTTTGAAGGTGGTGTTGATGGTGCGTCGTAGTTCCGGTGCGATGGCGGCGGCGGCTCTGTGGAAGATGTGCAGAGGGCAGGGGTCTGTGGGTGCTCCTGAGTGGCTGCCTCTCATGGTTGATTGGATGTCTTCGGTGGTGGCTGGGGTCCAGGCGGATATGGTGGGTTGGCTGGCGTTTTGGAGGGGGTAGTGGTTTCAGAGTCCGGAGTTTGTTCGTTGAAGTTGTCGTAGAGGGACTTTATTTTCAGATGGAAGTAGGAGCTGAGCTTGTTGCAGAGGGCCTGGGAAGGGGTGATGTCTGTGGTCTCGCTGGGGGGTTTGGTGAATTCTTGGATGATGCTGAAGAGTTCCTTCGAGTTGCCGGCGTTGGCGGAGATCTTGTTCTGGGTGAAGGTTTGTTTGGTTGATCTGATGAGATGATGGTATTCTGTCATGCGTCCTTGTATGTGGTGCGGTCTTCCGGTGTTTTGCTGTTTTCCCAATTCTTCTTGAGACGTCTGCAGGTGCGCCTGGATACTTGGAGCTCCGCGGAGAACCAGGTGGCCTTCCTGGGGCGTTGTCTGTCAGGGTTGCGGAGGGGTGCGAGTTCGTCTGCGCAGTTGGAGATTCATCTGTGTAGTTCCTTGGCCGCTAGGTTGGCGTCGGTCGAGGTTGAGGGGGCATTGTGGTTGAGGGTGGAGCTGAGGTGCTCCTCGGTGACCTTTCTCCAGTTCCTTCGTGGTGGGCGGGGTGCAGGTTTGGGGGCAGCAGGCTTGTTGACATGGAAGTTAACGCAGTGGTGGTCCGTCCAGAGGGGTTGCATAGTGTGGTCGAAGTGGATGTTGTTCCCTCCTGTGAAGATGGGGTTGAGGGTGTGTCCTGCCTTGTGGGTGGGGGTGGTGACGAGCTGGTTCAGTCCGACGTTTGCGAGGTTGTCCAGGAGGGTGGAGGAGTTGGGGTCATTGGGGTTGTTGAGGTGGAAGTTGAGGTCTCTGATGAGAATGTAGTCCGCAGAGGCGATGGCGTGGGGTGCGACGAGGTCGGTGATGGTAGTGGTGAAAACAGTATGAGGTCCGGGGGGCCTGTAGGTGAGCGTGCCACGTAGTGTGAAGCTGGGGCTGGTCTGTATCTGGAAATGGAGGTGCTCGGTAATGGACGGGGGGTCGCTCGTGGCGGAGGTGGTGAGTCAGAGGGAGCTCTTGTGAGTGATGGCAAGTCCTCCTCCTGGGCGGTCGGGCGGTCTTTCCTCTGGATTTTGTAACCGTCGGGGATGGCGGTGGCCATGTCGGGGGCAAAGGAGGCATTGGTCCAGGTTTCCGTGAAGAAGGCGACGTCTGGCGAGAGGGTGTCGAGGATGTCCCAGATCTCTACGACGTGTCTGTGCAGGGAACGCATGTTGAGGAGAATGCATTTCAGGGCTTCGGTGGTGTTGGTGTTCGGTGTGGTGGCTGTGGGGGTCCGGAGAGTGGTAAAGGTCTGGCGGCAGTGGTAGCAGGAGAACTGGCCGTGGGTGGTGACCGGCGTGGCCAGTTGGCAGTTGATGTTCCTTCCAGAGTTGAGTCGGTCGTAGTGGCGGATGGTCTGAGGTCCAGGGTCCCTGGCGCAGGTCGCGGTCTGGTCGCAGCGGCCGTCACTAAATAGGGCAGGGGGGAGGGAGTCTCAGCTGGGAGATGGGAGCAGGGATAGGCAGGGGGAAGGGCCGCGGGGGCAGCAGCAGCGGGAAGAGAGCGGGAATGGGCGGACGAAAAAAAAATACAGAGAAGGCACAATCAGAATACAGTAAGCACAAAGGTACAAGTACCAGTAAAAAATACAGTGAAGCACAGAAGGTACAGTGAAGTCATCAGTCTACAGTAAAAGGCACAAGGGGAGCAGAGCTGAATTACCGAGGGGCAGCCCAGTTGAGGTGGTGGCGCGAACACCTGCCAGCACCGCGCACTGCACAGGGCAGCGGCGGTGGTACAACAGCGGGGCTGCAGAGGGAGAGAGCAGGTCCCTGGCCAGAAGGTCAGAGGTCCTGCTCGAGCTCTCTTGCAGCGGTCGTCATTAAATAGGGCAGGGGGAGGGAGTCGCAGCTGGAGACGGGAGCGGGGATTGGCAGGGGGAGGGGCAGCGGGGGCAGCAGCGGCAGGAAGAGAGCGGGAATGGGCGGACGAAAAAAAAAATACAGAGAAGGCACAATCAGAATACAGTAAGCACAAAAGTACAAGTACCAGTAAAAAATACAGTGAAGCACAGAAGGTACAGTGAAGTCATCAGTCTACAGTAAAAGGCACAAGGGGAGCAGAGCACAATTACCGAGGGGCAGCCCAGACGAGGAGGTGGCGCGAACACCTGCCAGACCCGCGCACTGCACAGGGCAGCGGCGGTGGTACAGCAGCAGAGCTGCAGAGGGAGAGAGCAGGTCCCTGGCCAGGAGGTCAGAGGTACTGGGCGACCTATGTGATTTGCAGCTTAACACAATTACAGCACTGGCACTAGTGTGATGAGGAAAATCATTGTTCATGCTCTGATAACCTCCCAGCTAGATTATTGTAACGTTGAATATTTGGGTGCTGCCAAAGAGAGTTTAAAGAAACTCCAAAGGAATCAAAACGCAGCAACACAGCTTGTTTTGAATCTTCCTAGGAGGTCTTCGGCTACCGATGCCCTTGCATCACTACACTGGCTCCCAGTAGAAAAAAGAGTCAACTTTAAACACATGTGTCATTACCACAAGATTTTTAATGGCAGGAGCCCCAAACACCTTCTCTTGATGGTGCGACCATACCTGCCTTCACACAATTTGAGATCTACAAGGGTCTTCTTAATGATAATACCCAGGGTGAGAAGGGCCAGGTTAGAGGCCCGATCTTTCAGCAACTTGCTGGCTGAGATCTGGAATTCCCTACCAGTCCATCTAAGGGTTGAACCATCTGAAAAGATTTTCCAGCACAGACTCAAAACTTGGCTGTTTAAGTCTTCTTTCTTTTATTATTCCTAAGGGGTTCCCATCTCTCAGCACTCTTGTTTCTTGGTTCGACCTGGCAGTTCTGGTCTTAGTGCAGGGACACATCGTAAGGTGTAACCATGCGCTTTACAAATTGCCTTATTATTTATTATTTTATTAATATGTACTTATGATGATTTCTGTTTTTTAGCATAAATTCATGCATTTTCATGCCCTGGGAGTGAAATGTATATCATTCTAATTCTTGCATGGTCAGGATAAAAAATAAAAGTAAAAAACATTGTCATTTACAACTCCAATATCTCTAACTTTCAAAAAAGCAAGACCGATTGCCTTGCAAATGCTTGTTTTAATAGTGTAGTCATAGTCACTTTATGAAACAGTTGCTGCAGTGTAGGCATTTTGTTAATGCAAATGTAGCAATGGTGGTGTGCTGTCCCTTGTAGGTCTTCATCTCATCATTCGCAGACATACGGAAGGGTTCACAGAGAAAATCCTACATCATTAATGTAGATAAGTTAGCATGTCTGCAGATCTTTCCAAATGGAAATTTGTGCCATGGTGGATTTGCACATCAACCTAATCACAAAAAATTATTGAGACATAATGTAGCACCCTGCAAAATCAATGACTTCTTCATAACCATACCTTTGTTACATCAGGTCACCAGCCCCCATATATTTTTTCCCACCCAAATTCAATTTAGTACGAGAAAAATAAATAATTTGCATGGGTACACTCCCAATACTGATTCAAAGAAACATAGTTGTTGGATATTTTCCCTTGCGTGTCTCTTGATAATGTGGATTTTTTCCAGTAAAGTGGAATTTTTGCAATCACCCAATCATGGTTAATTTTCAACTTCTAGCCGAAGCAGGGTCGGATATAGATATAAATATATATATTAAAGAGGAGCATAACAACAACTTAGAATTGCTTACGTATCATCTGCTAGATTCCGTTCCCAATTTAAGACGAGGAGGAAATAGGGAGTCTCTGCTAAGAAAACTAGAGACCCGATATATTTTAGAACTTAATACAAAAATACCAGGTGGTTTGAATACCACTGAGGATTTATACACCTGTCTCTAGTTCCCACAAGGGCATTCAGTATTTATACCTCCAATCCAACCTAACCACGTTATACGAGCTATTAAGATCAATCACTTTACATGATACTAAGAAAAAGTAGACACAGTGCGGAGTTAACTAGACACAATTTAGGCAACTGAATAAGGACATTTGTCCGATAATTGTTATGGTCTGCTGCTGCTATCCCGTTGCTATATTTCAACATTTTAAGTAGTTTTTTTAAACAAAAAGTAAGATATTGCACATAGCACTTTAATTTGGAGCGCTTTTTGCACATTTTGCACCTTAAAAGAAAAACTTGCAAACCAGAGTCGGTATTATGAGTTTTTCAAGTGTTGTACAAACTGACAATATGAGAATATAGTCAATCAGGAGCAAACAAATATGGAACAATTGATACAGGGAAGGGTTCAAATAAAATAATTTGACCTGTGATTCTGCATTAATGCACTAAGTTGTAAAAAAATCTTTTTAGATTGCCCTAAATCATTCTACTTATTGATATACATAAGTGTTTAAGTCAATTAGGACTTGTGAAATTATTTCCTGTTGCCTATGACTAAAATATATCATAATGAAATATAGTTTAAATTTTGTACATATACCACATTATACATTTGTAATACTGAATGAAACAATGTGCATTACCTTGGGCATTATGCCGTCAGAACTATTAATTTCAAATAGTCTGTTTTCCACATTTATTGTAAAACCCCAAGCACTTGCCACTTTAAATAGTTTGTTTCCACAATGCAGTGGTGTCATGTGATCAAGGCCTGTCCAGGCGTTATGGCGGCTTCTAGCAAATAAACACATTTGCACCAGCAATTCTTGGTCTGTTTCCGGCTTATTTTTCACAAAAGAAAACGGATTGAGCGGTGAACTACGTATATATATATATATATATATATATATATAGATATTCACTGAAAAACCATAGGTTTCATGTACGTTATAGTTAGAAATTAGCATTTACAAAAACTTAGAAATTCACTGAAAAAAACACAGGTTTCAGGGACGTTATAGTTAGTTGGACATTTCACTCGTACAAAACCAGAGAAATTCGGCTGTTATAGTTAGTAGAGCTAACTATAACTCGCGCACCCGCAATGCACTGCTGATGACGTAACATATTACATCACTCATGACATGGTCAGTGACATCACTGATGACATCTCAAATGACATCACTGATGACATCATCCAGTGAATGTGTATTTCTGAAAAGTTTAAATATGTTTTATATATATATATATATATATATATATATATATATATACACCAAGGTCTATAAAAGCCTTCCCTCGCATACTTATAAGGTCCCAAAAGCGAGACCTATTGGCTATGCCAATGCTTGTTGTCAATGCCCCCGGGACCTGGCCCACCCGGGGGCCTCATTAAAATGAAGCGCGGGAGCCCGTGCTTCATTTTTTTTGCAATTTTCGATGGGATTCGCGACCCCAGCACGAATTCCGCCGAAATTACCCAAAAAAATGCTTTTTTTGGCCCTGGGGGTCCTTGTGGGACCCCCTGAGCAGGCCTAGGGGGTCAGGGGGTTTCTACCCTGCCCCCTTTTCTTGTTTTTTGACTGTTTTCTTGTGACTCGGTTCTACCGAGTCACAAGATGGCTGCCAACACTTCCTGGTTTGGAGTGTTGGCAGCCAATCACAGTGAAGCTCGTGCCCGGGAGGGTTCGCGAACCCACCGCTGCCCCAGATATCGAAACTTTTTCTTTTTCAAATTTCTCAGCAACTACTGAACGAATTTACACCATTTAACAAAAAGGGCTCTTTCTGAACCAAGGGCTACCTTTTTTCCAAATTTGGTGTAATTCCGTTCGGCAGTTCGGGCTGTAGCTTTGTCTAAAGTTTCCTATGGAAAATTACATGGGGAAAACGTGTTTTGGGACCCCCCTTTTTTCTCGGGCCCCGCTTGACGAATCACCCCGAAATTTTCAAGACAGGAGCTGACCGGAGCGTGCCACTAGTTTTGAAAATTTCGTGAAGATTCGTCAACCGGTGCCAAAGTTATTGGGAAAACAAAAAATGCTTTTCCTATGGAAACTAGGTCCTAACTATAACTGTAATATATATATATATTTATATATATATATATATATATATATATATACATATATATATATATATATATATATATATATACATATATATATATATATATATATATATATATATATATATATATATATATATATATATATAGTTAGAATGGCTCCTTCTCACAAAAGGATTCCACGGCACTCCCGTGCAAGTAAATTGATTTATTAAACCTGCTCTGGTAAAGACATTAACGCCAACGCGTTTCGATGCTCACATGCACCTTGGTCATATATACATATATATGTTACCTACTGGCAGTCCCCAGTAGGTAGTTATAGTTAGGAACATGTTTTCATAGGAAAAGCGTTTTTGACATAATCTTTGGCTCTGTTTGACGAATCTTCACGAAATTTTATGTAAAAAGTGTCAGTTATTTGGTGTAAATCCATTCAGTAGTTGTTGAGAAATTTAAGAAAATCCAAATTTCGCGATTGCGGCTATTTCGCAAATAATAACGAGCTCATTCAGGGAAATGCAGAGCTCTGATTGGATGCCAACGCTTCAACCAGAAAGGGTTGACAGCCATTTAAAGACTCAGCTTTAGCCGAATCCCACAAAAAATGGGAAAAAATGAAATGGGGGCAGGGTAGGAATACCCTGACCCCCATGCCTTGGTCTTGGGGTCCAAAGGCTGTAAATAAAAAATAAACAAGGGCAGGCTCCCGTGCTCATTTTAATTGTAACCCCCCCAGGTGGATCAGGTCCCAGGGACATGCAGGGTTTAATAAAGAAATAGAGAGGCTCACGGGGCCCCCCTCCACTGGCTTAAAAATGCCCCGGGACCACCACCTCCCTGTGGCTAATTTTAATATTAAGTGTGGGGCTGCATGGAGCCCCCAGGCCTTGGGGACCACCACCTCCCCAAGGCTACAAATTTAAAATTATGGGGGGCCATGTGGACCCCGAGCCCCATGGCACAACACCTCCTCGGGGCTACAAAGAAAATGCTTAGGGGGGACTGTGCAGACCCCCCCTGAGACTCAGAGACCACCACCTCCCGGGGCTACAAAAAAAATGCTTAGGAGGGGGCTGCACAGACCCTCCGAGCCCCAGGACCACCGCCTCCCTGGGGCTACAAAGAAAATGCTTGGGGAGGCCACGCAGACCCTCCGAGCCTGGACACCACCACCTCCACAGGGCTAACTTAAAAATGCAGCAGGGGCACACAGACCCCCTCCCTGGGGCTTTCTTTTTTTCAAGAAGGAGGGAGGCCACACAGCCCCCTTCCCGGGTGGTTCTCAGCCTAAGGGAGCACCACCTCCCTAGGGCAGCCCATTCAGACAGGAGGTGGGGGGCCACGTGGCTCCCCTCCAGGAGCTATACATGGCCCAGGGGACCGCCACCCCCCTTGGCTGCCTCCTGCTATGTCACGGGGTGCCAACCCTCAGGACATAGCTGTTTGTGTTTGCTTGGCAGGAGCTTTGACAGCTGCTGTCAAGCAAAAGCAAAAGCAAACACTCAGGTTCCAGGGGGCTGGAGCTGTCAAAGTGCTCCTATCCGCTGGATGCGGAGGTTTCATCTCTTTACCTGTCCACAGGTAAGGGGACAGGGAAAGAGATAAAACGATTGCTCCTGCATGGAGGGAGCTGCCTTTCCAGTAGCTCCCTTCGTGCAGCAGCGATGCGTCTCCTGCAGGAGGTGGGGATCCAGCAGGGACCGCGAGGGCATTCAGGCTCCCCTCGCGGTCTCCAAAGCTGGTGACTGGGTGCCTTGGGTGGGCTCCAGGGCACCTAGCATTACAAGGCCGGGCTCTGGGGGATGTGGTCCCCGGGGTTGAAATCGGCCCATGGAGGGTGCTCTGCAGCACCTTCCCCCATTTAGTTAAGGCTGTGCCCCAGGGATGGGGTCCCCGGGGCCAAAATCAGCCTGGGGAGTGGTGTTTCAAGGCCCCCCTCCCCCTTTCACATGTGACTGGGTCTCCGGGGATGAGGCCTCAGGGGCCGAAATCAGCCCGGGGAGGGGGGTTGCGCAGCCCCCCTATGGAATTATGTCAGGCCCTGGAGATGGGGTCCCCTGGGCCAACATCAGCCTGGGGAGCGGGGCATCGCAGCCCCCACCCCCATTCAAATGTGGCCTCCCCACTCACAGACCCACTTACCCACTCACAGACCCACACAGACACTCACACGCCCACTCACAGACCGAATCAGATACTCAAATACCCAATCACAGACCCACTCAGACACTCATGCACCCACTCACAGATCCACTCAGAGACTCATGCACCCACTCACAGACCCACTCAGAGACTCACGCGCCAACTCACAGACCCACTCAGATATTCACACTCTAACTCACAAAACCACTAAAACACACACTGCCATTCACAGACCCAGTCAGAAACTCACTCACCCACTCAGACACCCAGAGAGACACTTATGAAGGCACTCCCAGACCCACTCAGACACTCACACTCCCATTGACACACTCACGCACTCAGTCACACGCCCACCGAGACACTCTTGCATTCACTCACAAACTCATTTTCAAAGGTTACAAGTTACAGTTAGGAAATAAAATTTTAAAAATCCTTAGAAATTCACTGAAAAAAACAAAGGTTACAGAGACGTTATAGTTATGAAATAGAATTTAATAAACCTTAGAAATTCACTGAAAAAACAAAGGTTACAGGGATGTTATAGTTAGGAAATTTAATTTTAAAAAACCTTAGAAATTCACTGAAAAAACAAAGGTTACAGGGAAGTTGTAGTTAGGCTCACATTTCACTCATACAAAACCAGAGAAATTCAGCAGTTATGAGCAAACTATAACTTACCCTCCAGCAATGCACTGCTTATGACCTCACATATTTCATCACTCATGACATGGGCAGTGACATCATAGATATATATATATATTGTTGATAGAGTATCTTTCTAAACAGGGCTTTTTTTAGTCATTTGTTACAGACATCACAGGGTTTATATGGAAATACAGTGCAAGATCATTACAAATATTTTTGAGTGCTTTGCTAGTACACAATTATTAACTTTTAAAATGCACAAAAATAATAAACACTATGTGCTCATAGATTCCCACATTTATCCAGTGGAAGCTGCATGTTCTCTAAACTGTTCCTAGAAACAAGCTCCTTCTGTTAAGGATGTCACTCTACGTACATTTCTGGAGCACGGTATCTGAAGTGATATTTCGTTGCTCTCAATTATTCTCGATTAATTAGTTTCTTCAAGCACTGGCACCGACTGAAAATGTAAACCAACGCGCCAATATATAATTTGTCCTCGCACGTGTGTAAAATAAAGGTCTTTACATTATCAAAGAGGTTCGACAAAGAAACCCCAGAATTCAAATCACTGATGTATTGCACCTCAGTCAGTGCATCGGTAATTCTCAATGTAAACCTGGTCTCTTAAAGGATTACTACATCCGCGAGAGACGAGAGCCAGATGTGCAGCAGGACAGGGAAAGCGTTATGAATGTGAAAACCCCATCCATGGAATTGTTATGGCGTTCATTGATGAACTGACATACATAGCATTTTTAGGTATATATTTTTTTTAAAACGTATTTGATGTGAGCGCAGGTATTTAGGACAGCACTTTTAAAATCATATTATTATATTTTTATGCAAATAACATGGTATATTAGTAATCTAGAACTATGTATAATGTTAATCGCTAATGCAAGAATATAAGATGTCTTCACAGTTATTAGCTGTATATCAGTCGTTTCATAGCTGATAAGTAAATGGCATTTAGTAGATAACAAGCCTTGGCAAATATATCCCACAGTTATCAGCAATCCTAGGCAAAATTAGGATTAATCAAGTAGGGTTACTTGATTAATGGAGATTAAAGGAGATCGAGCGAACCATACAGAAATGATAGTGTTGTTATCTGCAGAACACTTTGTATGGAAATAGAAGTATGAATAATGAATTTCCTTATTCAATTCCTTGAAATACCAATCAAGCTTACTAGTCACCACATGTGTTTATTCAAGAGAGTTAAGTATGGGGCACGGATCTGAACTGTTGGTTAGTTTGCTGTCTTTAAAACTTAAAAATCTAGAGGCCTGGGTACTAATCTGAGCTTTTTCACTCGACCAAGCGTTATGCGAGTCAAGCCAATTCTGTTCATCACAAAGTGCTTGAAATCCTAATGACGCATAATGCAATGCAAAAACGAAAGTATGGAAATGTTTAATGCAAAGTATATGGGAAGTGTTGTCATTTTACCACCAACGTTATCACTCTCCTGGTTTACAAATTAAAAACGTACTTAAAAAGTTATTTAATAACATTGCCAGTATTAATCTAATCAATCAATAAGAATCTTTTGTCTGTTCTTTATTATGTCTTTGCATAGTGTGCTAGAACAAGAGACAATCAGCTTTATCATGGCCTAAATGGTTTATTTTAAAG
The DNA here is from genome assembly GCA_963921515.1 of Calotriton arnoldi. Classification (NCBI taxonomy): domain Eukaryota; kingdom Metazoa; phylum Chordata; class Amphibia; order Caudata; family Salamandridae; genus Calotriton; species Calotriton arnoldi. Next base: position 1,421,291 of record CAWUFW010001638.1, on the reverse strand, counting down.
TGCATCTCCTGTGAGTCACGTATTTTGGTAGAACAGTGTATTTGTTTTACAGAGTGTCAGACGCCTGACTTAACCACGTGCATCGTAGTTGGAGAGTTCCCTGCAGAGCACACTGTTTAAAACACTCATAAAAGGTGCCCAGGATCTGGCGCCTAACCTTATGTGCATTTTACAAATTATGTCATCAGATACTAAACAATTGAGAGCATTTTGTGCCAGGCGGAAGCCAAGATTCACGGCACAGTTACTTTTTGTGATTGTAGCATCTTCTTTACATTTATCTCCAGTTTTATTATGTTAACTTTATGATTGTAAAAAATAGCTCTGAATGTATCGCTCTTGGTGTTTTTTTATTTTGTTCTACATTTTGGAAATAGGTTTTTGGGTCAGTGTTTAAGAAACGTGGGTTGTGGGAGGTAGCTACAAGCAGATTACCCTGACATTATGCACTGATACCCAACTTCTGCTGTGCAGGGAACTTTCTTCAGGACATTTTGTACATACTGTGCCCAGTAAAGTCTTGGCAACCTAGACGGAATCCCTGTCAGCCTCAATTAGAGCACAGTGGTAATTGCAAAAAGTAGGGGGTAAACGTAATACTACCACATATTAAAACAGCCATGAAGGAAAAAGGAACATTTAAAATGCTGGCTGCTGGGAAAATGGCTCTCCGAGATGCAGGCTTGCTACAGACAAAGGTGGTGATTTGGAGGTCTTGAGTTCAAATCCAATTAAGGCAGACTCAGAGTTCCATCCTGTCGAGGTGGATACATTGAATACCTCAAATTTGGTAACAGTAACATGTTAATTTCAGCTCCTAAAATAGCAAAAGTATCGTATTTGTTGCTACACGAAAATGCAAGTTGTTAGCAAATTTAGCATCACCACACACATGTAGGTATAAAAAAACATAGAAATATAGAACAACCATCAATGAAATCTACAGTGCACAATGAAGGCTGTTGCTCTTTCACTAGGATGCTTACAGTCCTTAAACATTTAGAATGGGAGTAGCTGGGAAAGGTGCCTTACAGGCGTCTTGCATCACAAAAGACATGTATTATTAACGGTAAATTTTGAGGGGGACGAGGCATAGATTGCATACACTTGGCACACAATACTCACGGATCTCACCTCTTTCTCATCAGAAAGAAAGCTGCTCCATTGAGACCATGGTTACTGACAAACCTAATTGGCATTGTGCACCCTAGGGAATGAGATGTAATGCAACATATCATCAGCTGCAGCTGGTCTCTTTGTGTAGTACAGTGTGGGCACTGTTGCTTTCCTGGCTGTGGTAGTGGTGCTGTCTGCAGGGCTGCTTGGTGCTCTAGATGGTGCTGAGACGTGTGTATCCCAAGGTGTGGTGAATTGTTCACTTTAAATGTTTGGAGTAGTATGGCTTGGCTTACAATTCCTATAGTCAATGTTACCTGTGATGGCACAAGAGACACTAATACACATAGGGCCAATCAAACATGATAGATGTGCAGCAGGGTCGCGTGATATATGTTTGCCAGTATTAACTTCTTCCCTTTTGTTGCTTGCACGCAGTCATGAAGGAACCTCTACAGCACACAAAGCGGCATTCAGTAATGGTGATGAACTTCTCCATGCAAATCCCACTGCAGTCGTACTAGTTGCATGCCCATGGCTCCAAAGGCAGGAACACATACTGCACAAAGAGAGCAACAGATTTAGTGATTAAATACAGACATAGTCACATGCCGCAACAACCTTACCACAGTGGTGTAACACAGGGCCCTGTAGTCCCTGTGCTGCAGGGGAGACCTCCATACACTCAGGGGGCCCCTATTCAGGCAAGGCCAATGCATATTTGCATGATATGAGACTCAGGGGGCACCTCATCACATTCTTCAAGCGGGGGCACCATTTTGCATCACTCCACTGCTTCAACAGTCTGCTTATTTGCCCTTCCTCATTAATGGACATATGCAAATTCAGTTCCTGATCTTCTTCTCCTACGGTGTCACTGACAGCTGCAGAGGTGCACCCTGTGCACTAAAAGCTGTGGTCTGCAGGGTTTTTGAAGTGGCATCTTTTAATGTCATGACTCAAATTTTCCTGATTTTAAACACTTTTTGTAGATGCTGATAGAGCCGTCTCTCTGTGTTCCATGATTGTTCCATTCGTCATGCCGTGCTTTAGATTTGTTGGGTATCAGCTTAGTCAACAGATGGCCCAATAGACAAGGCTTTTCAGTCCAATAGTGTAGCTATCTATGGGCCCGATTCACAGAACTAACTTAAGACAAAATCCTAAACTTACTACCACTTTGGTATTCACAGAAGGCACTTACTCATTTTGGTATTCACAGAAGGCACTTACTTACTCATTTTGAGTAACTTACTCATTTTGTGTAACTTACTCATTTTGGTATTCACAGAAGGCACTTGCTCATTGATGAGTAAGTGCCTTCTGTGAATACCAAAATGAGTAAGTTACTCAAAATGAGTAAGTTACTCAAAATGAGTAAGTAAGTGCCTTCTGTGAATACCAAAATGGTAGTAAGTTTAGGATTTTGTCTTAAGTTAGTTCTGTGAATCGGGCCCAAAGTTGCAGCAGCTCAGTGGCACCAGTGTCCAACGGTGGAAGGAGCTTGACTGCACTAGCTGACTGAAGTTCTCCTGTACCAGCACCAAGTAGCACAGCCCAGAAGTAAAGAGCTGCACCACAGCTGACATATTGTTAATTTCAAATCCCTAATATTGAAGTCAGATTATGATTAGCAAGGATGGTGCATTGAGGAATGCCCGAGGCACTGGTGATAGAATCCTTTATGATGTGCCTTCATTGTGCAGTATGCATGCTTTCACTTGTAGAATAGCATGACTCTCAGTCCAGATAGCTTTAAAACATGAAACACCACCAGGAGATTAGACTAGGTTTAAAAGCTAGCTTTTGCTCAGAGAGCGTCCTGGGTGAAAGCAAATTCTTTAATTGTCGATGTATTGAAAATCTGGAAGAAGTAGAAGGTGGGGTGGGCAGAATTAAGGAGTGCTTCAGCAAGAGAAACAATCAAAACACAGACAAGGGGGCAAAAAGCCTTTCAAAAAAGTATTTAAATACACTTTTCTTTTGACCTATGTGGTATGGAGACTGCTGCAAGGAGCTTCAGTGTCCTTCTGAAGGTCCGCTCCCTGGGCGTGGGCCCAGCTCACAGATGCTAAAGGCTGGCCCTGCTAGCTTTGATGTGCCCTCTGCACTCTGCCAGAGGCGGGAGGACACAGAGCTAAGCCACACAGGCTGACAAGAGGAAGGCAGGGAACCACCACGTTAGGGATAGAAAGTTACACTAAAAGTATAATGTGCCTTATCTGGGTCTGAGACAAGCTTATGGCGTTACCACCAGTCCTGTACTTTTTATGAATGTGAAAGAACATTACCTTGCATTGCTGCTGACAAATACAGCACCTACTCTGTGTATGCAATTGAGACTGAAACTGGTTCTGATTGTGTTGTATCTGGGGGTTGGAGGTGCCGTGTGTGTTTGTGTGTGTGTAAACCTTAGAAATTCACTGAAAAAACAAAGGTTACAGGGATGTTATAGTTAGGAAATGTAATTTTAAAAAACCTTAGAAATTCACTGAAAAAACAAAGGTTACAGGGAAGTTATAGTTAGGCTCACATTTCACTCATACAAAACCAGAGAAATTCAGCAGTTATGAGCAAACTATAACTTACCCTCCAGCAATGCACTGCTTATGACCTCACATATTTCATCACTCATGACATGGGCAGTGACATCATAGATATATATATATATTGTTGATAGAGTATCTTTCTAAACAGGGCTTTTTTAGTCATTTGTTACAGACATCACAGGGTTTATATGGAAATACAGTGCAAGATCATTACAAATATTTTTGAGTGCTTTGCTAGTACACAATTATTAACTTTTAAAATGCACAAAAATAATAAACACTATGTGCTCATAGATTCCCACATTTATCCAGTGGAAGCTGCATGTTCTCTAAACTGTTCCTAGAAACAAGCTCCTTCTGTTAAGGATGTCACTCTACGTACATTTCTGGAGCACGGTATCTGAAGTGATATTTCGTTGCTCTCAATTATTCTCGATTAATTAGTTTCTTCAAGCACTGGCACCGACTGAAAATGTAAACCAACGCGCCAATATATAATTTGTCCTCGCACGTGTGTATACGCATGTATAATCCACTCTGTGGGGATCGGCTCGGTTCTCATAGCGTGGGTTAACCTTGTCACAATCAGACACACACTCTCTTTGTGAGAACCGGTGTGTCAGGAGGGCCGGTCCCTGTAGTGTGTTTATGTACTTTTGATCGGGTGTATCGAAAACTAAAAGTGCAGTTATATTTGCCTCGGTCCGCTTTATAACCTACCCTACTATCAAAGCGCGTGAGGAGTTGCAATAGTAAATACACACTTCATTACGGTCAATGGCTGGTCCTCATAATAATAGGTATGTTTTGGGGGGGGTGCGTGCGTGCGTGTGTGTGTGTGTGTGTGTGTATGTGTGTGTGTGCATATCTAGACATGCGCTGCTGCTACCGATGCTGCCCATCTTTTCTGTGTGTGAAGGAAACTTGTACGGTTTCTGCCTTTGCTGTGCATGGATTGTTACTGCATTGGAATGTTGGGTTTCTTAAACTGGTGTGTCTTCATCTCCGTCCTAAATTGGAAGAGAACTGGGGTGGTCTTTATGGATACGCGATCTTATGGTTCTGGTGCTTCTTGCTCTGCTGCTGCCCATTGGTGCACCTGTTCCAAATACATATACAAGAAGCTTGTCCAGCTGCTTTCCAGCTTAATACCAATTGTCTTTGTTTGTGGGAAGCCTGGATTACTGTTGCTCACTACTGTACTTGTATGTGCAAAGCTTTCACAGGGGTTTGCCTATGCATTAACTTTCTCTTGCCCTTTATGCAAACTCGCATTGCCGTTACACATTACTGAAAGTGTCACAAAGAAAAATAGTGCTTAGTTGTGTAGCAATAGTACTTATATTTTTTTGCATAGTGTCTGCTGCCATAGTCTGGTGGCTTCGTAACACTGCAAATTCCAGGTGTTACTATTACTCGGCTCAGCATCACTCCTTTCATAGTTCATTTTGTTTTTTTAATACTGGAAAGCTATGCCATCTCTTTTTGGTTTTGAACATGTGACCTAAACGTTGTGCAAGAATCTCCTTATTAGGACTATTAACCCACGAAGCTGTCTAATATATGTACTTTGTGAAGTCACAGTCAGAGACACAACTATTCAAAACGACTTTTTAAGAATAAAAATGGCCAAGAAATGATTATAAAAAGCATGTTTTGCTTCATAGGAAGCATAAACAATTTACGGAAATTAATTGACACATTTCATCGATATATAAAACTTTATATTGTTCTTATCAGATTTAACCTTTTTTTCATTGTATTTATTTTATTTAATATTTTATTCCAATTGTATTTATTTATTTATTTAACCTTGTTAATGTTTAAGAGGATAGACTGTCCATTCAGAAATTAATTAATCTTTTCAACAAACACATCCTTAATGCAGCAAACCAATCCTGCAGAATATGTTAAAGGACACTGAGGAGGGTGGTGGCGTATGTATGTTATATCTGACGTCCTTGGCGTGGGATTCCCTCAAACATTTTGCTTTCACCCCTTCTGGTTTGCTGATTTCGTGTTTGTTGGCTTTAGGACTCTGTGCACTTTGTCACTGCTAACCAGTACTACAGTGCTTGTCCTCTCTCCTTCAAACATGGTAAAATTGGCATATAAATAATTGACACATTTAATTTACTTGTAAGTCTCTAGTGAATGATACTACTTGTACCCAAGGCCTGTAATTGAAATGCTAAAAGTGGGCTTGCAGTACTCATCATGCCACCAACGAAAGCAGCCATTTTAAAACCTGTCTCAGCCTGCCACTTCAGCCTGAAGTGCAGTTTTAAACTGTCATTTCAACCTGGCAAAATTGACCTTTTATGTGTATCAACAAGGGTATGCGGTTCCTTAAGGGTAAAGCGAGGAGAATATGCAGTCGGCCAGCAACTGAGGAAGTTGGACGCGGTGGGGGAGGGTCCGTTACCTCAGGAACAGGAGACCTCACACACCCAGATGGATGTCATGCTTCATCATAGGTCATGCTCCTCGCAGGGCCAGCGCTGCAATGCCCAACGGGCACTCACAAGGGGGCCCTTTGTTCCAATTCCGTATGTGAAGTGTGGGTGTAGGGCCACTCGTGTAGATTAGTGTAGTGAAGTGTATGAGTGTATAAAGGAGTGTGTTAAAATAGACAGTAGTCCATAAGGAAAATTTTAATCAGTGAGTCTACCTGCCTAATTAAAAACATGGTGGCTCAGAGTAGAGGCAAGGATTTCTGATAGCTCAAAGGGTCAAGGGGTCAACATGTTTCTTGCCGTATATTAAGTCAATAATGATCAGTTGGCAATTCGTCAGGACCAATTATTTCTAATCTACACAGTGGTTGAAATCTGGGGTCATATCAAGGATCATCCAGTCACAAAATAACCTAAATGCAGTGTACTGTTATATAGTGTTTCCTAACATGAAAACCTGACCTGTAATAGAAAATAAAACCATGAAAACAAGTCACCTGCTTAATGCAGGTAATCATGAACATACTCTCATCTTAGTACGGCATGCGTAAACATTTTCAACATGGTGCAATCAGTGCAGGTGCAACTAGCACAGTGACAAACAAAACACATAACAAACAAGTGACACACTCAGGGGTAATAACAGGCATTTAGATTGCTAAAATGCAAATGAGGAGAAATTGTAGTAATTCCATAGTGGAAGTCTGGGTACTGCAAGGAAAACCTGTAAACAAACCACATTGTGGTACTTACAGTGTCGTAGTGAAGACTCCACAGGCCGGCCTACCAAATCTCTGCTGCCTCTGGAGTGGAGGAGCGGGGAAACAGGGTGACTTAAAAATGCCCCATGGTCAGTTACTCTCAGGTGATTACAATGCATGTGCTAGGAAGCACTAGACTGGGATTAGGAGGTAAAAGTGTGGGCGCCATCTTAAAAGAACGAAGAGACATCACAAGTAGTACTAGATGTCCCCGATCTCGCTGGTAGCCAAAAACATCCAGATATTAAGGGAAGTCCCCGTAAAGAATCCCCGGGGGCTTACTCAGCATTAATACTGGCTCACAGGACTAGGAACGTGTTGGTTGCGCATGCACGATCATCAGCATATGGACAGGCTAACACCCTACGCCGTGACAGAGCGGGGAGGGGTTCAGACCAAATACCTAGTGTTCCAATGAGAGATGCCATGGAAATGCAGCATAGAGAAAAGCGCTAGAGCAGGCTAGCAACCGGCGCCATGTTGGAGCGGGGGGGAGGGCAGTCGAAATGCCTAGTTTCTTAGTGAGCCATAGAGGAGCGCGCCCTGCTGCCAGAGGACTGCCCTGCTTCTTGAAGGACTACCTTGATGTCTGAGCAGGAAGACTGGACCTGCTTGCCCCCATATCAGTTGGCTGACCTCCTGTGTTTAAATACTGAAGTTTGGGCTCCTCATGACAGTGAACAGGCCTGTTTGGGCCACCTGCACCAACCGCCAATGCAAAGCTCCAGTGAGACATGCTCTTTGCATCGACAAGACTAGCAGCAAAGATTGGCAGCGCGAGACCTGCACTTTGCACTACATAGACAACAGCCCGCAATGACCCCCAACATGAAGCTACAGCAACAACCATCCATGACGTCTGACCAACTCTTCATACTACAGTAACCACCATCTGCGACGCCTGACCTGCTCTTCACGCTACAGCAATGACAGACCGCAACGATCACCCTGCTCCTCGCGGCCTCCTCCAATGTGAATGGAACTCTTTGCACCGGACTTAGAAAGTAACGTTTCAGTGGGACAAACCTGGTCCCTGTGTCTGACCAGAGCGCCATCGTGGCAGCCCTGAACTTGTGACCTTCCCCCGGTCTAGAATGACCAGATGACCACGAGTGTTGGTTTGTGCTCTTAGGAGCTGCTTTCACTTAAAACCTTCAAATGTAATATCTCCAGTTCTACTGATTAGAGTTTTGTCTTTCTGGTTTCATTTTATTTATTAATATGTACTCTATTTTCCTAAATTGGTTTGGGATTTTTCTTGTTTTGTTTTTTTACTTTATTACTGCTTGTGTCCTGCATAAATATTATAAGCATTACCTCTAAGTTCAGCCTGACTGCTTTTGAGCCACGCTACCAGAAAGTTAAGCACATGCTGAAGTAGTGACTTTTGTGGTTCACCCTGACAAGGACTGTGGTTGTTGCCTGAGTGGGGTATCCACTCCTGTCTACCATTAACCACATTTCTCACAGTCTGTCTCCCAAGGGAGCAGGCAGGTACTATGCTTGCATCTAAGCCCATGGCAATCTTGCTATTCCATCGTTTCTGTCAAGACCCATTGACTTTTAGCTCAATAACCTCTTTTGAGAATGTAAGCTACCAATGTATTCCATGCATTTTCCAGTGTTGGCTTTTCATATTTTATGTAACAGGAGCTCAATGGTTTTGTACTCAATAATGTAGGTGAGAATTATGTTGTTTCTTATCTATGTTCCTATTTATAGCGTTTATACCATTGGCTGAATTTCCTTTGCTGGAATTTGCACTCCACTGTATTTTGCTAATTTTGCTATACATTGGCTGAATTTTCTTTGCTGGAATTTGCACTTCAGGGCATTTTGGTAATTTCGATATTAATTCCATTCCACATTTAAATTCACCACAATAGTTTTAAAAATTATATTTTTAACCTGATAACTGTAATTCCGGATGGTTGCACGACCATAATTTTAATGAGACAGCATGTTCTTTACCAGGCATATATTGCTTTTGCTCTCAAAAATCAAAGAGGGAGTGAAGAGATAGTGCTCGAAAGAGGTGGATACGTCCTCCTCTAGTCAATAGCTGTCAAACAAAGGGATCCTCCTCTGTGGAAAAGTAAGGTAGTGTTCTTCCAATCTAGTGTGTCTCCTGAAAAGATGGAAAGCACACAGCTTTGTTAAAATACCCCTCACCCACCAAAAGGGCCCTTGGTGGCATGCTTCATCAACAGCAGGCACTATACACCAATCACTACTAATCCTACCCACAGACTTGCAATGAAAATCTCCAGCCTAGTATTTGAAGCAGAGGCCAATGGGTGGATCAGCAAGAAAGAGGCAGACTTTCTCACGACAAAAAACCCAAGAACACCATACTTCTATACACTCCCCAAAATTCATAAGGGAATAACACCTGTCCCGGGGAGACCCATAGTCTCAGGTATTGGCTCAATTTTGGAGCCCCTGTCGAAATTCTGTGATCATTTCCTCCAACCACTGGTGAAGTTGACCCCCTCCTATGTGCGAGACACAACTGATGTCTTGCGCATAATAGGAGAGATTAGTAACACAGACGAAATCAACCTCCTTGTTACCTTAGATGTAGAACAACTATACACGAACATTCCCCAACAAGCGACACTGACAGTTATTGAAACAGCCATGGAGATGACAACATGGACCTCACATACTCCTGTGACATTTGTAATGGAGTGCGCATCCCTAGCTCTAACAGAGAATTTCTTTGAGTATAAGAGTCAACTCTTCCACCAGTCTCAGGGTACATCCATGGGGAGTACATTTGCTCCCAGTGTGGCCTGCCTCTATATGGCTGCATTGAGGAGAGTGTCATTTCTCACCCCAGCAATCCCTATGCTGACAACCTGAGACTGTGGAAGAGATTCATAGACGACATATTGATTCTTTGGAGAGGCAGTATGACTACATGCCACGAATTCTGTCAGTGGATTAACACTAAAAATGAATTTTTAAAATTCACTCACACCATCTCATCCACTGACATACCATTCCTAGATCTCAAGATCAGACTTCGTGATGGCCAACTCGACACCACCTTATACAACTGACAGAAATAGCCTGTTGTTATATAACAGCCACCATCCTCGAGCACTGAAGGACAATTTACCCTTTGGACAGTTTTTACGCATCAGGAGAAACTGTAGTTCCATCATTGACTATCAAACAGAGGCCAAATCCTTATCAAAAAACTTACTCAAGAGGCAATACCCACAAAGACAAGTGGCCCAATCATGAAAAGAGCTAGGAATAATCACCGGGAGGCCCTACTAGAAGTAACCCCTAAAGAGCAAAGTGACATACTAACCTGTGTCACTTCCTTTACTTCGGACTCCAACCGGATAAAGAAAGTGATCAATAAACACTGGGGGATCCTCAGCACAGGGGCATTACAGATCCCTAAACCCCGGTTTGCTTTTAAGCGTACTCAGAACTTAAAGGACATACTGATCCATACAAGACCTAGACCTGGAAGAGCGAATGACCAAAGATCCCTATGGGATTTACCACCAGTTCAGGGACACCATCCCTGTGGCTCCTGTGCGGTATGTCCCCAAACCACACCCACAAAAGAAATAACTTTCACAGACTCATTTACCTGGCAGATTACAAAACATACCAATTGTAACACAACTCAATGTGTATATATGATTACATGCCCTTGTAAGAAAAGGTATATAGGGATGACAATGAGGATGTTAAAAACCAGAATCACAGAACACAAAAGTAACATCCGATGCCAACGAGTAACCACGAAACTATACACCCACTTCAAAGAACTGAAACATTCCCTGAAAGTTTGCGGTGGGTGGTTTTAGAGACTCACCCTCAGATTACACAGAATTCCCTCTTTAGAATCGAACAAAGATGGGTACACCGGTTGTTGACTGACCAACAGGGACTCAATGATGAGATTCCGTGGGGGTCACTCGCTAACCTCTGATACAGTGAGTACATCACAGATGATATGAGACACTATGAGAGGTACTGACCCTTACCCTGCATTCGATATTAACAACCTCCCCACAACTGTCCGACCCCAAACCAGGGTACGACTCATGAATATAACACCCCTAACTTGATACCCGGAGCACTAAGATCCTGAACACCCCAAGATGGTCATAGCATGTACACACGATACTCAACCAGGCTTCTCCCGCTTTACGTAATATGGGACCAACATTGGCAAACACAGCGCCCATTTACCCCACTAAGAATCCCAGCAATAGTTCCAGTGACATCACCATGGGACCGCAATTGGTAAATGGGTTACCAGAATGCACTGAGCATACATATACATATTCCAAGTGAAACTCTACACCAGCCTAAGATGGCCGCTACATTCTCGGCATCTTTGACCTTTCCTATATGTTATGTGCAAACACATTTTCCACCCCTTTGATTCACCAACTCCGGTGATACCAGCACGGGCCCCTATCTAAGATGTGGTTATTATTATGCAATGAGTAGAAAGGGATACCTCCCTATAGACACTCCACACCAGTCTAAGATGGCCGCCACCTTTCTCCCTATAGACACTCCACACCAGTCTAAGATGGCCGCCACCTTTCTCCCTATAGACACTCCACACCAGTCTAAGATGGCCGCCACCTTTCTTGCTTAGACGTCACATGACGCTTAGCAGCACCAGCTGAAACCGATCGGCTTCCCTGCCCCGCCCGAGCTGGCTCACCTGCAGGTATATAAAAGGACAGTTTCTACTAGTCCATTACCTTCCCGAATCCAGCGGAGAGGGGTAGGTCAACCACACGGCTTTCATTGAAAGCAGGTGAGTATTTGATACGCTTAAAAATAAGGGACCTCAGACGGCACCGACTACAGAGGTAAGCGCCTAGGGAACAGATTGCTATCTCTCATTTGAGTTATCAAGTAACTACTTGATGGGAACGCAATGCCAATTCATAGGGGTGGTGACAGCTTGTTTGTAGCGATGTGCGCGCTTAGTACCGCAGTGACTACTATCACCCATTGGGGTCACCGGTGGTGCTGGCGCCCGCACTGCTGCCCGTACTGAGTGCCATAGGATTGAGGGGCATTGAGAATCCGCCAAGTGAGGACAGGAACTTATTTTGAAAGAGCAACCCATTGGGCCAGGACCACTGGAAGATCGCTACTTTACGAGGCTATCCTTGTAGTTATAGAAGCAGTTCTATACTAACCTGTGATCTCCTCACACCTGACTATGAATCTCTTCTTATATCTATCAATTTCCAGACACATAACTTATATGTGTCCACGGCCCGCTGGATACTGACGAGGCACGATTCAATTAGTGATTGGGTGAGTTGCATGAAAAGGCCTCTGATCACCCAATTGTTTTACTACCATTTCTTCACCATTGTATTAATGTTTTAAAGTAATTGGTTTTATTCAACAATATGTATGTGTTACCAGAAGACTTCGTTCAGGAACACACTTTTTGGGTGATATGAATAGCGAACCACTATTGATATTATTGATCACCAATGTCAGTCATGGACCTAATACAGAGGGGTCGATTCCGATTCGGGCCGGAAATTTCTCCGACCGAGCCGGACCCGGAGAGATTTCCGACCGAATCGGACCCGTGCAGTCCGACCGAACGAGTACGATGCGGCCGTATGTTATCGGACACGAGTCGGTCGGACTCCCATTGAACTCAATGGGAGCCGGTCGTACAACGCGTACGCGGGCTCCCATTGCCTCAATGGGTGCGAGGCGGACAAGGGCGCCCCTACAGCGAGTACGCCGCGGAGCGCTCGCGGCGTACACGCACAGGTAGGGGGACCCTTGGGTCCCCCTGTGTGCGCCTCGCACGGGTACGCGTACAGGGGGTCCGACACGGACCCCCAAAGTACGGCTCCGACAGCTCTTACGAGCCGGAGTGCGCGGCTCGGTCGGACTGCTCGCGGCGCGCATCGTACTTACCCGGCCGGGAAACGTCTCCATTGCGCGGTGCGAATCGGGTCCGAGCGAGTCGGTCGGAGCGGTTCGAGTCCGAGCGAGTCGGTCGGAGTTGTCGGGACGCCCGGACGAGTCGGTCGGCGAATTCGCATCGTACTCGCTCGGCCGGACCCGCGTACGGTTCGGTCGGGAAACAGGCTTTCGCATGGCTTTTTTCCCGACCGAATGGTATTGGGTCCGCCTCCGACCGAGATCGGAATCGGCCCCACAGTATCTGTTTGGAAGCACGATGGAACTTGTGGTCAACTGTGTCCTTGAGAGTATATATACCCTTTTTTTTCTCACGTACAGGTCGTCCATAGAAACAACGGGCGCACAACCCGCTTATCCAAGAGTGGTAGGTAGTTCACCACACCACTGGGTGTAGATAGACTCACTTTACGGTCCTGAAGAATCGCCTTTGATCCTTAAGACAACAATGGCGAGAAACATGTTGACCCACTAGGAATAGAGCGCCCTGATCTTGACCCATTATAGTCAGATAGACGCCTCTCCTTTTTCTATTTTAAATCAGGCAGGGGGCCTACCAAGAATAAAATATGTTCCATAAGGCACCCTGACTTGTTTTAACTCACTTCACATACTACTACATCCACACAATCAAAAGGGCCCTTACACCCACGGCACCCACCGGCAAGGAACAAAAGATCTCCGATAAAGAGCCCCTTTTTTGGGTGCCCGTCGGGTATTGCAGCGCCGACCCGACGAGGAGCAGGCCCAGATGATGAAGCATGACACCTAGCTTGCTGGGTGTGTGAGGGCACCAGTTCCGAAAGGAAGAATCCCCTTCCTTTCACGACCTGCTATAAATACTCTGTATTCACCGAGGAACCACCTACTTCTTCTTTATTGATTATGGATGTTTGATGTCACAACCTTTGTGAAGTACTATGAATGTTTTTATATTACAAAGATGCAAAGCTTTGTGCTTCCCCACATTTCCATACAAATCAGAAACTGTGAGAAAGTGCCCCTTTTTATGTGGTCACCCCCATTTTATTTTGGATTGATGCTGCTGCTTTTTCAACTCTGCACATTGGGGCACTGCTGTCCATTACTCAGTTTGTGTGGTGTGAAGCTTAAAACATGGTAAAATTGTCTTCATTCAGTGTTGGAACATTTAGCTTCTCAGTAAGTCCACAGTATATAGTACAAGAAATACACCAATGGCATGGAAAAGTTAAACACCACCTGTGTGCTGCTGCACATGCTGTGCCATCCAGTATGTTGAAATATGGCTTCAGGCCTACCTGTGTAGCCTGACTCATGCTTTTAAAATTGAAAGAACCCTACCCTAATTCTAGACATTAAATAAGTCACCCCTAAGTAGTCCTTTCAGCCTACAAGGGAGGGTGCCTAGTATTTAAAAGTAGTGTATGCAAGTATTTAATTTTGGCATGTACCTACAGTGATTAGCCTCCAAAAGCTAATTCCTCTGTCAAGGACTGTAGCTATCCTATGAGAAAAACCTGAGCTCAGAGTAAAATGATAATTTTACTATCTCTGGTTTGGGATAAGCTACTGGAATAATTCAAACACTATTATTCAATCGTGAAGTTGGATTTTTAATAAATATTTATGTAAAGTGATATTATCAAAGCTAGACCTTGTCTGCCTAAGCACCCTTAGGCTAATTAGCATAATCCTACTGGCAAATGACTCTGGTTGTGCTTCCCCTTAATGAGGTGCGAAGTTGCTTCCAATGCAGAAACCATGGCTTAGGCTTTTTTTCACAGGAAGATCTACATGTAAGGTATGTGACACGTAACAGTACAGGAAAGTTCTTAACATTAAAGGACCCAGGGTGAGGCCTGTCCAATTAAGTGTAAAGAGAAACCTGGTGAAAATAAGCTTTTTGCTTCCCAGGCTTTCTGTAGGCAGACTGGTACCAGCCCACTGGGACTGAGATCTGGTCCTAGAACCAGTTTGGTGTAGCTGAGAAGGGAGGGACTTCTCACTTATATCAACAGAATTCTTGCTGGCACACAAGCTCCCTTCAGGGGAAGAAAGATTTTGTCATGTTAGATTTGCCTCAGAATAGTGCACTGTAGAATAGTTTTCAGTAAGCAAACAGGATGTGCTGCAAAAGTGGGAAGGGTGGCCCCTGGGAACTTTTTTTTCATTAATTAGTGAGTGTCCAGGAATCATGTCCAACCACTGACTAGTGAAACGTATAAATTTGGGACCTCACCCACAGTTAATCAGAACACTCTCTGAACCTGTGGAAGAACAGAAGAGGACTTGATCTGCAGTTTGAGATCTGTGAGGAGACCTGAAAGGTTGTACCGGCTACCACTTATACCCAGGAGTAAGAAGTGGGCTCTAAGGGTCAGTTGACTGACCTCCTGTGTGGCTACAGGGATATAACAAGCTGCAAGAGGTCATTTTTCTGAGAGCCAAGATGGACGGTATCAATTGAACCTGAACTAGGCCTTCCTGGTAGCCTCTGCTGGAATGAGACCTGTCCCCTAAGTGCTTTCCCTGAGGTCCTGGGAGTCTTAGCAGTGATCGGAAGGAGCTGTTTCATAAACTCTGAAAGGTTAGAACTTCTTTTTAGACTTCCAAGACCTCTGGAGAAGTAGCAGGGCCTCAAGGCGAAAGAGTTAATTTTGAAGGTACTTTGACAGATACCACTTAATGCTTTTTCCCCAGGAGGATTTTAAGCTCTATAAGAAAGACTAAAGGCCTGATTTAGATATCAGTGGACGGGTTACTCCTTTACAACGGGGACGGATATCCCATCGGCTAAAATCTAAATCCCATAGGATATTATGGGATTTAGATTTTGTTGGACAAGATATCTGTCCCAGTTGTGACAGAGTAACCCGTCCGCCAATATCTAAATCAGGCCCTAAATCAGAAGGTATAAATCTTGACTGGGAAAGGCACGAAAAGTATCCGTCTAATGCAAGGACTTCAACAGCTGCAATATTTGGATTTCTCCTGCTCTGAGCTTTGCCCACCAAAGTCAACAGTTTCAGTGGGATCTCTTCCTACGGCTATCCAGATTTTAGAGAACTTCAGTGAATATTGCCTGCAACCTTGCCCCGATGAAGGATTTCAACTCCCATTTCATAGATTAAAGGCCTGATGTATCTATTGGCAGATGGAGTATTATCAGTTGGCATGGCAGTGTACTTTATGACTGGCATGCTGAGGTTTCTCCGCATGCCATATTTAGACATCTACGTCGGGCTAGCAGACATATTAACCATTTCCAGGAACCACCATCACGGCAGTTCCTGGAAATGCATTGAAATTTTGATGGATGGCTCCCTCAACATGATGGAGCCATAAATCAAACTTTAAAGGTTTTATTTATTTTCAAAAACAACACCCCAGAGCATAATTTTGTTTTTGAAAATACAAAAAACAATGTCCCCTTGCCATGGGAGTCATCTCCCATTGAGAGGCGAGCATTTTGCAATTTTCACTGCCCCTTACAACCAGGATTTTCCTGGCGGTGATGGGCAGTGAAACTGTATGTCTGCCCATTTAAATTAGGTGGGCCCTACTCCGTCGGGCTGTCAGAGGGTTGTAACCAAGGCAGAGACAAAGTTATCTGTGCCGTCATTACTCAAAGGTCCACCCGCATTTAGATCGGGAGGGCAGACCATTTTAGTGGTGCAAAGGGTACTCTGTCGCTGTTGGGTGGGAGAACCCTTTCCACCAGAATGTAAATTCAGCCCTAAATCAGAAGGTAAAATCTTGACTGGGACTACCCCAATGGATGTATCAGCACATGCTCCATTGTGGTTGGCCTGAAATCGCACCTAGTTCCGAATCAACTGTGGACTGTGACTAATAATTGACACTTTACTTTTTCTTGACACTTTTTACCTTAAACTTTTTTTTTTTTAAATATAACGAAATATTACTCAGCACTCCAGATCAGATCACCAATGTAATATTAAGACACACATCATTGAACCAATTGTCCATGTTTCAATAAAACAGAAGATCCTATATGCAGTTTATATTCAATTCTTAATTTCACATCTAGTATAAAAATCCTTTTGATTGTAGCCATAGCCAACATGTTTCGTCCCCCTTAGGACTTCTTCAGGGCTACATATGCAAAATGTTTTACACTGTATATATACTTTAAAATCGAATCCTCAATACCAACTCTGGCAATAATTTCCAAATCTTAAACCACTACTTATGCCACCATATGAAATAAAGTTTTCAAGAAACATAGTCAATTCTAAAATAGTTGGAGATTAAAATATATCCATACATAATGCTTTCAGAGGACATATTGATATTATTATGAATATTTGCATTTGCATAGTAAACAAAATGTATTAAACTATCACCAAAACAACTCAAACCATGTCGTCCCTCTAGTCATTAACTTATTTGATATGTATTACTTAAATTAAATGTGCAAATCATACCCTATAAAATTCAACTCACCAATATCAATAGGAATAAAGTTCACAACCTGCCCTCTTTACATTTAGTATCATTGAACTTCCCAGTAACTCAAATTATGCATTCATGCATGAGTGAAATTGTTTTTAATTTGCATACATAAATGGATATCATGTGCAATGTAATCACTATAAATGTACCTGAATATACATGCATGTGCAAAGTTGTTTCAAGGGTATATCAACAGTTAACTATCATGTGGGATATAATCACAATTGTTATTTTTGTAGCATTCCATAATTAATATAGGATAGGAATTGAAACAGTACCTCCTTTAAATTACATTTGATGATATAAAAAATATCTTTTATCCTCCCATGAGGTGAGTTAATAATAGGGTATGGTCCTAAAGGGTATGATAAAATGAAAATTATGAGAACTCCTTATTGCACAAAATATCATAAACACTGTTAGACCTGGCATCTTTTGGTGTGATTTCCCCTTTCTTTTTGCTTCTGACCTCCTGTTTTCGGCTGTGTGCTGCATTTCTTTTTTGCTGGTTTTAGGGCTCTGGGCAACTTTACCACTGCTGACCAGTGCTAAAGTGCAAGTGCTCCCTGTTTAAATTGTATTGGTGATTGGTATCCATGATTGGCATATTTGATTTCCTTGTAAGTCCCTAGTAAAGTGCACCAGGTGTGCCCAGGGCCTGTAAATCAAAAGGCTACTAGTGGGTAGGCATCACTGATTGTGCCAATCACATGAGTAGCCTGCAAACATGTCTCAGACCTGCCACTACAGGGTCTGTGTGTGCAGTTGTGAACTGTCATTTCATCCAGGCAAGTTCACCCGCTTGCCAGGCCCGGACCCTCCCTTTTATTACATGTTAGCAACCCCTAAGGTAGGCCCTAGATAGCCCCATGGGCAAGGTGCAGTGTATTCACAAGGTAGGACATGTGCTGTGGTATTTTACATATCTTAATAATGAAATACTGTTAATTTCGTTTTTCAGTATTGCAAGGACTATCTCTCCCATAGGGTAACATGGAGATTACCTTGATATATCTTTTAAGTGTAATTTCCCATTGGGAGCTCATGGAGATTTGGAGTTTGTTGTCTCTGGACTAAAATGGCACTTTTAGAAAGGGGGCATTTTCTTGCTTATCCATTCTGTACCTCTGCCTGTCTGTAGAATCCATGTCTGGGTTAGGATGACAGTTGGGCTCCTGTGCATTGACTCTAAACAGTCACACAAAGGAAACTGTGGTGTACCTTGCATGTACTGATGGGCCATCACCAGGCTGATGGGTCTTCCTGAACTAGAGTGGGAGGAGTTGTCACTGATACCTGAATGGGGCTGTTTCTGTCCTCACACAAAGCTGTTTCCAGCTCCCTGAATGTGTCTGGAGCCAGTTCAGGGAAATATAGGGTCTTGTGCACTACAAAGACTTTCCTTTAAAGTTTGCCGACATCAAAGGCAGAAACTAGTATAAGTACTGGAGCTGTGACATCATAACTTCAGAACACTTCTGGAATAAAGGACTTTCTGTTAGGAAGAAGAGCTGAATGCTGTAGGAGGAACTGGCACTTTGCCTGTTGTTTTGTTGTGCTGGCCTGCTGTTTGCTGCTTCTGTCCAGGGAGTGAAAGGACTGGGCTTTGCTTTCTACATCCTGCTTTCCAAGTTTCTCCAAGAGCTTGAGTGTGAGCTCGCCTCCTGTTGGAAGTCTCAGGGACATCAAAGACTTTATCGGCAGCTCCTGAACTCCTCTGCTGGAAGTTCTGACCTGCCAAGTACTGCCAATTCCAGTTTTAGGTCATTGGAGGTAGTTTTGCTGCTAAGAACCAAGAAAATCCATGCACTGGCTCCCAAGCCCTGTTTTTTTGCCGCATTGCTGCAGAAGATCGATGCATCGCCACTGCCTGCACCGAAGCCATGATCATCGCTCGTTGAGAATCTACCTTGACAAAATCGCAGGCTCCATCATCGCCATTGCAGCACGTCAGAAGAGTTGCCACAGCATGAGTTTCGAGCACCACAGCCCCGAGGTCTGGGATGCATCGCTCAGACTCCGATGCAGCAAGCGGCGCGGTTGAGGAATTGACGCTGTGCCTGTTTGCTGCTGCTGCATCGAGGCAGCATGTCTGGATTTTCTACGCATCATTCATGCATCATCCCTGGGCACCATTTTCTTCATCGACTCCGCACCTCAGTAATGAACTGAAGCTGCGTGTCCGGAAACTGACGCATCTCCTCCCCTTCCAGTAAGGAATAAACGCATCATCTTCCCTGACAGTAAGGAATCGACGCATCATCTCCCCTGCCTAGCAGTAAGGAATCGGCGCATTACCTCCCCTAGCAGTAAGGAATCAACGCATTACCTCCCCTGGAAGTAAGGAACTGACGCATCACTTTGATTTCCGGCGCCTCACCTCCCCTGCACCTCACATCGTCTTTGATTTTTTGATGCATCTAAGGTACTTTGAGTTAAAACACACGCATCCATAGGATTCTGGTTGAAATGATTTAATCTTTAAAAAGTGATATCTTGACTAGTGTATATTGGATTTTTGTCGTTTTGATCTTGTTTTATTCAGATAAATATCAGCTAGATCTAAACTGGTGTGGACTAATTTTGTAGTGTTTTCACTGTGTTACTGTGTGTGTAAGTACAAATGCTTTTGCCTCTGAGATTAGCCTCACTTCTCATGCCAAGCTATCAAGAAGGTGAGCAGAGGTTATCTTAGCTGTGTGATCCCCTTACCCCAAATTGAGTGAGGGTCCTTACTTGGATAGGGTGCAAACTGACTGCTAACTAGAGACCCCATTTCTAACAAACACCCTGTGTGATATGATTAAATAATCAATATGTCCAAAAAATACAAATACAAAAGACTACATCATATGGCACAAACTCTTTATATAAAGAGAAAGTCAGCTCAATATTAAGTTCACCAAACAAATTGCAAAGTGATGTATGTGACATAACCCATCAGTTATAATCACTGTAGTGTAAGAAAGGATAGGACATATGTGCACAACAACGTTTCCCCATATGCGAAATAATTTTGCTCTGCATTTCAAACAAGCAACCATACACAACAGTATTCTTACCCCCGAGGTTTCCAAATGGCATCTCATGCAGCGTGCACATAGTGTTTAACACAAGAGCCATAGCGGTGCGTATTAATATACACTATCAACTAGAAACCACAGTGGTACCGTGTTATGACACGACTAGAGATGAAAATGGGATTCCAACTCAACCCTGAAGTATCCATGGCGTGTAGAACAGATGCCATATTTGCTCATGTTACATGTTGGATAACTATAACACTCTACTGACAGGCATATAGTGTGTAACGTAAGTGCCATGTTGGTACCTGTTTATATACATTGTCAATGGGAATCCATGATGATATCATAAGAGAACGAAAATAGAAATAGAACTGGGATTCCAACCCAACTTCAACATATTCGTGACGTATAATACAAATGCCATGTTGGTCCTATATTGTGTATCGGATAACTGTAACAGTCCTCTAGCACACTAAAAGGGAGCAAAATCGAAAAAGGACTAAACACAATTTTTTCATAAAGCTATGTTTTGATATTAAATAGTAAACAACATAGGAGTGATCACTATTACATAACATCATAACAATTTCCCTATAGAAAACTATTGAAAAATCATCAGTTTTTATGCTCATAGTGTTTGGACGGCATCATAAAAAATGACATGAACCCCATTTAAACACAAACATAATAATAATAACACAGGCATTGATAATGCACATAATCATGATAATATGAGATCATGTATATAGAAAAAAAGCACATCACAAGGAATAATATATGTTACAAAAAATTATGTAATTCAATATTGATGTTAAGGCCCATTGTCAAAGTTCCAAACTTGCATATCCATTTTACCTCTGCCTTTCTCAGTAGAGTTTCTCTATTACCTCCTCTCTCATTGTGTTTAAAGCATGAACCTAAGTATTAGAACTATCTGAATAACTGATCTTAGTATGTGTGGCCACAGTATATGTCTCATTACGATTTTGCATGGCCGTTACATGTTCCTGGATTCACAATTTAAGTTGAAGTGATTTTTTTGCTTTTGGAGTCTGCCTAAGCTCTTCACTTGCTTCTTTTATATTATGTCTATGCAATCTCTATGCTGTGCCTTCACCCTCTTTGCACTAACACGCTGAGACTGTGCTGCAAGAAGCGCCTTTTCTTGACATTATGGGCGGCCTATTGTACAGACTGGTTTGATCAGGGTTATGTAACCATGGTGTGTTTCCTGATTGTTCCCCCCCCTTTAGCCCCTCCTATCCATATCCCCCAAATGAGCCCCCCTTTTTCCCCAGCTGGCGTTGTATTGTTTATATGGCACATGTCAATGAAAACAAGTTTAATAAATTGGCGTGCGCTGCTTCCTATGTAAATCTTATTACGGGTAAATCCTAGGACATATATAGTATAGGTAGTATTATAATTAATACAACTGTTAAAAGTATAGCTTTTGTTGGTGTTATAACAAAATTTCTTTGTCCTATTCAGACCTAAAATGCACAAATTGCAATTTCCACATACATAAAATCCATTGGGTATAGTGAGGATCCAGTTTTTGTCATATCTTATCTAAGTTAGCACTTGTCACATAACTTGGGCACAGTAAATTTCTCAAGGTCACTCTCCTTCTCTTGACCAACCGGCATGGTGACACCTTTAAGAATGTGTCAATATTTTGTAAGTGCATTGTAAATATGCCCACTATAAATGCTATATTGGGTTACGAAAACTTCCCCTTCAATTTGTTTCTGATATTTTCTTTGAGCATGTGACATAGTTTGTTTGAACTGTAATTTAAGGGTTCTATTCTCTGCATGATCTAAGCATTTATTATCATAGCCTCAATCATGAAACCCTTGCTTGATTTCAGCTAGTTTCTTCTTGAAATGTACTACAAGGCTAAAATTCCATCTAGCTCTCGACAGTTTCCCATAGGGAATTTATTTAATTATAGTTTTTAGATGCGATCTAGAGGCACGTAACACACGATTACATGCAGTTTCCCTCTTGAAAATGTCACTCTGAATGGTATTTTTATCTATGTATAGCAAAAGACCAAGGAAATCAGTCTTGTGTCCATTATATTTTAATGCCAATTGCACATTAAACCTGTTGCTATTTAGGTAAGCATCGAAGTCCAACAAGTCCTCCTCCATTCCATTCCGTATTATGAGGATATCATCTATGTATCTTCTATAAAATATAACATTGTCCACCCACTCTTGAGCATCAGAGCCCCAGGCATGTCCCTCTCAAACAAACCCATGAAAAGATTTGCATAACATAAAGCAAACCTGGAGTCCGTCGCTGCACCCTGTTTTTGAAGATACCAGGTACCATCAGATACCAGCCCAACTTATGTGGAGCCACTTTTACCAGATGAACAAACTGAACTATTTTTAATGGAGGGCACATCTGCTGGAAACTATGATAAAGGAAGAAAGCAGAGATTAAAAGAAACCTTAAACAGTGAGATCAGGAGGCAGAGAGTGCCTGCTGGGGTATTCAACGGGTATGAGGTGGAATCAAGGATAGGCAGTCCTGGTATTCGGCACCCCCAATATTTGCAGCGCCGGTAACAGGCTTCAGAACAAAACCTTTGGCACCGGCACTTATTATTGTACAAATTAAGCACTAGATGGGTCCTGCACTGCAAACTCTAATGCAGGTGTTCTCGTGAAGGCCCGGAATGCAAATTTGGTATCAGCGCTTAATTCCTTACGGTACTTTGCTTTTGGCTTCAGTATAACAAGGCTCAATTTACTGACTTTACAGCCCTCAAATACGGCCTAAAATTTAGGCTTGGGTGGCAAACTCAGCTCCGCTAGTGGAGTTTGCTGAATTCGGGCACTCCGCGGAGGAGCGCGGAGTTCCTGAATTCCTCCTTCCCAGGCGGAAAGGGTAGGTTTTTTTTCAGTTTGCGTGCTCGAGATTTGTTTTGGCGCTCGTGAGGGAACACCACGATAATCTCGGGCCACTAGTGAGCTCACGCGATACTTTGCACTCGCCTGCACGGCTTCCGGCTGCAACAGCACCATTGTATTGCCGATCGCGAATGCACCGCTCAAGCAGCTTTTCTGCTTGAGAAGCAGCTGAGAGGCTTTTTGAGTGGATTTTCTTCTCCAACGGGCCATGGAGTTGTTGTTTTTTTGGGGTGAATAGCCTTTTTTTTTGTACTCTTTTCCCCAACGGCAAAGAAGTGCCTCAGAGACTCCAACTTCCTGTCCTGTCCAGCAGGTTCCTCCCAGTGCTTTTTCCATCTATTGGTCACTTTTCATTTGGATTTGGAGCTGGAAGGATCACTCTCCTTGTCTATTGCATAAATACCATTGGATTTAAGGACTTTGCGTTAGAAATTTCACAAGTAAGTTCAAAAACCGGTGTATAAGGGTGTTGTTTGTTTGATTGAGGGCATGTACCAGGATTTATTTGTACTTTTATTAGATTTTTTAAATGCATTGTGGTGGGTGGCCTCCAGTTTCAGTAGGGGCCTAGTTATTTTTTTGCATGTAATCTTTCTTGTTTTGTAAAGGAAAAATGCTGCACAGTTTAGTACATGTTTTCCGTGTTTTTTAATACATTTGCAATATTCATTTGATTCACTATGTGGCCTAGTCTGCCAATAGGCCTTCCAGCCAGTAGGCCCTGCACTAGTCATGGTTGCATAAAACGACTGCTTCTGTGGTGTCTGTTGAATTGAAACATCATTTAGGCCATGGATGGCATTGGATTAAATTACCAAATGTGGTTTCTTTGGGGTATTTCACCTTTTCTCTGCAAACAGTGCTGTTGTACATTTGTTTAGCCCAGTTAATTTTCGTTTTTGGCATTGCTGAATTAATTCTGTTTTCTCCTGTGTTACCATGCCTCCTTTGTCTGGCCAGTGTGTGAGTGTGTTTGCCATAGGCCACCATTTGTCTTTGCTCCCCAAGTTAGGGCAGGACAATCCACCAGTCTCTAGGAAGCGTTAATAGTGTGTTGGAGATCCTGGGTCATTTACCTCCCCAGATAAAGGTGTGTATGTCCTGTGTAAGCACACAATATCTTCAGAGGGGATAGCTGTAGACAGGGTTTGGAAGAGGTAGAGTATTCTGGGGAAGACATTCATTTTTATATTATTAATTCGACCCAGCCATAAGATATGAAATGGCTTCCAGTGATGGAGGTCCTCTAAGATGGATCACCAGTATTCTGGCCTGTTGGCTTGAGTTCAAGAGTGCAGCGTGGGAGTTAAGTTGAAGCCTAGGTATCATATTGAGAGTGAGGCCATTGAAAGGGTGCTAGAGACTGTGGGGTGGGGAATCCTGCTGAGGTATGGTGAGGTTCAATGCGTAAGATTCAGTTATGTTGACTTAGAAGCATGATACTGTCTCAAAGGTGGTGAGGCACTGGACAACCGTGGGTAGGGAGGTAGCAGGTCGTCTGCGAAGAGACTGATTTCATGGGACTGACTTCTGAAGGGGATACCCATGATGGCCATAATATGTCAGATAGTGATGATTGAAGGTTGATTTACCAAGGCAAAGAGTGATAACGGACACCCCTGATGGGTACCCCTGGTGAGAATGATAGGGCTCGTGTGTTGTTCGTTAAAAGGGATGGAAGCAGTCAGGGCTACATAGGATGCCATGGTTTTGGCAATCATTCCCAGGCCAAGTCCAAATTTGCACAAGACAGTGTGGAGAAAGGTCCAGCTTACTTGGTCAAAGGCCTTCTCTGCATCTAGCGAGGGAAAGCAGGCTGCGGTATTGTCACGATAGGACTTTTCGACCAGGCGCATAATACGATGTATATTGCCCGCACCCTGCCGATTGCGAAGGAATCAAACCTGATCCGGTCTATGAGTCCTGGTAGATGCAATTTAAGCCTGTTAGCCAAGGTTTTTGTGACGATCTTGCTGTCGGAGTTTAGGAGGGCTATGGGGCGATATGATGAGCATAGTGTATGGTTCTTGCCCGGTTTGGGAATAAGTATGATTTCAGCGGTGTCCATGGTAGGTGTAAGGCCAGTGTCCTGGTTGAATGAGTTAAACAATGCCAGCATGCAGCCTTGGAGGCTGGAGAGGAACGTTCTGTAGAAGATGACAGGGTGGCCTTCGGACCTGGAATTTTTCTGACAGGCAGCTCCCTGGATGCCAGTGGAGCTCTGTGGGCATGATGGGGGCTTCTAGGAGCTCAGTGTGACAAGGGTCGATTGGGACCCAGTCGCAGTCATGTAGCTACACTTCTATCAGGACCTGAGGGATCTCATACCACATGTAAAGTGTTGGGTAGTAGATTTTTGTTTGGCTCCTTCTGTGATTGCCCAGGTCTTGTCCCCATCCGTATTTTCACAGAAGTGGGTCTTAGAGCATTGGTGGCGCAATTTACAAGCAAGTAGTGCACCAACCTTGTTCTCCCCCGTAGTATTTCTGTTTCGAGGTTAGGAGGGAATGTTCTGCTTTATTAGTCCTGTGAGCTCGTAGCTGTCCCCGCAGGATCGCAAGCTGCCTTTTATTGCATCTGGTCGGGTATTTTTGTCAATTCGTTCAAGGGTTTTAATTTCTGTCCTGAGGCCCATCTCTACCAATTGGTATTCCCTTGCTCTGGCGATGGTCGAGATTACATCTCTGATCGAGGCTTTGAACCCATCCCAGAGTATATCTGGAGGCGTGTCGGGGAGGCCGTTAAGCTCAAAATATTATACAATTGCCTTTTGTATCCTGAATGCAGTTTTAAACTGCCAATTCGACTTGGCAATATATCTCCCTTGCCAAGCCTTAAACTCCCCTTTTATTGCATATAAGTCACCCTTAAGTTAGGGCCTAGGTAGCCCAGATGGCAAGGTGCATTGTAATTAAAAGGATGGAGATGACTTTTAAGTTTTACAGGTCCTGGTAGTGAAAAACTCCTAAATTTGTTTATCACTACCGTGAGACCTACGTGTCCCATTAGAAAAACATTGGGTTGCCTTATTACATTTAATAAATGCTAACTTTTGATTGGGACCAGGTAAGCATTTCATGTTTGGTATCTATGAAACTGTAATGAAAAATCCTCTTCAATCGTAAAGTCGGATTTCCAATTACAATTTTGAAAATGCCACTTTTAGAAAGCTGGTATTTTTCTGTCCTAAGTAATTTGGTGCCTGTAGCCTCCCCTAGATCACATGACTTGATGTAACCAAAGGTTAGACTTTGTGAATTCCTCCCAGACAGTCACACAATAGAGAGATTCGGTGTGCCTGAATAGGCCATCTGCTGACAGGATGGGGCAGAGCTGTCCACAGCCCCACCTGCAACAGAATAGGCTGTGCTCTGCCTTCACACAAAGGGCTTGGCAACTTCACATTGTTTCTAATCCAGGTTGGAGCCAGGGCAGGGAAGTCAGGAAATCCCAAGCACTTCAAAGAGAAACTTCTAGAAACGTCTCCCAACTTTAAAGGAGGTGCTAGATATAAAAGTAGGGCCCTCAGACCCACTCTTCAGTTCACTTTCTGGACCTGCAGAAGGACTCTTAGAGAACTGCCTGCTGTTGTGACCTGCTCTGCACTCTGCAAGACTGCTTTGCTGTACCTGGAAGCCTGCTGTTTGAGTCCTGCATCTTCACCTAAACCCAGGACAACCAGAGTGACTCCAAGGGCTAGTTTGCTGGCCTCCTCTTTAGAGCCACAGGGACATAAGCTCCCACCATCTAGAACCCGCAATGGGATCCAGCCTGAGTGAGTCCTGAACCCCCAAGTGGTGTCCCACCAGTCCACGACCCTTGGTTGTGGTGCTAAAGGTACCCACATAGCCACACTCCAAAACATGGGACTTAGAAATTTTTTGGCTAAAAGTGCTCTGAGAACCTAGAGAAGGTGAGGACCAACCGGCTTGTCAATCTGACCAATGTGCGGGTCAGCCTGACTTCATAGCTGCTCTCGCTACGTTCTTCTCCGCTGCATCAAATCCTTTCAGTGGTCCTTCGCCGAAGGGTTATCCGATTTTGTGGAACTGACTTTGGTTACAGATTTCCACCTCATCCTGCTGGAGATTTTTGACTTCCAAAAAAGTGACTAAGTCTGAACGCAGATATCTTCACTGCACCTTTGTCCAGAGGCTCCCCAACAATGACACTCCCTCCTCAGACACCACCGGCAGCCTTGCCCTGCTGAACTTTACCATCTCAGAACACTTTTCTTGAAAAGGCAGAAGATAAGTGCGGACTGGGGCCAAGCCACTTCTTGTATCCGAACTGCACTCAACTGCGGTTGGTCATATTTTTCTACTTACTTGGTCTTGCACAACTAGATCTTGGCAGTTGGCGCTTTGATCTTCTACGTGTTAGTTTTTGCTAAACATTTTTAAAAATCATAAATCCGGTTCTACAGATTGGATTTTTGTCTTTTTGGCATCAAATACTTTATTAAAATGTACTTTATTTTTTAAATTGGTGTGAAAATTTTCTTGTAATGTGTTTTCACTTTATTAATGTGTGTGTACTGCATAAACACTTTACACCTTGCCTCTAAGTTAAGCTTGACTGATTTTGGGCCCAGCTACTTAGGGTTAAGCACAGGTTAATTTAGTCAATTTGTGTGGTTCACCCAGCCAGGGATTGTGGCTGTTGCTTGACCAGGGCTCACACCCCAGTCAACCAACAACCCAATTTCTTACACATGCCATACATTGGTGTGGCTGTGAAGGACTCAAGTAATCCATGGGCTTCACCTTAAACTCATCACTCCTCTTAATCCCCTTGGGGTGGCTTCCATCAACAAGGGTTAATGGAATTTGTCAGCTACTCCATCATGTCACAATATAACTGCTGCCACCACATATGGGTATGCTGTTCTGTGTTGTTTACATGGCATTCTTGCATGGAGTAGACACCATCAAAAATGGTTGTGGACCAGGCATAAATCGCGGTAGACAGTCAGACACCATTTTGGTGCCTGTTCTACTGCCCACATGGACTCCTCAATTGCAGTGCTGAAGGCTGCTCCACAATCGGAGAGGCTACCTTCCCCTGTCCTGTGAATAGGGAGTGCAATGCAGAGGGAATTGGATGTCACGCCAAAATTTTGTTCGGCATAAGTCCCATTACCACTATCTTCTAAATCAATTCAAAAGTCATAGTCATGGGACAAGGGATTTAGATTTAGTATTATTTGCAATTTGTGCCTGGATTCGCTAATGAAAAAGTATATTGCTCCAGTAAAACGCATATATTCATAATTTCTAGGAGTATCTCGAATACTTCCATGTTAGTGTAACAAGAGGCTGTGCAGAAGGATTACTGGCAATATATTGGAACCAACATTATTTTGACCAAAAATACTGTATCAAAAATATACATTTTAAAAATATCATTTTCTTATACTTATAATGGTAAGTACAAAAATATCCCCAAAAATATCGTTATACACTAATATTGTTAAAAAAATCAACAATATCGTTTTTTAATACATATAATTTCAAATAGTAAATGTTAAATATTTTAATACAGAACATAAATTCAATGCAAATTATATAAATTTAACTAATATTAAATAATATATAAAATATATACGTATCTAAACAAACGCACACATATATGTGTGCATACATTTATATATACATATATATAAAGTAAAACTATTATTAAAAATGTATATTTAACATTATATAACATTTTTAAAAATGGGTAAGATTTACTATTCCCACTCCAGTCTGTGCAACGGTAGTGAAAACATTGGACTTCAGAGGGGTAAAAGGAACTATTCCCACTCCAGTTTGTACAAAGGTAGGGAAAGTGTTGGACTTTGGTGGGATTAAATTTACTATTCCCACGCCAGTCTCTGCAACAGTTGGGAAAGCGTTGGACTTCGGAGGGGTTAAATTTATTATTCCCACTCCAGTCTGTGCAACAGTAGGGAAAGTGTTTGACTTTGAAGGGGTAACATTTATTACTGCCACTCCAGTGTGTGAAACAGCAGGGAAAGCATTGGACTTCGGAGGGGTTAAATTTACTCTTCCCAATCCAGTCTGTGCAACAATAGGGAAAGCGTTGGACTTCAGAGGGATTACATTTACTATTCCCACTCCAGTCTATGCAATAGTAGGGAAGGTATTTCAATTTAAAAACCAAACATACCTAAATAATCCTATTAATTTTCAACAAATATAAAACTCTGAATAGGAAAATTATTAATTACCCCCAAAAAATTATATATATAAAAATAAATTGAACATTTTAAATGATAATTAAATAATGTTATAATTTATTATCAACCCGCACTATACCCCCACACACTTAGCAGTCCACACTTAAAATAAAACTGAAATCAATAAGTACAACACAATTAATAACATTAATAATCAATTAAATAAATATTTATAAATGAAAAAATATTACTTTAACAACTTCCTAACCTATGCCCCTAAAAACTCAGCAGCCCGCACCTAACATATAACTAAAAAATGTAATGATAACACAATTTACATAATTAATAATCAATTAAATAATTAAAGATCAATTAATAATGATTATTATTGATCCCAAATAACAAAACAAAAATTGCATTCAGCAAGCTCAAATCCATGCAGGGATGCATACCTTGCAAAACACTTAAACAGCCTATCTTTGCAAGTTCAAAACTGCCCCGATTTGCAAACATGAGTCACTTTTTTAGTTATCTAATTCACTGTTGGGGGATGCTTTTATTTTGTGCCCGTGCCGATTTCTGTCCCAGTCCACAGCCTCTGAATGTGTACAGTTTCAGTGTTCTAATTGTGTGTATTAAAATGGGGCTCCATCTTGTACAAATCAGTTCCAAAATATGTTTAAATATTATAAAAGCTAATTATTAGTGAAGCAGCATATTCTATACAATTTGCCTTTAATCCCATACAATATTGCTTAAGTTTCCTTTTCCTTGCATCAGAACTCGGTTAACCCTGTCACATAACTTGCTCCTTTGTTGCCACATTATTCCTGAAACCTTTCTACATTTGGCATTCAGTGGATGTATAATCTCGTTGTAGTGAGCATGGCGCATATATCTATTTAACGTCTTATTGTAACATATAATTTTCTAGGTATAGAATTTAGGGGAAAAGAAATTCTGACACTAGGAGCCAGATTTACTATTCTTTCACGCAACGCAGCAAAGGAACTAGCTGCGTTGCGTGAAAAAGGGCATGGCGGAAATGTGCCGTAACTGCCAATTTATAACATTATTTTGCTCTCTGCCAGTGCTGGCACACTTCAAGGGTGACTGCATTATGGGCAGGATTGGTTTGGTGCAGAAAGGGATACCGTCCGGCATCAAAACAGTCCTTAGAAGCATATTCCTCTTTCAGTGTGTGCTGCAGAATGCAGCACACATGGAAATTGGAACTAACGAGGAGAAATGAAATATATTTCTCCTTGTTATACCTTTCTCGGGTAGGCAGACCATTTTGGCAGGATTGCTGACTTTAATAAATCTGGGATTGCGTCAAAATCATTGGGTGGGTGCACGGGAATGCCTCCTTGACGCACGGTAATGCAAGGCAGGGGTATAAGCTGTTTTGGGTATTTTGTTTACTAAATCATGAATAGCCACGCATATCAGGCTTTGCGTGGCTTAATATATACAGAAATACATTTTGCTTCGGGCTGTGTCTTAATAGTGATTCAATCCTGAAGCAAAATTTTAGTAAATCTGGGCTTAACCATTTGAGTAATGACAGATGTTCTTGAGTAGCAAGTTGGCTACTCCATTCATGCCATGCCATGCAGGTACTGGGGAGCATGCACACTGGGGGGCACATGTTATGCCCCCCGTGTCCATCCACATGGTGCCCTATCAGGCCCCCTTTGTTTCCTCTCCGCCGTGGCACACCACCATGAAAACCGTGAAAACCATGAAAACCGTGGCAGAGAGGAAACTTATAATATGCACGGCGGTCCCTCCAAGCATATTGTGGCCTCAGGCACACTGCACAACCGCCACGGAATGGCGGTTGCGACGGTTGCAGTGGTCCCAGAGAGGCCCGACCGCCCTGGTTATAATAGGATAGTCGGGAGACCACCACCGTGAGTCTGGTTGTCAGTGGACCGCAGACTCATATTAAGGGCCTTAGCTTGGAAGCCAGGGGCCCTGGTGCAAGCAAGGAAAATGGCCCCTTTGACTGCTATTGGGGTAGTAAAATGCCACACTCACCAGCGTTCCATGGGCCCCTCTGGGATCTGGTCCCCAGTGTACTGCACCTGCTACCCCAATGGTATCTACACCCCTGTTTGTGTAATGAACACAACTCATACCTTCACAAAGCACAAATATGTTCAATTTCCATTAGAATAAAGGGTGTTCCCATCAGAGAGTCCACTCAACACAATACGAGTGATGTAACCAACCACACAACTCTAACATCGTTGGTGTTTCCAAACATTTTACGGTTCAGTATAAGTGACAAAGAGACTGTAAGAATTGTGTCAAAATGTCCCTTTTTCACAGAGGGGCTGTGAGAGGGAAAACAATCTAACGGAAAAAATATTGAAGGCCAGTAAGTTAAAATAACCCCACCAATGTGTACACACCACTACTGAAGTATGCAATACATACAGCGTGCAAATGTTGTGTGGGACTAAGTGTAGGACAGCAGGAATAAGGTGGCAGTGGTCATGAATGCCTTACTCTTGCAGACAAATAGGAGATGTTTGTGAATCTGTCAACACTCATCAACTATTAACTTACATAGTCATAGATATAAAATACTCGTGTTGTAATTTACGCTCTTCTTTGAGAATTAACTCTGGTCAGTTTGGGGCATCTTTTGATAACCAGAACAATATCTAGAAATAAGGGCCTGATTCGGATTTCGGTGGACGGGTTACTCCGTCACAATGGTGACGAATATCCTGTTCGCCGAAATCTAAATGCCATTATTTCCTATAGGATTATATTTCAACGGAGGGGATATCCATCACTGTTGTGACGGAGTAACCACTCCGCCGAAATCTAAATCAGGCCCTCTGTTATTTAATCCTTTTTAGCAGTCGTTGGTAATATATTTGATAGAAATTGCTAGATATGGAAGTGATCTTAATAATAACAGTTTCCACGTGCCTCCTAATCAATATTCCATAACAAAAGTCATCTAGAAAATGAGCTTGTTTTTATAGGAATGCTATTTTAAATCCACCCCCTCATTATCCTCTTTTTATACATGTCTCTTTATGAAAGGTTTCAGCATCAGGCTTTGAGTCTGATCAGTTACATAATGCACTATATAGAAATAGCTTTCCTGTCGAGATTATACATACCCAACTTCATTTTAATCATTCAAAATTATATTTAGGACACTGGACCCATCACATTTATGAAATTGCAGTACATGTTCTGTTTGAATATGGTACAAAAAGGGGAACATAGACATTTTTTACTTTAAAAACCACATCAGTACAAAAGATCATTAGGCACAGAGTGAATAAGAAAAAAGGATATTTTTGCTGATATAGATATGATACGTAAGTCTTAAGTGACTCATTAAATATGAAAAACGTATGAAAAGTGGAAATACCCAACTAAAACAAAAGGCATTGGATGAAAACCATCAAATTTAACTGTGTGAAACTGCTCCATTGAGGGCCGGTGAATAACTCTTCTCTGGAATCCAGACAACCTGCCTCCACCTGGGCTTAATTTGCATCTCTCTATTACCTCTAGGAACTACACAACTGTTTCATCAGCTCTCTAAATGTTTTACACCCACAGCTACTTGTAACCTGTAGTGTGAGGTGCTCTTCCACAACTGAGCGTCTACCCCTACCTACTTTTGGTCTCACCCTATTGCCAAGCTGTCGCTGCACCGCAGCTCTGATCACATTTTAGACAACAGCTTGATCAATACTTTCTTCATCATGCCTCCACTTCGGGTCCCAACTGATGACTGTCTCTCCAATTGCAGCCCCTTCTCCTATTTTATAACCTACCCTAGCTCTATAATATTAAAACTAGAAGCTAGAAAAAGAAGCTTACATCAAACGTTCTCCTGGCACATCCAGAAACCATAATCATTTATAACTTCTTCAGCCCCTTCCTCTAACAAATCATCACAGACCTCATTTTCTATTTGCCTAACATCAACTTATGACATTCCCTCTTTCCTCATCTCCATCATTCTGGGAGGGAAGAAGCTTGTTTCTGTCCCACTAAAAGCTTCTCTCTATACTCTTACCATACGTCTGTACTATACCGGCAAGGCAATGATCCAAGGCAGCTAACGCAATCTACATACAATTGAAGTAGACCACCACAAGCTAAAAAGTATAGTTCACCACCCTCTCCACAACCAGTAACCTCAGCGACCTCTTCACAGCCACCAATTCGGGTAACAACATCCCATTCTCTTTTTTTTCAGAAGTACCACACACCACTCCTCCAACTCCACCTTGACTCCCTCCTCATCCACCTCCCTTACCCCTGAACCCCCTAATTTCCAGCAAATTCCCTAGGAGGTGACCTTCTTAATGCCAGATCAGTCGTCACATATGCATATTTGCCCATTTATACTTTTGGAATTTAACACCCAAAAGAAATTGTGCATAGTGCAGTGTTCCTGGGAATCTATGGAAACCTACAGGAGCAGATTCCCACATTTCAGAGCTGCACTATGTGAATCGGCACACTTTGCCTGATAGATCACATTAAAATCAAGTCTGCAGCAGAATTCCTTTCCAAGTAATATAGTGATATTGTGGTATTGAAACTCATAACTCATTCCACAAAAGATGAGTTACACATTTGCAATACGCTTTGTGCATATTACACAGGTACAACAGCTTCCTGACAGTAGCAGATCCCATAGTCACACAAAGGGCGTGTGCTGTGCGAGAGATAAATGGGAGACTGAGCCATAGGTGCCTAACTAAGTATCAATTCTATATTTCAGTTTGCAAATATTCCTAGCACCCATATTGGTGACTGCCAGCTAGGTGGCTGCATTTTAGAGTACGTGTTTACAAAGACCACCCCCAAAAGCCATTACCCCAAGTGAGTGCTAGACATGTTGTTGCACTAGGCTGGGCACTCGTGCTTCATTGGTAAATAAATAAGTGCAGGTGCTCAATT
This sequence comes from Calotriton arnoldi, assembly GCA_963921515.1. NCBI lineage: Eukaryota > Metazoa > Chordata > Amphibia > Caudata > Salamandridae > Calotriton > Calotriton arnoldi. The sequence continues at coordinate 1,386,915 of CAWUFW010001638.1, read as the reverse complement.
TATTTCTAGGAAGACCACCTTCCACTTCCTCAACTGTTGTCACCTACTTCCACCAGTGACATCACCCTCTTCCACCACTTGTGCCACCCGAATGGACAATACTAAAAGCTGCATTCACTGCAAGCAAGTAAAGCGAGTGAGCCCATCTTCCTCATGGAGTGTTTCTCGGGATTCTCGCCTCGAGAAAGTTTGAATTAATGGCTTACAAAAAGCTTGTACTTGTTATATGTGCGAAAAAGCCATAGGCAGTGCCTAATTTGTAAAATAATGACTGCCAGTGCCCAAAGTGGTGCTCAGAAGCCCGCAGTCAGCGTTTTTCAAATTTAGCGTGTCGAATACCAAGGCTGCATAGTCCTGAATCCATCTCTGGCCTCCACTATCAGAGACTCCCTGCCCCTCAACAGAGAAGGTTGTGGAGGGGTGAAATACTTCCAGACGTAGGGAAGTGGGTTGTTAAAAGGACATTTTATTTCCAGAAGATACGAAGACCCACAACGGCGAGCTCCCACTCAGTCCGAGTCAAGCAGGCAACTGCCTAACCGAGAGATCGAACGGTGAGAGGGCTCGCAGTCAGAGTCATAAAGGAAAACAGAATGTGAAGCATTTCAAATGTATATAGATCACGAGCAATGAAAACATAAGAATGAAACCAGGAAGGAATACCACGTCACCCCCCCTTAAACAAAAAAACTAAGAAAGAACATAATCATGCAACCTAGGAGGTAGTCTGATGATACGTTGAGAGTGAGAGAATACATTCCTCTGGCTTGTCTCATTTTGCATAACAGAAGCATCAGTACAGTAACCAGTATCTTGAGAAGAGGAAATATAACCCTCATTGCTGCTGATGTTTGATGGACTGGATACTTGCTCATAGCTTGGCTCAAGATCATAGCTCAAAGTAGAATCCTCAACATCTCCTGTTAGCATAGACACGTCTGAAAATATCAAGTTGCTGTTTATTTAAACAAAGAACATTATCCTTGTTCCACCATCCTTTCCCTTCAAGTAAAACAGAAGATTTGCTGACCCTTGTAATGCGTACAGGAAGAGAAAACTTGGACTCCCCTTTGCAGACTTTATACGGTTTTTCAATAAGCACCCAATCATTGATGGCAAAATGAGTATCCTTGTCCTTGTGCTTAAAGTCGTGCAATAATTTGTGCGCCAACTATTTTGTGGCCACTCTGTTTCTGACCAGTTGGGCATTGCTCTCCATATTTCTACTCTTAGCAAAGTTCTGACCTACAGAAAACTTAAGAAACCAATCAGGCATAAGACTAGAGTTTGGTTACCTCCCTCTGAGAGCCTTGAAAGGATTAACCCCAGTGGTAGAATGGGGAGAAGTAATATAAGCCCAGACTTTTTCTTGCAGGAAATCTGCCACACAGATGTTAGCTGCCAGAGCAGTTTGGATACCTTCTTTGAGAAATCGATTAGCCCTTTCAACAAGTTCATTGGAAGTTGGACTGTAAAGAGCAACTTGCAAATGTTTGACATCAAATTTCTTCAAAAAGGCTACCATCTGCCTTGAAACGAAATGCAAACCATTATCTGTGACAATGGAACATGGAAGTCCTTCCACCTTAAAGATGTTTTCTAGAAAACGAATCACAGAAGAGGTGTTCACCGTTTCGACAAAGGAATAATAGATCCATTTCGAGAAGTGTCAATGGCTACTAACAAATACCTCATGTCAACAGGTAGCAAGGTAAAAGGCCCAGCAAAATCCAATGCAATTTTTTCCCAAGGCCTATCAGGAAAATGAACAGTATGTAATGGTTTCTTGAGCATCTTTCAATGTTTATCGGAGACTACACATTGAGGACAAGACTCTACTGGACTGACTACCTGAGAGTCCATACCCGGCCACCAGTAGATCTGCCTTAACTTCTTGGAAGTGGCAGAAATCCCCAAGTGTCCTTCGTGAGCTATGTTGATGATCATGGGTCTGAGTTTAGTGGGAGGAACAAAAAGACCCTTCCTAGTACAAATTCCGTCCTCAAAAGATAGCTCTTCGGACACTTGATTGTAACATCTCATTTCGGTGGAAAGATTTGTTTCAGAAGGCCACCTATATTTTGTATAGTTCTCAACCTTACCCAAATGTACATCTTCTTTCATAGCTTCATCCCACTATTGTTGGGAGATGGAACCATGGCAAGGAAACACAGCGTCAACAAGTCCCACTATGCACTCTTTGTCAGAACAGTCAAGCAAGTCACCACTTGAATCCAAAGGAAGCCGAGAAAGACAGTCTACTCTGACATTTTTTCCTCCTTGGATGTATTTAACCACCAAATCATACTCTTGAAGTTTGGACAACAAATGAACCAGATGAGCAGATGCCAAACCCAAACCATTACCTGCCAATAAGAATACTAATGGCTTGTGGTCAGTGAAAATTTCACACGAGTTTCCTCAAATGTAGGTTTAAAATTTTTGCACCGCCCACACTGTAGCCAATGCCTCTCTCTCAATGGTGCTATAGTTTGTTTAAGCACTTGACAATGCCCTAGAGGCAAAAGCAATGGTATTCTCTTGACCATTGACCCATTGTCCAAAAACAGCTCCTAGCCCCTTGAGGCTGGCATCAACAGTGATGAAAGATTTCCCTGTGGAGAAAAAGGTCGTAAAGCAGGAGCATTTACCACAAGCAATTTGAGTTCTTCAAAAATAGCATCAACTGCTTCTGACCAGATGAATTTAGTGCCTTTCTTCAATAAAGATCTCAACGGCTGAACTGTAAGAGCATACCCAGGTACAAATCTGGAATAATACTCGCATAGCCCTAAAAATGAACGCAATTCATCCTTATCAGAAGGAGCTGGAGCTTTTTGAATAGCCTCCACATTACAAAACTTGGGTTTAATACCCTTGTCGGAAATGAGATGTCCCAAATACTCCACTTCTTGCACCAGGAGTTTACACTTACTGGGCTTGACTGTCATCCCTTTGTCTTGAAGGATGCCTAACACCTTGTGCAAGACTGGCACATGTTCCTCCTCAGTTTCTGTGTAGATGAGAATATCATCTTGAAAAGCTTGCACATGCGCATTCCACCAAATAAACCATCCATCAACTTCTGAAACACACTCACCGCCGATGCGAGCCCGAAAGGTAATTTCAAAAATTTGAAGGCACCAAACGGAGTCACAAAGGTAGTAAGAGATTGAGATTCCTCTGAAAGTTGCACTTGGTGATACGCCGAGTGCAAGTCAATGATGGAAAATAATTTAGAGGAACCAATGTTGGTCAACATCTCATGAATGTGTGGCAAGGGATGGCACTATGTTCTGGTTGAGAGACCTCAAGTCCACACACAGCCTGAGGTCCCCAGTTCTCTTCTTCGTCAAAACAATGGGAGAAACCCATTCAGAGGTATCAACGGGTGCGATAATGTTCTCCTCCTTGAGCTTATTCAATAGGATTTTAAGATCTTCCCTTATACTTAATGGCACGGGCCTAACTTTATGAACCACCGGTAGGTCATCTTTCTTAAGCTTGATTCAGTGTTCAAACCCAGAGACTGCGCCAACTACATCTTTGAAGACATTAGAATAAACTTCAAACAACTTGGCCACTACATTAGCATTGAGGCCCATGTATAACATATCTATGGGTGGCTCTCCCAAAACAATGGGTGGATCCTGCCCAGGGCGTAGAATGATTCCAAGCTCGGCAAGGTCCTTCCAATCTACAATATCGCTTTCCTTAACTGCCACGTAGACCTTCGTGGTGAAGGACCTCCCCAAGCACTCCACAGAAGACCAAAGGAAACCAAGAAGGTCAATATTTTGCTCTCCAAACTCTTTGGGATTTATGTCAGGGGGAAATGGGACTGTTCCAGTAGGCCAAGCGTTAAAGAAAGTGATAGCCAAAATCGTAACAGGCGCACCAGAATCAGCCATGACATGCACATGCTTCCCATCAATACATGCATCCACATAAGCTTGATAAGCTTCTCTGAACTTACAGATACAACAGGAAGGTCTACTGTTGAAAGTACATTAGAAACTTTGGAGGTGTTCTCACGCAGCTCACTCTCAACATCCTCAAGATTCACACTGCTAATTCTAACTTTGTTGTTGTAATTACCCACAGCAGCCGTTCCTCTACACACTCCCTGAAAGTGACCCAAATTCCATCATTTGTTGCACCTTTTGCCAACAGCGGGACAAGAAGGATTGTTACCAATGTGGCTTCTAGAACCACATCTATAACATATTTACTGCCCACGAGTTTGCTGACTCCTCAGAGCCTTCCTGTCGTTAGCAGGTTTATCCGTAACAGCACACACAACTTCTTCATTTACAATTGAACCCACAGACGGTTGTGATTGCACTGCATAATTCGACAATACTTTCGAAGTAACCATAGATCTTTCAATACCCTTAGCCACATCTAAAGTTTCTGCTAAGGTGAGATTACGACAAGTGTGGAAACGCTTTAAGATTTTTTTAGAGAAACAATAGAATACAAACTGGTCTTGTATGTAAGTGTCAACATTGGGTTCAAATTCACATTATGCTGCAAGTACTCTAAGAGTGGCCACATAGTCTTCAACAGATTCATTAGCCGATTGCTTGCACATGGCAAAGTTAAAACTCTCAAGCAATACACTCGATTCGCCAGCAAACTACTTTCTCATCCTTTCCTTGGCTTCCAGATAAGGGTCCACGGAATACCCACTGCATCTGGTACAGGAACAGGAGGGAGATTTTAAAAAACCCTCTGTGCAGCTAAGCCTAGATGATTAAATAATAAAGCCAATTTTCTGGTAGGAGTGTATTTGTCAGCATCTATGGCAGCCAAATAATTTTCTAAAATTCTGAGCCCTTCTTCTCATTTAATTTCCGGTCTGCCAGGCTTTGAAAGAAACGGTGGAGGTTGAATCACTCCTTGTGCATAAGCCATTTAGAAGCAACACAATAAAGTAAGTATGAACAAGTTCAAAGCAGCAAATTCCCCAAGATGAGTTTCAGAATCAAAATACTGTCTCACACGGTAAGATAAAAACAAGCCTCTGTAATGGATGAAAACAGGTCAACCAGAAACTGTAACTTGCCCAGAAGAACTCATAAACTCCGTAGTAATGACGTCGTTGCTCTGCAGGGGTGCGAGGAAGCTTCAGCACAGCGGTAAGTGAGAACGTTAAAGCAAGAAATTAAACTGGTTGCCGGGAGACGCAGTAAAACAAAACTGCTGACCTGAGTAAAACTGGCCGCACGCCGATGTGACGACCTGACGTAGCATTCGATCAACAAAACGCAGCCAAATTCCCTCTGGAGGTACTCCGTCACAGGACGACGTACCACTGTGACGTGGAGACCAGGAAATCAGGCAGCTCGAGGGTGCAGCAAAATGGATTCCAGACGCGAGCCACACGAATCCTATTGCGCGCCTCACGACAGTCCCCAAACTCACCACCAGGCCCCAACTGGTCAAGGGCAGCTGACCAGATGAACTCAAGGTGGACTCCTGGGGAAACAGCTATGCAGAGAAGGCAGAGTGGGACATCACTGGAAGCGGCGATCCGATCAGCGCGGAAGCAGGGAGAGAAGCGTGGCACTGCGGTCGGTGGGTCAGGAAAATTAACCCCACTCCTGGTACCAAATGTGGAGGGGTGAAATACTTCCAGACGCAGGGAAGTTGGTTGTTAAAAGGAGACTTTATTTCCAGAAGATACGAAGACCCACGACGGCGAGCTCCCTCTCTGTCCAAGTCAAGCAGGCAACTGCCTAACCGAGAGATCGAACTGTGACAGGGCTCGCAGTCAGAGTCATAAAGGAAAACAGAATGTGAAGCACTTCAAATGTATACAGATCACGAGCAATGAAAACATAAGAATGAAACCAGGAAGGAATACCACAATGGTTCTAGGATTTTGCAGCCACAGGCAGTAAGGGAATCTGCGGGTCCCTCTAATTTGATTACAAGGTGGCACATTCAGTACTGTTAGCATCTCAATAGATGCCCCTGTTTCTGAAGCTGCCTAGTGCAGAACTCTCCTGGGCTGCAGCATCTCACTCTCAGCCATCTACAAGCACCTCTTTTACAGCTTATAAAAGGCTGAAGTTGTGACAGTTGCTTATGTATCAATAATGGGAAAGGGGGGGTATGCTGCAAGACAATAGAAACCCCGCAGTGTCTCTGAGTGAGCAGCTTGGCAGGAGGCCTAATTGCAGGACAAACCCACAGAATGTGTCTCCTTGAAACTGGGACCATAGTAGGAGGTCCCCCTCCCGTGGGCATTGCATCGCTACCCTATACCAGCAAGCACCAGGGGAGGAGGCCCCATCCCATGGGCCCAATTGCAACGTGACACCTTTCTTTCAATTGGAAAGGCAGGGGACACAAGAGGACCTGTGTACTACCATGGCCTGGCTGTGGCATCCTGGTGTGGGCCCCAAGTTGGTGGGGTGAGTGCGGTGCCCTGGGCAGCTGCCCACACTGCCCATGCCAGACTCTGCCCCTCAAGCTCATTCTTGCAGGCTCCTGCTTTCTCCCTTTGTGATGGTTTTTCAGTCTTTCTTTTCCTCCTTTATTCCGTTTCTGTTTTTCTCTCTCTTGATCTCGGGAAATGTTTGATGATGAAAAATAAATGCTGGTCCCTAAAAATGAGTGCTGCTGGCCCCTACCGGCAACCGCTGGCTCAAATCAAGCACTGGCCATAGGCTTTGACACAACGCTCGAAAAAGGCCCAAAGATTGTGGAACGTCACCCCCACTAGCCCTACAGTTTCAGAACATTGATGGCTATGCACTGCTCCTTAATAAGTAGATACAGTACAAGGTCATATTTTGCGCTTAACTGGCTTCTGAATTAAGACAAAAAAAAATTAAAAGTTCTAGTGCCCGCCAGCCAGGATCTGAAGTACAAACAGACACAAAATTACAATTTACATGTGTGCTCCTACTTTCAGATACATTACTTGGGTCCATATTTACTACAGGCTTGTGTTGCCCTCGTGTGATGCACAGTGATGCAAGGCAAAGCAAGCCCTTTGGTGAGATTTACTATGCCACACAGAGCCACCTTGCGAGGCTCTGTGTGGCATAGTAAATCAGGAGTAATGCAAGGCAGCGCAGGTTGCTGCCTTGCGTTACTCTGAATTGGGAACGCTTTCCTTTGGTGGAGAATCCACCTATGGTTTTTGGTGCATTCCAAGATAACAATAGTAAACCATAGAATGTGTCAAAATTCTGTGCTATCCCAATGGAGGTGTAACAAAGAGAAATGTGTGTATTTCTCCTTGTTTTTAGGTCGAGCCTGAGCCAGCACGCATGCACTGCTCTGGCGATCTGCTGTAGTGGAGTAGGGAATAGAAGCCCCGCCCACTCTCCGCCCATATTTGCCATTGGCTTGTGTCATTGTCCGTCCTAAATGCTGGCTTCTGATTTGTAAATAGGCTTGTTAGTCCCTCCTTAGTACCGCCTCCTCTTCATTTGTCACCTCCCATGGCGACTGGTCCCTTTACTTCGGTTGTTGCACGGTACATATTATTTAGACTGTGAGCACTATTTTCTTTATCCAGTTTCTCTTACTGCAGGCACGACATACTTTGGTGCCTTCATTACAACCCCGCCCTCCCTCCCATTGTCGTGCCTTCTTTACCCCCCCCCACGCCTGCCAAGTCCAGATGGCTTGTCAATGTAGCGCTTGTTTTGGGTTCGTGGCGCTGTGGGCACCTGCTCGGTTACTGTGCTGCATTGGTAGCCCAGGTCACCGACAGCCCCGGGGACTAAAGGCAGTTGTTCCAGGACCCTGCCTCGGATCTGAAGCCTGGTGCAGCTTCATAGCATCTTTTTTTTATTAATAACTCTTCGGCCCGACCCTTTGTCCGAAGCTCCGAGCCGCTTCCTTCCTGAAGTGGCCGCAGCGCCCTCATGGACACACTTCTGCCTATTAGCGCGCCTCTTTCCTTTCATGTGCTCTTTCTTATATGATGCAGAGTGCGTCTCGACTCTGCCTCGTTCGCTTTTCTGTGGCTGATGGCGGCGGCGTTCACCTCTAGCTGCTTTCTGTCGGCCCTATCACGGTTTCAAGCCAGGTCCCTTGCCGGAACAGAGCGCTGCGAACTTAGGTGTCCATGTGCTTCACCAAGCGCTCCTATGTGGGAGGTTATATCTCGTGGCAGCTTTCCTTTTCCATTTCCTGCCTCAGTTTGTGGTTGACGGTCTTTTGGGAGGTTTCATAAAAGCAAGTGCTGCAAAACCCAAATGTGACATGGAATACCATAAACACGGTTTACACTGTTTACTCATGCGTCCATTAGGTGGGTTACTTGCTGCCTTCAGTCAGGCATAGGCAGTTTTAACTTTAATATCGACCTCATACAATAATAAAACATAAAATACAAATACATACAGGCATAGAGGGACTTTGTCAGCCTCATTGTCCATTGGTCTGTTCAGCTGTCATTCTCATGTTGGTTCCGCCCACTCCAGCGTGGGTACTGGGTCAGCTCACTTCAGCCATTGGCTCTCTTGCACCGAGTTTTGTTCTTACACGTGCGTCTAAAATTGTGTACTTCAGTGAATGGGCTGGTGGGCCAGGAATTCACAAAGCCAGCGTTTTTGTGTTTTTGTTTGTGAACATTGTTTGTTGAAACTGTCCTCTGGTTACACTAATTCAACCCCAACCGTATCTTTTCTGTGCTCTAACAATAACCAGATTTCCAGCGATCTGCTTTGAAACCGAGGAGTTCATACAACTGTGGTAAGTGCCCTTGCCTGCCAGGAAGTATCCGACTCTTGTCTGTTAAAATAATTTGAAATCAAGGCTGTAGTGTGTAAGTACTTCTGAGGTGCCATGCAGTGAGTTGAAGAGGAGCATCGTTTCTCCCTAGGGATGGAAACCTTGAAGTACATGCTACTCTCACTCCACAGGCCTCTGTGTGCCCTCTCTCCCTGGGGATCCAGCTGCAGGTGGGCCAGTTCCTGTGTATTGTGAGCTGCTCTGGCAGTGTTCACCTTTCTCCTCCACCTGCACCCAGCTGGGGAAGTGAGGAGTTTCTGTAAATCTCTGTAGGGCCCCTTCATTTTGTTTTGCCTGTTGACTTTTTCTCTCTGGTCCCTATCCTTTGTCCTGGCCTTCCTCAGTCAAGGGCCTCTGGTAGAAGTCCTACCCACCTAGGGTGAAGTGACCCTTCTGTGGAAGCCAAGCGGAGATGGACTGAAGGACTGGATGCTCCTCTCCAGGGTATCGATTGACCTTCAGACCCCTCTCGACCGTGCTTGAACAGAAGGGTAGTACAAGGAGTAAAGATGTGCTTTTACATCCTAGTCATGCTGTGAAATCGCTCACCCTGAAATGCCACTTGTGTGCGCAGACTTTCAGAATGTGCCCATAGTCATTACTTGGCACAGGAGCTTTGTTTTATGCCAGCACCCGGTTCCTTGTCGTTGCTTGTATGTCCTGTTCCTTTTGTTACCAATACTCCACTTTTGTGGCTGAAATACGTGCCCGGCCTTCACCGACGGACTCTTTCCACCTGATTCTGAGCTGGCTCAGGTCATGTTTTGGTTCAGCCTCAGATGTGGTTTTTAAGCCCTTCTTTATTTCTCCTTTTTCAGAAGTGCTCATTCCTTGTTGAGGCCACCTTCCTGTTAATATTAATTTTGAAAAGCTGAGTTATCTTGCTCAAATTTTTGTGGGTGGCTGCTAGTAGCCTTCAACCAATTCTCGCCCTCTTACTTCGCGTGTCCCCTCCTGTGTGTCCCCTTGAAGTTTACAGGTGGCTTCTGATCTGGGCTTCATCTTCGAGGTGGACACACATTGATGGTCTCATGAAGAACTGTCTAAATTCCTGTCTACTGTTCATGTTTCTACGCTCCCTATCCAAAGAGTTCCATAAGGTAGATGCAGGAGCCCATATTATCTTCTAGGTGGAAAAGGGTGGTGGTCTACATGGACACTGCCCAGAATTCCACCTAACTGAACTGCAAAGAATACAAAACACTGCTGCTCTTGTAAAAATGAGTCCTTCCTCACATCTGAAATTGGAGGTGCGCGAGCCAAGAAGTGAACAGGGAGAACCGCCGAGCAAGTGATCTGGCTTGGCTCAAAGAGCCTGAGCCGAGCCATTGACTCATTTAGCATGTGCTCCCTGCAATAAACAATTATAAAAAAATTATAATCTCTTCAAAATTGAACAAAACGTGTCTTTTTTTGAGCATGTAAAAGCGTTTCACCTTTCAGATTTAGTTAATGCTTGCGAGGCATTTATTAAAAGTGATAGTTTTTAGGTCGAGCAAGGGCAGCGAATGCGCTGTTCTGCGAGACATGCTGTATTGGAGTATAGAATAGAAGCCCCGCCCACTCTCCGCCCATATTTGTCATTGGCTTGTGTCATTGTCCTTCATAAATGCTGGCTTCTGATTCGTTAATAGGCTTGTTAGTCCCTCCACAGTACCGCTTTGTCTTCATTTGTATCCTCCCATGAGGACTGGCCCTTTTACTTCGGTTGTTACACGGTATGTCTTTTTAGGTCTGTAAGCACTATTTTCTTTGATGTTTTGTCCTACTACAGGCACGACATGCTTTCCTGCAACAGTGCCGCTTTGCTTGCACCTTATCATCTAAACGTTTTGGCAGCACGGCACGCTATAACTACAGCGGCCGCACGCTTTTATTTTATTTTATATAATAACTCCTTTGCAAAGAAAAAAACAAAAGTAAAAACATTGTTCTTTTCAACGCTAAAAGCTCTAAATGCGAGACCTATTGCATTGCAAAGGCTTGTTTCCTTTTTCTACATGTACTGCATTCTTCAGTTCACATAGAAAGATGACACATAGAAAGAGGAAAAAGCTTCATAGGATTGTTTTTGTGCAGGAAGGTGTCCCTTTCTACGCAAAAGCAATCCTGACTGCAACCCAGGCACCCTTCCACCATGGTGCAAAGGTGCCTGCATTGGCGCTTGGCAGCCACTAATCCACCATCACATAGAGAGAGCAGGAATGCAGCATATCTTAGTAGATATGGCGCATTTCTGCCCTCTCTATTTGACGCAGCACAGAAAGTAGTCTTGCTGCATTGTGCTGCGTCAAATGTTAATAAATCTGCCCCTTTGTGTCTATATTCACCTCAGCACATTTCCAATATGATCCGTGCCGCATCCCCTCCTTTCCAATGTGCCTGGAAGAGCCGACAACAGGATTCAGTGCTTGGTTAGTCATTATTGTCCAGTGTTCATAAAATACGAATACAATAAAAGTGCAAGAATGCTTACAGAATGTACCCAGAGCCCAGCTTCGAAAATATGCTATCTCTGTGAAAATGTGATAACAGCAGTTTTATAGTGACTGCTCAAAACGTTGCCAAATAATGCAGTGACGTTTTAAAACACCAAGGCCGACATATGTGCGGTATAATGCTTCGGCTGGACACACAAACACCGTTCACTGCTATGCAAGAACTTCCCAAGACTGTGCTAAAAACCTCGGGCTTGATCCAAAATAATCCCCATCAGAGCTGCTATTTATATAAATAAATGAACATCCAGCTGATATTCCTGCAGTGTGTCTGGAAACTTCCAAACCAAATAGTAGAGTCCTGTTTTTTCATAGAAAACACTTAAAATCTGTGTCAAGCATGCTGAGCACCCCAGGATGCTTAGATATTATTAACATGACATACCATGTGTTAATAACATGGCACAGCAGGATAAAGCTGTACAACAATTTGGTTTGTTTGGTCAAATAAGGAAATCTAAAATTAGGTCCCGGTTTCAAAGACAAGTATTAAGCCATTAAATAAGCAAGCAAAGCAGGCTTGTGCAAGTGACCGGGCTCTCACTTGCTGTTTGCAAGTTCCTAATTCTCCTCACATTAAAGGTTCCACTTTGTGCTGCTGGGTCTCTCCAAAGGCAAAAGTTCTGAAAAGTTGCACTGGTTGCGAGAAAGCGTGTGTACCTCATCCTGCAAGTTGCAGACCACTTGACATGGCAATGATGACACAGGAAGAGGAAGTTGCATCCAAGTCAGGCTGAAACGCACATTGGCTTCACCTCTAGGCGGACATAAGAATAGTTCTGGGGAGAGAAACTACAATAGTACATAGGGAGGAGGAGGGGCATTGCAGAGAATCTGATGCTGGCACAAGATCAGAGGCGCTGAGGCAGGATCTTTAAACTCGCATCTTTGGAACGAGTTGTCACGTCATGAAAAATCACCCGCCAGGGAGTACTTGCTTGACTCTCTAAAGATACTGGGACTGTCTGACCTTTGGGCAACCTCTACAGACCACCAGAGTTTTAAAAAGATCGTAACAAAGGTAACAAAAAGGGTATCCTTCTTAGAAGACAAGGAAACACTGGCTAAAAGGGCTCATGGCTGGACAATACTCAGCGACTATAAAATTCTTAAACCGCAACCTTACCTGAAAACAGGAGTAAAACTGCGGGTAAAAGAAAAATTCCTAAAGCTTCGCTTTGGTATCTTGCCAATCCTCCCACACCTCCCGCCATGGAAAAGGAGACGAGGTGTGCAGTCCTGCCATCTATGCAACAAAGGAAACGAGGACCTTGTGCATATCATCTGCATTTGCCCCATCTTGAAGGACATAAGAGGGACCTTACTTCAACCAATATTTAAGCAGAGCGGCATCAGGACCTGTAGGCAGGCAGTGAAACTGTGCTTTAATCAGGCTGAAACACAATTAAACTCACAAAATATATTGACATAGTGTCAGAGAGACTTAACCACATATTGCAAGCAGACATTAAATAAAACAACCGTGCCTGGTCTCTATCCTTGCATAACTTGGCAATAAACTCGCCAGCCTACCTGCGCCGACCCACAGGCACTTTAGATCTGATGAATTGCACAGCCTCGAACTTTAACACAATGTATAATGAGGGATAACATGAAGTATTATGATGGTTTTCTACTGCTGTTATTTTTGGCAAAAGTTTGAGCTAGTTTACTTACTTGATGTATTGGCATTTTAGACCCGACGAATTGCACAAGCCTCAAAAAGTGAATTACATGTTGCACAACGATGTTTTAACTGATGAATAATGATGGTTTTTACTGTTCTTTAACTCGGTAAAGCTTTTGATAGCTCACCTACAATTGAAGGACATGCACTTTAGAACTGATGAACTGCATAAGCCCCGAGATGATAATTTTAACATTATGCATAAGTTGGGTTTTAATGTTGTTTACCTTGGTAAACCATGTGAATGGAACTGTTATTGCTACGCATATGCAACGGTTTTAATTAATCATGCATAAATAAATAAACTTGAAACTTGATGCGCTCAGGGATGGAGACAGGCGAGGGAAACATTTCTGTCTCACTTGAGCACAATGATGAGACGTGCTGCAGCACAGTTCTAAGTTCTAAGGGTGACCCATCAGCATTGTAGGATGCTCATGGGAGGGACTTAAAGAGTCCCAGCCCCCTACATTAAGTGCTGGTGGGGCTCACTGGCACCCACTAGCACAAAATAGCTACTGCAAAGAAAGATTCCGTGACTGTATGGATAAGATCGCCTCTTGGATGCAGTCCAACTGTCTCCAACTAAACACAAGCAAAATGGAGATAGCGCTCATAAACCTGGGAATCTTGGTAGATGAAAACCTTTCCATGAGGGAACATGCGAATGCCATCGCATGTTCATGCTTTGGAGGCATGCACCTCCTCAAGAAGGTTTTCCAGTGGCTACCATTGCAGACAAGGAAATCCCTAGTCCAGGCCCTCATAATCAGCTGCCTGGACTATGGTAATGCGCTAATGGTCGCCATGAATAAAGGGCTGATTTCCAAACTTCAGGTGGTTCAAAATAATGCGCCACGACTAATAGGTCATCTTCCACCTGGACCTCAGAACCCATTCTCAGAACACGTAATTGGCTGCCCATAAAAAAGCGCGCGGTATTCAACTTCTCTGTTTAGTCCATAAAGCCCTATATGGAAGTGGGCCTCCTTATCTGCAGGGTAAACTGCAGTGGTATGCCCCCATTCAACATGGAGTCTTAGATCCAGTGGGAAACTTCTGTTACTTCCTCAGTGTATTTGCACCACCAGGTATGGTGGACGTTCATTTTGACATTTAGCCCCCCAGCACTTGATTCTACTTCCGCTGCATCTACATGCATGCACGGATTTTAAACAGTAAAAAAAATCTCTTGAGACCTGGCTCTTCTAGTCTCTGATATTTTTTCGCTTTGGGCCTTCAAAACCTTTGGAGAGGCAATAGCGCTGAGAGACGCCATCTGGGGTGATACATGCGCGTTATAAGCAAACATAACATAACATAACTGCTGTGTACCTTTCTGTAATCTGAGGCTGCAGAGTCGGTCCTGCAGGAAGGAAGCACTCTAGTTTTTCTCCCTTGTACACCAACACTACAACTGCAAACACAGCTATGACATGAGCAGCAGAAGGTTACAGTCACAGCCTGGGTTTGCTTCCTGACCCATGCTGAGCAAATGCTAGTCAGTAGCAGTCAGTTTGGCGGAGCAAGATGGAAAGAGAACAACCTACAGAGAGGGCATGAACTAGTCGTAAAGATTTTGTACCAGATACTGCTCTTTGCATAACTATCATTTCATAGTTTTAGGGGACAAACTTAAACTCAGGCAAAGGGAGTAGCCCAGGAAGTTAGAATGCATAGACGGTATGACACTCATTAAAGCATTACGCAACAGAGTACACGAACAACCCATAGACCTAAGGCCGATGTGGGTACAATTATATAAAAGACAGGAACTTCAAAATTTCATTCACGAAAAGAAATCAGCAACTTAGAGTAATATATTTAATATGTTTTCAAGAGCAATACAAATATTGATGGAGCAAGCAAAGACCTTGCATACAAAAAATAACTAGCCCAAAGAATTTGTGTATAAGCACAAAAAACGCCGACCAATAATTTTACCAACAAGTTAGTAAATTAGTATATAGTAATATGTGCTCAGTGTGATAAAGTGAGCACATGGTGATGGTGAATAAAATAACAGACCATAAAGCTGATCAACACAAATAAAGCAGTGACAGACTATATACAAAATAGTTGCAGACGGCAGCAGTACTAATGAGGTTTGTCGAAATAAATGCATTTGCTCGCGCCTCGCAAATCATTTCACAAAAGTATTTATGCTATATTCGTCGACGTCGTTTCGAACCTCTTGAGGGCAAAGGGTCATCATCAGATTGTATTAGACAAACTGAGCATACATCGGAGCCTATGTCCCTAAAAAGTACAAAAAGAAGGCTTGAAATAGAATCAGGTCAGAACAGCATCGTAGAGAACATAAAGCATGGTCTAAAAGGTAGAAGTACCTTAAGCTTCATAGAGGGTAATGAATCCCTAGAAGAAATACACTGATAACAAAATGAATGAAAATAAGAAACTATGAGAAAATAGTAAGGTAAATGTGCAGAGGTGAACACACGTGTACACGTTCTAAAACACTCACAAGAGAAGTGACTTATGAAGTTGCAGTGGGGGTAACCAGTAGAATAAGGTCCAAGTGGTCCTCGGTTAAACCAATTTATAAAGCTTACACGATAAAATTAATTTCTATGATCTCCTGTGGTGCTCAGGTCTGGTTATTGTATCTAACATTACATCCCGAGCTGCAGGAAGCACGGCCCCCTAGGAAACCACTGTATTTGAAGATACTCCTATGGATTTGGGGCTTAAATCAACTAGGTTTGCACCTTTCATTCATCTACTGTGCTTGGTTTTTAAGATTTCGAGAACAGATAATATTAACTTATTTCCATTAATTTATAAGGAATTGGTCCACAACATAGGGCCCGATTCCGATGTCGGTCGGACGGACTCGGTCAGGAACTGTAACCGACCAACCTCCTGTCGTCGGTTACAGACCTGCAAGTAGGATGCGAACGAACCCTGTTCGGTCGCAATCCTATACTTAACAATGGGAGCATGCATTCCGAACGGAATGCATGCTCGCATTGTTAACTGCAGAAGTGCAGTTCGTCCCTGCACCCTGTGGCAGGCACCTCAAGGTGCCTGCCACCGGGTGCAGGGATCAACAGGGGGGCACCATAGGTGCCCCCTAGGCCGCCATTCGGCGGCCTCGCACCCATGGGGGCCCTACTGGGGGTCCCCAAAGACAGTTTCCCACTGCCTTTTTGTTCCAGAAAGACCAGCACAAAAAGGCCGTGGGAAACTGCCATTGTACTCCCTCGGCTGGAAAGAGGCAGCCGGGGGAGTACTGAAGGGTTTCCAGATGGCAGACGGGCTCTCCGAGCCAGTCGTAAGCCATCCGGAAAACCGAGTCGGATTCCTTTCCGACCGAGCCCATCAGAATGGCAAGGTCAGAAAGGAATCCGAACGGTACATTCCAATGCGGGCAGGAGGGCTCCGACCGACGGTCGGAGCCCTTCCTGCCCGCATCGGAATCGGCCCCATAGTTGGGATCTGAATATGTATCTAGCATTCTGTATCCTGTCTTCTGTATTATGTATTCTAGCCTTCTGTATTGTGTCTTCTGTATTATATATTCTAGCATTCTGTACCTTGAAGTGTGAAACTGTCTTCTGCAATGAAAGTGTGACCTCTAGAATGTGTTCTGAATTAATAAAAAGGAGATAGATGAACTGTCTAGAGACAACGATCGCTCAGCAATTCAGTCAACTCTCTGATGTGCTACATTCTAACTTCACAGACGTGTCCCTATTCTTAATTACCTGGAAATGCTCAAGAACCCAAAGTTATGGAGATAATAATGCTGCAGCGATGTACCAATAGAATCAAAAGCTATAGAGAAAAAAAAGGAGAGTATCCTGATAAAATACGATTTACACAATTTTAAAATGAATGTATTTTGGGCACAGCACATAAAACAGTACATAATTTAAAAGCAACAACGACTTTCGTATGTTACATTTCACAACTTGTGAACATAACATTTATATTTGTAAAACGCACATCTCCCAAGGGCATCTTGGCACTGAATAACAGATGTTTATTGTTACCCAACTCAATGGTACTCATTTTATCGACCTCAGAAGGATGAAAGGCTGAGTGGACCCACCGGGATTTGAACCTGTCGAACACAGGCTCCTACAGTGGACACATTAGTCCACTAATCCATCAGACCTAGAATAACTTACAAAAGGTCACACATCACCCAGCACCTGAAGGACCTCCACTGGCTCCCTGTCCAGAAGAGATGCCATTTCAAGCTTCTGACCCACGCCTACAAAGTCCTCCATGACCAAGGAGCAGCCTACACGAACTACCGCCTTCATATCCACAGACCGACCAGGAATCTCCACTCATACGCCCTCGCACAGATACCACTTATACGCCGCTGCCGCTCCAGAGGACGCTCCTTCTCCCACCTTGCAGCCAAAGCCTGGACCACCCTCCCCTTCACCTCTGCACTGCACCCTCGCTGACCTACTTTAGGAATGGACTCAAGACCTGGCTCATCAACTACCGCACAGCGCCTGGATACCCTCTGGGGTGATTAATTGCGCTGGTCTAGTACGACTTGATTTATTGATCACACAACCCCTTTATGTGCCCTGCATCCTCTAAAGGCAGCCACATGGACTACATTTTCTCTAACTGACAACCTATTAGTGCACACAGGCTTGGCGATCCTGATTTTTGGACTTTAGAAATAGAAAATAATAGAAAAAAAGCTCCCTCGTACAATCAATTGTGTTTAATTTTTAAACTTGGGTAAGTGGATAGACCGCAGACTAATGATCCAGCCATCTCTGACTTTTTAATACTTTCAAGCCCTCCCCAAAACACTCTTTAACACTGAATTCTCAAAAGCAACCTAAAGCAATGAATTTATACCAAACCAAGCTAAAGCAATTCCTTGAGTAAAGTTCTACTTTCCAACTAAGGGGCCGATTCCGATTTCGGCCGGAAGGGCACTGAACAATGGTCGGAGCCCTTCCGACCGAATCGGAACGTGCCGGCCGGATTCCTTTCCGACCGAGCCATTCCGATGGGCTCGGTCGGAAAGGAATCCGACTCGGATTTCCGGATGGCTTATGACGGGCTCGGAGAGCCCGTCCGCCTTCTGGAAATCCTTCAGTACTCCCCCGGCCGCCTCTTCACGACCGAGGGAGTACGATGGCAGTATTTCACTGCCTTTTCGTGCCGGTCTTTCCGGCACGAAAAGGCAGTCGGTAACTGTCTTTGGGGGCCCCCAGTAGGGCCCCCATGGGTGCGAGGCCACCGAATGGCGGCCTGGGGGCACCTATGGTGCCCCTCTGTTGATCCCTGCACCCGGTGGCAGGCACCTTGGGGTGCCGGCCACAGGGTGCAGGGATGAACTGCACTCCTGCTTTCCACAATGCAAGCATGCATTCCGCTCGGAATGCATGCTCCCATTGTGTAGTATACTGAGTGCGACCGAACAGGGTTCGGTCGCATCGTACTTGCAGGGCCGTAACCGACGACAGCAGGTCGGTCGGTTACGGCTCCTGACCGATGTCGGACGGACCTGAGTCCGTCCGACATCGGAATCGGCCCCTAAGTTGGGTGTAATTCAATTCAGGTTTTTTTTCTGTAGTGGAGAGTAAATCGTTCCATAAAAGTTAAAATGGGCTGAGTCACTTTTTGAAGTTCTCTCACCATTTCAGCTTTGATGTATAATGATGAAACTTGCCATGCCAAACCCAAATTGGATAAACTTTTCTTTTGAAATTTTTCATGCATATTTTTTGAATGGCGCAAAAGTTCTTAACAAAACAAAAAATGCCATTCCAATTAAAACACTTACCTAACCATAACTACACAGTTGCAACCTCTGCCTGTAATATATGTACATGCATACATAAGTATGTGGATGTGTATGTGTGTTTATTTGTGTCTGGTGAATCAGCTTAAATTGCCTCTAGGCAAGACTTCAAAAATGAATTAAAACTAAAATTCTCTAACATGTTATATTGGTTGCACTCATAGTCTATAAATTAAGGGAGGGATTTACTAAGATTTTGTGCCGTGTTTGTGTCACAAAAGTGATGCGACGCGGAGCAAAATCTTATTTTCCTAATTAACTTTCCAGCCCTAAACTAGTTTAGCTCTGGAAATAACGTAAAAGTAATGCGAAGCAGCGCTTTGCGATGCTTCGCATTACTTTGCGCCATGGGGGCGTACCAAGGGTGGTGCATGGGGGTTCCCATGCAACCACCCAAGGTTTCTCACGCTAAACCCAATTGACTAAAAACAGTAAATAGGGTTTAACGTGAGAAAACGGTGCCCTTTTCAACTAGGCGCAAGGTTGGAGAAATGCTTTAATTTCTCCTTCCTTTTCTGACTTTGCATGCGTGCTGCACTGTGCAGCACGTATGCAAAGTGGGAAAAGCTTTGCATCATGCCTAGCCTAGTATTTTGTACAGGGAGGGTACCCTTCCTGTACAACATCTATGCTACACTCATGCACACCCGCTAGCGCTACGGCGCTAAGGTATGTGCATGGCACACGGCAGCTGAAATCAGCGCCAGCGCAAGGGAAAGTGGAGGAGAGAGCCATACTTTTGAAAATATGGTGCTCTCCTGCTCCCTCCCTGTCGTTCAATGCAGTGCAGCCTCGTGGGAGGCTGCGCTGCATTTCGGGGAGATTTTATAATCCCCCCCTAATTTTGATGTTAGAAAGATGTTTATTGTCAAGAATCTGTAGAGTAACACTTTACCTTTCCAGGATCCTTTGATCAACTTCAATCTATAATATGATGTAATTTTATGTTACTAAGTTTTTGTATAGTTTACCTCTGCTATCCTCTGCTATTACTATTATATTGTAGAACTGATAGCTGTCTACAGAAGTTTTTCTGCATGGATAAAGGGATTCCTGCTTACTGCAGTCTGCATAGAAAGTTGATTACTCACTTCTTTAACGTGTCTCAATTTATTATTCAGTTTGAATTTTCCTTTATGTGCTTGGAAAGAGGACAATTAAATATTTGAGTACTGGCTAGACAACCATCTGGAGCCCAATTTCCCCACCATACCACGACCCCAATAAACACTTTGGGCCTAATTACGATGTCGGTCGGAGTTGTCTCCGACTGACACCGTTTTGAGGAAGGAACCACTGACCTATGGTTATGACAACCCCATTAGGATGCGACCGCATATGGTGTGGTCGCAAATTTCCATTTTTCAATAGGAACTTGTACGGCGGGCCGAAACCGCCCGCAACACAACCTCCCATTGAAAAATGGAAGTTTGTAAACATCGCTGCACAGTGTGGCAGGCTCCATAGGTGCCCCACAGGCCCAAATGCGGAGAGTCAGGGGGCTAGGGGGCCCTGCTAGGGGCCCCCAAAGTCAGTTTCCAACAGCCAATTCATGTCGGAAAGGTCGACATGGATTAGCTGTCGGAAACGGACATCATAATCCCGACTGCGAAAACGCCGCCCTTAAGGGATTATGAGAGCTTTCCGACTGGCCATGGCTGATGGGCTCCTTGAGCCCATCGGAACCACGTCGGATTCCCCCGCCAGTTTAAACTCCGACTGCAGTCATCATAATATGTTGGTTTGGACTTTAAACCTACCATGTCGGTCGGAAAGCCTCCAACCATCGTAATCAGGCCCTTAATTACTCCCTGAAGTTAGCACTTTGCAAATTTTAAGTAAGTTTACTTGATGTTTTTGTATGACCTTAAGAAATATTGATAAATAATACACGTAGTATTTGCCCTTTGTTGAGAACATGAAAATGGAAAACAATCCCAAAATTGCCTTTCTTTTTACTTTCAGTAATAGGTGGTTTAGTAAATGTTTCTATGATTCTCATTGCCAGTTACAAAGGAATAGAAATTCTGTAACATTTTCCTCATGCTTTGGCCAAACAGGCACCTATGTCCTCTTTCATGCAGTTGTGGTTTGACGTGAGATAGGAACTTGATTCATCTGATTCCTATAACCGAGTACTTCTCCTCTTTAAATGGGGTACCACTCAAGTATATTAACAATAACAAATGTCCACATGACATTCTCATTGAAATCAGTGTGAGCAATAAGGGCTGAAATATATTATCAGCAGAGAATATCAACACTCGATGGGAGGTCTCACAGATGCATCCAAATAGCGGAAAAGCAGGTGAACAATATTTCTCAAACTGCATACATGACTATTTGAGCCTCAAAATGGGAGCTTCACAGTGGAGATAAAGGAAAACACAACCATTGATAGATATACCTACCCTGAAGCTCTTGTAGGTGAGAAGTTATTCCAAACCGTAGATCAACATTCATATTTGTAGCATGATGATGTGCCCTATGCTGTGCAGCCTTCCTGTCTGAGTCTGTACCGGGTTCTAATGTTGCAATTAATGGTCTGTCAGTGATGTCCTAAGTATTCTGTGTGTCACCATTTTGTCAGATATTAGTTGTAGACAGACGCCAGTAGCTGATGCTTGAGACACTGTTTCTACAGGGGGTGATTTTAGATAATGTTCTACCTTTTTTTTGTTAAGTAACATTTTTTGATAATAATAAACAAGAATCCATACAATGAGATTAAAAGATAATGGCAACAATTAGGAGGCGAGCGCAAGTTATATTTACCCTAGGACTTGAGTTATAGTTACTTGAGATAACTGTAACTATAACTGGGGAATTTCTGTGGTTTTTAGAGTTTAAAACATTACGTTGCTACTGAGCATTTCACCTAACTATAACGTTGGTTTAATCTTTGGTTTTTCAATATATATATATATATATATATATATATATATATGACCCAGTAGAAGGCTACGGCCGAAACGCCTAGTTCTAATTTGGGGTATACATGCACCTCGCACTTTGCGTGATGATTGCTTGAAAAAAAGAGGGAGCAGTTAAAGCCTAATAAACTGCTCTTCTGAAGATTCCTGTGTGTGCCGTCCTTCTGTTATGTCCTGGAAAACGGTGTTTTGCAAAGCAGGGCGGGTCCCAGAAGCTTTCACAATATATATATATATATATATATATATATATATATATATTGATACCAATCCTGGCAGCGACGAACAGACAGGCACTGACTCCGTGAGATGATGACAAAGAAGAGGTTTATTAATCCAACAACGACCTAGACGCGTTTCGGCGGCGTACCGCCTTGATCACTACCGCGGCTCGGGCACAGAGGCACGGAGCCTACTATAGGTAATTATTAGTACTCACCTGATGGACTACGACTACCAGCATGCTAGATGACAACTAGTGTCAGCCACGCCCACTAAAGGCGGTTCCACGAAATAAATTAAGGAATAAACAGGTGATGTTGTCTGTGCCTTTGTGATTCAAGCTCATGACTAAGAGGCGTGGTGCCTCGAAACGCGTCGAGCATGGAAGCAGTTTTGGACTGAATGAGAGCGAGCTGCAGAGGCAAGACTACCGTAAGGTGAGGACAGCGTCGAGTGCTTACTTGAGCGCAAGGGCGTATTGGTATATAATATTGGAACGCAGCTGCCCGAGCTGCGGTAACAAGAGGAGCACCATTTCCGAAGTTTGGAAAGGCTGTGGAGGGCAATGTTCCCTCTGTGTGAAGCACGCTGTCCTAATGCAAAAAATAAGCCCGCACTGAAGAAGTCCCTTCCTACTAAAGGACATTAAAGCTTTTAAAATTCACAGAGGCACGGAGCCTACTATAGGTAATTATTAGTACTCACCTGATGGACTACGACTACCAGCATGCTAGAAGACAACTAGTGTCAGCCACGCCCACTAAAGGCGGTTCCACGAAATAAATTAAGGAATAAACAGGTGATGTTGTCTGTGCCTTTGTGATTCAAGCTCATGACTAAGAGGCGTGGTGCCTCGAAACGCGTCGAGCATGGAAGCAGTTTTGGACTGAATGAGAGCGAGCTGCAGAGGCAAGTCTACTGTAAGGTGAGGACAGCGTTGAGTGCTTACTTGAGCACAAGGGCGTATTGGTATATAATATTGGAACACGGCTGCCCGAGCCACGGTAACAAGAGGAGCACCATTTCCGAAGTTTGGAAAGGCTGTGGAGGGCAATGTTCCCGCTGTGTGAAGCACGCTGTCCTAATGCAAAAAATAAGCCCGCACTGAAGAAGTCCCTTCCTACTAAAGGACATTAAAGCTTTTAAAATTCACAGAGGCACGGAGCCTACTATAGGTAATTATTAGTACTCACCTGATGGACTATGACTACCAGCATGCTAGAAGACAACTAGTGTCAGCCACGCCCACTAAAGGCGGTTCCACGAAATAAATTAAGGAATAAACAGGTGATGTTGTCTGTGCCTTTGTGATTCAAGCTCATGACTAAGAGGCGTGGTGCCTCGAAACACGTCGAGCATGGAAGCAGTTTTGGACTGAATGAGAGCGAGCTGCAGAGGCAAGACTACCGTAAGGTGAAGACAGCGTCGAGTGCTTACTTGAGCGCAAGGGCGTATTGGTATATAATATATATATATATGTGGAAAAGGGATTTCCTGCGTTTCCCCTCGATTCGTCTCACCAAGATTCCAGAGGGCCACAGAAATATATATAGATACACACACACACACACACACACACACCCATATATATATATATATATATATATATATATATCTCCAAATATCGCCGGCTAATGTCATTGGGCACCTAATCATCAGCAGTTCACAAGAACTGGCACTGCCGCCTCGCCGATTCAATCGTCAGTGGAGGGATGAAGAATTGATCAATAGGGATGAGTATTGTTTCCTTAGAAATGATAATCCCAAAGTTCCAATATTTTATCTCATCCTGAGAATCCGCAAAGATTCTAAGAACCGTCCTGGTAGACCTATAATTGCAGCTATTGATAGTTTATTTGAAAATGTTTCTAAATATATTGACAGCTTCCTAAAGCCTATGGTGATTTATCTTCCATCATATATTAAAGATACATCAGATTTTCTGAAAATAATATTTGATATCCGGTAGGAAGATGATTTCCAGATGATGTGTTTAGATGTGTCATCACTTTACAAGAGTATCAGGCAGATGTTATGAGAGCAGTTTCACACTTCTTGAGTGAGTTTTACCCTTTTATTTAATATTATCAACATAATGGCATGCTGTTTAAAATGATTGCATGGTATCTGATAAGAAATATATTCCTATTCAATGAAGAGCTTTTTAAGCAACACCTTGGAACAGCGATGGGCACCTGTTTCACCCCCAACTATGGGAATCGATATATGGGCTGGTGGGAGGACCACGTGCTCAATGGGTTCAGTACATTACATTGGGCTAAGAACATCATATTATGGATACGTTGTATAGAAAATCATTTGTGATTTGCAAAGTGGCAACAGAAGAGGCAGTGGATTTTGTGAATGTGATTAACATCAATGGTTTAAACCTGAGATTTATCAGTCAGGCTAGTAAATTGGATGTAGAATTCCTGGATGTGAAAATCAGAGTGGAAGGTAATAAACTAGTGACCAAAGTGCATAGGAAGCACACAGCGAGAAATAGTATTTTACACATGCATAGTTCACACCCTGAGGCTTTAATGAACAGCAATCCATATGGTGAACATTTGCGTGCCAGAAGGAATTATAGTACACGTACGAGGAGCTAGTGAAAGAAATGCTAAGTAGATTAAAGAAAAGGCAATACTCGGATAAAATATTTAATGCAGCCAAGAGTAGGATAAGAAAATACACCAGAGAAGAGGTACTGTTTGAAACTCAAATTTAGAAAAAGGAGAAGGGTTGTAGGTGTATTACCACTTACTACAGACAACATGCCGAAATGAGGGCCATTTTGAACAAACATTGCATCTAATTAGAAATGAGCCGATAATAGACAGAGAGATGACCAGTAGACTACAAATCACCTATACAAGGTCCAAATCTATAAGAGACAGATTAGTGAGGAGTGAGGTTAAGGACATATAGAAGACCTGGTTAACACAGAGAAATGTTTTCAAAAAGCATATCAACAACATATTAACAAGAACATTCACATTTAGAAAACATTGAATTACAAGACAGAGTATGATGTATATATGTTTAGATGTCCATGCCCCTAAGTCTCTATTGGTAGTAACATCCTACAGGTGCACAAGCACATAATGCAACATCTCAGGGTGATAATAAACAAGGATTATAGTTACCTGATGGCCAGACATTTCCAAAAACACCATTATTGAAATGAGAGACTGATAACATACAGAAGATTGATCCGGTCATGAGGTAATCTAGGTGAGGAGAAAGGGAAAGGGAGTTACAGAATTGAAATCTGCTATATTTCAGAGATGGATACAAGAGAAACCTATGGTCATAATGGTGATGAGGAGATGAGGAAATGTATGTTCATCTGTAGCTTATTTTTTGCCTAGATGTAATTGGCTGCAATAGATTATATCTGTAAGGTTTTAAATGTTTCTAACGTGTCTTCCTTGGATGTATGTGCTTAAGAGTAATAAAACCAGTGGGTCTGATGGACTAGAAAAATTTGGATGAAAACATATATGTGAGATCTTGAGTAGTGTTAAGTTAATATAAGCCTACGTGGGCAGTATTAAGTGAAAGGGCTTTAAGAATAGTACACAGTTTAAAATATATTTGTGTTGTATTAATAGAGCATACATATTCTCTATGAGCATTATTTTATTTTTAAAATATGATAATTTTATAATGTAAGAAGTTGTATTCAATGCTATGTGCAGAATACCTAATTGTTTGTATAAAACTAGGTACGAGTTTAACATATACTAGCTGTTGAATTGGGGATGATTAATTCAACTGTGCACGTGTATGTTATTAATACATTATGATATGTGTTAGTAATTATAGAACAAAAGATTAACATACCTATTAGTAATGACCTGTCCTTGCCAGCGAATATAAGTGTACAGGCCAAGATGGCGACCATGTACTGTGTCTATCTAAGGAAGCATGTAAGTATTATTTCTATGTTTATGGCGCTGGGTGTTGATAAGGGAAAAACAAGATGGCGGCCGACGTCATGAACAAGGTTAGTGATAGCATAGACGTTTGTACTCTTCAGCTCTGCAATGTATATTTAATAATCAACTAGCTTCGTGAGTTACGTGCCCTTTTTTGAGATCCCTTGGTTGAAGGTAAAAAAAATATATACATATACACGTATATATATTACCCAGTGGTGATAGCCACTGGCTAGTTTTCGTTAGGATTGCTTTTCCATAGACAAGGCATTTTTTCTGTTTTGCTAATAACTTTTCTGCATTTTGAAGAACTTTCATGAAACTTTTTATAAAAAAAGGCAAATTCACCTCAGGGCCTTCTTCGAAAATTTTGGGGTGATCCATCAAGAGAAGATCGAGAAAAAGGGGGGGGGTCAAAAAAAGCTAATTTCGCCATGCATTTTCCATAGACTTCTTTAGGCAGTGCTACAGCAAAAACTGCTAAATGGAATTACACCAAAGTTAGCAGGAAGCTGACTCTTGATTCGCAGGTTGTGCTGTTTGTGATTTGGTGTAAATCCATTCAGTAGGTTTTGAGAAATTAAGTTTAAAAAATATTTCTTTATCTGGACGGTTGGGTCAGAGGGACTCCTACGAGAGTCACGCGGGAGCCCTAATTCAAAAATTGGGTCCTCTTGCTCTTTTGGTACCCTGACTCCTGTGAGAGGGAGAGCTCTGATTGACTGCCAGCAACATGAGCAAAATGTTGCTGGCAGCCATTACAGGACTCAAGGACTTAGGCCCCTGTACTGAAGTTTAAATAAAAAAATAATATAAGGGGGCAGTGTAGGTATACCCTACCCCACATGCCCTGTGGGGGTGACCCTTACAGACCCCCCAGGGCCAAAATAAAAAATAAAGGGCAATTTTTGCCGCAGTCCTGACAGACTCCGGTAGGATCTCGGACCTGAGCCCATTTTGGGCCCCATCCCCGGAACTGGGTAGATTATTTAAAGGGAGGTGGTGTGAAGCTCCCCCCTGAGCCTTTGTAGGCCCTTAAATCCCCATCCCTCGGGGGCTCATTTTTTTTTTAAAAAGGGATGGGGCCAGGCCCCCCACCCCCCCCACCCTGAGCCTGTGAACGCCCCTAGTACTCCATCCCCGGGGCCATAAATAATTTAAAAAGGAGGGGGACGTGAGAGAGCATACATACCTCCAACATGTATGCCCCCGCACAATTTAAATGTGGGCGAATCTTTGGTTTGGCGACAGCTGTGACTACTCCGTCACTGCCATAGGCAAACTTCTCCGACGGCCCAAAGGAGTATGGGCCATCACTGCCAGGCAAACTCTGGAGGTGAGGAACAGTGAAAACCAAATAATGCTCCCTCCGCCATGGGAGAGGACTCCCATGGTGGGGAGCATTGCTTTTTTATTTTCAAAAAGAAAATTCTGTCTCTGGATTTTCTTTTTTTTTTTACATAAACAAACACTGTTTGATGCAGGATTGCATCATGCTAGTGCAGGCTTGCCCGAAACAACAAGATGCATTGACAGGCACCGCTGTGATGGCTGTCCCTGTCAATGCTTTATAAATGATCACATGCTTCGCTGTCATTTATAAATTAGATAGGCAATCCCTCCGTCATGGGGACGGAGTAATTTACTCAGTCCCCATAGCAGAATGGCAGTCGATCCGTCTATATATAAATTTGGCCCTTAGTCTAATCCTAAAATAGCCTTGTGGTGTTCCTGGGGTCAATGCAAATATGTAGGAGAAAAATAAAGTCAGTAATCTCACATTTCATAATCTAAAAGGGGAACCTATGTGAGTAGAACTCCAGAGCTACGCTACTGAAACAAAATGGTGAATGGCACTCGAAACTGTGAGCGTTGCCCTTTTACCACTAATGTCATACAAGTATCATAGGAAAGCAGGTTACCTAAATTACTGTCTCACTGGATATACCAACCTTGAGATATACTATAATTTTTAGGTCGAGCCTAGCAGCAGCGCGCATGCGCTGTCCGCTCTGCGAGGCATGCTGTATTTGGGATGCACTAGAAGCCCCGCCCACTCTCCGCCCATATTTTTAATTGGCTTGTGCCATTGTGCTTCGTAAACGCTGGCTTCCGATTTATTATGAGGCTTGTTAGTCCCTCCTTGGTACCGCCTTGTCTCCTTTTGTTACCGCCCATAAGCCTGGACCTTTTACTGGTGTTGTTACATGCTCTGTTTTATAAGTTGGTGAGCACTATTTTCCTTAATGCTCTTCCCCTATTCCACCCACGACATTATAGCATGCTGCACGCTTACTACTGTATTTATTTAAATTACTACGCAGTCCGCTTTAACTATAGCGGCCGCACTTATTCACTTATTTAATTTACGGCGCGGTCCGCTTTCACATTAGCAGCCGCGCTTATTTATTTTATTAATTAAAAGCGCGGGCCACTTTCACTTCAGCAGCCGCGCAGAACGTTTCTTAATTATTTTATTTTTACTTTGTGTGAAAGCGCACTATATGCGCTTCCACGTTAATATTGCCCGTGCCCCTTTGTCTAGGCGCTGCTCACTGTAACCTGAATACCGTGAGCGGCGTCTAAATAAATGGGCACGGCCAACATTAAAGTGCTCTCGCATTTGCGAGAGTTTGAGCTATTGGCATAACAATGCCTTTTATATATGTGTTGGGTTTAAAACACATAAATAAAAGGCATTGTCATTTACAATGACAATCGCTTAAAGGCTCGCAAAAGCGAGACCTATTGCATTGAAAATGCTTCTTCTTTGGTGCGAGCAGAAAACTCAGTTGGGCTCTGCGGCCTCACACAGCTGCGGTCATTTTGCACTCCACTTGATCACACCCCCATGATTGACTCCCTTTAACTTTAACAAATTACCAACAATGAAGTTGCCAGTATTCTGTCATCACCGCTGGCTTGCAATTTTTGGCTCCTACAGTGGTGATGAGGATGTGTTTGAGCTATGAGTACTGAGCAGAGGCCCACGTCATTAAGGAGAAGCAAAGCTGCAAGCAGTTTTGACTCCACCAGCACTTTTACCATCCGGGGATCCTGAAGGCAAAGCAGGAGACACAGCAGGACAAAATAGCAGTGGTATGGGTAGACGCAGGAACGCTTGGCAGTGGGTCTGACTATGAAAAGTGAAAAGGTGTTCAGAGCTAAGCTGAGCTACTTTATCAAACAGGGAACAGTTCCTGTTTCATGGGGGAGGAGTGAATGCTTGCAACGGTGAGAAGCTCCAGTTTGTAAGCCCAAATCTACATACTTTACGGCAATCCGTTGCTGGGAAGGGTCCCATTTAATGGAGGCAGTGTTAACGTCTTATGGCAAAGCTGTACAGTGTCAGCAAAAAGCATTTCTTGACAAGGCTGTGCAGCACGGCCAAAACGAAAAAAAGAATAAAAGGCAAAATGAGGAGCTGCATTGTTTTGTATGCACATGCATGCGTGATGACATATACACTCACATGCATCATCACACATGCGCATGCATGTATGCGTGAGCCTATGAAATGATGTGGGTGCTTTTAAATTTACCGATCCCAGATAGATCAATACGTTAAAAAAATAACAACTAACTTGTGCAACAGTGTTTTTTTCTCTTTTACAGTTGAGTGGCCGGCAGAATTTTGCTGCTTGGTCCTCTCCAAAAAATATAAAAAATAAATAAGACCGCTTGGGTTGGCGTAAATGAACGATTGAGTTGGGTGGGGGAGTCAGGGGGTGTTAAAATAAAAATAAAGGCGGGTGGTTGAGGAGGGGGAAAAGGAGCATAGGAGGAAGGGCACAACACAGAGCATGAGGGAGAAGCACACAAGGGAAAGAAACACATGAGGACAAACGGAGAAGCGTATATGGAAGTGTGAAACACCAGGTCATGGGTGGGGGAAAAGTCCACAGGTGAGAGCGAGAACATGGGTCAACGGGAGGAGAAGAGTAGCAAAGGAGGGAGACAACTGGAAAACACATACACTCTCATGAGCGCTAAGCCAAAAAGAAAAAAAAGTTCTCTAAATGTGAGCAGTCGAAGTGCGCAAATCAGCCAAACAAAGGCATGGTAAAAGGGATATGCTCCAGGAAAGTGACGAACAATAGATGGATAAAGATGGCCAAGTTAAACCAGTAAATAAGCATCAAGACAATCAGAGTGACAATGAAGCCAATCAATGATAGGCAATGAGTGGGCTTTAAGCCCACTGTAAGGTCTTGGTAAGAACACAATAGGTATCATGCAACCAAAAGGTTTGGGCTCTGTGGGAGGTGAGGATATGTGACAGATTTGTGAAACTCTGTTAAATAATGCTTATGTTCTACTGTCTTCATTTATCTCAACTACCCTTGTTGAAGGTTGCAGTCCTGTAAATAATCAAAATTTATTGCAATACGATAGGCCTCTTGTTTAAGAGATTAGGCAATCAATATATTAAATATCCTATATAAGATTCTCCTCTACTTCTCAATGGATGTCCACTTTCATTAATCAACCCACCCTAGGAAAACCAAATTGCTTCAAAACTATTTTTCCAATTAATTTGGAGGAACCAGCATTATCTTTGATTGTTTATATTTTTGATGCAAAAGATAATTTCAACATTTCCATAAATACAAACAAACCAGCATTGCTAGTCATATCTTATATATATATATATATATATATATATATATATATATATATATATATATATATATATATATATATATATATATATATATATATATATATATATATATATATATATATATATATATAATCTACTGGCGGTCGCCAGTAGATAGTTATAGTTAGGACCTATTATCCATAGGAAATTTGTAACATTCTTTTCCCAATAACATTGGCGCCGGTTGACGAATCTTCGCAAAATTTTCAAAACTAATGGCCCGCTCCAGTCAGCTCCTGTCTTAAAAGTTTCGGGGTGATTTGTCAAGCTGGGGTCGAGAAAAAAGGGGGGTCCCAAAACGTGTTTTCTCCATGTTAATTCCCATAGGAAACTTTAGACAAAGTTACAGCCCGAACTGCTGAACGGAATTACACCAAATTTGGCAAAAAGGTAGGTCTTGGTTCAGAAAGCGTGCTTTTTTTAAAATGGTGTAAATCCGTTTAGTAGTTCCTGAGGAATTCAAAAATAAAAAATATTGATATCTGGTGGCCAAGGAGGATTTGCGGACCCTCCCGAGCACGAGCTTCATTCTCATTGGCTACCAACACTCCAAACCAAGAAGTGTTGGCAGCCATCTTGTGACTCGGTAAAACCTAGTCACAAGAAAACAGTAAAAAAAAGATAAAAAACAAGAAAAGGGGGAAGGGTAGAAACACCCTGACCCCCTAGGCCTGCTCAGGGGGTCCCACAGGGACCCCCAGGCCCCCCCAATTTTTTTTTTTTTTTTAAAGAATCTGCAGAATTCGCGCTGGGTTCGCAAATCCCACTGAGAAAAAAAATTAAAAAACGCGCTTTGTTTTAATGAGCCCCCGGGTGGGCCAGGTCCTTCGGGCAATATGCTAAATATATGCGGGGACCGCCACCTCCCCGGGGCTTTTAATAAAATGCGTGGGGGAGATCCTGCCCCCCACGCTGCCCCGGGGACCGCCACCTCCCTTGGGCATTCAGATATTGGGGAGGGCCTTGCAGCCCCCCAAGCCCCAGGGACCGCCACCTTCCCGGGCTTTACTTAATTATGTGTGAAGGGGCCTCGCAGCCCCCCCAAGCCCCGGGGACCACCTCCTCCCCGGGGCTATAACAAAAAGTAAGTCTGGGGGGGCTCGAGCCACACACTGCCCCAGGGACCACCACCTCCCCGGGGCACTAATTATTGAAATGCGGGGGTCGATTGCGGACTCCCCGGGGCTTTAAACTTGTTGGGAGGGGGGCCGTGCGGCCCCCCTCTTGGAGCCCTCCATGGCCCTGGGGACTGGCTCCGGCAATGTCCCGGCGTGCCTACCCCCGGGACATTGCAGTTTGCAATGGCAGGGCGGGAGCATTGCTTCCGCCCTGCCATTGCAAACTCTGCTTTGCTTCGTGGAAGCGAGAGCAGGAAACCTACTCTCACTTCCACGAAGCAAAGCAGAATTGCTTTTGGACAAGGGGAGCTGCATGTCAGCAGCTCCCCTTGTCCAAAAGCAATGCCGGCTCCCGCAGGAGGCGGGGAGCCAGCTGCGACCGCAGGGGCATTGGGGCTCCCCTGCGGTCCCCAACGTAAGGCCAGGCCCCGGGGGATGGGGTCCCCGGGCCTATAATTGGCCTCAGGAGGGGGGCCATGCGGCCCCCTCCAAATAACAAAAAAAAGGCTGGCCAGGCCCCGGGGAATACTGTCCCCAGGGCCAGAAATGGCCCGGGAGGGGGGACACTTGGCCCCCTCCCTGTTTTTTTTTTTTTTTTTTAAATAAGGCCGGGCCCCGGGAGATGGGGTCCCCGGGGCCAAAATTGGGCACAGGAGGGGTGTCACCCAGCCCCCCTCAAAAACTATTTTAAAAAAAGCAGGGCAGGCCTCGGGGGATGGGGTCCCTGAGGCCAAAAGAGGCCCAGGGAAGGGGGGCTACGTGGCCCCCCTCCCGTCAAAAAATATTAAAAAAATAAATAAATGAGGCACAGCCCTGGGGGATGGGGTCCCCGGGGCTAAAAAAGGCCTCGGTAGGGGGGCCGTTTTTTTAATTTATTTTTTTTAAAATGGGTCAGGCCCTGGGGGATTGGGTCCCCAGGGCCCACAAAATATTAAGAGAAGGGGGGCCACACAGCCCCCCTTCTAATAAAAAAAAAAAGCAGATGCCGGCATCTCACCGGAGGCCCCGCCCCCTCCCTGCACCACTATGCAAATGCGCCTCCTGGCGTGTTCTGGATTGGGGGATTAAGTCCCCTTGAATCCTAAGGATCCTTAGGGGCCAACTAGCCCACCAGGTACCTCCAGTAAGCCCCACACAGTGGGATTGCTGAGAGGTGGTCCGAGGCCATGCCCCTTTTTACAGCACTCTGCAAACGCGCCTCTTGGTGCACTGCTGGTGGGGCGATGAGGTCCTCTTGTGTCCTGAGGACCTTAGGACTGAAGTGGACTTCATCCCCCCAGCAGCAGTGTGCCAGGCGGTGCGTTTGCAGAGTGGTGTAAAAAGGGGGCGTGGCCTCTGACCAGTCTCAGCAATCCAGCTGTGTGGGGCTTACTGGAGGTAACAGGAGGGCTAGTTGGCCTCCAGGTACCCTCAAAAGGCAAGGTGACTTCATCTCCCAACCAAGAGCAGACAAGGAGGCGCGTATGCAGAGCAGTGGACAAAGAGGGCGTGGCCTGTGTCCACCTCTCAGCAATCCCACTGTGTGGGGCTTACTGGAGGTAACAGGTAGGCTAGTTGGCCCCTAACCACCCCCAGCAGCAAAGGGGACTTTAATCCCCATCGAAGGGCGCTCCAGGGAGCGCATTTACAGACTGGTGGGCAAAGGGGATGTGGCCTGCTATGAGAACTTACAAATGCTGCTGTGTGGGACTTACTGGAGGTAATAGGAGGGGTAGTTGGCCCCCATGGTTGTCCTTGGGGGCCAACTACTCCTCCTGTTATCTCCAGTTAGTCCCACACATTGGGATTGCTAAGAGGTCTTTGGAGGCCATACCCCCCTTTCTCCACCACTCTGCAAACGTGCCTCCTGGCACACTATGGGTTGGGGGATGAAGTCCACTTTTCTCCTGAGGGACTTTGGGGGCCAAGAAGCCCTCCTGGTACCTCCTGTAAGTCCTGCACAGCGGAATTCCTCAGTGGTGGTCGGAGGACCAGCCCCCTTTCTCCACCTCTCTGCAAACGTGACTACTAGTTAAAGGAGCATTTGCAATGTAATAGGTTTTGCATTTGCGAGAGTTAGAGCTATTGGCATTGTAAATGTTAAAGTGTTTTATTAATGTTTCTTGGAGTGAAGTGGATGTAGGTTGTGTGTAGTGGAATTATGTGGTATGTTGTGCAGTGAAATTATGTGGATAGAAAGTATGTGGTATTTAGTGTATAGGAATTATGTAGAGTGGGATTATGTGTTATGGAGAGTAATTGTGTGGTAAAATAGTCTGTGTTGTGGAGTGGTAACCTCAGGTTTAGTCTTCCTCGTTTCCATAGAAGCTAAACTATAAACTCAATGAGACAAAAAAAAGAATGAACCGCTGAGGAGCACTTCTGTACCTAGTCAGAGGTATGAGCAGGGCCACTGGAATTATGCGACTGTTTGGCTGCACCGACTTTTGCACAGTTATACATTTTCTGCATTTGCCTCATAATCCATCATCTGCTGCATAATCTGCAGATTTGAACAAAAAAAACCTAGTTTCCAGCTCAAACCGCTCAAACGTTACCAAAAATGCAGCAACAAGTGTTACAGTGTGGTGGAAGGCCCTTTGCAAACCTAGATGGTCACCTGTTACTTATTGCTAAATGTGGGTATTAAATTAGTACTAATGGTGTGCAAACCACTCTTGCTTCTTTCTGGGCCTCTCTTGCCTCTTTCTGCATCTCTGTTGCTTCTTTCTGCACCTTTCTTTCTTTTTCTGCACTTCTTTTGCCTCTTTCTGTTCACCTCTTCCACTTTCTGCGCCTCTCTTGCCTCTTTCTGCACCTCTGTTGCCTCTCGCTGCACCTCACTTGCTTCTTTCTGTACCCCCTTGCCTCTTTCTGCACCCTGCTTCCTTCTTTCAGCACCTCTTTTGCTTCTTTCTGTACCCCTGTTCCCTCTTTCTGAACCTCTCCTGCTTGTTTCTGTACCTCTCTTGCCTCTTTCTGCACTTCTCTTGCCTCTTTCTGCACCTCTGTTGCTTCTTTCTGCACTTCTGTTGCCTCTTTCTGCACCCCTCTTGCCTCTTTCAGCACCTCTGAAAAGTGGAAGAGGAAAGACTAGAGGGCACGCCTTCTTAGTTTAAGCACTAAAGATCTGAAACAAAATCCCCATGCACAAACTAACTGCCCATCCTCTTGAAGTTCAGAAAGAAATTGAGGCCACACAACTTTACAGAACATTATGAGCACACTGGATAGGTAACGTCCTCCTCTCTGCCTCACTGTAAATGTTCATATTTATATGCCTTGGGCTACTGCCCCTTTGTTTAGAAGCCTGATGCCTGCAAGTTAGCTTTGCACTATATAAACTGCTCCCAACATGTTATATTTCATATAGGTACCCCGATATAGGTCTAGGTAACATCATAACCCTTCACCTACATTCTCTCCTATACTACATACATAACTGATTTGAAGGACTGACCTTTTACCCAGTTACAATACTACACACAAGTACATAGGGTTTTTCCCTGGACACTGGCCTCATAAATTATGCATGAGGATTCTTAGTTTCTTGGAATCACAGCAGGACCATCATCTCCTGCATATTAACTGTGTATAAAGTTCATTCCCGACGTCATCCTAAGTCCGACACTGGCACAGCAAGGTAGAACCCCTGGGGATACCTTAGGGTATATAAACACCACATCTTGCTGAGATAGTCAGAGGAGATCAGGACTTCCCGCCGACACACTGACTCAAGACGCTGAGGTTCCTGCATGCAGATACTCCAGCTCGCAGTGGTCTGACATCCCTTGCGGGGTGTTCAGCTCGAGACCAGAACGGGGTCCCGCAGTCTCACATCAGGTAATGGGGTTGGCTTTATCCTAGAGGGATTCTTGGCTTTACACCTACTCACATGCTAGGTACACTTAGGTATATCTAGTTAGGGTGCATCGTAGGAGTACGGATCCAGAATTCCCCACACTGATAGTGTGTGATTCCTTTTACTGTGTCCTGTCATACAACGAATACCTCCACTATTGGGGGCAAAATGGGTTCAGAGATTCAAAAGGTGGCACAATTAAATATAGGAAATTATAGGAACAGGTAGCTGAGTTGAAGAACGAACTACCAAGAGCTCACGTGATACACACGCTGAGTCATCAACGTGATGGCGTTCATGTTGAAGGGAATTCATTGGCTGATGAAGCCGCGAAGGGGGCAGTACGCACTGCGTCTGTAGCTGCAATCACCCGTTCAAAAACTAGGGTAGACGGTAGCACAATGGTAGCTGTGATTGCTTCGCGCAATATCAGCAAAGCACTACCTAAAGGTTTTCCACTCAAGTACTCCTACAAGTTAGATGCAAACAACGGTCCATTTGCTCAGATTCCTGGAGTGGGGGATAGAGTAATACCAAACATTGATCGCAGGTTACGTTTAATCTTGGCTGCACAGAGGGTCTGGGTTCTACTCATACAGGAGTTACGGCGACAAGTTCTTTAGTGAAACAACGCTATTGGTGGCCAGGGTTAACAAAGCAGACCAAAGACTTCGTCTTAAAGTGCGATATCTGTCAACAGATAAAAGGGTCCACCGTAGCTTGCCCAGCGCAGACACCATTGTCTGCACTGGGCGCTTTGCCCAGGTAGTTCAAAAACATTTGCACAGAAATTCTCATATTTTTCAGGGTTTAACAGTTCTGACCCAATCTCATACTATTATAAGGTTGCACCTATATCTGCACAGAAAAATATATTAACAAACACCAAAAAGATTTACTCTGCTTCCTTTATTTCCCAGCTGTCTGAACAGGGTTTTGACTTATGGATGGACACTGTAGACTTGAAATCAATCTAGGGTTCTAGGGACTGGCAAGTCCAGGAAACAGAAGCACTATTTAGAGCATTCCTCATTCCACAGCAGATGATTTTTCTGAATTACACTGTGCAACAGACTTCCTGTCTTGGAGTAGCCAAGAATAAGGACTTGAACACGCCTCAAATTCCAACACCTTTAAACACCGAGGGGAATTTTACGTCAGAAAGAGGGGCTAAGTTGGATAACATATTGCAATACAATAGATCAGACCACTTTTGGAAGGGATGGTTGGTTTGGCCCACTGACACAAACGGATGTCAGGAAAGATTCAGGGGTACCACCGAAGGGTTTAGTATCCACAGACCAGACCCACGTTATGGACAACGAGAACATCCGGGAGTAGTGACATCATACGGTGTTGGGAAGTTGTGCCTTGATTGGCTAAAAACCTCAACACTACCCCAGGCTAAACAACACTTGTCCCTACTCACAGCGGATTGGGACCTACGGGATTTTTTATTAGGTCCCAGAAAACCACGTCAGAAGCGTTTTTTGTATGCCGTCTATAACGAAATCTGGAAAATCTCCCAACAAGAAGCTGCAGAGAGATTAAGAGAAATAGATAGAGTTAACCTAGGAAAGGCGTTAGCCGTAGTTGACAATGGCATGACTACATTAACATCCAGGATATATTCACTGGGCAACATTGTATCTTCTGCCATCGATGTAATAGAACAGGATTTGTCCATATTGCAACACGGACAGTCACAGTTACGTTTTATTATTTTATTAAGCTGGACGCTGCAGTCATTGCGTGCCGGTTATGTGCCTTGGCGTTTTATCAACATTACGTCATTATTTTCTGCATACAATCTAACAGAAAAACAGATAAAAACGGCACAGAGGGGAGCAAAATATACAATGCTGCGTATTGAAAAACTGGATAGGTTACCCTTTACGCATTTTATTGCCATGTATTCTATATACTTGCCTGTATTTATGATTTTAGCAAAATGGTAGAAACCTACCATCTGTTTACTTTCTTAGTGCTTCTACTCATTTATTTATGCTACTGTCTACTGGTGATTTCAGTGCACTTATTTTACACTAGAATAATGACTGTTCAATAAATACTTATTGAAAACGTCCCAACCGTTTATTCTGTGTATCTCTCTGAGAACAAGTGAGCACGATTGACTGAGCGAAAAGTAAGTTACTGTTTCCTCAGTCCTGAGGGATCAGGGTTGTCATGTTCGATAGTTGCCAAGAACTATTCTCTCCTTGGTAAGAGGAGGTTATAGTG
The DNA here is from genome assembly GCA_963921515.1 of Calotriton arnoldi. Lineage (NCBI taxonomy): Eukaryota > Metazoa > Chordata > Amphibia > Caudata > Salamandridae > Calotriton > Calotriton arnoldi. Next base: position 1,349,202 of record CAWUFW010001638.1, on the reverse strand, counting down.
GCATTGCGAGCTAGCTGGTACACAGGCCAACATACCCGGTGGGGGTGTCTGGAATCAGACTGGACACCAGTCCCGCAGTGTATGTTGTCTAAACGCGCAGATCCTATATAGGTCTTATAGGAACTACACGACACACATACATACATGTAGGGCTAATTCCCCAATGCAGTGATGTTAGCATACGTTATTACCACTGAATGTAACATTTAGCCCAAAATAATGAGGAATAGCTTGTGCACACCTGCCCATATTTATTTGTATTTGATCTGCATCAGCATTTTGTTGGAGGAAATTATCTACAGTAATTTCAAGGCAGAATACAATAGTACTATATGTCTCCACATTTGCATTAGAAATCCCTTTAGACCTACAAATGTGATCTCAGTGTTATAAACAACAGAATTCCTCAATACTCTAACCTGGATTAATCCACATTTCTTTCATTACCCGTCTGCTCTAAATGCTGATGTACGTAACTTTGTAGTGGAATTTGGTTTTGCCATCTCATTAACGCTGGTATAGATAATATGCTGCATATGCTGTACTTGCGGACCTTAAATTGATAAGCCTCCCTGCAGAATGTGGTGAATGGCTCTTGAGACTCCCATATCTCACAGAAATTAATTGGCCTTAGGCTGAATGGTGGCCCTTGGGAGGGGAGATTCCAGTCTGCACTGCAGGAGATGAAGCGGCCTATGTTACTTCCCTCCCCTGATGGTTTAATGAGGTAGAAGCTGCCATACACACATTGAGAGGTCAATAATAGATCATTTTAGGCTGGCGTAGGTAGAGTGACTATACATTATTTTATGGGCATCTTATCTGCTGCAGCTTCAGATTTTAGTTTTTCATTTGACATTTTGCTATAACTGTTTTTCAAAAACAGTATTTGTGAGCAAACATGGAGCAGCTGATGGCAGGCTTAGCTGCGGGGGGAGTTGTTTGGGGTTTGACACCCCCCAAAAAATGCATTCTTGTCTTGATAGTCGGGTCTGCTATGTCTGTGTTGTGTTTCACCGCGCCAAGAATAAAAGAGTAAACAGTGACCTTTTATATATAGCAGAGAAGAGAGAGAGAGCAGGGGGAGAGTGATACATATCTGGTGACTGATTTTCAAATTGTGAAATCAATACTGCTTCCCTGCTTGTCTAAATTGTGTGATATTAGGCACATATTTTATTTCACAGAGCCTCCTTTTTAAAAACTATCACTTTTAATAAATGTCTGTCTATACAGTGATTTAATCTGATGAAATGCTTCTGCTTGTTAAAGTAAACTGCTTTAGGCAGCAGGGGTATCCTGCTTTTGGTGGACCATGCTAATAGATACCCAGAGGCAATCCATCTGTGGTCTGTGACTGCATCCGCCGTGGCTAGGGCCCTTATAGGGCTCTCCACCCAAGTAGGGTTCCCCAAGGAAATGGTGTCTGACAGGAGCACCAACTTCATGTCTGCCTACATGAAGTCCATGTGGGAACAGTGTGGAGTAACCCACAAGTTCTCCACACCCTATCATACTCAACTCAAAGGGGCTGGAGAGATTCAACAAGACCCTAAAAGGCATGATTATGGGAATACCTCAGCTCATGAGGCGGAAGTGGGGCTTCCTCTTTCCATGCCTGCCCTTTGACTACAGGGAGGTGCTACAGAAGGGAGTTGGGTTTAGCCCATTCAAATGTATTTATGGACACCCTGTTAAGGGTCCTCTCAGTCTGGTGAAGAAGGGGTAAGAGGAAGCTCCCAAGAATCCCCCGTGATGTGGTTAGCTACATGCTAGCCTTCCAAAACCAGATGGCCGAGTTCTGGAAGAAGGCTTCTGAGAACATGAAGACTAGACAGGAACACATGAAACTCTGGTATGACCAGAAGGCCACTCTGGTAGAGTTTCAGCCTTCTGCAGAAAGTGTGGGTTATAGAGCCAGTGGAGACCAGGGTCCTCCAAGACCTTTGTGCATGGCTGTATGAAGTGATTGAGAGAAAGAGGGAGGCCACCTACTTGGTGGACACATAGACCTCAACAACTCCTTAAGGGTTCTCCACATCAATCCCCTCAAACCACACTATGAGAGGTCTGAGGTCATCATGCTGTTAGTGACAGATGATGGAGAAAAGGAGGAGAGTGAACCTCTCCCTGGCCTTCTATCATCTAAAGAGAAGGATGGGTCAGTGGCAGGAGTCAACCTCTCCCCTACCCCAGAAGAGTATAAGGACTGTCACCAATTATTGGGACAGTTTGCTTCACTGTCTTCACTCACTCCTGAGCTTACACACTTGTATAACTATGGCATTAATACTGGAAACCACCTGTCAAAAATAAAACATACAAGCTGTCAGATAAGGTGAGGGCCAACATTGAGGAGGAAGTCTCCAAAATGTTGGAACTGAGAGTGATTGAGCACTCCAGTAGTCCCTGGTCCAGCCCAGTGGTGTTGGTACCCAAAGCTTCTCCAACGGGTACCGCCCCATAACTCAGGTTCTGTGTGGACTACAGGAGGCTCAACTCTGTCACCAAGACTGATGCTCAGCCCATCCCCTGCCTGATGAGCTCATTGACAGATTGAGGGCTGCCACGTACCTGAGTACTTTCGATCTTACTTCAGCGTACTGGCTGGTAGCCCTAACTGAGGCGGCAAAAAAGAGGTCAGCATCCTCTACCTCAGAGGACCATTTTCAATTTAAAGAGATGCCCTTTTGATTGAAGAATACCCCTTCAACTCTCAGAGCTTGGTGAACCAGGTCTTAATTGGAATGGAGGCCTTTGGTGCTGCTAACTTAGATGACATAGCTATCTACAGCAGCAGCTTGGAGGATCCCCGTTTCACCTCCAGGAAGTGTTTCAGGTCCTGCAACAGAAAGGACTGACTATCAAGGCCAGTAAGTGCTACATTGGGCAGGTTTCTGTGGTGTAGTTGGGACAACTCATGGGTGGTGGAAGGAGAAGCCCCACCTAGAACAAATAAAGATTATCCTGGCCTGGGAGCCCCCCAAATCCCAGACAGAAGTAAGGACCTTCCTGGACCATTGTAACCCCCTTAACTGTGCTGACTTCCAAGAAGCAGCCCAAAAGGTGATCTGGACAGAGCACTGTCAGAGAACTTTTAACACCCTCAAATAGACCATGTGTACAGCCCCTGTACTCAAGGCCCTGACTTTTCCCAGGAATGTAATGTGCAAACTGATGCCTCAGAGCATGCATAGGGGCTGTTTTGTCACAGTTGAATGAGGAAGGCCAAGACCAACCTATAGTTTCATCTCTAGGAGGCTACTTCCTAGGGAACAGAGGTGGAGTGCTATTGAAAGGGAAGCCTTTGCTGTGGTCTAGGCACTGAAGAAGCTGAAACCATACCTGTTTGGGACTCATCTCCGGGTTCAGACAGACCAAAGGCCCCTCAGATTGTTCATGTGAGAATCCAAAACTGTTAAGGTTATCCATCTCCCTACAGGGAATGGACTTGATGGTGGAACACCGTCCTGGGTCAGACCACTCCAATGTTGATGGTTTGTCCAGGTTCTTCTGCCTTAGTGATGAGAACTCCCAAGAGGTTTGGTAGTTCGTCCCACTTTCAACTGGGGGGAGGCACATGTTAGATCTATCAGCCTTAGGGTGGGCTTCCCCCAGTTGTTTTTGCCTTCACCCTCCTATTTTTCAGAATTTGTTTTTGCTGGCCTGAAACCTCTATACACTTTACCACTGCTGAACAGTGCTAAAGTGCTTGTGCTTACACTCTAAGACATGGTTTAATTGTCTCACACCTGATTGGCATCTTTAATTTACTTATGGGTCCCTTGTAAATTGGTATACCATATACTATGGGCCTGTCATTTAAATGCTACCAGTGGGTCAACAGCTCTTATTGTGCCACTCACTTAAGTAGCCCCATGTGTCATTGCAGCTTGAGTGGAGTTTTACACTGCCAATTCGACTTGGCATAATAACCCCCTAGCCAAGCCTTAACCTCCCCTTTGTTTGCATATAGATCACCCCTAAGATAGGCCCTAGGTAGC